>OZ010656.1:31095252-32353586 GCA_963932375.1 Phania funesta
TCACCGCCAATCGACATTCTGGCTGCACAGTTTCTCTCAAGGAACTCTTCTGAAGGAACGGCTTCACCAGGTTAAGCCAGAGTTCATATACTGGTGGCGTCATTCGCGTGTAAATGAAAAATTGTTGGTGATCTATTTCCTTCATTCTCGAAAAGGTCAGTACAAAAAAATCATTCTTCCTCCTGTCTCGGTTTATTTCTCTGACTGAACAGGAGCGTATTCTTGTCTCTTTCACTTCACTTATTGTCCTTAATGTGCAGATCCCTTCGAATGCAGATTTTAATAAATTAAGGGCCTTTAAACATTTTAATTTTTTATCCATTTTTACACACTTCTTCTTTAAATACAATCTGCGACAAAATTAAATTTTTATTGTTTATAAGTTGAGTGATGCACACCGCTAAGTTTTTAGTACTTTTGGCCAAAATTACACAAGCACCAAAAATTGTGTATTTTTTTGTTCGAAAATTTCTTAAAACTAATAAAAAATAATTATTAATTTGTATATGAATGGTATTTAATATATAAAATATATTTATTCAACACCTTTTTGTTAACGAATTTTATTTATTCTGAAATAAAATATGTTTTTGCAAAAGTACGAATAAAACCATTGTGCAATTGTGGCATTATAGTTTCCAGGCTCATGTAAGTACATTGTAGCCACCTAAAAGTCTTCAATAATTTGCTTAAGCATTTGACAGGCTTTTTGTTAAATTTTTGACATTAGCTTAAGCTACCTTAAGCATATTATAGTTGGGCCTTAAGTGCTTGTTCAAGTAGACCCGAAAATTACGCAACCGAAACCGATGTCTGTTACATATCACATCAGTTTCGGGGTTACGTTTGACTAGTTCTTTAAATTTTCTTTATATATTTACTCTTTCTTGCTCAATCTTTACTATATATACATTCATTCATGCTTCATTTATATTTTCTAAAAGTGAGTTGTATCATTTAAAAACATTTTCACTTTTTAATGTTCTGTAGTGTGATTCACTAACTTTGAACGATTCGAAAGTCGCAAAATTTGTCGCCAATTTTTGTTGTTTGCAGTAACGACTGTGTGATTCACTAACTGCTCGTAAACGATAGTAGACATCACAATTCAGTTTGTCGAATAAACAAGCAACACAAAATACTCGTATATGTCGTTTATTTTTGTCTACAATCGTTTAGCTACCAACATCTGACTAAACGATAGCGAATATTGATTAAAAAAAGTTACTGAATAGAATCGTTAATTTTGTTATTAAAAATTTTTAACGATGCGATTATCGTAAAAAAAAAAGAATATTGAATCGCAGTACTGAGCTCGTTACTAAACCATTTGTTGTTATGTCCTTCAAGCATTTTTTATTGAAAGTAAATTTTTTTTAGTGTGTTTTGGATGCAATTATCAAAGTTGTGGATATATTCACTTAACTCCTTAAGTTGATATTTTAATATTACATTTAATAACTTTTTCAAAATAATTTTTGTTCTATTTAAAAATGATTATTTCTTTAACATGATTATCTTGCCCCTGGTTATCGCGCTGGATTTCAATACCAATAGATTTATGATCAGCTATTTTATTATTTTTATTATTTTTTGTCACAGCTTTTCTCTATTTGTTATTATATAGTCCATTGATGTTTTCGCATTTCTTATCACTCTCATATATATTCGTACATTGTATGTTTAAGTCCGTTATCGTTTAGTATACTCCCAATTTGCTTTTATATAAATCGTTTTTCAAGTCGATGAAATCAATTACAAAATTCTGAAATTGAAGAACTTGATCTTATATTATTATTATATTTTTTTAATGCACCATATACGTACTTATGTTTTATGTATTTAATATTGTCTTTAATTTTACTTATTTTTCATGTATTTGTTAGGTTGATAATCCCATCCCATCCTTGTCTTTTTAATATTTACTTTATTTTAATAGATCGGACACTCCCGGCTGTTTGAGACGTGATTTTCATCTAGACCTAAATTTAGACTTTTATTCTCTCATGCAGTGAACACAGTTCGTTATTGTTTGTTTATTGCAGTCTCTACTTCTGTGGTTTCCATGGCCTTTGTAGGATACATTTTATTTTTTAGTCCGACATTTTGTGGTTATTGACTTGACATTTAATACATTGCAGTATATTTGCACCATCAAAAGCCCTGCGTCTTTCCAATCCTACATTAAGGTTTGGACCTGTTATGTTTGGATAGGTTTCATTTTTAATTTTGCATTAAATATTTTTCTATTATAATGTATTGTTTCCAATATTATGACCACTTCTACCTCCACTATCTCTCGTTGTTTTTTATTTTATTTTTAATTAATTTTTTATCGCACATTTTAAAATTAAGCCAGTTATTATAATTTGCATATTAACATTTGTTTGTTATTTTTATTCCGAAATTTTCACATATTTCGGATTGTAACGCCATTTTGATTTTTCACGTTCTTCTGCATTTTCATTTTGAATCAGTAAGGTACCGTTTTTTGTGCTTTCAACATTTGTAATTTTAAAGATAATTGGATCTACCTTTTTATTTAATTCAGATTTGTTTTTTTAACAACCTGTTTCTCTATCGGTTTAACAATTAGGGGAACATTTTGTTAGATTTTAAGTATTGTGCATGTAATTTTTGTTGTCTTTTTTCGTTTATGTCTTTTATTACCGTTTTTTACTTCTTTGCACTTTTGGACATTACGCTTTTCAATTTAACGATATAAAGCGTAATTTTATTTTAAACTTAATTTGCTTCCGTACAATTGTTTAACTACTTGCACATTTCTTTCACACAGCTGCTGAAAATTATACTTTTTTTAATCTCTCATCATACCGTCTTTCCATCGCTTCCAATAAGCCTTTAATTTTACATTGATTTTTACATAGTGAACTTTCAAATTATGTTTATGTGCTAACAATGTATACTTGTTTTTATCAACACGTTTGTGAATTTCAAGAATTACAAGATCTACATTTTGAATATAAAGCATACAATTCTTACGTCTTATCGTATGCGCCCCCTGGTACATAAGAAATGAAAACATACATAGGGATCTCAAAGTTCCCACTAACACGAAGAAGTTAAAACGTACACGTCCAAATACGTAAACAAACTAGTCGCACATCCCAACACTCTAGCACGCAATTTATTGCAATTTGACGGCCACCAGAGACTAAAAAGAACTGACACATTGAGCCTGGCGAGGCGGCTCTATACAATAGAAGATAGATTTTTAAGATTTGAATACAAAAAATTAGTTATTAAGTTGGTAATAACTAGTAAATAATGATTTAGAAATAAGATTTGAATACTTATTGTGAATTTCTTTTAATAGAAAGATTCAATAAAATAAAATACAGTATAAAAAAAAATTCTTGCAAATACATCGTACAAAAATGTCTTTATCAATAACATCTGCCGAGTATTGGTAGATAACTGTACATCGTATGCCACTTTCATCTCTTCTTGCTGGCTTGCATTTACTGCACTTCGCCATACCAAAAATTTTATTATTTATTTTTTTTATTAAGTTTTTATTGTTTTTTCCGAACTACAAATAATATTAATTATTAAGTAATTTTAATTTTTAGGCATGAGTTCGTTTTTTCTTTCTATTCAGAAAGAGAATTATTTATTTAATATGGACAACCTTTTGAAAACAGTAAAAGTTTTAATTATATTAGACATCTAGCTGAACTCATGCCTAAAAATTAAAATTACTTAATAATTTATATTTTTTTTATTTATTTATTTGTAATACAATAAGCTTTGGAGGCCAAAAGCGTATTACTAGACAATTCAATTTATACATTGTATTTACATTATAACATGGTATTTGTACATTAATAAGATATAAATACATAGAGATCATAAAAAAATATATATATACACTGTGTCAGGTAGTTGTATTAATCATTTATTTAGCTGTAGCTAAAGCCCATTCGGTACACAATTGCATCTGGGATACGACAAAACCAAATATAAATATCAAAAAATAATTAGGCGATGTATAGGTACACATGTTGTACAAAGCAAAAAAGAAAAAAAATATTAAGAATTATTTTCGCGGAAAAAACGAAGAAGACGTTTTTTATACAAGTTACAAGAGTCTGAAAAAGAGCGTAGCTCGCGAGGTAGAGAATTCCAGGTCCTTGCTGTTCTAATAAGAAAAGAACATTCGAACACAGAACATGTAATAAGCGGGATGATATTTGAGGGTTTCTTGTTATCCTGGGAGAACAAATTTGGTGGAAAGATAATATGGAGCCCCAAATTTTATGGTTTTGTAGAAAAACAGTAGAACTCTAAAATAGATATATTGTCTTAAATTGCACCCAAGGAATTTAGCGGCATACTGGGAAATATGTTCATGAGAAGTTATGCCATAAATAAATCTCGCAATTCTGTTAACCAAAAGTTCTAGCTTACGTATATTATAAGAAAAAGTGCCCGCACCCACATCAAAACAATAGTTCACGTGAGACATAAGCCAAGTATGAGCAAGCACGTATTTAACCCTGATGGGTAAGTACAGGACACAATGAAAAAGTCTTCTGAGCCCAAAAGTGACCCGTGAGGATACAGCATCAATATATTCCTCAAAATTAAGCTCATTATCTATGATGACACCGATGCACTTTATAGAATGAGTGAAAGAAATATTTTCGTTAGATGTTCTGATTGAGGGGTAGAGTGTATTAAGATGATCAGTGCGAAACATAATGTCTTTGGTCTTGCAAGTATTAATAAAAATAGTTTGGCGAGTGTCCACTCATGTAAATTTTTTAATGATGAGTTAATAGACGATTCAAGAGTATCCGGCGTATCCTTGTTGCTACAAAACAACAGTTGAATGTCGTCACCAAAAATAAATGGTTTAACCAAACTAGGGTCGAGACAATTTACAGTCATTTAGATATAAAAAGAAAAGAATTGGACCAATTATAGAGCCTTAGGGTACACCAAAGCGAACAGGAATAATGTCGGAGTTAAGACCATGTATGTTAACAAATTGTGATCTATCCTTCAAATAAGAATTTTTTAATTTATCAATCAGGCCATTAAAGAGAAATTGTAAATTTCCTTCAGCTTACGGATGAGTAAGGAGTGGTTCAAACGGTCAAAAGCTTTCGACAAGTCAATAGAAACCAGGACACAGTCCTTATTTTCGTTCAGATATTCCCTAGCAGTGTCAGTAATTGCTAATAGCATACCAGCAGTATTATGTTTGTCCCTGTAAGCATATTGGGCACAAGAAATTAGGTTTTGTTCGGAGACATTGCTGAGTATTTGTGTCTTCAAAACATACTCTATAATCTTTGAAATCGAAGGCAGAATACTTATGGGACGGAAACCGGTCGTACCTTTTCTGGAACCGGGACAACACCGGGAAATTTTCCATTGGTCAGGATACGTGGAAGTAATAATTATCATGTTTAAGAGATGTAAAAGATGATTACTAATGAAGGGGAAGATCATTTTAATGAATTTTCAAACCATCATTCACACATAAAGTTTGAAAAGAAAACCCATGAAGTTGACCATCAAAAGACTCAAAATCATACGATTCTTGGGGAATATCGTTTACAATAAAAGAGTCATTCAACTCATTAATGTCGACGTTATGTGGGGAATGCTAATGTCCACCCAATTTGAACGGTTTAAAATTTTCCAAATAGTTCTACTATTGGCCCCCTCAAATAAGGACATTTGGTATTGCCTTCTCAATTTGCGAATTAGAGATTTCAACTTATTCCTTAATTTACAGTAGTCTCTGCGATTTGCCTGTGTAATTGGTTCTAAGAATTTCATAAGCACGATCACGACAGCGTTTAGCATGAATAATTTCCCTTTTCTTCATCCATGGATCTTTCTCAATCTTTATTTTGAATCTTACAACCGTTACTAAAGAAAACAAATCCATCAAAAGTTCATTAAGAATGTTGTTTTATTATTTTTATTTTATTTATTAATTTAAAGCAGTGATATTATCCAGACATTGAAAATTTGGTGTATCCATTCAAAATGGAATAAAAATCCCATTTTTTGGACAAAATGGACCAGAAAAAATATACTAGCTTGGCTAGGTCAAACTATTTCCAAATCTAGTCATAATAAAAACAAATGTTATATATATATACATAGACATTCATATGTTTGAAAAATAAACTAATTTCCAAAGGGACATGTGTCCTTTACTAAAAAAAAGGCAACGAGGGCGAACAAAAAAGATTAGAATTTGTGGACAAGGTGCTCCTTCATTATTATCCACAAATGCATTTGGACTTGTTGGCATATCCGCTCTATATATTATCTATAATAGCGGCCCTTATATACTACCTTGAGGAACTTCTGCAGGGATTTTCCCTTTTTAGAAAATTTATCCTTTGACCTTATTTTAAGTTCTATCTGTCAATTAGCTCTTTAGGAGTTTGCGGAAGTTTTCAGGTAGAACTCGAGTTATTTTCGTAAGTAGCCCATCATGCCAAACTTTATCGAAACCCTGAAAAATGTCAATAAATAACGCTGAACAGTATTCAAATGCCGATCTAATAACGGTAACAATTCTATGAATTTGCTAATTGGTACTACTGGTGGTCCGATAGGTTACTTTCATTGAGACAAGGTCTTAAGCTCGATATGAAAATAACTTCGATAAAACTGAAAGAAAGCTAATAGGCCTGTAGGACGTAATCTGCCTTGAGTCCTTTCGTGGTTTAGGGATCATGGCAATTTTAGACATCTTCCAAGAGCATGGGAAGAATTCTACTCGCAACATTGCAATATCCTGCAACACGATCAGGTCCGGGTTATTTTGTCATATCCAAATATTGTATTGTTATTTTTAGTAACCCAAAATTTCGTAGGATCAATCACAGTGTCGGTGATAATTGCAGTGGTGCAATTATATGTGCCATGTAGTGTGAAAACCTTTTCATAACGCTTAGCGAAAGTATTTACCTTTTCAAATTAGCTTTTATCCCATGTTCAGGATTCGTGGGCAATAGCACTTTATATTGTATAAAGTACTCGCTGAATTTTGCCATAAAAAAATGCCTTACGTTTTTCCGCACTATGATGGCGGTGCCACCACTTGACTTCCACTTAGATGTTTAGTATCGTATGTGAAAAATCCACTAACTCTAAAGCAGTTTTTTATAGTGGAATCTGTGGAGACTAAAAGAATGTATATTTTCTGTGTTACGAGAAAATGTTCTACAGAAGCATATTTTTCACTGGGTAGTTTTTTGCTCAGAACTTGCAGAAGCATGTTTTGGGTACAATCACAACCTGAAACATACCCTGCATAGTCGTCATAAAATTATTAATTGTTTATATAAAATTTTGGATTGAGTTCGAATTATTCGTAATAGGTATATCTGCGCCATCTTTTAAGACATGAGCATTAGAACATTTTTGTGAGTTGGGACCTTTCGCGTCACGATTTACATTAGATAAGTGTGCATCATTTTTCAGTGCGTGGGCATACGAGTAGTTTGATGTAGTACGTGATTGCGTGCTAGTAATAGAGGCAGCACGAAGCGTAGAAAATTAGGAAGATTTATATTGTTCATAGTCAGGTTTACATACGAATTTTGTATTATTTTGTACGTGTTGAAAAACTTTACAGACCCTATAATTTTCTTTTGTGGTTTTCTCCGCAGTTGTTGCACATTTTGATCTTGGAGTCTAGTTTAGAAGAGTGAAGTCTAATGTTGATGGTAATTTGCAGTACGTTTTTGTGTGTCGGAATTACTGGCAGTTAATGCATTGATGGGGACCACTACGCTTTAGTGGTTCTTCCAGTTATTATTCTGTTCAGGAGGTATCGCAAGTTGTATATGGGATGAACGAAGCTTTTAGATTTTAGCTGAGATGTGTTAAATACAATCTCAACACGATGCATTCGTTGAAGTTCTTTATTTTTACTTCTGTTACTACTGCACTTTTTATTTCAATTAAAACAGAACGGTCAATGCTCAATTTTTAGTTGATAGGTGTATTTCTTATGTTCTGCGTCAAGGCGACTTACGACGAGCCGATAATTATTTTCTGTGTGCTTGGATCTTTGCCTCTTGAAATTGTCCTCTCCGTATAGAGGCGACAAGAAACTTTTCCTTACATATAAGTTGGGACTTGATTACAATCGATTTGACGCTTGCTCTCGAAAGTAAATCAGTGTTGATTTTTGTTTCCTGACAGCGGAGTGGATCCTGCGTAGACAAAATAGTAAAAATTGTTTTTGAACGGATTCAATTGCGTTAATATAAGTATTGTATGATGGATCCCATTTCACTGACCCATATTCCAGAACAGGAGATGTAAACAGTTGTTTTGTAATATACGGGTCGTCAAATTCCTTAGTCCAGCGTTTGATGAAACCAAGTAGACATCTTGCTTTACTTACAATTAATGTAATATGTTGTATAAAATTAAGTTTAGGATCAAGTAAAATCCCAAGGTCTGTAAAAGTACTAACATTTTCCAGCTCAAATCCACCCAAGAAGTATTTAACGTTCAAACGGCTCCTTCGGAAGAAACACACATACTTGCATTTTTTAAATTCAATTGCATTAAGTTCAGATCACACCATGAGTATAACGAATCTAAATCATCCTGAAGATATACATGATCGTTATAGTCATTGTAGCTCAAAAATATTTTAACATCATCGGCGTACAATAGTATGGACGAATTCTTTATCACATTAGGTAAATCATTGATAAACAATGAGAATAGCAGTGGTCCAAGATGGCTTCCTTGAGGAACACCAGATGTAACGGCAATAGGCTTAGATGTAAAATTTTTAAAAAGAACGTTCTGCTTCCTATTAGTAAGATATGAATTGATCCAATTTAAGCAATTTTCTGTAAACCGCATGTACTGTAGTTTTCTCATAAGTAATTTATGGCTCAACTTGTCAAACGCCTTACTGAAATCAGTATAAATTACATCTGTCTGTTTTTTATTGACAAAACCCTGATTAACTAAAGTAGAGAATTGTAGAAGGGTAGTAACAGTTAAACAACCTTTACGGAAACCATGTTGACTAGGAGATAATAATGATGACACATGATGACATAAATGATCAGTAGTAAGTTTCTCTAAAAGTTTTGGTATGATACTTAATTTGGCAATTCCTCTATAATTTCTGATGTCACTTTTGCTACCATATTTAAACAATGGGATAATAAAAGAATCCTTCCAAATGTCTGGAAATATACAAAACTTTATTGATAAATTGAACAGTAGAGTGAGAGGGAACACCAAGGCTTCAGCACAATTAATAAGAAAACAGCTCGGTATATTATCAGTTCTACTTTTATATGAAAATGTTAGCCTTTTCAAGCTAATAAGAACTGAAGATTCGTCCAAATATGGGATTAAAATATGTTGATTTCCAGAGTTGGGGAAAAAATGTGGATTCGAAAAAAACATTTGATCATCAGTGTATGTAGATGAGAAGAAATCAGCAAATAAATTACTTATCTCCTCATCAGCCGCTTTGTGTTCATTTAACGTCATTGAAGGTGGGAAAGAAGTGGATTTTCTCTTTAAGTTTACAAATTTGTAAAAAGATCTCGGGTTCATTCTGAAATTGTCTTTAATTTTGGCAAGGTAGCTAATATAACATTCTTGATTTAATTTATTATATTCAGCGCGAACAGCAGAGTATTTAGCAAAGTCCAAGGATGATCCTGATCTTTTATACATCTTGTAATAATTATTTTTTCGATTTTTAATATAAGAGAGGCATTTAGAATTCCATGGGGGACCCGAGGAACTACTAACGATTTGTTTTGGAATGCATAAGTTCATGCATATGATTTATGGCATCGGTGTTGTTCTCAGCGTTTGAAAAAGATAGCAAATTTATCCAGTTTGTACTAAACAGCAATTCGTTAATTCTGCAATATTAAGCTTTTTTAAAGCAAAAGCTTCTGAAATTAGATCCGGTAGCAGCAAGCTGATTTGATGGAAATGATAAATTAACTTCGATTGTAGAATGATGACAGTCTTCTGGGATAGCTACTGGATCTGAGCGAATTACAGATGCGTCTACATTCGTAAAAACTAGATCCCAAAGCTTATTGTAAACATTGAAAATTCCATTTATCTCGTAGAGATTCAAATCCAGCAAGGAGTTAATAAAATCAGTATATTTATTGTTACAACCAGTATTAAAAGGTGTAAAATGACCACTGTCAGTTGAAAAGTCCCAAGAAATTATAGGCATATTAAAATCACCAACTACAATGATAGTGTCATTCAGATGCGACATTCAGATGCGACACAGTAGAAATTACATCGGCGTGTTTTTGGTAAACTGTTTCAGGTGAGTTGGGAGGGATACAGAAACATGTAACAAAAAATTTTTTATGCCTAAGTTTTACTAAAACAGCAATAAATTCAATATCCAGCTTAGGAGAAAATACTAAAGCTTCAGATGTAAGCAAGCTTTAAACTGCAATTAATACTCCACCTCCTTTTAGATTATTACCACGGTCACACCTGTATATTATATAATTAGCGCATAGTATTTCTGTGTCCAATACGCTATCAGTAAGCCAAGTTTCAGTAAATGTTATAATTTGGAAGTTAAATGAGTAACTCTGATTAAATAAAAAAGATAACTTAGTATTAATGCCACCAACATTCTGATACATATAACAGTAATGTTTTGAACATAAGCTTCTAGTTTTGTTGGACATTTGTTTTGCCTTAAATATAAATTCCCGTACATAAGTACCTGTGGGCCAAAAATCAGGCGCTATAAAACGCTTAAAAAGCTCATCCGCTACAGCAATCTTAAAAGATGCAATCATTCTTGATTCGGAATACGAAAATTTGTAGACTGAAGTAGATACGTCAGACCCACATTTAAAATTTATATAGGATCGAACCTCCTCAACAGTAGTATCAGATGCTAATCGAGAGACGAAAATTTTTCTGTTTCTGGGAATAACTCTAAGTGATTGCGGAGTAATCTGAGCATTATTTACAGCAATACCAGGAGATGTTAGTGCCCGAGCATAAGTGTTCTGATTATGCAATAAAGTGTTGGTATTTAATAAATTAGGGTTATCTACAACTTCGTTTTCCACAGCCGTTACAAGTGGGATCGTAGATGTCTGAGTAGGACGATTTATGTGTTTCATCATGGAGCCTGCACTAGCATTTGGGGAAATTAACATATTCGGTGGTGAATCAGAAATTAATACGGAATTTTCCTTAGCTAATTCATTCATTTTATCAGAATTAGAAGCAATGATTAAAGTGCACTGAGTGGCCGTAGTTTTAACAATATTTTTCTTTTGCTTGGGTGACTAATTTTTCAAGGAATTCATAAAATTATCCAAATTATTATAATTGGAAAATAGTTCTCCAAACATCGCAAATGTTAACTGGAGCAATAGCAACTCCTTGTTAATTGTGTCAAACTCAGCCTTGGAATTCTTAACAAGATTGTAAAATTCGATACCAACAATTCTGCAGCTTGAACACGTCCAATTTAGAAATTTTTGTGGATCAGCAAGCGCATCACGTGCCCTGCATTTTTGAGATACCATCCTGTCAGATTCAGGTTTAAGGATATATATATATATGGTTTTGACATATATATATATATATATATATGTATATATATATATATATATATATATATATATATATATATATATATATATATATATATGTCAAAACCAGCATTAGCACTGTATTGTTTTCTCTTACTATAGTCTGTTCGATGCCTGTTGTTATTTATTGTTGATATTTGTTCTGTTTTGTTCACAAATGATGTTAATAATTAATATTGTTATTGTAGTTTAACTGTTTATATTTATTGTTTTGTCGCTGAGAGATTGTTTATTATGTTTTTGTTGTTTATTTTGAAATATTTTTGAGTAAATCACTTTTTGTTAATTTTAGTTTGTTTGCATTTATGTATATGTTTTGTATATTTTTTGTATATTTTTTTTTTTATATTTTTGTTGTATATTTTGTACACTTATAATTTTAAAACATCGGGAGCAGAGATTACAATCACGTCCGCACGCTTTAGCAGTTTACTTTCAATCCAACTCTTTTGTTGTTTTTAATTCAGCTAGCTCCATGAGAAACAAGCTGAATTGTATACAATGACGACTGCAATGCTACTGCGTTTTGTGGCATAGCAACGGCACCAACATATGGGAAGTAGCTTACCTCTAATACTTTATTAGCAGGTATAGCTACTTTGTCGAGTGATTCATTGCTCATTGAAACAATAGCACGCATATATCATTGTCAGACAGGTCTCCCATCTCACTGAGTAATTTAAATGGCTTCATGTCGCCCACTTCCAAATCTTGTAGAAGTGTCCAAATCCGAGTCGGCATATTGATCCAGGAGTCAAATATTAAAAGCAGCATACATATTTTCTGCAAGTGGATTAAGAATCATGACGCTGACTTGCGACAGTACACTGCTTTCGATAGCCGCTACCACGGAATATTTAGTTTTGAGATTATATAGGTGCAATTCAGAGAGCCATCTTAGCGTGTCAAAACACGGACGGAAACTATTGCGAGTTGTCCAGCATCATTATGTGCAGTCCCTTGTACGTTCACTTGTGAGTTTGCTGCTCCATATCTGTTGTTTGCACCCACAGCCATAATTTAAGTTGCTTTTCTAGCTAAATTATAAGGAATTTGTTTAATCATTCAATATCTGCGCAATATAAGTTCGTTTTTTATTTAGATCACGTCGGGGGCACCATTTATAGAGGTTGTATTCTTGAGGTTTTTCCCAGAAACAATTTTATTAGAAGAAAATTAAAACTACACATATTTAATTCGGAGTTGTAAATTTAAGCAACATAAAATAAACATAAAGTAAATAAAAAAATGTTAATAACAAGGTATGTAGTGATGCGAAATTTTCATGATCATTTAGAGCACCCTATATTTATTTTATTTTTACATTTAAATCAAGAGTTTTTGAGCCCCTATCTAGTTTCTTAAGCCTTTCACAATATCTTTTTCGTTAATTTTACGGTCAATTTGTTTTAGTTACTCTTTGAAATCGCCGTTATATTATTTCTTTGTTTTCCCTAACATCTACAAGAACCAAATTTGCATTATGGATAAATTGTAGACAATCATCACACGCGAATACTGATTAATTCCAGAACATTTCTTTGCACTCTTTCACATATTCCCCCACGCTATGCCTCTTTCAGACCGTATTGCAGTTTTACACTGACGGTATTCAACCATAAATATTAAATTTAAATAAATTGTTTGTAATACTAATAATGATTGTTTTGCGCGACATTTTACATCTAGAAAATAGTTAATTTATGAGTTTGTAATAGTTCTATTTCAAATAATTTTAAATATTTTATTTTTGAAATATTTCGAAGACAATTTTTGATGCGTGTTTTTGTTAATGTAATTTACCAATTCTGCCAATAAATTAACTGGCTTATATTGACTTCAAAATAAAAATCTATTTAAATTTATTTTGAAAATAGTACATACTAATGTAAACAAAGCGAAAATACCGAACAAATAATTTAAAATCAAATGCACTTTAAAGGGTTAAAATTTGTTTACGCGAATATATTTCAGCTAGTAGAACTTAAAGCTTTCAAATAATATCCATTTTCTCCCATTTCGTTCCGAAATATCGCAAATTATATATAAAAAAGTTCGGATCCGTAACAGGGGTTGCCACAGGCATTTTTACTTTACCTTTTCTATGTTATTTATAATTATTGTTCTTTTTCGTTTAACGTTCCTTACGTTGAATCTGGGATGCCAACGTTCCGTCGTAATACCTTTCGATGTAACTTTATATTCATTACTTCACCATCCTCACATAAATTTGAAGAAAAAAAATCATTAATCATTCTTTAATTCTTCATTTAAAGTAACAAAACTATTTCAAAATTGGCAAGAATATTATATGTATATACTGACGTAAGCAGACAACGCCAACGGGAATAAGACAATTTTTTTTACTTGTATATAAGTTTTTGGATTTGCAAGAACAGTTTAAACCACATTCGATCATTTTTACGTTTTTAAGAATATGTCTTGATCAAACCTTATTTATTTATACCTTTTCCTTACTATTGCAGTTATGAATTATCAAACAAGATGTTAAGCCCTTCTCTGCTTCAAGTTGCTCATATAAGAACTCCTTAATTTTATTTTTCCACTCTGCTTTTGATAATATTTCTTCACTTATAAATGGGCAGCGAAAAAAAACACCTTGACAAGCTAAATTAGAATTGCGATTCTTAGCAACAAATGTTTCCGATGAGATTTCTTCAATTTTTTGTTCCGCTTCAAGTTCTCTTTTAGCTTGAAGTTTTATAGATGCCATAGATATATTAAATTCTTTAGAGTCCTTTTTACCTACTCGTGCTAGTGCAGCGTCAGCTGCGGCTCTAGCTTCATTACTTAATTCTTTGCGTTTTGGAGGAACATATGAATCAGTATTATTTTTTCGACAGGAAGAAGAGGCTTCTTCATTTTGTCCAGACAGAGTATGCCCCTGGCCGAAACCGCCACCTAGTTTTAGTTTAAAAGCAGCTTCTTCCTTTTTCTTCGAAAAGAATTTTTTTATTTTAGACATTTTTGGCGTAAAATATAAGATTTATATTCGAGGAGAATGTTCTTTAGGCAACTTTAATTTAGCCACAGATACTTTTAGTTCCTCAATTTCTTTGAGCGTACCTAAAAATAAGCATGCAATTATAAGTACGTACATACATCAGTTACATACAGTGCGGATCAGAGGTGAGTACATGTTTGTATTTCTTCTATTACTAAAATAGTAATAATGAAACGATTCTAAAATTTCTTTCTCTGAATTTTTTTTTATTTAGTTCTTAACATAATTGTAATTGATTAACTTCGTATACCAAAAAATGCCGTTTATTAATTTAAAACAATGAAGAAACTATCGCGTACCGCGGAAAATTCAGCACGCATGATGACAATCAGTGGATCTGAGAGCACTAAAACGGAGAAATGTAACTCAACAGGGTCTCTAGCCTGCGCCTGCTGAGCCGAAAACTACCATTTGATGGGAACGCACGCCTTATTAAAGATGACACCGGACATCTGTTTAACCCCAAAGATAGCATCTCTAGCAATAAATAAAAATGTTAGTTGATGGACAGCAAGAGCTCTACATAACATTGGATATCTCGCAGCTATGAAGAAACCTAAACGTGTATTTTAACATAAAAATGTTTCAGCACGACTGGAAGCGCCTCATATGGTAATTTGTGTGCCAATTAAACCGATATCAGTCTGATGGTAAACTGTATTATTGACGTCAACCGCAGAATACCATTCAACGACACATTATTAAACAAACCGTCAAGCATGGAGGCAACATCATGGTGTGGAGTTATTTTCCATGGTGGTATGTTGGTCCATTGCAAAAAATTTATAGCATCGTAAGAAAGGAAGACTAGTTTTGAGCGAATATCCCAAGGAAGAAATTGTGTTTCAACAGCATGAAAGTCCAATAATACCTCAAAAAACGCATGCTTAGTACTGCTAACAAATGGCTAAGTGGGCAAAATGTTCAATTGATGCAGTGGCCTCCGCAAAGCCCCGACCTCAAATCAATTTGTGGTCAATTGTGAAATCGGTTGGGACAAGCTCCATTTAACTTAATAGAGTTATGACAACGTGTGCAGCCGGAGTGGCAGAAAACTCCAGACGAAATTATCGAAAAATTGGGTGAAAGCATGCTTAAAACACATACTAAAAATAACATATTTTAAATGTTGCCCGAAAATTTAGTGCATAAGTTTTCTTTTCTTTGAATATGTCGTTTTTTGTTTTGTTTTAAAAACATTTTTGTTAGCAACTTAATAATAAAAACAATCAAAAAATATATCCCGGCATTCCTAATTTGAGAGACAGTAAATGCATAAAAAGATGTACTCACCACTTTTCCCCCACTATGACGGTATTAACTTCCAAATACGTACTTGGTCTAACAAATTTCTCTGTTATAACTTTGCCATACACTTTCCAAGAATAAGCAATTAATAATGAAGTAAGAAGCAAGAGAATACAAAGCAGTTTGAAAAGCGACCACTGAAGAGAGGTAAATTGAATTGATCTTTTCAAAAAATTGGTACAACCAGAAAATTCAATTGCCAGTTCTGTTGTAAATTGTGAAAAAGTTTTCAGTTGGAATACGAAAGCTTGCAGCGCTTCAGTGATGGAATGATAGTAAAAATTAAAACTCATTTGTTTAAAAATATATATAATTATATATGAAAATTTACATTCTTAAGATTACTTTTCTTCGGATTTAATTATCCAATGAGTGAAAAAAACTATTAAAGTTGTTATTATAAAACCACTTTCTGACGACCAGATACCTGCGCCGAAAATGTAATAGCCGGCTTAAGATATTTTATCATCTAAACCAAGGCGTATTTACTAGGTGAACTCGCTACGACTACAAATACATCAATACAACAACAGCAGGCAATTTTGTTTGTTTAAAAGCCAATATTGCTGTCAAATGACTATGATTATATGCTAGATAATCCAGATGAATACTATGCCCATTACTACGGACGTACAAAAAATCAGAAATACGAAAAAAATTTCATGTTTCATTACATTCTAATTATCATAAAGTCTACATAAATGAACAAAAAAAACTTGTAAAGCAACCCAACAAAAACTTACTTACAATTTTAATTTCGAAAACTTACTTCATGCATCCCTTTGTTACTTTATTCGCCACTCTGCATTACTAATTATCTTTTAAATAATAACTTCTTCATTATATGATACATTACTTATTATTCAAAAATGTTACTTTAGTTTTGTGAGTTACATAAGATTATATTAAAAAAATTTTTGTAATAGAAGTAATTTGTTTTGTGCTAATGCATTAACAGCTTAAGTTTAGTGCTAGTGAAATAATTGTATTGTATTTTTTTGGTGTTACGTATATAATAAAGGTATGAGTAAATATTATACTTTAATTATTTCATATAAGATGATTTATTTAAAAAAAACACACAATTTTGTTTATGTGCATTTTATATGTAAAAGTGTTGTTCAATGTCCAAGTTCTATTACATTTTCAATGGGAAGTTATCGGACTTTAGATCTAGTTTTTGTGTTGTCAGTTGTACGATTGAAGCTTGTCAATGTTTCAAAAACTATCTGGAGATGTTTCCCAAACGATTTTGATTCGGTTTAAAGTTTAAATTGTTCATTACTAAGCGCGAGCAATATAATGCTTGGTATAATGAAAAACAACAAAGTAAGAAAATTTACGCTATTGTAACGTCCGCTGCAGTTTAATATATTTCCGAGTTTTTGGAACGTCCTGCAGTGCACTTGGAACGTCCCGCAGTGCACAAGATCCCTGAAATGAATAAGTAAATAAACTAATAAATAAGTACTTGTACATAAAATATTTATATTTAGATTCACTTACTCAGTTTGGGATTCTTTTTCTTTAAAAGGTTGTTCCGCAGACCTTGAAGCCGCAGTAGTTGTCAGTTCTTTGACGGTAAAGAAACGCAACCCATGCTGCGAAGTGCTCGATGGCGCCAACACGAATGGTACATTAGTATCTATTGGACATAAGAGCACTTCATTTGTATGCATTTCACTAGTGGCCATTGTTTGCATTTCACTGGGGGTTTTCACACTAGACTAATTGTGCTGGCATAAAATCGCAGTTTATAGGCTTTTTCGGTGAAGAGACCGGTTTTTGGTTGGCACAATTTTTTCAACCAGCTTCAACCCCGCACAAGCAGAACAAAACTAACACATACACACTTATGAATACAGGTTCGTGTGAAATAAACAAAGAAAATACTAACACACACAAAGCTGTGTATACGTGCAAAATTTTATGCCAGCATAATTAGTCTAGTGTAAATACGAAAGAACAAAAGTTGTGCGGATTAAAAATTAGTCTAGTGTGAAAACCCCCACTAGTATGCATATTCTCCTGCTGTTGTACTACAGGAATAGCCTTGGGCATTAAAAAACGTCGGCTTCCCACGGTTATAATATGCGCCTTAGAAAAAAGGTCGATACATATGCGGGTGCTTTTAACAAATTTTTTTTGCACACCTTGCTCCACAGATCTCTTCTTTCTTGGTCTTGTGGAACACTAAAAAATGTACCACTACCAGGACCAAGTTTCTTTCCACACAACGGACAACAACAACGCATGTTTTCAATATTAGGAACAAATTGTACAAATATCAAACTTATTTATAAATTTTGTACAAATTAGAACACGAATTGATAATTTATTTTTTGTTTTTTCTTCACTTTAATTTATTTATACACAAACTATAAAAACACTAAGGCACTTGAATCAATGAGACTTGAATTTAAATGAATTTTTTGATTATTTGTAAACAAAACAAAATAGTTTGACATTAGAATGGGAGCACAAAGGAAAACGAAAATTTAAGCAAAAAATAATCACCTGCAGTAGTAATGCCACCTGGTTAAATGTGCCTTGATCTAAACGCATGAAAAGAAATCATACCGGGAATAACATACGCATGTGAATAAATAAAACTCAGACCAAAATAGTATATCGTATCAGCTGTTTTAGTTTACATTTTTTTAGCTTGTTGAGATGGTATATTCTAAAATTCATTTTATGAAAGTGGTTTGAAATCACATAAAATTGTGATTTTATACGTGTAGAATTCATACTGGAAAAAAATTTTAATTTACAATCCTACAATTAGTATTCACGGTATATAACCGATTATATTAACAATAACATGAAATAGGGTTTTAATGGCAATATAAGTTAAGCTATAAATTAGAGATGATGACAAATGTAAATTTTAATAGTAAAAAGTTTAAAATTTTTTTTGAGTAATTAAAGCAAAATATTGTCATCATATTTTACACCTTTTAAACCTGTTAGTATAAATTTGATATCAACAGATATCATTTATTTGGCAAGATAGGCTTAGCACAATTTTGTAATTTTCTTTAACCAAGCAGTCTAAAACAAGATTTGTCAACATTTTTCCTTCATTTAAAGTTTTTAAATCTTCTAGATCCAAAAAATTTTAGAGGCCAATATTTTCCTATTGTATTTTACTGTATATAGAACTAAATATATCGTTATATCTTAAGAGAAAAGTTTTATACTGGTAATGTGAGGTTTTTATTGCATTATAAGAGTGTTTTTTTTTTGGCAATTCTATACGCACTATTTTCCGAGCCGTCTGAATCTATTTTTATAATATCCTCAACGTTTTCCTTCATTGCTATAATTTCTTTATTTTTCTTTCCGTTGAGCAAATGTTTTAGATTAATGGCTTTTTGTTTCCTTGCATTCTTTTTATCCCATATTTCTTCTGGTTCTACATCTTCCGATATTATTGAGTAGCTATGATCTCTAGATATTCGTAGCACTTTTCTCGTAGTTTCCGATTTCTGTAAATCAATTATCGAAGCTTCTTAATTTTATTTGATATGAGTATTGTAGTTCTTTTATATTTTCGGGCTCAACCAAGTCTAATAACAAAGGTTTCCTTTCAAATATGTTGTATTTGTATCTAAGTTCTTAAAGGGTGCTCATACTATCTATTCTATCCTTTTTAATAAAAGCACCAGGTCGAACTGATTGACTTTTTAAAATATGCTTATGTCAAAAAAAAAAATTAAATTCAACGGGGGCATTGCTTATATGATCTCCCATTATATTTGTCCACATAGGAAGAAATGGACAATATTTGTTTATTATGAAATTACATACTTATGTCTTTGTTTGGTACTCGTTGTCATGGCCACTCAGATTTTCACATAAGTATATTACTTTTTACTTCTTTATATATGTTTAAAAATAGTTTTCTAAAGGGGCTTCTTGAAGCAATAGATTCCAAATTGCTCATGTCATCTATATCCGCAAACATATTATTTTCCATTGCATTTTTATTTATTATTAGTATATTTTTTCGCAATTTATCGTAACTTTCATAATACGTTTCATCTTTTTTTGGATAAAGCAAAACAATAAATATGTGTCGAAACCAATATTTACATTCAGCCATTGTTTTTAAATCAAATGCGGTTGACAAAACATGCTTCAGTAAATAGTAAAGAGTACTCTTTTTGCCAATTTTATTATTCAAATCCTTACATAATATATGTATATAATGGGCTTTACACCATTGTATAATAACCTCCGATCTTTTGTTCAAATTCGGATTTTCCAAATGACAAAAACAAGAGTCTAAATATTGCGTTGCGTTTTCATTATTGCAAGATTTTAAGACAGCGCCAAATAATGCGTAGCTGACATCGGTACAAATTCTTTCGAAAAATGGCCATTTAAATTTGTTTTCATGGCAGAACTGTTTTAATCTTTCAAGAATAGAACTTATGTCATTTAAAATATGACGCGATAATATGGCAGTTACCACAGATAGAACCATTTTCAACTGCTTAATATGTAGAATAATTTTATACTACATTTACATCTACGCAAAATCTGGTACTTACGAGATTTTGAGCGAAATCTAGTTCATTTCCACCAGATTTCCCATACAAAACAAAATCTACTTACGAACTAGATTTTGGCAAAATCTCTCAAAATCTTGCAATACTAAATGATGCAACTATGTATTTTTTGCTAATATACTGAAATATGCAGCGCTGAACAAGAAAATTTTGACATTTGTAACAAAAAAAAAGGCGTGGTAGAAACAAAATAATTGCAGCAATATTAAAAAATAATAAAAGTTTAAAATACGTGTTTTCAATATGGATAAAACAATAATGAATAAAGTGTAAGTAATATTACATATGTAATTATGTGTATAAAAACAATTGTAGCACGAATTTAATTAAGTTTAGAGCCAATTTATTATTCCTTCTTCAGTCAGTTGTTTTTGTTATGAAAATGAAATCCAATAATACGTCAAAAAGCATTGGTGTAAACGGCAGAGATTTTCTTCGAGATTTGAGCTGAAATCTACTAGATTTTGCGTAGATGTAAATGTAGTATTATATATTAATACTACATTTACACCTACGCAAAATCTTGAGCGAAATCTAGTTCATTTCTACCAGATTACCCATACAAAACAAAATCTACTTACGAACTAGATTTTGGCAAAATCTCTCAAAATCTTGCAATACTGAATGATGCAATTATGTATTTTTTGCTAATGTACTTAAATATACAGCGCTGAACAAGAAAATTTTGACATTTGTAACAAAAAAAAAGCGTGGTAGAAACAAAATATTTGCAAAAAAAAAAAACAATAATAAATAAAGTGTAAGTAATATTACATATGTAATTATGAGTATAAAAACAATTGTAGCGCGAATTTAATGAAGTTTGGAGCCAATTTTTTATTCTTTCTTCAGTCAGCTGTTTTTGTTACGAACATGAAATCCAATAATACGTCAAAAAGCTGTGGTGTAAACGGCAGAGATTTTCTTCGAGATTTGAGCTGAAATCTACTAGATTTTGCGTAGGTGTAAATGTAGTATAAGACGAATTTCTCTGCGCATCCGATTTGCCGTACACTTTGTCCTGTAGCATCAAAATGAATCGTGTGATTCGCGTCTTTTAGAATTTTTGGATTTTTGCAAAACGTTTCAAGGGTGTTTTTTTCCAACAATATATTGTTAGTGGTGAAGCTAGTTATTGAACATATCCTTTGTACTTTCTTTGTTGCAATTTAAAAACGTCAACAAATGGGTCCCAGTGGTATGATTTTTGGAGATTTCCTTCAGGTTTACATTTTTGCAATGTGGATAGATTTTGAATACTCTGCATATTTCCACTCTGTACAATTCGTCTGCAGCACTGAGGATTTTTTCTTTTCGGTAAAGATAAGCACTTTTTTCTCTTAGAGCTTTTTTTTAAATTTTACATGTTACTCCACGTATTTGAGCTACCCGTTTTTGTCCTTTCACATGCATAATTTCACTTGATCTATAAACCGAAACTTTTCCTTCGGAGTTCACTTTGAATCTAAATTATGTACAGTCAGGGAAATTGCAATATCTATAAGCCAATAATCCACATGTTAATCCTTTAATACTGAAGAAAGTGCACATGCATTTTTAATTTTTAAATATTCTTACCGAAGAGCGTCGATGATAAATTTATTTGTTGTTAATTTTAGCTTACAAACATCCTCCGCTTCAAAAATTAACTCTGGATTGATAATAAATTCACTATCAAAAAAGTTTCCTTTAAATTTACGAGTTGGTTTTGATGCTCTTTCCTTCGAGCGAATTACTTTTCGTTTTAATAATTCATTGGGATTTGCGATTTTACTATATTCTTCAAACTTTGAAACATCAATACTTGACTCAGAGATTTTTGAATTTTTTTTTCCGCTCCTCACATTTAAAAACTTCACAATATAAATTTTTTGAAGACGATTCGCGTTTTTGTAATTCAATGTTCCTATTATCTCTATCTACACTAAAGCTGGTTTCAATTTTTAAATTATTAACATTAATTTTATCCGAGCCCGATTTTTTCATATTGTAATGAACGTTTTTGTTAGTATCTACATGATTAGTATTTAAATTAAATGATAACTTTTCAATAAGATAGTCTATCATACCTTGAAATTCCTGTTTGAATTCATTTAAAACGTCTTTAACACCCAGAATGTTGTCTTCATTGGTACGCATTTTTTCTAAAAATAATTTTTAATATTATAATTAGTGTTAAAAAAGTCGTAAGTCATTTACCTACCGGTATTATCAATATTATGTTATGATATTTTAAAATTACATACATAAATGTTGTAGTGCTTTAAAGTATAACAGTTTATTTTATAAAAATTTTTCTTCTGCGGTGGAAGGCGCAACTTATATACAGATCACGGCAGCTTCTTGAAATTTTTTCTTTTTTTTAATAATTTTAAAATTCTTTTTTTTAAGGATTTTCATTAATTTCTCATAATTTGTTTATATGATGTGAATTTTATCTCTTCCTCTGCATTTTCAATTACAATGACTAACAAATCCGTTTCTCGGCCGTATAACCTTTCAAAAATTCTTTTGAAAACTATCGTTTTCTATCACATACCTGTATGTACATGGTTTTCATATCTGCCTTAAAAATTATACGACTGAGTTTGGGTTTTTTGAATGTTTGATTGCCGGAGATTTACTACTGAACGCAATTGTTTATTTTCATAATAATGAGAAATATGAACTAGGATAGTTAAGTATATTTCCTTTAAAATGAGGTAACAAACAATAAGTAACGTTTTTTTAAAGTAAATATGTATGTAATACGTATACTATTGGAAGTATTAAAAAACACTTAAAGAGATTTTCAAACCATTGTTAGCTATATGTATATATATATATATATATATATATGTATATATATATATATATATATATGTATATATATATATATATATATATATATATATATATATGTATATATATATATATATATATATATATGTATATATATATATATATGTATATATATATATATATATATATATATATATATCGACTAGCTCACTTTGATCTCGGGAGGTTCTCAACCCTATTGTCTGAATGAATGAAAAAGCAACACAAAAATTTTATTAATAATCTACATCAAGAACAAACAAAAAAAAACTCTACTATACATTTAACCACGAGCAAATCTTAGAGACAGGTGTTGGTCTCTGTATAGCCCTCCCAACCATGTCGCAAACGAATATGCAATTAGCATGTCTAACACTCTCAAATTTTGTATGCTGTTAGTAGGTGATATATGTACATTTGCTGTGAGTAGTCGTGTTTTTAATACGCTTTGCTGGAATATTGCTTTTTTTTGTTTTGTACTCGTCAATGGTTAGTACTAACGTGTATATTTATTTTTATTACAGCCTTTTTTGTATTTTTTTTTTCTGTAACAGAATTAAGTAATAATATTATTTCTTTAGTTAAAAAACAAAATGGCCTATAAAAAAACTTTAACTGCTGAAATTGAAATGTTTTTTGAGAACTGTGATCTTTCCGACAAGGAAGATATAATTGAAAGCGATACAGAGGATAACGATGAAGTTTTACGTGATGACAGGGTTTCCCCATTTGTATCTAGAAATTTAAGCGACGGAAATGAAATACCAAACAATGACATCGACTGGAGTGTTTTAAATGAAGTTGAAGAAGAAAATATTTCACCCAACTTGGCATTAGAACAACAATTAAATATCATTACATTGCCGAAAAAGATATTACGTGGTAAAAACCGTCACAAATGGTCAACCATTACGCCTAAATCTCATCATACTGGATGTAACATAGTGCACCAAGCTCGTGGGCCAACTTGTAACTGCAAAAATATTGCCGATCCTCTAAAATGTTTTGAAATGTTTATAAGTCAGGAAATAATATCTGAAGTTGTTCAATGGACAAATGCCGAAATAAATTTGAAACACCATGCCTGCTACAGCTACAACGAGAACAACAAACGAAAAAGAAATAAGAGCTATTCTTGGATTATTGGTCCTCTCTGCTGTGAGAAAGGATAATCACCTCAGCGCTAGAGAACTCTTTGATAGTACATATTCTGGATCACGATATTTAGCAACGATGAGTAAAGACCGTTTTCTGTTTTTACAAACACGTTTGAGATTTGATGACAAATCGGAACGTCGCCAAAGAAGCTCCGACAAATTTGCTCCCATAAGGAATATTGGGATTTGTTTATACAAAAATGTATTGGAAACTACACTGCGGGTACTTATTTAACCATAGATGAACAACACTTGGGGTTTAGAGGAAGATCATCCTTTCGTATGTACATACCGAACAAGCCGGCTAAGTACGGATTAAATATTATTATGATGTGTGACAGCGGCACCAAGTATATGGTGAATGCCATGCCATATTTGGGAAAAGATCCAAATAGAGGAAATTTGCCAATTGTCGAATATTATGTGAAGGAACTTACAAAAAGTATTCATGGAACAAACAGAAATGTAACCATGGATAACTGGTTTACTTCGGTTCCTATGGCTAAGTCGCTATTTAAGTCACCGTATAATCTTATAATTGTGGGAACATTGCGTAAAAATAAAAAGGAAATACCCAAAGAGCTGCTGAGCACAAAAGGACGTAAAACTAAAAACTTCGATTTTCTGTTACGACCAAGAGTTAACGCTACTCTCATAAAAACCCAAGCCAAATAAAGTTGTGTGCCTATTATCATCCTGCAATGAGGAAGAAACTATTAATGTTGATAACAACAAGCCACATATGATTGAATTTTATAATTCAACCAAAGGTTGAGTTGATACATTGGACCAAATGTGCAGTGTCATGTCATGTTCACGAAAAACGAACGGTATCCTTAACAGCATTTATCAACAGCCACGTAATTTATACACACAATATGTTTAATGCTAAGGTGAAACCAATAAATCGCAGACAATTTATGAAAGAGCTTCACAAAAGTCTTGTTGAATCATGGTTAAAGTAAAGATTGGTAAAGTGCCAACGTTGATAAGCAAAACAAGAGCACATATTTCAAATATTGTTACTCCAAATAATAATGACAACAATGGCCAACTGACAAGAAAAGACAAAAAAGAAAACAAAAGAAGTATGTGCAGATCATGCTCTTACTAAAAACGCCGGATGACAAAAGTATGATAAATGCGAAAAACCAATCTGCGGAGAGCACAAAGTTGAGCTTTGTGACTCTTGCTCAAAGTGATATTTAAAACTTTTTATTTACTATTTTTTTGAAGTTTAGAATATGTTTTTTAAGTTTTTACTCTTTTTTTGATTTTTTAGTTTTACTTACTATAATTTTTCGTGCCTTTTTTTATGATCTCAAAAATATGTGCAACATACAATGAAGTATAACAAATATTAAATAAATTGTTTTTTATATGAATTAAACCAAAGAATATGGAATATAGAATGCGCATCTCGAAGAACTTAAAAATAAATTTCATTTTTTGATATGGGTGCTGTGCGGGAATATAGAAGGGAAGAAAATTTAGGAGAAATATTTGCATTGAAAAGACACAACGTAAAAACACAACACATTGTTATCAAAGGGTCCATTTATTTGGTTGTCATAGCGCGACAGAAAATGCAAAAACAATAAAATTGTTGTATTTCTTTCTTTGTCTTCCCCCTGTAAGAAACGTTCAAAAGAATTTTTTTTATTACAAAACTAGTTTCAAGGCTTTTTAGGAACAAATATATATAAATACATACGTACATACATATTGTCCAAACTAAGTTTGGACAATTAATTTAAGATATTTCATAATAGGTTATCAAATAAGAAATTATATAAAATTTGAATTCTAGAAAACTGAAATGTATAAATATTACCTGAATTGTCATTTATATATTTTACTTACTTTCATTCTTTATTGCTTAAATGCATTTGGTTATACATAATTATTGTAAGGTTTAATGAAGTTGGCATCACTGCAAATTTAGTACTTTTTGGAATTTTCCATTTGTCAAGTTGACCATCGTTTCTTTTTCCCGAGGATTAACCGAGGGTTCGTCTTACCATCTTGCTACATGTTAGCTCTCTTGCCTTTTGACCGTCAGCCTACCAACTTCATTAACCTCAACTCAATTTAATTCTCTTTAAAGGTAAACTATTATAATAAACTCTTACAAGAAAAAGAAAATTCCTAATTGTCTCCATTTCTTTTCTTCCCATACCCAATAATTATAATTTCTTTCCCGAGTAATTATAATTACAAACTCCCAGTAAATTCTCCAAGTACTCTACTTAACCCTTTTTCTTTATACATACGTACACCTATACGTATCCCTTATCTACAAGGAGAATTTACATGAATTTGTTTCAAAAAGAATTGCGTTCAGGAACCCACCCAAACTCAATTCTTTTCACATATATATGCACATGTTTATTATTTTTACATTTTGTAGTAAAATTTTAAGTTTTTAGATATTTTTGTTAATTTTGTGTTTACTAAAGGAATCACCCAAGCATTTTGGCATTAAGTTGGGAACCCAGAAATGCTAAAATATTTTAATTTTATCCACTGTCAAGTTTTTAAAAAATCATTATTCTTAAAAAAATTTAAATTTATTTTTAATCACAAAAAAATAATAATAAAAAAATGTTGTTCAAAAGTTTTACAAAGCTAATGAAAGAATTAACTTCTTTAAAATTACACACTCTATAATAATTCAAAATTATGAAAAATCTGTCAAGTTTGATTTAAGACTGATCAGTTATGACTTTTCACAGTTGCTTTTATACCCATGGTTACATCTCTATATTAGCCAACTTAATAAACCAGGTAACTTCAATAACATCCGAAAAAAACACACTTAAAATTATGATGCAAAATGCAATAACATCACAAATCAAAGAACTTCCCAGATTAGTATTTTATTACTCATTAGTAGTTTTAATTTTAAAATTTCATTATAAGAAAAAACGGTTATTTGCTTTAAAGAACGCAATTCTACGAAAAGTCAATATTTCTTCTCTCAAAACCAGGTGCAAAATAAAAAACGATTCAAAATTCTGGGGAAGATGTTTTTATCTTTAATTTGCAATTTTCCCTCACTCAGTTTACAAAAAGAAAGCAATGGCATGCATTAAAAACAGGTAGATGAATAGGTATCACAATGACGAAATCAACAACAAAAAATATATTCCACTGTTACGGTCTCTAAAAATACTTTCTGCTGTTTTACAAAATTTTCTATTCTCAATAAAACATATGTATATGATTTGCAGGTGTTTATTATTTGAACTGAAAATTAAGAATTATTTTTTTATGGCAATATGAAAACTAATATATAATTGACATTTTTTCTATTAAAGTGTGTTTCCCTTAAAATTATTTTAGGGAAATTATTTTTATGATTAAAAATATATAAATTTAGGCACTAAAGTTTCGGTGTAGATCTACATATTTTCATTAATAAAACAATAAAACATCCATTTTGAACCTACAAATTCATAATCGGTGAGCATTGTTTGCGTATTTTATTTGTATGGAAACAACACATTTTTACTTTGGTAATCTACATACATACATACACCCGCACGCACGCGTAGGAATTTTTGGTATACATTGTAGCATGTCCTCGTCGCTTTGTATATTCGTAAGCAAAAACAAAACACATTTTATACAATTTTTTTTGCTTTTTTCCGGCTGAAAGCTTTGTTAGAGAACACTGGGAATTTTTCAAACAAAACTGCCGACAAAAGGGATGTGCCGAGATAAAATTTGTGCTCTTATTCTTTCCAGGAATATAAGTAAGTACTGTTGTATATGTGAAAAGTAAAAATGATACGGGTTTAAACCTATTTTTAGTTAGTGATGTTTGTAGGAGTCCAACTAGTTGTTAAAGTGCAAGTGCCTGTGAAAAGTGGTTTGGAACACTCGATTCCACTGTGAGTATAAAAACCTAAGCGAAAATACGCCAAAAATCTTTGTTGTGTCTTTTGAGCATATCGTGTGCAAAAAATAAAAGTATTGAGTCGATGTTATAGCTTTTTTTTTGTTTTTTCAGACTGAAGGTGTAGTTGGGGAACCTAAACACAACTGGTGGCCAAATAATGCTTCCAGGAGTATATGTAAGTACTAATGTATATGCGAAAAATAACAAATTAAAAGGTTTTAAAACATGTTTTTAGTCATAAATGTCTGAAGGGGCCCGAGTGCAATTACATGTGGAAAGTGGTTAGGAAATATTCCAACCTTTTTGGAACGATTGTAAGTATATAAACTATAGTAAAAATGCATGAAAATAGATATTTTCTACAATTTCTACATATTTTTTGTGTATTTTTTACAGACCAAATGTGGAAGGCCGCTTGTAAAAAAATGCTCTATTAATTATGGGATCAATTGTAAGTATAAAAACGAATGTGAGATAAAAAAAACATATTTACAAATACAGATCGTTGGTTTTTTATTCTTTTCAGGAAATATGCTTTAATCACAGCTACAAATGTAGAGAAATCCAAAATAAGCAATGAAATAGAAAATACAGGCCAGACCAAGTAGCAAAGAAATAGTTTTCATATGAATATTTTGATAATTGTTTGTAGCAAACTGCAATTTAAAAATTAAAAATTGTGTATATGTTTTTCAAAAATTTTAAAATTTTGTTAATTTGTAATTGCAATACTTTATTTCTTACAATAATTAATATTGTGTCAACAATTTTATATGAATTTAAATGTTTTTTAATAATCAATAACACTTATTCCTTTTAGCATGTAATAGTTATTGTATTTTTTACCTATCTAAAAATAAAAATCTTTAAAAAGATCATAAATCCCGGGTTTTCCTGCTGCAAGATAAATTTTTGGAATGGACCTTACGGGGACCGTTTTAAACTACTTTTTCTCTTTTTTAAATTTTTTGTTGGCCCTGATAAGGGCCGTTTTAAACAGCTTTTGCCGTTTTCTCATTTTTATGGTGACGATGAAAATATATAATTTGAAAAATTATTGAACATTAAAACATTTTGCTTGATGTAAACACCTGAAATTTAAGATGTATTTGTTTAAGTACATGTTCAATCGTTTGGAAGCTTTCTAATAATGAAATCTATGTGTTAGCTGGGATATTACAAATAAAAAATTACAAGTAATGTATGTATATAACTTAAAATATGCACATAAAAGTACTTAAACATTCATTTTCAATTCATTTAGTGAAATAAATAAAATTAACAATTTTAAAATAATATTTCTTTAAAATAACAAAGTTTTTTCTTTGTGTATGTTTTCCGTGTAGTGTAATAATTTGTGTAATGTAAAGTGTTTAAGTCCATTATATACATTTTAATTACATATATACAAAATGAAATAATTTGTAAATGAGATCTACGTGTGTTAGGTACATAAGTATGTATGGAACCCATATAAACTACGACCACACAAATAAACATTCAAGTTAAAACTTAAAAATATATTTGACTTTGCAGTATTAAAAAACCATCACCTTTGGCTGATTTTTCTAAACTAACACGTACTTATTTCCATATTAAAACTAATACTTAAAATTTGAAAATTTTTTTATTTATTTGAATTTATCATAAATACAAAACAAAGTCTATTAGTACTTAATATCACTTAAACAATTTTCTTTTCTATTTTCATTTGTATTATAAACATGAAACAAGATTTTTTGAGTTTTTATTTAATTGAAAAGAATTTCATTGTATTAAGGCACGATTGACCCTTTTGTTGAGCAGGACAAGAGAGTAAGACGTGTTTTACCACCATCCGTAATATTTGTAGTTATATTAATAATTTAACCAGAGACCAAAAATAACAGTTATTTTATTTTCTGAGATTGAAAAAGTTGGCCATAGAATAATAAATAACTTTTACGTTGTTAAATAATAGTTATTCATAACAAAAATTTTTTTCCGTCGCTCATAACTTTTATTTTCGATTTATAAATTTTTAAGTTGCCCTGTAAAAGTTTTTCTTAAGAAACAAAATTTTTACATTGCTTATACCTTAAAAAAAAATGCGGAAATCCCCGCATAAACAACAATACACCAAACTTCGTCATTTAAAAAAACAAAGCAAATTAAGTCACACTTTATATGTATTTAGTCTTAAAATGGGCCGAAAGCGTAACAATTTTATACGCGAGTTTTACACGGCTTGGGAAAAAAATGCATTTAAGTATAAGATTTGTTCTGCTGCTTTTGTTGGAAACAATATAACGAATTTGAAAAGACATATGATGGCGGCTCACATGGAACAGTTTGAAGAGGCCAAAAGAGAAATGGAGCTTCAAATTCAGTCCAATGAAAATAAAAAACTAACATTTTCCGTGGAATTTAGTAAAAATTAAGTTTCGAATGCATGCATTGCCCTTGCAACTAAGCATTCTCTTCCTTTTTCATTTTTTGATACTGATTCATTCAAAACCTTGGTTGCACCAATTTTTGAAGGGTTGAATATGGCACCCGTAACGTCCACAAAAATTAGCGAGCATATTAGTAACCGGTATGTGCAATTAAAAAATCTTATCAAAACCACTGTAAAAAATCGAATGGTGTCTGTCAAAATGGACTCAGCAACGCGTTTTGACCGATATGTTTTGGGTATAAACTTGCAGTTAATAAACAATCGGAAACTTCAAAAATTTTAAATGACTTTGGTATTTCATTAAGTCAAATTTTAACCTTTACAACTGATAATGGGAGAAACATGATTAAAGCGGTTTCGTTGCTAAATAAGGTCACCGATATGGAAAGAGAAGAACTACAATGTGAATCGGTGAGTATTTTCAACTACTAAAGACCCCATGTTCATAGTTGCAAACATATTTAGCCGACAGTTAGATGGAGTGATACCAACATAATATCTATCAAATGTGCAGCGCATACTCTTCAACTTGCAATTAAAGATTTTGTGGTCACAAAAACTCAGCTAATAGATCGTGCAAGACAAGTAGCTAAAACGCTACGGACACCTAATTTTCGGTAAACATAATTTTGAATGTTTCTAAAATAACATAGTAATGGAAATTTTTTTAATTACGTTTATAACAGCCATACTTTACAAATGTTGCAATTGGGGAGACCTCAAATAGACATCCCAACAAGGTGGAATTCTACTTTTGTAATGCTAAACAACGTGAAAGATTCACTCTCATCAGATGAATGGAGTGAAATAGAAGTTTTGGTCAATGTTTTAAAGCCAGCATATACATTGACACTCAAATTGCAAGAACAGCAGCTGATATTAGGAGATTTTTATAAGTCATGGCTAACAATAAAAATTCTTTTAAAAGAGCAGCTAGAGACATCACCAATACCAGCAACTCTTCTCAGCTGTATTCAACGACGGACGCCTGTGTTAATTGAAAATGATGTCGTTATTGCTGCCCTGTTTTTGGATCCTCGTTTTCGTCGCACGCTCACATTCCCACAAAAACTTAAGGCTAAGCATAATTTAAAACACCTCGCTGAGCAAATCATTCTGCTAAAAGAGGTTGATTAATAATAAATATATATAAGTATGTATGTATGTATGCTTGATACTTTTTAAACTTCTTTTTTAGGGAAAAAATAGTGCGATTACTTGTTCAGAACCACTTCCATTACATCCAACATCTGATTTTCTGACTGACGATTCGATGAACTTTTCAATTTTTACGTCAATTGGTTCAAATTGTCCATGCAGGTATCTGTTGAAAGAGCATTTTCTGCTTTGCGGCTTTTGTTGACAGATAAAAGGTGAAACTTGGCGGACGACACGCTTTCCAAAACATTATTTGTGAAATTAAATTCTTTGTGAATAACACAAAAAAACAAATGAATTATTTTATTTAAGTTAACTTTTATTTAAGTTTTTTTTTTCTAGACTTTACATGTAAAATGCAATATATGTACGTACGTATGTATGTAGCTACCAATAAAATCCAAAAAATGCAATGACAACTACTTTTTTAATAGAATTTAAAAGATATGAGCAACGTAAAAATTTTTATGTTAAGAATAACTCTTATAGGGCAACGTAAAAAAATATAAATCGAAGATAAAAGTTATAAGCAACAAAAAGAAAATTTATTATGAATAACAGTTACAGAAAACAAAAACTTTTATTAATTGAAAATAACAATTATTTAAAGAGAAAAAAAATTAATTTCTTCAACATAACTGTTATGGCATAATTTTTTTAAATATATCTTATAACTGTTATGTCTCTGAATTTAAAACGAATTGATTATCTTTCTGAAATGAATTAAACAAAGAATAAAAGTTTTTAATGTTATTAATAAAATATTGTAAACTGCAAATTAGAAACAATAATTATTAAAAAAGATGAATAAAAATTAAGCTTTCTTGATATGTAATAAACAAAAATAAAAACGAAAATTAGTAGAGGTAAAACAAAAAGAACAAAACTAAAAGCCAGTTTGAGTGCAAATATTTAATACAACAATAGAAAAGTAAACGTGAACAAAAACAGTGCAAAAAAATTCCAACATCAAGTAGAAGCAGAGAAAAAAAATATTAAAAAAAATTGGGTATAAAAGAAATAAGAAACAGTTATAATAGGTTCATTCGAGTACTTTTTTAGTAGAGTTTAGTAACTGAGTAAATTTTTCAATTTACTCTCTCAAAATAAATTTTGTCCAAAAAGTACGCGAATGGAAATTTAGTAAAATTTATCCAACAGCTGATTGAAAATGAATGCAGTGTTGTAAAAAATGTATTCCTTTGACCACTCGACTCTTTTTGTTGTTCGTACTCGGTACAGAACAATTTATTGTATACAATTCTTACGAAAAAAACGTAACTTGCGTTGCTTTATAAGTTTTTTCTTTTTATTTTATTCATATTGTAAGTTTTTCTTGATTAAATTTATTAAATAGTTCATTATTACTCGTTTTTGTTATTGATTAGTATGAATATCCAATTACTAGGTTCCGAAGTATTCACCATTTCTACAACACGAAATAAGTAAATAAACAATGAAACAAAATAATTTGTTGTTCCTAAATTCTAACTAAACTGCTGTGGAAAGGGCAACTTAAGCAAAAAAAAAAAAACATTCAACTTAATTTAATTTGTTTTTAAAACACTTATTCTTGTATGCAAACGTAAATTAGTACACTTTACTGTTTTCAAATCCCTATTTACTTGTGTTTTCTTTAGTTTTCCTTATTTTCACAAAAATTTTAACAACTCCGTAAAAATGCTTTTTTGTTTGTTTACATTTTAAAACATATTTTTTTTCAGCCGACGAAATTCTACTCACAAAAATTTCTTTAGAAGATTTTGCAATTGCTCAGTCATCGAACTGTCATTTTACGCTCTCAAACTGTGTTCTCACCTACTAATCTTTGTGTACTCGAATGCAGTTTAGTAAAGTTTAGGCATATGTCGTGTGTCCTACCCTGGGTATGATAATGCAGTAGAAAACAATAGGGGGAAATTAACAGCTGACTGCAGATATATATTTTTTTGTAAATAAACATTCAGTTTATGGCTGAAGAAAAAATTGAAATGGTGGCGATGACCATGATGGAGCGTCACCCAGGTGTCTTGGTGGCGAGACGAAATTCTTTTTCTTTCGGAACGTGAAGAAGGCAGAGGGCAGTCGTGGCAGCCAGGAAAGTGTCAACAAAAAAAAGAAAGTGGAAAGTGGTGGAAAGTGCATTTTGATTTATAGTGTCGGAATTCAGAATTTTAAAAATAGAAAAAAAAATTAAAAGGAACAACAAAAAGAAAAGATCCAGACCAAGTTACCAACACGTGCAGATGACATGCACCCCCACACCATCACACTTCCACCACCATGTTTCACCGTCTTGAAAGTATTCTTTGGGTTGAGTTCGTCTCCTGTTTTCCTCCATACCCGCTGCCTTCCGTCAGAGCCAAATATGTTATATTTTGACTCGTCTGAAAAAATAACGTTGTCCCAAAATTTTTTTTCTTTATTAACATACATTTTTGCAAACTCTAGACGTTTTTTTCTATTTCTTTCGTTGACAAGCGGTTATTTACGAGCTACTCGTGATTGATATCCAGCACTTTTAATAGCCCTACGAACTGTTTCTGCAGAAACTTTTTTTTTAAATAAGTGTTCTAGATCCAACGAAATTTTAGCCGCCCTTTCAAATGGATTTTTCTTGATTATTGAAACAACAGCCCGTTTTTCTTTTACAGTTAATTTTCCAGGACGTCCGCTTCTGGGCTTATTCTCTATTCTTTTTTCCTTCAGGAAGTGGTTTATCACTTTTTGCACTGTTGATTTTGATCCCCAATTATTTTCGCAATTTCATTATAAGATTTGCCTTGTTTGTGGCAATTTATTATTATTTCACGTTGTTCAATAGACAATTCTCTTCTAGACATATTTACGTTACTAATACTTCCAATTTAAGTTATGCACAGTCGTTAATTTATTTTAAACTAGATTATTCTGAGAAATGCTTGCGATGCAAGCGTATAAGAACGGTTTATTACCGTACCAACCACGGATGTATAATTAGCAGAGATGCAAATATTAGTAAAGGGTACCATGAGTTTTGTGGCGAAGATTTAGTGTAAATTCAATTTCCCTAGTTATTTTTCTGAGTCATGGAAAATATTTTGAAATTTTAAGATTATAATTTAATAAATAGCATATTAAGGAATAACTAAGGAATGTTATTTGAAAGGTTGTGTCTAATATATTCACAAATGCAACCAAAAAGTATTTAAAGATGCTGGGTACCAAGACTTTTGTGATTCACTGTACTTATAAGTGGTGTTCCATCCCAGCTAACTGAAAAATATTGAGTTAATATATCAGTTTCAGATATTAACATATGCAATTGGATTTACAACAAGAAGTATGTTCTCGTAAAGTTTAACCAACAATTAATAAAAGATTTTGTGATGCTGGAATATTTTAAAACAAAAGACCTAAAGTTATCAGACGTTTATGATAAGGCAAAAGATGTAGATTCAGGAATCTTTTTGAATAATAATTTAACTCCAATTGCATCAAAACTTCACTACATGTGTCGTAAGTTGCGTCAAACAAGAAAGATTAAGAAGTTTAGCGTGAAAAATTTGGAACTTCCTACAGCTATAATTACCTTCAACAATGGCAATGAAAAAACTTTATCCTTGGAGCAGCTCATGTCATTTTCTAAAAAAGCTGCGCAGCTGGATGGGATCAATGGAGAAGTTGTATGTGAGGGTGGAGTAAATACTTGAATTATTGTTTTCTTTGAATTTAAAAATAAAAATTAATAACGTATGTACTTATATAACATAAAACAAAAATTTTGATATATTTTGTATGTAGAATAATTTTAGAGTTTTTCATTCTTTAAAAATGTTCACTGACTGAGCAACAAATAATAATAAAGAATATTAATATGTAATGATTTTTTTTTCTGCTTGTTACTTGTTCATAATGTTAAATATATAAAGAGGTACAATTCAGATATATCTATTCTCTTATATTGTTAATATAGTTAAAGAGTAAATTTGTATTTATTTACTCTTAAATATTTGTTAAATAAATATTGAATAAAATGTATGATTCACCGTAATTCTATAAATATTTGCCAAAGTTGTTTGTAACCTTTATTATGCTTTAAAAATATGTCCATTTTTATTTTTTTAAGTAAGTTATTCTGAAAGTATGAATGCTTTAGGAATCAAGAATACCTAATTGTTGTTTTTTTGCACGAAATTTGGAATTATTGAAGTTATGTTCATTTCAATATTACTAGCTTTTTTTAATTTCTTTCTTTTGTAAATTTTAATAAAATTGTTTAATTTTGTCATTATTAAGATACCAAACATGTCTAAGAATAAGCATAAAAACAAATATTATGTTTTTTTAATAGAAATTTATGGATGGTGTTAATTAATTTATTATGTACGAGGATATAAGATATATTTTTTTGTGTGTGTTATTTTATATTATTGTATTTATTTTTGGCTTACTTAATTTAAATTATACCCTTTGCACGACTTGGCGGACCCATAACAATTAGTAATGATGAATAATAATCTTGGACCTATAGTCAGTAACAATTCTATTTTCCTAGCAAATCTTAACGCTGCAAATTTAAACATAGCTCATTTTAAAGCTCAAAGTATTATTCCCATAGCAAATCCTGCCAAAATGGATGACATTAGATGTGTTTTTAAAGATGTGAATATAGATGTAATAGGAGTAAGCGAGACCTGACTCCGAGAAAGTGTCCCTGACGGGGCAATAGCAATTGATGGATTTCAAGTATATCGTAATGATAGAATAGTGAAAAGGGGTGGAGGTGTATGTCTGTACATAAAGAGTGCGCTTAGTTCTAGACTTATTCATGAGGAGCGTAATGAAGCGATGGTAGAAGGTATTTTTGTGGAGGTTGAAGTAAATGAGACAGTTAAATTGCTTATAGGGGTGCTATATTTGCCTCATGGTTCCCTTAACCTCTGTTCTGGGTGATTTGTCTTCGCTTTATGATAACATCGTAATCATGGGGGACTTTAATGTTGATCTTTTTGAAAAAAGTGATTTTGCTAGAAATTGTTGGTCAAATTTTGATTTATCATTGATACATAACAATTTACCAACTCATTATGTAGTTGGTAAAGAAGAAACTACTCTTATTGACTATTTTGTTGTAACAAATGTTAATTCCATTGTGAATAATGGTCAGTTTCAGCTACCATTTCTAAACTTACACCATTCGCTTATATATTTGTCATTAGAAATAGTTAAACATAATCTTTATGTGCCGATTTTTTATAGAGACTACAATAATTTCAATTTGGAGGAGTGTGTTTAGGAGTTAGTTAACTGTGATTTTAGTATGCTCTATTACACATCTGATCCAAACGAACAACTCCGACTTTTTAATAGGTTAATTTTGAATGTATTCAACAAATATGTACCTCTAAAGAGATGCGAAAGAAAAGGAAGATTTAATTGGATGCATCACCCTGAAATTAAAAATGCCAGGGAATGGCGAGATATGTCGTACAGAGCATATAGAGAATCACCTACTCCTATAAGATGGATTACATTCTGTAGATATAGGAATAGGTTAAAATAAGTGATGAGGAAAATAAGAAGGAGAATTTGTACTAGTATGTTTAGAGAATGTAGTTCCCAGTCAATTTGGAGTAAACTAAGGGATGCAGGTATTATTGGCAATAATAGGACACGCTTCCATTTAGACCTTGATGAATTAAATAAGAGTTTTATACTAGAGCCGAATTATGCAACCAATGATTATTTCGACGGCAACCTAGGATCTCAAGGAACCTTTTCATTTTGTAGAATAGAAGAAGACGAAATTATAGTGGCTTTAAATAAAATAAAGTCCCGAGCAGTTGGACATGATGAATTGTCTGTACGGTTCCTGAGCCTAATTTTCCCATATATTTCAGGTCATTTAAATTATATCTTTAACACCATTTTAATGGTATCTAAGTTTCCGCAAGAGTGGAAGTTAGCTAAGGTAATACCTTTGCCAAATGTTAGGTACCCTTCTAATTATTGTGATTTCAGGCCAATTAGTATTTTACCCCTTTATGCAAAAATTTTTGAAAACATTTTACATAATAGAATTTTAAATCAATTGAATACTCATGGACTAATCTCGCCTTATCAATCACGTTTCAGAGCTCATCATAGTACATCTTCACTGGTCATGAATATGGTGGAAAACATCAGGAAATATTTAGATGATGGCCGTGGTGCTATTGCCATTATCCTTGATTACATAAAGGCTTTCAATTCTATTTGTCATGAAATACTTATAATGAAATTGTACACTAAATTTAATTTTAAATCAACAGCATGTAAACTTATATACTCCTTTTTGCACAATAGGCAACAATTTGTACAAATAGATGGTAGAAGGTCTCGGACAATATTTTTGAATAGGGGTGTACCCCAGGGATCCATATTGGGACCATTATTGTTTACAATTTATATGAATGATTTAACGAGTATTATGTCTTTTTGTAAAGCAAATATTTATGCTGATGATGTCCAGATAATAGCTTTCTTGGAAAGCGATATGTCAATAGCAGATATGTCAATAGCAGATGTTTTCATCGTATAACAAGATTTGTTTATGGGTTAAGCATTCGAACTCATGTTATTTGTTATGTGTATGATTTCTTGGGCACTAGTTTTGATAATTTTGTTAAAATACGTTTGCTGCTGTTCTATTTTAAAATAATAAAATTTGATATGCCTGTGTACCTTAGAAGACTTTTCATTTTTTCGAATTCTACCAGAACTACAACATTAATACGTCCTAGAATAAAAACTTTATATGTGCACAGATCACTTGTAGTTAAGATATGTAGGTTGTGGAATACTATGATCCCGTATAATGAAAGAATATTCTCTGTAAGTTTGTTGAAATTTAAGAATATTATATTAAAACATTTTTGATACAATACATACATATGAAAATTTCAGAGGTGAATATGAAATATGTGTTACTTGGCTATATGCTTCTCATTACTATAGGGTTTAAAGTCGTGCATTTAAGGTGTTAGGTAAAAGTTTTTTTTTAAGTATATAATTCATACAATTATAATGAATGTATTAATTAACATTTTTTTCTTACTCAAACTTGTGCTACCATGTAATCATTTTGGCCCACAAGGGCTTTTGGATTATTAATGAATGAATAAAAATGAAATCAAATAATCACACATGAGAACAGCCTTTTTTAAACGTCATTGTTGGGTATTCTGTTTATTATTCTGTGATATGCACTTGCTTGCTGGTGATATCTTCTATCAATGATTTACAACATACCCAAAATGTATTAGTTGCTGTACCTCGTTGCAAATCTGCAAATATTAAAAATTATTGGCAACTTATTCTTTAAATATAATATGTACTATAAGGTACGTTTTACCAATAAAAAGGTATTTTTAAAGATCGAAAATATTGTATTATATGTAATTTTAAATAAATAGTTTTATAGAATTTCACAAATTGTGAAAACGTAAGAGATTTTCGATTCCAAATAGAGTAGTTTATATTGCAATCCCGAATAGGTGTATGTAATATTGGAAGATGGCCCAATATATTTGGGGTGATCAAAAGACTGTTTTTATTGCAAAACCAAAAAATGTGCAATGTACTGTGTAATATTTTAGCAGCATTGTTTCATATTATTTTCTCACAAAAGTGGTATGTACATAGACAGTACTCATACAGTACAGTACTGTATATGAGGAAAGTTTCGCCACATTTTATTTGAAAATATTGTATATGACACATAAAATATTTACCAATATAACAAAGTTTTATAATAATAACATGAAAATATGTGATTGCTGTGAACAACCGATAATAATTTAGTGTGATATTACAAAAAAAAAAGATAACGTTTTAATAAAATTCCACGACGAAACAAAAATAACTAAAATTGTAACTTAACTTAAATAAGTAAAATAGTGCAGGTTCTCCCATTCCTGTGTCACTGTTGGTATACCATAGAAATAAAAATGTAAATAAAAATAGCTGTTCGGATTTGCCGTTTTTCCATTACTGATTATAATTTCGCTCTATACGTTGCTTTACGGAAGCATTGCGTACAGACGTGCAAATGAAAATCGGGTTTCAGGACTTGTAGGCTTGCTAGGAACTGCCATGTCCATGTAATTAATTTTATAAAATCTTGGTAAAGATTAACTTAAGTATGTGTTTTGCACTTTTTATTATTTTTAAAGTGTATTTATAAATAGACAAACTTCTTCAATAGATTTTTCTCTCATTTACATTTGTTTCATTCGCTGCTACGGATTTATTGGTTGATGTTGATCTTGTTGTTAATGGCGGCTTGTTGGGCTCCCTGCTGAGTATGTCGTAGAAATAAAATAAATATATCTAGACGAGCTAAAGGACTCTAAATTTTCCCTTATTGTAATTTAATTTGTAATTGTAATTTAAGTTTTAGAAAAATAAAAAAGAAAAAGATTTAAAATGTTTAAATATACATAGATGTTTATTATCTACTGCGTGATATTAGGTACTGTACATAATTAAGAGGTTGAAAACTAGAATTTATATTTCAAAAGATGTTATGAATGAATTTATTTCAAATTTAAACATTTAAATAACATTAACAAAGGTAAACACAAATTAGGCTACGTGTAAAAGTTTTGCCTTCTTTATCTACTAGTATCGCTTGTGATTTAAGCTGCTTGTTTAAATATATAAACGAAAAAAGTTATTATTGTAACATGTTTATGTATATGTACAATAAAATTATTTTTCATTTAATTTTAGACGCAGTTTTAAAAAAAAATTTGCTTATCATTTAAAGCCATTTCCACATTGGTAATATCGAGAATATTAACAGCATTGTCATCAGAAACTTCTTGTTTTATTTCAAATTTTAGGTCTCGGAATACAAGACGCTACTGTAGCTACTGTTGTTTTAACATGCTCCACACCGCTATTGTTATCCTACTTCGGTAGATGAACATGAACTCCTTCTTTTATATCAATTTTATGTACTTCATCTTCATTGTCGACACAAGAGTTTGCGTCCATCTTTTGCGTTCTATTAGATTTAGATTTGTCATTGAATGTAATCAGAACGTTTAGGATTTGTTTTACCTGTTCATCATTTGTTACCATTTTTTTCGTCAAATATAAAGGCGTATTACCAAGCCCTATTAGTTGCATAGAATGCACATGCTATCAACTGGCCATATTCCAACATTAAATTTACCAATTCTAGATTTTGTTGTTGTACGGCCATATATAAAGCATACTACTTGGAGTTGTTACTGCGGCTGCATCATATTTTAATAGTTTTAATAGGAGTAAATCCATGAACATTTATTTATTTATGATTATTCCAAGACATTTATTTATTTGGGTTGGTCATGAAGACAGGGTATTGCAATGTAGTTTATGATCGCTTGTTGACCAATGTATTTTTAAAAGTTTATTTAATTTAAAATAATTTAATACCTTAAAAATAGGTATTGCGAATATAGATTAGATTGCTTAGCAATATCCTTTTGCTTTTTGCTGATTATTTGTTCCTTGTGGGATACATTGATGCCTTTGCGTTGCTGCATATACAAACACCATCTTTTTTACCACTTTTATTAATTTCTGTATTATTTAGCACTACATCAAAATCTCTTAATTTTTGATATTTATTCAATGTGATATGTGATTTATATCACATTTATATTTATATAATATAAAGCACAGAATAAATTACAAACTAAAATATATGAAATTAACACAATCACAAATTATTTTTCTAGTTTTTGCTTCTGTTTTGATTATTTTTCGCACTATTTTAAAAAGTTATATTTGTCTCTTTCTTGAGGGACTGCCCGCGGCAAAAAAAGCTGATTCTAGCAATTTTCTTGCGTCAAAGCTTACACCTCTGGCACAGATATAATCTGTTATAATCTGTGCCTCTGGTTACTTTGTGATATGCAACCCAGATCGATCCCATTTTTTCTCAAGCACGTGTGTGAACAAGGTGTAAATAAATACACCTTGTGTGTGAAGAAATCAATCGATGGTGAATTAATGTCAACAATGTTACCTTACTGATCTGAATATGGGATCAAAATTTATGAATTGTGGCAACAAATTACTGACACTGGGATGGAAAACCTGCGTAATCTACTTGTTTAATTTATTAAGGGGCAATTTTTTTCATTTTTGTTTTCGTCGTTGGATTTTATTAACACGTATTTTTTCTATGAATTAAAGTTTGTTAATGAATACTCCCTATACTAAAGTCTTTTTGAATAATAACTATATGCCAATCAATTAATATTGTTTTAGGCTTTCCATTGCCGTGATCGAATTTTTGAGACCTTATTTTGGAAAAAATGAAAGTTTGTTAGTGAATACCCCCAATACTAAAGTTTAATAAAAACTCTATGTCATTCGATTAATATTGGTTTTAGATTTCCATTGCTGTGTTCAAATTTGTGGGACATCGTTTCATTTAGGTTTTATAGGAAAATTAGTATTTTGGGGATTTTGACCTTATTTTGGGAAAAGCGAAAGTTTGTTAATGAATACCCCCTATACTAAAGTCTTCTTGAATAAAAAGTTTATGCCATTCAATTAGCATTGGTTTTAGCTTTCCATTGCTATGTTCAAATTTGTGGGACGTCGTTTCGTTTATGTTTTATAACTAAAAAATAATATGTTTAGCTTTCCATTGCTATATTTTATTAATGTATATTGCAAACCTAAAGACGTGATTCAGATTTTCTGAAGAAAGTTGATCTGTACATGAAGATAATATGGTTTACTTATTTTAAATTAAATCAAACGTCCATGATCTTAATTATAGTACCAATTTGTTGAACATATATAAATACGGCATTACATTTCGATCTAGTATTCTTGCACTTTTTAATGTTTACATATTTTCAAACTCACCACGTTAAAAAAAATATGTAATAAAAACAGCTGGTACGGTTAAAATTAGGCCTGAGTTAGATTTATTCACACACGTAAGTAATCATACAGGGAATAACACACTTTTTTACACAATTGGAATAAACCATACCATTGAAAATAGTATGACAATACTAAAAAATGCAACCCGAATCTCAATTTTTATTACGCTGAAAATATGATATTTCATTGCCAAATCGTTTTCAACCACCAATATGAAAAATTATCCAATCTTTTACTATGCCAAGCAACTAACTTAAGAATTAAAAATCTGTAAATTTAATAAAATTCAAATGGTATTGAAAAGTTAATAATTGATTTCAATATACAATTGCCATAGTAATCGAGCTATACAGTTGTCAATTTCGAAAAATTAGCCGTTTATAGGGTATACCCTCTTGAGGTGAAAATTACTCATGCCTATATATACAGTTTCTACTGAATAAAATCAATAAATCCAAATGTGCCAAAAATTCGATCATTGATTTCAATACATAATTGCCGTAGGAATCGAGCTAAAGAGTTGTCACTTTCTAAAAATTAGCCGTTTTTAGGTATACCCTCCTGAGTTGACGTTAGAAAATTGCTAGAATCAGCTTTTTTACCGCGGGCAGTCCCTAAAGAAGGCAAGAAATATAACATTTAAAAATAATGCGAAAAATAATCACACCAAAACAAAAAACCAAATAATTAAAATTAAACTTATCTTTTAATATTTACAGCAAAAGTTATCCTCTAAGTTTATTTAAAATAAATCTAAATTTGTCAACCCTTATTTTTACCCTTGTGCATACGTTTTTTATAAAAATAAATAAGACAAGTGTAACAAAAGAGAATAGGAGCAGTCAATCATTTGAGAAAGAGACAGATAGAGAAAGAAATCACTATATTATCGTGTCGCCTCTGTTTACTTTGTGCTAAATGACTCAACTACACACGTGGGTAAGTGAAATTAAAATTTTTGTTTATATTATATTTTGTTAATAATAATATTCTGTTAATAAGGAAAAACATTTTTGGGCTGTTCAATTGGTGACTACCATAAGTGGGCAGGAGAAGGTATACAGATAATAATAATGGCGAGGTGGTAAGTATAATTAAAAAGGAAAGGTACACGATTAGTAATACAAGTAAAATGTACTTTTGTTTCTTGAATGAAGTCAGTTTGTCAATACCACATCTAGCTGCTCAAGAAATTAAATTGCGTCTAAAAATTTTGTTGTTGTGTTTGGTGGAAAATTTCTGCCACAGAACGATCTATCTCATTTAAGGATATAGCACGTGAGGCACAATTACCTCTTAAAGAGGTTAAACGATTTATTATGATGGTGTAGTATACATATCGTGTAAATATTTTTATTATATTCTAACTGAAAAACTGTCAAACAAAACAAAATTTTAATAGGTTTTGCCTCGTGTACTTGGTCGTATACGTATGGAATCACGTGCTGCTGAGATTTTAACCAATTAATACTCCTTCAATATATGCTAAGAATAAACAAAACTTTATTAATACTTATTTTATTATATTTAAAATTTATTTAGAACTACTATAATGCATGCTTGTTTTTATTGGCTACTGCTATGACAATTCGCCAGTTGCGCCGATATTTAAGCGCTCAGAATTCTTTTTTTCAAGCCGAGATGAACAGAACTTTATATAGTTTATTCCTTTATTTTGGCTTCACGTAATAATTTAATATATTTTATTCGATAATTCTCTACGCCTTTGTGTAGCATTGTTGGGAAATAAAATTATATTATAAAACCATCAAATAATAATAAAATTATAAAAAGAGTTGTCATAAATACAATGCAAAAAGTTTCAAATTTTTAAAAAACAAACACAAATAAAAGACTTAAAAGTGTTTTATTTATACGTACATGTATAAACAAAGAACAACCAACTAATTTTTAATTAGACTATATTGTGTTGTTATACCATTGGATTAATAAGAACACTTTATATAATATTTTATTGATTGTTGGGAACAGCCGCTTATGTGACTGTTCAGCTTAAGTTCTGTGTATTGATTAATCTTTAACTTAATACTACGTTTACATCTACGCAAAATCTGGTACTTATGAGATTTTGAGCGAAATCTAGTTCATTTCCACCAGATTTCCCATACAAAACAAAATCTACTTACGAACTAGATTTTGGCAAAATCTCTCAAAATCTTGCAATACTGAATGATGCAACTATGTATTTTTTGCTAATGTACTGAAATATACAGCGCTGAACAAGAAAATGTTGACATTTGTAACAAAAAAAAAGCGCGGTAGAAACAATATATTTACTGCAACATTAAAAAATAATAAAAGTTTAAAATAAGTGTTTTCAATATGGATAAAACAATAATGAATAAAGTGTAAGTAATATTACATATGTAATTATGTGTATAAAAACAATTGTAGCACGAATTTAATTAAGTTTAGAGCCAATTTTTTATGCTTTCTTCAGTCAGCTGTTTTTGTTATGAAAATGAAATCCAATAATACGTCAAAAAGCATTGGTGTAAACGGCAGAGATTTTCTTCGAGATTTGAGCTGAAATCTACTAGATTTTGCGTAGATGTAAATGTAGTATAACTCTAAAATTAAAACATACACAAATTTACAATGACTTAAAAGTACAATACGTATGGGAATATGCTTAGACAGCATATCACCCGCTGTCCGCATTTATGCAGTGTGGACATTATCAACAAGAACCTATTGACAATAAGTTACATACAGAAGGTATGGTAACTTCGACTGGTCAAACACACTACACCTCCCTTTTTACCAAAAGAACAATCAAAAGAAAGTTTGATTGTTCTTTTAGAAATAATATAACGACGGACTTTAAATAAGTAGAAATCAATATAGTTTCTTATATCTTAGGATTTAATTAGGTTAAGTCTGTACATCTTAAAATAGAAATTCTTTTCAAAATTAAACAAATTAAGAGTATATACAAATATGATTAGAAAAAACATTTAAAGGATTTAAAAACCTTAAGAATATTTGTAATAATAATTAGTACAATAAAAATATATTAAAGGATAAAATATATACCTTAAATACATGAGATTAAATGATATTGGGATTCTCTTTTGAGAGACTTTAACACTTTAGGAAAAACTAAAGCAACATTAAAATGAAGAAACATAAAATAGAAGAGTTATTATGTATTAACTTATTTATAATTTTATCTACTTATTGCAATAAAAGCAATGTGATCCCTTCCTCTTTTAGGAGATTCTTTTTAAGTATTTAAAAAATATTTTTGGTTAACAAATGAATTTCTTATTGCTACAAATTTAAAAAAAAAAAATTAAAAATTTAAACAATGCTCGAGGGAAATATAAACAAATTTTAGCAAGACTTTATCGGGATTATATCAGGAAATTTATGACGTATACACCTTTTTAATTCTGTTTTTATGGACCTTGAAGGTAGTATTACCTTTATGAAGGAGCTCTACATTATTACAGTCATCGAGACTTATCACTTTGTAAGGTCCTTTATAGGTGGCGTTAAACTTGTGTCCAGCTTCATTGCCGACCATAACGAGATCATTAATGGATATTTTGTGGGTGTTGGCCCCCTCATTGGAAGTTCGTTGTCTTTGCAGCTTTACTTGTTCTATGAGGTTTGCTGCTCTGCGCTACTTGAAGTCTGAACTTAACTTCCTTTTCATATGAGTCGACATTATACAAGGGTTCAACTTTGTTTTCCTTCATGAAATCTAGGGAAGGCGGTTTTTTTCCCACAGACTATCTCAAACGGACAATACCCGTGAGCGGTGGACGGTGTGGTATTGTAGCAATATGTAAAATATTTAACCACACGTCCCAATCGGATTTGTCTGAGGAAATGTATGCTCTTAGATATTCGTTGAACGTTTTGTGGGATCTTTCTACTGTTTCCAAACTTTCATGATGATAAGGCGTAGAATTAAGTTTTTCTACCTTCATGAGTGAGCATACTTCTTGTAAAGTCTGATTCATATACTCTGTACCCATATCAGTGAATATTTCCGTCATTGATCCATATATTAGGATGAAATTTTCCAAAATAGCCTTAGCTACGCTTTCGCAGGTGTAGGTGTCCTTTGACAACTGTTTTGTTCATAATGCATGATTGACATTTTTTAACATATTTTGCTATGTCTTTAGTCATGCCTTTCCAATGGTATTGAAGTCTAATTTTCTTTATCATGCGAGTAATGCCTGGATGTCCTCCCGTGATAGGATCATCGTGGTATTTTTGCATAATTCGCAGTTTTTCAGAATCAGATGACACTTTAGTAAGTTTTGGAACGAACACAATTTAGTATCTTGCAAGATTTCATTACCTTTACTTTTGAAGGTTTCAAAATTTTTTCCTGCTATGTTTCGAGACCACTGTTATGAAACGACTCCGGTTTTTTCCTGTCTATAGCCAGGATATACTCAGGGCTGTCCAGGGTCGGTTTTCAAAGAAAATTTATAATCGCAGTTCCGAAATTGTAATTTGTATGGTTTGTGCTTTATTTAATGTTGTTGTTTTACTTTTTTTTTATTTTGTTTTACAATTCTCGGTGAACTAGGAAAACTAGTATAATGCTATAAAATAACTTATAATTAATTTTATTCTAATGTACTTCAAATGGTTTCTTACATCTTGGCTCCTGGCGGTATTTCTTATAATTAATAACTTCTCTATGTCCAGCTATATGCCAACAATGATTTGATTTACTTATGTCTCTCCCGAATGTGCGACGTGATCTGCGAGTGTGTTAATAATGGTCAAAGCGTGGTTTGTGGAACTCGGGTTACAGGCTACTACTCTTGCTAGCTCTCTTGTCATGGCCAGTCAGTTTCGTTCTCTGTAAGTTTGAGATCGTGCAACAGCGGAATACACCCATGCACGTTCTCTCACTGTTAACTGCTTAAGAGCTAGAACACGGCTGAATGAACCCTTGCTCGCTCTCTCATGCAGTCAGTCGTTTCGTTCTATGTAAGTTTGAGATCGTGCAACAGCGGAATACAGCCATGCACGCTCTCTCACTGTTCACTGCTTGAGAGCTAGAACACGGCTGAATGAACCCTTGCTCGTTCTCTCATGCAGTCAGTCGTTTCGTTCTCTGTAAGTTCGAGATCGTGCAACAGCGGAATACACCCATGCACGCTCTCTCACTGTTCACTGCTTGAGAGCTAAAACACGGCTGAATGAACCCTTGCTCGCTCTCTCATGCAGTCAGTCGTTTCGATCTCTGTAAGTTCGAGATCGTGCAACAGCGGAATACACCCATGCTCGCTCTCTCACTGTTCACTGCTTGAGAGCTAGAACACGGCTGAATGAACCCTTGCTCGCTCTCTCATTCAGTCGGTCGTTTCGTTCTCTGTAAGTTCGAGATCGTGCAACAGCGGAATACACCCATGCACGCTCTCTCACTGTTCATTGCTTGAGAGCTAGAACACGGCTGAATGAACCCTTGCTCGTTCTCTCATGCAGTCAGTCGTTTCGTTCTCTGTAAGTTCGAGATCGTGCAACAGCGGAATACACCCATGCACGCTCTCTCACTGTTCACTGCTTGAGAGCTAAAACACGGCTGAATGAACCCTTGCTCGCTCTCTCATGCAGCCAGTCGTTTCGTTCTCTGTAAGTTTGAGATCGTGCAACAGCGGAATACACCCATGCACGCTCTCTCACTGTTCACTGCTTGAGAGCTAGAACACGGCTGAATGAACCCTTGCTCGCTCTCTCATGCAGTCAGTCGTTTCGATCTATGTAAGTTCGAGATCGTGCAACAGCGGAATACACCCATGCTCGCTCTCTCACTGTTCACTGCTTGAGAGCTAGAACACGGCTGAATGAACCCTTGCTCGCTCTCTCATTCAGTCGGTCGTTTCGTTCTCTGTAAGTCCGAGATCGTGCAACAGCGGAATACACCCATGCACGCTCTCTCACTGTTCACTGCTTGAGAGCTAGAACACGGCTGAATGAACCCTTGCTCGTTCTCTCATGCAGTCAGTCGTTTCGTTCTCTGTAAGTTCGAGATCGTGCAACAGCGGAATACACCCATGCACGCTCTCTCACTGTTCACTGCTTGCGAGCTAGAACACGGCTGAATGAACCCTTGCTCGCTCTCTCATGCAGCCAGTCGTTTCGTTCTCTGTAAGTTTGAGATCGTGCAACAGCGGAATACACCCATGCACGCTCTCTCACTGTTCACTGCTGGAGAGCTAGAACACGGCTGAATGAACCCTTGCTCGCTCTCTCATGCAGTCAGTCGTTTCGTTCTCTGTAAGTTCGAGATCGTGCAACAGCGGAATACACCCATGCACGCTCTCTCACTGTTCACTGCTTGAGAGCTAGAACACGGCTGAATGAACCCTTGCCCGCTCTCTCATGCAGTCAGTCGTTTCATCTTTCTGTCAGTGTGAGCCATTTAGGAGCGCGATGACAACAGCTAATCAATCACTATCCTCGCTCTCCCATCATTTAGGAGCGCGACGATAATAACTCAACCAACTATTATTTTCGCTCTCCCCGCATTGAAGAGCGCGACGACAACAGTCACATCGCTATTTCTTCGCTCTCCCAGCATTTAGGAGTGCGACGAAAATAGCTAAGTTACTATTTTCTGCGCTCTCCCAATATCTAAGAGCGCGACGATAACAGCCAAATCAACTGTTTTCTTCGCTCTCTCAATATTCTGTTCGCCTTGCTGCTGTACGAGTTCCACTTACCTCTCCTATGGTTTAGACACAACTGAAAACGAAATAGAGTTTGGGCGGCTATTTATACCTTCCCCGTTGTGTGATTGTTGTTGTCACTTAGCGGTACTCTTATAATGTGATACATTTAACCTTGACGTTAATCTCTGTTCTTTTCGTCTTTTCCTTTAAAATTTCATCTTACAATACGTATGTATATATAAAGTAATAATAAAAGTACAGTTTATTCACAACAATATTTATTTTATTTTGGACCCCGGAGTTTTGTGTCGTCACATCCCCTCCCTACTTACGGGTGCCAAAGTAGCTTCCAAGCTCCGGAGTGTCATATACGGACTTGGTATGGTCGGCCTGGTAGCGTCATCCTGAAACTCTTGCGTGCCCTGCTCGTTTGTTGCGCTCGGCGTCCTCAACCCGTTTGATGATGTCCCTGGGTATGGCTAAGTTCGCCGGATACGGCTGCCAAAATGCCCTGTCTTCCTGGCTCTCCACCTCAACATGATGTTTAACGAGTTGTGTTAATGCCAATCCATAGCCCGGTATATTTTCTGGTCCACTGGGTTCTTGTGTCGCCTGTGCAGAGGTCTCTGTTGGTTCCGCTCTGCTACTACTAATTTTAGTATACGCCACGCCTCGCTCATTGCCTTCCGGTTGGGGTTTGTTACTTGGTGACGTTAAGAGAGCTTCGTTTATTAGCTCTTGTAATAAACTGTCCCAGATATGGTTCGTCTCCGTTCCGGTTTCTTCGTCTTCTTTCACGCTAGCTTTGTTGCTGACCGCGGCCTGACATGCTTTGATGGTGGTCCGGAGGCTACGTAATGGCGGGATTTTCATGTGGGTGTCATCCATTAGGGCCAAGCTCTTTATTAACGCTGCTATTCCGACTCTCTTGGCTGCCGCTTCCTCTGCCGTGCTCCAACACCTTTTCGTTTCGCTGCCACCTAACTTACGCTGTTGTAGAAATTTCTCAATGTTGACCTAGAGGAACAACCCACAGTCCCAGGAATTCGTTTGTTGGGGTATGGCTACTTCTTTGTATGGGAGATTCTGCGGTCGAAACGTGCGACTCTCTCCCTGTCTGTGCCTCCACTCCATTGTCAGGAACCGCCAGATGTTTCTTGCTACTTCCTCTTTGTTCCCTTTATATAAGTGGTCCAAGAACATGATCTTTGGCTGCAAAGCATTTTCATCTGTTACTTGAATACTCGGATTTTGCACAATAGCCCCGATCCAGTGGTGGTTGATATTGAGCGTGAATATCAAGTGCTCTTTACTGAAAATATCGACATTTCGGACCCACCGTGTGGCTCGGCTCATATCCAGTGTTTCGCTACGCAGGACTTCGTAGTACAAGCTACTGAATATGTGTACCTTTGAGCGTACTTGGTCGTTGGCTACATTCTTCATCAGCCATTGGCATTGGAAATCAATAATTACGTCGCTCAGCCAGGCTCCTGGTGCCAGCCCTCTATAATCTTCGGCGTAAATTGCTATGCCTCCTCGCCCCGGTGGGTATATTAATAACGGCTTGTCGCTCATGGTGTCGATACGTTGGGATTGTCGGTCTAAGTGATCAGTATTACTGTGCGCTCGCGGCTTAAATCCTTTTATACTGGCTTTAGCTGTTGTGCCCCTCGTTCTCCCAATGCAATCGTTTTTCTGGTTCTCTAGCTGTCTTCTGGCTCTCTTGATACTTGTCTACTGGCTCTCTCGGTATTCTATCTCTGTTGTACCTTCGCTCTCTTGCTATGTCTTCTGGCTCTCTTGATATTATATCTCGGTTGTACCTTCGCTCTCTTGCTACGTCTTCTGGCTCTCTTGATATTCTACCTCTGATGTATTCTGATGGTACGGTTTTATCTCGCTTATGTGCACTCTCTTTGTTGCTCGACCGTTTAGACTTTTGGCAAGGATAATTACTGGCGATACATAGCTCTCCACCCTGTAGGGCCCTTCATATTTAGGAGCTAATTTCGCAGCGTAGTTGTCGATGGCTTTCGATAAGTTATGCGTCTTCGCGAGTACTAGCCGCCCAACTTCTGGTCTCCAATCTCGCCGATGCAAATTATAATACTTGGCCTGGTTCTGGCTTGCTCTTTGCAGGTTCCGCCTGACGGTTAAAAATATATCATTAAGGTGCTTTGATTTTTGTTCTGGATCGTTTGTGGTAAGTCCGGCTTCGATGATATTCTCGTCGTACATGGCCCCTGGGATTCGCGGTTCTCGCCCTTGGTTAAGGAAAGCCGGTGAGTAACCTGTTACGTCAGAGCTGCTCGTGTTAATCGCCAACATTATTTCTGGTATATGTTCGTCCCAGTTTCGCTGATCGCTGGCGGTGTATTGTGCGATCATTGTTCTTACCGTGCGGTTCACTCTTTCCGTTGGGTTTTCTTGTGGGGTGTACGGGGCAGTAAATTGTTGGCGAACCCCTAGTTCTGCCAAAAACGTCTTGAACTGCTTACTTGTAAACTGCGCCCCGTTGTCTGATATAAGTACCTTAGGGACTCCAAATCTGGCCACGATGCGCTCCCTGAACGCTTTCATTAGTGCGCTGGTGGTCGCCCTACGTAGAGGTACTAACTCGGTCCATTTTGTAAACCGATCTACGAAAACTAGTAATATCTGGTGCGCTTGCCGTGAGCGGGGTAGTGGACCCACAAAGTCGGCGCAAACGGTGTTCCATGGCTCCTCGGGAAACTTGGTCAACATGAGACCCGCTGGCTTCTGTTGGTGAACCTTGTAGCGTTGGCAAGACTCGCACTTCCGAACGTAGTTTGCGACATCTCTGAACATACCAGGCCAGAAGTATCGTTGAGCTACGCGATTAAAACTTTTCCGGACTCCTAGGTGGCCAGCGCTCGGTTGATCGTGGTTTTCTTTTAAAACCCTTTCTCGCTGGTGGCTGGGGACACACATTTTCCACGGCAGGTCATCGTCGTCGCCTGGAAGCCTTGGAATATGGCGGAAAATTCGGTCGGTGATGCAACTATAGTCAGAAAATGTTCAGGATTCTCGGCCATTTTTTGGCGCAATTTTTGTAATCACGGGCAGGTTTCCGATGTGATCTCCGCCATACATGCCGACTCTTTACCGTCATGCGGTTGTCTTGACAAGGCGTCGGCCATCACATTATATTTGCCCCTTCGATACTCGACATCAAATGTAAATTGTTGTAACTCCAGGGCCCAGCGGGCGATACGGCCCGTGGGGTTGTCGATCGAATTCAACCATTTTAGCGCTAGATGATCCGAGCTTACTTTAAAATGGTATCCTTCCAGGTATGGCCGCATCTTCCTTATTCCCCACACTATGGCTAGACATTCTAGTTCTGTTGCCGAATAATTGTGTTCCGCCCCCTGGAGATGCCGGCTCGCGTAGGCTATAACTCGTTCAATACCCTCTTGTTCTTGGGTTAAAATCGCTCCCAGTCCCACTGAGCTCGCATCCGTCTGTAACACGAATTTCTTGGTGAAGTCCGGACAGGCTAAGACCGTTGCCTCTGTCAGTCGTTGTTTTAACGTCTCGAATGCTTGCTGTTGGGCGTCCCCCCAATTCCACCTTTTACCCTTTTTTAAAAGTATTGTTAAAGGGTGGACGACTTCCGAGAACTCTGGAACAAACCGGCGGTACCAAGACGCTGTCCCCAAACACCTTCTTAGCTCGCGTATGTTTTCTGGAGGCTTTAGATGTCGGATCGCTGCAACCTTGTCTGGGTCGGTCCGGATACCCTGTTCCGTTACAACATGCCCTAGATACTTGAGTTCTTTTTGAAAAAACTGACATTTGTCTCTGTTGAGCTTCAGATTGGCTGCCCTTAGTCGTTCAAATATTTGTCTCAGATGACTGACGTGTTCCTCTCTCGATCTGCTAACCACGATGATATCGTCCAGGTATGCGAACGCATTGGGTTCCATATCTGGTCCGATGACTCGGTCCAGAGCCCTCTGGAAGGTGGCGGGTGCTGAGTGTAGTCCAAAAAGCATCACCCTCCACTGGTAGAGCCCGCGCCCCGGCACGGTGAATGCTGTGAACTTCTTACTTGTGGGATGCATTGGCACCTGCCAGTAGCCATTCTTCAGATCAATGGTACTAATGCATTTCGCTTCTCTTAGCTTGTTCAAAATATGATCGATCCTAGGAAGGGGGTAGGCATCTGGGTACGATTTTGAATTTAGCGCCCTGTAGTCAATACACAGTCTCCATTCTCCAGACTTCTTTGGAGCTAAGACGATGGGTGCGCTATAAGCACTTGTAGAACGCTCGATATAGTGGGCTGCGATAAGTTTATCCACCTCTTTATCAATGATCGCTTGCATGGCCGGGTTCCTAGGTCTGTACCGTATCTTAATGGGTATGTCATCCTTCATACGAATTCGATGGCAAGTTATATCTGTAGTATTTCGTAGCCCGTCGAACTGGTCCAGTTCTTCCTGGAGAAAAACATCCACATCGCTATCTGTGATCGTCCCGCATCTTGCTATCCGGTGCAGGGTACTCCCAGTTATTGCTGTTGTTATCCCGCCGCAGCTTACTTCCGTGCCTGCGCTGGATAAGAAATACATTCCCAATGTCAGTGGTTCAAGTGCGTTGGGTAGGATCAGGAGGGGAAGTTCACCTTCCATATTGCCGAACTTGATTCAGAGCGTTACTTCATTTTCAACTGTCTGAGTGTTTCCATCCGCCATGTGGACACCAATGTCAACCTTCCTTGCGCTGACGACTTCTTGTATCTGCTCGAGTAGGTCCTGCCTTAGAAAACTTCGTGTCGCCCCTGTGTCAATGAACGCATCTACCAGCCTACCACCAAGATCTACGTTCACCATGAGTCGGTTGTTGATAAATTTTAAATCGGAGGATCCTACTGAGTTTGATCGGCCACCCTCCGGATTTGGCTGACCCTCTTCTCGTTTCCCTGGTCCTTGCGACAACAATCGATTGTTCGTGTCCCACGTCGTCCGCAGTCCCAACAAAACAGTATACGGGGGCGATTGCACTCCCGACCAAAATGACCTTGCTGGCGGCAGCGATGGCAGGCGCGTCGGGGATCGAATGGTGCATCCTCGCTTGGCTGGACGCTACGGTGTATTGCGTTAAAAATGCGTCCCTTCAGGTTCTTGTCTGCCTCGGAAGGTGGGATGTCTTCGTACCTCTCGGCCAGCTCAAGTAATTGCTCTAATGTCTTTAGGTCGTGATTCCTCATGAAAAGCTGGTACTCCCGTTCGCTGTTTCGACAAATCCTATCGAGGTTTTGCTGTAGTCCGTAGCTCGAGTGTCGCATCAAGTTTTGCATGGCCAAGGCGTAATATCTGAAACGTTCTCGTGGTAGTTGTTTTCGCGCCTGAATTTGGTCTTCAAGCCTTTTGTAAAAGCGCGAGGGTAGAAAGAACTTACAAAAATCAATTTTAAAGTCGTCCCACCGTTGCCAAGCTCGCCTGTTATTGCGGTACCATGTAATCGCTTGTCCGCTCAACAGTTCTGCCATTACTCGTGGCATTGTGTTTCGGGGGAGCTCGTATATGTCCGCGAGTTCTTCGATACGCTCAATAAAATCCAGAGGATCCCCACTGCCATCGAACCTGACGCTCCACTTCCTTATACGATCCATAGTCGCTGCGCAGGAACCTGGATCTGCTGTTGGACGTCGAGGGCTAGTCGACCTGCTCACGCTCTCCCCTGTTGGGAGCGTTGCCATGCTGGATGTCCTATCACCATACTTGGCTTCCCACTCTCACGCTCGCTTCACTAACTCGGGCTTAATGTCGGAGGCAGTAAGTGTGCCTACCAATGCCTTCCTCATTTCATCTACTGATCCCGTAGTGTTCATGCCGGCCTCACTTAGTATTTCCACCAACTCCTCCTTAAGGAGGGTGTAAATCCAAGATGTCTTGACCATACTAGTTTTCCTTAAAGTCCCTGCTCGGGCGCCACTTGAAACGACTCCGGTTTTTTCCGGTCTATAGCCAGGATATACTCAGGGCTGTCCAGGGTCGGTTTTCAAAGAAAATTTATAATCGCAGTTCCGAAATTGTAATTTGTATGGTTTGTGCTTTATTTAATGTTGTTGTTTTACTTTTTTTTTATTTTGTTTTACAATTCTCGGTGAACTAGGAAAACTAGTATAATGCTATAAAATAACTTATAATTAATTTTATTCTAATGTACTTCAAATGGTTTCTTACATCTTGGCTCCTGGCGGTATTTCTTATAAATAATAACTTCTCTATGTCCAGCTATATGCCAACAATGATTTGATTTACTTATGTCTCTCCCGAATGTGCGACGTGATCTGCGAGTATGTTAATAATGGTCAAAGCGTGGTTTGTGGAACTCGGGTTACAGGCTACTACTCTTGCTAGCTCTCTTGTCATGGCCAGTCAGTTTCGTTCTCTGTAAGTTTGAGATCGTGCAACAGCGGAATACACCCATGCACGTTCTCTCACTGTTAACTGCTTAAGAGCTAGAACACGGCTGAATGAACCCTTGCTCGCTCTCTCATGCAGTCAGTCGTTTCGTTCTCTGTAAGTTTGAGATCGTGCAACAGCGGAATACACCCATGCACGCTCTCTCACTGTTCACTGCTTGAGAGCTAGAACACGGCTGAATGAACCCTTGCTCGTTCTCTCATGCAGTCAGTCGTTTCGTTCTCTGTAAGTTCGAGATCGTGCAACAGCGGAATACACCCATGCACGCTCTCTCACTGTTCACTGCTTGCGAGCTAGAACACGGCTGAATGAACCCTTGCTCGCTCTCTCATGCAGCCAGTCGTTTCGTTCTCTGTAAGTTTGAGATCGTGCAACAGCGGAATACACCCATGCACGCTCTCTCACTGTTCACTGCTTGAGAGCTAGAACACGGCTGAATGAACCCTTGCTCGCTTTCTCATGCAGTCAGTCGTTTCGTTCTCTGTAAGTTCGAGATCGTGCAACAGCGGAATACACCCATGCACGCTCTCTCACTGTTCACTGCTTGAGAGCTAGAACACGGCTGAATGAACCCTTGCTCGCTCTCTCATGCAGTCGGTCGTTTCGTTCTCTGTAAGTTCGAGATCGTGCAACAGCGGAATACACCCATGCACGCTCTCTCACTGTTCACTGCTTGCGAGCTAGAACACCGCTGAATGAACCCTTGCTCGCTCTCTCATGCAGCCAGTCGTTTCGTTCTCTGTAAGTTTGAGATCGTGCAACAGCGGAATACACCCATGCACGCTCTCTCACTGTTCACTGCTTGGGAGCTAGAACACGGCTGAATGAACCCTTGCTCGCTTTCTCATGCAGTCAGTCGTTTCGTTCTCTGTAAGTTCGAGATCGTGCAACAGCGGAATACACCCATGCACGCTCTCTCACTGTTCACTGCTTGAAAGCTAGAACACGGCTGAATGAACCCTTGCTCGCTCTCTCATGCAGTCGGTCGTTTCGTTCTCTGTAAGTTCGAGATCGTGCAACAGCGGAATACACCCATGCACGCTCTCTCACTGTTCACTGCTTGAGAGCTAGAACACGGCTGAATGAACCCTTGCTCGCTCTCTCATGCAGTCAGTCGTTTCATCTGTCTGTCAGTGTGAGCCATTTAGGAGCGCGATGACAACAGCTAATCAATCACTATCCTCGCTCTCCCATCATTTAGGAGCGCGACGATAATAACTCAACCAACTATTATTTTCGCTCTCCCCGCATTGAAGAGCGCGACGACAACAGTCACATCGCTATTTCTTCGCTCTCCCAGCGTTTAGGAGCGCGACGAAAATAGCTAAGTTACTATTTTCTGCGCTCTCCCAATATCTAAGAGCGCGACGATAACAGCCAAATCAACTGTTTTCTTCGCTCTCTCAATATTCTGTTCGCCTTGCTGCTGTACGAGTTCCACTTACCTCTCCTATGGTTTAGACACAACTGAAAACGAAATAGAGTTTGGACGGCTATTTATACCTTCTCCGTTGTGTGATTGTTGTTGTCACTTAGCGGTACTCTTATAATGTGATACATTTAACCTTGACGTTAATCTCTGTTCTTTTCGTCTTTTCCTTTAAAATTTCATCTTACAATACGTATGTATATATAAAGTATTTATAAAAGTACAGTTTATTCACAACAATATTTATTTTATTTTGGACCCCGGAGTTTTGTGTCGTCACAGTTATTACCTATTTCTGCAAGCTGTAGAAAGAGGTGACTTAGGTCGACTTTTCTATTAATAACGAAGTCCTTGAACTTAAAACTGGAAAGTACTTGCTTTCCTCTATGGATAATTACTTTATCCTTAGTAAAATACAATCGATGTATTTTACGTTGCTCATTGGCATTTATAGCCTCATATACGTTAAATTTAATTGATTCTGTATGCGGTTTTAATATTTTATTCGTACTTATCCCGCTTGTTTTTTTTAAACTGAAGTCTGGTTGTAACCTTCAGTATTTTATTGACTTCAATATTTTTAATATCCTGAAACTCTATGCGTGACAGCGCGATTGCCACTTTATTTTCCTCACCCCTAATATACTCGACTATAAAGTCGTATTCCTCGAGGTCAAGTCTCATGCGTGTGAGCTTTGAGGACGGGTTCTTTAGAGAAAATAGGTAGGTAAGTGGTCGGTGATCACTTTGAATGATGAATTTTTTACCGAATATATATGGTCTAAAATGTTTTACTACCCAATGTATTGCAGTTAATTCCTGCTTTTTAGTAGATTTAGTACTTTCACCTTTAGTGAAGGATTTTGAAGCGTATGAAATTGGCATTAGTGTATCTTGTTTTTCTTGGCTAAGGACAGCTCCACAAGCGTGTTTGCTTCCGTCTGTTGTTATATAAAAATCTATAGAAAAATCAGGGTATTGTAAAATTTTAGGCCTAGTAATTGAGTTTTTAGATATTGAATGGAATTTTCGCAATTCTGGGTCCATTCAAAAGGTACATTTTTTCTAGACAATCTAGTTATATGTGTGTTATATAATTACAAAAGGCTACGAAGCGTTTAGCTTCATCACCGTTTTTTGGTGTTGGATAGTTTTGTACTATAGAAAATTTGCTATAATCATATATACAATATACCTTGATCGGTACATTTGTGGCCTAAAAATGTAACCTGTGCTGGAGATAGACCTGAGAATGCTAATGACATCATACGTTGAAAAGAATTAGGGGTTATTTTAATACCATACGGCAATCTTTTAAATCTGAATGATCCTCTGTCCGTTGAAAAGGATGTAATATCTCTAGATTCTTCTTCAAGTTCTATTTGATGGAAACCTGACATCAGGTCAAGACAAGATTTAGCTCTACCTAATTGATCAAGAATTTCGTCCATTCGAGGTAATGGGAATTTATCAGCTACTAAATTTTTGTTAACCGCTCTATAGTGTACTACTAATCTCCATCTCTTTTGGGTAGTACCGGGTAGCGGTTTCTTTGATACTAAAAGAATTGGGCTATTGTGTTCCGAAATTGATGGTTCAATAATATCGTCTTTAATTAGCTTATCAACCTGATTGTTTACTTCTTCCTTTTGAGAATGAGGAATTCTGTAATTTTTTATGTATACAGGTTGAGTATTATTGACTTTAAGCTTTTGCTTGTAGAAATTATACACCGAACAATTTTCAGATTCTAAAGCAAAGATATCTATGAATTCTTTGCATAAGATTTTTAAATCTTTTTCAGCAAAAGATGGAAAGTTTCTTGAAAGTCTTTCCATTTTTTCTTTGGAGTTGGCAGGCATAAAAACATGTTTGTCAATTTTGTAATCTGTGAGAGTTTCTGTAACAAGTTTTATATCAGAAGTTATCAAATTTTGTTCAGTTGTATTAATTATTTTTATTAAAGGGTTTGACGTAGAAGTTATTGTATTTGCGACGCAAACGCCGCTTTGAATTGTTTGATAAGGTATCAAAACATGTTGTTCGGACGATTCTATTGGTATGGATCTTATGACTTCAGATCTAGCTGGAATTGATATTGAATTTATAGTAGGACCATTTCTAATTGGTATTTCAATATCATGATCAATTTCCTTTGATCGAAGAATTGGTAGGTCTCTATCATTGGAATATTCCAGTATGCAGTTATACTTTCGTATAAAGTCCATTCCGATGATTCCATCTGCTTGTATTTTGAAATCATCCTTAACTACGTGAAATTTATGTTTTATCAGACATTTATCTATTTTTAATTGCGATTGAACACTACCTAATGTTGAAATTATAGTTGGACCAATACCGTTAAGGTTTTTTTGTTATAAATATTTATGGATTTATTATAAACCTGGTTGTGCTTGATAATTGAAATATCAGCGCCAGTATATATTAAAAAGACTGAGATTGTATTATTTCGAATAGTTTTACAGCGTAAGTAGCTACATAAATTCAAATTAATATTGTAGGTTTTGGTTCCTACTGAGTACTTAGGGGTGCTTGCCTGTTTTCCGAGTTGTCTTCAAATTAATATTCCTATTTCGAATATTGTTATTGTTTCCATTTCGGTTTCTATTATTGTGTTGGGATCCACGGTTATTACCGCGGCCCCTTCGGTTACGGTTATTGTTATTATTATTGTAACGTCTGTTATCGTTACTCCGGTAGGCATTTCTATCCTGGTTATTTTAAGTGCTTGTGTTATTACCGTGGTAACCTCCACGGTTGTTTTTACGGTAGTTAGCCTGACTACCCTGACTGCTCATATATAACACAGCGTTCTGTTGTCCGTATACTTCGCTACAACTCTCTACGAATTTTGCAACTACCTCATTGAGGTTGTCGAATCTACCTGATTGCATTGACTCTTTCATTTGTTGCATTATTGACAATGGCCTTTACGGCGGCCCTTGTCGCGTAATTATCGGCTAAGCCATCGAATATGTAAGCCGATTGGAGTGATTTTGTTAAATCCTCTACTTCTTCAATATAGGCGCTAGTATTTTTGCTCGCCTGTCTTATGTTCATTAATTTGGCTGAAATTACGTCTACTGATTCTCCTCTTACGTTTGATTTTAAGGAGTCTATTATTTGAGTTAAGTTCACCTCAGTTCCCTTTAGTAAATTAATAGCGGTGCCCCTTAATTTGGTTTTTACCAAATTTATAGCTATGGCACCGTGCCCATCGCAAACGCTATCCACTAGTTCAAGGGCCGATATAAAACTCTGTAAGTTCTCTCGTCAACCATCAAACTCAGGAATGAGTCTTGAGGCGATTGTCAGGAACTCAATTGGCGTTTGTGGCATATTGCTCAGATTTGGCGTACTCAGACTGTCTTTAGATTTTGTAATTTTTGCATCAGTTGCCTGAGCGACACTGATTTCGACATCTTGTATTATGGGTTCAACTATAGAACCTGTATCCCCCTGGAGTGAGACAGATATTTTTAGTTCCACTCCTTTTTTTAGAGCAACAGATATTCATTTTTCTCCGATGTCTGCGTAGAAGGCGTCAGCAGCTACTTTATATGCCGATGTTAAACGAGAGTAATGAACGCTAAACAGTACCCTCAAACGTTCAACATGACCTTCGAGAACCTTTATATGTTTATCAATGGTTTCTCTCTTGGTATCTCTGTCAACGTTTAGACACTTATACGATTTATTAAAATCTTCCTTAATTTGCCTTGCCTTTGAGACAATTGAATCCCATTCCATCTGGTGGATAATCAAGCAATGAGCGCCATTATTTTCGATAATTAGGAACAATAAACTCGTATTTACGGATAAAAGGAAAGTATTATTAATCGTAACCGCAAAAATATAGTAATAAGTTAAGTTTTATGTTGGAATAAAATAATTACGCTAAATGTCGCGCAGAAATAGTTGTTAGGTCATTAAATTGTTAAGGGAAGATGATTCTAAATTTTTTTTATTTCATTTGCCATGGAAGCAGCGCGGATGTAATTCTTCCTCAACGACCTTTTATGCAACTGGTACAGTACAATAATTATAATAATATAAATCACCGGGAACTCTACTTCCACCGCAATCTCGTTTATAACATTTGCGCTAGGGTTTTCAACTTTAGCTTTCCTCCCATATTGAAATAATTCAGGATATTTGTGTACAATAATTGAACCTATCGAATAGATGACATTTGTTTCGATAAGAATACAACGAAAGGATTGGTAACTGAACCTATATTGTTAGATTACGATATGGTTATGAGTAATCATATAAATGAAAATCTAATTTATTAATAGGTTAAAGAAAAAATCTGTTACTAAATTAAAACATTTGTTTTATTTAGGTTGTAGTAATCAAGTTACTTTTTATTAAAATTGTTTGCAAAATTAAATTTTGCTTTCCTCAGAACTGTCACTTCAATGACAAGTTTACAATAATGTTAGTCTATGCAATTTGAACAAATGTTAGTAGGTAAAAGTCTTTTGTGTTAGAGAGAAGACACACAAAAAATCAATATTTCATTGCATCAGGATACCATATCTCCGATTATGATTTCCCGACACGATGCAATATTGCAGATATAGCCAATTTATATCTGTTTTAGCTAGTCACAATATTTAGTTTTTAACCACTGGAGGGACTCATAAGTATCGCATAGGTTTTACTACTACTGGAGGGACTCGTAAGTTTCGCAGTAATTTACTTAATTTAGTTAGCTTGTAAAGGGGGTTTTTTTTAATTATACTAATATATTTAATATTAATTTAACAGTGTTTCATAGTAAATTGTTTGTGTTAATACAAATTTATATAATTTTCTTTTATTTTAAGTTTGTTTAAACAAAAATAATAATTATAATAATAATAATTTTATTGAGGTTAAATTTTAATTGATACATGATTTTATAGCAAATTGCTTCTTTATTGTTTTAAACTTTGTGTAAAATTGCATGTTGTGTTGTAGTTGTCTAACTATTCAAACAAACAAGAATAAGTGACGGTGTTTACTAACCTTTAACCGCAGTTTTTCTTTTATAATTTAATAGAATTTTTATTGTTGCATGTTGATGATGCTCGTGGCTTGTTGTTGGTGGTTGGTTAGTTGTTGAGTAATCGGGCTTTGGCCGCTCCAATCTCTTCCTTCTGGTAACCCGACATGTTACCAAACTTTTGTGTTGATTCTTAAAATTTTTTCTTTTTATGTTTGTTTTAAGTATAGAGTTAAGTTAAAGATTAATCAATAAACAGAATTTAAGCTGAACAGTCACATAAGCGGCTGTTCCCAACAATCAATAAAATATTATATAAAGTGTTGTTATTAATCCAATGGTATAACATGGCGATGCTGCCAGGAGACAGACAAAATTTCTTATACTACATTTACATCTACGCAAAATCTGGTACTTATGAGATTTTGAGCGAAATCTAGTTCATTTCCACCAGATTTCCCATACAAAACAAAATCTACTTACGAACTAGATTTTGGCAAAATCTCTCAAAATCTTGCAATACTAAATGATGCAACTATGTATTTTTTGCTAATTTACTGAAATATATAGCGCTGCACAAAAAAATTTTGACATTTGTAACAAAAAAAAAAAAAAAAGCGCGGTAGAAACAAAATATTTACAGCAACATTAAAAAATAATAAAAGTTTAAAATAAGTGTTTTCAATGTGGATAAAACAATAATGAATAAAGTGTAAGTAATATTACATATGTAGTTATGTGTATAAAGACAATTGTAGCACGAATTTAATTGAGTTTAGAGCCAATTTTTTATGCTTTCTTCAGTCAGCTGTTTTTGTTATGAAAATGAAATCCAATAATACGTCAAAAAGCATTGGTGTAAACGGCAGACATTTTCTTCGAGATTTGAGCTGAAATCTACTAGAGTTTGCGTAGATGTAAATGTAGTATTAGTTCTCTTATTTTGTGAAAATTTACCCATAAAAACGTTAAATATTGCTACTCACTAACTGTTAAAAAAAAATTATTCGTGGAAATAAGCGTTTTAAAATTAAATCAAAGTGAAAAATAAATAAATAAAAATCAGGAAAATAAACTAATAAAATAATGTTACAGCTATTGATATATATATATATATATATATATATATATACATATATATATATATATATATATATATATATATATATACATTTATATATTTATAATATATTTTTAAAATATAATTTTATTTAACAATGCTACACAAAGACGTAACGAAATATCGACTATAATAAATGGTTAGATATAAAGATGTCAACATTTTTGAAATTTAGCACAATTTTAAAATTTACCGAAAACAAAAACAATCAAACAAATTTAAAAAGCACAACGAATTTTAAAAAAAGAGTTATAATATTTATTAATGACATGGAACTTTTAATAACTTCATATTATAATCTTGCATTTCTTGCTAGTTTTTGACTAAATGTGCCATGACTTTTATGTAAATATATATATTTGTTTTGTCTACTACATATTCCCTAAATTCACTTTCCCAAATAATTATACTTCATATAACGAAAAACCAGAGACCTAAAAATAAATTTTATTAGAATAAAAATAAATGTAATTGTAGTTCTACTCTGTTACAGATAAAACTTACCCAATCTAGAAAACAAGTATTTAACTCAAAAACAAGCACGTGTATGTTATAATCTGGGACGTGTATATATCTAAATTGACATTTTATTAGTAACGCAAATCAATACAGGTAAGTCCCCTAACAAATTCATCAGCTGTGCTGGTGCGCTTACCTACCAATTTTCGCATTGTTATAATGCCGTTTAATTTCATTTCTTCAACTGTTGTCAGATCATTGAAAATTGGGAATGTAATTATTAAACACGTACACAGAAAATATCATGTGTGATGAAATTATTACGTGTTGGATAAGAAGATAATATAAAATAATATTACATATTAACACTTTTCAAGGTATTTGAAAGAAAACTACCAATTATAATAATAGCCCGTTCAGGCTGCCACGAAATTAAGTAATTTCAATTTGAAATTACGAACGAAATCTAAAGTGTTCATACTGGGTTATTTGACATTTGAGTTAATTTCGGAAACAGCTGTTCGTTTATATTTATACTTGTATAATTTTATACCTTTGCATAAAAAAATTTTAAAAAATGGAAAAAAGGAAAAACCAGTTATTATTAATCAAATTGGAAGCTATCAATAACAAAATATCAAAAAATAAATTAATACTGCAGAGGCTTAAAATAGATAAAGACGTCAGAATAAAAAGAATCCACGCTGCGGTATTAAATCAATTTCATTTGTTTCTGGCACTTCAAAGCGGAAAAATATTTTATAAATATGTAAGTTCATCTAATTTTTAAAATATACCATTAATGTTATTATATGTTTGTACGTATAAATGTACGTACATACGTGTAATCTTATTTTCATCAGCCTAGGGAGAGCTGCTTTTGGGAAAAAGACGTTCCTATTTTTACTGACGAAATGTTTAAGGAGACTTTTAGGATGACGCGGAAAGCCTTCAGGCGTCTTTGTGAAGAGTTAAGAAACTTCGCAAAAGAAGACAACAACTTCCAAAAATGCATAAATCGTCGTCCGAGTATTTAACCATCAGCCAACTGTTTGGTGTCGGAAAATCGACGGTATGTGTTATTTTAAATGACTTTTGCAATGTAGTTTGGCAAGGGATGCACTCAAAGTATATGACATCAAACATGTTTACCAACACAATGATCACCAGATCTATTTACGGGTTTGAAAAGTTGGGATTTCCACAATGCTTTGGTGTTATAGGTAATTACCCGCAAATATGTATATTAGTAGTTAATTTGAAATTTAAAATATGTTTTTAAATGAATTTATTTGCAGATGGTTGTCATATAGAAATTCATCCTCCCGCAGAGGAAGCATGTGACTACTGCAATTATAAGGGGTGGTACTTTACTGTCTTACTGGCGGTTGTAGATTCCAGGTAAAAATTAGTGTTACAACTTCTTTAATTAGTTACTTACATATGTAAATGTTATACAGGTACAAATTTCTTTATATTAATGTTGGCAGCCCAGCCCGCAGTAATGACTCCTCAATTTTTGAAAAATCTATTTTAAAACGAAAATTGTCTGAAGGCATTTTAAAACCACATTTAAGGCAAATAAATGGACAAAATATTTGCCCATTTCTGATTGGAGATTCGGCATTTAGACTATCCGAATATTTAATGAAGCCTTATGCCTTCAGCACTGCAGCATTAGATAGCGAGAAAAACTTTAATTACCATCTCTCAAAATGTTGCAGAGTTGTAGAAAATGCTTTTGCTCATCTGAAATCCAGATTCAGGAGAATTGGTAAAGGAATTGACAACAACATAAGAAATGCCAACAAAATTATAAAAGCGTGTTGTATCCTACACAATTTTTTAATAGAAGAAAATGACACAGTTAACGACCAGTGGTTGGAAGCACAAACAAATTTGGAAAACACAAGACCTCAGCCTACAGACAACGAAATTTATGACAATGACTGTTATGGAAAAACTTGAAGAGATTGTATAGCAGAGTATCTTTTAAATAAAAGCACTTAAATAAAAAACATTTTAAGTAATTTAAGACTATTTACATTTACAAAATTAAGGTTACTTATTAGGACTATAAACATAAATATGTACGTATTAATTAAGTAAATAAAGCAAAACTTCAGTCTTTTAAAAATAATAAAAAATTGATAAAACAAAAAAAAACAAAAATTGATAAATTGATTTCATCCGGTAATTTTTTTCATTATTTCAATTTTTTCTTTTCCTAGATTTATCAGTTCCTCTTGCAACTTAAGCATTTTCGCATCAAGTGCACTTCTCTCTTCCATATCCTGCTTCATAAGCTCTTTACTTTCCTTAATTTCTTTTAAAATTTCTTGTTGAAAAGGCCTTTTTTCCCTTTGCGATTTTCTTCTTTTGTAGTTGTGATTTCCTGGGATGTTGATGCAATTGTCTCTTCAGTATTTCCACTACAAAAGCCTTTTTCGTTGCTATTACTAGGAAGACAAATTTCGGCATCGAAATCATCCAGTATACTGAAGTTTGCATCGACATCTAAAAGATTTTATGATACAAATATTAAGAATGTTTAAATTATTAGTCGAACTATTTCATTAACATGCCCAATATGCCAATTATTAATTCTTACCTAAATTATCTTCCATAAGCTCTTCAACTTTGTTGGATTTGTGCTGACCTATTATAGAGTGAACTCTATTATAAAGTGGCCATGTGGATGGACTACCCCCCGAAGAACCAATTATTTTCTTTTCCATTCTAAATTTGATTTTGTTTTTAGAGATAAAGGACGTATTAAATACACTTAAAAATACCTGTATTTACTGGTCAAGTTATGAATTTTAATACTTATTTCTTTTGAGGTAAAAATGTGACCAAAATCCTTCATACTTTCAGAAATTTCTTCGAATATATGCGAATTTTTACGGTTCCCTCGCAAACTATCTATGTTTTCTTCCCACAATTGCACAAGGACGGTTTCGGAGGCATCAGTCCAGTTCGAATGTTTTTTTATAATTTTTTAAATAACATGTATACTTACTTTGCCATTGTAAAGTTATAATTTGTATAAAATTGAAAAATTCGCAAATATTTGGAAAACACTTTTATAAAATTTGTAGATACATATATATTCGTTTGACATTTAAAATTTTATTTCAACGAAACGGACTTTCAAGGTTATAGAAATGTTCATGGTTGCACAGAAAGTAGTATTTTGCACAAAAACAGCGTTGTCTATCGTAATTTCAAGTTAATTTCGTCGAAATTAAGTAAAATAAGTTAATTTTGGCAATGGTAAAATGTATGCGAAATTACGTAATTTCAACTTGATTTCGGCTGAAATCACGAAATTACTTAATTTCGTGGCAGCCTGAACGGGCTATAATGCATCTTTAGAGTTTAGTTACAAAACCAAAAGTTTTATATATACAGTGTGATATTTTTAATATTTTACTCTGCATTTACAAAGGAAAGTACTTTCATGAAATTTCTGTATACGTATTACAAATAAAAATTTCAAAGAATTCATCAACTTTTATGAACATTTCTTGTTCACTTTTAGAGGAAAGTAAAAGTTCATTTGTAAAATGTTTTCGAAGAGAAAAGTTGTTGCAATAATTCTACAAATGAAAAGACTGGAATTGGTAAATGATAACAAAACAAGAGTGGTGTTTTGTTTTTTACTAAAGTAGACTTTCCAAACTATTCGCACACACAAATTTATAAGGCAATACTTTTAAATTATTATTTTAGTTAATTTTTTTTTGTAATATCATTATAAACAATCAACAGTTGTGTTCTTTAAGCATATTTGATGAAAAAATTTTCAATACATTTTCGTAACTGTACAAAATAATTAAATTTTGCAATTATTATTTTACCACAATCTCGCAAATTTGTATATCTCTCTTAGTAGGCAACAGTGTTAAGCCCTTGTCATTTTACTTTCAAGAAAACGTCAAAAAATCGCTATCATCGAAATTTTGCTGAAAGCTGAGTGGAAAGTAAAAAAAGCTTGAGTGTGAGTATATTGCGACTTTCTTGCAATTACTTTCCTTTGTAAACGGTAGGTTACCTAGGATACGAAAGAAAAAAGCAAAAAATATTTTTAAGGCTTTAACCCCTGTTAACCTATGCAAATTTATAATCTTAAAGATTTAGCTAAATTCAAGTCTTTATATTAATTTTATAATCTTTGTTTATCAAATAAAACTGTTTTTATATCGAGTTCCTCTGAGTGTATTACTATTTTATATAAAGAAACAGATGGAATTACCCTATGAACTATACGTTGCATTTAATACTATTTTTAATACTTTTACTTTGTTTAGAAAATGTTGTACTCTTTTATACAACTGTGCTAAAAAGGAATCTAAAAAAGTATGTTTTCTTCACATCGATGTTAAAAAAGTATGTATTCTTTTAATCATATTTTGGCTTCATTAATGAGAACAAAGAACTTGTCGTTGGTAGAGTTACTTAAAACTTTTAACACTGGGGATATTAAAATAAGTATTGAAAATAAGGAAGCGGTAACAAACACTTCAGATTAACGAATGAAGTCAGTTTGTCAATACCAGATCTAGCTGCTCAAGAAATTAAATTGCGTGCAAAAATTTTTTTGTCGTGTTTAATGGAAACTTTCTGTAATAGATTTAGCTAAATTCACTTCATTATACTAGATTTATAACCTTATTTTATAAAATAATAAAAAAAGAATATAAGTAATATATGTAAAGACATTCAAGGGTTAATGTCGCTAGCTGAATACACCACGCATGAGTGTAGTAACGGCGAAAATAAAAACTAAGAGGCAGTAGAAAAGAAGCAAATGTTTTGAACGGTTGTAAAGCTGTTAATAGTTGTTCTATTTAAAATCTCACGTAAATTTAAATATCAAATTTATTATTAATAAAATAATATCATTAATCAACATTAATAAAATAATATTAATAAAATTTAAAATAAAAATACTAAAAAAATCTACATTTGGGAGCTCAACCGTGCCTGAATTAGACCTAGTATTTACATTGTAAAGTGCTCTGTTCTAAAATATAAAAAATATTCACTAGTCTACGTACATATGTACATAAAAAATCTTTTGTAAAGTGCTCAAAGCAATTATTATAGGGATTACAAAATTTAAATTTTCTTCTAATGTGTATTAACAACAATATAAGATTAATTTGTAGTACAGTTGCCAAATAAGAAAAAAAGTCCATAAAACAAAAAAAAGAGTCTCTAAAACGTAACGGTCCCCGTCAGTGTACCAACTGCCAAGATTTCGGACACACGAAAACCTACTGCAACCCACTTCTTCCAAAACAGACCCCAAGGTCAAAAATGCAGCAACTGTGGTGAAAACCATACAGCAAATTGCAGGAGCTGCAAAGTATTTCAATATGTAAAAGATAATGCGAAAGTCGTACGTAAACCTGAATATGAGCAATATCAAGCTTCCCAATTTCCTCGGATTCATTCTGGTTCTGTTGCTAGTACACAAGCTACACAGCCACACACTAAGCCAAACTTTTCATATGCCCAAACATTGAGAAATGATTTACCTAATGCGAATGCCAAAAGTTCTATAGCTCATAAACATTCATATGCCCACGTCTTAAAAGAGGGTGCTCAGACACCCCTCACCAACAATTCGAGCTCGATCGAGAACTTAATACAGACAATGAATAATTTCATGACAACTATGCAGGGTATGTTTCAGGAAATGATGCGAACCCAAAACATGCTTCTGCAAGTTTTGCTAGGCAAAAAATGAACCAGTTAAAAATATGCTTCTGGAACGCTAACGGGCTCTCCCAACATAAATATGAAGTAGAACACTTCCTGCTAGCACATAATATAGACATACTATTAGTCTCTGAAACACACTTCACTATAAAAAACTGCTTCAAAATTTATGGGTATTTTATATATGACACCAAACACCCAAGCGAAAGGGCATGTGGTGGGACTGCCATTATAGTCCGAAAAATTGTAAGGCATTTTCCATTGCCTGAATTCAGGGGGGACTTTTTGCAAGCCACGACCATAAATCTTACAGATTTTACAATTGTAGTCTCATCAGTGTATTGCCCGCCTAGGCATAAAATCGAACACCATGAATTTGCCAGGTTCTTTGCTACGCTAGGGCAAAAATTTATTGCCACTGGCGATTACAATGCAAAGCACACATATTGGAGATCCAGACTCCTTAGTCCTAGAGGTAGGAAGTTGTATTATACAGTTGAAACAAACAAGCTTGACGTCGTATCTGCCGGTAAACCCACCTATTGGCCCACAGACTTTAATAAGTTGCCAGACCTTATTGATTTTGCTATAGTAAAAAACATCAAACGCGATCAACTCTTAGTTAATCCATCCTATGACCTATCTTCTGAACATTCACCTACAATTGTTATTTTACACGACAGTTTGGTCACTGCACCTAAAACCCTTAGATTCTACCCGAACAAAAATACGAATTGGTTGAAATATAAAATGTATGTGTGCTCTAACTTACCTTTGAACATCCCACTGAGAAATCCAGCTGATATTCAAGCAGCCATTTTACAGACGTAGTGACTGCCGCAGCCATACCTGCAACGCCAACAAAGTCATCAGCTAAAATAATAACGTACCAGGCAACAGCAGATATTCAGATGCTCGTCATTGAGAAAAGAAGACTAAGAAGACAATGGCAAAATAGTCGTTCTCCACACATAAAAATGCAAATGAACTTATGCCAAAAAAACTTACGCAGTAAATTGAGACAGAAACACCAATTCGCTATCGACAAGTCTAAATTCTGCCATGATGGGCTACTTACTAAAATAGTTCGGGTTCTACCTGAAAACACCCACAAGCTTATAAAAAGCTATTTGTCCGATAGAACTTTTAAAGTAAGGTCAAAAGACCAGCTTTCAAGATGTGGGAAAATCAGTGCAGGAGTACCTCAAGTTAGTGTGCTAGGGCCGCTATTATATATCATCTATACAGCGGATATGCCGACAAGCCCACATACATATGCATCAACCTATGCAGACGACACTGCAATTATAAGTGTCAGTAATGATCCAAAGGATGCATTTGAAATGCTGCAGTCCCATATTCATAAGCTAGAAGCCTGGCTAAAACAGTGGAGAATAAAGGTAAATCCACCAAAATGTGCTCATGTAACGTTTTCCCTTAGAAGGCAAAATTGTCCACCAATCACAATAACTAATACCACGGTTCCAGCAGAAACGCAGGTTAAATATTTAGGTATCCACCTAGATCGCCGCCTAACTTGGTCCCGGCACATTGAGGCAAAAATAACGTCCATAAAGCTTCGAACAAATCAACTGCATTGGCTAATAAGTCCTAACTCAACTTTGGCTTTGGAGTATAAAGTCCTTTTACACAAATCCGTTATAAAGCCAATATGGTCATATGGTATTCAGCTGTGGGGTACTGCCTGTGCATCAAACATCCAGAAGTTACAGAGACGAAGAAGTTAAAACGTACACGTCCAAATACGTGAACAAACTAGTAGCACGCAATTTATTGCAATGTGACTTCCACCAGGGACTAAAAACAACTGACACATTGAGTCTGGCGAGGCGGCTCTCTCTACACAATAGAAGATAGATTTTTAAGATTTGAATACAAAAAATTAGTTACTACATTGGTAATAACTAGTAAATAATAATTTAGAAATAAGATTTGAATACTTATTTTGAATTTCTTTTAATAGAAAGATTCAATAAAATAAAATGCAGTATAAAAAAAAATCGAAAAGTTAAAAAAGGTCATCGCCAGTGAACCAGTGTTTAAAATTTATTGTAGAAATTCCAAACCCGAACTGCACACAGACGCGTCCAAAATAAGTTTTAGCGCAACCCTTTTTCCAGTTTTTGATGAAAAATTACACCCTGTTTTTTGTCGGAGCAAACGGGCTTCACCACAAGAATGTATACTTCACAGTTATGTTATGGAAGTAAAAGCAGCTTACCTTGCGTTCAAAAAGTTTCGACACTACCTGTTGGGCGTTGAATTTAAATTAGTAACCGATTGTGCGGCGTTTAAACAAACAATATCTAAAAAGGATATCCAAAGAGACGTGGCACAGTGGGTCATGTACCTACAAGACTTTGCATATACTGTCGAACATCGTGCAGGAAGTAGAATGAAGCATGTAGATTGCTTGAGTAGATACCCAGTGAACGTAATGGTTATCGCTTCAGAAATAACCGCTCGTATCAAACGTATGCAACAAACGGATCAGTACATTAAAGCAGTATCTTTAATACTTCAGTCCCATGATTACGAAGATTTTAAAGTCAAAGGTGGTTTAATTTATAAAGTAGTAAATGCAAACGATTTGTTCTTGGTTCCAAAGACAATGGAAGTTGAAATAATAAGAAGTTGTGACGAAAACGGACACTTTTCTACCGCAAAGACGATGTATTTAGTACAACTGCAATTTTATATACCGCATGTTGAGAAAAAGTTTACGCAGATTGCAAATTGTGTAAGATGCATTATACATAATAAAAAACTCGGTAAAAAAGAAGGTCTGCTGCAATGCATCGATAAAGGTGATTTGCCATTACATACTATACATATAGACCATTTGGGGCCAATGGATGCAACGTGCAAGCAGTACAAATACATCTTGGTTGTAGTTGAGGGTTTTTCGAAATTTGTGTGATTGTTCACGACGAAATCAACAAATACTGATGAAGTTGTAAAGAATCTATCAGTATGGTCTAACACGTTTAGTAATGCGAGTCGTATTATTAGTAACAAAGGGTCAGCGTTCACTTCTCAACGTTTCAAAGAATATTGTGAACAAAATTCAATTGAACACATTCTGACTACAACAGGTATTCCAAGAGGCAATGGACAGATCGAACGTGTGAATCGCTGTATTTTATCTGTTATTGCAAAACTGTCACATGAAGATTCATCCAAATGGTATAAATACGTAGGGCAGGTGCAAAGGTCCTTAAATTCCTGCATTCATAATTCTACACAATCAATACCATTTGAAATTCTGTTCGGTACTAGAATGAAGACTATGCCTGAAAGCCAAATCTTAGAAATACCGCAGAATGAACTTATTAATCAGTTTGATAAAGATCGCCAACAATTGCGAATTGAGGCTAAGCAGCAAATCCTGAAAGCTTAGGGAGTATATAGGAAGCAATACGACAAAAGTCAAAAAAATCATATTGAGTATACGGTCTTCGATCTTGTAGCTATTAAACCAACTCAGTTTGTAGCGGGCAAGAAATTGGATTACGAGTATTTGGGTCCTTACAAAGTAGTGAAGGTTAAGCGAAATGGACTTTACGACGTTTCAAAAGAAGAAGAATTTGAAGGTCCAAGCAACACATCCACAAGCTGTGACTTCATTAAACCATGGAGAATTACCGACGAAGAAGATGTCTTGTCATCGGAGACCGATGAACATCAGGATCGCCGAATGTAAAGACATTGAAGGGTTAATGTCGCTAGCTGAATACACCACGCATGAGTGTAGTAACTAGGCAGGGACCAAGTTAGGCAGTAGACAAGAAGCAAATGTTGTAAATGGTTGTAAAGCTGCTAAAAGTAGCTCTATTTAAAATCTCACCTAAATTTAAATATCAAATTTAATATTAATAAAATAATAGAAAAAAGACGAAAAAAATCTACATATATATATATATAGAAATATCTAATAAAACTGTTTTTATATCTAGTTCCTCTAAGTGTTTTACTATTTTATATTAAGAAACAGATGGAATGACCCTATTAACTACAATTGGCATTCAATACTATTTTTAATACTTGTACTTTGTTTACAAAACTGTGTACTCTTTTATTCAACTGTACTAAACTATTTTAATTAAAAGGTTTGTTTTCTTCACATCGGTTTAAAAAAAAAATTTTTTTTCTTTACATCGATTCTTAACGCTAATGTCAAAAATTGAAGGAAAAGCCTGTCAAATGCTTAAGCAAATTATTGAAGACTTTTAGGTGGCTACAATGTACTTACATGAGCCTGGAAACTATAATGCCACAATTGCACATTGGTTTTATTCATACTTTTGCAAAAACATATTTTATTTCAGAATAAATAAAATTCGTTAACAAAAAGGTGTTGAATAAATATATTTTATATATTAAATACCATTCATATACAAATTAATAATTATTTTTTATTAGTTTTAAGAAATTTTCGAACAAAAAAATACACAATTTTTGGCGCTTGTGTAATTTTACTAAAAACTTACCGGTGTGCATCACTCAAATTATAAACAATAAAAATTTAATTTTGTCGCAGATTGTATTTAAAGAAGAAGTGTGTAAAAATGGATAAAAAATTAAAATGTTTAAAGGCCCTTAAGTTATTAAAATCTGCATTCGAAGGGATCTGCACATTAATGACAATAAGTGAAGTGAAAGAGAAAAGAATACGCTCCTGTTCAGTTAGAGAAATAAACCGAGACAGGAGGAAGAATGATTTTTTTATACTGACCTTTTCGAGAATGAAGGAAATAGATCACCAACAATTTTTCATTTACACGCGAATGGCGCCACCAGTATATGAACTCTTGCTTAACCTGGTGAAGCCGTTCCTTCAGAAAAGTTCCTTGAGAGAAACTGTGCAGCCAGAATGTCGATTGTCGGTGACATTGCTATAAGTTTATTTACTTAACCTTAATAAATATGTTTAATTTTATTTCGTCACGCTTCCAAAAAGATATTTAACACAGGGAATTTCATTTCAATCACTGTCATGGTCATTTAAATTAGGAAAAGAAACTGTTCGGCGAATTGTTCTAGAAACGACTGAGGTGATCTGGAGTCAGTTAGACAATGTTTATGTGTCCCCGCCTAACGAAGAAAATTACAAACAAATTGCTACAGATTTTTTGGAGATGTGGAATATGCCCAACTGTATTGGATCTATTGATGGCAAACATATTGCAATTAAATGTCCCCCTAATAGCGGTAGTCAATTTTTCTGTTACAACAATTTTTTTTTCAATTGTTTTCTTAGCAGCATGTGATGCACGGTACCGGCTTACCTATATAGATATTGGAGCCTATGGAAGTCAAAGTGATGGCGGTGAGTAGTTATTTGTAAAAGCTATTTATGACTTAAAATAATGGTTTTACTTTATTTTACATAGGGATTTTTCAATTAAGTCGATTCGGAAAAATGTTACTTAATGGCAAACTTCCAATCCCTCCACCAACAAATTTGCCAAATACTAATTTAAGAACTCCGCACTTTGTTGTTGATGCTGCCTTTCCCTTAGGAATAAATTTAATGCACCCTTACCCTGGTGAGATGTTACCCAACGATAAAGAAGTCTTCAATAAAAGGTTATCAAGAGCTCGCCGTACAATTGAAAACGCTTTTGGAATTTTGGTATCTCGTTGGAGAGTACAACAACATTGAATTTGTTTCCGGAAAACGCAGAAAAAATTTTATTGGCGTGCGTTACTTTGCATAATTTTATAATGCTAAATGATGGTAAGTCGTATGTTCCAAACAATTTTGTTGATTGGGAGGATTCAAATGGAGATCTTCAAAACGGATTGTGGCGCAGTGATATTAGAAGTAATATCGCATCAATTTCACGATCATCTAATTTCTACTTAAAACAACTTTTAAATTTTTCATATTTATGTATTTCCCTTTTTAATTTCTAATTTCAATAATTTATTTGTCCTCATTCTTTCTGTTTTAAATTCCTATTCTCATACTTTGTTTATCACTTTTAGATTTAAGCCTTTTGTAAGTGTAAATGAAAAGAATAAAATTTTATTGAAATTCATTTATTTTCCTTGCTTTTATTTTATAAAAACAGCGATATTAAAAAGTAATTAAATATAGCATTAAAATTTAATAAAAGTAAAGTTTTCATAATTAAATAAAGGCGTCTTCATTAACTATTAAAAAATCAGATTTTGTTCTAGTTGATTTCTTACTTAAAGTCCATTATTAAACAATAAATGAAAATTCGTCTTCAATGACTATTACAAAAAATCACATTTTGTTCTAATTGACTATTAACTTAAATTCTAGTACTAAAAGTTAAATTAAGAATTGCCTTCAATGACTATTAAAATATATTGCCTCCAGTGGCTCTTAAAAAACTAATTTTGCACTTTCGTTTGTCAGGTAAGGACCTATTTTTTAAAACTTGAAGCCAGAATTTTGGCTTTGAATTTTACAAAATCGGTAAAATAAATATTAAAAAAGAATAACTTAAAAATAAAGCAGGATAACTATTATAAACTGTGTGCATTTCTACAGCTCCTGCAACATGTTTACTTGGAAGTCGTCTTTTACCGATACTGGCAGGTCTTTCATCAAACTAACAACTGTTTTCATGAAGGTTCGTCAGTTGTTTCATCGGTCGTTGATGCCAAGCTCCTCTAAATACTCTCGATAGTATCACTAAATTTTTGGTAAAGGCTATCAAGATTTATGTTTGCCTTTTTCGGAGGGACTGGAAGGTTTACATTTTAAAAAGGAAACAAGTATTCGATGTGAATGCTTATACCGGCGGGTGCGAGGGAGCTTTTCAAAAACAGCATAGGTTGCAGTAGTTCTCATTCTTCGATATAGCCCATTCCACTGCCTGATGGAGCACAGGACTTTGACTTGAGAAGACAATCGCTGCTGCTGGTCTGTTCGCATTCAAACAACGTTGTTTTGAACAGTTGGTTGCACAACGTTCTTCAGCCACTACATGAATAAAATTCCACACAGGCCAAGTCAAACATATCTATATGCAGGCAACGAAACTATCTGATGGGCGAAAAAAATATAATTGTATTCTCCACACAGAAGACCAAGAACAATTTGTGTTCGTTATTCTGCCGACGCTCGCTTTATTTGCGAACATCATGTAGTTGCTCGAACAAATGTTCTGAAAACGAAGGTACTACACGAAAGAGGTGATCTTCACATGGCGAATTCAGTAAGGTGGGCGACCAATACTTTCAGGATTTTTGGTAATGCGGTATAAAAAATACCTCGAATTGGGATATTGTGTGGATCTTTTACTACGTCTAGACTAACCAAAAATTTGTTCGCACATATTCGGCGCACAGAATATAGTCTATGACACAGAATATAAACAGAATACCCAACAATGACGTTTGAAAAAGCGTATTATCAGGTGTTATGCGTTTTTACGTACAAAATTTTAAGTTAACCCGATTATATGAAAGAGATAGGTAAATTAGAAACGATAAGGTTTTTTATCTCTTTCATATAATCGAGGTAATATTGTTGTAAGTTGTCGCGTCTAGTTAGTAGTCTATGTCTATGATTCGGCCACAGGGTAACCAGAGGTGAAGACTTTGACACATAAAAAATAAAAAACTCAGTTTATTTTACTATGGGCTCTGTTAGAAAGAGACTAATATAGTATTTTGTGACGAAATACAACAACAAATACAGGAAAACACGGCAAGAAAATCAAAATAAAAACAAAAATCTAAAAACAAAACTAAGGCTCTGAGGGAACGAGACGGATAGAGAAAAAGATCACTATACTGTCGTTTCACCTCTGTTTACTACTTTGTGATTCGGCGGCAGAATAGCAGGAAGAAATTTATTTTATTCATATACATATATACATATGTATATGTATATAAAAGAATAAAACATCAAAAACAACAAAACTGATTTAAATTTTTTTAATTTTTTAAATTTTGAATATTTAAATATTTATTTTTTAAATAATAGATTCCTATAACAAAAATTGTATTTCAGCATAAGTGATAAATCTTTATTTATAAAAAAAAACAAAATACTATGTATTCATGTATATACATACATATATGTATAAAAAAGAAGAAAACATAAAAGTTTTAATTTTTTTTTAAATTTTAAATATTTATTTTTTAAATAAATAGGGATTTATATTTAATTGTTTTAAGCTTGAAGTCGTTTTATTATCGATGTTTGTACTCCTTTGAGTAGCATCATCAGGCAAAATTATAGCAACAAAAATTTACTTTAAATTTTACTTCGCTTTAAAATTAATTAAAATGTAATATATTAAAAAAATTGTTTTCGAAATATGTTAGTTTGCAAAAAAATGTTATTAGATTTTAATTGTTTCTTAGTTTTGAAAAAATTACCAGTACCAATAATGTCACTTGTTGTTTGTAAAGAATACGAAGACTATTGTTGGCAGTCGACATTTAGCCGTTGCCGCCGGACTTAGGCTGTTACTTTGTGCTTAGGCAGCGCTAGTTTTAACTAAATATTATTACCAGAATAAATCAGCTAAATAAGGAAGCACCCAAGGCATATATAACTAGGTGCCATTGCTACGACAACAAATACAACAACAGCAGGCAATTTTGTTTGTGTAAAATCACTGATTACTGTCAAAAACATGTGATAACAAAAATTAAATTAAAAGGAAAATAGTTTGAAAAAGGTTTGTTGGTAAACAAAACCAAACACTTTGACATTAACGAACTGTAAAGAATGAAAAATGAAATCACCTGCAGTAGTGTTGCCACCTAGTTAAATATGCCTTGGAAGCACCTTTTATTTGTTTGACTTCCTTTTAGCTTACATAAAGCAAGTACGTTTAACTTTATTTTTTATTGTACATAACTACAAAAGTGCTGAGACGACTAAAAACCTGCGTGGAATAAGTTGTTACAAATGTGACGTTGAGTACATCTAATCAACTTTATATTTTCTGTTAAAATTTGCCGATAGTATCGATAGTCAGCCAAAATAAAACTATCGATTATCTTGCAGCTCTACTTCTCTGTGTAAAATATGTAGAGATGTTCGTGTTCAGTTTGCGCACATTTATTTATTTCTTCAAGATAGTTTCCATGTTCCCAGAATAGTCAATATACGGGTGTTTACAGTCCATACAACTCAGTTTGACTACGAACAGACCACCAACAACGACTACTGTCTCCACGATTCAAGTTTCTGTACGAACAGCAATCTGTACATTTCACAAGTGGGAAATTGAAAGGCAAACAGACGAAGTTTGTTGGCGCTGTAACCTAGCTTTGCGGTGGATTAAAAGAAAAAATTATCAACGAGAGAGTAAATGAACCACAAAGTAACCAGAGGTGTAAACTTTGACGTAAGAAAATTGCTAGAATCAGCTTTTGTTGCTGCGGGCAGTCCCTCAAGAAAGAGACAAATATAACATTTTAAAATAGTGCGAAAAATAATCAAAACAGAAGCAAAAAACTAGAAAAATAATTTGTGATGGAGACAAAATTTCGTATATCTTAGTTTGTAAATTATATATTCTGTGCTTTATTATATGAATGTGATATAAATCACATATCACATTTAATAAATATCCAAAATTAAGAGATTTTGATGCAGTGCTAATTAATACAGAAGGAGAGGAGCAAAAAAGTAGTAGTACAAATGCGCACGAATTTACGTAGCAGCAATAAAACGGAATTGAGAAAACACGTAAACAAAGAACCTCTGTATTACAAATTGTTTCTTTAGCTTTGTAGATGAAGCCAGGTAGGCATGCCAACAAACAATCAAAATTTAATTCGCCTCTTTACGCGTAAAATACATTTTCTTCTATAGAGCTCTTAAAAAGATCGAATTTGATCGAATATGCATATCTACATAGAGGTATTTTAACTATCGGCGATATATACAGATTTGTTCTCAAATATCGACAATTTTATAATATTGATATTTTTGCCCACCCCTATTGCAGAGTTTAAATCACAAAAGTAATTTTGTCTGTCTATACTTTTCTTATGCAATGGCGATTACAATAAACAAATAATCTAAGTTATTTTTTCCTATGGTGGTGGATAAAACCATTGAAAATTTGTAAAGTGTTTAGTGTTATTACAGTTTTGGCTTCTACAATTATATCAGATTTTTGTGTCCGCGGTTGAGTACAGGCATAATATTTCGCGCACAAATAATATTCCTAATGAGTGACCTTAATTTTCAATAAAAAATACAATTGAGCAAATAAATAAACAACAAGATAACATATATGTATATTGTGTGTAGTAAAAAATAAGTCCATGATAGTATAAACAGGTTAAAAAATTCCACTGAGTATGTGCATGAATGTACCAAACATCCATGAAAAAAATACAAAAGAGAACAACAAAAAGGCATATAATTCTTTTAGTTATACAGATAGTTATAAAGATGATAGTATCTTCATCGGTAGCGACACCAGAAGCAAATAAAAATGAATAAAAAAAAACATTCCAGGTACTATAATAAAAATAGTACAACAAACCAACGCAACAGGTAATACAACAAATCCCGATCCATATATAAACATAACCAAAAGGAAGGCCAGTCCTAAGTCTTCGCAGTAAGAGTGCACCACTAAACAATATAAAAGATCTGAAGTAGTTGCAATGTCGGTAAGTGAAAATAGATTGATTCTTGATTTGATATTCCGTCAGGGTGTTTTGAAGTAGATTTTTAGAACGAATTCATTCCAAAAATCTACATGAAAATAGATTCTCTGTACTTCTTCCCGCGGATGATGAATCTGATCCCGCTGTCAGGGAACGAAATCCTCCCCCGATTTACTTGTGCATGTTGTCCCAGCTTGTAGGTAATGAAAGTTTTTATGTAGCTTTTATACGAAGAGGACACATTCATGAAACAAATATTCAAGCATATACGGAAAAGAATTACCACCCGATTTGAATCAGTAAATAAAAGCTACTACACCTACCAATTATAAGTAACTAAAGAATTAATAATTGTCATAAAGGGAATTGACAGTAACGTTTGTACTGCGAAAATAAAATGTGCCCTGGAAGCGGAAGGTTTGTGCACAATCTCGCAAACAAGATTAAAGTTCTCCAACCAATACATCGTGTTGAAATTGTATTTAGCACAGCTCAGCGAAAATCAAAGAACGGAGTTCATCCTATCGACAACTTGCGATACCTCTTGAATAGAAGAATAACTGTAGAAGAGCCTTTAAAACGTAATGGTCGCCGTCGGTTAACTAATTGTCAAGCTAGTATATAACCTAGTAACATATATACCAAAAGCACTGAAAAATGATGCAAAATCACTTAATGCTAATCGTGAAGCGAAAAGTCAGTTCGCTGGAAGACACTATTATGCCACATCCTTACAGAGGGCCCACATATACCGTTTACAAGTTCAATCGAAAACCTAATAACAATAATGAATAATTCCATACCAACAATGCTTTGCTTAGCGAAAAATTAGACATACTCTTGGGCTCTAAAACATATTTCACTATAAAAACAGCTTTAGAATCAACGGCTTTTTCACGTTGGATATAAAACATCCAGGTGGAATGGCATTTGGTGGCATCGCCGTCCACTTTCCAACGCCAGTATTCAGCGAAAATTTTTTACAATCTTCGTCTATAAATTTTACTGTTTTCAAATTAAAGTTTCTTTTGTGTACTGTCCACCCAGGCAAAATATCGAACACCTTCACTTTGCCATGTTCTTTGCTACACAAGGACAAACGTTCCTTGGAGCTGGCCACTACAATGTAAAGCACATTTTTTGGGGCTCGGGACTTCTTTGCCCAACAATACAGTTAGACGTCATATCTGCAGGTAAACCCACCTATTTCTTAACAGACTTTTATAAACTGCCAGATCTAAATGATTTTTCGATTGTAAGAAGTATTAGACACGATCAATTATTAGTCAGTTGACCCTATGAACTATTTCCCAACCATTTACCTACAATCGTTATTTTCCAGGAGAGGGTTGTCATTGCACATGAAACCCACATATCCTATCCAAATAAAAACATGAATTGGTGAAATATAAAATGTATGCCAGCCACTTACTCCGAAAATCGCACTAAGAAATTCAGCTGATATTCAAGCACCTGTGGATTACTTAACAAACGTTCTGGCGATCGCAGTCAGAGATGCAACACCAAAGAAACGATCAGTTAAAAGAAATCAGAAGGCAATGACTACATAGTCATTTTCCCGACGTCAAGACCCAATAGAACATATGTCAAAGAACTTTACGTAAAAAACTGAGACCGAAACACGACTCCGCTATAGATATATTAAAAAAATTGGATAAAAAAACACGGACTATAGCCTGTGGAAAGCCGTAAAGCACTTAAAATGTCCTATTACCTACGAATCCCGATTAAGACTTAAAAACCACATATGGGCTAAGAGCTCAATTGAAAAGGTAAATGCCTTCGCAAATATATCGGTGGAACTGTAATAGATCCAATGAAATTTCAGTTATCGTTATTAAAATGGACAATGAAAACTCTAGATATGGGAAAATCGGCCGATCCTGATCGTATTACGAGATCAATGATAGGGTATTTAACTAATTATGCTATAAGAATTATACTCTTTGTATTCAATGAAATGTTTCGAGTTGGCTTCTTCCAATGCTTTTGGATGATGTCTGCAATTGTAATGATCCCTAAACCAGGTAAGGACTTAAGTCAGATTACGTCGTATAGGCCCATTAGCTTGCTGTCTATTTTATCAAATTTTTTTAAATTATTCGTTTCGTGTTTGAAGCCGTACCTTAATGGACAAAACACCATTCCAGACAATCAGTCCGGCTTTCGAGCAAGTCATAATACAATAGAGCAAGTCCACAGAATTGCCACCGTTATTAGATCTGTATTTGAAAATAAAGTCAGGCATGGTCATAACAATAACAAATACCACTGTTTCAGCTGCAACGCCCGTTAAACATTTGGCACAACGACAACAATACTTTTACAAGGAGCAATAAGAAAAACATTGAAGAAAAAATGAAGGAGGGATCCATGACAGAGCATTACCGAGTCTTTAAGCGGACTAGAATGAAGAAAAGCGGTATTTTTTTCTTATGGGTTGGCGATTGGTGAAGGAGAAAAGTTGTGGCAAGGGGCGAAAAGACTTATATAAGTGAAATAAAAAAACGCATTGTGCCTCTATAATATGACAAATAAAATGAAAACCAGACAATAAGAAAAAGAGTTTAAACAAAAAGTTTTATATTCTATATTCAAAAAAATACAAAAAGACAGTAAGCCTTAAAAATAAGATTTTAAAAACTAATAAATTTAAGCTACCAAGTGAAAATTAAACTAAAAGTGAATATATGCCATATTGAGCAAAATAAGAAGTAAAACTTAAAAGGTTAAAACTAAAGTAAGAAATAAAATAAAACTAAAATAGAACAAAATAACATACCCGCGTCGCCAGTAGGGAGTTTTGCACAGTGTTTTTTTTTACTTTGCCATAAAAGGTTCAAAAAGAAAAGGAAGATATATATCTTTATATAAGCTACAATGATTTTTTTTAGTAAAGACGTACCATAAGTAACGGGGACGGCAGTCCCGACGAATCATATAGGCCGATCAGGAAGCTCTGTTAAAGAAGAAGAAAAGAGAAGCGTCAATTTGGCTATTATTTTTTTGGTAATATCTAATATATTTAATTTGTTATTGTTGGCAATGCCAGCAATGGAGAGCGCCGTTGAAGTGTGTTAAGAGCCGACAATGAAGTTATAAAGTAAAAAGCAAAAAGATCGTTCATTATAAGCCTGTATATACGACTAAAAACAATTAATAAAAAAACTTTGTGTTATATGTTATAGACCCTAGAATTTGTCTTTTAATAAAACGAACACGAGCATAACAATTGGCGACGAGTTGAACACTTTTGAAAATAATGGCCCAACGTACGGTGGAAAATGTTGTTGGCGAAATTTTGGCACGCCAGAGCAAGAGTCCATGGAAAAACAGCAGAGGTTAATGGAAATGCTCACACAAATAGCAAGCAGCAACCTAAAGCCGCAAACATCCGCTTCAGCCACATCTGTCACAAAGGCTACCACTGCCCCTGAGGCTTTAATGGACATCATATCGAAAAACATACGGGAGTTCGTGTATGAGCCAGATGAAGGTAACATATTTTCAACGTGGTTTGATAGACATGAAGACATTTTTCTTACCGAAGCAACAGAATTAAATGACGCCTCAAAAGTGAGGTTATTGTTACGAAAAGTAAGTACAGATGTTTTCAATAAGTACAAAGATTATATTCTGCCCAAGAAGCCTAGAGACGTAAATTTCGCAGACACTAGGGAAATATTTGGAAAACTTTTTGGAAGAAAAGAAAGCTTATTCAGCCAAAGGGTTAAATGCATGACAAATATTCGTGGCGCAAATGACGACATCGTAGGTTATGCCGCCATTGTAGACAACTTCAAATGTCTAATTTTTGTAAATGGTCTTCAACATGAAAAAGACAAGGAAATAAAATCAAGGCTTTTGACAATGTTAGAAGATGAGACGGCAACAACTCCAATCACAATTGACAAATTAGTTGCCGAAGTTCAAAGAATGGAAATTCTAAAACGTGACGTCACAATGCAAGAACAAAGTTCATCAAACATAAATAAAATTAAATTAGATACAAATTTTCAGAAAGAAAAAACACCAACTCAAATGCCTAAAAGACCCTGTTGGCAATGTGGCCAAATGCACTTTGTAAAATATTGTAAATACAGGGATCACAAATGTAATTCTTGTAACAGAATTGGCCATAAGGAAGGGTTTTGCACTTGTTTTCCAGAAAAAAGTAGCCGTCAAACGCAATCAAATTATAAACCCCGTAAACGTTATTATAAAAATTATAATCAACATGTCAAAAGCGTGCATATGTCAAACAAAAACAGGAGGTTTGTAGTTTTACGTATAAACAATATCAATATAAAACTTCAACACGATACTGGGTCAGATGTAACAATAATTTCTAAAAGGAATTGGGAAAATATTGGTAAGCCAAGATTGAAAATATCAAATTGTACACCCTGTGATGCTTCAACAAACAATATTGAAATTCTCGGAGAATTCGAATCAATCGTTTCTTTAATCAACGTTAATATAAATTGTAAAATTTTGGTCTCTTCTAATCCAGGACTTAATCTTTTTGGGTCTGATTTAATAAATCGTTTTCAATTGTGGAGTGAACCGATCAATTCATATACATCGTGTCAGAAAATTGAATCTAAAAGTCCAATAACACCAATGGAGCTATGTAAGCAATTCCCCGTGGTTTTCAGAAAAGAAATCGGACAGGTGAAAAATTTTAAAATTCACTTGCCATTAAAAATAAGTGCAGTTCCGGTATTCAGACCTAAACGTCAGGTAGCATATGCCATAAAACAGTCTTTGGACGAAACGTTAGACACTTTGGAACGAGAAAATGTCATCAGCCCCATTGAATTTTCAGAATGGGCTGCTCCAATTGTAGTCGTAAAAAAATCATCTGGACAGCTTAGAATCTGTGGTGATTATTCAACAGGGCTCAACGCACAGCTTGAGGCCCACAACTTCCCGTTACTACTACCAGATGACATTTTTGTAAATTTTAATAATTGTGCATCTTTTTCAATCATAGATCTCAACAATGCCTACATGCAATTAGAAGTTGATGACGAAACAAAGAAACTTTTGGTCATAAATACACATCGTGGATTATATACTTTTAACCGGTTAGCCCAAGGGGTAAAATCAGCTCCCGGGGCTTTTCAACAAGCTATTCAGACAATTCTCTCGGGTATTGAATGTGTGTACCCATATTTAGATGACGTAGTCATAGCAACACAAACTCGTGAACAAAACGAAAAAGCAGTTAAAGAAGTTTTAAATCGCTTAAAGTCCCACAATATGACAGTCAACTTTGACAAGTGTCAATTTTTCAAAACATCATGTTCATACTTAGGATATTACATCGATAATAAGGGCATATACCCAAATAAAGACAAAATTAAACACATTCGGGAACTGCCACCTCCTACAAACATAAGTGAATTGCGGTCGTATTTTGGTGCAGTAAATTATTATGGTAAATTTCTGCCTAACATGAGAAAATTGAGAGATCCCTTGGACAACCTCTTAAGGAAGAATTCGAAATGGAATTGGTCAAAGAAATGTCAACAAAGTTTTGAACAATTCAAAGAAATGTTAGCTTCAGATCTTCTACTTACTCATTATGATCCAAAACTTCCGATTAAAGTGGCCGCAGATGCTTCAAATGTTGGGTTAGGAGCATATATTTGCCACATTTTTCCAAACGGCACAGAAAAAGCAATATACCATTGTTCAAGAGCGCTCACACCGGCAGAGAAAAATTATTCTCAAATAGAGAAAGAGGCTTTAGCTCTGGTGTTCGCAGTCGTAAAATTTCATAAATATTTGTATGGCAGAAAATTTATTTTGCAAACAGACCACAAACCATTATTGGCTATATTTTCAAACAAGAAGGGAATTCCTGCGTACTCCGCAAATCGCCTTCAGCGTTGGGCATTAACTCTGATGTCTTATGATTTCGAGTTACAATATATTTCTACAAACAATTTTGGCGCAGCTGACATCTTATCACGTCTTATTAAAAAAATACCAACAACACCTATGGAGGAAACCATAGTGGCCTGTGTTCAATTGGAAAAAGACATTAAACTGGTCATTGATGATGCAACAAAAGCTTTGCCTATCACCTACAATATGATTCAAGCCGCAACTGAAAAAGATGATGAAATTCAAATAGTCATAAAATATCTTCAATCTGGTAAGTGGCCAAACAATATTGATAAACAATTACAATGTTATTTTTCGAGAAAAGATAACTTAAGTTTTGCTAGTGGTTGTTTAATGTACGGCGATAGAATCGTTATACCAAAATGTTACAGAAAAAAAGTTCTTAAAGAATTACATAAAGGACATGACGGAATCGAACGCACAAAAATGCTTGCCCGAAGCTATGCATACTGGCCTCAAATAGATGACGACATAAAACAATTCGTAAGAGATTGTTCTAAATGTGCAAATGTAGCTAAAACTTTGAAAAAAACCACTTTACAGTCTTGGCCAATAACAAATCGTCCTATGCAACGTATCCATTAAGATATAGCTGATCCAATGGATAACATGTATTACTTTTTAATCGTCGATGCTTATTCTAAGTGGCCGCAAATTTACCAAATCAAGAATATAACAGCTTCAATAATAATTGAATGTCTACAAGATTTCACAACTTCTTTTGGAAATCCCGAATTAATTGTGAGTGATAATGGTACCCAGTTTTCCAGTCGTGGTTTTGAAAAATTCTGTTTAGAAAATGGTATCAAACATATGTTTACGGCTCCATACCACCCTCAATCAAACGGCCAAGCTGAACGATTTGTGGATACCCTGAAACGAGCATTAAACAAATTAGAAGGTTGTGGAACAACAAAACAAAATTTGTATATATTTCTTCAATGTTACAGATCCACTCCAAGCAAAACAACAGGAAAAACACCGTCTGAATTGTTCGTGGGGAGAAAAATAAGAATAAATCTAGATCTACTAAAAAAACCAAACACAGAGGACCAAAAGCGTAATGAACTAATGGAAAAACAATTTAACCTTCAACATGGTGCAAAAGAAAGAAATTATAACGTTGGACAACGCGTATTTGTAAAAATATTTAAACAAAACAAAACTAAGTGGGTTTCTGGTGTCATCGTACAAAAACTCGGTAGAGTGATGTATAAAGTAAAAATTACAAACGATCCCGATTTGCGAATAAGATGTCATGCGAATCAACTTAGACCAGATTTTTCAAGCAATAACGCGTCAAACATATCAAAACCAATATTATTAATTGATTGTTTTAATTTACAACCTGTATCTTTTGATCCTATAGAAACAAACGAAAGTGAAACTATTCAACAAGAGCAACCTGAACAAACTATCCAATTAGACCAACAGATGGCGGATTGCCAAAATTCTGAGAATCAACCGGAACGAATATCGTTGGAACAACAGGCTCAACATAACAACTATGAAGATAGCACACTGGTTAAGCATAGGGCAGCTGAACAGCCATTGTATAGCGGTGCTTCTGGAAGTCCAAATATTATAAGGAAGTCCAGTAGATCGCGTAAGCCTCCATTTTGGGCACCGTACTATACAACCAAAACAAGGGGAGATGTTGGCAATGCCAGCAATGGAGAGTGCCGTTGAAGTGTGTTAAGAGCCGACAATGAAGTTATAAAGTAAAAAGCAAAAAGATCGTTCATTCTAAGCCTGTATATACGACTAAAAACAATTAATAAAAAAACTTTGTGTTATATGTTAAAGACCCTAGAATTTGTCTTTTAATAAAACGAACACGAGCATAACAGTTATTTATCTTGTAAATATTAATTTAGAAAAAAAAAAATTGTATTGATCTCCAATTCACCTTTTATACATACATACTTATATATTTGGAACATCAGTCATTTGCTTGGAGAAGAAACATTTATTTGCTAATTTATAATGTAATAAACCTTTGTAAATTTTTATACTGAAAGTTAAGTTTTTTTTCATAATGAGTTAATTTTGGTTTGGAGACAAATTGGTTATGGCTATGTTCCATCCTCAGTGGCAGTTTTTGTTCCTAAGTAAACTTGACAGGAGATGACGGAAATTCGTTACAAATATCTATATCAAATCAAGAATAATGCACATATCTAAAACCTAAGCAACAAACTTGAAATGCCTTCGATTAAATATATGTATGTATATAGATTGCAAATCTAAATAATTATAAAGAGACGTAAAAAGTTTTCTGTGGTTCTGAAAAGAACCGGTTTAGGTAAAATTACCGCTGTGACGATTTTTGATGGTGAGGAAAATAAATATAAGAAAATTTAATAGTAAAAATTGTTTTAAATCTTTAAATTAAATTTTTGTGTTTTTTCCTTCTCTAACAATATAAGATTTCAAATGTTTGCTAATTTCACAATCAGAGCCAATATCATTGCCACGAACTTTTAAGTAGTGTAATTTCCTTGATTTGATATTCCGACTGGATGATTTGATATAGATTTTTGGAACGAATGTCTCCAAATCAAACTTGACAAGGAATGACGGAAATTCGTTCCGAAAATCTAGTGTAATATTCTCTAGTTCTTTGTCAACTAATGTGCCAATTGTCATGTTTCAGGACCAATGTATTAATTTATGATGTTATGGGACGAACTCCACTGACGCAGCTAGTTCACAACTGCAAGCATTATGTTTTTATGGTAATTATTTTCACTTTGTTCGTCTGGCCACGAACGAGCTTTTTAATCCTTGGCACAACACATAAGAACTTAATATAACTCAACAAAAACAATTGTATATTTTCTCTTGGTTACATTGACTTTTTGCAACAAACAATTAAATTTAAATGGACTTTTATCTATTCCCGCTGGAAAACACTCCCACATAAAACCACAAAGTAGTAAACAGAGGTGAAACGACAATATAGTGATCTTTTTCGCTATTCGTCTCGTTCCCTCAGAACCTTAGTTGGTTTTTGTGCTATTGATGTTTGGTAAGTATAAGGGTGGGTTATGCACTTAAACACATTTTAACTTTCTTTAATATTATTTTTTTATTAAAACAAATAATAAGACTTATTAACAATATTTTTATTTTACTTTTTAAAGTTTGCGCTTATTCACATTACATTTTTGTTTTGTTTATTTTCTTGTATTGCGTCACAAAATGCTATATTTGTCTCTTTCTAACAGAACCCAGAGTAAAAAAACTGAGTTTTTTATTTTTTGTGTGTCAAAGTTTTCACCTCTGGTTGCCCTGTGCATAAAACAATTGGACATTTCTCTTGATAGCATTGTTTTCTTGTCACTAACATTTTGTCGTGTGCACCCTGTGGCAGAGGTAAGGGCCTAGTTGGCAACGCTAGAGAACAGCTGACAAAATTTAGCGCATAGTAAAATGAATACACATATGTACATGCAATTAACATTGGAAAACAATGCAAACTAAATTGCTGAAAAGGAAAAAAAGATGGGGAAAGCTAGGCGCGAAGAGGTTTCTTGGGCACTTAGGGAAAAAGGAATGTTCCTTTTTTTCTGGAGATCGAGGCTAGTGTGACTTGTGGCGAGTGTGCGTGAAAAAAATTATGAATTTGAGTGCAAAAAAAAGAGGCCCATAAGCACTTAGAAAGTTGAAAAAAAAAAATTTTTTAAGAAAAATTTTCAAGCGAATTATTTAACCAAAACTGAAGTGGTTAGTTAATACAAACAGTAACACAAATAAACCATATCTCCAAAAAAAAAACAACCAAAATCAAAAATCTTTTGAACAAAGTTGAAAAAGAAGAAATAATTTCAAATAAAATTAATACTGCGTCAAAGTAAAAAGAAGTAAAACGCAACAAGTGAAAATTTATTAAAAGAACACTTAAAGTAAAACTAAAAACATATTTAAAAAAACATAAGTTAAAATATCCTTATCGCAGCTAACCGCCACACCATCGCAGTTACATCCACCAAGGGACTGTCCAACCTCAGCCGAAGACTTCACCCATAGCCCGGAGCAGGTATTCCACGTAAGACCTTGGACAGCCACAACCTACGGACACACAAAAATACATATATAATTTTTTTAGCCTATGCAAAGAATAGGGAAAACATAGTTTCCATGCATATAGCAACTATCAATAGATCCTGAGTGCGTGAAGAAAATAGGTTGAGCTCAAGCTAGGTTACATCTCGTTGTTCTTTAGAGTGCTGTTAACTTATCTATATATTGCACGTCGATTTAAAATCTCCTACCGAAAGACCAGACCGACAAACCAACAGACTGACGACTCATACCTGTGGTTCCAGCCAAAACACAACAAATTAGCCATGTTTTGTTGATTTTATAAAATTTTAAGTAAAGATAAGATAAATGAAAGGAACTTTTTAATATAATGGAATAAATTAATTCAAAACGCTGTAAGTAAAGTAAGAGAATAAGTGGTTGCAATGTGAGTTGCGATTAGGGGCATCCCCACACTATAAATAGGATGCCATGGTGAGGTCTTCTAACCTCTAGTGGGAGGACAAAATATTGGGCACAACACCAGCCCATGGATTCCTCAAGCGGAGAAATGACAAGGAGTGATAGGCTTGCTTCGAGCTCCATCCTTTATTTTTTTAGTCCTCAAATGGCTGGCATGGATTTTTGTGTAGCTGCTGATCATTCCCAGATAACATTGGCAACAATCAACCAAAGACGCCGAGCCGGTGTTATACGCCAGCATACCAGCACAGCCAGTGGTCCGGCAACGTTAGTTTTAAGTAAAATTTCTGGTTTTATTCAAAAGCAGCTGGAATTTAATCGGATATATGTTAAGGAAGATTTAGTCCTTTAAGCAAAACACAGCTTCCTTGAATGCACAAAGTCGTATGGCCTAATGTTTAAATTAGAATGGACAATCTAACTTAAAGCTCAACTATAATATGCATAAGCTGGCTTAACCAACTGTGCAATTACATATAATTCATATGTGGCAAACTATAATGTATTTAACAACACTTTTCGTTAAGTTTCGTCAACTGTCATTTGCTTAAGCAAAGTACGAAACTGATCGCACATTCCGTACGAAAACAGCTGATTGTGTTATAGATACATACATTAACAAACAAGCTGCAATGGAGGACGAAAGTGACAAATTTTTGTTTTTTTAAATTTAATAGAAAAAAATTGTTTGTATCAAAAAAGAGACGCATTTTATTATAATCGCAATTCAAAGGAGCATGTAAAAAAGTAGCACAAAAATGTCAAAATTTTTCATTGTTTATAAGTTGAGTGATGCACACCGCTGCAGTTTTTAGTACTTTTGGCCAAAATTACACAAGCACCAAAAATTAGGTATTTTTTGTTCGAAAATTTCTTAAAACTAATAAAAATAATTATTAATTTGTATATGAATGTTATTAAATATATAAAATATATTTATTCACACCTTTTTGTTAACGAATTTTATTTATTTTGAAATAAAATATGTTTTTGCAAAAGTACGAATAAAACAAATGTGTAACTGTGGCACTATAGTTTCCAGGCTCATGTAAGTACATTGTAGCCACCTAAAAGTTTTGAATAATTTGCCTAAGCATTTGACAGGCTTTTCGTTCAATTTTTGACATTAGCTTAAGCTACCTTAGGCATATTATAGTTGGGCCTTTAGCTGGTCGGAACTTGTAGCGTTTCTCCGCTTTTAGACAATCCATCATACATCGGAATCTTCTGAAAACGTGAGAAAATTTTATTGTAAAGAAATTTATTTGAAGCAATTGCAAACAAATTTGCTTACTTCAATCATGTCGATTTTCTCTTTACCACTTTACCACAAAACTTAAATTTTCCTCACGTTTGTACAAATTTATTACATTTTTAGAAAATATTTGTAAACAACTACTTGATGCTTAACACCATCACACAAAGTAGTACACAGAGGTGAAATGACAGTATAGTGATCTTTTTCTCGATCCGTCTCGTTCCCCCAGAGCCTTAGTTTTGTTTTTAGATTTTTGTTTTTATTTTGATTTTCTTGCCGTGTTTTCCTGTATTTCGTCACAAAATGCTATATTTAGCTCTTTCTAACAGAACCCATAGTAAAAAAAACTGAGTTTTTATTTTTTATGTGTCAAAGTCTTCACCTCTGGTTACCCTGTGACCTTCATATGAAAGGGAGTGCTACATAAAATTACTAATACTACATTTACATCTACGCAAAATCTAGTAGATTTCAGCTCAAATCTCGAAGAAAATCTCTGCCGTTTACACCAATGCTTTTTGACGTATTATTGGATTTCATTTTCATAACAAAAACAGCTGACTGAAGAAAGAATAAAAAATTGGCTCTAAACTTAATTAAATTCGTGCTACAATTGTTTTTATACACATAATTGCATATGTAATATTACTTACACTTTATTTATTATTGTTTTATCCATATTGAAACCACTTTTTTAAAACTTTTATTATTTTTTAATGTTGCTGCAAATACTTTGTTTTTACCGCGCTTTTTTTTTTGGTTACAAATGTCAAAATTTTCTTGTTCAGCGCTGTAAATTTCAGTACATTAGCAAAAATACATAGTTGCATCATTCAGTATTGCAAGATTTTGCCAAAATCTAGTTCGTAAGTAGCTTTTGTTTTGTATGGGTAATCTGGTAGAAATGAACTAGATTTCGCTCAAAATCTCTTAAGTACCAGATTTTGAGTAGGTAAATGTAGTATAACATTGCTATTACTCATATATTTTTTAATTTGGCAGCACTATTTCGCGAGATATCGGGTCAATAAATTTTTTTGGCGCCGGTAGAAAAATTAATCAGCTATGTTTTCTGAGTAACACGTGAGCGCAGATTATATCTGTGACGTGAGCTATATGTGTAAAAATATAAGTAACGTTAAAGTCAAGATTTAGAATACAAATGCCAAAGTCAAGAAGAGATAAGAAAGGTGAATATAATTTACATATGTTTTTAATTTAGTGTATTAACATCTTTCTTTTAATAATAGTGTCCCTTACTAAAACTGACCGTAAAGGATTAATATGGAAACAAAAAATAATAGAGGACATCCGAAGGTGCATTGAAAAATACCCCAACATTTTCGTGTTTCAAGTACAAAATATGCGTAATAACTTACTAAAAGATTTAAGGCATGAATGGAAACACAATTCCAGGTTTATTTTTGGAAAGAATCGTATTATGCAAATTGCAATGGGCAGAACGAAAGAATCGGAAGTAGACGTTGACATTCACAAATTGTCAAGTGCACTTACAGGACAGGTTGGATTGCTTTTTACAGAACGGGACAAAAAAGATGTTCTAGAGTGGGCAGACAACTACTGGGCCGAAGAGTATGCTAGAAGCGGTTCTGTTGCAGTCGAAACTGTAATTTTACCACAGGGACCTTTAGAGGACTTTTCACATTCCATCGAGCCGCATTTAAGATCTTTGGGCATGCCCACGTCATTAAAAAAGGGCATAGTTACATTAAACTCAGAATTCGTAGTTTGCGAGAAAGGTAAAGTATTAACTCCTGAACGGGCACGGATACTTAAACTTTGCGCAAAACCAATGGCAAAATTTAAACTGACAATATTAGCTTCTTGGACCAAAAGTGGAGGTTTCGAATTGAACACAAACTGTTCAAATCGTGGTATGATGGAAAATGGGCAACACAATGAAAATTAGGCAGAATTTTGTTCTTTTTATATATTTTTAAATAAATGAAACATTTTTACGGAAAAGATTGAATACTTGTTGTAAATTTTTTTTAGTGGAGATATTCAATAAATTAAAATAAGTATAAAAAAAATTAAGCTGAAGAAACGCTTCCACTGCATCCACCAACCATACTTGTTTTTTTTGTAGGTTTATATGCTATAACGTACCGTTGTGCCACAGGTAACGGTTCGGCATACCCATTTGTATATGACGAATCCTCAAATAAAACCTCGTAGTCTTCTGTTGCTGTTTGGGGAAGTCTGTGAATGATAGCCTTGTAGAAGCATGTAGTTTGTGGATACAATGCCATAACTTACAAGAAAACGTTATTTGTTTGCATCGTCTTAAAATGCTTGTACCTACCAACTGTATCTTTTGGAAAAAGAGCATGACCGTCAGTTTCAGGATTGGCCCTCATTAAGGGCAGTGGTATAACTTTCCTCCTGCTCAAGACATGCCTATCTTTTTGCTCCTCGTCTATGTCCACCACATCGTATTTATTCTGTCTGCTTAAAAATTGTACCACTTCAGCCAATATCCAATTTTCTTCGTCCTCGACACTTTTTACTAGAGCTGCAACATTATCACCAACTCTAGCCACGTAGAGACTTTCAGCTGGAATGGCACCACAAAGAGGAGGTACTTTTTCACCTGGCTTACTTACAAATAGAGGCAAAGTCTGTGCTGATATTTGCACCATTTTCATAAGAGCCCCTCTTCTAATAGCCTCTTTATTTCCAGCATTTCGCGCCTGTATTCGACGTTCGTTTCTAATACTTCGAATTTCTTGAATTTTTTCCAGAGCTCTTCGTACTGAATCTTCTTCCACATTAGCGTCCTGTAGACAAGTTTTAAGCAAATTTTTTATTTTTTGAACGGGCAAATTGGTAAAATGTGCTTTAGTTAGACTGTTTATATTAGTTTCAGAGTGGCGACGTTCATCATCAATATTGTGTATCAGACGTTGTAGATCCTTAAGGCGCTCCTGGGGAATAATATCAATAACACGAGTTTAATATAATAGTTCAATTCAGACGACTGTTGCAGTGTTATATCAACCGTATAGCAAAGCAAAATAACGTTTTCTCAACCACGAAAATTTTTCTCGAATAAAAAAAAAATATCTGCTATTAATAATTTTGTACCTACAACAGGTTTATATTAAACAAAGGAATGTTATTTTTATATGGTAAACACTACCTGTATTTGCTGAGCAGCATTTTCTGCTGTTAAAGGCATTGTCACAGAATATATTATTAAATTATTATTAGTAGTCTATGGCATTGTAAAGATATAGTCTTCCTAAAGCGAATCATCAGTGTACTGTTTTGTCCTAAGCCAGGCATGGAAATCATATCACAGTTGTAATTTTTTGGTCTTGTCGGTCCTTGGTGCGGCTTACTATAATTTTTGTGGTTTATTTTATCTGGTTTTAGTTTAAAATTTCAGGAATTATTTTTATTTGTTTTATAGTACTTCTCTGAATTTTATAGTTTCGTTAAGTATCTATTTTGAGTATACATATGAAATTTGGTACCGCCATGAGATAATAAGTACATTTTGTTTGCATAGTTGGTAAAATCATTCAATGCAATTTACCAACCCTGGCGTAAACAACTAAAATAGCCCAACGGCCCATTTGAAAGATATAACGGCGTCTTAGAATCGCACCTAGCCGACTGAAACTAATTTGCTCACATTCACAATTAAAAATTTCAAAATATGTATGCCATCTAATTTAATTCGGCATTCCAGTAAAATCAACATGGGAGTATTGAATGAATTTTAATGTAAAACTTTTAATTAAAAAGTGAGAATAAGCTTGGTCGTACCAGAAACACGAAACCGCCATAATTGTATGTTTTATTGTTTAACTTCTGGTTATACTCTACGGCATAATTAAAGTTCAAAATTAGCTGGTAGGTAAACACTAGAGCTGCAAAACAATCGATAGTTTTATTTTGATTAAAATCGATTGATAGTCTTTGACAATCGATACTATCGGCAAATTTTAACAGAAAATACAAAGTTGATTAGATGTACTCAACGTCACAACTTATTCCACGCAGGTTTTTAGCCGTGTCTGCAATTTTGTAGTTATGTCCTAATGTACAATTAATAATAAAGTTAATCGTACTTGCTTTAAGTAAGCTAAAAGGAAATCAAACAAATAAAGGCTGCTTCCTTATTTAGCTGATTTATTCTGGTAAGAATATTTAGTTAAAACTAGCGCTGCCTAAGTCCGGCGGCAACGGCTAAATGTCGACTGCCAACATTAGTCTTCGTATTCTTTACAAACAACAAGTGACATTATTGGTACTAGTAATTTTTTCAAAATTAAGAAACAATTAAAATGTAATAACATTTTTTTGCAAACTAACATATTTTAATATATTACATTTTAATTAATTTTAAAGCGAAGTAAATTTTAAAGTAATTTTTTGTTGCTATAATTTTGCCTGATGATGCTACTCAAAGTACAAACATCGATAATAAAACGACTTCAAGCTTAAAACAATTACTATAATTAATTAACTATTAATATAAATCCCTATTTATTTAAAAAATAAATATTTAAAATTTAAAAAAAAATTAAAACTTTTATGTTTTCTTCTTTTTTATACATATATGTATGTATATACATGAATACATAGTATTTTGTTTTTTTTTTATAAATCAAGATTTATCACTTATGCTGAAATACAATTTTTGTTATAGAAATCTATTATTTAAAAAATAAATATTTAAATATTCAAAATTTAAAAAATTAAAAAAATTTAAATCAGTTTTGTTGTTTTTGATGTTTTATTCTTTTATATATATGTATATATGTATATGAATAAAATAAATTTCTTCCTGCTATTCTGCCGCCGAATCATAGACTATATTCTGTGCGCCGAATATGTGCGAACAAATTTTTGGTTAGTCTAGACGTAGTAAAAGACACAGTAGTCTATGGTAAAAGATCCACACAATATCCCAATTCGAGGTATTTTTTATACCGCATTACCAAAAATCCTGAAAGTATTGGTCGCCCACCTTACTGAATTCGCCATGTGAAGATCACCTCTTTCGTGTAGTACCTTCGTTTTCAGAACATTTGTTCGAGCAACTATATTCTACATGATGTTAGGCATACACCGTCTAGAAAATCTAGCAATCTGTTCGCAAATAAAGCGAGCGTCGGCAGAATAACGAACACAAATTGTTCTTGGTCTTCTGTGTGGAGAATACAAGTATATTTTTTTCGCCCATCAGATAGTTTCGTTGCCTGCATATAGATATGTTTGACTTGGCCTGTGTGGAATTTTATTCATGTAGTGGCTGAAGAACGTTGTGCAACCAACTGTTCAAAACAACGTTGTTTGAATGCGAACAGACCAGCAGCAGCGATTGTCTTCTCAAGTCAAAGTCCTGTGCTCCATCAGGCAGTGGAATGGGCTATATCGAAGAATGAGAACTACTGCAACCTATGCTGTTTTTGAAAAGCTCCCTCGCACCCGCCGGTATAAGCATTCACATCGAATACTTGTTTCCTTTTTAAAATGTAAACCTTCCAGTCCCTCCGAAAAAGGCAAACATAAATCTTGATAGCCTTTACCAAAAATTTAGTGATACTATCGAGAGTATTGAGAGGAGCTTGGCATCAACGACCGATGAAACAACTGACGAACCTTCATGAAAACAGTTGTTAGTTTGATGAAAGACCTGCCAGTATCGGTAAAAGACGACTTCCAAGTAAACATGTTGCAGGAGCTGTAGAAATGCACACAGTTTATAATAGTTATCCTGCTTTATTTTTAAGTTATTCTTTTTTAATATTTATTTTACCGATTTTGTAAAATTCAAAGCCAAAATTCTGGCTTCAAGTTTTAAAAAATAGGTCCTTACCTGACAAACGAAAGTGCAAAATTAGTTTTTTAAGAGCCACTGGAGGCAATATATTTTAATAGTCATTGAAGGCAATTCTTAATTTAACTTTTAGTACTAGAATTTAAGTTAATAGTCAATTAGAACAAAATGTGATTTTTTGTAATAGTCATTGAAGACGAATTTTCATTTATTGTTTAATAATGGACTTTAAGTAAGAAATCAACTAGAACAAAATCTGATTTTTTAATAGTTAATGAAGACGCCTTTATTTAATTATGAAAACTTTACTTTTATTAAATTTTAATGCTATATTTAATTACTTTTTAATATCGCTGTTTTTATAAAATAAAAGCAAGGAAAATAAATGAATTTCAATAAAATTTTATTCTTTTCATTTACACTTACAAAAGGCTTAAATCTAAAAGTGATAAACAAAGTATGAGAATAGGAATTTAAAACAGAAAGAATGAGGACAAATAAATTATTGAAATTAGAAATTAAAAAGGGAAATACATAAATATGAAAAATTTAAAAGTTGTTTTAAGTAGAAATTAGATGATCGTGAAATTGATGCGATATTACTTCTAATATCACTGCGCCACAATCCGTTTTGAAGATCTCCATTTGAATCCTCCCAATCAACAAAATTGTTTGGAACATACGACTTACCATCATTTAGCATTATAAAATTATGCAAAGTAACGCACGCCAATAAAATGTTTTCTGCGTTTTCCGGAAACAAATTCAATGTTGTTGTACTCTCCAACGAGATACCAAAATTCCAAAAGCGTTTTCAATTGTACGGCGAGCTCTTGATAACCTTTTATTGAAGACTTCTTTATCGTTGGGTAACATCTCACCAGGGTAAGGGTGCATTAAATTTATTCCTAAGGGAAAGGCAGCATCAACAACAAAGTGCGGAGTTCTTAAATTAGTATTTGGCAAATTTGTTGGTGGAGGGATTGGAAGTTTGCCATTAAGTAACATTTTTCCGAATCGACTTAATTGAAAAATCCCTATGTAAAATAAAGTAAAACCATTATTTTAAGTCATAAATAGCTTTTACAAATAACTACTCACCGCCATCACTTTGACTTCCATAGGCTCCAATATCTATATAGGTAAGCCGGTACCGTGCATCACATGCTGCTAAGAAAACAATTGAAAAAAAAATTGTTGTAACAGAAAAATTGACTACCGCTATTAGGGGGACATTTAATTGCAATATGTTTGCCATCAATAGATCCAATACAGTTGGGCATATTCCACATCTCCAAAAAATCTGTAGCAATTTGTTTGTAATTTTCTTCGTTAGGCGGGGACACATAAACATTGTCTAACTGACTCCAGATCACCTCAGTCGTTTCTAGAACAATTCGCCGAACAGTTTCTTTTCCTAATTTAAATGACCATGGCAGTGATTGAAATGAAATTGTTAAATATCTTTTTGGAAGCGTGACGAAATAAGATTAAACATATTTATTAAGGTTAAGTAAATAAACTTACAGCAATGTCACCGCCAATCGACATTCTGGCTGCACAGTTTCTCCCAAGGAACTCTTCTGAAGGAACGGCTTCACCAGGTTAAGCAAGAGTTCATATACTGGTGGCGTCATTCGCGTGTAAATGAAAAATTGTTGGTGATCTATTTCCTTCATTCTCGAAAAGGTCAGTATAAAAAAATCATTCTTCCTCCTGTCTCGGTTTATTTCTCTGACTGAACAGGAGCGTATTCTTTTCTCTTTGACTTCACTTATTGTCCTTAATGTGGAGATCCCTTCGAATGCAGATTTTAATAAATTAAGGGCCTTTAAACATTTTAATTTTTTATCCATTTTTACACACTTCTTCTTTAAATACAATCTGCGACAAAATTAAATTTTTATTGTTTATAAGTTGAGTGATGCACACCGCTAAGTTTTTAGTACTTTTGGCCAAAATTACACAAGCACCAAAAATTGTGTATTTTTTTGTTCGAAAATTTCTTAAAACTAATAAAAAATAATTATTAATTTGTATATGAGTGGTATTTAATATATAAAATATATTTATTCAACACCTTTTTGTTAACGAATTTTATTTATTCTGAAATAAAATATGTTTTTGCAAAAGTATGAATAAAACCAATGTGCAATTGTGGCATTATAGTTTCAGGCTCATGTAAGTACATTGTAGCCACCTAAAAGTCTTCAATAATTTGCTTAAGCATTTGACAGGCTTTTCGTTCAATTTTTGACATTAGCGTTAAAGAAAACATACCAAGGTGCATTTATTTACTAGGTGGCATCACTACTGCAGGTGATTATTTTTTGCTTACATTTAATTTTCATTGTTTACAAATGGTTAATGTCAAAGTTTTGTTTACGAAAATAATCAAAAAATTTCAACCAAGTGCCTTAATAAGTTCAACCAAGTGCCTTAATAAGTGTTTTTTTTAAATTAACAATTGTGAAAAGTTTTTAATAAATATGCGGTGTCTCTTGTGCGATAAAAAATTTGGTCCTGGAAGTGGTACATTTTTTAGTGTTCCACAGGACCCAAAAAGAAGAGAACAGTGGAGTAAAGTGTGCAAAAAAAAATTTATTCAAAGCACTCGCATATGCATTGACCACTTTTCCAAGGGCGATGTAATAACTGCGGGAAGTCGTTTTTTTTTAATGCCTAAGGCTATACCAGTAGTGCAGCACCAAGAAAGCAATATGCATACTAGTGAAATGCATACAAACCAAAATTTCTTGGACAACTTATGTCCCATGGACACGCGTGCGGCATTCGAGTTGGCGCCACCAGTGATATCACAGCAGGGGTTGCGGTTCTTTACAATGAAAGAACTAACATCTACCGCGGCTTCAAAGTCTGCAGAACAAACGTTTAAAGAAAAAGAATCTCAAACTGAGTAAGTGACACTAAATTTTATATTTCGTGTAACTTGTATTAATTTGTACTTACTGGATTTTATTTCTATATTCTTAAAAGCTGCTTAAAATAGAAAGGTACTCAATAATAATTACAGAGAATGTATGCAAGTATGTCTAATGTAATTAATGTACTTGTTTATTTTTCCTGTTTGTGCATTTTATTCTTTATTAAATAATGCATTAGTATGTATTGTAAAAATTTAATAACGACTTTGTACTTTTGTTTGCAGTCCATCAATTTTTGAATCGGTAATAAAAAATTATCAAGCAAAAATTCGTCAGTTGGAGGCCGAAAATAGGGAATTGAAATTTAAGCTCCTTCAGGCCAACCAAGCCATTGACGGGATTCGTAAAATATTTACAGAAGGACAGGTACGGAAATTGGAGCAGCCAGGGAATGTAAAATGGAGATGGAGCGATATTTCTAGCGCCATTTGCTTGCACGCATCTGGGCCGAGGGCATATACACATATGTACAAGAAAGGGTATCCTCTACCTCATGTGACGACGTTGCAACGTTGGTGCCGAAAAGTTGACGTGACACAGGGAATTCTGAGCACCGTAATAGAATTTATGAAAAAAACTTCATATTTAACTGTGGACGAAAAAATTTGTGTCTTGGCATTCGACGAAATGAAGGTAGAGGAGACCTTTGAGTACGACCCAAGCGAGAATGTAGTTAGGAAACCAGCAAACTACGTACAAGTGGTAATGGCACGTGGATTAAAGAAGTCCTGGAAGCAGCCAGTCTTCTACGACTTTGACTGCAAAATGACTACAAATTTGCTACATACTTTGATTACAAAGTTAAGTGATGCTGGTTTCCCTGTGGTCGCTGTGGTTTGTGATCTCGGTCCAACAAACCGTAAGTTGTTGAAAGAATTGGGCGTAACTCCAGGTAAGTTATATATTAAAATATACAACACTCAACAACACCACATTAACACATACTACACTTTTATTTTTAAAATAAACGACATCGAATGACGATTCTTCTGGCTATTGGTGAGAATATCGGTAAATATTTTCACCTTGACTCCAAAAACTGCACAAAGGGAATCTGCTTTTCCAATTCTGATCTCCTTTAAATGGGTAATTAAAAAATTGTTTTTGTAGATTCGAACTTAAGAGTCATTAAGCTTTAATTTTATTAATTTAATTTTAGATTTCATTAATTTAATTTCCATTCATTCAACTTATTTACTTTTAATTTAAATAAATTTTAATATTAAGATTTAAAATAATTTATTATTAAGATTTAAAATAAAATACTTTTATTTTTAACATGCCATTAAAATTTGCCTTTGGCGATAATAAAAATATTTTTAAATATAAAACTGGATATGGGAATAAATTAAATTTAATACACAAAACACTATTTCTTAATATAAAACTATTTTTAATACTTTTTTAATCACTGTATTATTTGTTTCCTTAGATAAACCATGGTTTCGAAATCCATCAAACGTGGAAGACAAGGTTTTTACTTTTGCAGATGCACCACACCTGTTGAAATTAATACGAAACCATTTTTTGGACTCTGGGTTAATCTACGACAACACCATAATTAACCCACGAACTATTTCGGATTTATTGAAGCATACTTCTAAGTCCGATGTTTCAATAACTTACAAAATAAATGAAGAGCACCTCTCCGTTAAAGGCGCAGGTATTTTGATAGCTTTTATGTAAGTAATTATATAAAAACATTTCTCAAAACTCTTCCAGGAAGACAAAAGGTTAAATTAGCTGCCCAGCTCTTTTCCAACACCACTGCTAATGCCATTTTAAGATGCTATTCCCTTGGCTTGGATATTTATGAGCCTATTAAAACATCCGCTTTTGTCCAGTTAGTAAACGACTGGTTCGACGTTTTAAATTCTAAAATGGATACATTTAATTACCCTGCCATGTCCAAGCCCATAGTGCCACAAAAAAAGGGTGTAGAGCCATTCCAAAACGGTATTATTATTACCAATACTGCGCTGGATATGCTTCATACCTATGTAGCAAAATACGGGTTAAAGTATTTGATCACAAACCGATTGAACCAGGATGTGCTGGAGCATTTCTTTGGTGCAATCCGTAGCAAAGGTGGGTTGAATGACCATCCTTCGCCACAGGATTTTAAGTACAGGCTCCGAAAGTATATACTTGGTACGTTTTTGAAATCAACAGCTTGTAATGTATTAATAACTTATCTTTACTATTTTTATTTTAGCAAGAAACACCGAACATCTAAATGGCAAAGGAAATGTGGAAAATGACGATACTGACTGGCTTAATGTTAGCAACGTCAATATGTCCTTCACAGAACATAGCCGAAATTCCGAAGTCCTTCTTGAAGAGAGTGTAGATGAAAACAGGTTTCCTGATAGTGGCTTTCATGAAGGTGTCTCTCAGGAATCAAAAGATGAAGGTGTACTCAATGACCTAAACGATTGTAATGGTGATGACATTGGTATGCTACAGGAAGATGCCTTAGAATACATAGCAGGCTATATTGTTCGTAGGCTCAACCTGGTTGCATATGAATGTCATGAACATTCTTTTACGTGGGTTGACCAGGTCTCAAAAGGACATTTGAAAAAGCCATCAAATGAATTTGTTGTAAAGATTAAGGAAATGGAGTCCATATTCTTTAAAGTGAATGCAGCTACCATCTCACACAGTCGTAACATACACAAGCACCTGGTCGAAGAAAGCTCATCTGTTGATTTGCCTGAAGAAGTAAAGAAATTTTTTTATAAATGCCGAATATACTTTCGAATTAAAAATTTGAACAAGCGGCTCAAAATCCAAAAGTCTAAGCAGCGTATATTAGGCTGCAAGAAACTGCTAAAAGTAAAGCTGTAGATTCCTAAGGTAATGTTTAAATTTCATTTTGTAAAATTATATTAATAAGCGTTAGCAGTAAATATTAAATATTTATTAAATTCCAAGGGTTATGTGCAGCAGCAACAACAACAACAGCAACAACAACAAGAACCAATCGGTCCTTTTCAGGACCACCAATAATATTTAAAAAAAGAGATTAAAAGTTTCAAACATGTTTAAATGAAACTTCAAAACGACCAGCTAAGACGCGAGCATATAAATATTTTCGCAACTCATTCGTTTTAAATACCAGTCACAATTTCCAAATTTACATCTATAAAATAAATAAAAAAATCTTATATTTCTATTTTCATAATTGTCCAAGCTTGAAGGTCTTTTTTAAAAATTATATTTTTATTTTTCGATAATTCGCCACTTAATTGTGTATTTTTATTTCCTGATTATGCTACACAATGGAGTAGCGAAATATCGAAAAATAAAAATATAATTTTTAAAAAAGACCTTCAAGCTTGGACAGCTATAATTTTATTTACATTAATTCTTAAAATAAAACGAAATGAAAAATTTAAAATATTAAACTAAATGGGTCAATTTTAAGCAATAAATTTATTATTCTCAACAAATAAAAAATAAATAAACATGAGTAAGTAAATTCAAAGGATTCCATTATGGTGTTATCACAAATCATAAGCCAAAAAAACTCTCAGGAAATGAGAATTTATTTATTCCCAATACACATTTTTGGTGAAGGGTACATAAGGTTCAGCATAGCCGAATATATCTTATGTATTGACTATCTTGTTTATAAGTAACTTCATTTTAGCACTCAGTTGTTTTATCATTAATTAATTAGCTTTTTAATAACCAAAATAAAAATTAGTTATTTACAATAAAATTCTTTTCTCAGTACGGTCTTCACATACATTCTAAAAACAAACTTTGAATTATTTGGCAGTGCAAGGGTAATAAAAATGAAGCAAACTTTAGTAGCCATGTCAAATTAAAACACGCATATATTCTACGAAATTCCCTATTATGGTGCAGTTTAAGGATCTTCAGGAGTAATACTTAAGTTGAAACGTTTAGGCCCTCGGAATATGGAAACTTCTAACGTTTTGGAATTGTCACCCAAGCTTCGTAAACGTCGGATGAAGTCTTGATTTCTTTTTTATTTATATGGGAACAATGTCACCGGGACTTAAGCCACCACTACAAGTAAATAAAAAAAATATACAAAACTGAGGATTAAGTACTACAACAAACTCACATATGAGCTGGTGATCCTATTATAACTTTCCACACCAAAACCCCATGCGATAAGTTAGGCGGCAAACTTTCTGATCGGTTTTTTAATTCATTTAATATGTCATTGGTTAATGTTAGCGTTGTTATCCCCATGTATCGCTTCGTTGCCCACTGACCCCTTCTTCCGTTTCGACACTTTTTCCAGAAACAGTTTTACATTATCAATCGGTATGGCAAAACTAATACCTGCAGTAACTTTTATTGAGTTTACACCTATAGCTTCCCGATCTAAATTGACCAATGTACCACCGGAGTTGCCAAATGTAATAGCAGCATCTGTTGTAAGTAATTTATATCCCTATTTCTCATACCTAATTCCAACGAGGCTTTTTGTGTCATTTCTTTTATGGGTATCATCTTTTGTTTCCATTTGCCCATTCTAAGGTTACCAACATTTCACATGAGTTTGTTTGAATGACTCAATGTAAATATATCCCTTGTTGCGGGCACCGCCAGGCAACCAAGTCGGCACAGACGCAGCCGGAAAAGAAAAGCAACACAGCGTACTCAAAATAAAAAAAAATGTTGCGTGGACAGGCCATAGAGCGAATGCGAGGGAGGAGACAATAATGCAAATTGTCTCGAGTCCCGTATGTATATTAAAAGAAGGGAGGAGAACTCTGCTCGAGTCCCAAAAACACATAAGATCGTGGCAGCGTCGTTTGGCAAGATAACCTGAAAAGAGAGAATTAGGTAGATATTCATATAACAGAGGATTTGTCGATATAATAATACCCAGCAATAGCGTTTGTTGAGTTATTTCATCAGATATTTCTTCGCCTACATCTCCAAAGTGTCTTTTAGAAATTGATTCGTCAGCATATTTTTTTTTCCTTAAATGTGTATTTAACTTTTTGCTGGCACATGTTTTTGACACTAATCATTCATTTTACACAAACAAAGTTGCCTGTTGTTGTTGTATTGTTGTCGTAGCGCTGTCACCTAGTAAGTAAATACACCTTGGTTAATAGGGTCATTCCATCTGTTTCTTTATATAAAATAGTAAAATACTTTGAGGAACTAGATATAAAAACAGTTTTATTAGATATTTCTATATATATATATATTTTTAGTTTTTTTTTCTAATATTTTATTAATATTAAATTTGATATATAAATTTAGGTGAGATTTTAAATAGAACAACCACAAAGTAGTAAACAGAGGTGAAACGACAGTATAGTGATCTTTTTCTCTATCGGTCTCGTTCCTTCAGAGCCTTAGTTTTGTTTTTAGATTTTTGTTTTTATTTTGATTTTCTTGCCGTGTTTGCCTGTATTTTTTCCTGTATTTCGTCACAAAATGCTATATTTGTCTCTTTCTAACAGAGCCCATAGTAAAATAAACTGAGTTTTTTATTTTTTATGTGTCAAAGTCTTCACCTCTGGTTACCCTGTGGAACAACTTTAGCAGCGTCATCCCTTGTCATGTTTGGTTTGGAGACAAACCGGTTTCGGCTATGTGCCATCTTCAGTGTCGTTTTTTGTTCTGAGGTTCAGAAAGAGGCAGAAAGAGAGAGAGATCACTATATTCTCGTGTCGCCTCTGTTTACTTTGTGCTCTTTAGTTCAACAGCTCAGTATTTCATTTGTGTAGTTAATGTCAAGAGCTGAGAGGAGTTGTTGTTATATTGCTCTTTGTCCAAGATGTGTGTAGTTGAAATACCGCAATATGACAGTAATCATAAATTACAAATCGGTTGCTTGAAAACAATTTGTGGAAAGAGCGGGGTTGAAAAGGGATCCATAAAGTTAGCGGTCTGCTTCGATAACCCCTCTACATTAAAAACCATAAGTTTTTTTTTCATGTACTAATATTATTGGCTGGGAGGCAAGTCAAAGCAAATATTTTGATCGCCATATCTAAAACAAACTATTTTGTGGCGGTATCATTGCAAATATTGTTAATTAATTATTCGAATGACAGCACATTTTTTAATTCATTTCGATGAAATGTATATATGGATCTATTTTACCCATATTGTCTCATTTTAGTATCATTTACATACATACATATATTTTGGTGATCCGTAACATGGAAAATAGGATTTGCCGCCGATTTTTTATTCACATTTTCTTTATAAATTCTGTGATTTTCAATCTATAAATTCCTTCAATTTCGATGGTACTTATGGTGGCAAATTAAAAGAAATATCGATAAAAAATATTATAAGCGACGCATGATGAAGTTTATTTATTGTACATATACAAAAAAAAAAAAAATATAAATACAAAATTTTACTTTGCAACATCAGAAATTTTTTCTTTTATTTTTAAAAATGTCATTATTAACAAATTTATAAAGAAATAAGAATAAAATAATTTAATAGTTTCTCTTACAACATACTAACTTAATTTTTTTTTTCTTAAAATTAAAATTGTGTAGAATTTCTGTCACAATTAAACATTCACACATATTTTTTATTTTGCTGTGTGTATTTTGTTAGTGCGTATTTCAAGTTGTGCGAACAACTATTTTACAACTGATAGACACTTATATTTTCAAGATGACGTTATCGAGCTAGCAACTCAAAATGCTCGATATGACGAAAAGTTTTATTGCGGAAGAAGCCAAACATGTAAATTTATTTATAAAAACTGTGAAGAGGTGTATAACTTGATCATAACATTGAAATAACTAGAAAGAAAAATTGCAAGCAAGTTAGTGGTGCCTTTTTTAAAGTAAAATATTCCGGAACAAATTAAGGTATGAGAAAAGTTAGAATGTTATTTATTTATTTGTAGACTTTTGTCAAAATATTAAATTTTTTTAGAAATTTATTTATTTTTCAATTAAAAAAATTTGATTTAGAAAATAATATCATCAAATGCTACTTAAAACTGTCAACTGTCCTATATAAAATAATATATAAAAACACAGATTGATAATTTAGCACTACGTCTTGAGAGCCACAAATATGTTCGCACATTGAGAGAGCCTCTCCTAAATAACGAGAGAAAATGTGTTCGTGGTCCTCTGTTTAAAGAAGCCGTATATATGTCCAGTTTCGGCATAATGATTTGCCTTCATCGAGATTGTATGGATGATTTTAGCATATCTTATGACGGATATTTACAGACGAGCGCAATATGCAAAGATATGATATTTTTATTCATGACAGAGTTGTGCGAACTATTGTTTGGGCAACTCTGTTTGAACATGAAGCGACCATGGCCTGCGGCGGTATTGACTAGCCATTTTTCTCTGCGAGCAGCAAAATGTGCGATGGCTGAACAGATTTATGGCTAGTCAAGATGCTATGTTAAATCATATGTAGTTAACTTCTTTTTATGAGAAAGAAAATAAAACATGACATCCCAAAAAAAAAAAAACAATAAGAAATATAAAACAGCTACATATTACCTTAAAAAGCATATGATACCAAATAGTAAACAAACATTTTTAACATAAAGTGCCGAACATTTTTTATTTATGTAAAATAAATTATAAATAAAAGTATATAAAGTCTTTTCTGTATTGCAACTGCAAAACTATTCTTCCATAAGTAATAGCTATAAGGAAAACCACACGATTAAATTGTTTTTATACCGTTTTGTGTTCTCTTGCAGATTAAAGGAAGTTTACCGAGCATTGGATATCGAAAATTAGTTAAAATGAAAGGATTTGTTGAGTAAGCTGTCTTAATGGCATTTGCACCTAGATTATTTGTAAATATAGCGAAAAACCTGAAAATAAAAGTAAAAAACAATTATCAAAAGTGATGCAAAAATTTCCGTTTCTTTACAGATAACAAAGTACCCACTGGAATACAGGAGAAGACCATGCCTTGAAAAATGGAAAACACGCTGGATCCAGAGCTGCATCCATATATATGGGAAAATACGTTAATAAAATTATTTGTGTATTAATTTATTTATATTATGCAATACATGTTTTTTTCTTGAATATATTAAATCATTAATCTCATATTCAATTAAACCACTCTTTGTAATGATTTTTCTTCACTTCGTTTAGCAACTCCTAATTCCACTACTCCAACACATTTTACTACAACAAATAGTACACTTTTAGATTTATTCCTTGTCGCCAATAACTTTAAAGTTCTTCTTTATGATCAATTATCTGCATCATGATTCTCTAAGCACGCCCTTATCTTTATGATTTATAACTTCCACATAGTGATACCTGATCAGACAATAACTTTTCGGGATTTTAAAAATATAGACTTTATATCATTAGAAAGAGAATATGTTAAAATTGATTGGTCTTCTATATATTACATGCAATCTATTGATGAGCAACTTGACTTTCTTCAAAACAATGTAAACCATCTTTTCAATTTATTCGTTCCGTTAAAAATCATAAAACTCTCTCGCAAACAGAAATGAAGGTTCTCATCCGAAATAAAAGAATCCATTTGCTGTAGAGAAATTGCGTACCGAAGATGGAAAAGATTTAGAACTACCGAGCTGCGTGACGTTTATCGTACTGCCAAAAGAAAAGTTAATAAAATTATTAAAAAGGCTAAGTCCGAGTTTTATGCTGATAAGTTCTCCCATGCGGTTACATTCAAAAAAACATGGAAAATTATACGTGAAATTGGTATAGGCAAAGCTCCTAATACTGAACGCTGTCCAACTGATGCCAATACCATCAATGTTTTTTGAATATCCCAAAGGTAGAATCTGATCTCAGTTATTACTGCAACCTGTTAAGAAACTCTAGCGCAACAGCTTTTTCATTCTCCAACGTTGATCAATGTGATGTGCTTGAAAGTTTATTGTCCATTAAATCTAACTCTGTGGGTGCAGATGAAATTAATCCAAAATTTTTAAAAACACCTTTGCCAAAACTACTTCCTATAATTACCTTTATTTTCAATACAATTTTCACATCTAGTCAATTTCCTTCTATCTGGAAAATTGCAAAAATTGTTCCTATCCCAAAGCAGGCTCCGAATTTAGGCCAATTGCTATACTCCCGTATCTTTCAAAATCATTCGAAAGACTTATGTATACATCAAATAATTCGCTTTCTAAATAGTAATAATTTGCTCACGTCATTTCAATCTGGATTTAGACAAAAGCATAGCTGTATCACTGTTTTAATTGACGTAGATGAGGAAATCCGTAAAGAAATTGATAACGGTAAAATTAGTTTTCTTGTGCTTTTAGATCATTCGAAAGTCTCTGACACTGTTGATCATAAAATCCTCTGCCACAAACTTAGCTATTTATTTAATTTCTCCTCAACTGCCACTCAGTTATTATCGATATATCTATGTAATCGATATCAGTATGTGAAAACACTATCTAGTAAATCAAGAGCACTGCCTGTTACAAGAGGAGTACCGCAAGGATCTGTAATCGGTTCACTCTTATTTTCCATGTATTCCAACGATCTTCCCTCCCAAGGTGTATTTAGTTACTAGGTGGCAGCGCTACGACAACAATACAACAATACAACAACAACAGGCAACTTTGTTTGTGTAAAATGAATGATTAGTGTCAAAAACATGTGCCAGCAAAAAGTTAAATACACCTTGGTATTGGGCTTTTAAAAAAAAAAATATGCTGACGAATCAATTTCTAAGAGACACTTTGGAGATGTAGGCGAAGAAATGTCTGATGAAATAACTCAACAAACGCTATTGCTGGGTATTATTATATCGACGAATCCTCTGTTATATGAATATCTACCTAATTCTCTCTTTTCAGGTTATCTTGCCAAACGACGCTGCCACGATCTTATGTGTTTTTGGGACTCGAGCATAGTTCTCCTCCCTTCTTTTAATATACATACGGGACTCGAGACAATTTGCATTATTGTCTCCTCTCTCGCATTCGCTCTATGGCCTGTCCACGCAACCTTTTTTTATTTTGAGTACGCTGTGTTGCATTTCTTTTCCGGCTGCGTCTGTGCCGACTTGGTTGCCTGGCGGTGCCCGCAACAAGGGATATATTTACATTGAGTCATTCAAACAAACTCATGTGAAATGTTGGTAACCTTAGAATGGGCAAATGGAAACAAAAGATGATACCCATGAAAGAAATGACACAAAGGGCCTCGTTGGAATTAGGTCTGAGAAATAGGGATATAAATTACTTACAAACAGATGCTGCCATTACATTTGGCAACTCCGGTGGTACATTGGTCAATTTAAATCGGGAAGCTATAGGTGTAAACTCAATAAAAGTTACTGCAGGTATTAGTTTTGCCATACCGATTGATTATGTAAAACTGTTTCTGGAAAAAGTGTCGGAACGAAAGAAGGGCTCAGTGGGCAAACCAATGCAGCCAACGAAGCGATACATGGGGATAACAATGCTAACATTAACCAATGACATATTAAATGAATTAAAAAACCGATCAGAAAGTTTGCCGCCTAACTTATCGCATGGAGTTTTGGTGTGAAAAGTTATAATAGGATCACCAGTTCATATGTGAGTTTGTTGCAGCACTTAATCCTCAGTTTTTTATATTTTTTTTTATTTACTTGTAGTGATGGCTTAAGTCCTGGTGACATTGTTACCCATATAAATAAAAAAGAAATCAAGACTTCATCCGACGTTTACGAAGCTTTCGGTGACAATTCCAAAACAATTCCGAGGGCCCAAACGTTTCAAATTAAGTATTACTCCTGAAGATCCTTAAACTGCACCATAATACATTCTAATAACAAACTTTGAATTATTTGGCAGTGCAAGGGTAATAAAAATGAAGCAAACTTTAACAGCCATGTCAAATAATTCAAAGTTTGTTATTAGAATGTATGTGAAGACCGTACTGAGAAAATAATTTTATTGTAAATAAAACCTAATTTTTATTTTGGTTATTAAAAAGAAAAAGAAACAGAAAGAGTAAACTCTGTTATGTATTTTGCTTCGGTATCTTGAAAAGGTTAAACATTTAAACCATTTTTCACAAAGTTTAGACAATTACCTGAAACAAAACTGGTCACTTAAAAAATAAAAAGCGAATTAATTAATAATAAAACAACAGTGCTAAAATGAAGTTACTTTTAAAGATAGTCAATACATGAGTTATATTCGGCTATGCTGAACCTTATGTACCCTTCATCAAAAATGTGTATTGGGAATAAATAAATTTTCATTTCCTGAGAAAGTTTTTTATTTATTTAGTCATGTTTATTTATTTTTAACCTATGTAGATGTTTTTCTGTATAAACGTTTGTTGAGAATAATAAATTTGTTGCTTAAAATTGACCCATTTAGTTTAATATTTAAAATTTTTCTTTTCGTTTTACATAATCGTAGTATTAACTTAACAAAATTTGGGACTTTATTTTTCAAGTTTCATTTAAACATGGTTGTAATTTTTAATCTCTTTTTAAATATTATATTGGTGGTCCTGAAAAGGACCGATTGGTTCTTGTTGTTGTTGTTGCACATAACCCCTAGAATTTAATATTTAGTGCTAACGCTTATTAATATAATTTTACAAAATGAAATTTAAACCTTACCTTAGGAATCTACAGCTTTAATTTTAGCAGTTTCTTGCAGCCTAATATACGCTGCTTAGATTTTTGGATGGGAGTATGCATAATGGTTTCTTGTTGCTGCACTACTGGCATAGCCTTAGGCATTAAAAAAACCGACTTCCCGCAGTTATTACATCGCCCTTGGAAAAGGGGTCAATGCATATGCGAGTGCTTTTTTTGCACACTTTACTCCACTGTTCTTTTCTTTTTGGGTCCTGTGGAATACTAAAAAATGTACCACTTCCAGGACCAATTTTTTTCGCACAAGAGACACCGCATATTTATTAAAAACGATAACTTTTCACAATTGTTAATTTATGTATAATTAAAAAAAAACACTTATTAAGGCACTGGGTTGAACTTATTAAGGCACTTGGTTGAATTTTTTTGATTATTTTCCTAAACAAAGCAAAACTTTGACATTAACAATTTGTAAACAAAGAAAATTAAATTTAAGCAAAAAATAATCACCTGCAGTAGTGATGCCACCTAGTTAAATGTGCCTTGTTCCCTCCATTTTAACTGATTGTAAAGTTAGAATGTATGCGGATGATGTTCAACTTTATACCAGCTGTAACAACGAGCTTATCTTTGCATGTATAAGTTCATTGAATCAACAGCTACACCGTATTCATACTTGGGCCTCCGCTAATGGTCTAGCAATAAATCAAAAAAAAAAAAAACTAAATGTATCGTAATTCAAAGAAAATTGGCACGAATTACTTGTATACCTAAAATTTATATCAATGATCAGGAAATAGAAATAGTGTCTACTGATCACATTAATTTTGCTAGTGGTCGTATTTTCGGTATGTTGAGAACCTTATGGTCCTCTCAGCACCACACCCCAACTAAAATATGAATTCTTCTTGATAAAACATACCTACTTCCTGTTCTATTATACGGGTGCGAACTTTTCGCTAGTTGTGACTCTGCAAGTAAGAGAAAGTTAAACGTCGCCTTTAATAACATCATTCGTTATGTGTACGGTTTGAAAAGACGCTCAAGAATCTCAATGTATTCATCCCAATTGTGTGGAATTTCCTTTAATGATATGCTTAACTTTAAAGTCTTAGCTTTCATGCATAAGAAAATATACTCGCGCCAGCCTGTGTATCTCTAGAGGTAAAAGAATACGATCTTTTGGACACGCGACTCTTATGTCTGAATGGCATTTTTGCATATTTGCAGTGACTCTCTGGAACTCGATCCCTTATAGCTGTCAAATACAAAGTAACGCACGTATATTTAAGAAATATTTAATAACTCTGTTCTCGTCATAATTATCTTCCATGAACTTGATCTCATATGTGATGATAATATTTAATTTATTTAACTTTTAATTTATTTAATCTTTTTAATTTAATTATCAACGTCATTTTATACTCATTAGAATTAGTTTGCTTTTAAATCTTCGATATATACCATTGTATTACATATTCCTTAGTTCCACACTGAAAAATTAGACCTTAAGTCTTGTGTATGGAACGATCCAAATAAAATAAATAAATAAATTTTTTAATAGTTGATTTGTTTTCGACCTTCTTTGGTTTAGATCCATCATGTTTAGTTGTAAACACCATCACCACAGATTATATTATATCTGTGCCATCACCTCTTAAAGGTTGTGGCTCTTCACCACAGGGTAACCAGAGGTGAAAACTTTGACACAACAAAAATAAAAAACTCAATTTTTTTATTCTGTGTTCTGTTAGAAAGAGACAAATATAGCTTTTTGTGGCGAAATACAGGAAAACAAACAAAAAGAGGAGGAAAGAGGCAAATCGCGCGTCAAATTCTTTAACTGGTCGGCCACTTCCAGCGCAACTGCAGATCAACAATAAAAAGTGCTAGCGCTGATGGGCAAGACCTAGCTCCTACATCCGATGGCACCACAACCTCAGTTTCCATCATACAATAGAAAACCGCAACCGTACTGCTTGTAGGCTTATCAACGGAAGGAAACAGGTGCTCACCATAGACATAGGAGCTTCTCAGTCTATAATAAGGCCCGATTTGGTAAAAGAAGCAGTAGAACCGCAAAATATTATACGACTACGCACTGCTACTACCGTCTATGGAAGAACCAGGGCAAGACTGAATATCGCAAACATCAGCGTCGACCATGTGTTTGTTGTCCCCGACATATTGTTTAAAGTTATTATTGGTGCAGACTTCATGACAGCCCACGGGATTGATCTGCACATGGGACATCAAATAATGGTATGACGCAAAGTCGAGATGCCCCTGGATGTTGGGTATGAGAGCAGGACCACACTAAGAAAGCTGTTTGCTGTTGAACGCCAGAAATTACCACCTCAGGCAGAAACTGTAGTATGGGCACATTTGGAGGAAGATTGTGCGGATAACCGGATGTGGGTTGTAGAACCGAAAGAACTAAAAAGCGAAATCATAAAAGCTAGAGCACTTGTGAAAACCTGCGACGATGGACGAGTTCCTCTAAGAGTACTTAATCTGCCCAACAGCGAAAAGACCATTGACAGAAATTTTGAAATCGGTCAACGTAAGCCGGCAAGAGCGATAATAATTTGTGCCGAACTTTGGTCAAGTCGCTGCTAGTTTTCATGAGTTGACCAGAAAGTCGCGACCATACCACTGGAGTGATGCAGCGAAAAAGCGTTCTAGAGACTTAAGGTACCTTTGCGTACAACACCAGTCCTCGCCTATCCAATCAATGGACAGAAATTCCTATTAGACACGGTTGTGAGGGGCTATGAAGTAGTAGGGGTGCTTTCCCACGTGGCTAATGGGGCGGAAAAATTCATTGGCTACTACAGCAGGGTAGTGTCGAAGCCTGAACGAAAGTACTGTGTTACACGACGGGAGCTTTTGGCAGTGCTGGAGAGCGTCAAACATTATCCGCATTATGTTGGCTGCTGCAATTTAAAAACCCCAAAGGACAGCTCACACGCTGGATTCAACGTCTGCAACGCTATGACTTTAGTATTGAGCACAGAAAAGGAGAGAAATAATGTTGAGGCCCTTTCAAGACGGCCATGCAACGTAGAGTGCAAGAACTGCACAAAAGTCGAGAGAAAGGAATGTGTCATAGACGTGTAGCTGACCCATATTAGATCAGGCGAAAATTGTTCTAAGGAACTGAATGACGACCCCATTTGGGCAAAGATTATGTTGGCACAGGATAACAAAAGACCGAACTGTAATGAAATATCGGCAGAAAGCCCATCAGCGTATTGAGCCCAGTGGAATAGCCTAAAATTAATAGATGGCTGCTTATATAGAACTTGGGAATGTACAGATGACAAATTTACAACGGATTGTCATGCACACTACCAATATAAATGATGTAATGAAGAAATTCCATGACGGTCCTAGTGGTTGCCACCTGGGCATTACAAAAACTGTAGAAAAGATAAAACAGCGATTTTACTGGGTGGCATGCCAGCAGTTTGTAGCCGATTGGACAGCCAATTGCGAACAGTGTATTGTGGGCAAGGGTCCAACAAGACAAAATCGTGGCAAGCTTCAGCAACACAACGTAAATGCCCTTTTTGGGCGGATCAATGTAGCAGGTCCATTCACTGTCAGTGACGCTGGTAACCGGTGTGTACTGGTGGTAATAGATTATTTCAGCAAATGGTCCGAAGTGTATGACATTCCAAACCAAGAACCCAAAACGGTGGTAGACGAATTTCTAAACAATTGGGTGTGTCGATACGGTGTTCCAATAGAACTGCATTCTGACCAGAGACGAAATTCAAAGAGATGTGCGCTACATCCGCAGTCTAGTGGCATGGTAGAAATACTTAACCGTACGCTGGAGGAATATCACAGAAACGTTGGGATGAGCATATACCTAAGCTGTTACTGGAATACCGGTCAGATGTCCACGATTCCACCTCACGTAGTCCAGTGAAAATTCTGTTTGGAACGAAACTAATCCTGCCAGCGAATTTAGAGTTTGGTCTTAAACCTAAGCCTGTGTGCGATGACAATGGAAACACTCTTCAGTCACAAGAAGACCTTCACAAGCTTCATGAAGTTGTCCGTAACCGCATTAAAATGTCCAGTGATAAGATGAAAGCCAGGTATGATCGAGCAGCAAACATGTAGGGATTTACCGAAGGACAAATGGTTCTCCTCTTTAACCCACAACGCAAGAAAAGATTATCCCCTAAATTGATTAAGAGACTGAATGACGTGGTTTACAGGATACAGAAGTGACATAGCTCGAAGTCCAAAACGAAGGCGGTTCACCTTGAACGACTAGCCAAATATGGAAAGGGTAATGTTGAGACTGTTCAGTACGGAAAGGCTTAAGATGTGCGAAACGACCTATATACGCAATGTTCAAAACATAAACCGAAAAGGGATCTACAAGTTGGCCGTCTCCCTCGATATCCCCCCTGCATTAAAAACTTAATTAAAATTTTAAAACAAAACATACTAAATTAAAAAAACGAAAAGCTTACTTCCGCTACTTTTTATTGCAACCGAATAATATTTCCAATATTATTTCAAGAAAGACACATCATGCACAACCTGGTTTTTTTAATTTCTAATTAGCTTTAATTGCAAGAATTAAAATACACAGTTCTTAATGACTTTATCAGTACGCAACTTTAATCGGCAACTACGACTCTTATTTACAACTCTTCAGTATTAATTTACACTGTAAACTTAACACTCTAATGTACACACACAGCTGTTTATTCTATGAAATCTCAAATTCAACTCCACTCTCTGCGGTGGACGGCGCCTTTATATAGATCTCACGGGCGGTTCTTGAAATGTCCCGAACATGCGTGATATTGCGCATCATTTATTTCATTCGGTGACTCAGTAGTCTTGTATATGTGTATCTTTTGTTTACTTTTTCGTTTTGCATTATTTGTTTTTGTTTCTGCATTGAACCGCGGTTCGGGTAATTTTCGATTGGTTATTGTTTTTGGTTTATGTTTATAACATTGCGTATTTCTACAATAGGTCTTTTCACACATCTTTGATTATTACTTCGTAACAATAGTATGTCCTCTTTAAATTTAAAACAGCACTTCACAGCTTATTTCCTGAATTTCTTATTAGCGGCTTCTTCATGGCATTATTGTGATAACTATAAACCACAAACACTGATCACAATAAACGTATTTCACACCTTCTTATTATTTATAGATGTACATGCAGTTTGTTTCGAAGTTGGTACTTGCTCTTTTTCAATATATTTTTCACTTTATAAAATACTTTTTATTATTTGTACAGCAGCATCACCTTCATACATTGTATGACATCAGTAATATACATATGTAAATTAATATACTTATATACTGATCAGTCAGTACATGAGTGCACCAAACATTCTGACTGTAACTTCTGAATATTAGATGCGCAAGCAGTATCCCACAGCTGAATGCCATATATCCATTTTGGTTTTATAATGGATTTGAATAAAAGGATTTGGAAATCCAAAGTCAGGGTTGAGTTAAAACTTATTAACCATTGTAGTTGATTTGTTCGAAGCTTTATAGTCGTTAGTTTTGCCTATATGTGACGGTACCAAGTTATGTGTCGATCTAGGTGGATACCTAAATATTTAACGTGCGTTTTTGTATTTAGTGCCACTCTGCTAAAATCTAAAAACTCTGTACACCCTATCTACAGCTTACGTACCTCCTCAACAAAGAATTACTGCAGAAGAGCCACTTAAACGTAATGGTCCCCGTCAGTGCACTAGCTGTCAGAAATTCGGGAATAATATAACATATTGCAAGTTACCATCAGTATACGTTGTGTGCGGCGACATCCACCGAACTTTGGAATGCACTTCTTCAAAAACAGACTCCAAAGTCAAAAAAATTGCAGTAAAAACTACACTGCACTTTATAGGAGCTGCAAAGTCTTCCATCATGAAGAAAATTCAAACACAGTTCGAAAACCCGAACTTGAACGATATAAGGCTTCTAAATTTCATACCCTTCATGTGGGTTCTACGAGGGCTGCTCTATATACTTCTGGCCTAATAGTGAAAATGCGATTATTTATAATCAAAAATGGTTTTATTGTTTTTCAAAGTATTCTCCACCATGCAACATTTCTTTGCACCAATCGACACGAGCCTTTTTTTGAGCGACTTTCAAATTGTGTGGGATCCAACGAGAACAAACCTTTTTTACGGCCAGGTGTTCATGCAGTATCGAATGTATGCTGGTGGAAGAAATGTCCAAGGATGTTTCTATCTCTCGGTATGTCGCATGTCGATCTTGCATTATGAGTTCACGCACGGCATCAATGTTCTCTGGTACAATAGCCGTTTTTGGACGACCTTCACGGAATTCGTCTTTGAGCGAGCTTCGGCCACGATTAAATTCATACCAATTTTTCACAGTGCTATAGGATGGTGCTTCATTTAAGTTTATCAATGCACTCTTGTCGTGATAATCCACGTCGAAAGTTGTGAAAAATGATGGTACGAAAATGTTCACGAGTTAATTCCATTTGTTTCTATATTAATTTTTTCAAGTCACTGTAAACAACACAAATAATGGTCGTACGTCAAATCGTTTTGAGTACGATTATGCTTAAAAATGACAAACTTTCCAATGGAAATGTCAGATTGCACTTGGCAGCACTCAGTGTTGCCAGGCCAGAAATATATATAGCAGCCCTCGTATAGTTTGGACGCAGCCACATATGAAACAAACCTATACCTACGTATAAGCATTGAAAAATGATGCACAATTACCTAATGCTAATTGCCAAGCGAGAAGTTCTAACTCCAAAAATATTCATATGCCTACGTCTTAAAAGAGGGTGCAGAAATACCTAATAATTCGAGCTCAAACAAAAATCATAGAAACAATAAACAATTTAATGGCGACTATGTTTCAGGAAATGATGCGAACCCAAAACATGCGTCTGTAAATTTTGCCAAAGAAAAAATGAACCCGCTGAAACTATGCTTCTGGAACTCTAACGGGCTCTCCCAATACGAAGTAGAATAATTGCTGCTAACACAGAAAATAGACATACTCTTGGTCTCTGAAACGTACTTCGCTCTAAAAAACTGCTTTAGAGTTAATTAATTCTTTATATATGACACTAAACACCCGAGTGAAAAAGCATGTGGTGGCACTGCCGTTTTAATGTGCAAAAACATAAGCTAAGATTTGATAATGTTAATTTTCCTGGTTCTTTGCTACATTAGGACAAATATGCTGCAGATTAATGGGGGTACCTGCCACTACGGCCTCACCCCACAGTGTTCTCAGCACCGGATGAATACAATGCGTCCACCAACGCCCCCACGCACTACACATGAGTACCAATTCGAAACGATGCTTTGGACATGGCCTCCCCCTTGGTGAGGAGCGGAGCCTACCTAAAACTCCTACCGATCTATGGGTCACGGCACCCGGTTGCAATGCAACTCCACATCGAGCTTGCGCTCTACCCGCGATTCGGGTTTAAACCAAAACCACCACGAAGCTTTCCGAAGGGTAGCACCATTGGCAGGATGGAACCGAAGTTCCATGGGCTCCTGACACCCGTGGTACCAAAATTTAGTCTCCGGTCAGACCTAGTAGCCGAAGCTACTTCCAGTTGGACCCCAACATGATCCGGGACTGGTAGGCAGCCACAACAAAAAACAATATCGTCTGGATGGACCGTGCACTCGGCAGCAGCCGCATTCACAGGCAGCCAAGCCAGGGATCACCTCCGCTAGCGTCCAGTTCTTCTCCTATTGAAGACCCTCCTGGCGTATTAACCCAACCTACTAAAGTTCCGACTGTCTTCTAAGGCCCTACTAAAATCCCAACCCCCGGTGTGGTCAGTACCCTTGCGTGTATTGCCCATACCATCCAACTCTCAGGCAGTACCTGCCTCCAGTCCTCAGGTCCCCTCCCACACCCACAGTCAGCAGTTTTGGACAGGACTCTCAGTGTCAGTAATGATCCAAAGGATGCATCTGAAAACAGTGGAGAATAAAGGTAAATCCATCAAAATGTGCTCATGTAACGTTTTCCCTTAGAAGGCAAAATTGTCCACTAAGCACAATAACTAATACCACGGTTCCAGCGGAAACGCATGTTAAATATTTAGGTATCCACCTTGATCGGCGCCTAACTTGGTCCTGTCACATTGAGGCAAAAATAACGTCCATAAAGCTTCGAACAAATCAACTGCATTGGCTAATAAGTCCTAACTCAACTTTGGCTTTGGAATATAAAGTCCTTTTATACAAATCCGTTATAAAGCCAATATGGTCATATGGTATTCAGCTGTGGGGTACTGCCTGTGCATCAAACATCAAGAAGTTACAGAGAAGACAGTCTAGGATTTTACGTCATATCGTATGCGCCCCCTGGTACATTCGAAATGAAAACATACATAGGGATCTCAAAGTTCCCACTATCCACGAAGAAGTTAAAACGTACTCGTCCAAATACGTAAACAAACTAGTAGCACATCCCAACACTATAGCACGCAATTTATTGCAATTTGACGGCCACCAGAGACTAAAAAGAACTGACACACTGAGCCTGGCGAGGCGGCTCTCTCTACACAATAGAAGATAGATTTTTAAGATTTGAATACAAAAAATTAGTTATTACATTGGTAAGAACTAGTAAATAATAATTTAGAAATAAGATTTGAATACTTATTGTGAATTTTTTTTAATAGAAAGATTCAATAAAATAAAATAAAGTATAAAAAAAAACTATTCCCAGATACTTGACCTGAGTCACATATCTAAGACTATTGCCGCCGGACCGAATAAGTGGAAGACGACCGTGCGACAATCTGCCTTTCAGCAGCATTGTCACGGTTTTGTCCATGGCCACCCCAACGCCTACCCGTTCGCCCCACTCAATCACGTCACCACGTTCAACGTACCTCCACACCGTGCCGCTGGCACCGACAACACAAGCTTTCCTGCCGCCGAAGTAACTATTTCATAAGGAAAGCTCCCGACAGTCTACAACTCGCAGCCTATCGAGAACCCTACCCCATGACAGATAGTCAAACGCACCCTTAAAATCGACGAATATACCAAGAACATATTTACCAGTCGAGTTGCTAACGCAGCGCCTTACATGCAGCCACGCGTGCTGTACGCACATCCCCTCCCTGGCATCCTCCCTCAGTCTTGACACCATTATCCTCTCAAAATACTTTTCCAAGCACTGGGAGGAGAGCGAGGCTCACTCCTCACTCTATCGGGGGACTTCAGGAGAACGACCATTTTGGCAATCTTCCAAGCCTCTGGGAAATAGCCCTGGCTCACGCACTTCCCAAAGACTGACTCCAGGTATTCCGGTATGGCCTTCCAGATGCTTTTACATATCTCTCCAGTCATACCATCAATACCTGGCGATTTCCTACTTCTAACACAACAGATACTGTCCGAGACCTCTGACCTTTCCAGGACCGGAGAAGAAACCATCTCCCTAATGAGATGAGAGTAGTCAATCATCTCCGCTGTCGGAAAGAAAGCCCCCAGCAAAGTTTCGACGCACTCCCTCCAGGTTAGCGACGAGTTATCGCCAACCCGAAGGGAGGCTAGGTCACCTGCCTACCTCGACGCCTGCAGATACGGTAAACCCTATCTTAGGGATCGTCTCTGTTGTCCCGTACGAATCTCCCCCATTCGTCCTCTTTTGCAATAACTAAGCTGTATTTGTACGTTCTGAGGCCAGCTGAGTAGTCTGCTCTACGCTGAGCTAGATCTTCAGAATTGGCACGCCTGGCTCTCTGAACTAACTTTCTGAGACTCTTGAGGAGCCTCCGCATCATATCTAGCTCCCTGGTCCACCACTTGACCGTGCTTGGCTTGGTTTTGCGACGTCTTCTAAGGAGTGCATCACTAACTGTGCACATCCATGGTCATCTATAGCCTTAAAGTCTTCTAATGGTACCTCTGAGGCCATCGCTCTAAAATAGTCCGCGTAAACGTCCTAATCGACGTCGCGATCCCTCCAAAATCGAGGGAGCTCAGTCATCGGAGTACGTCTTTGCGGGGATATTATAACGTCGATTAGGTTATGATCACTCACCCCCCAGTCCCCGCACACCTTCCACCTAAAGTCAAATGCCGTCATCGCCGCCCCGTCATAAATTCATCCGGGGTGATCTCCGGATGAACCCGCTGCACGACGACCTTAAGACCGAGTTTGTCCTTAACGGAGACCTCTAGCCCTACCTCGCCGAACTTCTTATTAGCAGCTACCTTCTCCCTCTCTGCAACAGAGGGGGTCCTCAGCACCACTCCACCATCTCGAAGGGGCCGCAACTCGTGGACTCGAACTTCAAGAGTGGGGCCCGCTTCCGTCACCACCTTGTCCAGGACTTCCTTAGAGAAAGCCCCGCCTTTCCCCGTACGACTACCGACCACGTCTCCACCGGCTTAGGAGCAGGTGTCGCAGTCCTAACCGTGGCAGCAGCCGCCGATATCCTCACCGGGACCGGAGCCCTCGGCACAGCGAACGTCGACACCTGGGGCCCTGACACATCAAGGCGTCCCCGCAGTCGCTCGTTCGCAAGCATGAGCCGCATCAGCAACGACTCGTACTTTGACGAATAGTCGATCGCCTGCCTCTCGACCGCTAGATCGACTCCACCCTCGAGCACCAGGTCCGTCATTCCGTTGGTCACAGTCACATCCGACTTGTCGCCTTCAGGTACAGCAACCCTCTTACGCTGCCGGGGCCTCCTCTGTGAGGCAGTTCCGGCCGCAGAGCCGACGGACATAACACTGGTGTCAGTTGTGGCACCAGCAACACCAGCTGTAACAGCTACACCAGCAACACCAGCGTCGCCCTTGGCACCAACAGGACCACCCACAACAGGGGCAACATCGCCATCAGCAGCAGTAGTAGCGGCAGCAGCAGCGCGTTTCGCCATGGGCGAGCCAGGCTTAAACCGCTTGCCATCCGACCTCACCGCGTCCTCGGTACTCGACAGCTTACTGTCGGTGTGGCGAACGTTCGGCAAACCAACCGGCGGCGGACCACAAACATCGTCAGTGGTGGCGTCGGACGCATCGCCCTTCGCCTTCGGAAATAAAAGTGTTTTCACTTACCTTATCAACACCAAAAACCAGCATGAACATGACATGAACACCCACAAATACCAGCAGATGGGGCTAGTGTCGCAAAGCAGTAAGCCAAACCAAGTTACGGCAGTCACGAACCCGAATGTACTTGTTCAACTTTGGTATCGCTACTTAAGTACTTGGTATTACCACCAATACTATCAAATGAGGCGCAATCTTGTCTTTTCTAACCTCACTTTTGACTGTAGTTCAAGTTTTGTTCTACGTATTTTTGGAGCACCCTACGAAGGTGTCTCAAAAATTACGTCACACTCATGTTATTTTTCAAAAGTCCGTTTCGCTCTAACGCTCGTTTGCAACACTCCGACTCGCTCTAACACACTTCTCCTAAAACTCACAATTTTAAAATTTGCTATGCCCACTCGAATTAAAACGTCCGTTCACGGCAACAATTCAACTGAGGGAGCTACATTAAACCCACCTATTGGCCAACAGACTTCAACAAGCTGCCAGATATTATCGGTTTTGCTATTGTTAAAAACATCGGACGTGAACAAAGTTAAGCCAGTTCATTATACGATTTATCTTTTGATCACTCACCTACAGTCATTACACTACACCTAAAACACTTCTTTTTTACCCAAATGAGAACACGAATTGGTTCAAAAATTTCATCTCGGAACATTGCTCTGAGAAATTCGGCTGATATTTAAAGAGTTTGTGGACCATTTTACAAACACCGTGACTGTAGCAGCCAGATGTGCAACGCCATCAAATCCAAAAGCTAAAATTCTTGGCAGGGAGGTAAGTTGAGGCATAAACGTGACTCTACTATCGACAGCTTTTTAAAGAACAACAAAAAACACAGACTATAGCGTATGGAAAGTTGTAAGGCGCTAAAAATTTCCTTTTGCCTACGAATATCCGCTAACTTAAAATCCGCACCTGAGCCAATAACTCGATTGAAAAAATAAATGCATTTGCAAATCATTTAAAAAGGTTTTCACACCACATAAGTTTCACTATTCCAAATATTACTAATCCTATTAAATTTTGGATATCTTCACTAAAATTGACAATTAAAAATATAGATATGAGAAAATCACCCGGTCATGATCGTATTACAGGATCAATGATAAGAAACTTAGCCGTGAGAACCTTACTTTTGATATTTAATGCCATGTTGGGCCTTCGCTTCTTTCCATGTTCTATCTACAATTATTATGATACCCAAACCAGGAAAGGACTCAAGCCAGATTATATCATACCGGCCTATTAGCCTACTTTCAATTTTGTCAAAATTATTTGAAAACATTGTCTAACTCCCTATCTTAATGAACAAAACATTATCCCCGACCATCAGTTCCTTTTTCGAGCAAGTCATGGTACTATTGAGCAAGTTTATAGAATTGTCACCGTCATTAGAACTGCATTTGAAAATAAGCAATACTGTTCAGCTTTAATTTTTGCAATTTCCCAGACTTTTGATATAGTATGTCATAAAGGGCTACTCACGAAAATACCTCGAGTTCTTCCTGTAAACTCCGACAAGCTTCTATATAAATGACAGAATGTTTAAAGTAAGGTGAAAAGATCAGTTATCTGGCAGCGATATGCCAACAAGCACATATACATAAACATCCACGTTTGCAGACGATACCTGCATTTACAAGTATCAATAGTGATCCAAAGGTTGCATTTAAAAAACTTCAGTCCCACATTTATGAGCTAGAGGAATGGTTAAAAGAGTGGAGGGTTATGGTAAATCTCTCGAAACGCGCGTACGTAACGTTTTGCCTCAGGAGGCAAAATTGTCTTCAATAACAATAATAAATACCACTGTTACAGCGGGAACACACGTCAAATCTTTGGGTATAATCCTTTATATATGCCTTACTTGATCCGTAAAACTTAGAACCATGCAACTACACTGGTTAATAGGTCCACTCAACAATGAATTTCGATTAAAAAGAGTTTTTATACAAATCACTTATAAAACTAATACGTACATACGGCATTCAGCTGTGGGGTACTACTTGTGCTTCAAACATCCAAAAGCTACAAAGAAGACAGTCTCGGATTTTACGCCTTATCGTCTACACTCTCCGGTATATAAGAAATGAAAATAACCACAGAGATCTAGAAGTTCCCATTATTCAGAAAGAAGCAAAAACATACGCGTCCAAATACGTTATGAAACTGGTGGTCGATCCCAACACTCTGGCGCGGGATTTACTTCAATTTCATGGGCTGTAACGGCCGTAGAGACCAGTTAGGTTATCAACCTAATGGTGAACACATCTCAGTAGGTGTTGGAACCTCCTCCTGGGTACGCCGTTCATAATATTTAACTTCAACATAAAAATTGTTATCTATTTACCAACAAGTTTTCACAAATTACCTTATTATTGACAGATGTTGCGTCTTTGAATTTAGCTGTCCCAATAAATCACATTAACCCTACCATTCAAACATTTTATTTGTGACCCCCAGACTAGCTCGGTCTCACCTTCACCACCTTACCTTAAAATTAAGCTGCAACCAACATTTTAAATATTTAAAATTCACATGCTTTAATAAAAAAAAAATATAAATAACAATATTATTTTTAACAATATTATTATCTTAACCTATTACTTAACAACTTGTAATGCAAAATTAACGGAAAATATTGATCTAAAACGGTTCCTTTATTTTTTTTTTTTTTTTGGATCAAATCAAAATTTTGAAAATTTTCTTATTTTGTAAATTTCTACTACCTAACCTGAAGGAGCTTTCTAGGGCTATGGAATTTTGTAGGCAATTTCACGCGTACTGACCTCAAAAAAAAAAAAACTAAACTGATGTGAACTTCCTATTTTAAATTTTTCCTCCTATACAATTATAGTAAAACAAATCACACAATTTCTTAAGCCTACTTTCTGGCCCTAATTTTTTTAAGTGCTGTAAAGCTAATACATTAATTCTATGTTAACACTAAGAATTAAATTTCTGAGTATAACACCATTTTATGCATACTTTTTTTTTAATGCCTTCTGTTTTAATCCTTTTTTCAGAAACTTATATAATGGATATTTAAAATAAGTTAAGAGTATACAGAATGCTGTAATATAAAACAATATTAGTAAAGCCTTCTTATATACGGAATGTAATGAGAATTAGTATAAGAACCGTAGTTTTAAAACAAAAAACAGTATAAAATTATATTTATGGATAATAAAGATATGCGTGCATACTTTTTTGTTTTGTTAAATTCTAATTTTTAAGATTAATTATAAATATATTTGTTCAAAATTTTTTTTAATCTCCCTTCTGCGTTCTATTGATACTAGTCCTTTTTGTTCAATTTGATACTTTCTAATTTTCCTTAGTTGAACACGTATGTAAGTACTTTTTTTATACATATATTCTGCCGCGATCACTTAACTTATTGTACAAATGGATATTACTTTTATTCTTCTGTTTTTTTTTTTACCTGGCTATTCCGCTATATACTCCCGCATTTTTACCTGAGACTAAATTTTGCTTTTTTTTTTATTTTCTTCAGGTGAATTTTCAGGACCCTGTTTGGAATTCCAGTCCTATTTTCAGCTTAATAATAATAAAAAGTGGTCTTTCATTTCTTTATAAAAAGTTGAAAATTCCACAGCAATCTTAGGTTTTTTTTTGTATTTGTAGTTGTATTTTTTTGTATAAAAAAGATCATTATATTAATATTACTGGATCAACACTTATCATAGCTTGTTCCTACCTCTGTGGGACCTGCTTCTCTTTCACTATATCACAATATTTTTTTCCGCGGGATTATCACCTTTTAACTAAACTTTTATAAATGTCTGTCTTTCCTAATTTCTTTCCTTTTAAGGTGTTAGTAACCTTTTCAAATTCGGTGGTGAAATTTGTAGGATTTCCAATTTTTCCCAATTAATTTCCCGTCAATCCGAACACATTTTTCTTTTTGGTTTTTCGAGAATTTTCTGCCTTGCGTTTATTTACTTTACCTATTTTTTTGTATAATTTCTTTTGCGGCCTAATCCTTCTCTTTTTCTTTCCTTTCATTCTTGCCTACTCGCTCCCTTAATATATAAGCTAACATAATTCTTTCTATTCTTTTCATTTAGCATGTTTTATATTGTTTTAAACGGGTTTTAATTTGAATTAATGATTTAAGTTTTTTAAACTTAAACACCTTTTCTCACGGCGTTTCAAGCCGACATAAATGGAAAATACCACCCTGTTATATTTTGGGTGGTACGTTGCTAATCCCAATTTATGAATACGTAAGCAAACCCAAAAAAAGAAACATCTGCAGAAAAATTATTAAGGAAAATTGCACATGTAAGTAAACGAAAGAATTTTCTGTTTGTAGAATTTATTTAATTTTTCTAATATACTTTTTTTTTTTATTCACAGCCATTTATAGCTATATAATTTTATAAATAAAGAAGATAAATAATTTGCTGCATGTACTTTTGTGTTGATTTTCTGGGGCATTACGAGTATGTAGTTTCACGACGTTTTTCCACTCGCAACAGGGCACCAGAGACTAAAACAACAGACACATTATGCCTGTCGAGGCGGCTTTCCCTTCCCAATCGTAGATAGTTATTAAGATTTGAATACAAAAATTTAGTTATTACCATTGGTAACAATTTAAGAAAAAAAAACTTTGGAGATAAGATTCGAAACTTATTCTAAATTTCTTTTATTAGAAAGATTCGATAAAATAAAAAAATTTGTATGGCATCAGAAATATTTTTACACGTATTAACTGTTAACCAGTTGAAAATATGCTTCTGGAATGCTAACGGGCTCTCCCAACATAAATATGAAGTGGAACATTTCCTTCCAACATAGAAAATATACATACTTTTAGTCTCTTAAACGCACTTCGCTCTAAAAAACTGCTTTAGAGTTAATGAATTTTTTGTATACGACACTTAACCCACGAGTGGAAGATCATGTGGCGGCACTGCCATTATAGTGCGCAAAAACATAAAGCATTTTCAATTGCCAGAATTCAGCGAAGACTATTTTACAAGCGACCACTATAAATCTTACTGACTTTAAAATTGCTGTCTCTTCTGTGTATTGCCCACCTAGATATGAGATTCAACACGATGAATTTTCCAGGTTCTTTGCTACTTTAGGACAAACATTTTTTGCAGCTAGAGACTATAATGCGAAGTACACCTATTGCGGCTCTGCACTCATTAGCCCTAGAGGAAGGCAGCTGTATAACACAGTTCAAGCTAATAAGCTCGATGTCGTCTCTGGAGGTAACCCCACCTATTGGCCAACAGCCATAAATATTTACAATACAACAATCAAACCTCATTTCAAATACTGCTTATTTCTGGGAAGCCAAACTCTGAAGGCAAGGCTTCAAAAACTCCAAAATAAAGGATGGCATTGTATTCTGCGGTGCCATCAACTGACTCATATTAGAGAAATGCTAACAAGACTGCAGTGGCTTTCTGTAAAACAGCGACTTGTGATGAACGCTTTAATTTCTATTTTCAAAATTAAAAATGGATCGTTGCCAGAATACATTCGAAGATATTTAGTTTACGTATCTATTTTTGCGCAACGTAAATGATTTCAGATTAAATTTTTGTTCAACCAATTTTAGTCAAAATTTGTTATTTTACAATGGTCTTAAATTACTTAATGATATTCCAGAAAATTTAAAATATGAAAACAATTTTTATATATTTAAACGTAACATTATTTCATATGTCAAACAAAAGTTTTAGTGCATTAAAATCCTTTATAATAATTTTATAAAATTGTACAAATAATAGCATGTATGCTAAATAAATATACTAAAAAAATAAGCTGCCAGACGTTATTGATTTTGTTATTGTAAAAAACATCAGACGTTTTATTTTATTGAATTTTTTGTATTCAAAGCTTAAAAATCTATCTTCTATTGTGTAGAGAGAGCCGCCTCGCCAAGCTCAATGTGTCAGTTCTTTTTAGTCTCTGGTGGCCGTCAAATTGCAATAAATTCCGTGCTAGAGTGTTGGGATGTGCTACTAGTTTGTTTACGTATTTGGACGAGTACGTTTTAACTTCTTCGTTGATAGTGGGAACTTTGAGATCCCTATGTATGTTTTCATTTCTAATGTACCAGGGGCGCATACGATATGACGTAAAATCCTAGACTGTCTTCTCTGTAACTTCTTGATGTTCGATGCACAGGCAGTACGCCACAGCTGAATACCATATGACCATATTGGCTTTATAACGGATTTGTATAAAAGGACTTTATATTCCAAAGCCAAAGTTGAGTTAGGACTTATTAGCCAATGCAGTTGATTTGTTCGAAGCTTTATGGACGTTATTTTTGCCTCAATGTGACGGGACCAAGTTAGGCACCGATCTAGGTGGATACCTAAATATTTAACGTGCGTTTCCGATGGAACCGTGGTATTAGTTATTGTGATTGGTGGACAATTTTGCCTTCTAAGGGAAAATGTTACATGAGCACATTTTGATGGATATACCTTTATTCTCCACTGTTTTAGCCAGTCTTCTAGCTTATGAATATGGGACTGCAGCTTTTCAGATCCATCCTTTGGATCATTACTGACACTTATAATTGCAGTGTCGTCTGCAAAGGTTGATGTATATGTATATTGGCTTGTCGGCATATCCGCTGTATAGATGATATATAATAGCGCCCCTAGCACACAACCTTGAGGTACTCCTGCACTGATTTTCCCATTTCTTGAAAGCTGATCCTTTGAGCTTACTTTAAAAGATCGATCTGACAAATAGCTTTTTATAAACTTGTGGGTGTTTTCAGGAAGAACCCGAGCTATTTTAGTAAGTAGCCCATCATGGCAGACGTTATCAAATGCTTGAGAAATGTCTATAAATAAAGCTGAACAGTATTGCTTTCTTTCAAAAGCCGATCTAATAATGGTAACGATTCTATGGACTTGTTCAATCGTACTATGCCTTGCTCGAAAACGTTTTGTTCATTTAGAAAAGGAGTTACACTCGAGACGAATAATTTTTCAAATATCTTTGACAAAACTGACAGTAGGCTAATAGGCCTGTAGGATGTAATCTGGCTTAAGTCCTTTCCTGGTTTCGGGATCATAACAATTTCAGAAATTTTCCAAGAGCATGGGAAGAAGCCGACGCGCAACATGGCATTAAATATGTAAAGCAAAATTCCTACATTTGAATAAGGTAAGTTTTTTTATCAGTGATCCTGTTATATGATCAGGTCCAGGTGATTTCTTCATATCCGTATTTTTAATTGTCGATTTTAAAGAAGACAACCGAAATTTCCTAGGATCATTCACGGTGTCACTAATAATTGGAGTAGTGGAATTACTTATATCATGTGGTGCGAAAACCTCCTCTAAGTGATTTGCGAACGCATTTGCCTTTTCATTTGAGTTTTTAGCCCAAGTACGGTCTTCAAGTCTTAGTGGGGATTCGTAAGCAATAGGACATTGTAAGTGCTTTACAGCTTTCCGTGTTTTTCATTGGATCCAAGTTTTTTAAAAAGTTGTCGATAGCGAATTCGTGCTTCGGTCTCAATTTACTGCGTAAGTTTTTTTTTTTGGCATAAGTTCATTTGTATTTTTATGTGTGGAGAACGACTATTTTGCCATTGTCTTCTTATCTCAATGACGAGCATCTGAATATCTGCTGTTGCCTGGTACGATATTATTTTAGCTGATGGCTTTGTTGGCGTTGCAGCTATGGCCGCGGCAGTCAAGACGTCTGTAAAATGATCTACAGCTGCTTGAATATCAGCTGTATTTCTCAGTGGCATGTTTAAAGGTAAGTGAGGGCTCACATACATTTTATATTTTAACCAATTCGTGTTTCTGTTCGGGTAGAAACTAAGGGTTTTAGGTGCAGTGACAAAACTGTCGTGTAAAATAACAATTGTAGGTGAATGATCAGAAGATAGGTCATAGCATGAACTAACTAACAGTTGGTAACGTTTGATGTTTTTTACTATAGCAAAATGAATAAGGTCTGGCAACTTATTAAAGTCTGTGGGCCAATAGGTGGGTTTACCGGCAGATACGACGTCCAGCTTGTTCGCTTGAACTGTGTAATACAACTGCCTACCTCTAGGACTAAGGAGTCTGGATCCCCAATATGTGTGCTTTGCATTGTAATCACCAGCGGCAATAAATTTTTGCCCTAGCGTAGCAAAGAACCTGTATGGTGTTCGATTTTATGCCTAGGCAATACACTAACGAGACTACAATTTTAAAATCTGTAAGATTTATAGTCGTGGCTTGCAAAAAGTCCTCCCTGAATTCAGGCAATGGAAAATGCCTTACGTTTTTTCAGACTATAATAGTAGTCAGACCACATGCCCTTTCGCTTGGGTGCTTGGTGTCATATATAAAATACCCATAAATTCTAAAGCAGTTTTTTATAGTAAAGTGTGTTTCAGAGACTAATAGTATGTGTATATCATGTGCTAGCAGGAAGTGTTTTACTTCATATTTATGTTGGGAACGCCCGTTAGCGTTCCAGAAGCATATTTTTATTTTAACTGGTTCATTTTTTGCCAAGCAAAACTTGCAGAAGAATGTTTTGGGTTCGCATCATTTCCTAAAACATACCCTGCATAGTTGTCATGAAATTATTTATTGTCTGTATTAAGTTCTTGATCGAGCTCGAATTGTTGACGAGGGGTGTCTGAGCACCCTCTTTTAAAACGTGGGCATATGAATGTTAATGCGCATTAGAACTTTTGGCATTCGCATTAGGTAAATCATTTCTCAATGTTTGGGCATATGAAAAGTTTGGCTTAGTGTGTGGCTGTGTAGCTTGTGTACTAGCAATAGAAACAGCATGAAGCCGAGGAAATTGAGAAGCTCTATATTGCTCATATTCGGGTTTACGTACGACTTTCGCATTATTTTTTACATATTGAAATACTTTGCAGTCCCTGTAATTTGCTGTGTGGTTTTCACCACAGTTGCTGCATTTTTTTGACTTTGGCGTCTGTTTTGGAAGAAGTGCATTCCAAAGTTCGGTGCGCATCACCGCAAACAACGCATACAGATGGTAGCTTGCAGTAGGTTTTCGTGTGTCCGAATTCCTGGCAGTTGGTACACTGACGGGGACCGTTACGTTTTAGAGGCTCTTCCACCGTTATTAGTCTGTTTAAAAGGTAGCGTAAATTATATATAGGATGAACCGAGTTTTTTAATTTAAGCTGCGATGCATTAAACACGATTTCAACACGATGCATAGGTAGGAGAACTTTATTCTTATTTAGAATATTGTGCACTGACCTTGCGACATAACCTTCCACCTCTATGGCACTTTTTATCTCCTCAGTGGGAACAGAACTGTCAATGCCCTTTATAATGACAATCAAACCTTTAGCACTTTTTAGTTGATACGTATAATAGCTCTTATTATCTGCATCGAGACGACTTGCGATTAGGCGATAATTCTTCTAAGTGTGGGCTTGGATCTTCGTTTCTTGTATCTGTCCTCTTCGTACAGAAGCCACATAAAAATTTTCTTTACCTACGAGTTGGGACAGCATATTTACAATGGCATTTGATGTTTGTTCGCGCAAGTAGATTGGTGGGGGTTTTTGTTCCCTTACAGTGGGTTCGGCATTTTCATTATCCAGGGTAGCAAGGACAGAATATCTATTTTTACTTACCGATGTTGCAGCTACTTGATGAGAACTTTTATATTGCTTGGCGGTTCGCTCTTGTTGTGAAGACTTAGGACTCGCCTTCCTCTCCGTTATGGTTATGTACCGATCCATACCAGTTTGCACGCGTTTAGATACAGTACCTGGTTCTTTTTCTTGTGAATTATTTGTTTCTTTAGTTTTATTTGTTGAATTCGTTGTTTATGTAGCAGATATATTTATATTTGCTGATAATGAACGCGTTCGGTCAATTGGCCTGGCGGTTAAAAAAGCACTGTCATCTTTTTTTTTTATTATTTATATTGTTTATTGCATTATTAGCATTTGTGAAGAAAAAGAGTAATAAGCATTGTTGTTATTATCTTTTATATTTTTTTCGTTAATGTTTGGTGCGCTCACTGTCAATTGTTTAAACAGGTTTAACCATGCACTTTGTTATTGTCTTTTTTATGACACGCTATATTATATTGCTTTTTATTTTTTGTTATTTATTTTGTTGTTACTAACTGTTAACTGTGTCTCTGCACTTGTTCAATTTTTAAAATAAAAAAGTCACCTTTAATATATAGTATGCGCTTAAAGTGAAGTACGTCTTTACTCAAACAGTTTATACTTTTATCGTTTATACTTTTATCGTTTATACTTTTACATCAGACGTGAAAAACTTTTAGTCAGTTCTTCATACGATTTATCTTTTGATCACTCACCCACAGTCATTAGTTTACATGGCATTTTTTCCACTGCACCTGAAAGCATTAATTTTTACCCAAATAAAAACAGGAAATGGTTAAAATATAAAATGTATGTGAGCTCTCACTTAACCCGACTGATATTCATGAAGCTGTTGATTACTTTACAAACAGCGTGACGGAAACAGCCAGATGTGCAACGCCAGCAAGGCCAACAGTTAAAAAGATATTCGCACCAGTCATCAGCTCATGTTCAGATTATTGTCAAAGAGAAGAGAAGGCTTAGAAGGCAATGGCAAAACAGTCGCTCTCCAGACATAAAGGTCCAACTAAACTTAAGCCTGAGAATCTTACGCAATAAACTGAGACAGAAACATAAATCCACTACCGAGAGTTATTTAAAAAATTTGGATTCAACAAATTCCCTAGGAATCTCCGCTAAGATTTGAAAACGACACCTGGGGCAAAAACTCTATTGATAAGGTAAATGCATTCGCGAATCACTTAGAAAAGGTTTTTACACCTCATAACATAAATAGTTCCGCTATTCCAAATATTAGTGACTCTGTAAATGATTCTATGAAATTTCGGCTATCTGCATTAAAATCGGTCATTAAAAATATATAGATATGAGAAAATACCCTGGCCCTGATCGTATTACAGGATCGATGATAAGAAACTTACCTAATTCATTTGTGAGAATTTTACTATTTATATTTAATGTCATGTTGCGCGTTGGCTTGTTGCCAAGTTCTTGGAAGATGCCTGAAATGGTTATGATCCCTAAACCAGGAAAGGACTCAAGCCAGATTATATCATACAGGCCCATTAGCCTACTCTTAATTTTGCCAAACCTATTTGAAAAATTATTCGGCTATGCTTTAACTACTTATCTTAATGAACAAAACATTATCCCCGACCATCAGTTTCGTTTTCGAGCGATACATGGTACAATTCAGCAAGTTCATAGAATTGTCACCGTCATTAGAACTGCATTTGAAAATAAGCAATACTGTTCAGCTTTATTTATTGACACATTTCCCAGCCGTTTGATAAAGTGTGGCATGATGAGCTACTCTAGAAACTAACTCGAGTCCTTCCTGTAAGCTCTCACAAGCTTGTTAAGACCTATTTGACTGATTTGTTTTTCCGACAGGGTGCTGTGATATAGTATATGTTTGGAACGATTTTCCGTCATCCCTTGTCAATTTTGGTTTGGAGACAAACCGGTTTAGGCTAGTTGCCATCTTCAGTGCCATTAGCGTGGTCAAAGGATCAGTTTTCTAAAAATGGCAGAATCTTTGCAGGAGTCCCCCAAGGTAGCATAATATCACCGTCATTATACATCTTTTATACAGCGGATATGCCAACAAGCCCATATACATATACGTCAACGTTTGTAGTTGAAACTGCATTTATAAGTGTCAGTAATGAAAAACTGCAGGCCCACATTCACGAACTAAAGGACTGGTTAAATAAGTGGATGATTAAATCCTTCAAAATGTGCTCACGTAACGTTTTCCCTCAGGAGGCAAATTTTCCCTCAATAACGATAGCAAATACCACTGTTCCAGCGGAAATACACGTAAAATATTTAGGTATCCACCTAGGAGATGCCTAACTAGGTCCCGCCATATTAAGGCAAAAATTGCGGCCACCAAACTCAGAACAATTCCACTACACTGGTTAATAGGTCCTCACTCAACCTTGGCTTTGGAACACAAAGTCCTGTTATACAAAACCGTTATAAAACCAATATGGACATATGACATTCAGCTGTGGTGTACTGCTTGTGCATCAAATAACCAGAAGCTACAAAGAAGACAATATTGGATTTTACGTCTTATCGTATGCGCTCCTTGGTATATAAGAAGTGAAAATATCAACAGAGATCTAGAAGTTCCCACTATCCAAGAAGAAACAAAAACATACTCGCCCAATTACATAAATAAACTAGTAGTTCATCCCAACACGGTAACGTGTGATTTACTGTAATTTTATGGGCACCAGGGACTGAAAAAACAGACACATTGATACTGTCGAGATGACACTCTCTAACCCAATAGTATATTATATTAGAATTTGAGTACATTAAATTAGTTATTACATTGGTAATAAATAATAAGTAATATTTTAGATATAAGATTTGAATATTGATTGTGAATTTTCTATTAAAAGAAAAGATTTAATAAAATAAAAATTAAAGTTAAAAAAAATGTTGGAGCTGACGCCGGAGAAATATTTAGTTTTGTATGACGAACAAAAATCATTTTGGGCAGAATATATTCTATCCAAAATGAATATTGTTTTTAATTTCCGGCTTCAAAATAGCCAAGAATAATTACATATAACAAACTTTCCCTCTCGGAATTTTCGGGAAACGATGAAGGCTCTCAATTTATAATACGCTTTCGAATCATAAACAGATTGAAATGTCCTGTTCTATAGGTTTGTTTTCGCTAAGCATATTTATAAAGCTGCACTTAGCTGCAGACTTTGCTTTAATTCTGTTATGCTACCCGTTAGAGTGCAACACAGAAGGAGTGAGAACTGATTTGGTTTTGATGCAAAAATATTCTGATTTTATTTTCTATTTCTTCAACTATTTATACTTAATTCTAATGATTACAATATTATAAACATACTTCATTTTTAAATATCCATTTACACATAAAAGAGAATTGAGTCATTTAAAATTGTAATTTTCTTTTCTTATTATTTCTGTATTTTAAAATATCTATGTTCTCTTTAAAGTGCTTTGACCTACGCTATTAATATTTATCATTTTACAAATTTTTTATATTCCTATATGTGTGTCACAATTTCTTTGTTAATTTTTTTTAAGGTTTATTGTTACATAAAATTTTTATCAAAACAAAAGTGGTGCAAATGTAATTAGAGTTTTTTTTTTTCTCTATTTAAAATATGTGGTATGTTGTTTATGGTATTTTAAACACATTACACCTTCCCCCTTAGGATTGAATTTATGAATGTAATGAAATGAATTTAATCTAAAAAAAAAAATTCAAATGATATATAAGTGTTTAATTGTGAAGTATTTGTAATAATGCTTATTGAAATTGTTTTTACTATTAATTAGATTTGTATAACTTAAGTATATTATTATGATATAATTTTTCTGAATTATCCATTTTTAATAAAGAATTAATTCCTAGTCTTTTTGTTATTTCATACGGTCCCTTATATGGGCTTTGATTCTTCTTTCTAGATTCTAACTTTATTAATACTAAGTCTCCTACTTTAAAATTACTAACATTTGTGTTTTTGTCATAAATTTCTTTTGATTTTTGTTTGGCTATGTCAATTAACTTTTTAGCATTTTCCAATGATCTTTTTAGTCTCAACTTAATTTCATTAGCGTAATTTTCAATGTCATAACACTTACTTGAGTGTTGTATTGTGTCTGTTGGTAATGCTGCTAACTTTCCATAAATTAGTTCGTGAGGCGAATAGTTTGTGTCAATATGTGGTGTCGTATTATATGCAAATGTATAGTATGGTATCCATTTGTCCCATTCATTATCATCAACAAAATTTAGTAAATATTCATTTAATACGCGATGATTACGTTCTAAAGAACCTATTGTTTGGTGGTGATAAGGTGCTGAAAATATTTGATTAATTTTCAATAAATTACAAACTTCTTTTAACAATTCGTTGTTAAATTCTGTACCTCTATCTGATTTAAGATTCTTAAAACATCCATACTTTAGAATGAACTGTTCAACTAATGTTTTAGCAATACTTCTAGCATCTTTTGTTTCAATTGGGTGTGCCATTACATATTTTGTTAATTCACATTGCATAGTTAGTATATATCTGTACCCATTAGATATTCTTAAAGGTCCAACAGTATCTATTTCTATTGTTTCAAAACTAGTAGTAGGACTTTCTGTCACGATCATTTCCTCTTTAATGTTTTTAGTTTGTTTATTTCTAAGACATTTATCACATTTGGTAATATAATCTCTAACCATCTTTCTCATATTCTTCCATACATAACGTTGTTTTAATTTTAGTACTGTTTTTCTTATACCAAAATGTCCTGATAATGGTGAATTGTGGAATTCTTCTATAATTTTCATTTGTGATCTTTTATTCGTAATATGTTGCAAAGGTTTGTATAATATAATATTCAATTCAAAATTTCTATACTTATTTGATTTCAATAATTTCTGGTATACCTCATTATAAATTTTATTTAAATATCTATCTGATATGAGCTCAAAAATATTATCTTCGCATGATAAAGCGAGATTCTTTATATTTTGCTTATGCATATAAATCATTAATTTCTCTAGTGACAAAACGTATTTTGCTAGATCTTCATTAACATTTATTACAAAGCTATTATCTTTACTTTCTATGGTACCATCTTTAGGTCCATTTTTTATATTTTTTATACCGGTTTTTATAATGTTAAATTTTAATTTGTGAACGTTCTTTATATCTTGTAATGATGTACATTCCCACATATGATCCTTATGTTGGGTTTGGGATATGTCATTCTCGTTATTTCTTTCTATATTCTCAATATTTTCCTTTGCAGTCATTCCACGTGTTGTTACTAAAATTTTCGATGGTAGTTTCCTATCTTCTTCTACAGGTGTCATATTTCTTAACATCTCAGAATCTAATTTTATTCTTGATAAAGCGTCCGCGTTTGTATTAATCTTTCCTTTCTTGTAAACAATTTCAAAATCATAATCTGATAAATCAATTCGTATCCGAGTCAGTTTAGATGAAGGGTTTTTATGTGAAAAAAGTGAAACAAGTGGTCTGTGATCGGTTACTACAATAAATTTTCTACCAAATAAATATGGTCTAAAGAATTGTATACCCCAATGTATCGCGAGTAGCTCTTTTTCTATTACTGGCTTGTTTAAATCATGTTTCCCTAAAGTCTTGCTAGCATAAGAAATTGGTAAATCCTTTCCTATCTCTCCTTGTGATAGTATAGCTCCCAATGCGTAATTTGATGCATCTGTGGTTAATATGAAAGGTTTTTCAAAGTCTGGGTATCTTAATATTGGTGCTGTAATTAATTTTGTTTTCAGTGTATCAAAAGCTCGTTGACATTCTTCCGTCCACCGGAATTCCTTCCCTTTCTTCGTTTGATCATTTAGACATTTTGTGATTTCTGCAAAGTTTTTTATAAAACGTCTATAATAATTACAGAATGCTACAAATCTTTTAACCTCCTATTTGTCTTTTGGAATTGGATATTGTTCTATTATTTTATGTTTAGAAGGGTCTGTTCGTATACCGTATTTTGTTATTTGATGTCCCAAATAAATTACCTCTGATTTTAGAAATACACATTTTCTTGCATTCAATTTTAAGTTGTATTTTGACAGGCGTTCGAATACTTTCACCAAGTTTTCATTGTGATGTTTTATACTACATCCAAATACAATAATATCGTCTACGTATAAAAATGCTTTGGAATCTAAGCCACTTAGTGCTATTGTCAACATCCTTTGGAAACTATTGGAAGAAATTTTTAAACCAAATGGTAAACGTTTAAATTGATAATGTCCATTACTGGTTGAAAATGCAGTTAATCGCCTGGAATCATCGTCTAAATCTATCTGATGGAATGAGTTAGTCATATCCAGAGTTGAAAAATATTTCGCTCGTCCAAGGCGATCTAGAACATCTTCTAGTCTTGTTAATGGAAATTTATCATTCACTATTTTCTTGTTAAGTTGTCGAAAATCTACAACTAATCTCCATTTCTGTTTTCCATCTTCATTTTTCTTTGGCACTACTAGTAGAGGTGAATTATATGCGCTGTTTGATGGTTCAATGATGTCTTTGTCTAACAATTGTTGTACCTGGTCATTAATCTCTTCTTGTTGTGTATGTGGTAATCTATAATTCTTTATGTATACTGGTGTATTGTCTGAAACCTTTAAATTTTGTGTATAAAAGTTATTAGAAGTCAGTGTCTCTCCCTCTAGGTGAAAAATATCCTGATATTCTTTAAAAATCTGTAATAATTCTGTTTTCGTTTTTTCATCTTTTGTGTCAATTTTCAAAACATTCATTAATGTATTGAATCTGTCTTCACTGAAATTTGTTTGCCTTTGCTTCTGTAATAAGGTGTAATTTCGTAAGGGTTCTATTTCAAAATTAATATTCTCTAAAATAACGTCTTTATCTGTTGTATTCAATATCCTGACATGGTGGTTGCCTCTTCCTGGTACTATGGTATTACTAACAAATATACCTGGCTGAATTTCATTATTAAGAATGATACTATCTTCGCATATATCCAAATTTACAGGATGAATACTTTCTGATCGTTTTTCTACTTTTATGCAATAATTTTTGTTTACCCATGATTTCATAGGTATGGTGATCTCTTCACCCCCTAAGGTAAGTGTTAGCGTGAATGTTTCATAGTCAATCTTACATAAAAATTTTGTAAAGAAATCTCTTCCTAAAATTCCGTCAGTTGGTATTGGAAATTCCTTTTCAATAATATGAAATTTGTAGTTTTCACTGAAATTGTTTATGGTGAATTTCAATTCTGATGTTCCTACGGATCTTATCTTTTCTGTGGTGATACCTGTGAAGCTAATTGATTTTTCTTTATCGATATGTAAGAAGTCTTCATTTAATCTATTAATTTTACATAAAGAGATATCTGCCCCTGTGTCTATTAAAAATGTCAGTTTTGAGTTGTTACCTAAGTCTAAGTTTATATAATTCGTGATGTTGTTAGATACCTGAAAGACATTATTTAGTTTTATTATTGGTTCTCTGGACAGTGGGTTCGTAAAGTTCCTTGACTCACTTCCGGATCCTGATGGTTTTCCTGTACATAGTGTATATGTCTTCTATTCGGAATGTTGTTCTTGTAATGATTCCTATTTTGGTTCCTGTTGTTTTGGTTATTATTATGATAATCATGATAATTATTTTGTCTGTTACCACTGTTTCTGTTATTATTGTTATGCTGTGTAGGCCTGCTGTTATATGCGTTACCATTGTTATTATATTGCCTATTGTTATATATGTTTCTGTTAGAATAAAAATCATTCCTTTTATTGTTGTTATTGTAATTATTGTTGGTGTTCTTTATGTTTCTCTGGTTATATCTTTCGTTCCTATTATTTGAAAAGTAAAGGATTTGCTCAGAGTTATTAGAAAATTCTTTTTCTAGCTCTAATGCTAATTGTAATGCTTCATTAAGTTCTTTGGGTCTTGAAGCGAAAATAGTAGGTTTTAAATCTCCTTTCAGTCCATTTTTAAATACATTCAATGCATAATCTTTGTTTAATTGTTTTATAGTTGAAGATTGCACTTCATTGCAGTTTTCTATTCCTTTGATTTGCAATTCATTTAGTTCCGCAATTATTTCTAGTATTTTTTCATGATACGTGGTCACATTCATGTTCCTTTGCGAAAAATTATTTAAAGTAACTTGTATTTGCGAAACTGTTTTTCTTGATTTGTATCTATTTTCCAGAAGAGTTTTCAAATTTTCTAATGTTTCTGGAGCTGTTATACCCAATGAAGTTTTTACAATGCTAGACAATTTTACGTTATAAACAAAAGTGATTAAAATTGGTTTTTGTGCTGACTCTAAAGTATTATGAATTAAACTTATGATTGTAATAAATGAATTCAATTCCTTGTAATTTCCTGTGAATTCAGGAATTACTTTCATTGCAGTCTCTAGGTTAAAATTCGCCATATTTATTAAATTTTGCTTTTTAGATAATAAAGATTGTTCAAAAAGTGTCTTTGCTGTGTTATAGTATTTGCTAAATTTTTCTATGATTTCTTTAACTTCTTCTGTCTTTGTTTTTGTGTCAGATAGTTTCAGAAATTCTACTTGCAATGATTCTAATTCTTTTAATTTTGTTACTAGTGTGTCTTCACTGTATCCTTTATTTCCTGCTTTCTTAAAGTTTTTAATTAAAGTTTCTACTTTACTTATAATTACTTCCATTTAGATACATATACTATTATTTGTTTTCTATATGTTTTATTAAAAAAATTTTTTTTTTTAAACCTGTACTACAGCTTTCTTTTGAACATAATTCTTAATATATCTATTTAACTTACTTATTATAAAAATTATTACAATAATACAAAAAATAAAAAATGCATCTAGTTTAATAGTCGTCCCGAAGTCCATCTCTTGGTTGTTGTTATTATTCACTGTGATGGCTTCTACAGATTTGGATTTTTGATTGCCCATTTAATCTTTGTAGCTCTATGTATAGTTTTCTTTTTTCCTGTCCGTGTGACAAACCTATTAGTCGCACTAATTCTCTTCTTTGTTTCTTTATTTGGAGTTTCTTTCCTCCCCTTTTCGTTTTCTTCTTCGTTTCTCGTTTCTGTTCTTCTTTTTTTCTTTTCTGATTCCTCTCCAAGTACTCTTCAATTGTTAAAGGTTTTGGCCCAGCATTTAATGGAGTAGGTGTGTATTTCGGTTGGTTTTTCTGTGTGTTGGCACCCTCTGGTATGTATTCTTCTACGCAATATTTTGAGAATATTGCGTCTATATCCTCCTTTGACGGGGTTGGATCTTCGTGCCTGGACATATAATTAGTTGGAAAAGGATTCAATTTTGATAAGGTTTAAAAGTATTCAATGGTTGGCAGGATCGCCATGAAATGTCCTGTTCTATAGGTTTGTTTTCGCTAAGCATATTTATAAAGCTGCACTTAGCTGCAGACTTTGCTTTAATTCTGTTATGCTACCCGTTAGAGTGCAACACAGAAGGAGTGAGAACTGATTTGGTTTTGATGCAAAAATATTCTGATTTTATTTTCTATTTCTTCAACTATTTATACTTAATTCTAATGATTACAATATTATAAACATACTTCATTTTTAAATATCCATTTACACATAAAAGAGAATTGAGTCATTTAAAATTGTAATTTTCTTTTCTTATTATTTCTGTATTTTAAAATATCTATGTTCTCTTTAAAGTGCTTTGACCTACGCTATTAATATTTATCATTTTACAAATTTTTTATATTCCTATATGTGTGTCACAATTTCTTTGTTAATTTTTTTTAAGGTTTATTGTTACATAAAATTTTTATCAAAACAAAAGTGGTGCAAATGTAATTAGAGTTTTTTTTTTCTCTATTTAAAATATGTGGTATGTTGTTTATGGTATTTTAAACACATTACAAGATGCACAGACACCCCTCATTAATAATTCGAGTATCTAATACAATATACAGGGTATGTTTCAGGAAATTATCCGAACCCAAATACGCTTCTGCAAGTTTTGCTTCGAAAAAAAGGAACCAGTTAATAATATGCTTCTGAAACGCTAAAGGGCTTTTCCAACATAAATATAAAGTAAAATACTTCCTGAGGTAGGCAGTTGTTTTATACAGTTCAAGCAAACAAGCTAGACGTCGTGTAGGGAGGTAAACCTACCTATTGGCACACAGACATTAATAAGCTCCCAGACCTTATTGATTTTGCTGTAGTAAAAATATCAAACACGATCAGCTGTTAGTTAATTCATCCTATGACCTATCTTCTGATCATTCACCTACAATTGCTATTTTACACAACAGTTCTGTCATTGTAAACGAAACCTTAATTTTGTACCAAAATAAAAACACGAATTGGTTAAAGTATAAAATGTATGTGAGCTTTCATTTATCTTAGAACATTCCATTGAGAAATCCAGCTTAAGTCTTCATTAGTTTATTACAGACGTACCTAATATTTCGCAAAAAAATAATATTAAAAAAAATACAATTGAGCAAGTGAAGAGAGAATAAAAAACAAAGAATATACAAAACCAACAACACAAGAAATTTTCCAAAATTACTCTCAAAAATGTGAAAAAGTAAATGAACACTTTACTAGCTAAAATTTGCAAGTTAAAGTAGTGTTGTAATGTATAGGTATATATGAGTACTCAATAACTACCACTATATTTTTTGGAAATATAATACATATATGTATATTATTATAAAAATAATATGATTATGGTCATTTATGTTCAGCATTGTCGTGACTGGCGTTTTTCGAGTACGGCTTGTAATAGAATAATGAAAAGTTTTGCAATTTTATTTAATAAAGCACTAGACGTAGTCGAAATACGCTAAACACGATAAGGGTGATTAGCTACTTTTGAATAAAATGAATGAATATAATATCTATTTTTAATTAGTTTATACGTTATAACAGCCTGCCTACACATAGAATTTTTATTGCAATCACCGGAAATAAGGTCGCAGAAATGTTTATTTTCAACTTTGTGATTTATTTTCCAAGCGATTTTATGAAGAATTATTTATGTAAATAAACACTAATAAGAAACTACATTAAAGCGCAAACAAATGTGAGTTGAAAAGGAGAATTTTTGTTCGTTATTGTCTAACGTTAATGCTTCGTCTTTGCAATCGTTTCCAAACTATAATAATAATAAACAGCCGGCGAAAACGGGTTAAATATATTTTTGAAAGGAAACAAATTGAAGCAATTTTCATTGTAATAAAAAGCTTTATCCAAAATAAAATATCAAAAGCAGTAGAAAAGTAATTTAATAAATTATGTGTTAATTTAAATTTATTTGCAAATATATATTTGAACTAATTGAATTATTTGCCTGCTTAGTGTAAATTACCAAGTAGCTACGTAGTCATTATATTTACATCACTAAAAATTACAACTGGTCTGTGAAAATTAAAGAAAAAAAAAAAAACAAAAACATTTCAGAGACAGTTAAAACCACAGGTTTAGACATCTTATGTTGCTTCTGTTGTTCCTAAGTTACACAAAAATAAATGTATCTTTTTAATACTTTTTACCGTTTTAAAAGTTTACATTTACTTACAATTTCTTAAATTTTCCAAAATATTTTTATTTTCAACTTAATTTAGAAATATTGTTTTGTAAACACAAACGCAAAACAGCTGTTTGAATAATTATTGCAAATAAAAATTTTACTTGTAAAAACTTGCAAGAATTTTTCTGTCTCTCAATTTTTTACGCTCTTTTGACGCTCTCTCGTTGCAAATTGTTTGGGTTAATGAACGCTTTCTAGTAACAATTGTTACAAATTTGTACAAATTTTTAGTAAATGAACACACCTAATATGTTAGAAGATGAATTCAACATGTTCTTAACAAGTGAAACATTATTGTATAAAAGTTTGACGACAAAGAAAACAGAAACAAAAATCAAGAAGTTTAGAGCATTAAACGCATAACAACAAATCATGCATAACTTACAACAAAGATTCGTTTGTAAATAAAACAAATACGGAGATTCCAACCAATATAAAGCAGCTGTTATCGTTAGGCCCAAAGTTCGCATTACCTGTAAAAAAACAAGGATTTCCTTTGTTCAAGTGTATTGCAGACGGAGAGGATATTATTCAGACAAACGTAAGAAAGAGGAGCTAGAGACAGCAAGAACTAAACTTGTAATGACAATAGACAATTATCTCAACAAACGATTATTGACATCAAGAGAGAAGAATTTGATTAGCACAGTGGGTAAAGCAAGACAATTTTTAACAAAAAACAAGAACATTTTGATATTAAAATCAGACAAAGGTAAGACTACTGTAGCAGTTGAGAAAGACGATTATGAGAATAAAATGAAGAATATATATAATGATATGTGCACATATAAACGAATAAAGACGGATCCAACAACAAAATTACAAACACGCAATAATATTCTCGTCGAAAAACTTCTCAAACTGAATATAATAGACACATTTCAAAAATACAAACTTAGTAATAATGTAGCCACTGCCCCAAGAATATATGGACTCCCTAAAGTCCATAACGATGGCATGCCACTTAGGCCCATTTGTTCGTCGGTGAATTCTCCATCATACGGATTATGTAGATACATAGTTCATATATTAAAGAATCTTACAAAAGATTCTAAATACAACGTCAAAGATTCAATTGACTTTAAGAGAAAATTGACAAATACAAATATTTCAGAAGAGGAACTATTAATATCCTTTGATGTGGTATCATTATTTCCTAGCATTCCGGTCAACTTGGCCTTCGATATCATAAAAGGAAAATGGGAAATAATTTCAAAACATACTAAGATACCTAAAGAATTATTTATTGACATATTAAAATTTTGTATTAAGGAGAATAGATATTTTAAATATAAGGAGAACATTTTTGAACAGTTAAAGGGAATGCCTATGGGGTCACCAGCATCTCCTGTAATTGCGGATATAGTCATGGAAGACTTGTTAGATTTTGCACTTGACAATTTGGATCACAAACCTAGATTTATGAGTAAATATGTAGATGACCTTTTTTGTATAATAAAGAAAAATAGAGTACAAGAAACACTCAAATCCCTCAACAGTTTCCACAGACATATACAGTTCATTATGGAATTGGAAAAGGATGGTAGACTACCATATTTGGACGCACTTGTAATACGCAAACAAAATACGATAACAATAGATTGGTACCAAAAGGAAACGGCTTCAGGACGAATTATAAACTTTTATTCAAACCACCCTAAACATATCAAATTGAATACAGCACATAATTTTGTAAAAAGAATATTACAAATTAGTGATGAAGTCTATCACATAGACAATATGAAGAAAATAAGAAGTACGTTACAAAAGAATAGTTTTCCAAATTATTTTATAACAAATTTGATCAACAAGACTAAAAGGAAGTTTAACACAACGTCTGTAATAACACCTACAGAAAAGATTTTTAAATCAATGACATATATCCCAGGTTTCTCCCAACGTATTACCCATTCGAATATTTTTGATAGAGATAAAGTAAATATTGCATTAAAAACGGAAAAAACGTTAAACAAACTCTTTTCGAATACGAAATTTAAAATAGATATATTGGACAAATCAAACATAGCTTACAAAATACCGTGCAACGGAAACGGTTTGGACGCATGTAATAAAGTATACGTTGGAACGACAAAGTCAAAATTAAGAACAAGATTAACGGCACATAAATTAGATTGCAAAACACGTAAAGGAATGGCTGAACAAAAAACAGCATTAGCAGCCCATGGTGCGATTCTCCAAATATATCAAGTGCAACAATATTACAACAAAAAGACAATTACAAAAAGAGATATACAGTAGAAATGCTACACATAATTAATACACCAACGAACAGAAGGATGAATTATAAAACAGACACAGACAACTGCGCACATACATACAGACACATAATAGAAAAATCTAAATACAAGAATATTTAGTGAGCATTGAATTTTATCAGTGGACAGACGACGGCTTTACTAAGTAAGAAAATATTATTATATATTTGTTTCAATTTGTGTAATATAGTGTTTATATACGTGCATATCAGTATAAGAACATATGGTTATAATTTTTGTTTTTGTGCTTTATATTTTTTTTGTGTATTCCTGCTTGTTCCTGAAGAAGAGCACCGAAGGGGCTCGAAATATTGAACAAATAAAATAATTTATATTTAATTAAAAAAACCAATCAAGAGTTTTATTTAAATATAAAATTAAAGGACTGGACCTAGAGCCTGCGTAGAAAGTAATTAAAAATATAAGGTCGGAAAGAATACAATTAAATAGATGAACAACTGTAGAGCAGCCGTTTAGTAGTAATGGTCCTCGTTAGTGCACTAATTGTCAAGGATTCGGGCACACAAAAACTTGCTGCAAGTAACCATCCATTTGTGGTATTGCGGCGACGCCCACCCAACTTCGGAATGCAAATCTTCCAAAACTGTTCCCAAGATTAAAAAATGTAGCAACTGCGGTGAAAACCATACTACAAACTACAAGGGCTGTAAAGTCTTCCAAAATAATTCGAACATAGTACATAAGCCTGAATATGAACAATATAAGGCTTCCCAATTTCCGAGGCTTCATGCGGAATCCATAGCTAGTACACAACCTAGTAACATATTGCACACTAAACCAAATTACTCGTATGCCCAAGCACTAGAAAATGATGCACAATTACCTAAGGCTAATCGTGGGGCGACAAGTCAGTTCGCGCGACAACACTCTTATGCCAACTTAAAAGAGGGTCCACAGATACCGTTTACAAACAATTTGAATTCAATCGATAACTTAATACAAACAATGAAGAACTTTATAACAATACAGGGTATGTTTCAAGAAATGATGCGCACCCAAAACATGCTTCAGTAAGTTTTGCTAAGCAAAAAATGAACCAGTTGAAAATATGCTTCTTTATGTTGAGAGAGCCCCCAACATAAATATGAAGTTGAACATTTTCTGCAAACACCGGAAATAGACATGCTCTTGGTCTCTGAAACACATTTCACTATTAAAAACTGCTAAAGAGTCAATGGATTTTTCACATACGATACTAAACATCCAAATGGAAACACATGTGGTGGCACGGTCGTCATTGTGCGCAAAGACGTAAGACACTTTCCAATGCCAGAATTCAGCGAAGATTTTATGCAAGCTTCGTCTATAAATCTTAATGATTTCATAATTGCAGTCTCATCAGTGTACTGTCCGCCCAGGCACAAAATCGAACACCATCAGTTTTTCAGCTTTCCTACACTAGGACTAAATCTTTTCGCAGCTGGCGACTACACTGCAAAGCACACCTTTTGGTGCTCTAGACTTCTTAGCTCAAGCGTGACACAGCAAATAAGCTAGACGTTGTATCTGGGGATAAACCTACCTATTGGCCAACAGACTTTAATAAGCAGCCAGATCTAATTGATTTTGCCATCGTAAAAAATATTAGACGTGATTAATTAGCAGTCATTTCGTCCTTTGAACTATATTCATACCATTCACCTACAATCGTTATTTTAGAGGAGAGTATTGACACTGCACATGAAACCCTTATATCCTAACCAAATAAAAACACTTTTTGGTTGAAATATAGAATGAATGAAAAATCTCACTTACCAACGAAGATCGCATTAAGAAATCCGGCTGATATTTAAGCAGCTGTGGATTATTTTTCGAGCGCCCTGACGGCCGCAGTAAGAAATGAACACCAAATAAACGATCAATTAAAAGAAATTTATACCAATCATCGGCCGATATACAGACTCTCGTCAGCGAAAAGAGAAGGCTCATATGGCAATGGCTACATAGTCGATTTCCTGACATCAAGATAAACCATAGTTCAATTGAGCAAGTCCACCGAAACGTCACCGTTATTAGATCTGCATTAGAAAACAGGCAATATTGTTCAGCTTTGTTTATTTATATTTCCCAGGCGTTTGATAAAGTCTAGCACGATGGGCTACTTACGAAAATAACTCGAGTTCTACCTGAAAACTCTCACAAACTTCTGAAGAGCTGTTTAACAAATAGAACGTTTAAGTAAGGTCAAAGGAATAATTTTCAAGAAAAGGGGATTCCTACAGGGGTCCTCAAGGTAGTACATCGCCGCTATTATATCTCATCTATACAGTGGATATGCCACCAAGCGTAAATATATATACGTCAACGTTTGCAGGTAAAACTGCACTTAAAAGTGTTAATAATGATCCGAAAGTTGCGTCTCAACAACTTCAGTCGCACATTCATGAGTAAACCCATCGAAATGTGTATACGTAACCTTTTCCCTCAGAAGGCAAAATTGCCCACCACTAACAATAACAAATACCACGGTTCCAGCGGAAACGCACGTTAAATATTTAGGTATCCACCTAGATCGATGCCTAACTTGGTCCCGTCACATTGATGCAAAAATAACGCGCATAAAGCTTCGAACAAATCAACTACATTGGCTAATAAGCTTTAACTCAACCCTGGCTTTGGATTACAAAGTCCTTTTATACAAACCCATACTAAAACCAATATAGACCTATGGTATTCAGCTGTGGGGTACTGCTTGCGCATCTTATATTCAGAAGTTACAAAGAAGACAGTCTAGAATTTTACGACTTATCGTAAGCGCTCCCTGCTACATAAGAAATGAAAATATACACAAAGATCTAAAAGTTACCGCTGTCCAGAAAGTAACAAAAACATACGCGTACAAATACGTAAGCAAACTAGTGGTCCATCGTAACACGCCACCGCGAGATTTACTGCAATTTCATTGGCACCAGAGACTGAAGAAACGACGATACGGATCTCGCAATAGTAGATAGACTTTTAATATTAAGATTTGAATACAATAAACTAGTTATTACATTGGTAATACCTTATAAAAAATAATTTAGAGATAAGATTTGAAAACATATTGTAAATTTCTTTAAATAGAAAGATTCAATAAAACATGAATAAATTAAAAAAAAACGTAAGTCCAAGGGGTAAAAACATATACAGACTAGTAAAATGTAAATACATAGTATAATACTTAAAAATAAATTAGTAAAATGTCTTAATATTCGACAAAAATATTATACAATTTTGTAGATCATATTTAAAATACGTTTTTAATGTATTACATTCAAAACTAATCCTATTAGGCAATGCATTAAAAAAACTCAAGGATTTAATCATGGGACTTAAATGTCAATTTGGAACCAAACAAAATACCCAAATCACTAAACTTAGTTACTATTGCTAAGGTATCATTATGTAAGTGATAAGAAGATACTAATGGGAATTTAGCTCTTGAAAAAGAAACTTAAAAAATATGCTGGTATTAAGATTCAAATTATTATTATTACACCCGACACTCAAGGGAGTCATGGTCATTTTGCAATTCTAAAACATCATTGAAATTTTTAATACAAGAAAAAATTTCCAAGTCATCAGCATATAATAAAAAATTTTAAAATCTAAAACATTGCAAGATGTCATTAATAAAAAGATTAAAGAGGAGAGGACCCAAAATACTTCCTTGTGGCACACCTGATATTTAATGATATTTAAACGATTAATGTACATCACTTTGTCCAACACAAACCCAAACCATACAACTTTTTCAATAAAATGCCATGTGACATTTTATCAAACGCTTTCGAAAAATCACTATAATAGTATCAAACACAAAAATCTGTGAAAACAGTAAGATTTGAAATAGTGGATTTATTGTTCCGAAAACCATGTTGTTGAGAAATTATTAAAAATTTCGTATTAATATATGAAGTGTCGTAGATAATGTGCTAAAAAAATTTTGATATTGATGAAAGTTTAGAAATAGATCTATAATTACAAACATCATTACAATTTCCCGATTTCAATATCGGTATTACAAATGTTAATTTGCAACGATCAGCAAAAACGCCTTCAGAAAGGGATTTATTAATGATATCTAAAATTGGGTACACTATTGACTAAGAGCAAAATAAAACAAAAAAGGCTGAAGACATCAACAACTGTTTTAAAAGAATTTTTTACACAATTAGTGGCATTAGAAATATCCTCAATAGATAAAACGAGTAGTCCCAAATTACAATAAGGATACACTGTTTCCTCAATGTACACCTTTGAGGTATTAGAATCAAAATTCGCTATTTAAATTAAAATTACCAACAACCAAAAATCGCGTTTTCCCGTTAAGATTTAGTACATTATTTACATCAGAAGCATATAGTTCATAAGAGCTATTAGGAGGTATATACGCACCACACAAATAAAATTATGACATCAGGAGCAGGAATAATTACAAATATTTGATGAAGTAATTCATCAACAACGACATTGGAAAAGGCATAGGAGCTGTATTCATTCTTAACCCTTAAATGCATGAGGTCAGCCCCCGGTATTGCGACCAAGCTACTCTTATGGTAAATCGCTCGCTGAACACGAAATGGGCATTCGTTTTCCTGGAAAATGCACCGTTTTCACGGAAAAGCGGAAAAACGACGATTTGTGATGTGTACCATATATGGTACACTATGCATTCTATACATATTTAGAATAAAATACAGTTTGTTGAAATACTTTTAATATTTATTAGAAATTAATGAAAAAAAACATATAAATAAATGGAAAATTCATGTAAAATGTGTGAAAATAACAATATTGGTAGTTTCCAGTTTTAAAATAATATTTATTATTCCTTTTTAGTATGGTAATCGACGAAGCAATTACGTTTTTCGTTCAAGCAAAGATGAACATTACACTTTCTGCACTTAAAAATGGAACGGTTGTTAACTTTTTTATCTTCACCACATGTAATATTTTTGCAGCGAGCTCGTCCTTCGACAACTGGCAGGTGGTCAATACCATCATATCGCAAATCGTCAGCTGGCTGCTGTTCGTTTTGGCCTCGAGAGACTGGCAAAGGTACGTCTGGCCGACCACACTTTCTTTTCTTTTGTGTCATGTTTGTCAGCACATGGGATACCTCCAGACGGAACTCCTTTTTGGGTTATTGGGATTGAAGGGTTTGCTCTTTTAAAAAGAAGCCATGCATTAACCATGCAAATGTCGAGTAAATGGTAGAATATTCTGATGTACCATTTTCGGCTTTTTAGTCCAATTTTTAGACGACCTAAAGAAGAATCCATTAGGTCTACGCCGCCCATATGCATATTGTATTCTTTGATGATTTGGGGGCAGGGAATCGTGATTACTTCGTGGTGCTTTTTATCCCATCTTTCAACAGAAGGGACGTCAACAGCAACACCATGTTCAGCAAGTAATGGTTTTATGCCAACGAAAGTGGACACAAGGTTAACGACCTTGTTATCTTTCCAAGATATTGATGTTTATTGCACACCATGAATGTGTGCTGTAAACTCTGCCGAAACGCCTCTATTCATTTTCATCATCTCCTTAGGGTCAGGAAGTTTACAATTCTTTATGCGGTTACGGTTGATTGTTCCAATGCTGTGAATGCCTTGGGTCCTCAAATAAATCAGTAATGGTATGGACGTGTAATAATTATCCATATAGACGACGTAATTTTCAAAACGGGGAACTTCACGGGTCATACGTACTACAATATTCGCAGATGCCTTCAAATCAGGTTCTCCCGGCCATCTACGATGTTCTTCTCCAGTGTAAATTTCGAACTTATACATAAAACCGGTTGTATCGCAAAGTGCGAAAAATTTAAATCCCCATTTCTTTGGCTTATTTGGGAGATACTGCTTCATATAATGTCCAACTTTTGTGGAGCACATTTGCTCATCTATCGATAAGCGAGGCAGCATAGGAATCGATTGAAAACGATCGTTAAGTGAATTCACCATTGGCCTAACTTTGAATAATCGGTCAGGATTTTCGGCATCATACTCATCGTTATTGTTTATATGGAGGTACTCCCTAATCTTCTCAAACCGGTTTACAGTCATTACATTACGCACTGCATCAACCCCATTCTGTCTGTTCCAATAATCTCGCACACAAGGAAGTTTGTGGTAAGACATATAATAAATAATTCCAATGTATTTACCGAGTTCCAAGGCATTAAAAACGAAGTTTTGATTGTTCTTTTCAACTTTTGCGTAATGAATGGTCTCGTCCACTATTTTCGCCATCAGCCCGTCCGTGAAAAAGTATTTGAAACATGTGTAAGGAGTTGCGAAATCATCTGCTGAGTCTGGTTCCAATTTAGAGCTTCCAAGAAAAGAGATTTGCTCTTCGTGCAACTGTAGGTTTTCTTTTTTCCAACGAACTCTCTCAAAATCATTGGAAGTTATGTCTACAACAACGTCCTTATACTTGCAGCATTCTTCACGTACATGGGTTAGCTTTTCATTCTGATCGACGAAAGCATTTTCGGTGGCAGCGTTTTCTGTTAGATCATCTACAGGTTGCACAGGGGTCGATGAAGCCAACATTTTTATCCTTTTTCGTGGAGGCGAAGAAGGCGGCTTAGTCACTATAGACAAATCAACTGATATTGAGGTACCAATATCAGGAACAGGAACTCCAGAAGCTTCAAGAATAGATACGTCTAGTTCGTCAATATTGAGAATTTCGTCAGAAATTTCCCCTGCATCCAATATGGCGTAATCGGTTTCGGCACGATTTCTCACACGTTGCGGCATTTGAGTTTCATTAACCAATTCATCCGGTCCGTCATCCACCCATTCTAATTCATCATCAGACCTATCGCCATTGTTTGGTATGCCAACTACTTCGTTATCGTCATAATCCTGAAGCATATCCGACACCTCATCAGCGTTGTACCTCTTCCCGTCAATAATAATACCATCCATATCTAAATAAACAACGCCAATAATAAATAAAAACAATAACTTATAAAAAATAAAAATGAATATAAAAAATAATAAATAATAAACAATAAATAATAAAAATAGTCATAGAATATGCATACATCCAGCACACAATGAACCACATGTGCAGATGCATGTTGTACCATATAAGGTACATAGAAAAATGGAGAAAAAAACTAATAAACGATATAATATTTGATCAAGATTCATCATAATTAGCTAAAAAAAAGTCCAATTTACTTACCAATACTTGTTTCCACACGAATAATATGTATTTAAAACTTTTTTTTCACTATTGAAATTCACTTTTAAAATTTTGTGCAAAAAGTGCATACACCCACTTTGGCAGCTTACTGACAATTAAAACAAATCGTAAGTGAGCTTAAATGGTATTTTTATGAAGAGTGATATTGTTTTTTATAATCTATAGCTAACGGTACCACTCTTTAGTTATATTAGCGAGAGTATCATATGATTAAAGTCATGTACCATATTTGGTACAGTATGCATTTAAGGGTTAACCACTTCGGTACGAGCGTCGACTATAGGCGACGGCCACAGATGATACCACACAGCCAAACGTCGCCTATAGTCGACGGCCATGATATAAACGCGCACCGCCGAGCGTGGACTATAGGCGACATCCAGGAGTTTTCTCTAATCTCTGTGTTTGCGGATAACTCGCATAATTTTAGTTTCGTTCAGACCATCGCTCATAACGGTTTCACATCTGTAAAACGGTAACTGTGAAATAGGAGTTATTATATTTAGTTCTCTTTATATTTTAAAGAAATAAATAAAAGCGCGTTTCATGGCCGATAGGAGCCGCACACAAGGCAAAAGTGGCAATTTATGACAAAATTCGATTTTTCAAGTCAATTTTTTAATAATTACCGATTGTAGGGTAAAGAGAAGAGAATGCTTGACTAGATTCCGTTATTTTTTCATTCCTTTTTGCTTACATTCGTTTTCTACACGCTGTCAAAGTTTCTTGTTGTTAATTGAAAAACTATTTAAAATATTTTATTGCGTTGAAAGTAACAATTATAGCAGCAATAACTTCTTCCGTGTCGCGCTAAAATATAAACAGTGGTCAAGAATATGGAATCTACAGGTATGTACATTTTATAAATACAGTTGAATGCAAAAAAATGTGGTCGTAAGTATTAAAATATAATAATATTGCGGTTCTAGACTAATTTCTCTTTAAAATTGATGTTTACTTAGACGTACAAGAAAAGTTCCGCTAGGTACCGCTTTCTGTCTTTGATATTTGCATTTAGTAGTTAGTTGGTCGTTGGTGAATTTTGAGAACTCAAACCAACTCATTGTGACACTATCTTCATTTATTTACAGAGTGATGCAAGTCACTCGAAATACCATGTAAGAAAAATGGATCTGATTTTAGTGCTACAAAATGAAAACTTTTATAAATTATCATCGTCTAAGTGTGTGGAACGATTAACTAGCTACATATTGGACAATCATACTGCTTATAAACAATCAAAACATAGTGCTTTACAACTAAAATGTGTTCTCAAAGTGTGCGTTTCCAAACTGTTGAAAAAGTGGAAGAACTCGAATTGGAAGATTGAGAGATTCACCCAGTATTATTTAGGGTGGTTAAAAAACGACGACGACGAAGACCCATATACATAAACATGAAGATGAGAATGAAGCATCCTGATATAGCAATTATTGTAACCTATGTATTCCTTCATAAGTACCACTAATAAAATATTGTATTATGTATAGTGAAATATGTTTACTTTTTTTCCTGTCCTAAATTCATATTTTTTGGTCTGGACTTGAAAAGGGGGGCGCCAGAGCGATTTTTTAAGAGGGGCGTGGCAACTCCAACTTTCATCAAATTTCATCTTCATGTCTCTGATACTTCATGAGATATAACCCTGTGAAGTTTGAAGCTATATATACAGATTTCAATATTGTGAAGGACGAGTACATAATGCTAAAGTCGTTATTTTGTTAGTTATTAACTATCATATTATGTTAAATCTCTTCTTAACAAATCAACTTCACTAGTTAGATATTTTTGTCCTCCTAAATTACCAATTTTGCTGTGTGTGCGCCGTACCGTAGTGGTTAACAGTGATTAAAATACCACCTCCTCTCTCAAGACCAGTTCTTATGTAAGAGATATCTTTACGGTACACAGCTTTAGTTTAAAATACTCAGCATCACACAATTCAGAATTTAACCATGTCTCAACAATTAAAAGATATCATAGCATCTTTGCGAAGACACCTGAAATAGGCTTTTACTTTTCGTGCGCATTCCAGAAACATTTCGAAAGTATGTTTTTAGCTTAAATAAGCTAACTAAGCTGCGTTTGACAACTTCATTGGTTTTCTTGAAAAAAAAAATAAATAAATGGTCTAATTTTTGTATCAACGGGCCATAGAGTTGGTTTAATTATCTTATCAAAAAAGCATGGTGAGACACCAACTTTAAAGTTTACATGTTTCAAAGTTTTTTCATCCACATCTTTTTTGACTAACCTCTTACATTAAATGTGTTGTTTCTCAATACGTGTTTTTTGTTGCAAAATTCATTATTTGTTGTGACTGATGGCATGAAAGAAACATGCAAATAATTTTTCCTCACAACTGCAGCAACACTAGTTCGGCGCTTACGTCTACTCACATTTGTCCAACCAGTATGTTGGCTGTCATTCTAACACATATTAATTCAGACGCAACCTTAGGGTTTGACGTAATAGAAGAGATCTCATCATTACATTGCGCCTTGCGAAGTTGTTTTATATATATTTTGCAATTTCCAGGTTTACTGAAAGCTTATTGACCTCCACTTTAAATTCTTGTACAATTTTAATTCATTTAACTCAGTAGACAGTGCGGAAATAAGAGAAATCGTTTCAGCTGAAGAAGAAAGGCAAACTAAAACCAAATTTAAATTATCTCTAAATAAGTCAACTTGTTTGTCATTAAATTTTGCACAAATGAAATGAAATTTGGCAGGCAATGTAAGTTGCAGTAAGCGATTTAAAACACTTTCCGCACAACGTTTTAGATGGAGCTTTAATAGCAATTAAGTATACAAAAGATGCGATGATGGAAAAAACACGTCCGTACGTTACAAGATTCACTGAATTCAAACAGCTGTAGATTATTTTACAGACGTCGTGACTGCTGCACCCAGAGTTGTAACGCCAACAAAGCCATCAGTTTTAGAAGGCAATGGCAAAAAAAGTCGTTCTCCACACAACAATGCAAATGAGCTTATGGCAAAAACCTTACGGAATAAATTGAGAGAGAAACAGAATTCGATATTGACAGATTTCTAAAAAAAACTTGGATCCAATGAAAAATATGGAAAGCTGTAAGGCACTTACAATGTCCTATTGCCTACGAATCCTCAGTAAGACTTGAAGATCGCACTTGGGCTAAAAACTGAAGTGAAAAGCCAAATGTGTTCGTGAATCACTTATAGAAGGTTTTCACACCACATGACATAAATAGTTCCACTATTCCAATTATCAGTGAAACCGTGACTTATCCTAGGAAATTTCAGTTATTTTCTTTAAAATCGACAATGAAAAACACAGATATGAGGAAATTACCCTATCCTGGGTGCTAATTCTCGCAGTCGATACCGTGCGAAATTTACTCGAAGTTGAATTTTTTTTAAATTTTGGGATTCTCGCACACGCTAACGCGTAAGTTGTATCGAAATTTCTTATGATGGCACACGATAGCGAGTGTACGATCGAATGTAACCGTGCGAGTTTTATTCGATTCCAAATTTGGTGTCGAAATTTTATTTTTAAATAGTTCGTTGGATAACAAGTGTTTATTTAAGATTTTAATTGTTATATTAATTAATTATTCGTATAGATTTTCGTACTTTTTTGTATTACTCCCTTAACTTAACGGTTTATTGTTTTTGTTAAAAAGTAAAAAATAATTATTCTTGTTTGAACGCTTTACAAGTGCCACAACAGTTTTTTTTTTTAAATTAACCACATTTTATTTATTTCGGTACACGCAAACAACTGGAAAATGTAAGTTAAATCTTTAATAAGTTTTATGCAAATTAAGTAATTAATATTAATTATTAGGTCGAATATAACAAAAATAAATTTCAGACAACAACAAATTCTTGCTGAGTTTATGTCTGAGCACAGCAATTTGGCCAAAGGCGTTTTACCAAATACATGCCAAGGAAAAGCTACTGCTAACAGACTTTGGGAAACTTTAACTAATAAATTAAATGCCTCCGGTCCACCGGTAAAAGATGTAAAAACTTGTCGCAAGGTAAATTATTAATTGTTTTCCACATTAACATGCTGCAGATAAAGACTTTTGCAATTTGTAGGTGTATTCTGATCAAAAGCAAGAAAACTGGAGGAGGTCCTTTTGACGAAAAACCGCCAAGTGTTGCTGATGAACAAATTTTGGACGCAGCAGGCCTTGATGTTGCTGGTTTGCAGGAGGTCCGGACATTCGGATCCCAAAATCAGCAACACAAAGAAATAGATGAAAACACCACAGTTTCACGTGAGGAAAGTGATGATTTATTCGAAAAGCTAATGGATACATTTGAGCAAGATGATACTCCAAAAAAGACTGTAGCAGTGCACTGCGATTCCTCATCTTCAAAAAAAGAGCGGAGGGAAACAAAAACAATTTGGTTAAAAAAAAATATATCTGCAACGGAAACTTACCACAATGAAGTTTTAAAAAGACTGGATAAAATAATAAAAAATAAAGAAAAGAAAAAGGAAATGGCTACGGAGTTTCACCAAATTAATATGGACATTAAGAGGATAGAGTTAAATATACGAACAAAAGAATTGGAGCAGTTAAACAGAAATTAGTATGAATTACTGACATTGGAGTTTAGCATATTTCTTTTAAGTATTAATTTATTAAGAATTGTTTTTTGTTTTTTTCGTATTGAAGTTTACCTTTCTGTTTTTTGTTCGTAAATAAAATTTACAATAATTCTAAATGAATTAGTTTTAAATTATTATTTTAATTTTTTGGTTTTATTTTCTATAAATAGGACCTTATATAAATTGAGAGTACAACAATTAGTTTGGAAACAAAGAATTTTTAATATTATCTCTTATTTGCTTTCCTATTTTAGTTATTTGTGTGTCCGTTTAAGTGTCATCCTCATAATTGGGCACTTTAAATTTTGTACATAAATTATGTAGTGCGCTGCAAACATTGGAAAATTTTGCAACTTTTTGAGGAGTGTATCTGCTTCTTTTGTCGTGACACAAAGTTTTCCATCTGGCTTTCAATATGCCTATAGTTCTTTCAACTATACATCTGGCTTTTGCATGAGTGTCATTAAAAAGTGATTCCCTCGAGCCTTCTTGTGGACTTCGGTAAGGTGTGATTAGCCATGGTTCGAGAGGATAACCAGAATCACCTTGAAATATGAAATTATTTATATTAATTATATTTTCTGTTTGTTAATTAAGGAAACTTACCTAAAAGCCAAAAATTTCGCTAATTGGTTTTGTATTTTTCTTCTAAGAGAATTCTTTCATCAGACTCCTTCCAGACAAAAGAGTCATGAGCTGCACCACCATATTTACTATTTATTGCTAAAATTACATACTTGTGATCACATATCTGCAAATAAATCATTATTGGTTTATTTACGATAGTTAATATTAAATATACTTACAACCATTGAATTAAGCCTATGAAATCCTTTCCTATTGAAAAACATATGCTCATTTGGTGGTTTTTGTAAGCCAAAATGAGTTCCATCTACGCAGCCAATGACTAAAAAAAGAAGTAGTTAGTCATTATCGTAGGTGTGTATATTAGTTGTACATGACACGTACCTCCTGGAAGCTTGTACTTCTTCATAAAAAATTCTTTTGTTTCCTCCCAACTATCGGTACTGAAATTTATAAATTTTGGACACAGTTTCATTTCCATTTCATCCAGAACTCTTGAAACTATTTTCGAAAGTGCGCTTTGACTTATACGAATAATAAAATCGTTGCCGACAGTATTTTGAAAGCCTCCGGAAGCCAAAAGCAATAAAGTGGTGGCCAATTGTATTTTTGCTGGTACGGCAGTTGTCAAATGTCCAGCAAATTCTAACTCCTCAAGAATATAGTTAAAAGCTTCCTTGGAAACTCTAAAACGTTTCTTAAACCTATAAAAATAAATTTTTACACGTAATTTTTACAAATCAAAGGGATGTATACTTACTCATTGTTTGGCAAGCCCAATGGATCACTTGTTACTCGGATTTTCCTTCTAATTGCATTTATATCACACTCACTCTCAGACTCTGATGACGAAGAATAAAAAAATAAATTTACGTCCATGACCGCGATTAAAAAAGGAAAAACTTTCAAAATTATAAAACAAATTCGCAATTCTTTTGATAAATTATTTAATTTTCTTTGTAAGCATATGTTTTTTGTTTACATATTTGTAGTGTTGGTTAAGCCCTTTTTTTTTATCTTTTACAACACTTTATTACAAAATCGAATCGCAAGCTAACGAGTGCCATCATCAGAAAAACTCGCATAGTCGAAATTAATTTCGATACGAATTTATTTAGATCACGAGTCCCGGAATTAGCCCCCTGATGGGATTACAGTATCAATGATAAAAAATTACCTTATTCAGCTAAGAGAATTTTACTTTACATTTTTAATGTCATGTTTCGCGTTTTCCCATGCCCTTGGAGGATGTTTGAAATTGTTTTAATCCCGAAACCAGGAAAGGAGTCAAGCTAGATTACGTCCTACAGGCCCATTAGCATACTCTCCGTTTTGTCAAAGATGTTTGAACAATTATTCGCCTCGAGTGTAATTCCTTAACCTAATGAACAAAACGTCATCCCACCGGCTGAACTTTGTTATAGCCGCCTTGGGAGAAGTCTGGTGCGCGGCTTGACGTGATCCCGATCTGTAAGTTTCCACGCAGACCTAAATCCGTTGTACCCCTTTCGGCCGAGCCTCGCGATCCCGAAGCCGTCCTGGTATATATTCGGGGCAGCAACCCTGATCTCCCCACCCACAACTGGAAGCTGGTCAAAGTTGGCGCTGCCGAGGGTTTGACCAGGAAGGTTGTCATTGTCCTGCCGCTACTGCAGAGACAGGCCAAACTCTTTTATGGGTTAGCCAGTAGCTTGACAGCGTGTCTACCGTGGCGATAAGGGTGACGCCGAGGCTGCCAATGTAGGATTGGTAACTGCATTTGTTAGAGACCCGGCAAGCTTGGAGGCCTCAGGGGAGCCCCAAAAAGAATCTCGTATGACGCTGACGTCACAGTAGAATTTTCGAATGAATTTCCGTCATCCCTTGTCAAGTTTGGTTTGGAGACAAACCAGTTTCGGCTATGTGCCATCTTCAGTGTCATTTTTCGTTCTCAAAAAGGATGACGGAAATTCGTTCCAAAATTCTACAGCCTGTCGGAATATCAAATCAAGAATCGACGTCAGTCATTTACGATCCGGACAGTAGCGAAAGTGACGCAAATAAACCTGTACCACTCGAAAGCAGCATCAGCTGCTCTAGCACTTCGTCGTCTGGAGAAGGACGCAGATTTGGCATTGGTACAAGAACCGTGGCCCATAACGGTAAAATCCTGGGACTCAATGACCAAAGCTACAAGCTGCTGTATGCGAACAGCACAAGTAAAATAAGGTATTGCATTATAGCTAAAAAGCATCTTAAACTCTTCATCCTCCCTGGTTTCAGCGATGAAGGCGCAGTTGCTGCTTGCTGGGAGAAGCATAGCGTCGGTATCTGGCTTCTCTCCAGCTATATGGCACATAACCATGTAGATCCGCCTCCGAGCATCCTAGACCACAATTTGGCTACTTGTAGCAAACAGCAGGCGCATCTCGGTTGTCATCGGCGCAGATGCAAACACACACCATCCCTTCTGGCGCAGCACAAACACCAATAAAAGAAGTGAGATTATTGCAGATTTTGTACTTAACCTTAACTTATTAGTAGTGAATAGGAGTTCAGAATCGACCTTGGTAGTCGCCAACAGAGTGGAGGTATTGGACATTACTTTGGTAAGCGCTCAGTTTGCCTACTACATAAAGAACAGGAAAGTGTCAACTGACTGTTCATTCTCTGACCACCGCTACCTGGACTACTCCATAAGCGGAGTACGAAGAGTGGCTACGCCCTTCATAAATATGAGGAAAAAACTGGGAATTTTAGGGACGCATAATTACCGACCGTATCCTACTACCACCGACAATTACAATAGCTGTGGATACAAACAGGGCTGCCAATCAGGAGGAAACTTTGAGGTTATGTAAACCTTGCATACCCAGAGGCGGTTGCAAACCGCCATGGTGGTCACTCAACTTAAAGGAACCTCGAAGGAGGTGCAGAAAGCTATTCAATCAGGCCAAGAGAACTGGCGAGCGGTCATTCTATAAAGCTGCTGTGAATAAATTTAAAAACGAGTTACGAAGCGCAGATCGTAAGGCTTAGCTGAATTTCTGTGGTAACGTGGAGAACTCTTCCCGAAAGGAGCCGCACGGGCATGATTCTCGCAAAATCTTCTACGGTCCATTGATTTATACAGAGGCCGAATGGATTGTAGACCTGAAGCGAACTAGAATCGTTAGAGGAATTCATGGGTACCCACTTTCCTGGATGTATCGCAAACTCAGGGTTCACAAAGCATCCTCCCCTTCACGGAAGGGTGTCGATAGACATCCTTATTTGATCTTATGTCCTACCTCCCTCTCAATATGCGTATACTAAAGGTAGATCAGTTGAGACAGCTCTGCACTCACTCGTGGTATATTTGGAAAAAGCACTCGAGTTTAAGAATTATTTATTACCAGCTTTCCTCGATATAGAAGGTGCCTTCAATAATGTACAACCGGCCTCCATTGGCGAAGCTCTGGGAGTGGTCGGCATCGACCAACCTACTTCATTATGAGTACTCGTATTATTTACGGGCAGACACAATTTCAAAGCTCCTAAAACGAATGGAGTTGAATTGAGCCTATCGGGCAATGTAAAATATTGAGGCTAGAGCTACCAAGGCGATGGCAGCTACATATATCTGTAAGAAGGCCATAGGTCTGGAACAAAGCTATGGACAAGGCTTCTAATCGGTCTCTTTTTGAGAAAGTATTGCCTTAAAATATATAAAAGTAAAACATAAAAAGAAGAAAAGCTACTGGAACTTGATGCCTCCATAAAGAAGAAAAAACTGGAATTATTGGAAAGACAATTAAATCATAATAACTTTTATTGAAATTTTTGCTTATTTATATTTTTGTTTGAAATACATATGGTAATTTAATAAATTTTTCTTAAGCTAAATTAAGAGTTTTTAATGGAATCTCTGGTAGCTTCGGTAGAATCAGCCCTTTCATTTTCATTATTCACAGTATTCGTTTCCCTTTCATCTGAAGGAATTGGTACATCACTATCGGGAAACGATGTATTATATTGAACACAAATATTGTGAAGAGCTGCGCAGGCATTGACGATTTGTGTAATTTTTTGAGAGTCTTAGTGTAACTCACGTGCTCCAAGAAGGCATCGAAATCGCGATTTGAGCACACCTATCACCCTTACAATAATATTTCTCGCGGGTAACCAGCATCCCCTAAAAACATTATTGTAATACTGATTTTAGTGTATTTGAAATTACATATCGAGAATCCACGAATTGCGTTCACCAGCATCATATTTTTCTCGTAGAAACTTTCTAACACGGCTGGTGTTCCAAATTAAGGAATCATGAGCAGATCCTGGATGTCTGGCATCTATATATCTTATACGCATCTTGTGTTTACAGATCTATGTATAAATAACAAAGAAAATAAGTTAGTAACTCAATTTTTACTAGTATTTTTATTAACAGCTTCTACTTACTATCATTGCATTTATGCTAAAGAAAACTTTCCTATTGTAATGTAAATGTTGAGAACTCTTGTTAGGCCCTATCATTTTGAAGTGCGTCCCGTCTACACAGCCCATGATTCCAGGAAAACCAGTTCGCTCATAAAAAATCTCTTACATTCTGTTATTTCATCATCCGACATTTCAAATTTCACCCAAGTTTTACAAATCGTGGTACTCATCGCATCCAAAACTTCAGACAAAATTTTACTAACCGTAGGTTGAGCTAGCGATAAGTTGAAGTTATTTCCAACGCTTAGCTGATATGACCCTTGTGCAAAGAATCTTAAAGCGGTTGCCAATTTTATTGTTGGTGTTATTCCTGACTTAGGCATATTGCATATAAGTTTTGTTGAGCCTAAATGTATCCACAAACCTGAAAATATATATCATTACGTATATTTATATTTGAAAATGTTTGAATTAAAATATATTTTCTTACACAGAATCGGGAATTGAGAAGATGTCAACTTGCTGTCGCAACATCCTTCGATGTGTATTCAGTTGAATTATTTCTTCGTCTTCACTTGAACTTGAAAAGTAAAATTCAGTGCTTGCCATTTTTTTATTTGTCGTTTAAAATTTGTCAATTAAAAGAAACAACTTTTCAAAAAATTGCGTTACTATAACCAAAAATAAAGTAAAATTTGTAATAGTGCTGCCAAATTTTTTACATGTTTTCGATAACGCCATGTCTTCGTTTCGATATGCTTCAAGAATGCCAAATTTGAAACGAAGCGACGATAAAAACGACAACGACATAGAAACAACAATAAGAACGACAACGCCAACGGGAATATGGCCGATTGATTCTAGTTTGAAAATCCTATTTCTTTTCTAGAACCTTCCCGTTAATTCAACCTTACTCAACAGAAAGATTTTTGATTCTTGATTTAATATTCCAACAGGATGTTCTGATGTAGATTTTAGGATCGAATTTCCGTCATTCCATGTCAAGTTTGGTTTGGAGACAAACCTGTTTCGGCTATGTGCCATCTTCAGGTCCATTTTTCGTTTTGAAACGAAACCGATTTGTCTCCAAACCAAACTTGACAAGGAATGACGGAAATTCGTTCCAAAAATCGACATAAAACTTTCTATTTCTGCTAATCTCATTTTATTTAAGTGACTGTCCACTATTATACATAATTTTGTTCTGGCTATCCCCTTTTCCCTTAATAGTCTGAATAAAATAAGATAGTTGATATAGGTATTTTTTAGTGCTTTGATTTATGTTAAGTTATTTAAATAAGTTTTGTACACACAGTAATACAAATGTAAAATTATTTCAGTTTTAATGTTAACATTTTTTGCTGTCTGTAAATATTGAAACATTTTTGAATTTGTTTTGTGCAAGGCGTATCTAACTAGGTGACCTTGCTACGACAACAAATACAACAACAGTAGGCAGTTTTGTTTGTGTAAAACCCATTATTGCTGTCAAAAACATTTGTAAAAATAAAGGAAATTAAAAGAAAAAAAGTTGAATAAATTTTGTTTGGAACAAATTAGAACACAAATTGATAATTAATTTTTTTTTTTTACTTCACTTTTTAATTTATTTATACACAAACTATAAAAACACTAAGGCACTTGTATCAATGAGACTTTAATGTCAATGAACTTTTTGATTATTCGTAAACAAAATAAAATAGTTTGACATTAAAATTGGGTAAACAAAGGAAAACGAAAATTTAAGCAAAAAATTGTCACCTGCAGTATTAATGCCACCTGGTTAAATATGCCTTGGTTTTGTGGAAAGGTAAAATTATTTTTAATGCTTATGTTGTGTTTTCTGTAAAATTTGGAAACATTTTTGAAAAATTTTGTGACAAATATTTTATATCATAATAATTTTTTTCATTTAAATAATTTTAGTTTCTTAGTTTTGGTTGTTATAAAAAATAATTTATTTTCTGATGGTGCTGGGCAATGGAGTAGTGAAATATCAAAAAGAATAAGTTTTTATAAATTTGAAGAATTCCATAAATTCTTGTTACATCATGTAAACTTTCATGACTTGAGGTTTGCTTTGAAATTGCTGTTTTGTATTTTTCATTTTTTTCTTGTTCGTTTGTATCAAGACAGAAGTCGCAGCAGAAGAGTCTTAAATTTCGTTGAAGAAGGAGGTATAAAACTGCGATATGTATGTACCTTGTATACATTTGTATTTGATCTAATTATGTGCATTATGTTATTAATAGTAACTTTGCCTAAATAAATACCACCATTTACATGTTTAATAATAGTTTTGTACGTCATTAGCAAGTTTTGTTAGTCAAAACTCGTTGTTAGCCTAGTGATTTTGTTTTTTAAAGAAATTTTATGCAGAACACTAATTACTAAATAACATTGCGATGGTAACTAAATATATATTTGCTACATACATATGTATGTACGAGTATATGCATATTTTTTTTGTATATTTCATTCTTTAAAAGATATACGATATAAACTTCCAATAGAATATATAAATACATAGATTAGATAATTAAGATGTTTATATTTTGGCTCTAAGTGTATAAAAATAGAACAAATTTCCAATTTTTTTTTTTTAAAAAAATGTGTTTTTGTTTTACAATAACTTTTATGCCTCTACAAAATAAATCAACGCCATAAAACATGAAATTTTGACTTCTTTTTCAAGTGCCCAAGATTTGTATTAAAAACAATAAAAAAAATTTGTTTGAAATTTGCTTTTGTTGGTCATATAAATCTGGCGTTGCGTTTTATAAAAATAGGGCCTTTCTTATTCAATATACGTACACTGACTCAAAAAATTTCTCCTTTAATGGGTAGTTAAAGTTATTTCGTAATATTTTAAAAATATATGTATTATTTTACTAGAAGTCTTAAAATTATTTACAAGTTTAATAATTGCAAATAGTATAAACTATCTTTTATATTACTCTAACGATGCGCTGAAATACATTAAAAACCAAACTCAAGAATGTGTCCGTGCAATAGAAAAATAGGCTGACTTCCTGAACGAATGTTGCTTTGTAGTAATAAATGGCAACATATTCGTAAATGCATCAATAATGCTATCAATAAGTAGAGAAAAGCAAAGTATTCAAATAAAAATTTGTTGCAAATCGTACACAAAATACTAAAAAAGTATTTACACAATGCATGAACACCGTATTAATACAGTGTTAACATACGTTTAGGAAGCTAGCCATAGTTAAACATAACTATAATAAAAATATTCTTAAAACAAGTTTTATTTTTTAGCTCTGATGGGATGAAGTATTGGATAAATAATATCCGAAACTATGTCTAGAGCTCGATCTTCGATAAAATATGTTACTGAAAACTACAAAGACAGGTACATAGTAGCGACAGAGAGATGATTGACTGACGGTCGGGCTCCAAAATTTAAAAGTTCTGTTAGTGCACAAACCGTCTGGAATACTTTAACGAAGCATGTGTTCTACGTCAGATGATAATTAAAAAATGTGTTAGGAGCAGAATGTGATTTCCATAAATCGTTAGGTGAATATTTTAAATGTAAATTCATAAGCTAAAGCAGCGAAATTGGGCGTATATGAAGATTTTCGGTTCATTTGCGATAATGTCCCTCAGCATAAGCGTGAAGTTTTAGGTGTGGTTACGTGAGAACGCAAGAACTTCAACTTATCAAACCCCACATGTTAACCCTAGATAATAACTATTAACAATTTTCGAGACAAAATTCACCAGCATATAATTAACAATAAACAAATGATGAAAGATATATTTCCTACACTCACGCTTCTTCACTAACGAAAAGGGTCGAAAAGGGACCCAGAAAGTAAGTGGTCTGCTTCGATATCCCCCCATAAATTAAACACAATAAAATTTCTTTACTTTCTGAAAGTAAAGTGACAAAGAGCTAAGCACTGTTGCCCACTCAAAAGACTTTTACAAATTTACAGGATTGTGGTAAAAAACTATTTGTAGATTTAACTTATCCTATTTGGTATATATGAAAAGAAAACTACTTATGTACATCCCATTAAAAACTTGTTGAAAAAATTTTTGAATCGTAGTAGTTTTGGTTTTTATGTTAAACATTTGAGAAATTAATTTATTAGAAAAATAAATTTGAAACGAATAAACAAATTTAAAATTGATTTTGTTTTTAATATGTTGTGTAATTTGTGTGTATTACAAGAGGTTACGGGCGATAACAAAGAAACATACGTAATTTCTTAATTTAAAGACGGATTCGACGACTGGCAGTTCCGGGTAAAAACCTATCTGGATTCGCTCAACTTATTGCTAACCTCCAAGTGATGCAGTAGCCATAGCATAATTCTCTAGGAAGGACAAGCAAAAGACAAAATCCTAAGCTATGTTTATTATGATTTTTTAAGTTTTTTAAACGAAAAAGAAACTGCATTTGAAATATCGAAAGGTTCGCTAACAGCCTTTGCTAAGCAATATTGTCAACCATATATTATTAAGAAAGAACTTGACTAAATTGTGAAAGAGCGCTTAATAATAGTGGACGCAAACTTTTCTGATCGTAAAAGTGAAAGCGTTGAAAAAAACGGCATTTTCAACTGAGAAATTCACAATAAAAGGATTATGCTTCATATGCAATAAAAATCAAGATCAAAGCATAATTACTGTCTGTACGTAAAAATCGACAAAAACCGAAAAGAGATATAGTATTTAATTTGCATGTGGATGACATACTGATTGTTTGAAGTAAAATCAGGAGTACAAAAAAGTTGAAGCCTGAGCTTGGAAAAGAATTTGTGACGTCGGATTGTGTCCCCTTAAAATACTTTTTAGGAGTGAAAATAACATTTGATGGTGGAGCATTAAGTATGTATATCTCAAGAAAAGAGTATAAAAAATTGTTTAAATAAATTTGGAATGTTTGAATACATTTCAGTTAGAACTGCAATAGAAAAAGGATTGCAGCTAATGCCAATATAGCCGACCGATTTACAAATCGTGAGCTGTTAAGTAGCTTGATGTGCGTTATGTTCTGTTCACGACCAGATATAGGCTACCAAATTTAATACCTAGGCAAGTTACCTAGGCAAAAATCCAAATGGTATACATTGGCGACACTTGAAGAGAGTTGTAAAAGAACTTCTTCTATGCAACTAAATTTTGTAAACGATAATTATAAACCAGTATGCTAATGCAGATTGGGCTTTAGATCTATGGAAAATCAGTAAGTGGTTACATATTTAAAGCATATGGCTGTACAATTTCTTGGTGTAGCTGAATACATTGCTTAGTATAGCAACCTCAGAAGCAATTTGGTTAAAAGGCATAATGAAAGATCTCCAATAAATAGATAACAATTATCAAATAAAATTGTACGAATATAACAAGGTAGTATAGAAAAGGCGACAAATACTAAAACTAAACACGTTAAACAAACATACTGTTAGAAAGCACCCTTTTATTTGATAATATGTATATTGCACGAGGAATAATCATAGTGGAACCAGTATCTTTAGAGATGCAGCAATTAGCCTAAAAAGTACAGTCATTAGTTTCACGGTGTTATACTAAGTTACGAGATCAACTTGGGCTAACCGATTGAGAGTGGGTGTTGAAATAAATTTCCAATCGTAGTAGTTTTTATTTTTATGTTAATAAACAATTGTAAAATTAATTTATTAGAAAAAGTTATTTTGAAACGAATAAATATGTACATATATTTAAACTTGATTTGGTTTTTAACAAATATTAGGGCAACTATTGCCCTCCAAATTTGTATATGTGGTAACTTTATCAGTAAACAAAACAATAGAAATGAAGCAAAACTAACTCATCAAAGCAAATCTTCACGCCGACGACATTTTGAAATTAAATAAAAAATATTCATCTGTAAGTGCGGCGCAAGGATAGCGGAAGAATATTATGAGCAATGACACTAATAAATAAACTAAAAAGATATTACTGCATTCAAAGCATGTCGTAACAATTATTTAAACTATATACACAAGAACATTTGTTTGAATTTGTTTTCTTGAGTAAGTTTTATTTTTGTTTTTTAGCAAAATCGACATAGTATCTCTTGTGTTTTTGTTTGCTTACTATACGTACTGCACTAAAAAATATTCAATTCATAATCATGGAATGTACATATCGCACACTTACTTCAAAGGAGAAGCAACTCAAAATTTACAATTTTTCAGAAAACCCAAAAAACAATTTTTTTTCGGCATATAAAAAGCCGACTTTTTTGCTGAATGAAATTTAAAAAAAGGATTATTATTCATTCAAGATATAAATAAAAAACATTAAAGGAATTAACTTAATATGGGCTTGTAATACGCTGACATACTCTCCGATTGCAGTGCAGTTAGAGTTTTTCAAGAAATTACAATAACAAAAACAAGGTAAAATTTTGTGTATTGGGAGACAAAATAATAATAAGCAATTTCCATATAATAACTCAAAATTTCGAAATTTTGAGTTGTGAAATCTTTGCACTGGGTGTGCGATATGTATGTATGTATATTTTCCGAATTACATTCAGGAATTTTTTCAATTACATAGCGTTTGAGAAATTGTTTGAGTCAGTATATATACGAAACAGTGCGCGGTTTAGCTCAATCGAATTGCTTATAGGCATCTTTCAGTCTCGAGACTATAACAGAATAAAATTTGATTTGTTCTTCAATAAGAGACTTTAGAGTTTGTTTGCAATGATTTTCTCGTTCCATTTTAAAATGCGACATTTCAGCAATAACGGCATATGAAATAATATCAGTACGTCGGTTAACGTCAGCCAATTGTGAATTACTCATCTTTTGTTCGGCAGTAATGCGTTCACATTCTTTTCGTTTTTGCATAGCTCCTTTATGAGTCGATAAAATGTCTGGAAAGCTAATTAATATTCCCCTTAAAAGAAAAAGATAAAAATATGTAAATATATGACACAATCATTTCTTTATATTCATAATGCTAGAGTAATAGTAATAATATACTTATAAAAGGCAGTACACTTTTAGTCCAAGCTTTTTGGAAAATTCATCTTGTATAATTTTTTTTAAGAATGTTTACTCCTCGCTACAGGGAATAAGAGAACAAGTTGCCAAGAAGTCGTGGAGTTTCTTTGAGCTTTTGCAAATTGGATATTAAAAGATTGAGGTTTTATTCTGCCGGCAATTATTATAAGAAAAAACATATATGTGGGAATAAGAAATAAGTGCTTAATTCGACTTAAGCTGAAAACGAGTTTATAGCTCTATTGTGGTTTCCCAATTCAAACGCACCCCAACTAAACTACACTTATTTAGACATATTTTGCGGGAAGTTACATTAAAATGAATTTCTGCTCTTATTTTTTTTTCAATTGCCACAGTAACATAATTTAACATACATTTTCGTTAGGTATAAGAACATAAAAAACACAAGTTGTTTTTTAAAATCTTAATATTTTTTTCCAAATGTATATCATATCTAAAAAAGCGCTGTTTTTTTTTTAAATCAACTTTAAAGTTCAGATTTCAATTGTAACTGTGGTTGAATATGAACATACATCTTATTTAGCTCATACCTGATCCCTAATATGTGACTTTTTTCACAAAATAAGTGAATTGCGCAATAGACTCAGTAAACACTTAAAATATGATAGTGCTTTTTTAACCGCCAGGAAAATTTACCGAACGCGCTCATAAGCAAATATAAATATATCTTCACAGGTAACAACACCCGAATCAAAAAAATATGAAATAGAGGCTGTACCAAAAATAGATTTTTTTAACTTTAATTTTTATTTTATTAAATATTTTCTTTTAAAAGAAAATTTACAATAAGTATTGAAATCCTATATCTAAAATATTACATACTAATTATTACCAATACCAATAACTAATTTACTGTATTCAAATTCTAATAAGCTATCTACTATTAGATTAGGGAGTTCCATCTCGCCAGACTCAACCGTGTCTGTTTTCTCAGTCTCTGGTGCCTATAAAATTGCAGTAAATCACGCGCTATGGTGTTGGGATGTACCACTAGTTTGTTTACGTAATTGGATGAGTATGTTTTTGTTTCTTCTTGAATACTGGGAACTTCCATATCTCTATGGATATTTTCATTTCTTATATACTAATTAGTATCATATAATAGGCGAAAACTCCCCGACTGTCTTCTTTGTAGCTTCTGGATGTTTGATGTACAAGCAGTATCCCACAGCTGAATGCCATATGTCCATATTGGTTATATAATGGGTTTGTATAAAAGCAATTTGTAATCCGAAGACAGAGTTGAGTTAAGACCTATTAACCAGTGTAGTTGAATTGTTCTGAGATTTATGGCCCCAATTTTGGCCTTAATAGGGCGGGATCAAGTTAGGGGTCTCTTCAGGTGGATACCAAAAGAATTACGTGTGTTTTCCAAATATTAGTGACACTATAAAAGATTCTACGAAATTTCAGCTATCTTCATTAAAATCGATTATTAAAAATATAGATATCAGAAAATCACCCGGACCTGATCGTATAACAGGATCAATGAATTTCAACGTTATTAGATCGGCATTTGAAAATATCCTATATTATTCAGCTTTATTTATTGACATTTCCCGGGCGTTTGATAAAGACTGGCATGATGTGCCACTCACCAAAATAACTTGAGTGCTCCCACAAGCTTCTTAAGAGGTATTTGACAGCAATTCTTTAAAATAATGTACTAGGGACGCCATTATACAATATCTATACAGCGGATATGCTAACAAGCCCATATACATATACGACATTGCATTTACAAGTGTTAACAATGATCCAAAGTTGCATCTGAACAACTTCAGTAGGTAAAGTCGCCCACCAATAACAAATACCACTGTTTAGGTATCCCCCTAGATAGATACTTAACTTGGTCACGCAAATATTGAGACTAAAACTGCAGCCATGAAACAATTGAACTATAATACACTGCGTAATAGGTCCTTACTCAACTCTGACTTTGGATTACAAAGTACTTTTTTACAATATGGGCTTATGGCATTAAGCTGAGGGGAACTGCTTGCGCATGTGACATCCATAAACTGCAAAGAAGTCAAGTGGTATATAATAAATGAAAATATCCATAAAGATTGAAAGGTTCCAGCTATTCAGGAATAAACAAGCATACTCGTCCAAATACGTGAACAACCTCGTGGTCCATTCCAACAGTCTATCCCGCGATTTAATGCGATTTCTTGGGCAGCAGAAAACTGAAATATTGAGCATATTGTAAATTTCTTTTAAAATAAATATTCGATGAAATAAAATTAAATTGTAAAAACACTTTTTTTTTTATTGGAAAACATATAATTAGTAGTAACTTTTTTCCATTCATTATTTCAGGAACAAAAAGTTTAAGATTTAACTATAATGTGCTTAAGCTGGCTTAAGCTACTGTGAAGAATGAGTGTAAAGACTGTCGAAAGCTTAAGCAATTTACAAATGTCTTAGGTTTTTAATTATAGATATTTTCCAGGTGTGTCTGTCACTCACTAAAATATATCTAGTTCTACCTGAAAACTTCCGCAAGATTCTTAAGAAGTATTTAACAGACAGAACGTTCAATATTTAAAATATATTAGCTATGAATATAGCTTGGATGCATTTTTATTTACAACACTCAATATATACATATACAGGGTGGGTTAAAAGAAACCAACGGGTGTAAAAGTTTAATAACTTTTTCGTTTATTAATTTTTTTTCTTTCAGATTATATAATATACAAAAGGGAAATTTTTACACTAAGTATGAAAACTTATGTCTCTTAAATGACCACCGTTTTCAGCTTCGCACTGATGGACTCTTTTTAGAGCATATTCCATAACATCTTTCAAAACTTGTGGCTGTAGTGTTCGAATTTCTGCAACAATGTTTGCCTTGAGTTCATGGATTGTCTCTGGCTTGTTCACATACACTCGCTCCTTCAAATAACCCCAAAGAAAATTGTCGGGTGCTGTCAAATCTGGCGATCGCGCTGGCCAAATAATTTCCGAATTTCTGGAAATTATTCGCCCTCCAAAAATTTGACTTAAAAGTGCCATTGTGTCTCGGGCAGTGGCTCCGTCCTGCTGAAACCACATACCAGGGCTGTTTTCAAGAGCAGGGCGTAAAAAATTTTCTATCATAAACCGATACCGCTCTCCATTTATGGTTACAGCACTTCCATCTTCATTCTCGAAGAAGTAAGGCCCAATGACATTTTCAGATGTGATCCCACACCATACTGTACACCTGATGGGGCGCAATTGGCGTTTATGAATGGCTCTTGGATTTTGAGATCCCCAGAACCTACAGTTCTGCTTATTAACAAAGCCATTCAAATGAAAATGAGCTTAATCACTCATAATCAAATTTTTAATAAAGTTGATTTCATTTCTGGCAAGCTCTTGAAATTTAACTGCAAAATTGAGACGTTGCCGATGATCTGCGGGTTTTAATTCTTGCACCAATTGCACCTTATATGGGTATAACTGTAAATCTTTTTTTAAAATGCGCCGTAGTGACGTACGAAGCTGAGCAGAACGCTTTCTGGCAGATGTTTCTGGTGCTTCGTTGACACTTTGCTGTACTCGTTCAATATTTTCCGCAGTGCGACTTAAACGTGGTCTACCGGTTCGAGGCAAATCTGTTACGCTGCCATGTTGGTGATGACGATCAACTAAGCAAAGAATCATTGCTTCAGAGGGCGAAATTCTGACCTTAAAATGTCGACGATATGCTCTTTGCGTTAAAATAATTGATCTCGGGTTTAAATAATAAAATTCGATTGTTCTGGTTCTCTGTTCAGTTGTGAACCTATCCATTATAAATTCTCCAAGTGTTGTCTATATAATCAAAGAAAAAATAAAAAAAAAATAATAAACGAAAAAGTTATTAAACTTTTACACCCCTTGGTATATATATATATATATACGTATATATATAAGTGATTTAGGCTGAGTACAAGCGTACGTAATATTTTTCACTAAGAAATAAAATTGAGGAAGTTAAGAGACACAAGTGAACAGTTACGTTTTTTTCTAATAATACTTAATTTTATTTTCATAAATCTTTCTACTAAAAGAAATTTACAATAAGTATTCAAATCTTATTTGTAAATTACTATTTACTAGTTATTACCAATGTAATAACACATTTTTTGTATTCAAATCTTAATAAACTATCCTCTATTGTGTAGAGACAGCCGCCTCGCCAGACTCAATGTGTCAGTTCTTTTTAGTCTCTGGTGCCTGTCAAATTGCAATAAATTGCGTGCAAGAGTGTTAGGATCTACGACTAACTAGTTTACGTATTTTGACGTGTATGTTCTAACTTCTTTCTGGATAGTGGTAACTTTTAGATCCCTATGGCTATGGCATATTGGCTTTATAAGTGATTTATATAAAAGGACTTTATATTCCAAAGCCAAGGTTGAGTAAGGACTTATTAGCCAATGTAGTTGATTTGTTAGAAGCTTTATTGACGTTGTTTTTGCCTCAATGTGACGGGACCAAATTAAGCGCTATCTAGGTGGATACATAAATACGTGCGTTTCCGCTGGAACCATGGCATTTGTTATTGTGATTGGTGGACAATTTTACCTTCTAAGGGAAAACGTTACATGAGCATGTTTTAGCCAGTCTTCTAGCTTATGAATATGAGACTACAGTTTTTCAGATGCATCCTTTGGATCATTAGACACTTCTAATTGCAGTGTCGTCGGCATACTTTGACGTATATGTATGTGGGCTTGTCGGCATATCCGTTGTATAGATGATATATAATAACGGCCCTAGTACACTGCCTTGAGGTACGCCTAGCCTACACTGATTTTCCCATATCTTGAAAGCTGATCCTTTGACGTTACTTTAAACGTTTTATCTGACAAATAGCTTTTTAGAAGTTTGTGGGTGTTTTGAGCAAGAACCCGAGATATTTTAGTGAGTAGCCCATCATGGCAGACTTTATCAAATGCTTGGGAAATGTCCATAAATAAAGCTGAACAGTATTGCTATCTTTCAAAAGCCGATCTAATAATGGTAACGATTCTATGGAGTTGCTCAATAGTACTAGGCCTTGCTCGAAAACCAAACTGATGATCTGGGATAGCGTTTTGTTACACTCGAGACAAATCATTTTTCATATATCTTTGACAAGACTGAGAGTAGGCTAATGGGCCTGTAGGATGTAATCTGGCTTGAGTCCTTTTGTGGTTTCGGGATCATAACAATTTCAGGCATCTTCCAAGAGCGTGGAAAGAAGCCGACGCGCAACATGACGTTAAATATGTAAAGTAAAGTTCTCACATCTGAATTAGGTAAGTTTTTAATCATTGATCCTGTAATAGGATCAGGTCCGCCTGATTTCTTCATATCCGTATTTTTAATTGTCGATTATAAGAAGATAACCAAAATTTCCTAGGATCATTCACAGTGTCACGAATAATTGGAATAGTGGAACTATTTATATCATGTGGTGCGAAAACCTTCTCTAAGTGATTTGTGAACGGTGCGGATTCGTAAGCAATAGGACATTGTAAGTGCTTTACAACTTTTCACAGGCTATGTGGAGAACGACTATTTTCCCATTGAACAGTTAGTAAAAAACAAAGAAATAAACAACATAACATATATATTGTGTGTTATAACAATAACTGGTATCTTAAACCGGTTAAAAAATTACATTGATAGTCAGTGCACGAGTGTACAAAACATTAATGACAAAAATACAAAAGAGAATAACAACACCGTTTATTACTTTTATTAGTTATACAGATGCTAATAATGCAATTAACAACTTTTAAAATACTAAAAAAGGTGATAGACATTTTTTAGCCGCCAGGGCCGTTGACCGAACGTGCTCATTATGAGCAAAAATAAATATATCTTCACAGGTAACAACCCCAGAAGCAAATAAAATTCAACAAAAAACATTACATGTACTATACCAAAAATAGTACAACGAAACAGGTATGGACCAATATATAACCAAAACTAAAAGTAAGGCCACTTCTAAGTATTCGCAGCAAGCGCGCACCGCTAAACAATACAAACATGCCGGTAAGCGGAAATAGTTTCTCCGTACTTGCGGCTGATGAAACTCAACCCGCTGTAAGGTAGCAAAAGCCTCCTTAAAGTTACTTGCGTGAGCAAACATCATATGCAGCCCAGTGCAATAGACCGATTCGTATTACTCGAAAGAAATATTATCCGAATTAATTATCACCAAAGCCAATTCGTGGTTTTATTTGGATAGTGCAGTGGCAACTCTCCTGTAAAGTAACGATTGTAAATAAGTGGTCGGAAGATAGGTCCTAGGACGAACTGACTAATAATTGAGCACGTCTAATATGTTTTGCAGTGGCGAAATCAATTAAACCCACCTATTGTCTGTTGGCCAATAGGTGGGTTTACCTCCAGATACGATGTTAACGTTCTGCGAAAACTTAATACAAACAATAAAAAATTTAATGACAACAATACAGGGTATGCTTCAAGAAATGATGCGCACCAAAAACATGCTTCTGCAAATTTTGCTTAGCAAAAAATGAATCAGCTCTCCCAACATAAAAATGAAGTTGAAAATTTTCTGCTAACACGGGAAAAGACATACTGTTGGTCCCTGAACAACAGTTTACTAAAAAAAAAACTGCTTTAGTCACATGATTTTTTACATACGATTCTAAAATCCGAGTGAAAGTCTGTGTCTGTGCCAATAAGCAAAAAGTATGATTTCGTCGTTTTACAGGAGAGGAATTTTAAACTTTAAAGTTGATTTCTAAGAACATAATGTGTTTTGTTATATAAGTACGTTTGAAAAGAAATTAAGTTTTTAAAAAACAACTAATGTTCTTTATCGTATCCTATTCCTAACAAAATTGTAAGTTAAGGTACTGTTGCAAATGTAAAAGATAAGCAGAAATTCATTTCAATATAAATTCGCGAAATATATAGCTAAATAAGAAAAATTTTGCTGAAAGGTACTTCTGAATTGGGAAATCACAACGGAGCTATTCTTTCCTTATCAGCTTAAGTCGACTTAAGCACTTGTTCCCTATCGTTGTATATATAATGTTAATATTATAATATAAACAATAATCAAGATGTGAAAATTTAGTTCTATATAAATACGTATGTATTTGGTAAAAGCCATTTCCCATCACTATTGTTGACTTTACAATGTTTTTTAAGCATTTTTCCCTTCTGAGGGAAAAACATAATGGCTTCACTTTTAGAGAAAATCTTCTAGCTGAATAACACGCGACTGCAGTTGTTCGGATGCAACTTTTTGATCTTGGTTAACACTTGTAAATGTAGCAACATGTGCATACGTTGGCGAAAATATATTCGGGCTTGTTGGCATATCCTCTGCAGATTTTCCTCTTTTAAACGTTTTATCTGTACTATAGCTCTACAGAAGCTTATGGGTGTTTTAAGGTAGAAGTCGAGTTAATTTCGTAAGTAGTCTATTATGGCAGCTTTAACAAACGCCAGAAAATGTCAAGAAATGAACAGTATCGCTTATTTTCAGATGCAGTTCTTATAATAGTACCAATGCTAAGGACTTTCTCAATAATACTTTGTCTTGCTCGAAAACCAAACTGATTAATCAGGTAAGTTTCTTACCATCCTGTAATACGATCAGGTCCGGCCAATTTTTTTATAGCAAGACTTTTAATGGTCGTTTTTAATAAGCACAACCAAAATCATCCACAGTGTCACTGATAATTGGAGTGGTGCAATTATTATATCTCATGAGGTGTAAAACCCTCATTTATGTGATTAACGAATACATTTATCTTTTCTATTGCGTTTTTAGCCTATGTTCGGTTTTCAAGTCGTATTTGGGATTCGTAGGAAATAGGACAATAGGACAAGGACAGCCTTACAGCTTTCCACATGCTATAATCCGTGTTTTTGTGTGCATCTATGTTTTTTAAATAAATAAATGTAGAACGGCTATATTTTACCATTGCTTTCTCTTCTCCATGCTATAAACTCCCTTTAGAGATATTATCAATCCGAGGCACCATTTAACTTACGAACCTAAATATTGATCCGCATTAAAAAAATTAAAAAGAGTAGCAAAATTTCAGAAACTATCAAAGAAATTATAATTCTTCCAAAAACCGAAATTTCACAAAAAATTGAAAAATTCGAAATTTTTCAAAATTTTTTAATTGACCACAAATTCGAAAAATCACTATAAAATCCAAAAATTGTATGGCCAAAAATGCACAAGCCAATTAACACATAGAACAAGTTTGTGCGCGCACAGCTACATTAACTTATAACTAGACGTCGAGCATTAACAAATCGGACACACAAATCAATAGTGGATATGAGGCTTAAGAAAACACACAAGTTTAAATATAAAGCATAAAGAGAAGAACAATACATGAAACAAATGAATGGTCTCGGAGTAACATACTACGCCAGATACGTGAACGACATAATATGTGCAATCACGAAAAATAATGAAGTACAAATACAGGAATACCTCAACAAAGAACACGAAAACATCAAATTCACAATGGAAGGGGAAAAAAGTTAAAAAATTAATTATCTAGACCTGCCAATAAAGACAAACAAAAACACCAACAAACACGAATACGAAATATAAAGAAAACCTACGGCCACAGATACAATAATACACAATACCCCTAACCGCCCACAGCAACTCAAGCACGCAGCGATAAGACAACTAATAACAAGAATAGAACGAACACAATTAACAAGCTTTAATCTTATTTATTTTATTGAATCTTTCTAAAATGAATAATAGAATAATTATTCAAATCAAATTGTAATAAATTGCGTACAAGGATCTTAGCGTGGAGCACTAGTTTGTTTATGTATTTTGACGTGTATGTTTTTGTTTCTCTATGGATATTTTCATTTCCATTGCTTCCACTGGAACAATGGTGTTTGTTATTGTTATATGTGGAAAATATTTCTTTCTGAGAGGAAACGTTACATGAGTACATTTCGATGAATTTACCTGTATTCTTCACTTTTTTACCCAATCTTCTAGCTCAGTAATATGAGACTTATAAATGCAATGTCGTCTGCAAACGCTGACGTTTACGTATTTAAGATTGTATATAAATGATAAATAATAGCGGCCCTAGTATACTGCTTTGAGGTACTCCTGTAGATATTTTAAATTTTTTTGAAAATTGATCTTTTGACCAGGTAGAACTCGAGTTATTTTCGTGAGTAGCCCATCATGTCTGCCTTTATCAAATAAAGCTGAACAATATTGCTTATTTTCAAATGCCGATCTAATAACCGTCGAGCTCAGATCAACCAATTCGCGTTTTTATATGGGAGGAAATATGGGTTTCATGTGCAGTGACAGTACTCTCCTGTGAAATAACAATTGTAGGCGAATGGTCGGAAGATAGATCATAGGACGAACTGACTAATAAATGATCTCTTCTAATATTGTTCAATGGCAAAATCAATAAGAGCTGGCAGCTTACTAAAGTCTGTAGACCAATACGTGGGTTTACCTTCAGACACGTCTAGCTTATTTGGTTTAACTGTATTGTATAGTTGTCGCCCTCTTGGGGTAAGAAGTCTGGAGCCCCATAAAGTGTGCTTTGGATTGCAGTCGCCAGCTGCAATGAATGCTGCAAGAACGTGGCAAATTGATGGTGTTTGATTTTGTGACTGGGCGGACAGTACACTGAAGATATTGTAATTTGTAAATCAGAAAGATTATTACTAACGCAAAATATAAGAGTTCCAAAGCCGCCATAAATATAATTTTTAGAAGCATGCTACGCGATTAAACGAAAGTCTGTAAATAGTTATTAAATCAACTAACAAAGTATCGGATAAATGATTTTTCGGTTAATTGCAATAAAATCTGTGCATTTTCGAAAAATCATTTTAGCGGGAACAACTGCAATACTCAAAGCGTAGTTATTTTCAGCAACAATTACAAATAATGTAAAATTTCAGTTAAAAAGTCTCAATTCGTGATACCGTTATATATTTTTAGTTTTATATAAATTGTTATAAAAATGAATAGCTGTTAGATTAAGCCCATTTGGTCCAACGTTTTGCTCGTGTACATACATATATTTCAATTTCCTTTTAGAAGCTAGTCTGCTTGTTGTAAATATTTTTGTAATTTAATAGTTATGTAGGTTCATTGGAGGTACGCAACCTCCTTTATATTATCCTATTTGTTTATTATCCTACTGTTTAAGTACGAGTATTATTTCACGAATTTTCGTAAGTATTTACAATATATTTAAGTGCCTTTAGTTGCAACCTTGCCGGAAGGTTTTACTCGCACGCTGTGGTTAAATGCGAATCGAATTTTAATAAGATTCGCGATGATGATTAGAATGCTTACATGATTGAGGTTATGAGTACCGAATTAAAATTATTAGGGGAAAAGGGTAAAATTACATATGAGCAATGCTTAAATCAATTTAATTCTACACCAAAGGAGTTGCCAGAGCTTATTGAAGTCGCTGAAGGTAAATATCTGAGCACCGCTCAAAATCAGGCTCGATGTTTAACAGGCATGAAGATTAAGACTGATGAATTGAAAGCTAAATCAAAAACAAAGGGGGCTATTTCGGGAAATGATGACTCGAATGTAGAAAGTATAAATAACAACCTACCTCTCCCACCTTGTGATACGGAAATTTTTGAGGGCGATTATCTTGCATGTCCGAACTCTCGAGATCTCTTTACGGCCTTATATAAAAGTAATATATTGTGTGATAACAAACAAAAAACAAATAGTGCATAGTTAAACCAGTTTAAACAATCGATAGTGAGTGCATGAGCGCACCAAACATTAATGAAAAAATATAAAAGGTAACAACAACAATGCTCATGCAGTTATACAAATGCTAATAATGCAATGAACAATACAAATAGTAAAAAAAAGATGACAGTGCTTTTTTAACCGTCAGTCCAATTGAACGAAGGCGCTCATTATCCGTAAATATAATTACATAAGCCCCAGAAACAACGAGCTCATCAAATAAAACTCAACAAAGAAACATTACAAGTGCTATACAAAAAATAGTACAACAAAAAAAGGAAACAGGTACTGTATATAAGCGCATGCGAACTGGTATGGATCGGTACATAACCTTAACTAAGAGGAAGCCCAGTCCTAAGATTTCGCAACAAGAGCGGACCGCCAAATAATATAAAAGTTCTCATCAAGTAGCCGCAATATCGGTAAGAGAAAGAAGATTCTCTGTATACACATCAACTAAAAAGTGCTAAAGGTTTGATAATCATCATAAATGGCATTGAAAGTTCTGTTTCCATTGAGGAAATAAAAAGTGTCATAGAAGTGGAAGGTTATGTCGTAATATTCTAAATAAGAATTAAGTTCCCCAACCTATGCATCGTGTTGAAATCGTATTTAACGCATCTAAACTAAAATCAAAAAACTCGGTTCATCCTATTAACAACTTGCGCTACCTTCTGAACAGAAGAATCACGGTAGAAGAGCATCTGACGTAATGGTACCCGTCAGTGTATTAACTGCCAGGAATTCGGACACACAAAAACATACTGCAAGCTACGATCCGTGTGCCGTTGCTTGCAGTGATGCGCACTGGACTTTGGAATGCACTTTTTCCAAAACAGTGTGGTGAAAACCACACAGACTTTGCATCCCTGCAATGGGTCTTCCAACACGTAAAAAATAATGCAAAAGTCGTACTTAAAGCTGAATACAAGCAATATAGGGCTTCCCAATTTCCACCGCTTCGTACTGGTTCTATTGCTAGCCACATACTAAACCAAACTATTCGTATACACAAACATTGAAAAATGATTTACCTAATGCGAATGTCAAAAATTCGAATGCGCATAAACATTCATATGCCCACGTCTTAAAAGAGGGTGCACAGACACCCCTCACTAACAATTCGACCTCAAACGAGAATTTAATACAAGCATTGAATAATTTTATGACAACTATGCGGGGTATGTTTTAGGAAATGAATCCGCCGTGATTGCACCCTAAAATAACCCAATCGCATCGCAAGTGGAATTACCCACGTCACTCCTTTCCGCTCCGTGCCATTTGAGGTCTAAGCGTCCAAAATGTCCGATTTGCGGAAGCAATCATCCTCTCCGCTTTTGTTTTAAATTCAGCGACATGAGCTTGGAACACAAGCTGTAAATGGTGGCATTTTATAAAATCTGCTTTCGCTGCCTTTCGAGTGATCACGTAGGCAGGGAATCAAACAACTAAATTTGTAAGGAGTTTGTTAAACGAGAACACTTACCATTATCGAAAATTGACGGAGAGCAGTATTGTAGAGTTGGACTCGAATCAATTCGTGATTGGTTTCAACGTTTCCATGTGACAGCTAGGGTGCGAACAATGCTTGGGAGTAAAACCCCCTCCCAATCCGTTTTAGACTCGATTTTGGAGTCTGTTCAGGGCCTGCAGCCAGCGGATCCAAATTTGAATCATTCGGGTGATGTGGCACTGGTCTTAGGGCTTGAAATGATGACAATTATTATAAAAGGGCAAATTCACGCCAGTCTGGGTCTTCCACTTGCCCAATATACTATTATTGGATGGGTTATTTCGGCGTCGTCGCCGTACTAATTCATTACTCAACAATTATCTCATAAAAATTAACAGGAGTCCTTCATGACTCATTTGCATGAAAAAATTTATATTATAAATTATCTAACAATTATCCACAAAAGTTCTTATTGACTTATTCAACAATTTTTACATCAGAAGTCCTTACTGGCTTAGTTCTTACTGCAAATTTATTCATCTTTACTTAATCTCGCAAGGTGGCCGGCTTGTTTAAGTACGAGACCTTTAAATTATTATTTCACGAATTTTCATAAGTATTTACAATATAATTTATTAAAATTTTTTAAGCTTGAAGGTCTTTTGTTAAAAAATTATATTTTATTTTTCGATATTTCGATGTATTATAAACTTTGAAATTCATTTTGTATTTTTACTTATCAAAAAATTCAGTCTTCTTTAACCGCTCTGATATTCCTGCTATATATGTAAACGTCTTATATATCTTTGGCTGCAATACATTGCTTATATTACGTTCTCTCCTAACATTATATTGATTAAATCATTTATAAATCAGCACCTTTGGAAAATCTTTTCTTTCTTGTTTCTATGGAATTCTCTATCACTTATAGCAACCACTCTATTTATAAAATTCTTAGCTGTGTTGATAATAATAGCTTTATTGTGCTTTGAATAACAGTTAATAATTCTGCCCGAAGCTGTTGGCTTCTGGTACCAATCCATTATCAACTCATTACCTCGCCTTATTATCAAAGTATCTAAATAAGAAAGTTTTGAATCCTGCACTTTTTCTATTGTAAATTTAATCTTATTATTAAACGAATTGGAAAGTATCCAACATTGTACTAATTAATTGCACCTTCAGAAATAATACAAAATAAATCGTCAACATATTTCGTCATCATTCAAGGTTTTCCACCCAATTTTTCTCTACACGAATCTAATAACTCCTTCATAACTATATTTGCTACAATTGGAGAAGCGGGAGAACCCATTGGAAGTCCCTCCTGTTCCTCTTTTCCCTTAATCGTCTGAATAAAGTCCTCTCCCTCAGCTATCACCTTTAAAATTGGGAAAAGAGGAACAGGAGGTAGCTAGAACAGGATTAACAGAAAAAGATTTATTTTACGTAAGGTTGAATCAGCGAAAAATGACACTCAAGAATAACAAGGTTTATGTAGGGACAACAAAAAATAAACTGAAGACTAGAACAGCTGGACATAAATCAAATCTTAATTGCAGACATACCCTTAATAGAGCATTATCTTCTCATTGTTTTGAATCAAATCATTATCCTAACTTTGAAAACGCATCGGTTTTGAATACAGAAATTAGTTATAAGCGTCGTTTTATATTAGCAATGTTACAAATTGTTAATACACCTAGTACACAAAGAATTAATTTTAAGGCAGACACAGATAATGTTGCGCAGATATATAGACACTTAGTTCATAGAATAAGATAATTAATATAAGTATGTTTTTTGGGTTTTTTGAATTATGTTATATTATTTAAATAAGTTTGGAACATATGTTAATACAATTGTAACATTATTTTAACAACATTTTTAATGTTAAGTTTCTTTAACTGTATTTACATTTTTTTAAATTACTTTTAAACCTCAGGTTATTTTTGTTTTATGTTAACATTGAAACATTTTTGAATTTTTGTGACCATAATTTTTCATAAACATATTATTTGTTTGTTGTTTGGTAAACAATTTTTATAGCGAAATATCGAAAAATAAAAATATAATTGTTTAACAAAAGACCTTCAAGCTTAAATAATGTTAATAAATTGAATTAAAAAAAAGGTCAAGAAAATCTATAATTTTTATTTACAATATAACTAAATGTATTTAGTAGCAAGCTTGTTGGAAACTCCATGGCTCTTTCAAAGAGTAATCATTTTCCATTTTATGTATTTGTATAACTTAATTGTCTTTTTGATACCCATACAATCACTTCGTGTAAATCATCCTTATTTGAGGTAATTTATATAATTAAATCCGGGAATATTTCTCTAATTATTTTTGAAAAGAAAAATGCTAATTCTTGTGCTTCAATTATTTATTTACATAAATAATAATATTCGGATATACGCCGAAACACCTACAGTAGATACGTTGCAAATCAGTAAGGAAAACAGCTGTTTTATTAGTTTACTATACCTATGAACAGAATGCTTATACTTTGAAGTAAAAAATCATTTTTAATTTAAAAAGGTTTTGAATATACTACTAATCGTTAAAACCTATTTGGAAAATAAATTAAAATGCTTGTTTGAAATTAAGATCTATCCCCAAAAAAATCCTAGGTATCAATATTCCTGGTATTTTAATAACTGCAGCTATGACAAAAAAAAAAAACAGACGCTTCGTTTGTATGCAATGCCTTTATTCCTGTACTTTATTTTTATTTATTTAAAGTTTACATAAAAACTTATTACACACTTTAATAAAACAATTATAGGATAAGTGTATTTAGATAAGACAATTTGAAGAAAATAAATGATCAATTTAGAAAAATTGATTTATTTCGTTTGATAACATTTAAACTTAAAGAAATTAATCAATAATATAATTCTAAAAAATTGACACAGATTCTTTTTAGTGGATCAGTATTAGCATAGGTGGTACGAAAACTTCTAATGGGGATGAAAGTAACGAGGGGATGAAAGTAACGTTTTGGTCGTTGTGGGACATTATGTGATATATTTCTTAAAAGGAATACAGAATTCACATTTTAAGCGTATGTAATATAATAAGCGCTAACAATTGATGTTAGGAAGTTCGATTTATTGCTGGATACCAAACCAAACTACTCAGGATCCCAAAAAACTAAATCATACTCAAGTATATATGTATAAGAGCTAAGTATTTATGTATGAGCTTAGTAATTTAAGTATTAATAAATTCGATCCAAATATCTATAGCAAATCACCCTGTCGGAATATCAATTCAAGAACCAATAAATTCCTTTGTCCATCTCTTAATAAAAGCATAAACGTGTCTAGCCCTATTACTAGTCATATGTAAGGAATAAAAATAGGCTTAACGTAAGCAACACACCTATATCATAGCCAGGATTTACTAATTCCATAGGCAGTCCGCCCAATAAGAAGTTGACATCGATAAAGTTGCTTCTATAAACAAATGCACACATATCATTTGTTTTTGTTTCAGCAAACATTAGTATGCTACAATATTTTAAGACATTTCGCAAATCTTTTATAAATAAGGAGATTAGAACATTTTTATGGGTGTGAATATGCAGTTTTTAAAAAGCATATTTTGTTTTCTTTCATTAATTAATCCATCTTAGACTATTTGAGGATAAGCCCAGCACATACAGCTTGTTAAGAAGGGTGTGGTTAACTTTATCAACCGCTCTGCTAAAATTTGTTATATAACATCGGTTTATTGATTATTTTCAAAACCATTGTTGATTAAAGTTGATAAATATAAAAATTGTTTAACAGCACAAAAGTCATGATGCTGTGATATTAAATGTGATACATTATGACTTCAAAAGTTGTAACAAACGTAGCCAAAAGCTTTCGAATAGAACTATAGATTTTTACATAAGTCTTAATAAGATTTAAATAAAGGAATGATATACGAACATTTCCGTTGACTAGGAATATACCCATTTTACCGGCTACAAACATTTACATCATATTTAGCATTAGAATGTGTTGCAGTTGTGTTTCATAACAAGAGGGAAATCACAAGTTTTTCTTTTGCAGTTTACAAATTAAAGTACAATTTTGGGTTGTTTAGAAAGATCGATATTTAACCGATTATACTCAGTTCGACAAATAAAATACTTTAAGTAGTTTAAGTAGTCATTAAGTTCAGTGACCGTGTTTGACTACAGACGTATATACGTCATATTTAACGCATAACAAATATATATTTTTTTAAGAATTCAATTGAACAGTGAACAGTTAGTAATAACAAAGAAATAAATAACAAAAAGTAAAAACAATAAAGTATACTGTGTGTAAAAAAACAACAACAAATAGTGCATGGTTAAACCGGTTTGAACAATTGATAGTGAGTGTATGAGCGCACCAAATATTAATGAAAAAAATATAAAAGGTAATAACAACAATGCTTATTACTCTTTTACTTACACAAATGCTAATAATGCAATAAACAATACAAATAATAACAAAAAAGACAGTGCTTTTTTAAGCGCCAGGCCAATTGACCGAACGCGTTCTTTATCCGGAAATATAAACTTATTTTCGCAAGTAATAACACCAGAAGAAATTAAAATTCAACCAAAAAACAATTCAGGTACCATATCAAAAATAGTACCGCAAACCAACGAAACAGGTAATTTAAAAAACCCCGTAAAAAAGTGCAAGCAGGTATGCATCGTTATATAACCATTACCAAAAGGAAGGCCAGTCCTAAGTCTTCGCAGCAAGAGCGCACTGCTAAACAATATAAAAGCTCCCCAAGTACTGTAATGCCGGTAAGCGAAAACAGATTATCTGTACTTGCTACAGCGGATGATGAAGCTGAACCCGCTGTCAGGGAACAAAAACCTCCCCCGATTTACTTGCGCGAACAAACATCTAACAAAATTGTTAACATATTGTCTCAGCTTGTAGGTAAGGAAAGCTTTTACGGAGCTTCTATACGAAGAGGTCAAATTCAAGAAACAAAGATCCAAGCTCACACTGAGAAGAATTATCGCCTAATCGCAAGTCGCCTCGATGCAGATAATAAGAGCTATTATACGTATCAACTCAAAAGTGCTAAAGGTTTGATTGTCATCGTAAAGGGCATTGACAGTTCTGTTCCCACTGAGGAAATAAAAAGTGCCATAGAGGTGAAAGGTTATGCCGTAAGGTCAGTGCACAATATTCTAAATAAGAATAAAGTTCCCCAACATATGCATCGTGTTGAAATCGTATTTAACGCATCTCAGCTTAAATCAAAAAACTCAGTTCATCCTATATACAATTTGCGATACCTTTTGAACAGAAGAATAACGGTGGAAGAGCCTCTAAAAAGTAATGGTCCCCGTCAGTGTACTAACTGCCAGGAATTCGGACACACGAAAACCTACTACAAGCTACCATCCGTAAGCGTTGTTTGCGGTGATGCGCACAGGACTTTGGAATGTACTTCTTCCAAAACAGACCCCAGGGTCAAAAAATGCAGCAACTGTGGTGAAAACCACACAGCAAATTACAGGGGCTGCAAAGTCTTTCAACATGTAAAAAATAATACGAAAGTCGTACGTAAACCTGAATATGAGCAATATAGGTCTTCCCAATTTCCTCGGCTTCATGCTGGTTCTATTGCTAGTATACAAGCTACACAGCCACACACTAAACTATTCGTATGCACAAACATTGAGAAATGATTTACCTAATGCAAATGCCAAAAGTTCTAATGCGGATAAACATTCATATGCCCACGTCCTTAAAGAGGGGACTCAGACACCCCTCACTACCAATTCGAGTCCAATCGATAATTTAATACAAACAATGAATAATTTCATGACAACTATGCAAGGTATGTTTCAGGAAACGATGCGAACCCAAAACATGCTTCTGCAAGTTCTGCTTAGCAAAAAATGAACCAGTTAAAAATATGCTTCTGGAATGCTAAGGGGTTCTCCCAACATAAATATGAAGTAGAACACTTTCTGCTAGTACATGATATAGACATACTATTAGTCTCTGAAACACACTTTACTATAAAAAACTGCTTTAGAATTGATGGGTTTTTTATATGACACCAAACACCCAAGCGAAAGGGCATGTGGTGGCACTGCCATTATAGTCCGAAAAAACGTAAGGCATTTTCCATTGGCTAAATTCAGGGAAGACTTTTTGCAAGCCACGACTATAAATCTTACTGATTTTAAAATTGTAGTCTCGTCAGTGTATTGCCCGCCTAGGCATAAAATTGAACACCATGAATTTTCCAGATTCTTTCCTACGCTAGGACAAAAATTTATTGCCGCTGGCGATTACAATGCAAAGCGCACATATTGGGGATCCAGACTCCTTAGCCCTAGAGGTAGGTAGTTGTATTATACAGTTCAAACGGACAAGATGGACGTCGTATCTGCCGGTAAACCCACCTATTGGCCCACAGACTTTAATAAGTTGCCAGACCTTATTCATTTTGCTATAGTAAAAAAACATCAAACTTGACCAACTGTTAGTTAGTTCATCCTATGACCTATCTTCTGATCATTCACCTACAATTGTTATTTTACACGACAGTTTTGTCACTGCACCTAAAACCCTTAGTTTCCACCCGAACAGAAACACGAATTGGTTAAAATATAAAATGTATGTGAGCTCTCACTTATCTTTGAACATCCCACTGAGAAATCCAGCTGATATTCAAGAAGCTGTAGATCATTTTACAGACGTCGTGACTGCCGCACCCATAGCTGCAACGCCAACAAATCCATCAGCTCAAATAATATCGTACCAGGCAACAGCAGATATTCAGATGCTCGTCATTGAGAAAAGAAGACTAACAAGACAATGGCAAAATAGTCGTTCTCCACACATAAAAATGCAATAAACTTATGCCAAAAAAAAATTACGCAGTAAATTGAGACAGAAACACGAATTCGCTATCGACAACTTTTTAAAAAACTTGGATCCAATGAAAAACACGGATTATAATCTGTGGAAAGCTGTAAAGCACTTACAATATCCTATTGCTTACGAATCCCCACTAAGACTTGAAGACCGTACTTGGGCTAAAAACTCAAGTGAAGGTTTTCGCACCACATGATATAAGTAATTCCACTATTCCATTTATTAGTGACACCGTGATTGATCCTAGGAAATTTCGGTTGTCTTCTTTAAAATCGACAATTAAAAATACGGATATGAAGAAATCACCTGGACCTGATCGTATAATAGGATCAATGATAAAAAACTTACCTAATTCAGCTGTAAGAATTTTACTATACATATTTAGTGTCATGTTGCGCGTCGGCTTCTTCCCATGCTCTTGGAAGATGTCTGAAATTGTTATGATCCCGAAACCAGGAAAGGACTCAAGCCAGATTACATCCTACAGGGCTATTAGCCTACTGTCAGTTTCGTCAGAGATATTTGAAAAATTATTCGTCTCGAGTGTAACTCCTTTTCTAAATGAACAAAACGTTATCCCAGATCATTAGTTTGGATTTCGAGCAAGGCATAGTACGATTGAACAAGTCCATAGAATCCTTTCAATTATTAGATTGGCTTTTGAAAGAAAGCAATACTGTTCAGCTTTATTTATAGACATTTCCCAAGCATTTGATAAAGTCTGCCATGATGGGCTACTTACTAAAATAGCTCGAGTTCTTCCTGAAAACACCCACAAGCTTATAAAAAGCTATTTGTCAGATAGAACTTTTAAAGTAAAAATAACGTCCATAAAGCTTCGAACAAATCAACTACATTGGCTAATAAGTCCTAATTCAACTTTGGCTTTGGAATATAAAGTCCTTTTATACAAATCCGTTATAAAGCCAATATGTTCATATGGTATTCAGCTGTGGGGTACTGCCTGTGCATCAAACATCCAGAAGTTACAGAAAAGACAGTCTAGGATTTTACGTCATATCGTATGCGCCCCCTGGTACATAAGAAATGAAAATATACATAGGGATCTCAAAGTTCCCACTATCCACGAAGAAGTTAAAACGTACACGTCCAAATACATAAACAAACTAGTCGCACATCCTAACACTCCAGCACGCAATTTATTGCAATTTGACAGCCACCAGAGATTAAAAAGAACTGAGACATTGAGCCTGGCGAGGCGGCTCTCTCTACACAATAGAAGATAGATTTTTAAGATTTTAATACAAAAAAATAGTTATTACATTCGTAATAACTAGTAAATAATAATTTAGAAGTAAGATTTGAACACTTATTGTGAATTTCTTTAGTAGAAAGATTCAATAAAATGAAATATAAGTATTAAAAAAATTAAGTTTATTGTTCTTACTTTTAAAAATCTAAAGTTGCTTAGATCTCTAAGAGGGCCCTAAGCACTTTTTTTATAGAATGAGTTTATCATCAATCCAATATTCAACAGACTGACATAGTTTATAGATAAGACAAAATTCTCTCTATTTTTTTGTAAGTGGACAGCGTGAAACAGGATGTAAAATGCAGCAACACAATTCTCAGATGGAGTGGTTACGATCTTCAGGCTTAGTAACTGGGCAGGATCGAATTGTAGTGCAGTCAGTAGGTTCATTCACAAATACCATGTTTGGAAGTTATTATTAATATTATACACAACATTCATATGGTAAAGGCATAAATCTATCATGTGATTTTGTTGACTTTTAAAAATTGTATATAATTCGCTAACAAAACAGATTTTACATATTTCTTAAGACACAACATATATAAAAACAATAATGATTATCATTTAAAGTTTTTTGCATGTTTCTTGTATGTAAGTTTCTCAAAGTACTTGCGCCTTGCACTCGGATCAGTAGTGTAGACCAGGGGTTTTAACCATTTTGTGGTTCATGGATCGCAGTGCCTGGCGAAACATGTTCATTTCTTCACACCTGGTTGGATACTAAAACAACATCAACTAACGAATTAACATTAACAATAAATACTTGTTTTAAATACTAGCTGATACAGTGTAGTAGTAGTAGTAGTAGTAGTAGTAGTAGTAGTAGTAGTAATTCTTTATTTTTATAATTCATAACAATTACATGTTTACAAAAATAAATAAATAAAAGAAATTTACATACAGCTTTGACATTGTCGTTAGCCGGAAAAGTGTGCGTGTTAACAAATATATAAAAATTTTACATGCATGTACATATAAATATCTTAATGATTATATTCGTTTATCAAAAGATTTCGGTACAATAAAGCATTGATAATATATTTTGCTAAATTTTCCCAATTAAAAAGTTCTCCATTTAGTAATTTCATAGAATTCTCTTCTAATATTGCAATAGTTTGAAACTGTTGAAACCTGATGGAATTCAAAACAGGCCATCGGCATAGAAAATGCTGAATAGATTCGATTTCTCTTGTATTGCACAAAGAGCATTCTTTATTAGTATTTCTTGAAAATCGGGTACCATTTAGGTTTATTAGGTCACATCGAGCTTTTAAAATCCAAGTTATGTAGTTTTGGTCACACAAAATCGTGAAGTATAGTTGTTCTGATGTAAATTGTAGGTTTTTATAAAATGTCTGGCTTTGAGATGCTCTTAACAGGCGTTCATTAAGATATTTCATTTCCAGAGCGGTTAACAAGTAGCTTTGATTTTCGTTCCAATGATGTGATGTTGTGCATGCTTGCCAGTGTATGTTAAAGGCACATCCTAGTTCGTTAATTGTCTTTGCCCAAAAATATGTTTTTTTCTAGTATTTTAACGCTTAATTTGTGTGGAAGGCGCGAAGAATTTAATTTAAAAAGTGTTTGATTTAAATAACATAGATTTAGGGTAAGGGTATACAAATGGCAGTCTTGCAAACCTGTTTCTAACATTAAAACATAGTTAGGCGTGAAACTGGGTAGTTTTAGTACCCGCTTAATAAAATATCTTTGTAGTTTATCCACCTCTTCAAAGTGCATACATCCCCAAATTTGGGCACCATACGATTGTACTGACTTACAGCTTCAAATAACTGGTACTTTACTTTAAAAGAAATATTGTTTTTGTTTAGAAATGACTTCCACGACGCATTTATGCTGTTTTTTGCTGCAATATTTCTATTTTGCACGTGTTTTGCGAATACCACTTTTGGAGTTAGAATCACACCTAATTAATTATATTCATTAACTATTTCCACAGCTTCACCCTTAAATAGCCATTTTTCACGGTAAGATAATCTACCACCATTCCTGAATACCATTATTTTTGACTTTGCTAGGTTTACTTCAAGATTCCATAACTCATAATATTCTTCTAGTCTTGCAATCATTTTCTGCAACAACTCTACCTCCTCTACCAATATCACAATATCATCTGCATATAAAAGGAGTCTGATATTCAGTTCATCAATTGCAATTCCTCCACCCAAATATTCGTCTAGATCATTCACGTATAGTGAAAATAATAAAGGGGTTAACAAGCAACCCTGTTTAACGCCTGAATGTGTTTGAAACGGTTCTGAAAGTTCGGTTCCATTCCAAACTGCTGAAAAAGTTTTTGAATAAACGCTGTGTAAAAAGTTTACCATTTTTGTGGTTACACCCAGACTGTTTAATATGAACATAAGGGATTGACGAGAAATTTTGTCAAAAGCTGCCTTAAAGTCTACGAAAAAGGCATTCACTTTTTTCTTTTCCTCCATTTTCAAATTCACAATGGCTGCCAAATTATGTATATTATCCATTGTAGAATAGCCTTTTCGGAACCAAGCTTGATTTTCCGTGATAACATTATCAGTCCATTGGTATAGTCTGTTATTTATAACACCCATCATCACTTTTGCAATACAATTCATAAATGAAACACCCCTGTAATTACATGCTAGGTTTGCGTTACCTTTTTTAAATATCGGGAAAATTACGCTTAAGGTGAAAGTTTCATTGACTTTCATTGAATTATATAGGTTGTTGTAACACACAGCAAATTGTTCTAAGAGTTCAATTGGTGCATTCTTAAAAAATTCATAGGGTACTCTGTCTTCCCCTGGCGCTTTGTTTATTTTGTCCTTTTTTAACACTTGAGTAATTTCCAAAGTTGTTATCTCTTAGTCTAAAGAGGCATCTTCTATCAGCAAAGGTGCATAACTAATTTCATGGGTTATTTGTGCTGGATTCAACAAATCTTTAAAAAATGATCTAAATTCCGATGTTGAAACGTTCATACAGTGTATATCGGCAAAGAAAATATATGTGTGCCATTCTGCTAGTATTCAAAACTTAACCTTTTCTTAATTAGCAGAATAATAAACGATCTTAAGCCTGAAATAAATTAGTTCATACTAAAATAATTATTTCATTAATATTATCGTAATTATCTTATTATTGCCATCCTAGATTGATACTTTTGTTATTGGCATTCTAGAATGACGATTTAACATTTTAAAATTAATGTCAACAGTGACAGTGAATGTATATTTATTAAGTTATGATACGAATTTTTAATTGTAAATATAGTATTGTGCAAATGTAAATGCATACCTGTAAATGTGTAACCTATCAGAAAATGGTATCCAATCTAATTTTGGTTGTTCGCCACACTGAAGACCAATTGCTCCAAATATATCTGCTACTTGTGATAAACTTTCTGACAGTGATTTGCTATTAGCTGGCGGTAAACGCTTTTCGTCAATAGCAATAGCACGAGATAAATCTAAAAATGCATCACAAATGCGTTGAAACTCTTTTTTTGATTGGGTTTGATATCTTTTCGTCATGTCGTTAGATATTGTTAACAAATTACGCACAGACAAGTCCATAGAGTGAATAAACTGCGAAAAACTTTCCATTTGTGAATCTACATATGATTGGAGTAACTGTTTTTCTGGTGGTGAGATAGCCCAACAGTAAGTAATGCCTACATAAGCATCTTTTTCAGCTTTTCTTTTGCCCATTTTCCAAACCTTTTCATCTGTGCATGTTAAAAAATGGTGCCACACTTCACATCTTGATAATACAGGATGCCGACAAACCCAATCAACAAATTCCTGTAATTGGACACGACGATGTTCAACAAATTGTTCTTCATATCTTCCAGATATTTGTTTATCAGGCAATGGAGGAATTGGAATCAGGCAAAATTTTTCCACCAATCTCTCATGCAACCAATCAAAATGTTTATACCGTCTAGACACCTAAATTAAAGCAACATAAATTATTTAAAAAATTAAGGGTACTTTAAAATGACAAGTTTATGAATTTTTATGAAAATGACATCAAATTTTTATACTTTGGCGACACGGGATGGAAAATAACGTGCTTTTCTATCCGTCTCTTTTTTAAGACAACGGCTTAAATAATAGCAAAGAGAAATGATTACTTTCTTTAGCATTATTTTTCTGGCACAATAAAATTGTTCAAATAATACGGATGGCATTTTTTTTCTTACATATTTTCTATTTTCATTTTAAATGGACTATTGAAAATTTAATTTGACGTTCTTTTCGATATTAAGTAATTTAATTGTTTAGACTTAAGTTTGTTTTTACTCTTTCTGTTAAAAAGAAAAATTTAGTTAGTAAAAGTTAACATTTTTATTAGACAACTAGCAGAATGGAATGCAGTTTTTATGCCGCTATGCACGTTTTCGACATTCTTTGTCTTTCTACTAATATTGCGTCCACTTAACCCATTATCAATGCAAATAATATATGAGAATGAATATTTTCAAATTTCATGTTTCTTTTTTTCTTTTTCTTGCATGAGAACATAGTTTACCTCGATTACGCCCTTTTTTAGTTCGGATAACATACACAAACAAATGTACGTACAAGTGACACTAGTTTATTAACTTTTAGCTTAAAACAACAAAGTAGTATTCAGGTCTGTCGCAAAAACTAAATTCGTACGAAAACGTTTTTAGGTTATCTGAAAAACGCGAAGCACAATATCTTTGCGTTTTTATTCCTCTTCAAAATGGAAAAGTGGAATGGATAATTAGAGAGAATTTACATACAAGAAAATATTTTAAATTGCAGAGAATCTTGTATTTACTTAAGTTGTAACATAAAATATCTGTCAAATCCGTTTTGTTAGAAATTTTTCTACAGTTTTTAAAATTAACAAAACCAGTAGAAACAATTTTAAATAAAAAAAATTGTTGGAAATAAAACTTAATTTGAAACCAGTATTTTAATTTACTTTCTAAATACCTACATATTATTACATATTTTTCTTAATTTACGAACTAGTTGTTTCTCTTGTTTTTGGATTTATACAACCGTTTATCCATCCATTAGAGACGCAAAACCTGATACGAATTGAGGACCAAGTTCTTCATATGTACAATACCATACCCTTTCTAGGCATCTTGCTACTTTGGCAACATTTTTCCCATACTTCTTTCCCATATTAGAAAGTTAATAAAATTTGGCCAAGCTAGCAAGTTGCCTAGAAATGGATACCATCCCATTTCTAGTCCACATATGTATGACCGTAGGCCCCCAGATAAAAGGCGCATTTTCAGTTTTTTTTTCTGTTTACATGTTCCCAAAGGTCTATCAGTATACTAAATTTAAGCTCTCTAGCTATAGTGGAACCCTAGCCCCCCAGATAGAAAGTGCCCGTTTTCGGACTCTTCTGTTAACTTATTTCCCCAGACCTACTTGTGTATCAAATTTCAGCTCTCTACATGCAGTTGAAGTGTCCCATAATATTGATGAGTGAGAAAGTGAATATGTGGACTTCTATAGACTTTTTACACCTTATACCTCATACCTCGGGAAGTTTTTTTTTTTTTTTGCAAAACTAGACATATGTGGTTACCTATACGTAGAGTTCTTTTGTTTAAAGATTCATTATTTTATGATTAAAGTAAGCAAACAGCGCGAATGGAAACAGTGCGAATGGTTTCGTATATTATAATAACACTGTGTGTATTATGCCTAAACTTGCCTGGCGGAGTACCGTATGCCTTAATTAAAAAGAAGCAGGCCAAGGTGTCTTCCCTATGTTGCACCAGACATTCCATCTATTCTTTTAGAATAAATGTTTTGTTATTAAGATATGACTGATTATATCTATTTAATAGTAAGCTCTGTAAAACCTTTTAAATGTAATTTCTTTCTAAGATTTGTTGTTGAAGATATCCACTATACACACCAGTTGAGAGATGTAGAAGTTTAGTCGTAAGTAGAGCACTCTTTTTGAAATCCAACTTGAAAGGGGATATCAAATTTGATATATGATAGCATTTCATTACAACTTTTTCAAGTAATTTAGCTACTAAATTTTGCAGCACCATGATAATTGTGCTAAAATCCAATACTTTTTAATTCCTTGGAGATTGTTCCCATCTCAATAAATGGTATATATATTGTTTGATTTGCAGCGATTCTAAATGGGCAGTTATATGAATCGGCATAGGTTTGTGTCGAATACGTTGTAGAGAAAAAAAACAGCAAATAAATTGCTTACAAAAGCATCATCACTGAATTCATTTTGTTGAAACTTCATGGATGATGGGATCAAATATTAATTACTGAGGTTTTTTTTCGGGACACATAAGTCCATAGAAGAGTATACCGTAATGCAAAAGGCTTAGGACATCCGATCAACATCAGTATAGCGCGAAAGCGTGTTGTTCCAATGTATATGAGCGAAGAGTTTATTTAACAAGCTGTAGTTTGTAGTTTTGAAAGAAAAAACTGTTCGTTATTAATAACTGGAGGCAAAACAGATTTAACTGGACGAAATTAATTCAACAGATGGTAGTCATCTTCAGGCCTAGTAATAGGGGATGTGCTCCTAATGAAACAGTCAGCTACATCATTTGCAAATATTACATCCAGTAATCTGTAAGTATTCTTTAGAATATTTAATATAGGACCAAACCGTGTATTATATTAAACAATTCGCCGTAATTTGAAGTTTGAACAAAATATTTGTCTTCAGGTAAATATTTCCCGGTTAATATATCCAAAAACAAAGATGGAATCCCCTGTTAAAGCGGAACAAGAAATATATTCAATAGCTACGCCATATACAGTATATAAAAACTGTGGAGTAGCTGTGGTACATAAGGACAGGTGACAAATATTCGTGTACAATTAAGTTATATTGATACTGATATAAATTCTAAATCAAATGGTGAATCACTACTACCAGCTTAAATGCCAAATTACAGGAAACTACAATTAGGATGCCACGCCAGTGGATTTGCTACCACGATCCCGCCAAAAAATATTGAATTTGTTGCAAAGTATATTTCGTGATCAAAGTAAAAACTTTCCATATGTAAAGACGATAGTTTTGATCTCAGGCCACAAAAATGTTGGTAAACAATAAAAATGTAATAAGTAGTTGCAGTAGAGTACTATTTGGCCAGAATTTCGGATCATGAGAAATTTCGAAAAGATCAGCGCAAACTGTGAGTTTGAAAGAAGAATTAAATCTAGGTTGAGACAAGTTGAACTTTTTATAGAAATATCAGCATTTTTGCCAATTAATTTTTTTAAATAAAAATCAACAACATCGGTAGTATAGTTCAACAGCATCGGTAGTATAGTTCGCTCGACGATAGTTTTTCTGGGAAAAGTTGCTCGTAGCGGATTATGAACAATTAAATTAGTATACGTTTCAATGTCTTTTGAATCGACCGCAGTACGATAAGTTTCTGCAGAGGATTCCACAACAGCAGGATTTTCATCGCGTTTCTCTGTATTAATATTTCTTGTTAATATTTTCGGTTGAAGAACTTTTGTCCGATAGAACTTTTAAAGTAAGGTCAAAGGACCAGCTTTCAAGATGTGGGAAAATCAGTGCAGGAGTACCTCAAGGTAGTGTGCTAGGGCCGCTATTATATATCATTTATACAGCGGATATGCCGACAAGCCCACATACATATACATCAACCTTTGCAGACGACACTGCAATTATAAGTGTCAGTAATGATCCAAAGGATGCATCTGAAAAGCTGCAGTCCCATATTCATAAGCTGGAAGACTGTCTAAAACAGTGGCGAATAAAGGTAAATCCATCAAAATGCTCATGAAACGTTTTCCCTTAGAAGGCAAAATTGTCCACCAATTACAATAACTAATACCACGGTTCCAGCGGAAACGCACGTCAAATATTTGGGTATCCACCTAGATCGGCGCCTAACTTGGTCCCGTCACATTGAGGCAAAAATAACGTCCATAAAGCTTCGAACAAATCAACTGCATTGGCTATTAAGTCCTAACTCAACTTTGGCTTTGGAATATAAAGTCCTTTTATACAAATCCGTTATAAAGCCAATATGGTCATATGGTATTCAGCTGTGGGGTACTGCCTGTGGATCAAACATCCAGAAGTTACAGAGAAGACAGTCTAGGATTTTACGTCATATCGTATGTGCCCCCTGGTACATAAGAAATGAAAACATACATAGGGATCTTAAAGTTCCCACTATCCACGAAGAAGTTAAAACATACACGTCCAAATACGTGAACAAACTAGTCGTACATCCCAACACTCTAGCACGCAATGTATTGCAATTTGACGGCCATCAGAGACTAAAAAGAACTGACACATTGAGCCTGGTGAGGCGGCTGTCTCTACAGAATAGAAGATAGATTTTTAAGATTTAAATACAAAAAATTAGTTACTACATGGGTAATAACTAGTAAATAATAATTTAGAAATAAGATTCGAATACTTATTGTGAATTTCTTTTAATAGAAAGATTCAATAAAATACAGTATAAAAAAAAAATTGGTGTTTCGGCAGTTTGATATCTGTTTTAGTTTCAACAGTAAGTCCATGTTGATTCTCACCTTCCTCCCCAAAAAAAGCTCTGATGGTGATTTATTCCCGATTGTGCAATTGTTTGTGGCTCTATAAATGTGCAAAAAATCTTGAATATTAGAGTCTGGCGAACTATTTTTCTTGATGGGACGCTTAAAAGTGTCCACAAAATGTTCCACCTGGCTATTGGATTGTGGGTGGAATGGTGCAGTACGAATGTGTTCGATTCCACGTTCCCTGCAGAACTCAACAAAATGTTGCGAGGTGAACTGTGTTCCATTATCACTTACCAAGGTTTCTGGCCATCCAAAATGTGAAAAGAAATCATTTAAGCAATCGGTTATTGCTGCTGATGTTATAGATGTCAAGGAATAAACTTCTGGCCATTTCGAATATGAATCCACCACTATGAGATACGTTTTTTGATCCCGTGGTCCTGCAAGGTCAACATGTATACGCTCCATTGGCCTTTGAGCTGTAAGCCTGGGATGAAGCTCCATTCTTGGTGGAGATTTAGCTGTTGAAGCACACGATGTGCATTGTTGGACAAGTCTCTCTACATCTTTGTCTATGTGTGGCCAATAGACGTAGCTTCGGGCAAGAGGTTTGGTACGAAGTATACCTTGGTGACCTTTATGCAACTGATGAAGTACTCTCTGACGTAGAGTTGTTGGAATTACTATTCTTTGTTGATACAGCAGACAGCCATCTACAACACATAGCCCATCTTGACGAAAATAAAGTAACATTTCTTCTGATGATTTGTTACTCGGCCACGAAGTGTTAATATACTTTATAATATTTTGTAGAACATCCTTCTGGGTTTCACAGCGTACCATTTAGTAGGTGGTGGGCAGAGCAGTGATGTTACTTGCTGCCAAATACTTTGTCAGCTTCAAGCGTTACGCAGGCTATTATTACGTCCTCCTGAAGTTTTTGGTTGATGTTAACAAGTCTTGATAATATGTCAGCGCAACCAAATTGTTGTGTTGGTACATAGCTTAACCCAAAGTCGTAGGACATTAAGGTTAAAGCCCAGCGCTGTAATCGGCTTGCCGTGTGCGTTGCTATACCCTTTTTAGTCCCAAATATAGCCAGTAGGGGCTTGTGATCGGTTTCTAATTTGAACCGACGGCCATATAACATTTTGTGGAACTTTTTAACCGCAAATACGAGCGCCAGAGCTTCTTTTTCTATTTGCGAATAGTTTTTCTCTGCTGACGTCAGTGATCGGGACTGCTTTTTCACTTCAATCTGGAAATTCATGAGCAATATAGGCACCAATACCTACATTCGAGGCATCTGCAGCGACCTTGATTGGCAGCGACGGGTTGTAATGCGTGAGCATTAGATCGGAAGCCAAAATAGTTCCATTTGCAGTCACGTTTTAATAATGCATCTAACGGCGATCTCAGCTGCCGCATTTCACGAATGAATTTTCCGTAGTAGTTCACTGCACCTAGGAATGACCGAAGCTGTGTAAGATTTGTAGGAGCTGGCATTTTTAGTATGGTAGAAATTTTTCCAAGGTCGGGTTTTACGCCGGTCTCATCGACCTTGTACCCAAGATAGGTGCAGCTGCGAGAAAAAAAACTACACTTATCAAAATTTACTGTAAGGTTATACCTTTCGACACGTGATAACACTTCGTTAAGTGCTTGGCGGTTTAGTTCCGTTGACGGTGTTGCTATGATGACGTCATCAAGGTATGGATGGGCATATTGAACCCCGGATAGAATTGTATCTATCACTTGCTGGAACGCTCCAGGTGCGGATTTTACCCCTGGTGCGAGCCGGTTAAAAGTAAACAACCCTCTATGCGTATTAATTGTTAGTAGCTGCTTTGTGGCGTCATCAACTTCAATTTGTATATATGCGTCAGTTAGGTCGATACGTGTGAAAACTTTGCAATTGTTGAAGTTCACAAAATTATCGTCCGGCAATGGAAGAGGATAGAGATGCGGCTCCATGCAATCGTTCAGGCCGGTCGAATAGTCACCGCATAAACGAATTTTTCCATTCGTCCGCTTGACAACAACAATGGGCGCAGCCCATTGAGCATAAGTAACAGGTGTGATGATATTGGCCTTTTCGAGGCGGTGAAGTTCTTCATCTACTTGTTGGAGCGCTGCATAAGCCACCGGCCGTTTTGGTTTAAATATCGGTTTGGCATCTGCTTTTATTTTAAGATTCACCTTAAACGTAGAACAGTGACCGGGCTGGCTGGCGAACACTTTTGGAAATGTGTTTTTAATTCCCTGAATTTCTGAAACGGTAATGTTGTTGCAGATTGATTCTCCAAATACCGATCCATCAGGTCAGCTCCCATAACATTTAAATGTGTGTGGTTTGTTACAAAGAGGGTGGATGTTACCACTTTACTTCTAAACATCACCTCTGCTTCACATTGGCCAATTAGCTTAAGTACATTACCTGACGCGTCTCTCGGTGTTTGTGATGGTTCTATAAGGTTGGGTTTATTTATATTTGACCACATAATCTTTGATATTATGGTTATGTCTGCACCCGTGTCAAACTGCAAACGTTGAGGTATCCCATTAATCTTCACTACTATGTGTTTTCTGTTCGCAGCTACGGTGTTTACGGCATGTAAATTTGGTTGAAACTTGCGATTGTTGAACCTTTTTAGTTTTTTCTTATGCTGTGATTTGCTGTGTGACACAAAATTTGAACAATAACCTTCTTTGTGGCCGACCAATCCACATTGTTCACATTCGTGCTTAGTGAACGTACAATATTTTACGAAGTGCATCGCACCACATTGCCAGCAAGGTCTTTTCGGTTTCTCACTTGTACTGACCTTTTTTTTCATTGTTTTTTCCCGTTATTTTACCTTTATGATTTTTGGACTTACATGTACACTTTGCTTTACAACGGCGGCATCCCTTTTTAAACTAATTACTCTATGCACTTCGGTAACCATTTTTTCAATTGTAAATGTTCCCGCTGTATCTAACTCCAAAAAACTCAAAAGATGCGCCCTTATTTCAGCATCTTCCACGTTTTGGAGACCACGAAGAAACATTAAACACTTAAAATGGTTTTCTTTTAATTTTCCAAACTCGAAATTGTCGCAATTGCGGTTAACCATTGCACCATATGTTACGTAGTCCATGCTGGAGCTCTTAGAGAACTGTAGACAATGCATGCGTGCGCTAAAAAGATACTCTTTTCTTCCAAAGATAGTTTTCAATGTTGAAACTGTATTCTTAAAATTTAAATCGCGCGGTGATTTAGGCAAAATGTAATCGGCGTACTTGTAAAACACTTCTGGTTCTAATTTTCGCAACACTAACTTCACTTTTTCAGCATCGCTTAATTTTTCTGCATCTTCGCCAAAAAGATGTTCATAACGTAAGAACCAAGCCTCAAAAGTTTGTCCAGAATCAGCGTTGTAGGAAAATTCTTTAATGTTTTTAGATAGCATTGTCATGACGTTATCAACGCTTATTGTAGAGGTATCTAACGACGATTATGTCGCAGACATTGCCACTAACTTTTCCATCAACTTTTGTTGTTGCTCCATTTGTGTTTGCTGCCGCTGCAGTGTTTCTTGCTGTTGAGCAAGAATTTTTGTTATTGTCGGATCCATTACGTTTTATTTAAAACTGTGTATGATTATTTTATTTGCATGGGATTTTTTTGTATTTAAAAAAAAACAATCATCGTCGCCACTGTTGTGTTTAACTAATTCAATCTTAATTTCACAAAAGCTACCAATTGAATGATCTAGACTAAGGAATTTAAAAGTAATAAAATGTATATACTGAGTATGTATATAAAAGATATATAAATGTGTATGTGTACATGAAAAGAATAAAAGAAGAGACACTAACAAGTAAATATGAAATAACTGTTTTTATATTGTTGGTAGTGTTAATATTTAACCACAACATCCTATATACAATTTGCGCTACCTTTTGAACAGAAGAATAACGGTGGAAGAGCCTCTAAAACGTAGCGGTCCCCGTCAGTGTACTAATTGCCAGAATTCGGACACACGAAAACCTACTGCAAGCTACCATCCGTATGCGTTGTTTGCGGTGATGCGCACCGGACTTTGGAATGCACTTCTTCCAGAACAGACCCCAAGGTCAAAAAATGCAGCAACTGTGGTGAAAACCATACAGCAAATTACAGGGGCTGCAAAGTATCTCAATATGTAAAAAATAATACGAAAGTCGTACGTAAACCTGAATATGAGCAATATAGGTCTTCCCAATTTCCTCGGCTTCATGATGGTTCTATTGCTAGCACGCAAGCTACGCAGCCACACACTAAACTAAACTATTCGTATGCACAAACATTGAGAAATGATTTACCTAATGCAAATGCCAAAAGTTCTAATACGCATAAACATTCATATGCCCACATCCTTAAAGAGGGGACTCAGACACCCCTCACTACCAATTCGAGCTCAATCGATAATTTAATACAAACAATGAATAATTTCATGACAACTATGCATGGTATGTTTCAGAAAATGATGCGAACCCAAAACATGTTTCTGCAAGTTCTGAACCAGTTAAAAATATGCTTCTGGAATAATAACGGGCTCACCCAACATAAATATGAAGTAGAACACTTCCTGCTATCACATGATATAGACATACTATTAGTCTCTGAAACACACTTCACTATAAAAAACTGCTTTAGAATTGATGGGTATTTTATATATGACACCAAACACCCAAGCGAAAGGGCATGTGGTGTGACTGCCATTATAGTCCGAAAAAACGTAAGGCATTTTCCATTGCCTGAATTCAACGAAGACTTTTTGCAAGCCACGACTATAAATCTTACTGATTTTAAAATTGTAGTCTCGTCAGTGTATTGCCTAGGCATAAAATCGAACACCATGAATTTGCCAGGTTCTTTGCTACGCTAGGGCAAAAATTTATTGCCGCTGGCGATTACAATGCAAAGCACACATATTGGGGATCCAGACTCCTTAGTCCTAGAGGTAGGCAGTTGTATTATACAGTTCAAGCAAACAAGCTTGACGTCGTATCTGCCGGTAAACCCACCTATTGGCCCACAGACTTTAATAAGTTGCCAGACCTTATTGATTTTGCTATAGTAAAAAATATCAAACGCGATCAACTCTTAGTTAATTCATCCTATGACCTATCTTCTGATCATTCACCTACAATTGTTATTTTACAAGACAGTTTTGTCACTGCACCTAAAACCCTTAGTTTCTACCCGAACAGAAACACGAATTGGTTAAAATATAAAATGTATGTGAGCTCTCACTTACCATTGAACATCCCACTGAGAAATCCAGCTGATATTCAAGCAGCTGTAGACCATTTTACAGACGTCGTGACTGCCGCAGCCATAGCTGCAACGCCAACAAAGCCATCAGCTAAAATAATAACGTACCAGGCAACAGCAGATATTCAGATGCTCGTCATTGAGAAAAGAAGACTACGAAGACAATGGTAAAATAGTCGTTCACCACACATAAAAATGCAAATGAACTTATGCCAAAAAAACGTACGGAGTAAATTGAAACAGAAACACCAACTCGCTATCGACAACTTTTTAAAAAACTTGGATCCAATGAAAAACACGGATTATAGTCTGTGGAAAGCTGTAAAGCACTTACAATGTCCTATTGCTTACGAATCCCCACTAAGACTTGAAGACCGTACTTGGGCTAAAAACTCAAGTGAAAAGGCAAATGCGTTCGCAAAGCACTTACAGAAGGTTTTCGTACCACATGATATAAGTAATTCTACTATTCCAATTATTAGCGACATCGTGAATGATCCTATGAAATTTCGGTTGTCTTCTTTAAAATCGACAATTAAAAATACGGATATGAAGAAATCACCTGGACCTGATCGTATAACAGGATCAATGATAAGAAACTTACCTAATTCAGCTGTAAGAATTTTACTATACATATTTAGTGTCATGTTGCGCGTCGGCTTCTTCCCATGCTCTTGGAAGATGTCTGAAATTGTTATGATCCCGAAACCAGGAAAGGACTCAAGCCAGATTACATCCTACAGGGCTATTAGCCTACTGTCAGTTTCGTCAGACGTCAGAGAACAAAACGTTATCCCAGATCATTAGTTTGGATTTCGAGCAAGGCATAGTACGATTGAACAAGTCCATAGAATCCTTTTAATTATTAGATTGGCTTTTGAAAGAAAGCAATACTGTTCAGCTTTATTTATAGACATTTCCCAAGCATTTGATAAAGTCTGCCATGCTGGGCTACTTACTAAAATAGCTCGGGTTCTTCCTGAAAACACCCACAAGCTTATAAAAAGCTATTTGTCAGATAGAACTTTTAAAGTAAAAATAACGTCCATAAAGCTTCGAACAAATCAACTACATTGGCTAATAAGTCCTAATTCAACTTTGGCTTTGGAATATAAAGTCCTTTTATACAAATCCGTTATAAAGCCAATATGTTCATATGGTATTCAGCTGTGGGGTACTGCCTGTGCATCAAACATCCAGAAGTTACAGAAAAGACAGTGTAGGATTTTACGCCATATCGTATGCGCCCCCTGGTACATAAGAAATGAAAATATACATAGGGATCTCAAAGTTCCCACTATCCACGAAGAAGTTAAAACGTACACGTCCAAATACATAAACAAACTAGTCGCACATCCCAACACTCCAGCACGCAATTTATTGCAATTTGACAGCCACCAGAGATTAAAAAGAACTGAGACATTGAGCCTGGCGAGGCGGCTCTCTCTACACAATAGAAGATAGATTTTTAAGATTTGAATACAAAAAATTAGTTATTACGTTGGTACTAACTAGTAAATAATAATTTACAAATAAGATTTGAATACTTATTGTGAATTTCTTTTAATAGAAAGATTCAATAAAATAAAATACAGTATAAAAAAAAATGTTGCGCGTCGGCTTCCTCTCATACTCTTGGAAGATGTCCGAAAATGAACAAAACGTTATCCCAGATCATCAGTTTGGTTTTCGAGCAAGGCATAGTACGATCGAACAAGTTCATAGAATCGTTACCATTACTAGATCGGCTTTTGAAAGAAAGCAATACTGTTCAGCTTTGTTTATAGACATTTCTCAAGCATTTGATAAAATCTGCCATGATGGGTTACTTACTAAAATAGCTCGGGTTCTTCCTCAAAAGACCCACAAGCTTATAAAAAGCTATTTGTGCGATAGAACCTTTAAAGTAAGATCATAGGACCAGCTTTCAAGATGTGGGAAAATCAGTGCAGGAGTACCTCAAGGTAGTGTGCTAGGGCCGCTATTATATATCATCTATACAGCGGATATGCCGACAAGCCCACATACATATACATCAACCTTTGCAGACGAGACTGCAATTATAAGTGTCAGTAATGATCCAAAGGATGCATCTGAAAAACTGCATTCCCATATTCATAAGCTAGAAGACTGGCTAAAACAGTGGATAATAAAGGTAAATCCATCAAAATGTGCTCATGTAACGTTTTCCCTTAGAAGGCAAAATTATCCACCAATCATAATAACTAATAACACGGTTCCACAGCGGAAACGCACGTTAAATATTTAGGTATCCACCTAGATCGGCGCCTAACTTGGTCCCGTCACATTGAGGCAAAAATAACGTCCATAAAGTTTCGAACAAATCAACTACCTTGGCTAATAAGTCCTAATTCAACTTTGGCTTTGGAATATAAAGTCCTTTTATACAAATCCGTTATAAAGCCAATATGGTCATATGGCATTCAGCTGTGGGGTACTGCCTGTGCTTTAAACATCCAGAAGTTACAGAGAAGACAGTCTAGGATTTTACGTCTTATCGTATGCGCCCCCTGGTACATAAGAGATGAAAATATACATAGGGATCTCAAAGTTCCCACTATCCACGAAGAAGTTAAAACGTACACGTCCAAATACGTAAACAAACTAGTAGCACATCCCAACACTCTAGCACGGAATTTATTGCAATTTGACGGCCACCAGAGACTAAAAAGTACTGACACATTGAGCCTGGCGAGGCGACTCTCTCTACACAATAGAAGATAGATTTTTACGATTTGAATACAAAAAATTAGTTATTACGTTGGTAATAACTAGTAAATAATAATTTAGAAGTAAGATTTGAACACTTATTGTGAATTTCTTTTAGTAGAAAGATTCAATAAAATGAAATATAAGTACCTTAAAAAAAATTATTCTTTCGTAGAATGTATGTAAGTAATTAAATTTTAAACTTTTTTTGGTGACTATTGAATTTTGGTATAATCTTTAACACAAGATAATTATATTATTTCTTTTATAAATTTCTTATTATTGATATCTTACTTTAAAAATATTTCTACTAGTTATAAATACCTAAAGAGCTTACAAAAATTAATATTTGCTGTGCATATATATATAAGTGTTTTATTTTTACGTGAAAATGAATTTTATTTTTCATAGTAAAAACGATGATCTAATAAGAAAAAGATAATTATTTCGTATATTATAATCCAGTTTATACGTTTTAAGATATTTTATACAGTTTTAATTGTCTCTGTTATATACAATAAATAAATAGTTTCCAAAAAAAAAATTTAAGAATGTTTATTGGTATTCCTGTGTTTGTGTGAAATAGATTTTGTTTTACCAAAATTACTTTCATTAAAACAAACTGTTTTTTGTCATATTGTAACAAGTAGAGTACAAAAAAAGATGTTTATTAGCCAAATAGAACAATAGAAAAACATACGAAAATTATAAATATCTTTAACATTACAGATAAGCCACCCCAATTTTACAACAAAAACATCCAAATTAATTAAAAATCATATTCAACTACAGGTGTATGATGTCATCAATTTGTCTAGGCTTTACTGGTCAGAGGTTCCCTATCAGAAAATTTCAGGAGGCATAAAACGGCTAGTCTTATTTATTTGCATTTTCCGAATACTGGTGAAGACAAATCAAACAGATAATATTGCCCCCTAATTTATTTCCTAAAACGTTTATAAGCGATAAATTTTTAAATTTAATCGCGAAAGATATAAATTAATTTTACGGTTCGGTGGTAAAGTAAAATAAAAAAATAACAATTTTTACTTTTTTCGATTTTCTGATGAGCATAATTATCAGGAAAACATATATGCCCGTATTATGGATTACAACTCAACTTAGTTTAGTTGTAAACAAGACAACTCAACTTCTTTTTGGTATTATGGATTAGAACTTTTTTAAGGTTGTAATAAATCACTACAACCCTGTGTTAAAAACTTGTTTACAGCCCTGTATTAGTGCGGTTGACTAAAATTACAACTCATTAGTAGCAGTTGTCTCTAGAAGTTGTCTTTAGCAGTTGTTTTGAAAAAATTATCAGAGGAATGTGGAAGACGCGTAAGTAAACTTTTTTAACTGTGTAATTAATTAATTTTTTAAATAATTAAAAAAAATTATAGAAAAAATAAAATTACAACAAAGCAACAATTTGAAAAACTAGTTGAGTTAATGCAAAAACATCCCGAAACTGGACGGGGCAAACCGCAATTTGGAAGCTACCGTCAGCAAAAAACCTAAGAGTTGCGCATAGTTGCAATATTGGCGGGATTGCTGTTCCTCGAAGGGGTTTACGGAAATGCTCCTTCATATCATTTAGCAGGAAAATAAATGCTTCTTTATTCACCCGAAAATATTTTTGAAATCTTCTAAACAGTTATAAATATCTTCTTACTTCTAAGAAACATCTATACTTACATGGCGTTCGGTAGTTCCAAGGGATTAGAGTGATCCCGAAACATTTTTCGAATGCGGAGCAACTGAATATTTTCGTCACTATTTTCTTCGTTGTAAAAAAGATCAAAACTGATGTCCATATTAATCAAAAAAGAAAATCACACTTATATATCAATTAAAAATTATTTTAATTCTGAAAGAAAGTAGTATCAGCTGTTTACACATTTGTCAAGTTCTCATTTTTTTATGTTGGCAACGTTAATGTAATACAAGTTGTAATCCACTGAGTTGTAAAACTGAGTTGAGTTGTAATCCATAATACGGGCAATAATTAAACCGATAAAAAACAACGATGAGAAAAGTAGTTTATTACAAAGGTCAAAAAAGGCTATCCGCTCAAAAAGGGCACCTACGTTGTATTGCTGAAGCTTGCCGCGACTTTTTCTTGTTGGACCCTTGGCGGCAATATACTGTTCGCATTAGCTATCCAATCGGCAACGGGACCAAGTTGGCATCCCATCCAGTAAAATCGCTGTTTTATCTTTTCCAAAGTTTTTGTAATGCCCAGGTGGCCGCCACTAGGACAGTTATGGAACTGCTTCATTACCTCATTTATCTTATTTGCCATCTGTACTTTCCCAAGATCGATAAATCAGCCATCTATTAATTTAAGCTATTCCACTGGGCCCAATACGCTTTTGCTAATGGGCTTTCTGCCGATATTTCATAACGGGTCTGTCTTTTGTTATCCTGTTTAGCCAACTTAATCTTTGCCAAAATGAGGTCGCCATTCTGTTCCTTAGACCAGTCTTCCCCTGAGCTAATACGGGTCAGCCGCACGTCAATGAAACATTCCTTTTTCTGGACTTTTGTGCAGTGCTTGCACTCTACGTTGCATGGCCGTCTTGAAAGAGCGTCAGCATTATTTTGTTTTCCGCCTTTTCTGTGCTCAATGCTAAAATCATAGCTTTGCAGACGTTCTTAAATGCGCAGTGGTCTGTCCTTAAGATGAAGTGTTGACCATATAAGTATTTGTGATGTTTAACGGACTCCAGCACTGCCAAAAGTTCCCGTCGTGTAACACGCTCGGGCTTGGACAATACTCTGCAGTATTAGCCAATGACTTTTTCCAAACCCATTAACCACCTGGGAAAGCACTCCTCCTATTCCATAGCCACTCACATCAGAGTCTAATATGAATTTCTGCCCAGCGATTGGATAGGCGAGTACTGGTGCTGTATACAAAACTAACTTGAGCCTCCGGAAAGCTTCTTCCGCTGCCTCACTCCAGTGGTATGGTCGCGACTTTCTGGTCAACTCATGCAAGCTAGCAGCCACTTGCGCAAAGTTCGGCGCAAATCTCCTGTAGTATGTGCAAAGCCTCAGAAAACTACGAAGCTCATGAAGATTCTGTGGGCGAGGCCAGTCCTTTACAGCCAATATTTTGTCTTCTACACGATGCCCCAAATATTTAACCTACTTTTGAAACAAAGCGCATTTCTTAACGCTTAGCTTTAATCCTGCAGCTGATATACGCTTGAACACCTCATCCAGGTTTTTCAGGTGTTCGTCAAAAGTCTTCCCCATCACGATTATGTCATCGAGATATACCAAACACGTCTTCCAATTGAGACCTTTGAGCTCACGTTCCATTGATGCTCAAAAGTATCTACAGCGTTGCAGAGCCCAAATGGCATCACTTTGAACTGCCATAGACCATCACTCGCGCCAAAGGCAGTTTTCTCCTTGTCCTTATCGGCTATCTCTACCTGCCAATAGCCACTCTGCAAGTCCAAGGTAGAGAACCATTTCTTTCCGGTTAACGTGTCTAAGGTATCATCAATTCTGGGCAGCGGATAACTGTCTTTCTTGGTGACGTCATTGAGTTTCCGATAATCAACGCAAAAACTGGTGCTGCCGTCTCTCTTCTTCACCAAAACTATTGGCGAGCTCCACGGACTCCATTCCGCTCCGTTTCGTTGACAAGTTCTTTAACCTCGTTTCGCTTTGCTAGGGGAATGCCCCTGGATGCATATTTTATAGGCCTCGCTTCGCCGGTGTTGATTTTGTGTTTCACAACTGCGGTTCTACCTTGACTTTTATTACTCACCTTGTAGACTTGTAGCTTCGATATGACTTTTGCGGTCTCCTGGGCCAGTGCGTACGAAATGGTTTCTGCAAAGGACGACTTCTGCATAGCGCAAAATGCATATCTAACATCTGGATCCCGTATGCCATTTACAAATGCTTCTATCTTGAAATGGTCCAGGAATGGATGGTTCTCGCCTGGGTAAGTCAGCTGCACCAAGCGTTTAATTTCCATCGCGAAATCTTGCAGCGTTTCATTCGGCTTCTGCATTCTGCCCCGTAGTTCCATCCTGAACTTATGCTGCGCTTATGTTAGCCACCGTACTTACGTTGCAAACCCACCATTATGTCGTCATAGCTATTTCTGCAGCCAGCTGGTAAGCTTTTAAGGATTGCTACTGCTGTTCCATTTAACGCCAGAATTAGTTCTATAGCTTTTTCTTCACTGTCCCATTCATTTTTGCTAGCCACCATTTCGAATTGGAACTTAAAGACATTAAAAGGTACGCTACCATCAAAGCTCGCGTCTTTATCTTGTTGGCGTGCTCAGAGATAATTCTCACCAGTTCTTCTCGAATTTGTAGATCGCTCATCTTGTTCTTTAACTCATGTAGTTCTGCGTCTACGCCGGAAAATTTTTCGTCAACATTGCTCTTTATGCCGTAGAGTTTTTCGTTAAAACTTTTCGTTATGCCGGAGAGTTTCTCATCAACATTTCCCATTATGCCATTATCATTTTCATCAAGATCACTTTCAGTTTTATAGCTTCATCTCGTTTGCCAATAACTTCTGAAACTTCCTGAAGTGTCTCGTTGTTGGCTCTGACCTCAGCTAAGAGACTTTCGCTGTTAGCCTCAGAAGCTTCTTGAAATTTTTCTTCTACCTCAGCTAAGAGTCTTTCGCTGTTAATCTTAGAAGCTTCTTGAAATTTCTCCTCTTGTCTTTCGTTGTTGGCTCTGACCTCAGCTAAGAGTCTTTCGCTGTTAGTCGTAGAAGCTTCTTGAATTTCCTCTATCATAGCGGCCAACACTACGTTGAAGTCCATATTATTGTTTGTGGCAGGGGTACATATCTCGAGCTCCTCTTTTTCCTCGAATTCATATAAGCCGATGTCAATACCACGTAGCTTAACTGCCTCTTTCGCAGTTTTGCCTTATTGCCCGCCGTTGGCAGACCAAACTTGCTCAGCTCTTTTTTTAACTGATGTACTTTTATCTCGTCAAATTTTATTTTTTTTTTTACTTACTTTTTAGTTTTACAATTTCGTTTAATTGCAAATATTAAAATACACACTCCTTTATGATTTTATCAGTTCACAACTTTATTCGGCAATTAAGTCTCAATTTACAACTCTTCAGTACTAATTTACACTGTACACTTAACACTTTTGTACGCACAGATATTCACTCTATGAAATCTCAAAGTCAACTATGCCTTCTTCGTTGAACGGCGTCTTTATATACAGATCACGGCCGCTTCTTGAAATGTCCCGAAATGCACGCAATTGCACATCATTTATTTCTTTTGCTGGCTTAGTAGTCTTGTATATATGTGTTTGTGTGTGTGTATCTTTTGTTTACTTTTTCTTTCTGTAGAACTTGTTTTTGTTCCTACGTTGAATCGCGGTTTGGGGAATTTCTGATCTATAATGAAGCTCCTAGCGTGCAAAATAGAAAGGCAGTTACTCAAATTGGCCAGCATTTCGTTTAGAGAAGGTTTTCGTACCACATGATATAAATAGTTCCACTATTCCAATTATTAGTGACACCGTGAATGATCCTAGGAAATTTCGGTCATCTTTTTTAAAATCGACAATTAAAAATACGAATATGAGGAAATCACCCGGACTTAATCGTATTACAGGATCAATGGTAAAAAACTTACCTAATTTAGCTGAGAATTTTACTTTTCATATTTAATGCCATGTTGCACGTCGGCTTCTTCCAAAGCTCTGGGAAGATATCTGACCCCTAAACCAGGGAAGGACTTAAGTCAGATTATGTCCTACAGGCTTATTAGCCTACTCTAAGATTTATCAAGGATATTTCAAAAATTATTCGTCTGGAGTGTAACTCCTTGTCTTAATGAACAAAACGTTGCCCAGATCATCAGTTTTGGTTTCGAGAAAGATATAGTACTACCCTTATTAGATCGGCTTTCGAGATAAAGCAATACTGTTCAGCCTTATTTATGGACATGATAGACACATGCCTCTAGAGAGCTATTTGACAGATATAATAAGTCCTAACTCAACCTTGGCTTTGGAATATAAAGTCCTTTTATACAAATCCGTTGTTATAAAGCCAATATGGTCATATGGTATTCAGCTGTGGAGTACTGCCTGTGCATCAAACATCCACAAGTTACAGAGAAGACAGTCTAGGATTTTACGTCATATCGTATGCGCCCCCTGGTACATTAGAAATGAAAACATACATAGGGATCTCAAAGTTCCCACTATCCACGAAGAAGTTAAAACGTACACGTCCAAATACGTAAACAAACTAGTAGCACATCCCAACACTCTAGCACGGAATTTATTGTAATTTGACGGGCACCAGAGACTAAAAAGAACTGACACATTGAGCCCGGCGAGGGTGGTTTGAATAAAAGTTTATAATTCGTCCTGAAGCCGTTTCCTAATTAATACACCAACGAACAAAAGGATGAATTATAAAACAGACACAGACAACTGTGCACATACATACAGACACATAATAGAAAAATATAAATACAAGAATATTTAGTGAGCATTGAATTTTATCAGAGGACAGACGACGGCTTTACTAAGTAAGAAAATATTATTAGAATATTATATATATGTATATATAATATAGTGTTTATATACGTGCATATTAGTATAAGAACATATGGTTATAATTTTTGTTTTTGTGCTTTATATTTTTTGTGTATTCCAGCTTGTTCCTAAAGAAGAGCACCGAAGGGGTTCGAAATATTGAACGAAATAAAATAATTTATATTTAATAAAAAAAAAAAACCAATCAAGAGTTTTATTTAAATATAAAAATTAAAGGACTGGACCTAGAGCCTGCATAGAAAGTAACAATGTTTTTTTTTTTACTTTTTAATAGAAACAGTGAAATATGAAAACGAACTCGATTTGTTTGAAAACGAAGAAAAAATAAACAGACAGGTATCACAACTTTACTCGATTTTGCTTCGATTTACATTCGAAAACGATTTTCATCACATACCTGATTATGTATCCTTATAAGATATTTTATTAAATTTGTAATTGTGATTTTGATGATTTGTACATGTTTGATGATTTTTATATATTTTAATGACTTTGTTGTGAGTTTTTGATGTTTCTTTTTATATGATTGCTAACTATTAATTTAGTTAAAATTTTGATATTTTATAATATTTTTTTATTTTTCTGCTTTTCAACGAAATTACAAAATTATGGTGAAATTTTAATTCTCGTGTTGAATATTCAAAATTTGGTGACTTTTTTTTTTTTTTTGTAAAATTTCGGTTTTTTATTGAATCTGGGCTTTCTGAAAAAAAGTTTTTTTATTCTAGTTTTTCGAATTATGGTGAATTGGAAATTTTAGCAAAATTTATAATTTCGTGATATTTTTTCGTTCAAATTATAGTCTAATTTAGTTTCTTTTATTTATGATTTTTAAATATTTTACTAATTTTTTTTTTTTTTTTTTTTTTGGGAATTTACTACTCGTGATGAATTTTATATGTTTGTTAATGTTTATATATGTTTGTTAATTATAGATTTTATTCAAATTTCTATTTTTTTCGTAAACTATAACACTTTTGTGATTTTTCGGCTTTTTGTCGAAAATATAAGTTTTATTTAAAATTTTAATTTTTGTTATTCTTTTTCATAAGATTTTGGGTTTTCATTGTATTTGGATTTTTTGCGAAACTAATTTTTTTATTATAGTTTTTAGATTTTGTGGTGAATATAAAATATTGCCAAAATTTTTATTTTTTTTGTGAATCTTCGGTTTTTGAAGGAAATCGGAATTTGTTGGGGGTTTTGAAATTTGTACGTTTCTCTCTCATAGTGAACGGACGTGTTTCTTAGTAAAAATAACATAAAAAGTAATAAAAATATAGATTGAATAATAAACAAGTGAAGTGAACTGCACCTTTAATTTAGGGTCAGACATTATAAACTGTTTTATAGTTTTAAAGTGATATAATTAGTATAAATAGATAAAATAAGCATTAGTGCACCAGCCGTAAGATGGCTGAATGTTACAAGTGCAAAGGTGCCATTCGTGGCGAATCTGGCATAAGCTGTGCGGGTGTATGTAGCAAAATTTATCACTGCTCAAATAAATGCGCGGGAACTGACCAATATGCAGTAAAAATTTTGGAAACTAGTAATTTGATAAGATTCATTTGTGATGATTGTGTACAATATATACATAATGTTGATTTGGTTTTGAAAGAAATTCAAGATGGTGTAATTGAAAACAAACATAACCTAGCTGAATATAAAAATGAATTTGCTCTATCGTTGAAACAGAACGAAAATAAAATTAAACAACTATTGGAGGCAATTGAAAGACGATATGAAGAAAGACTAAAAAAAATAGATAATGCTCAAAGGATTTGTAAAAAAAATGTTTACGAAGTGAAAAAATTATGCAGTGCTATAAACGAAAGTGAAAACAAAAACAAAGAAATGTGTATTACAATAGAAGAAAATAATATGAAAATGTGTAATGAAATAAAAAGAACTATTAAAGAGTCAAGTGCATCACAAAAGAAACAAACGTTTGCAGAAGCAGTAAAAAGCAAAACAATATTGCCAGAAATAAGTACTCAAGTGCCTTTAATAGTTAAACCAAAAGAGAAACAGAAAATACAGAAAACTAAGGAGGATTTAAACAATAAGGTGGACCCAAGTGGTCTAAAAATAACAAATGTTGAAAACAGAAATAATGGCACGATAGTAATACGAAGTGAAAATATAGAAGAAAGGGATAAAATCAAAAAGGCACTGCAAACAGAAATGAGTGAAAATTATGAAATAAAAGTACCCGATAAAAATAAAATTGAAGTTATAATAACTGATATGAATATTAAATACTCGGAAGAAGATTTAATTGAAAAAATTAAACGACAAAATGAAGCCTTTAAAGACAATAAATTTGATGTGATTAAAATGTATGAATCAAAAAGAAGCAACAGAACTGTATTTAATGCAAAAGTAAAAGTTGATTCAGAAGTCCATTCTAAATTAATTAATGTTGGAAAATTAAATATAGGATGGGAAATATGCAGAGTGTTTAATGGTGTAGAGGTATTAAGGTGTTACAAATGTCAAGGTTTTAACCATAAAGCAAGTGAATGTAAAAGTGATAAAATTTGTTTTAAATGTCATGGCAGACACAGAGCAAGCGAATTCAATAATGAAGTAATAGAAAAATGTATAAACTGCATAAGAATGAAAAACAAACTGAACTTGGACTTGGATGAAAATCATGTCACAGCAAGCAGATCATGCCCGGTATATCAAAATAAATTGAATTTAAAGAAAAGAAGAATGGGTTTTAACATTTAACAACCAAAGAAACTAAGTGGAATCTATACAAATGTACAAGGCCTAGTAAACAACATTGATCAAATACAAATTGTAGCAGAATTAATGAATACGGAATTCATCATCCTGTCTGAAACGCATTTAAGTAATAATATAGAAGAGCAAGAATATATAATAAATGGATATGACCACTATGGTGTATTATCAAACTCAAATAGAACAGGAGGTGTAATAATGTATTTTAGAAAAACATGGAAACTAAAAAAATAGTTGAAAGAAAATCGGATTTCAAATATTGGTTATGCGCTTACCTAGCAAACATTAAAAAAAACTGCGTTCATAATAGTAGCTGTGTATAGATCACCAGGCAGTAGTGAAGCTGAGTTCTGTGAAGTTTTTGAGGAAATGGTTGAAAATCTATGTGAAATAAATAATGATATTATCATAGCTGGAGATTTTAATATTGATTGGATGAAAGAAGGCACATATAAATATAGAATACAGCAAATATTTAAGTGATAATGGGTTGAAACAAATTGTCAACGAATATACAAGAATTACTCCCTGCACAAAGACATTAATAGATTTTATAATAACAAACTGTAATAACGTATCTGCAAAAACTAGCGAAGAATACAAAATAGCAGATCATGAAACGATTGAAGTAGAAATACTCGCCACAGTACAGCCGAAAATATCAAATAAAAGAGTAATAAATGTATTAAAATATAGAAAACACTTACTCAACAATGAATTAAGCTGTGTACTAAATTACAATAATAATTTGGATATAAACAGGAATGTTTTAAATTTCGATACGAACTTACAAAATTCTATTAATAAATACATAATAGAAAAACCAATTGGGCATATAAGTAATATTAATGAGTGGTTTAATAGTGAACTAAGATCAATCAAACGAGATAAAGTATTAAAATATAATCGAGCTAGAACTGAAAATACCATTATAGCATGGAGTGAGTACAAAATAGTTCGAAACTTTTATAAAACAAAAATTGAATACGAAAGAAATAAATATATTAGTAACAAAATCAAATACGCGAAGGACCAAAAAAGTATGTGGAGGGAAATAAAAACCTAATACTTAAAAAAAAACAAACCAGTGATAACATCTGTGATATTTAATCAAGAAGAAATAAAAGATAATAATAAAATAGCTAACCTATTTAGCAAATATTTTGTAAATAGCATTAGGATGATTAGAGACAACATAGAGCAAGTGCAATACTTCAACCAAATTCCGGTGATAAACTCTCCATTTCACTTTCGTTCAATAAATGTACAAGAATTGAAAAAAGTTTGTTTAAGCCTAAATGGCAAACCTGACTTTGATAAAATATCTTCAAAAATTATATTAGATTGTTGGAATATAATAGGTCCAAACCTGTTAGAAATAATAAATAAATCATTGGAAACGGGAATCTTCCCCAAAAACTGGAAAATAACAATGATAATTCCAATTAAGAAGATACAAAAAACAATAAAATGTGAAGAATTTCGACCGATAAATACCCTAAAAACATGTGAAAAGATATTGGAGCTTGTGGTAAAAAATCAATTAGAAACATATGTAGAGCAAAACGGTATCTTATATCAATTTCAATCAGGGTTCAGAAAAAAATTCTCATGCAAAACTGCAGTTAGCTGAGAGAAAAAGACAACAAAATAATAGCATTGTTCTTGGATTTTAAGAGAGCATTCGAAACTATTGATAGAGACATTTTAATTCAGAAACTCTACAATTATGGCATCAGGGGAAGAGAGTTGCAATGGTTTAGTTCATACCTAACTGACAGATTGCAGATAGTTAGAGTGAACGAAGTAAAATCAGAGACAATAAATAATAAATATGGCGTACCACAAGGCTCAATTTTAGGGGCACTTCTATTTATTTTATATATAAATGATTTACCAAATGCATTGAAAAAATGTGAAATAATACTTCATGCTGATGATACGTTAATTTATACGGAAGATAAAAGTGAAAAGCAATGTGAGGACAATCTAACACTGGATATGGTTAAAGTCACTAATTGGCTAAATATGAATAAACTTAAATTAAACGAAAATAAAACGAAATTAATGCAAATAAACGTGGCATATAAAATAGTCTTTAAAATTAATAATAATAATATAGAAAACGTTGATCAAATCAAATACCTCGGTTTCATACTAGATACAAATTAAAAATTTAAATCAATATGTTGATTACATATGTAGAAAAATTGGCAGAAAAATCGGTTTTTTTTAAAAGAGTTAGAAATAAAATATCAACACTTACAGCAATAAATATATATAATGTTATGATCAAACCTCAGTTCGAATTTGGTTCAACGATTATATACACATGCTGCACAGATAATCAAATATATAAACTGCAAAAATTACAGAATAGAGCAACGCGGACGATTTTGAAATGTAATCGTTACACCTCAATAAGTTTAATGCTTGAAACCTTGAAATGGATGGGAATACGCGATCGGTTGAAAAAGAAAACACTAATATTTATACAGAAGATGAAAACAGGCAACGCACCGCAATATCTAATTAATCAATTACAATATGTTCGGGAAATACAACCATATCAACTAAGAAATTCTGAAAATTTTAGACTGCAGAGGGCAACAAATCTTAGTATGCAGCGATCACTGTATTACAAGGGACTCCAGTTATATAATATGCTACCTAATAACGTAAAAAATGAAAATAATCCTAATATTTTTAGAAGTATTGTTGAATTTTTTAAAAGCCAATTAATGTATATGAATTTATAGATGATATAGTTTATTTTATTTAATTGTCTATGTAATTAAATTGTAAAAATTGTAAAAATTGTAAATTTATATAAAGTATATATTATACTACTGAAATAAAATACTACTACTACTATCAGTTGCAAATTTTACATAAATTTTTTTTATACTTAATTTTAATTTATTGAATCTTTCTACTACAAGAAATTTACAATAAGTATTTAAGTCTTATTTTTAAATTATTATTTACTAGTTATTATCAATAAAATAGCTAATTTTTCGTATTCAAATCTTAATACACTATTGAGCCTCGCCGGGCTCAATGTGTCAGTTCTTTTTAGTCTCTGGTGCCCGTCAAATTACAATAAATTTTGTACAAGAGTGTACGACTAGTTTGAATACGTATTTGGACGTGTATGTTTTAACATCTTCCTGAATAGTGGGAACTTTTAGATCCGTGTGGATGTTTTTATTTCTTATATACCAGGGGGCGTATATGATAAGACGTAAAGTCCTATACTATCTTCTTTGTAACTTCTGGATGTTTGATGCACAGGCAGTACCCCACAGCTGAATGCCATACGATCATATTGGCTTTATAAGGGATTTGTATAAAAGGACTTTATATTCCAAAGCCAAGGTTGAGTTAGGACTTATTAGCCAATGAAGTTAATTTGTTCGACGGGACCAAGTAAAGCATCGATCTAGGTGAATATCTAAATATCTAACATGCGTTTCCACTGGAACCGTGATGTTATTGGTGGACGATTTTGCATTCTTAGGGAAAACGTTACATGAGCACGTAGAATTTTGGAACAAATTTCCGTCATCCCTTGTCAAGTTTGGTTTGGAGACAAACCGGTTTCGGCTATGTGCCATCTTCAGTGTCATTTTTCGTTCGAAACTTGACAAGGGATGACGGAAATTCGTTCCAAAATTCTACATCAAAACACCCTGTCGGAATATCAAATCAAGAATTACATGAGCACCTTTCGATGGATTTACCTTTATTCTCCACTGTTTAAGCCAACTTATGAATAAGGGACTGAAGTTGTGCGGATACTACCGTCGGATATTTATTAACACTTATAATTGCAGTGTCGTCTGCAAACGTTGACGTGTATGTACGTGAGCTTGTCGGCATATCCGCTGTATGAAATAAGCGGCCCTAGAACATTAACTTCATATTTTCGAATTTTTTTAAAGCTGATCCTTTGGCCATACTTTAAACCTTATATCTGTCAAACAGCTCTCTAGAGGCTGTGGGTGTTTTCAGGAAGCCGAGCTATTTTAGTCAGTAGCCCATCATGGAAGACTTTATCAAACGCTTGGGAAATTTCCATAAATAAGGCTGAACAGTATTGCTTTCTTTCGAAAGCCCATCACAATTTTATGGACTTGATCATTAGTACTATGTCATTCTCGAAACCCAAATTGATGATCTGGGTAATGTTCTGATCATTAAGAGAAGGAGTTGCACTCCAGACGACTAATTGCCCGCCTAGATTCTTTGCTACACTAGGATAACAGTTTATTGCTGCGATTACAATGCAAAGCATACATATTGGGGTTCCAGACTCCTTAGCCCTCGAGTAGGTACTTGTATTATACAGTTCAAGCAAAGATGCTAGACGTCGTAGATGAAAAATAAATTGCCAGACATTATTGATTTTGCTACAATAAACATAAAACGCGACTAACTGGTAATTAGTTCATCCTATGACCTATCTTTTGATCATTCATCCAATTGTTATATTACACAAAACCATAATTTTCTACCAAAATAAAAACACGAATTGGTTAAAATATGAAATGTGTGTGAGCTCTCAATTATCTTTAACCATCCTACTGAGAAATCAATGTGATATTCAAACAGCTGTAGATTATTTTACAGACGTTGTGACAGTTGTAGACAGAGCTGCAACACCAACAAAGGCATCAACAGCATATATACAGACGCTCGTCTTTCAGAAGACAAGGCTTAGAAAGCAATGACAAAATAGTATCTCCGCACACAAAAATGCTAATGAACTTATGCCAACAAATCTTACGCAATCGTACTATAACTTGTGGAAAGCCGTAAGGAACTTAAAATGTCCTATTGCCTACGAATCCCCAATAAGACATGCTAACCGCATATGGGCTAAAAACTTAAAAGAAAAGGCAAATGCATTCGCTAATCACTTAGAGAAATTACAAAGATTACATTTTGTCGTACATACCAACAAACTAGATTACAAACTAGTCGTACATACCAACGCTCTTGCACAATTTATTGCAATTTGACGGATCAGAGACTAAAAAGAACTGACATATTGAGTGTGTGCTCTCTCAGCACATAAATTAAAACACTTCCTGCGAATACAGGATATTTCTGGTATCCGAAACCCACTCTATTATAAAAAAATTGCTTTAGAGTTAATGGATTACATACCTATGACACTAAACTCCCGAGTGTTAAGGCATATGGTAGTACTGCCATTCTTGTGCGTAAACACGTAAGGAACTTCGTAATGCCAGAATTTAAAGAAAACAGGATACTTCTATATATCTTACAGATCTTAAAGTAACAATATCATCCGTATATTCGCCTAATCGACATACGATAGCCTGAGCCTTGTGAGACGGCCCTTTTAACCCATGATAAAATAGTATAAGATTTGAATGGAGCAATTTAGTTCAAGTCATTAATATATATAAGATTTGAAAACTTATGTAACTTAAATAATTAAAAAAATGAGCTTGGCGAGGCGGCTCTCTATATAATAGCAGATAGTTTATTAAGATTTGAATAAAAAAAATTTGTTATTACATTGGTAGTAACTAATAAATAATATTTTGAAATAAGATTTGAATACTTATTGTAATTTTCTTTTAGTAAAAAGATTCAAAAATTAAAAATATATACATAATTACAATTAAATTAATTTTGGTACGTTTTCTATATAAGCATAAAAAAATTTAACTTTTAAATTCCCATCATTGATGCCAACAGTTGTATAATAGCGTTTTCTAGTACTCTACATTGTAAATTGAATAAACTAAAATAGTGAGTCATTTTTGCTCATTCTTAATATACCGAACTTTACCAAAAAGTAAAGATACACAACTAATGTGTTTGTTTTTTTATTTTAATTTTCTTTATATGACGATGACACGTTTTTAAACGTACTACAAGTACACGAACGTTCTCAAGTTACAGTACATTGCGGGACGATCACATGAACGTTAGCCTAACGAGGGTGCCTTAACTAACCACAAACTTGTGCCTTAACTAGCCACAAATGTGTTTGTGGTCTTATGCGTGGAGAATATGGGTAGTGGTTCCTGTTCAGTTTGAGCATAATTTTTCGTTTTTCCTCGAGATTGTGTCAATGTTCTCCGCATAGTATGTGTACGGGTGTTTACAAACGACTGCATAAACACACATTTTTTTGTTTTGCCTGTATTTTATTTGTGTGATGGCAGAATAGCGTTGTGCGTACAACTTTTCGGAACACGAGTATACTATAAACAGCGACGGTCTTCAGGAACCAAATGGATATTCGAACAGCAAAATATACGATGGCTGAACATAGGTATATATGTCTAGTCAAGAAGGCATGTAAAGGCATTAAACTACGTGTTGTCATCAAGAGTGTTTCCATATTCACAGCATAGTTTGTGTAAGGGGGTTTACAGACGAGACCATACAACCGTTTGGACACGAACAGGCCATCATTAACGACGGTCTTCAGCAGCCAAATTCCTGTTCCATTTTTTATGTTTTCAGAATAAATGGATGGCTAGTAAAGCTGAAAACGCTCAGAGCGGCTCAATTTGTTCAGTTGTGTGAATATCTCAATTCAACTATTTCGATCATAAACTACATAACTCTAATGATAACAGAAGCCGAATGCCTTATCCTCGGAGCGGATGTACAGAACAGTGTTCCACCGACAACAAAAAATGTTAATTATCGTGAATTAAGACTTTTGCTACTTCGATATTATAAAGAGTAATTACACATTTTATAACACATTAATATATGTATATAATAATAAACATATTATTTCTTTTTAAATTTACATAACTCTAAAATAAAGAGACAAATATAGCATTTTGTGACGAAATATAGGAAAGTAAACAAAACAAAAATCTAATACTGCGGATAACTGCATGTTAAATAAAATCATTGTTAATAAGTTGCTGTTTTAATAAAAAAAATAATATTAAACTAAATTAATTTATTAAATTAAAATTAAACTAAATTAAATTAATTGTTATACATCTACAGGAAACCATAAAAAAATATACGTAATTGCAAGGTACCCTGTTTGTGTGTGTGTGTGTGTGTGTGTGTGTGTGTGTGTGTGTGTGTGTGTGGTGTGTGTGTGGGTGTGTGTGTGGGTGTGTGTGTGTGTGTGTGTGTGTGTGTAACTTCTCAAAATATTTTAGCAAATTAATATATATTTTTAAAATTTCAAAGAAATAAAAATTTTTTCACCTTTAAATCCAAGTAAAAATAAAAACCAAATAGGTTTCTGTGGGAACGAGACTGATAGAAAAAATCATCACCTTACTCGCGTCACTTCTGGTTACCTTGTGCCTTTAAACTTAAAACAATAAAAATTGCACTTATTTATACAAATTTATGACTAACTTAATCAAGATAATTTCAAGATTGCAGCAAAATTTTTTGTTGCAAATGTAAAAAGTAAAAAGCGTAAATATGTATATGTATATTACCATGGCTGTGTTCCAAACAGATTCGTTTTGAAAACAGTGTCTGGTAATCGGACGATTTAGTGCATTCGAAGTTAAGTTCTGATAAAAAATTTCAAACATCTAAAAGATAAAAACCAATTAGAAAGCTGTAATTAGTTTGCTTTTTAGTGCAATTTTCGTTATTTATATATCTTATTTAACTTTCCATCAGATTTCTGCAAGACCCGTCAAAAAATAATTGGGTGTAGGCAACAAATCTGAATTTATCACGCATTTCTCATCAGATATCTATCAGAAATGTTGGAAAGAAATGTAGAATTTTCCACATGTATAACATATTTGTGCTAAGTCTGACAGAATTCGTATACGTTTCTGACTCCTTTTGTTTCTGTCAGAAGTCAGGACTATCTTGCTGGCTGGTAAACGTATTTACACTATAAATGCATATGTACATTAAATTTTTACTACATAAAAATACTTACAGATATATTATTGAAACTAGGTGTTAATTGATAAGCTATGAAAGTTTTCATGCCTTTGAACTTTGATTCCTTCTTAGGGCTGTCAACAATAACGGTATACGATTGAAAATTTGGCTGCCACTGGTAAAAACTGTCAAAACCCTCAATTTTTATTTGCTCACTTTCGGGTAACTTGTCTTTGCTTACTAAGCCAAGTATAAATGAATCAGAACTCCTGCCAAACATACTCGATTTCTTAACAGCAGCAGTATTAGATCCAGTTGTCACTGATGCTGACGAAATTTCGTCTCCTGGAGTTGCAGGCAAATATTTATTTTCGTAACTACCACAAACTGCTAGAGCATTTGTCTGAATATGAGGATTTATCGGTCCAATCTCAGAATAAGTTTCATTCTCATCATCCCAATCGTCTTCCCAATCATCTCCTTCATTATTATATTCGTCAGCAGTACAGTCATAACGTGCACCAGAGCTTTGATCGGCTGAATTTTGTTGTTGCTTTACTTCCGCGGCAGACATTACTTCTACATAGGCAGCAGGGAACAAACCGATTTCCCCATTACCATTTTTTCCTTCCCACCAACCTTCGCCAACATCAGTGCGAGTAACAGTTAAGATCTCACCGACTTTGATAGAAATTTCAGAAGAGCCGTGCTCACCGGAAAATTCATATAGAACCCGAACATACGAAGCCATATACTTGGTAAAAATAAAAAGTTTGGTAAATAGGTTTAGTAAAAACACAAAGAATCTTATACTGCGCTTTTAGTCATAGATAAAGCGCGAAGCCGTTCGACTGAGAGTATGCTAAGAGTCGACGCCGTAAGCGGCCAAAAATATTGGGGCCACAGCCGCCGCCGAAAATATGTTATTCCACTTCATAACGTTTCTAACACTACGTCGTGACTAACCAGAAAAATGTTCGCACATAGAGAAATCCTCCCCAAAATGACGAGATATGTGTTCGTTATTTTTTAGATGTTCATTTTGACCATAATTTTTTGTCTCTCATCGAGATTGTATGGTTACTTTTACATTGTTTATGACGGGTGTTTATAGACGAACGAACACATACATTAATACTTCTATTTTTTCTCTGTATTTTGTTTGTGTAATGGCATTACATAGTTGTGCGAACTTTTGTTCGGACAACTCTGTTTGAATATGAAGCGACGAGCGATTTTTCTGTGCGAGCAGCAAAATGGGCGATGGATAAACAGAGATATACCCATACACAAGACACTATGTTAAGTAAATTATGTGTGTAATATGATATCAAAAAGTTTAGATAGCAATTGTATTGGTGTATTATTGCGTGAAGTCGCAACACTACTTTTCATTCGGAACGATTGGGATAATGTACAGTTTAAAAATGTATTATGCATGCTTCCAAAGTTCAATTTTGGTTTGACCTCAAAAGTTGTAATAAAAGTTATTAAACAAATCGCACAAAAAATTATAAAGAAGTCATACATAAATGAATTGCTTTTTTTTACCAAAAATCAAAATTTTCTCGTAAACTTAACAAATATATAAATGTAACGAAAAACCTTAAATTGATAGAGTAATCGAAATTGACTCAAAACTTCTAAATCAGTATCTATATTTTAACAGAAAACCGAACTTATTAAAAATCACTTAATACTACATTTACATCTACGCAAAATCTGGTACTTATGAGATTTCGAGCGAAATCTAGTTCATTTCCACCAGATTTCCCATACAAAACAAAATCTACTTACGAACTAGATTTTGTCAAAATCTCTCAAAATCTTGCAATACTAAATGATGCAACTATGTATTTTTGGCTAATTACTGAAATATACAGCGCTGAACAAGAAGATTTTGACATTTGTAACAAAAAAAAAAGCGCGGTAGAAACAAAATATTTACAGCAACATTAAAAAATAATAAAAGTTTCAAATAAGTGTTTTCAATATGGATAAAGCAGTAATGAATAGTGTTAGTAATATTACATATGTAATTATGTGTATAAAAACAATTGTAGCATGAATTTAAATAAGTTTAGAGCCAATTTTTTATGCTTTCTTCAGTCAGCTGTTTTTGTTACGAAAATGAAATCCAATAATACGTCACAAAGCATTGGTGTAAACGGCAGAGATTTTCTTCAAGATTTGAGCTGAAATCTACTAGATTTTGCGTAGATGTAAATGTAGTATAAAGCTTTTTAAATATATTGAAATTTTACTAAAAAATTTTACAGCCTGGCCCATGATGTCGAAAGTTAGTTAACGTTCGCTTGATTTCTAATAGGAAAAAAACTGAATTTATTTATTTTAACCGTAAACAAATAAATTAATTCATAAAACAGTTTGTTAGAGGGACACAAACCAATCTTCTTTTATTAGAATTCAAGCGAATATTAATGTTCGTCATCTTGGGCCAGGTAGATAATTTAGATGAAATATTGAAACTTTGTAAAAATTAAAAAAGTTAAGTTTAAATGTTTTAAGTTTTTTATTGTTTTTTTCCGAACTGTAAATATTATTAATTGTTAAGTAATTTTAATTTTTAGGCATGAGTTCGTTTTTCTTTCTATTCAGAAAGAGAATTATTTATTTAATATGGACAACCTTTTTGAAAACCGTAAAAGTTTTAATTTTATTAGACATCTAGCTGAATGGAATGCATTTTCTATGCCGCTACACACGTTATCAACATTCTTTCTGTCTTATCTACAAATTGTGTGTCTAAAAAACTTCTATTTATACCAACATTTAAGACAAATGGAATACGAGTACGAGCTATTTCCCAATTTTTGAATTTTTCATATTATAGTCTTTTTTTCCTTGGTTGAGAATGAAGTTTTACAACACTCTAATTTTTCTGTTATTGAATTCTAGGTTACCATATGCAATTTTGCTTTTAGCCAACCATTGGTTGGCAATGAAAGCATTGTATGTATTTTAGTTTCATACTGGATCTATTTTAGTATCCAATTGATTACGATGAAGGAAACATCTATATATTATTATGTATATAAATTTCTCGCCGTGCCCAGCATATGGTAACCTAGAATTCAATAACAGAAAAAGTTAGAGTGTTATAAAACTTCATTCCATTCAGCTAGATGTCTAATAAAATTAAAACTTTTACTGTTTTCAAAAAGGTTGTCCATATTAAATAAATAATTCTCTTTCTGAATAGAAAGAAAAAACGAACTCATGCCTAAAAATTAAAATTACTTAACAATTATTAAATGTTTTAATGAAACATCGACTTTTAATATACATAGTTGCAAATTATTTAATATAAGGATTTTTCAGTAAAATTTTAGTTTTTTGTTGAATTTAGATTCATTGGTAAAATTAGAGTTCCACATACTGTTAAAATGCTGAATAAATTTTTTTTACATTTATTTATATAAATATTTATTCTCTTTTTTAAAATAAGTTTTTCTTCTGTCAAATGTAAATAAGTTGATGATTCGCAACTAATATTTCTGACTTCACATATAATAGAAACATTAGATTAAAAAAATGTCTTGAAAAAATCTAGCGAGTTTTCTTATGTCGACTTAAAATCTCTTGTCAAAAGTCGAGATGTATATCTGTGATGTATACATAGTTGAATTGGAAAGATTTGGGCGAACTTCTTAGTATTTAGTGAATTTCCGATTTGTGGTAAAATTTTATTTTTTTTATAATTTTGTTAAAATTTCGACGTTATTAAAAAAATAAATTTGGTGTCTTTTAGGTGAAATTTAAATTTTTGTGACAAAATTTCAAATGTTGATAAATTTCGATTTTTGGTGAAATTTCGTTTTTTCCATTAAATTTATATTTTTGTATGGTAACGCAATATTTCATATATTATGATAGATTTTGACATTTTTATATTTCGCATAATTTTTGTAAAATTTTACTTTTGGGAGTTATTGCAAACTTCCTTAAAATTTTGTTTTTCTGGAATTTTTTAATACGGTCAAATATTTATGTACCTACTGAAATTATTTTGGGCACTCGGGTAGAGAATTTCTATAAAGGGATTTATTGCACATATAATCAGTTTTGAATATGGAGGAGGGCTGGTTCACGCTTGTGCATATCCAGGCTATGACTCTTGTGTACAAGTTTACATTCCTTTTTCCAAATTATTATACCTCAAAAAATTAGGGCTCTTTGATGAGTTTCTTAATATCTTTCCAAAAGCTCTTTAATTCCAATGTGGTAATTTCATTTTAGATTTTAAAGCATTTTTCACGTTTTTTCTTCATTAAATTATCAACATGTTTAGTAAATATTCTTTAAAAATTTAAGTTAAAAGAAAAATATTTTTTTTTAAACAAATAATTTTTTAACTTGTTTTTTTTATTTTCAATTAATAAACAAATTATTTTTATATAAAAATAAAATTTTAATATAATACTGAAAAACATTCTCTGATAGTGTTAAAATTTAACTTTTTCAGTATTCAATAAAAATTATCAAATAAAAATAGATTTATTCTTAATTGAAAGAATAAAAAATGAGCTGGAGCCTGAACAAATTATTTTCTTAATTATTAAGCTTTTCTGTTCGATAAAATTGTAAACAAATAATATCATTTAATATACAGTTATTGTTCACAAAATAACCAATATCAAATATAAATAACTTGCTTCTTCTTATTCATTGTTTTTATTGAAATTTTTTAAATTGATTTTAATCTTTACATTATGCTTTAATAAAAAAAAGATAAAACTTACAAAAAATATTAAATTCACTTCTTAAATTTAAAAAGGTTTCACATGTTAGCTGTGAACAATTATGACCCTTGACGAAAATCCTTACGTTTTTGGGTATTAATATTTCGTGTGCCCCCCTCTGGCAGTTCTAACAGCTTTTATTCGTTTTGGCATACTATTTACAAGATTTATTAGCACCTGTGGGTTAATATTTACCCACGCTTCGATAGAACGCTCCCAAGGCTCATTGATGGTTTTCGCTGGGTCTTTTTTAGCCAATATTTTTCTTTTCAATATTGACCAAAGGTGGTGGCCAATCTAAAAGTTTAATCCCATTTTCTTCAATCCACTTTTTAATAATACCGGCAGTATGCTTCGGGTCGTTGTCTTGCATGAAGATGTCATCCTGACCCGGCTCTAAACCAAATATATCCAAACTTGGCATGTATGAGTCTTCAAGGATTGTAGTATAATCTTTGGCACACATTCTGCCAGTTATTCGGCGTAGTACACCCAACTGGTTTCCACGAAAACAACCCCAAGCCATCAAAGATCCACCTCCAAATTTCATTGTGCTTGTAATGTTTCGCTCTTGGTTTCCAATTCATTTATCAACCCATGTCCATTGGCGCCCATCAGACCCAATACGGTAGATTTTTGTCTCATCTGACCAAGTTACCTTCATCCAGTCGTCTGTCGTAAAATGCTCGTACCTTTTTGCAAAAGCCAACCGCTTTTTTCGATTTTGTTCACTTAAGTAAGGTTTTTTAAGTTTTGTTCTTGGCGCTAGGCCGCTGGATTTTAAACATCTTCGAACTGTTTTAGAACTTATGTTTAAACTATACTCTTGGTTGAGTATTTGTGTGACCTCAACAGCTGTATTAGCCTCACCAGACACAATCAATCGACAAGCTTCTCGAGCATCGGCAAGCGAAAGTTTTTTGGGACGACCATGTTTATTTCCGTGCAGTTTAAACTATTCTGATTCTTTATTTTATTCACTAATCCTATTGAAATATTATATTTTTTAGCGATTTCGCGATATGGGACACCTTCCATTATGTCCTTTGCCACATTTTGTTTCAATAGCGGAGTCTTAGCTTTTCCCATTATAAAAGGCTAAATAAATTATTTAAAAGAAAAGAGTAGTATTTTATTTAAATAACTTTAAATAACGTCCTTTACTTACGTTATTAAAAAAAATTCAGAATTTTGTTTTTTTATTTTTTAAAAATTGGGAAAAAGATCTGAGGGTCAAAAACGTTCACACACGTGGATATAGTTGTTTAATTTGTTTTTAGTAAAAAAATAACGGTACTCCAAAAAAATTTTGCCATACAATAAACAATATTGTGCCAGACTATATAACACAAAATTGGTTGCCAGACCTAAGTTTGTACAAATTTTTTTTCTAGATATATCTTTAATCTTACTTTTTGTGAACAATTTTCTCCCTAACTGTATTTTATTAAACGAATTAAACAATTTTTAATAAATGAACAAATAATTTGTCCATGGTCAAGTTGTTTTTTTATTCTTTCAATTAAAATAAAAATTAATATTCTATTAATACGACAATTTTTAGCATACTGAAAAAGTTAAGCATTCGTCACTAGCAAAATGTCATACAGTAGAGACACAGAAAATACTGACGACGTGCGCAGCGTAACATAAAAAAATTATTCCATGCTGCTAGTGCAATATCAAACTTTTTTTGTATTTTAAAAATTATCGTGTTAATAAAAAAAATTCTTGCTTAAGGTACGGTCACGTTTTGCCAAAAAATCGTTACCAATAAAAGGTTAATATTACATTTTCTTTTAAACAAATATTTTCTAAGTATGAAAAGTTTCTATTTAATATGCAGGTCAAACATACTCTCACTATTATTCATATTATATGAGGGCGGATCAATAAGCCGTGACTTTTCGAACTTCCCTCGTAGTCATATGAAATGCAACACTCTTCCCATCAAGTACATCCTGTTAATAGACTATTGTAAAATTTTGAGCAAGTGTCGTCATTTACTTTACGCTTAACTGCTGTTCCAAACATACAACCTCGCGTATTTGTCTAAAAATGGAAAGAAGTGAAAAAAGGGAAAGCTCGATAAATACTATGGAGACTCTGCACCATAGATTTCAATGATAAAAATGTGGCTTACTGAATTTCGTTGTGGTCGCACAAGTATAAATGACGCCGAACGTTCTGGACTGTCAATTGAGGTCAGTACACCCGAAAATGTCAAAAAAATCCACGATATGGTGTTTGCCGATCGAAGAGTAAAAGTCCATGAGGTTGTTAATGCAATAGGCATTTCATATGGCAGTGTCGTTTCGTATACATATGTTATTTCATGTTGAATAATTATTTGCCAAAATAGCTTTTTTGATCAAATATTTGACAAATGTGAGCGTACCTAAAACTGATAGAATTGTATTAAATTTGTTTCAATAATGTAAACGTATGTACTAGGAATTCTACGAAGATTTGATTTTTAAAAATCCAGGAAAACTTTAATAAATTATTAAAAAGTTGAACTTTTACAATATATAGTAGGAGGTACATATCTGTTTAGTTCTGATAATTTAAACATACTTTCATAAACGTGCTTTTTTCCGGAAATTTTCTCAACATCAGGGTTCAGTTTTTCTTTAAATAAACTACATTATTATTATTCCCTTGGACATCGAATTCACTGAAAAGTTTAGTTTAAAACTATTATGAAATAAAACGTGTGTATCACCTGCCCAAACACCAATGTGTACTAAAAACATGCTTTGATTTATATTTATTTATGAAATTAGGTACAGCAGTTGCTTTCTTTCGTGCATCATACTATTGTCGTTAAACTTCTTGGCTTGTTTTTCTATATGTTTTGGTCATCACATATACTATGTGTATTACCTGGAGCTATTATATATTATGTATGTTAGGCTTTATAATATTTTTTTTTTTTGCTTTAATTAATATTAATTTTCCATCTCATTCATTAATTAATTTTTAATACAAAACAATTTACTTGATTATATCCGATACTTCTCTTCGCATCATCAGGAAGTAAGTTAAGATTTTTATATAAAATATTTTTTAAGCTTGTTTTCTTCAGTGTATTTCTATTTTATATAAAAAAAAAACAGATAGAATTGACCTTATTAACTCATATTTGCGAATAATACTATTTTTAGTACTTTAATATGGGGTACTACCATTTGTACTCTTTTATACAGCTCTGCTACAAAAATATGTAAAAACATCGATTACTCTGCATTTACAAAGGAAAGTATTTTCATGAAATTTCTGTATACGTATTACAAATAAAAATTTCAAAGAAATCTTCAACTTTCATGAAAATTTCTTGTTCACTTTCAGAGGAAAGTGAAAGTTCATTTGTAAAATGTTTTCGAAGAGAAAAGTTGTTGCACCTCTGGTTGCTTTGTGCTGCCATTATCATTATCTTTTAAGGGCAATCAGGACTGTTTTGTTGTTTGCCCTTGAGAGTTTTGCGTCTCGCACGTATGACCACATGATTTATTTTAGGTTAAGGAGAATCATTATAACCCGGGAGTGGTGCTCACAATCCTACTTCCTATACGAAGGTATATATAGATCGATTGGCAGTTTTTGGGCGACACTTCACGTAATGAGATAACCTGGCAAATTGTGAGTATGGGTACTTCGCCAACAGTCATCAGAATACAAAAAAAATGGAAGTTAATCCTTTTTCCTCATCACGGAGTCTATTGTAACTGCTAGGATTTGTTTAAGGATTAGGTCTACCATGGTATTTACACTTAACAAGTGTCCGCCCGTGGTCCTAAGTCTCATGCTAGCATGTGCTGGACATTCCCACACAATGTGTGCTACCTATTGTTTTTGACCAACTTCGCTTAACGAATTTAATACATTTATTTTCGTACTATAAATGTAGCTTTAAAAAACTAAGAAAAAAGAACAGTATAAAAAAAGAACAATATCAAAAAGTAAAAGATAAAAGAAGCATACCTTGATCTTTCTCGGCTGACGGTTGTACATATGTAAATTAAAGTAAATACATTGGCATTGTTGCCATTCTAATTTTCTAACTAACTAAACAAAAAGGATTGTCAATACCAAGATATTGCTTTTAGGAATACAGAGTCGGGATTGTTAACATTCTACCCCCCGGTATCACGTCTTGCGTGAATACCGCCCACTTAAAAGTAAAACAATCCATCTACTCATTTGGTTGAACGTCCAGCACAGCGATATTTGCAGCAGGTCTATGGTAACTACCACTCACGGTCTTCACAATCGCACTTCTGGCTTGTCCGTCTTTCGCAAGAACGGTCCCCGTTATTATGCCTTTCGGCCAGCAGTGCCGAGGTAAATTGGAGTCTACGATTATTGCGATATCGCCAACTTTTATAGGCCGTACCTTGTCAAACCATTTGGACCTTTTAGTCACAGTAGGCAGAACTTCCTCGATCCATCTCTTCCAGAATCTGTCGGTTAGCAATTGTGAGTGTCGCCATGATCGTCTCAGAAATACGTCGTTATTTTCAAATACACCGGGCGGCTTACTGCCCGAGGAGCTACCCAATAAAAAATGGTTTGGAGTTAGGGCTTCCTGTCCAGCGGATTCTAATGATATATAGGTAAGTGGTCGACGATTTACAATGGCTTCGACCTCTACAAGCAGATTGTGTAGTCTTCCATCTTAATTAGATTCTGATCATGTGTAATTATTATATACAGAACGGTTTTTATGGATCGTACCATGCGCTCCTACGAGCCACCCATATGTGGACTTGACGGGGGAATAAACGTCCACTTCATATTAGGAATTGTAAATTCATTCTGAAGCGTCCCAAAGTCGATATTTGCATACGCCTCTTTCAACTCTTTTTCGGCGGCTTTTAGATTGGTGCCGTTATCACTGTATATATGCAAGGGCATTCCTCGTCGCGCGATAAAATTTCATATAACAATAACGTACGAGTTCATGTCGAGGCTAAAGGCTATTTCAATGTGCACAGCCCGAATAGTGAGGCACGTAAATACAGCTCCGTAACGTTTTTCACTTATTCTTCCAACAGTCACAAAAAAAGGACCGAAGAATTCTAAACCAACGTAGGAAAATGGCCTTGTGTAGGCTGACATTCGAGCCAATGGCAGTGGTCCCATTTGTGGAGGATTCGGCTGAGCATCTCTTATTTTACACATCATACATTTCTTACGGGTTGTTCGAAGAAGGGTACGCAAACCTTGAATGTGATATTTCTGAAATAGTTCGTTTATTACGGTTTCGTGGTTAGCGTGTTTGTGCTTTCGGTGGTACCATTCAACTAGTAGGTAAGTGATAAAGTGTGTCCTAGGGAGTAAAATAGGAGTTTTTGTGTCGTAGGGGACCATTGTGTCATTTTGCAGACGACTACGGAAACGTAAAATTGAGTTATTATCCAGAAATGGTGATAATTTTCTTAAAGGACTCGACTTAGGTAAGACACACGAGGGGTCTTGTTCTAATAACGCAATTTCATAAGCGTAGGTATGGGATTGCGCAAGCCGAAGCAAATATATAGGGCTCCACTGTAATTGTTCACTTCTAAGGCACAGGCCAACATTCATAAATTGGCGGTATACTTTTTGTTCAATCAATCTTCTTACATACGCTATGCTTCTCATTAAACGTTCATACCTTGAAAATCTACTATAGTCAATGAGCCAATTGTTTTGTTGTAAATGAACTGCTACGTGTCGCCCCTCCAAGATATTTGCGCCACCACCAACTATTGAAACTTTATCCTCATTTGTCGGCCACTCTTCTGGAGGTAGTTGTAAAAAGGCTGGTCCTGTAAACCACAGGCTTGTTTTATCAAAACAAGGTTGTTTCACCCACTTAGTGGCTAAATCAGCCACATTTTGCTTTGAAGGCACATAACACGAGTTCGCAGTATCTGTACTGTCTTGTATCTCGGCAACTCGAAATGCAACGAATTGTTTAAATCGCCTTGGGTCCGATTTTAACCACATAAGTACTATTTTTGAGTCTGACCAAAAGGTTGTTGATTCAATTCGAAGATCATGACTGCTAATGATGGTAGTCGCTAGACGGGACCCCAAAACAGCTGTAAGAAGTTCCACGCGTGGGATTGAGATTGGGCGAAGAGGAGCCACCTTAGTTTTGGATGCTACCAGTATTGTTTCTATTTCATTTTGAGTTTCTATACGGAAATATGCCACTGCAGCAAATGCATCCTCGCTGGCGTCCACAAATACGTGCAGTTTGACTTTACTATTCTTACTACAACCGGTTCCAAAATAGCACCTCGGAACGTTAGTACATCCTACATCTCGTAGTGTGGACAACCAACCTCCAGAAAACTCCTCAGGAATAGGTTCATCCCACGAGATTTCTTTGCGCCACACGTTTTGTAGTAGTATTTTCATTTGCACTATGTAAAAGGACAAATGTCCCAAGGGGTCGAAGATTGACATTAATAATCTTAATAATTCCCTCTTTTTCGGAAGTCTTTGGCTTGATAACATTTCCTCGGTTGCTTTGGTGTATTTCAAATTAAATGTAAACGCATCATCCTCAATTCTCCACCACATTCCGAGCACTTTTTCAGTTTCAATAACCTGCTCGATTCTCCTACCCGATTGGCAAAACGATTCCGTGTTATCTTTTTCTCCCATAGTTGCAACAACCTCTTTGGCATTGGACCTCCAGTTGCGAATATGAAAATTACCCCTCCCGTGAACTTCACGCACTTGTTTTGCCAATAAAATAGCCTCGTCTATAGTGTCAACACTATCAAGCATATCATCCACATAGTGGCGTTCGCTGATTGATTTAAAATCTCCGGGAAATTCTCGTTCAAACTCTTTGGCATTTATATTCTTAAGTGACTGTGCCAATGATGACGAACAAGAAGCCCCAAAAGACATAACTTGAAGTACAAAAATATCAGGATCTCGTTTATTGTTACAATCTCGCCAAAGAAATCTCTGGGAATGAGCATCGTTTTCGTCGACTGCTATCCGGTGAAACATTTCCGTTATATCGGCGTTTATTCCGATTTTATCAAATCTGAAATTAAAAAGGACATTTGTCGAGACAGCTGTTTAATGAGACTCCTTGGTACTCAGCGGCGGCATCCCAGACTATTCGCATTTTCTCAGGCTTATTTGAGATCTTTACTACAAATCTTGGCAAGTACCATTTTCTAGGAAGCTCAATGTTGGATTCCGTTTGTTTTAATTTTCGCACATAGTCCTTGTGTAACATTTCTCGGATACCATCATTAACACGATTTTTTAAGTCGTTATCCTTTTGTAATCTTCGTTCAAAACATATCAATCTTCTTAATGCCATATCATAATTATTTGGCATTGTTAAATTTTCTGATTTCCAAAGAAGTTTAACCGTGAACTTATCGCCTGTTCGCTTGACATAACTTTGAATCGTGGTACAATCTTTATCAGGGAAATTTCTAACTTCAGTTCCCACATTTTCTAATTGAAGGTTTTGTTTCATCAGTTTCTGAATAGCAATATCATCATGGCACTCGCATATATGTAAATGCAACCCTACACTTACATTGCCAGCAACCTCCGGATATGTTGAACCGTCAATGGTCCAACCTAGGCGCGATTTTAAGGCAGCGGGTTCATCTTCACCACCTTCCCTACTCTTTAAAGGTGTTGCCAATTTCTTGTTGTTCAGTCCGATTATTATTTTTGGAATTATATTTCTATAAGCTTCAACTGAAAGTCCACGCAAGTGTTTGTATCTTTCTGATAATTCAGAAAATATCAAAGTTTGTTTAGGCAAATCGAGTACACCAACTGATCTTACGTCGTTTAATAAATATTGTCTTCCATTATTACCAGCTGGAGATATTTTCAAATTAACCCATTCTGAATCATTTTCAGAACGTAAACTACCATCTGTCCATTTCACGCACAATTCAGACCGCTCACCATGTATGTTTAATTTTTCTGAAACATACTTTTCAATCAGAGTAGGACCAGATGCTTCGTCCAAAAGAGCATATTCAGAAACTTTCGTATTTTCTCCGTAAATGGTTAAAGGAACTATTCTATATAGTACACTTGAGGTCAACAACCCTGCGATCTCTACAGAATTTCGCGCCATGTAATTTGAGGCATGAGCGGCAGAGTTTTCTCTCACGAATAACATTCCACTTTTCATTATAGTATAATTTTTAAAATTTTTCGCATTGTGCTATAAAATGACCAACTTCCTCACAAGCAAAACATTTTGATTCAATGGCGCGTTTCCGTGTATTCTTATCATTAGGAATTTGATCCTCATGCACATTTACATGTGAGGGTTTACGTTTGATATTTTCGTTCACGCCTGAATGTGTTTCTAATACAGGTATAACTTCGTTGGCGGCTTCAGCTAAATTAAACAGCCAGTTACTAAATTCCGAAAGAGTAACTACTTTTAATCCCCTTGCGTGTAATGCCCAGTCTAGTCTCATTTGGGGAGGTAAACGTGCAATAAATTCTCGAATTAGCATTGGGTTGTTTAAGTGTGTATGTAAATTTGCTGCCTCCATAGTAGCCACGATATTTTTAACATCTAAAGAAAAAAGTACTAGCGTATCTAACTTATTAGCATTAACGTTTGGACCAGCTCTAAGTTTCGGTAATAAATTATGAATAATATTTTCTGGTCTCCCAAATAACATACGCAAAGTTGCAATAACTTCTGGCACTAATACTGGTAAGGTTAGTTTACTACTAACATACTCTAACGCTTTTCCCCTTAAGGCTCGTTGCAAACGCAGCAAATTTTCATCGTTATTAAAACCACATAACCTAGTAGAATTTTCATAACTACTTATGAAAAGAGGCCATTCTTCTGACTTCCCACTAAAGGTCGGGAGTTCTCTTGGGATAGCTTGCTCCGAGTATATAAGTTAAGTTCATGCCTTAACAGCGTATTCGGCATTTTTGTTGCACTATGGTTCATTGCTGAGAAATTTTTATGAAATTCGTCCCCCGACTTGATAATAGTTTATGCGTTTTTTATTATATGCGCCGTCATTATTCTCCATGTTGTTTTCAATATTATTAATTGCGTCGTCTTCGGACTCATTGCAATTATCGTATTCGGCTATAATTTTGTATTTACGTTCAATGAATAACAAATTCATTTTACGTTCCTCTTCAAGGAGTTGTAATTTAATGTCCAAATTTTGTCGAGCTTTTCTTGAATTCTTTCGGTACGCACTTGCAGATTTATTTACACATCCCATACCTACCTTATTTACAGCAACATCATTTAAGTTTGTTATCGACTGAAAATTTTCAATGTCGCCTGCCACAATGTTGTCTGCAACAATCCTCCCATTTACACTTGTAGTTGATGTGCCACTACACTTTACATACATCCAGTCCTTACTTGCCATGTCAGGGCCGACATCAACACATTCAAAATGAAACCACCCGTCGCAAATATCACACTAGACCATTTCATCGTTATCCGGCTGCTTGCACAATAAACAGCATTGCATTATTTTCCATTTTCTCGTTACATACGTGTTGAGAAACTACGCGTTATGATTAAGGGCTCACACTGTGTTCTGATGAAATTCAATTTCACTTACATCAATTTCGCAGCAAGTTTTTTAAAGAATGGTGTTTTTGACCAACTTTATGAGCATTCGCTTAACGAATTTAATACATTTAATTTTATACTATAAATGTAGCTTTAAAGCATACCTTGGTCTTTCTCGGCTGACGGTTGAATTCAAAGCACAAAGTAACACAGAGGCGTCACTAGTATAGTGGTCTCTTGCTCTATCTGTCTCTTTCTTAAATGAATGACCGCTCCTATATTCCCTTTTGTTATATTTTTCTTCTTTATTTTGGATAATTTTTCTGGCGCATTAATGAAAAAGGTAAAAATAAGGGTTGAACATTTATATTTATTTAAATTTAAATTAATTTACTTTCTTTTATTTACAGGAAGAAGCAAGGGCACAATTTTGAGGATAACTTATGCTGTAAATTTTAAAAGATAAGTCCATTTCAATTTTTATATTTGTATATTGACTAATAGTTTTTTTCATTTTTGCAGAGCCAAAATGCATTCAACTAAAAATGTGTAAGTATGGATTTACATAGATAACAGAAAACAAATTTGTTCAAAAATTACTTTTATATTTTCAGGAAAATATGTATTAAAGGATGTCCTCCAGGCGAACAACTTCAAATCTTCCCAAGGGATCCAGAGATGTAAGTCATGTGAACTTTTATATTGTTTCAAGTGTTAAAATTTTTTCCCTATTGAATATAATTTCGCTCCATACGTTACTTTACGGAAGCATTGCCTATAGACGTGAAAATGTAAATCGGGTTTCAGGACTTGTAGGCTTGCTTAATGTTTATGGAACTGCCATGTCCATGTAATTAATTTTATAAAATCTTGGTTAAGATTAACTTGTGTGTTTTGCACTTTTTATTATTTTTAAGGTGTATTTATAAATAGACAAACTTTTTCAATAGATTTTTCTCTCATTTAAACTTATACTCATTTACATTTGTTTCATTAGCTGCTACGGATTTATTTGTTGATGTTGAACTTGTTGTTAATGGCGGCTTGTTGGGCTCCCTGCTGAGTATGTCGTAGAAATAAAAAAAATATATATTTCTAGACGAGCTAAAGGCCTCTGAATTTTCCCTTATTGTAATTTAATTTGAATTTGTAATTTAAGTTTTAGAAAAATAATAAAGAAAAAGCTTTAAAATGTTTAAATATACATAGATGTTTATTATTTACTGCTTGATATTAGGTACTGTACATAATTAAGAGGTTGAAAACTAGAGTTTATATTTCAAAGGATGTTATGAATGAATTTATTTCAAATTTAAACATTTGAATAACTTAAGGAAAGGTAAAAACAAATTAGGTTACGTGTAAAAGTTTTGCCTTCTTTATCTACTAGTATCGCTTGTGATCTCGTGTGGAGTTGTCAGTCTTCCATCGAGCGCGTCCCCAGGTGGCGGATAGGGGCGTTCTGAATCAACGTCTGGACACATCTCAAAGTAGATGCTCTAGGGGATGATCCAGAACGGAGGTAGCACGGAGCGACTGATACATTACTGATAGTGATCAGGCCGCTCTGGCAAAGCTCAGGTAAAGAAGTGAGTTTGGGGTGTGGGACACGACAGGGTCACTGAGGGATAGGCTACGTAAGCGGTCACTCAGTGAACCTTGCCGTTGCTCTAGGATGTGGCTGGCCGGTGACACTTCATTGGAATAGTCTCATGGCTATCAGCAACCTTAACCCCAGCGGGAGGGCCCGGGGAAAGGTTGGATGTCATTGAGGGACTCGTTGTGCAAACGTCCCCTTTATGGCATACGACCGGTCCACAGAATGCACCAGAACGAATTGATGTCTCATATAAGAAATCAATGAAACTCTGGGCATTCTCCCCCCTGCTTTGGAACTTCACTCTTTCCCACGAACCAAAACGGGCCCACTTGCACGGGCTAATTAGTGGTAAAAGAAGATTAGTCGCTCACAGCTCCCCTCCGGTGCCTATGACACGGGCCGGTTGTAATGTTTGTCTAGTCCACGTACGCCGTCACTGTGTGGATGGTCCATTCCCTTACGTGCATACTCGTGGGACCAAAAATGATGGAAAACAAAAAAATAAATAACGATAGTAAAAAAGAAAAACAACAGGATGGGTTTGAAAACGCATCCGAAGAAGACCTTCTGGCCTCTAGTCAAGAGACCTTGGTCGAACTGTCAGGCAGTGAGAGACCAGACATAGTACCCTACTGCCCTCTGAGAAAACTCTTCAAATGGATGTCAAGGTTGATGACAAATTGAAGAAAAAACGCAAGAGGAAGAGCCAGCATGAGACTCTGAAGGCAAGGTACAGCAAGGCGGTGTTTATACTTGACAAGATAGCCAAGAACGCCGCCAGTGGTGTAATTCATGAGCGCGATGAGGATGATCGAAAAAAGTATCAAGCTGTGGTAGACGAGTACCTTAAGTATAAGGATTCTCTACTCAGGAACTGAGGAGAGGTCCAAGCGGAACCGATCTCAGACAGAGGGAGGTAAGTCGCCTAAAAGGAGGAAGATCGCAGAGAAGGCGAACGCTCCAGGACCAAACATAGCAGCCACGTCAACATCAGCCAGACGTCCTTTCAACGAGGTGGTAAAGGACCATCTCATTGTGGCTCTGGCTAGCGAAAAAGATGGTGCCATCAATCCTGTGGTAAGAGAATGGGGTGCCATAGAGTCTAAACTCGCGGAGCTCGTTATGGATTACGTGCTCGCAGGGAAGACTGGACCGGTTCCCTGTTTTGACTCCGGCGAGATACACCGGGGCTACAGAGTAATCAAGTGCTTGGACGAGTTCTCAAAGGACTTTCTCAGCAAATGCATCGCTAAGATTAGCGGTACGTGGAAGGGCTTAAGGCTTAAGCTCATCCCTGCTGAGGAGATCCCGATGAGACCACGGGCAAGAATTTGGTTACCAAAAATGGCAACCGATGCAAAGAAGATGCTAGAGTGTCTAAAGCGCCAGAATTCCAACATTTCCATGGATGACTGGTCGATCATCCGTACAGAGCAAAGGGACACCCACACATGCCTTATTCTCGCCATTACCGATAAGGCAACAGTGGAGCTGGAGAAGGCCGGTTTCCAACTGTTTTTCGGAGTGCGGGATGCGAAGGTAAAGGTGTTCCGGCCAACAGCTTCTGGTAGTGGTGAGACTGATGTTGTTGAAGCCGCCAACAATCTGCTCACCGAGATGAAACTTACAGAACCTTCCTCATATAAACAAAATGACGCTTAAGGTAGTTCAAATAAATCTGCAGCACTCGAAATGTGCTACAGATAACCTCCAGGTGCTCTTAGCTGAAGAAGACTTGGATATTGGACTACTTCAGGAACCCTGGGTTGTTAACTCAGAGATAAAAGGGTTCCCAGCGTCAAAATATAACCTTCTCTATGCAAAGGATAGTGGTAAGCCTAGATCATGTCTAATTGCCAAAAAACACATTAACATTTTTCTCTGCACACAGCTTAGTACAGCAGACCTTACGGTGGCAAGGATCGAGCTGCCGCAGAACAGAAGCTTCATCATAGCCTCAAGCTACATGGCGCATGAGAAGCCAGCTCCTCCAGTCGAAGTGAGTAATCTCTTGGCCTCAACAGGAGCATCTGACATAGTCCTGGGATGTGATGCAAATGCTAGGCATACAATCTGGGGCAGCAGCGAAATGAACGTGGTGAGTACATCCTTGATTTCATTAATAATAATAGATTAAGTATATGTAACTCCGGCTCCACCCCAACGTTTATTTCTCCGAGTGGGAACAAATACAAAGGTTGGGAGGAGGTACTGGATCTTACACTCACAAATGACAGATCTAGTTTATCAGTTGATAAGTGGAGGGTATCTAGTAAAAGATCTTTTTCGGATCACAACTGGATTCTCTTCGATATTAGATTACAGAGCAGAATAGAAAAGCCATTTTTCAGGAACCCAAGAAGGACCGACTGGCTTAAGTTTAATGGAATCCTGAAGCACAAACTATGCAAAACACCAGTTATTGAGGACACGATCACTGGTCTTGAGAGGATGGAGAAGAGTTTCAGCAGTGCTATGGTGAAAGCCTTCGAAATCTCTTGCCCAATAACAAAGGCCAAGAAAAGCTTTCCTCCATGGTGGAATTCGGAGCTTTCTAAACTACGTAAGGAAACACGTAGAGCCTTTAATAAGAGCTTTAACAATAAGTCATGGCAGCCATACCGTGATAAGTTGAAGGCATATAAAAAGGCTGTAGTAGCCGCAAAACGAAGCTCATGGAGAATTTTCTCTGAGTCTATAGACAACACAAAGGATTCGGCAAGGCTCGGCAGAATTTTAGCCAAAGGTCAGTCAAATCCTTCCTATATCAAAAGGAAGGATGACTCATGGTCCGAATCCTCAGCGGAATCCCTTGAAATCTTGATGAACACTCACTTTCCGGGCTGCAAGGACATCGGTACGGAATATGTGAGCTCTAATGGAATTCCGTACACAATCGATGGGAATATGATATCTCACGACAGGATTTCCTGGGCGATAGACACTTTTTCCCCTTACAAATCACCTGGGCCAGATGGCACTCTGCCAAGGATGCTACAGAGCGCTAAGAAAATTATCACTCCCTGGCTTCATAGGATATTCATGCTTTGTCTTTCTCTCAATCACGTTCCAGAAAATTGGAGAAAGGTCAAGGTCGTTTTTATTCCAAAAACCGGCAGAAGAAGTCATGAGAATGCGAAAGACTTTCGGCCGATAAGTCTTTCATCTTTCCTGCCCAAGACTCTGGAAAGACTCATTGACTTTCATATACGGCATCGACTGGAAAGCACCAAGGGCATTTCGAGAAGCATGCCTACCTTAAGGGTCGATCTACGGACACAGCCCTACATGAGGTGGTAGGGGTCATAGGAAGGACCCTTGAATACAAACAATACACAATGGCATCCTTCGTGGATATAGAGGGAGCCTTCAATAACGTGACTACTGTGGCCATTCAACATGCTCTTACTAGTCTGCGAGTGGAGGAGTACCTCAGTAACTGGCTGGTGTCCATGTTGAGGTCAAGAATAGTCACTGCAAATCTTGGTAACAGCAATATGACAAAACTAGTGGATAGAGGTACACCTCAGGGTGGTGTAATCTCTCCGCTACTCTGGCTTATGGTTGTTAACACGATTCTTATGCAATTAGACTACAAAGGTATAAAGGTCGTCGCATATGCTGATAATGGTATCAGGACTGTTCCCGGACGTGATAAGCAATATCATGTCTGATGCGCTGGGGCTACTTAGCAACTGGGCGATGAGGAATGGCCTAGGAGTAAACCCGGACAAAACCAGTTTGGTACTATTTACAACAAGGACCAAAATCCCTAGCTTCAGACTACCGCGGTTAGGAAACCGTGATATTCCTCTTACGAACAGTGCGAAATATCTTGGTGTCATCCTTGACTCTAAGTTGTCATGGAAGCTGAATATTCAGCACAGAGTCAAGAAGGCTACAGTAGCATGCTACACCTGTCGTAGGATGTTCGGTGCAAAATGGGGACTTAGTCCTTCTATAGTTAGATGGATGTACACAGCCATTGTACGTCCGATTCTTACATATGTATCTTTGGTGTGGTGGCCTGCGACAAGGAGGAAATATGTGGTGGACCAACTGTACAGAATTCAAAGATCGGTATGTATTGGCATTACAGATGCACTGCGTACTAGTCCATCAGAGTCACTGAATTCCTATAGATCTTCACATCGTGGCCATATCTGCTAGTAGTGCAGTTAGGCTAAAGGCGACGGGAACTTGGCGTGCGACAACGTACGGCCATGCGAATATTTTGGGCGTACTGCCTTCGGATTTAAATCAACTCCCTGACTACACTACGCCGCAGTTAGACTTTGATAGAGTGTTCAGAGTACTAATCCCCTCCAGAACGGAGTGGTGCGGTGGTAGTCTCGTGGAGAACTATAACGTCAGGATATACACGGACGGTTCTAAGATGAACAGCGGTGTAGGCTCTGGCGTCTTTTCTAGTGATCTTGAGATAGGCATCTCATATCGTCTTCCGGATAATTGCAGCGTATTTCAAGCGGAAATACTTGCTATTATGAAGGCATGCAGGATTTTATACGACAGAAATATACGTGGGAATATCGGTATTTTCGTCGACAGTCAGGCGTCGCTTTTGTCACTCAGATCGTACAAAACTACGTCTCTGTTAGTCAGTCGATGTAAGAGAGAGTTGTCAAGGCTAGGGAGCCTGGCGGATGTTACCTTGGTTTGGGTCCTTGCGCATAGGGACCACTTTGGTAATGAACAAGCAGACAAACTAGCCAAAGAAGGAACCGCTCTAAATACTCCCAATGTGGAATCAGTCGCAATCCCCTTGGGGAGTATTAAGAGCGGCATCTTCAGTCACTTTCTTAAGGAAGCTGATAATAGGTGGCGGAGACTGATCACATGTAGGGTCTCTAAATTGATGTGGCCCTATTTTGATTTTAGGCGCACTATGCAACTGATAGGTCGTGATCGGAGGAACTTATCGAGGTTGCTAGCAATATGAACAGGTCACTGGGTGTTAGGAGAACATGCCCGGCGACTTGGACTCCCCTATAATGACCACTGTCGCAGTTGTAAGGACATAGAGAAAGAGGAGACGGTTTTTCACCTTCTCTGCGAATGCCCTGCGCTGGCTGTCAAGAGACACAAATTTCTTGGAGACTACATACTGGAGGATCTCAGTGAGATATCTAGGTGCCGTTTCAACGATATTTTAAGATATCTCACGGCTACGGGATTGATCTAGCTCCCTAGTCTTAGTGCGAGCATAGGCTCTAAGACACCATCTACCTGGCGAGTGGTATAGTCTTGTCAAAAAGGGGTCATTCAGACATTACTTGACAGCCTGCGTGCAGCAGGCTACCATGTTAACCAACCAACCAACCATCGCTTGTGATTTAAGCTGCTTGTTTAAATATATAAAAGAAAAAAGTTATTATTGTAACATGTTTATGTATATGTACAATAAAATTATTTTTCATTTAATTTTAGACACAGTTTTGAAAAAATTTGCTTATCATTTAAAGCCATTTCCACATTGGTAATATCGAGAATATTAACAGCATTGTCATCAGAAACTTCTTGTTTTATTTCAAATTCTTTTTTAATTTGAGGTCTCGGAATACAAGACGCTGCTGTTGTTTTAACATACTCAACATCGTTCTTGTTATCCTACTCATCCTCTTCGGTAGATGAACATGAACTTTCCTCCTCTTTTATAACAATTTTATGTACTTCATCTTCATTGTCGCCATAAGAGTTTGCGTCCATCTTTTGCGTTCTATTAGATTTAGATTTGTTATTGAATGTAATCAGTACGTTTAGGATTTGTTTTACCTGTTCATCATTTGTTACCAATTGTTTGGCGTATAGCCAGCCCTATTAGTTGCATATAATGCACATGCTATCAACTGGCCATATTCCAACATTAAATTTACCAATTTCAGATTTTGTTGTTGTACGGCCATATGTAAAGCATACTGCGGCTGCATCATATTTTAATAGTTTTAATAGGAGTAATTCCAACAATATTTATTTATTATTCCAAGCCATTTCTTTATTTGGGTTGGTCATGAAGACAGGGATATTGCAATGCAGTTTATGATCGCTTGTTGACCAATGTATTTTTAAAAGTTTATTTAATTTAAAATAATCTAATACCCTAAAAATAGGTATTGCGAATTTAGATTAGGTTGCTTAGCAATATCCTCTTGCTTTTTGCTGATGATTTGTTCCTTGTGGTGATACATTGATGCCTTTGCGTTGCTGCATATACAAACACCACTGTTTTACCACTTTTATTAATTTCTGTATTATTTAGCACTGCATCAAAATCTCTTAATTTGGATATTTATTAAATGTGATATGTGATTTATATCACATTTATATTTATATAATATAAAGCACAGAATTACAAACTAAAATATACGAAATTTTGCCTCCGTCACAAATTATTTTTCTAGTTTTTTGCTTCTGTTTTGATTATTTTTCGCACTATTTAAAAAAAAAAAAGCTGATTCTAGCAATTTTCTTGCGTCAAAGTTTACACCTCTGGTTACTTTGTGTTCAAAGTGTACATATGTATGTAAATTAAAGTAAATACATTGGCATTGTTGCCATTCTAATTTTCTAACTAACTAAACAAAAAGGATTGCCAAGACCAAGATATTGCTTTTAGGAACACAGAGTCGGGATTGTTAGCACTGCCGTCTCAGCATCTTACTCAGGAATATCTTTTGATGCTGTCCCGTCCAACCCTTGCGAGGTTTTCTTGTCCCACTCTTCAGAATTATTTCATTGGCCAATATACACGAGCGTTCTTACAGAGGCCAACCTGTCCACCTCATGCGAGGATTCTTTATCCGGTACTTTCGTCTATATTTATTTTCACTAATTTTTTCTTTTACTTCTGTTATATTACATATTTTATACTCTGGTTAGTTCCTATAAAACATTGAATTGAACCGACTATAGATAATGAGCCCAGGTCCTACGTGTTTTTTTTTAATGGAAAATTGAGGATTTGTTATTAAGAACTAAATAAGGAAACCGGACAGAGAATTTAGACGACACCAATTATGATTGCTGGAATGTCCAGATAAAAAGTGTATTATTTCATTTTGAGTTGTGAAATGTTATTAATGATGTATATAGAAATCTAGACGGTGATATTAAATGGGATGCAGCCAGCGATAAGATATTGGCGAGGATTGTTTTGAGTGTAAAACCATCCCATATAAATTACGTAAAAACCTAGGTACAGCTTTTGAAAACGTCTGGAAGAAATTTACAGATCAGCTTGTAAGGTGACTCTCTACAAAATGTTGTTATCATTAAGTATGGCCGATAGAGCCAGTATGCCTGATTACTTAAACTCGTTTGCTGATATTGTCGAAAGACTACCCGCAGTAAGCATAAAAATAAAAGATGAGATGTTGATAATTATTTTGTAGTCCAGCTTGCCAAAATTCTATGCAAATTTTGTAATTGCTATGGAGACTGTAATATTCCAAGAAAAACTACACTCTTTGAACTTATTGTTGTATTATTCAGAATACAATTAATTTATTCCAGAGTTGATTATATATAAACTTATATAACTAAAAGCCATACCCATATCATCAGCTGTTGTTCGCCAGGGTATCCCTTGTACCGATTGTTAGTTGTAAAATCATATCAGTGTTGCCACAGAGACCATAGATGAACTCCCTCCTCTGAAAGTTTTTAGGGTGAAACTCTTAAAAGATGGCGAACGCAGATGTGAAGAAATCAAAATGATGATAGAAATAACGTACCGTTAGCATTTTATGCACATGAGATCAAGCGTAACAACAGCAAGAATTTCAACGAGTGCCATAAAAACAAAAACAAGTTCAACGGTAGCTGCTTTTAATGTAGCGGCAAAGTGTACAGCCAAGAAAAATAAAGATAAGACAGCAGAACATAGCTATGCATTGACAGCACATGCCGATATGAGCTTCGTTCGAGAACCCAATAATTATCAATAATTATGCCTAAACTTTACTAAACTGCGTTCGAGTACACAAAGTTTAGTAGCTGAGAACACAGTTTGAGAGCGTAAAATGACAGTTCGATGACTGAGCAATTGCAAAATCTGCTAAAGAAATTTTTGTTAGTAGAATTTAGTCGGCTGAAAAAAACATATGTTTTAAAATGTAAACAAACAAACAATTTTTACGGAGTTGTTAAAATTTTTGTGAAAATAAGGAAAACTAAAGCAAACACAAGTAAATAGGGATTCGAAAACAGTAATGTGTTCTAATTTACGTATGCATACAAGAAGAAGTGTTTTTTGCTTAAGTTACCCTTTCCACAGCAGTTTAATTAGGATTTAAAAAAAAAAATTATTTTGTTTCATTGTTAATTTACTTCTTTCGTGTTGTAGAAGTGATGAATACTTCGGAATATAGTAATTGGATATTCATACTAACCAATAACAAAAACGAGTAATAATGAACTATTTAACAAATTTATTCAGGAAAAACTTACAATATAAATAAAATAAAAAAACTTAAAAAGCAACACAAGCTACGTTTTTTTTCGTAAGAATTGTAGACAATAAATTGTGCTGTACCTAGTTCGAACAACAAAAAGAGTGGAGTAGTCAAAGGAATACATTTTTTACAACACTGCATTTATTTTCAATCAGCTGTTGGATAAATTTGACTAAATTTCTATTCGCGTACTTTTTGGACAAAATTTATTTTGGGAGAGTAAATTGAAAAATTTACTCAGTTACTAAACTCTACTAAAAAAGTACTCGAATGAACCTATGATCGGCACGCATACATATGTCTTACCTAGCGTTTACACATGCCACATGAAGTTCGAAAAACTCAATATACCCACACATTTTCACTAATACACCTACATTTTTCGCAATGGTAGCTCCAGTGGCAGCTAAAATTGCATGCGAGTGAAAATTTGGCATTTGCATGCCACTAAATGTCAAAACGATAGATAATATTATCCTGTTCAATATTAAATATAAATTTACTGGATTGCTGTTAAATTGTAATTAAAGTTATACCTTTTTAAATGATTTATTATTATGATTATTATGCTGTTATGATTTTTTTCTTAAATTGCGCATAAAAAAATTCAAGTTTCTTCAATAAAGAGCAATAATATTAGTAATTATAATAAAATATTACTATTAATAATAAACGTAAATCGTTTCCCCAAAAATATGCCTATATGGTAAACTCGGTAACCCTATTTTAAAAAGAAAACAAAAAGTTAAAATGGAAGCAAAATTGAGCCAACAGAATATTTTAAAATTATTAAAAGTGTGCTTCGATGTCTAAATCGCACCTTTTAATCAATAGGGGTTTTACCCAACATCTCCTCTTAACAACATTTTTCTTTAATTTTTCTTTATCATTTTCTGATCAAATTTTTTTTAATTTTAAAAGTAAACAAATTTTTTCAAGTTTACGCTTCGACGACATATTAAAAATGAACTTACACTTGCATGTGTAAACACAAAAACGAATGGCATGAGATTCGACTATTTCGAAGAATTTTTTGTTGATAATACGTATACAACAATTGCATGCCACTACTTGCATTTGTAAACGCAGGGTTAAACAGCGGTGCAACGCTGAGGTATAGGAGACATTACATGACGCCTTGACTAGCCATAAATCTGTTCAGCCATCCAACATTTTGCTGCTCGCACAGAAATTTGGCTAATCAAGAGCGTCATGGTCAAACAGAATTATCCGAACAATAGTTCGCAAAATACATAGGCAGAACTAAAAGTATGTGTGTGTATGTGCTTGTCTGTAAATACACGTACATAAACTTCGCAAAAGCATCCATACACTTTCGATAAGAGACTACAAATTTGGCTCAAACTGTAGGTCGATTTACTTTTTTAACGACAATCGCATCGTTAAACATTTTTAACAACAAAGTTAACAATGGTTCTATTCAGTAGCCCTTTTTGAACAATATTCCCTATCGTTTAGTTAGATCTTGTTAGCTAAACGACTGTATATAAAAAATAAACGACGTATTTTTTTGTGTTGTTTTTTTGTTCGACAAACTAAAATTCATGGCATCTTTTATTGGTTTATAAATCATTTATAAACAATATTTTTAAAGAACAAGACATTAGGTACTTATATACTGTGGGCAAAAAATAGTAAGACTTTTTAATTTTAAAATCACGCGGAAATCCATTCGTCGAAATTTTTTTTCTACGTTGGTAAGACTTGTTGCGTGTAATATAGGCCACCCAAATGTGCCTTATTTAATTTCTTGATATATATTTTCATTTGGGAAATCCGCCGATTATTATGTTTTGTACCGCCGCTTTTAGAAATTTTGCTGACTTTTTTTGAAGCATTACCATTGGTATTCCTTTTGTTTTTTTTACCATGATTTCCAGTTGCCTCCAAATGAATGAGGTTGACTATGTACATGATACCCTGAAATGATCATTCAGATTTTTATCATAGACTACTAACTAGACGCGACAACTCACAACAACATTACCTCGATTATATAAGAGAGATAAAAAACCTTATCTTTTCTAATTAAGCTATCTCTTTCATATAATGGGGTTAATTTACAAGTTTGTACGTAAAAACGCATAACACCTGATTACACTCTTTTCCTAATGTCATTGCTGGGTATTCTGTTTATATTCTGTGATTTTTATATCGATCTTTAATAGTAAAGGCCACATACCAGACGAAGAGGTCTGCGTTCAACCACACAAACGGTTGAGAATCATCTGGGATCCATGATGAATTACATCCATGGTTAAGAAATTCTCCCTTGTATCCAATTTCAGCCATAAAAAAAAATAACTAGCAACAATGGTTGCTAAAAATTTATATTTTTTTTATTGACTAGAGAAAAATGTAAAAACGTGTGCTGTTCGTCTTGTGTGTAGTTATTGTGTGCGTATATCGGATTATTTGTTGTATTCATGCATGTAGTAATTAGTAGTAAAAAGCTAAACCTATAGTGGAAATGGGGCATTATTAGTATAAGGATAGGGCTGGCATTTAAAAAGATTTTCATTCACAAAACCGAGCAAAATTATAGCACCGGTACATGTCCGTACTTATGAGTGAAAATGGATATTAAATGTTTATGTATGCCGAAAATTGGAAAATTCTAGAGAGAGGAATTAAAGAGGTTTCATGTAGGCTTAACAAAGCAAAGATCGCCATTAATCATAACACAATCGATATAAGTGGTTGCTAAGTGCATAAGTGTATAAAGAAGTATATACATATATATAGTATATGTACAGTCAAACAGTGTGTTTATTTTTGTGAGACAAATCTAACAGTTTTGGTTTTATATAATTTTTATTTGTAAGTGGAAGGAATTGGCACAAAGGTAAGACACTGTTCAGTTCAACAGTGACCGTGTTTGAGTACAGACGTACGTCATATCGAACGCATTATATATATATATATATATATATATATATATTTTTAAAGTATTCAATTGAACAGTGAACAGTTAGTAATAACAAAGAAATAAAGAACAAAAAATAACAACAATATAATATATTGTGTGTAAAAAAAAAACAATAACAAATAGTGCATGGTTAAACCGGTTTGAACAATTGATAGTGAGTGTATGAGCGCACCAAATATTAATGAAAAAAATATAAAAGGTAATAACAACAATGCTTATTACTCTTTTTCTTACACAAATGCTAATAATGCAATGAACAATACAAATAATAAAAAATAAGATGACAGTGCTTTTTTAAGCGCCAGGCCAATTCACCGAACGCGTTCTTTATCCGGAAATATAAACTTATCCTCGCAAATAACAACACCAGAAGAAATTACAATTCAAACAAAAAACAATTCAGGTACCATATCAAAAATAGTGCAACAAACAAACGAAACAGGTAATTTGAAAAATCCCGTAAAAAAAGTGCAAACGGGTATGGATCGTTATATAACCATAACCAAAAGGAAGGCCAGTCCTAAGTCTTCGCAGCAAGAGCGCATTGCTAAACAATATAAAAGCTCCCAAAGTACTGTAATGCCGGTAAGCGAAAACAGATTCTCTGTACTTGCTACAGCGGATGATGAAGCTGAACCCGCTGTCAGGGAACAAAAACCTCCCCCGATTTACTTGCGCGAACAAACATCTAACGAAATTGTTAGCTTCTATACGAAGAGGTCAAATTCAAGAAACAAAGATCCAAGCGCACACTGAGAAGAATTACCGCCTAATCGCAAATCGCCTCGATGCAGATAATAGGAGCTATTATACGTATCAACTCAAAAGTGCGAAAGGTTTGATTGTCATTGTAAAGGGCATTGACAGTTCTGTTACCACTGATGAAATAAAAAGTGCCATACAGGTGGAAGGCTATGTCGTAAGGTCAGTGCACAATATTCTAAATAAGAACAAAGTTCCCCAACCTATGCATCGTGTTGAAATCGTATTTAACGCATCGCAACTTAAATCAAAAAACTCGGTTTATCCAATATATAATTTGCGCTACCTTTTGAACAGAAGAATAACGGTGGAAGAGCCTCTAAAACGTAGCGGTCCCCGTCAGTGTACTAATTGTCAGGAATTCGGACACACGAAAACCTACTGCAAGCTACCATCCGTATGCGTTGTTTGCGGTGATGCGCACCGGACTTTGGAATGCACTTCTTCCAAAACAGACCCCAAGGTAAAAAAATGCAGCAACTGTGGTGAAAACCACACAGCAAATTACAGGGGCTGCAAAGTCTTTCAACATGTAAAAAATAATTCGAAGGTCGTACGCAAACCTGATTATGAGCAATATAGGTCATCCCAATTTCCTCGGCTTCATGCTGGTTCTGTTGCTAGTACACAAGCTACACAGCCACACACTAAGCCAAACTTTTCATATGCCCAAACATTGAGAAATGATTTACCTAATGCGAATGTCAAAAGTTCTAATGCGCATAAACATTCATATGCCCACGTCTTAAAAGAGGGTGCTCAGACACGCCTCACTACCAATTCGAGCTCAATCGATAATTTAATACAAACAATGAATAATTTCATGACAACTATGCAGGGTATGTTTCAGGAAATGATGCGAACCCAAAACATGCTTCTGCAAGTTTTGCTTGGCAAAAAATGAACCAGTAAAAAATATGCTTCTGGAACGCTAACGGGCTATCCCAACATAAATATGAAGTAGAACACTTCCTGCTAGCACATGATATAGACATACTATTAGTCTCTGAAACACACTTCACTATAAAAAACTGCTTTAGAATTGATGGGTTTTTTTATATATGACACAAAACACCCAAGCAAAAGGGCATGTGGTGGGACTGCCATTATAGTCCGAAAAAACATAAGGCATTTTCCATTGCCTGAATTCAACGAAGACTTTTTGCAAGCCACGACTATAAATCTTACTGATTTTAAAATTGTAGTCTCGTCAGTGTATTGCCCGCCTAGGCATAAAATCGAACACCATAAATTTGCCAGGTTCTTTGCTACGCTAGGACAAAAATTTATTGCCGCTGGTGATTACAATGCAAAGCACACATATTGGGGATCCAGACTCCTTAGTCCTAGAGGTAGGCAGTTGTATTATACAGTTCAAGCAAACAAGCTTGACGTCGTATCTGCCGGTAAACCCACCTATTGGCCCACAGACTTTAATAAGTTGCCAGACCTTATTGATTTTGCTATAGTAAAAAATATCAAACGCGATCAACTCTTAGTTAATTCATCCTATGACCTATCTTCTGATCATTCACCTACAATTGTTATTTTACAAGACAGTTTTGTCACTGCACCTAAAACCCTTAGTTTCTACCCGAACAGAAACACGAATTGGTTAAAATATAAAATGTATGTGAGCTCTCACTTACCATTGAACATCCCACTGAGAAATCCAGCTGATATTCAAGCAGCTGTAGACCATTTTACAGACGTCGTGACTGCCGCAGCCATAGCTGCAACGCCAACAAAGCCATCAGCTAAAATAATAACGTACCAGGCAACAGCAGATATTCAGATGCTCGTCATTGAGAAAAGAAGACTACGAAGACAATGGTAAAATAGTCGTTCACCACACATAAAAATGCAAATGAACTTATGCCAAAAAAACGTACGGAGTAAATTGAGACAGAAACACGAATTCGCTATCGACAACTTTTTAAAAAACTTGGATCCAATGAAAAACACGGATTATAGTCTGTGGAAAGCTGTAAAGCACTTACAATGTCCTATTGCTTACGAATCCCCATTAAGACTTGAAGACCGTACTTGGGCTAAAAACTCAAGTGAAAAGGCAAATGCGTTCGCAAAGCACTTAGAGAAGGTTTTCGTACCACATGATATAAGTAATTCCACTATTCCAATTATTAGCGACATCGTGAATGATCCTATGAAATTTCGGTTGTCTTCTTTAAAATCGACAATTAAAAATACGGATATGAAGAAATCACCTGGACCTGATCGTATAACAGGATCAATGATAAGAAACTTACCTAATTCAGCTGTAAGAATTTTACTTTACATATTTAATGCCATGTTGCGCGTCGGCTTCTTCCCATGCTCTTGGAAGATGTCTGAAATTGTTATGATCCCGAAACCTGGAAAGGACTCAAGCCAGATTACATCCTACAGGCCAATTAGCCTACTGTTAGTTTTGTCAAAGATATTTGAAAAATTATTCGTCTCGAGTGTAACTCCTTTTCTAAATGAACAAAACGTTATCCCAGATCATCAGTTTGGTTTTCGAGCAAGGCATAGTACGATTGAACAAGTCCATACCATTATTAGATCGGCTTTTGAAAGAAAGCAATACTGTTCAGCTTTATTTATAGACATTTCCCAAGCATTTGATAAAGTCTGCCATGATGGACTACTTACTAAAATAGTTCGGGTTCCACCTGAAAACACCCACAAGCTTATAAAAAGCTATTTGTCCGATAGAACTTTTGAAGTAAGGTCAAAGGACCAGCTTTCAAGATGTGGGAAAATCAGTGCAGGAGTACCTCAAGGTAGTGTGCTAGGGCCGCTATTTTATATCATCTATACAGTGGATATGCCGACAAGCCCACATACATGTACATCAACCTTTGCAGACGACACTGCAATTATAAGTGTCAGTAATGCTCCAAAGGATGCATCTGAAAAGCTGCAGTCCCATATTCATAAGCTAGAAGACTGGCTAAAACAGTGGAGAATAAAGGTAAATCCATCAAAATGTGCTCATGTAACGTTTTCCCTTAGAAGGCAAAATTGTCCACCAATCACAATAACTAATACCACGGTTCCAGCGGAAACGCTCGTCAAATATTTAGGTATCCACCTAGATCGGCGCCTAACTTGGACCCGTCACATTGAGGCAAAAATAACGTCCATAAAGCTTCGAACAAATCAACTGCATTGGCTAATAAGTCCTAACTCAACTTTGGCTTTGGAATATAAAGTCCTATTATACAAATCCGTTATAAAGCCAATATGGTCATATGGTATTCAGCTGTGGGGTACTGCCTGTGCATCAAACATCCAGAAGTTACAGAGAAGACAGTCTAGGATTTTAAGTCATATCGTATGCGCCCCCTGGTACATAAGAAATGAAAACATACATAGGGATCTCAAAGTTCCCACTATCCACGCAATTTATTGCAATTTGACGGCCACCAGAGACTAAAAAGAACTGACACATTGAGCCCGGCGAGGCGGCTCTCTCTACAGAATAGAAGATAGATTTTTAAGATTTGAATACAAAAAATTAGTTATTACGTTGGTACTAACTAGTAAATAATAATTTAGAAATAAGATTTGAATACTTATTGTGAATTTCTTTTAATAGAAAGATTCAATAAAATAAAATACAGTATAAAAAAAACTGTTTAGTTATTAAGATATATATACATATACACTTAGAATATCTTATAAACCGGCATCCCTTTAGTATAAAAGTGGTATCCAATTTTGGGAGTTCAACAGACCAGAATTGGTGAAGTGCTGGCGGATTATTTTTTTGTGTGTGTTGAAAGAAGGGAAAAAGAGGCAAACTACCGTCTACTTACTGCCTAAAGCGCGTTTTTTTGGGTAAGCGCGTAAGCTGTGTCACAAAGTGATAAAGGCCCGCCAGTTTAAATTTCATGAGGTGCACCTAGTAACGAGTGTTCTAAAAAAAAGGAGAAAGAAAAAAGTTATTAACAGTTTTTATTTATAAATTATAATATATAACGAAAGAATTTTAAAGTTTGTTGTATTTGCGCTTTGATCTGTTTTATATATATATATTAATTTTAAAATTCATTTTTGTGTAGATTTTAGTATAAGGATTAGTATTAGGAAAAAGAAGTTATAATTAGGTTATATACATAGAAGTCTTTTTGATTGATTGCAGTGCCTAAATTTAAAATTAGAACGGTCTAGAAAAGCCTGAATCTCTATTTGTTTTCCTGGATAGGAAGGGAAAGTTAAAATCTTTCAAACCAAAAGAAAATCTTGATTAATAATAACCATCAAACGTAGTGTTGCCAGTGCCACCTAAGAGAGCTCGTTTAGGTAGGGTGTAAAGTGGTGAGAAATTAGTTTTCTTTGGTTTCGACTAGGTTTCCTTCCTGATGTCGACAATAGAATAGGCAGCTATAAATAAAGATATTGCTTTTTATATCCGTTTTTTTAAGTTTCTTTTTATCATTAAAAACACTAAATTTTTGATTTAGGCACATTTGTTTTTTTATATCTATACATTTGTTTTATTAAAGACCAATATTTATTGAATTTAGTAATAAGTACATACAACATTGTTAGTTTAATTTTTAGATAATAAATATGTGATTGTTATCCTGTCAAATACAAATATGTATTCGTGCTAATTTTTTTTGTTTCAGGGTGAGGTTGGATGTGAGGTGAGTACGTTGGAGTAAGTGCGCGTGTCTTTAGGGGACACGAAAGGAAAGAAGCGGACGGAGCTAGTGTCCTTGGTTGGGTGGGCGAGTGCAGAACTAACATCTGGTTCTCCCTCGAAAGTGTGTATCCGTTTGTTATCGTTTTTATTTTATGTAGTTTTTTTTGTTTTCTGTTTCTTTTATTTTGTTGTTCTTGTCCCTGGGCTGAAGTTGTGGGTTGGAACCTATCCTGAAGGCACGTGTGAGCTGGTTAGCATCACAACTGCAGCGCCTCTGAGGGACACGTAACAGACAGTCAGTGATATCTGTGTTAAATATCACATCAAAGTAATCATTAGTGTTTAGAATACGCTTGTCTGTCTGAAGTACAACAAGTGCATTCGGCAATTTTTACAACGAGTGAAATTATTCAACAACGAAATTCCTTTAAATTTTGTGTGCGGAATGAAATTGCTGGTGCCGAAACGTTCAGAACGTTGCAAAACGCCTTCGGTGATAATTGTATGTCGCGAGCAAGTTTTTTTGATTGGTACAAATTATTCAAAGAGGGCCGAGAACGCGTTGACGCCGAATCACGTCCAGAACGGCCATCAACATCAACTGATGATCAACACGTCAATAAACACCACATCCAGGACGGCCATCAACATCAACTGATGATCAACACGTCTATAAAATCAACGAATTGGTGTTCGAGAATCGACGATTAACAGTCAAAGACCTTACTGATATCGTTGGAATATCGGAGGGATCAGTGAAAACCATTTTTAAAGATCATTTGGGCCTAAGAAAAGTGAAATCACGATTGCTTCCGCATACCGCACTGATTCTTCGTGAGTTTTTCGCCAAAAATTCAATCTATATCATTCCACAACCAATTTTCTCTCTAATTTTTTCGCAAGTTTTTAATGTATTTATTGGCCTGAATTCTTCACACTTAATTGTTTTTGACGCCTTTTCTATTAGTGTTACCATTGAATATTTCCAACTTTCAGGAAATATGCTAGTTTGAAGGGATTGATTTATAACATGACACACATTTTTACCGATAATGTTCCAGTTGTCTAATATTATTTTAATTGATACTTTGTTAAAGTCTGGCTTGTTCTTTAGACACTTACAAATATTTTAAAGTTCTAATATAGTTATTGTCTGAAATTTGAATCTAGAATTAATCACAGGTACTTTATTTGTATATTGCACGTTTTCTATTGCGTCTCTTATTGATATAATACTCTTAACAAAATAATTATTGAATTGATTGGCGATTTCATAGCTATCTTTATACGCAATATCATTACATATCACAGTTTGTATCACATTTGAGTGTTTCTTAAGGACTAAGTCTTTTATTTCTTTCCACATTTGTTTCTGGTCTTTGCCATTATTTATTTTTTTTATTAACATATTTATTTTTCTCATTTTCAAATTTCTTTTTATACACATTTCTTATTATTTTATGATTATTCCATGCAATTTCTGTATTTTCATATTTAGCAATTAGGTATTTTGAAATTCTTTCTCTTTTGAGCATTCTAAGTGAATTACTAAACAATTTGTTAATATCATTTTTAACATTAATAATTTTTTTGATTGTAAACTTCTTAATTGTATTATCAAGACATGTGTCAATTATATTTACACTTTTATTCACATCATTATTCTCATTACATTCAAAACTTGCATTTAGTTCTCTATTGAATAAATTTTTTGTTATACTTAAAAAATTCAACAGATTTTTTCAAAACATTGTTTTGATTTTCATTTATGTATTCTGTTTTTATGTCTATTGCTTCATGGTCTGTTATATTATTCCCATTGTTAATGTTTGCTGTTATGTTGGCATTGTTTGTTATTACATAGTCTATCACATTCTTTGAGTTTTGTGTGATTCTAGTATATTGGTTCACTATTTGTTTCATTCCGTTATCGTTTAGAATACTTTCTAGTCTGATTTTATATGTATCTTCCTTGCTCCAGTCTATGTTGAAATCTGCTTCACATATATCTTCCATTATTTGTTCGAATACCTCACAAAATTCTGCCTCACTGCTACTTGGTGATCTATACACAGCCATTATAATAAATTTTTTTTTCTTAATCTTTTCCATATATGCACTTATCCAATAATTTGAGTCTAATAATTTCTCATAGATACCTTTCACGTCCAATTCTTTCTTCAAATATATAACAACTCCCCCTGTTCTACTTGAATTTGAGTAAGTAATATAATGATTATATTCTTTCATTTGTATTTCTCCTTCCTCAATATCTTTTGTGAAATGGGTTTCAGTTAGTATTATAAACTCTGGGTTTTGTTCATTAGCCACTATTTCCAGTTGATTGTAGTTGTTAATTAACCCACATATGTTTGTGTATATACCTATCAATTGCTGTGATTGTTAAACAATTAAACCTAGTCTTTTCTTTTTAATGTTAAGTTTATTTTGATAAAGTGGACAGTCCTTGTTAGATGAAACATGATTTTCGTCAAGTCCCAAATTTAACTTCTTATTTGCCCTAACGCAGTTGACACATTTATTAATTATATCCTTTTCACAATCTTTAGATTTGTGGTTTCCATGGCATTTAAAATAAGTTTCTTCATTTTTACAATCAGCCGACTTGTGGTTATATCCTTGGCATTGAAAGCATTGAAGTATTTCTGTTCCATCAAATATTCGACATTTTTCCCATCCAATATTTAATTTTTGTGCGGCCTTAATTTTTGTATATGTTTCTTTGTCTACTTGTATTTTCTTGTTATAAATTATTTTATTGAAACGTTTAAATTCATAGGATTTTACTATTTTTATTTCAATGTCTCTCAATTGTTGATTCTGTGTTTTTATTTTTCTTATTACTTCTTCATCTGTGTATTTAAATGACATATCTGTTATTATTATTGACATATCATATTCTGCTGGGGCCCTTATATCATACTTTTCATTCATTTTGTCTTCTATTGCATGCTTAATTTTTTCCCTTTCATTATCATTCTCACTTTGAATCACAACTGTCCCATTTCTTCTATTTTCAACATTAGTAATTTTAAGATTAACTGGATCCACCTTATTGTTTAAGTCTTCTTTTGTTTTATCTATGTTTTGTTTTTCCTTTGGTTTTATTATTAGGGGAACTTGTTTCTTTAGGTCTGGTAATACCGTGTTCTTTTTCACTGTATCAGCGAATGAAATTTTTTGTTTTTCCCTTGTTTCCTTTATTACTTTTTTTATTCCATCTTTACATTATTTTTTTCTATTGTGTTATAAATATCATTATTTTTTGCTTCAAAATTGTTAACGATGCCGCAAAGTTTTTTAACTTCGTTAACATTTTTGTCACATAATTTTTGTGTACTATCAATTTTTTGAACCGGTCTTCATTTCTTTTTTCAATAGCTTCTAATAATTGTTTAATTTCATTTTGCCTTAGTGACACTTGAAATTAATTTTTATATTCCGCCAAATTTGTTTTGTTTTTGTTGACACCATCTTGAATATCCTTTAAAACCAAATCTACATTATGAATATTTTGGACACATTCATCACACATAAATCTCACAAATGATCCAGTTTCCAAAATTTTTAAGGAATATTGGTCAAGGCCTGAACATTTATCTGCACAATGATAAACCTTGCCACATACTCCTGCACACAATATGCCTATTTCGCCACGGATTGCTCTTCTACACTTATGGCATTCAGCCATTGTATTCTACAAGTTTTAATTTTTTTTGTTTTTTTAATAGAAAATGTATGTTTCTGCTTTAATCTTTTATTTGTTTAAAAAGATATTTTACTTATCTAAAGGTTTTAGTCTTTTCCTATTTTTAAAACCAATAAATATTTTATTTTTCTTAAATTCACAGAGCTCGTTTTGTTTACGTTTTGACAATTCGCGTCACATTAAATATGTAAAGTAAAATTCTTACAGCTGAATTAGGTAAGTTTTTTATCATTGATCCTGTAATACGATCAATTCCAGGTGATTTCTTCATATCCGTATTTTTAAGTGTCGATTTTAAAGAAGACAACCGAAATTTCATAGGATCATTCACGGTGTCACTAATAATTGGAATAGTGGAATTACTTATATCATGTGGTGCGAACACCTTCTCTAAGTGCTTTGCGAACGCATTTGCCTTTTCACTTGAGTTTTTAGCCCAAGTTCGGTCTTCAAGTCTTAATGGGGATTCGAAAGCATTAAATCTTTCCACAGACTATAATCCGTGTTTTTCATTGGATCCAAGTTTTTTAAAAAGTTGTCTATAGCGAATTCGTGTTTCTGTCTCAATTTACTGCGTAAGTTTCTTTTTGGCATAAGTTCATTTGCATTTTTATGTTTGGAGACCGACTATTTTGCCATTATCTTCTTAGTCTTCTTTTCTCAATGACGAGCATCTGAATATCTGCTGTCGCCTGGTACGATATTATTTGAACTGATGGCTTTGTTGGCGTTGCAGCTATGGCTGCGGCAGTCACGACATCTGTAAAATGTTCAATGATAAGTAAGAGCTCACATACATTTTATATTTTAACCAATTCGTGTTTCTGTTCGGGTAGAAACTAAGGGTTTTAGATGCAGTGACAAAACTGTCGTGTAAAATAACAATTGTAGGTGAATGATCAGAAGGTAGGTCATAGGATGAACAAACTAAGAGTTAATGGCGTTTGATGTTTTTTACTATAGCAAAATCAATAAGGTCTGGCAACTTATTAAAGCCTGTGGGCCAATAGGTGGGTCTACCGGCAGATACGACGTCAAGCTTGTTTGCTTGAACTGTATAATATAACTGCCTACCTCTGACTGACTATAAGGAGCAAATTAAAGTAAAGTCCCGTCGCACAGTGGCTGAAAATCGTTTTTCATTGGCCAAAAGTCGATTTTTTTTTGTCACCGATTTTTATTTTTTCTTAAGGTAGCCAAAAAATTAGGTGTGGGCGTGGCATGCTGTCAAACTAACTGTTTTTTTAATTTCAGAAAAAGGTGTTTTTTATTTGATTTTGTGAAAAATAAATGGTTACTACTTGCAAGCTATTATCGATAATGTTGGTAGGATTATATTCTTTAGTTGTTGTAAGTGGTTACCGCTCTAGCATTTAATATTAAGGGCGTTTTGAAATATTTATGAAACTACTATATTTGTCTGAAATTTAAACTTTAGTGGAATATAACTTCTAGGGAACAAGAAACGTATACCACCCGAAGAAAGGTGAAAGTGTCTTCTTTAACCCGCCACGACCCGCGGGTAGAACACTTTTTTAAGGGCTTAAAATCTCGCTTCAGATATCTGTGTCTCCGTAGTAAAGCTCTTTTGAATCGGTTCTGGGAGGACGACAAATTGTCGACACAACATGTTTGTTCGTCGTATGTTGTGTTTTATTGAAACCAATAGCTGCGATATTGTGCAATGATTAAAGTGATCCATTTGTTACGGTGGCATTCATTAACGATATTAAATACCTCTGCCGGTATGTGGGCGAGGGTACATGACAAAGGGATTCAACAAATATGCACTCTTCGGGCTACACGAAGTTGCTTGGTGTTTCTATAGTGACCAGAAGTGGTCTGAGTCAAAAGCTATGTGTGTTTGTCAGGTGATGTAGTTATTTTGATACTTTTTTACTGACATTTTTTAACATTTATCAGAAACTTGTAATTTATTGGTAGCTTAATTTTGCCGAGGATCTTGTTATCATTTTGTCTACCCATTGTTAGAGTTGTAATGGCTAGAATATTTTTGCTATTTGTCTCTTCCTTTCAATCGCCAACTGAAATTCGTGATAAATCATTTGCTTCAACATTGTCTGTGTCTTTTATGTGTTCTATACAAAAATATTATTTATATATAGTATATAGCATAATATATATAGTATATAGTATAAAAATATCATTGTAGGTTTTTTAAAGCAGATATACAGTTTGTCAAGAAAATGTTTTGACATAGCAAAAATAGTAATGCTTTCGACTTATTTGGTAAAAAAAAGAGATTTTTTTTTGTAAATTAAATTTTTTTATAAATTCAGTTTTACTGACATATTAACTAACAAACAGCAACGAAAGAGAAAAAAATTATAATAAGAAAACTAAATAAAAAACAAAATGAACTCCAAAATTTTGTTGTCAAGAAATTGTTTTTACTTTCTAATATGATATAAAATACGAAAAATAGGATAGATATCAAATTGTAAAATAATTAATACTTTGTATGCCCACCATTAGCATCAATCACAGATTGGAGACGCTTTTTCATTGAATTTATTATTTTTTTTTTACATATTTCGGATGAATTTTATTCCATTCCTCTAAAATTACGGCTTTTCATCTACTTTTCTTCGTAAAACGCGTTCGGCTCTCTTTGAAATCTTGTGTGGCCGCCCGGTTGGAAACTTTAACTATTTTCACTTCTAGCGCGTTTTAAAATATTATAGACAGTTTGTCTTGTTATTGAAAGCATTTCCGATAATTCTTGTACAGTTTTTCCAATTGCATGGTTGTAGCAAACCAACTGAATCACATCAATTGATGTTCTTTTGCCAGGCATTTTCAATTTACTGTATTTAGTCAATAAAGCACAAACATATGTAGACTGACTAAAAATCAAATGCCCATAGCTAGAGAAAAAAATTATTATACGACAGTAAAAACTAACGGTACTTCGAAAAGAAATAGAGAAAACGACTTATGTCAACAAAAAACCATAAATTGTAAAAACACTTTCTTGACACCAATATTTTACATTTACTTCTGTTTTTCTTCTGGTAATTTTTATTCACGCTTTAATTTTTTTTCTTTTGCTACCGTTCATTAGCTAATACATATACTGACAATATTTTACTAATAAAATATTTTATAGAAATAAAAGAGACATAATATTTACTACTGCAATATTAAATATACAGATTTTGTACTATGTCAAAACATTTTCTTGTAACGAGTGATTTTTTTGAGGTTAGGATTTTCATGCATTAGTATTTGACAGATCACGTGGGATTTCAGACATGGTGTCAAAGAGAAAGATGCTCAGTATGCTTTGACATTTCATCATGAATAGACTTACTAACGAGCAACGCTTGCAAATCATTGAATTTTATTACCAAAATCAGTGTTCGGTTCGAAATGTGTTTCGCGCTTTACGTCCGATTTATGGTCTACATAATCGACCAAGTGAGCAAACAATTAATGCGATTGTGACCAAGTTTCGCACTCAGTTTACTTTATTGGACATTAAACCAACCACACGAATGCGTACAGTGCGTACAGAAGAGAATATTGCGTCTGTTTCTGAGAGTGTTGCTGAAGACCGTGAAATGTCGATTCGTCGCCGTTCGCAGAAATTGGGTTTGTGTTATTCGACCACATGGAAGATTTTACGCAAAGATCTTGGTGTAAAACCGTATAAAATACAGCTCGTGCAAGAACTGAAGCCAAACGATCTGCCACAACGTCGAATTTTCAGTGAATGGGCCCTAGAAAAGTTGGCAGAAAATCCGTTTTTTTATCGACAGATTTTGTTCAGCGATGAGGCTCATTTCTGGTTGAATGGCTACGTAAATAAACAAAATTGCCGCATTTGGAGTGAAGAGCAACCAGAAGCCGTTCAAGAACTGCCCATGCATCCCGAAAAATGCACTGTTTGGTGTGGTTTGTACGCTGGTGGAATCATTGGACCGTATTTTTTCAAAGATGCTGTTGGACGCAACGTTACGGTGAATGGCGATCGCTATCGTTCGATGCTAACAAACTTTTTGTTGCCAAAAATGGAAGAACTGAACTTGGTTGACATGTGGTTTCAACAAGATGGCGCTACATGCCACACAGCTCGCGATTCTATGGCCATTTTGAGGGAAAACTTCGGAGAACAATTCATCTCAAGAAATGGACCGGTAAGTTGGCCACCAAGATCATGCGATTTGACGCCTTTAGACTATTTTTTGTGGGGCTACGTCAAGTCTAAAGTCTACAGAAATAAGCCAGCAACTATTCCAACTTTGGAAGACAACATTTCCGAAGAAATTCGGGCTATTCCGGCCGAAATGCTCGAAAAAGTTGCCCAAAATTGGACTTTCCGAATGGACCACCTAAGACGCAGCCGCGGTCAACATTTAAATGAAATTATCTTCAAAAAGTAAATGTCATGGACCAATCTAACGTTTCAAATAAAGAACCGATGAGATTTTGCAAATTTTATGCGTTTTTTTTTTTAAAAAAGTTATCAAGCTCTTCAAAAATCACCCATTATGTACATACTTAGCTAAGAAGAACGTTGTCGGCATTTTAATTTATAATTCCATTTTGTTCGATTATGTTTTGTTATGTGCGAACATGATCATATAAGTTTGGTGTTTTGCAACGATATGCGCTTTTTCTGAAAACCAAAATTCAAGCAGTGGTTTCACAGTTAGGAAGAAGAATAAAAGGCAAAATAACTAATAATGCCTTTTAATTCTATCTGGCATTGATAACGATTTCAACTTAATAGGTGGGAGCAATCCTTTTAAATTGAAGAATTTGTACAATTTTGTATTTAAACAAGGTTTATATAAAAACTTCATTGTATCTCGTTAAGTTTTTATATTTTTAGGGCCCATTTCATTTTGCTTATAGGTTGCTGTTTTTTCCTAATATTTTTTAGGATTCCACGATTGAAATTAATTAATTTGTAATTAAAGTAAGTGATACAAATTAAGTTTATTAGTTTTATATTCGATAAATTAATTATTAGTCTAGCCCAACAGTTGCTTTAAGATTTCGTAGTTGTCCAATAGATCCGAAACCAATTAAAATGGAATCTTTGCAGGGGATATTTTACTACCCCGTAACATATCTGTATATCAGGTCCACGAAATTGTGCTAGCACCCAACATATTTTGGTGGAGGCAATGATATGTATTCGAAATGTTTACACTTGTTGCATCACATATTATTTTAATATACAGGGCGTCCGGCGTGCTAACAAGACGCACTATTTATCATGTAGTGAATGATTTTGAAGTAAGAGGGACTATAGCTGATAGGCCCAAGCATGGACCACAACGTACTGCCAGATCTGCTGTTCAAGAAAGTATTCAAAACAATCTATCAACTTCAATTCAACTGCTAAGGTGCTTGGTCTTCAAAGAACAACTTTGGGATTCAGTTGACACAAGATCTTCTTCCAGAAGACCATTTACGCCGCCGAACATATAGCAATAGCTGTAGCATCCTAAAGCTCGCCCATGACAACCCCGATTTGCATGAAAATATAATGAGTGATGAGGCACATTTTCATTTGAATGGATATATGAATAAACAGAATAGACGGTTCTGGGCAATGGAAAACCCTCAAATTATTCATTTGCATCAATTAAAAGAGACAGTCTGGTGTGCAATACTATTGATAATTGAGGGCGTGGCATGCTGTCAAACTCAACTGTTTTTTAATTTAAGAAAAAGGAATTTTTTATTTGTTTTTTGTCAAATATAAATGCTTACTGCTCGCAAGTTATCATCGATAGTGGCCTGCGGTATTTTTTATAATGTTGGTAGGATTATAGTATTTAGTTGTTGTAAGTGGTTACCGCTCTAGCGTTTAATATTAGGGGCGTTATGAAATATTTATGAAACTACTATATTTTTCTGAAATTTAAACTTTAGTGGAATAGAACTTCTAGGGAACAAGAAACGCATAATACCCGAAGAAAGGATAAAGTGTCGTCTTGAACCCTATATATACTTTTACACCCGCCACGACCCGCGGGTAGAACACTTTTTTAATTTTAATGAAATTACTCTAACAAAATTCAACTTACGATAATTTAAACAGCCCTATAATTACTCGTATACAATGGTGTATTAAATTTTCACTTTTTATGTTTGTTTACTTTAGACTACGTAAAACTAAAATATTTAAATATAATACCTGCGAAAGGGTTTTATGGCTTTGTTTTGATCAGCGAAAAAATAAGTCATAAAAATATCACAATAGGTTCTACAGTAAACATATGATCTCTTTCTTTATAAACTGTTAGGGTCAACCATAGTCATAAACAATTTTATAATAATAGTCGCGACATTAAACCACGAAAGATAAAAAACAGCCCCATATATGCGAGATAACAAGAGCAGTTTTGGTTAATTTAAGTACCACCTGCTATGAAATTGAAGATCAATGTGTGAATAATATGTATCTAAAAATGTATAAAACTACGGATTCGATAAGGGATTACTCAATAATAAGTTAGTCCTTTACGTGTACGAACGTATATTTGCAAGTGATAGAACATAACAGACACAAATAAAAATATTCAGAAAAATATGGAGAGCTTCAGTTATAAACAACTGGCCGAAGAGTATTTTAGAAATAAAAACCAGGAAGATGTTCTTAGTTACGTTAAAATAAAATTAAACTTAAATTCGTGTAGCACCGAAATACAAGAGCAATTATCTAATTTTGTAAAAGTACTAAAAAAACGCTACAAAGAAGTTAGCTACAGTAAACAAAAGTTTTATATAAAAAGTGAAAAGTGGTTAGAAGGCCAGCTTACTGTCGCTGCAGGAACAGCAAAGCAAGATAAGGTTGGAAGACCACGCAAATCATTGGACAACTGCAGCGATAGATCTAAGAGGCGGAAACTTAAAGATGTTAACGATGCAATTGGTTGTACAAATATAAAAGAATCTTTCCTACATCAATTACGACCACAGAACCAATTAACATAAGTGTATATCATGGGAAAAGTTACTAAAGCTAGTCCAGTGAGAACAAAACGAATTCTTAAAAGTATACCAACTCCGAGCGATGCAAAACAGTACACAAATGAGGAGGCATTAGCCTTAATTCTGGATTTGAAATTAACAAAACAGCAATATATTAAGCTCAGATTGCGTGCGATTGAAAGGGGCTCAAATATCTATCCAGCATATCATCACATAACCGCTGCTAAAATGGACTGTTTGCCATCAAAAGACACTATTACAATCACACCAATTTCGCCAGAGGTACAACTACAATCTCTACTTGATCACACAGCCGAACGCTTGCTACAATCAATACCAGGAAATGCGTTAAAGAAATATAGAAACACAAAGCTAATTCTTTTTTGCAAATGGGGATGTGATGGCTCCTCGTGACAAAAACAATACAAACAAGTTGTATGTCAAAATATTTAGGACTCAGATATGTTCATGGTATCATTTGTACCATTGCGATTGAAACAGATTTTGGAAGATTCAGAGCCTTCGACTAGTACAACGCAAACAATGGATAATTGAAAAAATGAGACACCATCTTCTACGAAATACTGCAGGTCAATCAAATTTGAATTCAAAAAAGAAACTCGTGATGCCATTACCAGAGAAATTAGTGATATCAAGGTCCAAATTGCAACACTACAGCCATTACAATTACAGTTAGATGGGCAGCAAATTGATGTAAGCTACCAATTATAGATGGAAAAGTAGGTCAGGCTTTAACTAACACGAAAGCTGCATCCATCTGCATTATATGCCAAGCAGCATCAACCCAATTAAACCAAGTTACGACAAAATTATTAGATAATCCCGATGCATATGAATTATCACCACTACATGCAAGAATACGACTTAAGGAACATATACTAAAAATCAGTTATGATTTGGATTTCGGGTCTTCAGGATCCATAAGAAACAATGAAACCAACAAAGAGTTAAGAAGTTCAAAAAAGAAACATGTTCAAGATCAATATCGCAAAGTTGGATTGATTATAGATCAGCCAAAACAAGGGTCAGGGAAATACAAATGATGGCAATACTGCACGAAGATTCTTTTCAGATCCAGAAACAGCATCTGAAATAACAGGAGTGGATTTAAACCCTATTTTCAGATTTAAAATAATCCTAGAAGTACTTGCGTGCAATGAAGAAATTGACTCTAGGCAATTTGGAGATTATGCTAAGGAAACTGCAAAAATATATACAACCAACTACCCAAGGAGAAATATTGCAGTTTTTATTTTTAAAACTTTTTAAAATTATCAAATTTGACAGCAAAAAATAATACATTTTTCTGTAGCAACAGCAAAATCTTCAGTTAATTTTACTTTTTTGTTGAGTGTAAACATTTTTTTGAGTGTAATATTAAAAAAATTCCATTATCACAAAAAATAATTATATTAAAATTATAGCTGTTCTTGACCTTTTTTTATTTAAATTTAATTTATTAAAATTGTCCAAGCTTGAAGGTCTTTTTTAAAAATTATATTTTTATTTTTCGATATTTCGCTACTCCATTGTGTAGCATCATCAGGAAATAAAAATAACGAACAAATTATATATTTATAAAAAAATTATTGTCACAAAAATTCAAAAATTTTCCAAAGTTAACATAAAACAAAAATAACATGAGGTTTTTAAAAATATTTTAAAAAATGTACATACAGTTAATGAAACTTAAATTTAAAAATATTGTTAAAATAATGTTACAATTGTATTAACATGTGTACCAAACTTAAGGATAATGATTTGATTCAAAACAATGAGAACATAATGCTGTATTGAGGGTATGTCTGCAATTGAACTAAATATCTATCCATTAAAAAATTACTTCAATATTGTGATCGGTTCAAAAGTTACAGAATTTTGGGCAATGAAAAACGATTTTCAGCCACTGTGCGTCGCAACAAACTTAGCCTTTCGGGAACTGGAGGAGGGCAAAGTAATTACTGTTCTCTAACACCATTAGAGGAAAGAGGGTCGGAACTAATGGCTTTTAATAGCTATATTCAAGGGATGACTAACACTTCTAGGTATGGAACACCTGCAAGTACGTCTGCTATTGGAAATATTGAAGGAAAAGATGAAGCAATAGGTGATGATGAAGGCATTGAAACAAATGACAAAGCCCTTGATTTAGATTGTGCTAAACAAAGTTCAAATAATATTTTAACTATTCATACTCCATCTAGCCGTTCCCGCGATCTCTTCAATAAGCAGACATTATTGTAAAAACAAGTGGAAAATCAAATAAAGTATCAAGAAAATTCTATAGAACTCTTCAGACAATGTAATGTTAATTAGAAAGCTCTTATGAAACAATTAAAAGACCTTTCGGCAGCAAACAAATATTTAAAACGTAACAGCGATTTAAAAGAATGTATATATGTATGGATAAGTTAAAAAAAGAAAAATTTGAATTAAAAAAAAATTAAATGCAAAAAACGAAATGTAAACTTGAGAAGCTAGAACTACAAAAGATGTTTGAATTGGAGAGCCTAAATAACATGAATGTACCTTCAGATAAAATGTGTCCCGATTCTGAGCCACGTATCGACACCTTTTAACTTTATAAATTTTTTTCAATCCTTTTCATGAATTTAAATTTTCTTATGTATGTAAGTACTATGTATTGATACTAGTGAATTTTTTTTTGGATATATATTTCCAAATACACCTACTTTAATAAAATATACCAGAAAGTGTTTTTCATTTTGACACTTTGTTTTTTTATTTATTTAAATTGCGGATTTTAATATTTATTAATTTCTAATCATGTTATCTCTAATTTTATTTCTAATGGTTTTTGCTATATTAAGAAATGACTGTCAACATTACTCTCTGCGTTGCTGTTAGAAGAAGATGTGGTAGTAATGGCTTCCTTACTTTGTAAAATGACACTCTCCACGTTATGCAGTAAACAAATATTGTGTAGTGAACAACAAACATTAAAAATTTGTGCGGCCTTTTCTGGTGAATAATGCAGTTCTCTCGCCGCTAGGAGGCAACGAAATCTTGCTTTCAGTAAGCCGAAAGTTCTTTTTATAATCGACCTTCTTTTGGAAAAATGTTCATTAAAAACTGATTCTGGAGAATCTTCAGTAGCACTTCGGTATGGTGTCAAAATCCATGGCTCCAAAGGATAACCAGAATCCCCTAAAAAGAGTAAATTAATTTGTGCAGCTGAAATGCCTAAGGTTAAGATTTTACCAAGGATTCTTGTTCCAGTATCTCCAGCTTGAAACTTTTGTTTTAAAAATTGTCTTTCCAAAACGTCCGTTGATAGCTCTTAAGTACATTTCATGATCACAAATCTAAAAATAATACACCTAATTGCCGTATATGTGTAACGATGAATATGCATTATACTCTACCGCCATTGCATTAATACTGTGTTTTAGTTTTCTATTAAAATATAAATGCTCATTTGTATTTGGCTTTATTATTTGTATATGAGTTCCATCAACTGCTCCAATAACTCCCGGTATTGCACATTTATTGTAAAAGAATCTTTTAGCTTCCATTTTCTTCTCTTAACTCATTTCAAAAACAATATGTTTAGGGCAAAGATTCTTTTCCATCACTTCCAATACCTCCGACAAACAAAAAGAAATATAAGATTGAGACATTCCCAATAAACGATCCTGACCAATTTGGTGCTGATAACTTCCTTGTCCAAGAAATTTTAAAGTGGCTGCCAATTTCAATATTGAAGGGACAGAACTAGATCTTTCAGGTATTTTTAGGTCATCTTTCACAGAATTTAAGACGTATATAAATAAATGCGTTTTTGGTAAGTCTGAAGTTTTTTACGAATCTAAAAATATATATGTAAGTACATACATACATACAATCATACGAATTTAGTAAAACATATCGATATTTATTTCGATGCATAATATCCGATGTATCTCTGTTAATTTTTCTTTGTACTCTCTCCGGAGAAGAATCCTCTTCATCAACTTTCCCACAATAAAATAAAATCCATTTTCACGTTATTTCTATTTTTTCACAAGAAACTATTTCTTTTTTATGTTTGAAAACAATGACATTTGCACAGTGCTTACAAACTTTCCCTTAAACTTTTAAACACAAATCTGTAGGCCTTTCGAACGTACTACATAATACGATGTTATTTTCGAATCGGAAATTGTTTACGAATGCCCTTTCGTTTCGAATTACATAATAACCCCCTGGTGTTGTTACCTGCGCTATATAAAGAGCGCGTTCGGTCAATTGGCCTGGCAGTTAAAAAAGCACTGTCACCTTTTTTTATTGTATGTATTGTTCTTTGCATTATTAGCATTTGTATAACTAAAGGAGTAATAAGAATTGTTATTCTCTTTTACATTTTTTTCATAAATGTTTGGTATACTCATGTACTGAATATCAGTAGAATTTTGTAACCATGCACTTTTTGTTTTTATATATAACACACAATATACATTTTGTTATTTTTTTGTATATTCTTTGTTTTTTGTTTTGTCTAACTGTTCACTTCAGTCTCTTCACTTGCTTAATTGTATTTTTTTTCAATATTATTTATGCGCGAAATATTATGTATGTCTGTATTAAATCACTATAAATTTATACATAAAGAAATAAATAGCAAAAAAAAAAAAAAAAAAAGTGTGTAAAAAAAAACAATAACAAACAGTGCATGGTTAAACCGGTTTAAACAATTGGTAGTGAGTGCATGAGCGCACTAACACTAACTAACACTAACGAAAAAAATATAAAAGGTAATAACAACAATGCTTATTACTCTTTTATAAATAACAAAAAAAGATTACAGTGCTTTTTTAACCGCCAGGCCAATTGACCGAACGTGTTCATTATCTGCAAATATAAATATATCTGCCACAGAAACAACGAACTCATAAAATAAAAATCAACAAATAAACAATACAAGTGCTACAAAGAAAATAGTACAAGAAGATAAAGAAACGGGTACTGTATCTAAACGCGTGCAAACTGATATGGATCGGTACATAACCAAAACCAAGAGGAAGGCCAGTTCTAAGTCTTCGGAACAAGAGCGAACCGCCAAACAATACAACGGTTCTCATCGGTAAGTGAAAATAGATTCTCTGTACTTGCTACCCCGGATAATGAAGATGCCGAACCCACTGTAGGAGAACAAAGACCCCGACCAATTTACTTGCGCGAACAAACATCAAATACCTATGTAAATATGCTGTGCCAACTCGTAGGTAAAGAAAATTCTATGCGGCTTCCGTAAGAAGAGGACAAATGCAAGAAACAAAGATCCAAGCCCACACTGAGAAGAATTATTGCCTAATCGCAAGGCGTCTCGATGCAGATAATAAGAGCTATTATACGTATCAACTAAAAAGTGCTAAAGGTTTTATTGTCATTATAAATGGCATTGACAGTTCTATTCCCACTGAGGAGATAAAAAGTGCCATATAGGTCGAAGGTTATGTCGTAAGGTCAGTGCACAATATTCTAGTAAGAATAAAGTTCCCCAACCTATGCATCGTGTTGAAATCGTTTTTAACCCACCTCAGCTTAAATCAAAAAACTCGGTTCATCCTATAAACAATTTGCGCTACCTTTTGAATAGAAGAATAACGGTGGAAGAGCCTCTAAAACGTAATGGTCCCCGTCAGTGTGACGACTGCCAGGAATTCGGACACACGAAAACCTACTGCAAACTACCATCCGTATGCGTTGTTTGCGGTGATGCGCATCGGACTTTGGATTGCACTTCTTCCAAACCAGACCTCAAGGCCAAAAAATGCAGTAACTATGGTGAAAACCCCACAGAAAGTTATATGAGCTGCAAAGTCTTTCAACATGTTAAAAAACAATGCGAAAGTCGTACGTAAACCTGAATATGAGCAATATATGTCGTCCCAATTTCCTTGGCTTTATGCTGGTTCTATTACTAGAACACAAAATTGCTAATAAACATTCATATTCCCAGGTCTTAAAAGAGGGTGAACTAATTAACAATTCGAGCTCGATTGAAAACTTAATACAGACAATGAATAATTTCATGACAACTATGCAGAGTATGTTTCAGGAAATGATGCGAACCCAAAACATGCTTCTGCAAGTTTTGCTTAGCAAAAAATGAACCAGTTAAAAATAGGCTTCTGGAACGCTAACGGGCTCTCCCAACATAAATAGAACATTTCCTGCTAGCACATAATACGGACATACTATTAGTCTCTGAAACTTATTTCACTATAAAAAGCTGCTTTAGAATTGATGGGTTCTGTTTATATAGAACACCAAACACCCACGCAAGAGGGCATGGCGGTTAAAATGCAAATCACACATATTGGCGATCCAGACTGATTAGTCCTAGAAGTAGGCAGTTGTATTTTACAGTTCAAGCAAACAAGCCGTATCTGCCGGTAAACCCAGCTATTGGCCCATAGACTTTAATAAGTTGCCAGACCTTATTGATTTTGCTGTAGTAATAGTGGTTATCAGTTGATAGTTAGTTCATTCTATGAGCTGCAACGCCAACAAATCCATCAGCTCAAATAATATCGTACCAGGCAACAGCAGATATTCAGATGCTCGTCATTGAGAAAAGAAGGCTAAGAAGACAATGGCAAAATAGTCGTTCTCCACACATAAAAATGCAAAAAAACCTTACGAATAAATTGAGACAGAAACACGAATTCGCTATCGTACAGCTTTTTGAAAAACTTGGACCGTACTTGGGCTAAAAACTCAAGTGAAAAGGCAAATGCGTTCGCGAATCACTTAGAGAAGGTTTTCGCACCACATGATATAAATAGTTCCACTATTACAATTATTAGTGACACCGTGAATAAATCTAGGAAATTTCGTGCATCTTCCTTAAATTCGACGATTAAAAATACGGATATGAGGAAATCACCCGGACATGACCGAATTACAGGAGATCAATGATAAAAAACTTACCGCATTCAGCTGTGAGAATTTTACTTTACACATATTTTGCACCATGTTACGGGTCGGCTTCTTCCCATGCTCTTGGAAAATTTCTGAAATTGTTATGATCCCGAAACCAGTAAAGGACTCAAGCCAGATTACATTCTACAGGCCCCTTAGGCTACTCTCAGTTTTGTCAAAGACATTTGAAAAATTATTCGTCTACACAGCGGATATACCGACAAGCCCACATACATATACTCCTAATTGAACTGAGAGGACATAATTTTCCTCTCCTACGAGTTGGGACAGCATGTTCACAATGGCTTTCAACGTTTGCTCGCGCAAGTAGATTGTTGGAGGTTTTTGTTCCCTGACAGCGAGTTGAGCATCTTCATCAGATATGGAGAATATATTTTCACTTACCGGCTTTGCAGCTACTTCAGAAGTATTAGGACTGGCCTTCCTTTTGGTTATGGTCATATATCGATGTGTGCACTTTTTGTACGGGATTTGTTGTAAAGCGTGATCCTCGAGTTTCCTACTTTTTTAAAGAAAAAAACAGAAAATTCAAATTTAATGGAGAATGTTTATTATTATTTGGCATTTATTTTGAAGATTACGTCTATCAAATGTTGGTCGCTGACTCGTTCGAGCATTTCGACTGGTAACTGGCGAATGACACGCGTGATGTTTTCCTCCAAGGCCTGAATCGAAGCGGGTTTGTCCGCATAAATTTTGGACTTTACATATCCTCACAGGAAAAAGAAATTATATAAAAGTGTTACTTTTAGTCGTTCGACTCGAAATCCGCAGATTATTATACATAGAATTTCTGATTCATTCTATGAAAGATCATTCTCTGTTAGGATTGCGCGATGTTGAAATACTTTACCGATCGACTTTCGAGTTTTTTCACATTCTAATAATGTCTTTAAGCGGAAATTATGCGATTATTTTGAGCTAATTGATACTTAATTGGGTATTTTATAATTAATTTGGGTTTTTCTCATCTTAACTGGTTTCTTATATGACCACTAATTTGGACCACTAAATTCTTTTCTATTGCTTTTTTTATGAGTTCGTTTTTTTTTGTACATTCTGGCTGGGGAGCCATTTAGGGAGTTTATATATATTTATACGTATTTTTTTTATAAATTATATTAATCTGTATTTTGATTCTAAGTTATTTTGGTACTCAGGAACTTATTACTTTGTAATATGATTTTGTATGGCCATTTAGGCTCTATATTAGATGAATAAATAAAACAAAAATAAAATAAAAAAGTCTAACGGTGTGACATCACACGATCTTGGTGGCCAGTCGACCGGCCCAAAACGAGAAATTATGTGCTCACCGAAATGTTCTCTCAATAAATCCATTGATTGATGCGATGTGTGGGAAGTGGCGCCGTCTTGCTGAAACCAAATGTCGCCGAGATCACGAGCTTCAATTTCAGGCATCAAATAGTCGGTTATCATGGCAGGATAACGGTCGCCATTGACGGTTACGTTCGCACCGGCTTCATTTTTAAAGAAATATGGACCGATAATAACACCGGCTCACAAACCACACCAAACTGTTGTTTTTTCTGGGTGAAGTGGCAGCTCTTGAATCTCTTCAGGTTGCTCTTCGGCCCAAATGCTGCAATTTCGTTTGTTTACTTTTCAAGAGGCAATAGAGCGAAGCGATGGCGCTTGGGAAGGTCTAGCGGCTTCAGTTGTTGCACAAGCTGTATTTTGTATGCTTTCAATTTAAGATCTCGATGTAAAATGCGCCAAGTTCTTCCATACGCCAGTCCGAGTTGCTGCGAACGGCACCGAATCGACTCTCCACGGTGTTCGTGTACACTCTTAGCTACGGCCGCTATATTTTCTTCACAGCGTGCTGGACGTGGTCTGTTCGGTCGAATATTATCCAATAATGAATGCTGGGTCTCAAAATGGGTGATGGTGTTGCGAATAGTACTCAGTAGGCTAATTATGTTGACCATAAGTTCAGCGAAGTGCACGAAACACATTCCCCACAGAACGTGAATTTTGGTAATAAAGTTGAACGATTTGTAAACGTTGTTTAGGCGTAAGTCTTTCCATTATGAAATGCCAAACAATACTAAACAAAAATAACATGACAGCATGACACGACTCACACGTGATCTGTCAAAAAAAGGCTTCTGAAAAAAGTATCTCTACTTGAATCACCCATTATTACCTGTTTCGTTGGGTTGTTGCACTGACCTTGGATTATTTGTTTAATTTTGATTCAGGCGTTGTTATGAAGATGTATTTATATTTGTGGATAATGCGCGCGCTGAGTCAATTAGAGTTAAAAAAGTACTATCATCTGTTTTATTATTTATATTATTCACTGCATTATTAGTTTCTTTTGCAAGTTTTGCTTAGTAAACATTTAACCAGTTGAAAATATACTTCTGAAACGCAAACGGGCTCTCGCAGCATAAATATGAAGTAGAACATTTTCGGCTAACACCAGAAATATACATACTTTTAGTCTCTGAAGCGCACTTCAATCTAAAACTCTGCTTTGAAGTTAATGAATACTTCATGTGGCACTGCCGTTATAGTCCGCAAAATCGTAAGGCACTTTCCATATAAATCTTATTGATTTCAAAGTTAGTCTCTTCTGTGCATAGCCCGCCTTGTCATAAGATTTGATAATGTAAATTTGCCAAGTTCTTTGCTACATTAAAACAAACGGTTTTCGCAGCTTGCTGTTAAAATGTAAAGCACTTCTATATAGGTTCTAGACTTGTTAGCCCTAAAGGGAGGTAGCTGTATAACACAGTTTAATCTAATAAGCTAGGCGGTAAACTTGATCGTAAGCCTGCTTATTGGCCAACATACTTCAACAGGCTGCCAGCCCTTATCGATTTTTTCATTGTAAATAACATCGGGCGTGAACAAGTTTTAGTCAGTTCTTCCTACGATTTACCTTCTGACCATTCACCTAGTCATTATTCTATATGCCAGGTCTTCCACTGCACCTGAACTCCTTATTTCATACCCAAATAAAAACACGAATTGATTAAAATATAAAATGTATGTTGACACTCACTTATCACAGAACACTTCTCTTAGGAACCCAGCTGATATTGAAGAAGCGATGGACCACTTTACAAACACCGTGACAGTAGCATCAAGCGTTACATCGCTAACAAAACCAACAGTGAAAAGAAATACGTACCAGTCATCAGCTGTATACAGATTCTTGTCAGGGAGCAGAGAAGGCAATGACAGAACAGTCATTCGCCAGATATAAAGACGCAAATAAACTTATGAAAGAGAACGTTACGTTATAAATTGAGGCACAAACATGACTCCGCTGCCAGCTTTCTAAAAATGGTAAGCTATCTAAAAAAGATCCTCAAGGTAGTAGACTAGGGTCGCTATTATATATAATCTATATAGCGGATATGCCAACAAGCCCACATACACACTCGTCAATGTTTACAGACGACACTGCATTTATGTGTTAACAAGGATACAAAGGTTGCATCTGAATAACTTCAGTCCCATATTCATGAGCTGGAGGAATGTCTAAAAAGTGGAGGATAAAGGAAAACCTATCTAAATGTGCACCAATAACAAATACCACTGTTTCAGCGGAAACACACGTTAAGTATTTGGGTATCCACATAGATAGACGTCTAACTTGGTTTCGCCATATCGAGACAAAAATAACAGCCATCAACTTGTGCAGTTTTGTGCACAGGTTAATAAGACCTAATTCGAACTTGGTTTTGGAATACGAAGTCCTTTCATACATATCCGTTATAAAGCCAATATGGTCATATAGCATTCAGCTGTGGGGCACTGCATGTGCATCAAACGTGCAGAAGTTACAAAAAAGACAGTCTATGATTTTACGACTTATGGCATGCACCGCCTGGTATAGAAAGAATGCAAACAACCATAGAAAGATCTAAAAGTTCCCACTATCCAGGAAGAAGCAACAACATACACATCCGACGCTCTCTTTACCAAACAGTAGATAGTTTGTTAAGATTTGAATACAATAAATTAGTTATTACATTGGTAATAACGAATAAATAATATTTGAGAAATAAGATTTGAATACTTATTGTAAATTTATTTAGTATTTAGTAGTAAGATGCAATGAATTGAAATTAAAGTTTAAAAAAAACTTTATGAAAGTAAGATCATCTCACATTAACATACGTAAAGGCAACAATATATCATTAGCAAAAGAGCAGATGATAAATTATTATTTATATATAAAAATTAATAAATTATATAAATAATTTTCATGTTTATAATTATACTTAAATGTTTAATACATTCGAGCATAAATTAATCAAACAGCTTAGCTCCAGGTATGGTGCCAATACAATGTTTCAAAAACATGAAATAAGGTACATATATCATATTTTGATATGAAAATTACTTACACCAGATATATAATTTAGTGTTATAATACATCAATACAATCCATGCAAGTCGTTTATGAATAATATAATTTAGAAAGAGATGCAAATATTATTAAAAATATTATGTACATAGACTTTTATTTTTTACTCTCAAATGATTTAATTTGATGTACATTAAAATTTTCTGATAATCAATCCATACATAGCTCGGAATGTTTATCCCAAGCTGATATCTAAAAAAAATATAAAGTATTTATATTAAAATTTCCTTTTATATATTTCACTGACAAATTACCTGACATTTTTTACTACAGTACCATTGATTTCCACAACCAGCGCAAACAAAAAGGGACTCATTAGTCTTACATTCTTGGCATAGCGGATATTGTACGCTTGTAGCACATTTTCCTTCAAAATCTCCTTTCATTTGATTTTTTAAAAAGTTGCCATCCAAACGTACGTTGTAATGATTATTCTAAAATTAAGGATTTTTAAAATTAAATAGAAATGATATAAATTAAATTGAAAAGTATATATACCACTGCGTTGTCAAAATCAATATTACTAGATGATAATTTTTTGGAACGACTGATCGGAGAAATTTCGTCTACAGATTTTGAAAATGGATAAAACTCTGGCTGACGCTCTTTGGTGAAATATTGTGCACGTGATTTTTTATCCTGTAATCGTGACAGAACATATTATAGGATTGTTTTCAGTACTCATATTTACTATTAACACATACAAATAATGGAATACTGTAGTCTTGATGTTGAGCTTTTGATTCAGTTGACTTAATTCGCTTACCAACTCTAGGAAGTAACTCTGGATTTTGTTGTCTGAAATCTGCGATTAAACTTTTTACATCTCTCACTTGCCCTTGTCGACCTCGATTAGAAACTAGCCTCGCTCCGTCTAAAGTATTAAATATTTCACAATGTTTACTTGTAAAACCGATGTTAACTTTTTCACCGTTACTAATAGCAGAAGTATTTTCTAACGATTCAGCAGGATTTAACATATTTTGAGAGACTAAGAGACTAAATATATTGCAAATAACATTAAGTTGTTCAATTTAGCTAAACAAATAAAAAACTACAATAGTATAGTAGAATTAACGTTTTTACCTATGAAGTCGACTTGTTTTGTTCTTTTCTCGCTTTAGATCGTCAGCACTCATGTTAGCCCTATTCTCTACAAGTTTTGGAATTGTTATCGCAGAATGGTTTGTTTCAGAAGTTGGTTTACTTTGTGTTAAATAAAACTCCAATTCCTTAAGTTCTAATAGTTGGTTTTGACCTTGTTTCTTTGAAAAGCTTTCTTTTAACTGCAGCATATGTATCTTATGGCTTAAGCGTGATCGTAGTTCTTCTTTAACTGTTTTTAAATGCAATAAACGGTTCCATTCCATTTCTTTAGCCTGAAGGATTTCATTTAATGCATCTATTTCACTTGACAAGCTTTTCATTTTATGCTCTACGTATTCTAGTTCACTACTTGTAATAGTATCAATATGATTTGTTGCAATTTCATCAAATTTCGGAAACATATCATTTATACTTTTGTAAAATTGTGGAGATGTAGCTCTGAATTTCTTTTCGCTGGGATTAAAATTTACTTTAATGCCTTCATTTAAAATTGAAGGGCTTGTTGATCTCATCCTTTTTCCTGAAATTTCTTTTACCTATGAAAATATGAAAAATTAAATTATATAGTTATATTTGTTTCGACAAGTCCATAAACCACAAATAAAGAAAGATATTAATCATAAAGAATTTTATTTAAAGTTTTAAATACAAATTAGTTCATATTCATAAAAATTGTTTAACGAATATAAACATGTAGATTTTTGGAACAAATTTCCGTCACCTCTTGTCAAGTTTGGTTTAGAGACAAACCGGTGCCATCTTCAATGTCATTTTTCCGTTCTGAGAAGTTTGCATCAATTCGTTATTGTTTGACCCTCGTCTATCACATAGAACATCTGTAATTGGAAGCATAATCGGGTCGGTTGTTTTTGTATGAATTAGTAGACATTTGTAATTACGATTTTATTGCATCAGAATTGGTGTATGAGCATGGCAGGTCAACCTTGTTATTTTTTTTATTATTTATAGTGCTTTTTGTTGGGGTTGAAAGAAGTCAGTAATTATGAATTAATTTTAAAGGTTCGAATATAAGATCTGAACTGGAGTCTACTTGTTCGTTTATGATGCGTCCTTTTGGCCATGTGTGCAGTAGTTGCACCGGTTTACTAATATGCGCTGGATTAGATTTGTTGTTGAACATGTGGTTAGCGAAGTTGTATTCTGGTGTCGAGCCGGAATTACGCACCTTCTTGTTATAGCCTCTTATATGTTCGCGAAATCTTTTTATTTTGCGACCTATTTGTTCTATGTAGCTGTGTTGACATGCACACGCCATTTTATAAATCCCCTGTTTATCTAGCTGGCCGTCTTTGTTTGTGTTAGTCGGTTATATTCGTCCTAGGTTTTCTTCAATGCTATATTTATGTTGCATTTCTTAAGATAGTTGGCTATTTTGTTTGTTGATAAGTGTAAGTTCCTGATCCTTTGAAATTCTTTTTTGATATTGTCTACAGTGCCTTTTTTGTAACCGTTGTTTTCTGCTATGATACATATCGTAATTAGTTTTTTGTTGTAGGCTTGTTTTGTTAGTGGTGTTCGTTCTAGTCTGTGGCCGTAAGTTCGTATTCGAGATTGTTAATGTTTTTGTTTAGCTTTATTCTCAGGTGTAGATAAGTTATTTTGTTATCTTTTCCACTTCCATTGTAAATTTGTTGTTTGTGAGGTATTTCAATATATGTTTATGATTGTACATATTATGTCGTCCAAGTATCTTCCGTAGAATGTTACTCCAAGACCTATCATTTGTTCCATGTATTATCTTTCCAGGTGGATAAATACTTCCATGAGTATTACCAGGACCCTTTGCACCTTAACAATTTGTTTAACATTTTTAAAAGCAAACATATGTTCAATTATTTAACATAAAATATGCTTATATACAACATAAAACGAGGCATATACCAAAAATAGTGTAAAAAAAACAACACAGGCAATAAGTGCAACAACTCCCATACAAAAAGTGCATTAGGTATGAAGTTCCCAACAAAGCGCACCGCAAAATAATAAGAGTTTAGAGGTACCTACAATTTCTTTAAGTAAAAACAGATTTTCCAAGCATGCTACCCCGAATGGTGAAGATGCTGAAATAGCCGTCAGGGAGCAGAAAACCCCACCAATTTACTTGGCGAGCAACCGCCAAATACCATTATAAACATGTTGTCGTACGAGTGATAAGAACGGAAAATGTTAAGTAATTTCAATTAATAATATTTGTAGTTCGAAAAAACAAAAGAACGGAAAATGTTTATGTCGCTTCTATACGAAGAACAAAAATACAAGAAATCAAGATCCAAACCCACACCCACATGGAGAACAAATATCGGGTCATCGCAAGTAGATTTGATTTGTGCTGAAAAGTGGAAAAGGTTTGATAGTTGTCATGAAGGGCGTTAACACTTCTGCTCGTACTGAGGAAATAAAAAGTGCTGTAGAAAGAGAAGGGTATGACGTAAGGGCAGTGTACTCAACAGGGAAGCTAATCACTCCATTCACCCTCTCTACATCTTGCGCCACCTACTCAACAGATGAAGAACTGTTGAATAGCCATTAAAACGTGCCCTGTGTAAGTGCATTAATTGCCAGGAATTCGAACACACTAAAACGTAGTGCATGTTAGGATCCGTATGAATGATTTGCGGCGATGCTTGCCGAACTTGTGGAGGAAACAACACTGCAAACAATAGGGGCAAATTGGCAAAAAATAGTACGAAAACCCTAATTTCAACAATATAACGCTTCCCAATATCCCAAGCTCTATACTGGTGCTATTGCTAGTACACAACCTAGGGTGGGGCCATACACTAAGCCAAACTATACGTATGTATAAATGCTACAAAATGATTTACCTAAGGTTAATGCAAAAAGTAAACTCAAAAAGATTCATATGCCCATGCCTTTAAAGAAAGTGATCAGATACCGTTTACGAAGAATTTGGGCTCAATCGAAAACCTCATGAGAACTATGCAGGGCATGTTTCAGAAAATAATGCAAAACTGCAAGTTTTGAAAAGAAAAAATGAATCATTTTAAAACATGCTTCTGGAACGCTAATGGGGTCTCCCAACATATACATGAAGTAGAACATTTCCTGCTAAAACATATATACTGCTTTAGAGTTAACGAATTTTTCTCATACGACACTAAAAATCTGAGTGGAACTTTCTAATTCTAGAATTCACGAAGACTTTTTACAAGCCACCAATATAAATCTTACTGATTTTAAAAGATTGAAATCCATAAATTTGCTAAATTTTTGGCTGTTGGCGTTTACAATACAAAGTACATAGTTTGGGGCTTTAGACTTATTACTCTTTGAGGAAGCCAACTGTATAATAAAGTTGAAACAAATATGCTAGACGTCGTAAGCTGCCAGACCTTATTGGTTTCGATAAAGTAAAAAACATAAGATTTGATTAATTATTAGACACTACATCATAGGATTTATGTTCTGACCATTCATCTAAATCGGCGTTGCTAGAATTATGATTTTATCTCAATTTTTAAACTCATGATTTTAAGATTTTTCTCTAAAATAAACATTTTTTAAATTAAACGGTTTAAACGTTACAAAAGAAATTGTTCGTTTAAGTTTTGTGAAAAGTTGTTGCTCGCCGTCAGGTATTGGTAATTTTTGTGTACTCTGTTTATGGGAAAAGTAATTATTAATTCGGTGACATGCGAAAAAATGACCAGGTGCATACTAGCAAAACCAAGAATCTCCATCACTTTCGATACGAAAAAATTTTGTGTTTACCTTAAGCGGCTTTAAAATAACAACCGGGAAGGCACTAAAATACCTAGTACATACATAAATATTGTGACCAGATAAGATCGATCAGAAAATAAATTTATTTTCTAATTGCCACTTTTTAATTTAATAAAAATATATGTATTCATTACGCAATTGGTTGCCACTTAATTTTTTTTTTTGCATTCCCTTGGCATTTCACTATTCAATCTTATTCATTTTCCCCCCGATCTCTTGCCGCAACGGGCACAAGCAATGAAGCCTATTTTCTAGTCTTGATCAAGAAGAAACCTTGGCGACGGACGCTCCGTGACGTTTTTGTATATTTTTAGCAATTTGATTTCATTGTTTCCATTTCTTTGTTTCCTGCTACATATTTTGGAATTTATACTATCCATTTTAGACAACAGTATTCCACATCCCTAATGTTTCGTCGATAAACTAGTAACGAAGACCGGTGCAAACGGTCACTCGCCTCAGCAACTAAGGTTCTTTTTATGAGCCCCATTCGATATTCGGCTATGGTCGAAAGCACAAATCGAACGAAATTTAAATTGATATTATATAACTCATTAGACGAGAAATAGCGATATTGGTGACTTCATTCACTTATATCATTTACAGTATTATATTTCTATCAGCTGACAGTAAAACTAAAAACGATTGGTTCACAAATTCAATAACAAAAATAAAAATGAAAAAAGACTTTTGTTTGGTACCCGTGCTTAAAGCCTTATCATGCTCAACAACAGATTTTCCCAGAACATCAGTTTGGTTTTCGAGAAAGGCATAGTACTATTGATCAAGTCCATAGAGTTGTTACCGTTATTTGATCGGCATTTAAAAGTAAACAATATTGTTCAGCTTTATTTATTGACATATCCCAGGCGTTCGATAAATCCTTGTATTATGGGCTACTCACGATAATAACTCGAGCCCAAATACATATACATCAACGTTTGCTGACGACACGGCATTTATAAGTGTTCACGAAGATCCCATGGTTGCATCCGAACAACTTCAGTCTCATATTCATGAGCTAGAAGACTGGCTGAAGCAGTGGGGAATAAAGATAAACCCATCAAAATGTGCTCGTTTTCCCTCAGAAGGCGAATTGCCAAAATACTACGGTTCCAGCGAAAGCCCTCGTTAAATATTTGGGTATCCACTTAGATCCCGCCACATTAAAAATAACGGCCATAAAACTTACAACAAATCAACTTTACTAGTTATTAGGTCCTAACTCAACCCCGAGTTTGGAATACAAAGTCACTTTATACAAATCCATTAAATAGCCAATATGGTCATATAGCATTCAGCTATGGGCTACAGCTTGCGCATCAAACATCCAGAAGTTCCAAAGAAGATAGTCTAGGATTTTACGACTTATCGTTTGTGCCACTTGGTATATACGAAATGAAATGACTGCAATTTGATTGTCACCAGAGGCTGAAAAAACTAAGCCTGCCGAGACGGCTTTCGCTACACAATAGTATATAGTTATATTATTTTGTTATTAAGATTTGAATACAAAAAATTTGTTATTAGCTAGAATTTCTTTTGGAAAGATTCAATAAAATAAAAACTAAAAAAAATGAACAATTGAAATGAAATATATACGATCTGTTATAAAAAGAATTCAAAACGAAAATAGACTCTCTGTACTTGCTACCCAGGATTATGATGATGCTCAACCCGCTGTCAGGGAACAACAACCTACACAAATCTACTTGCGCGCGGAAACGTCCAATACCATTTTTAAAATGCTGTCCTAACTCGGAAGAGTTTAGTTGTGATTGTGGTTCATTAAAGACGTACGTTATATTAAGCGCATAAATAATATTCGTATTGAGTGACTTTTTTTCATTTAAAAATTCAAATTAACAAGTGGAGCAACAGAAAAAATAAACAACAACATAATATATATATTGTGTGTTGTAAACAATAACAAATAGTGCATAAGCGTACCTAACATTCACGATATAAATATAAAAGGGAATACAAGTGACGCTGAACCTTCTGGACGGCCAATTGAGGTCAGTGTTTTGACGTGAAATCGAATACACGTATACGAAAATTTTATTACTTTCGAAAAAATATAAAACCATTTCTTTCAAATTAGAAATTTTATTTAAGAAAACGTTACAAAATGTAATAGCAATGAAACTGGTTTTTACAATACAAGACAGACAATCATACGATGAATGTCTTTTTATTTACATATATTGATAAATTATTGACAACAGTGTGACACTTGAATATATTAAAATACAATGCTAAATACACTTCTAAAAATTTGTTACAAAGCGATTTGCAATCTTATGTCTAGTGTTAAACATAAACAAATAAATGTTATGATAAGTTGATTATGTTGTAACTGAAGTCAGTACACCTGGAAATGGCTGATCGAATAGTAAAAATGCGTGAGTTCGTTGATGCCATAGGCATTTCATATGGGGGTGTGGTTTCGATTTTAAATGATCAGCTGTGTTTAAGAAAGTTGTCTGCAAGATGGGTGCCGCGTTTGCTCTCAATTTACCATAAACGTAAACGTGTGACAACTTCAAAGGCTTGTTTGGAGTTGTTTAACCGTAATCCGAATAGGTTTTTGCGGCGTTTTGTAACTGTGGATGAAACATGGATCCATTACTGTACTCCGGAGACCAAGCAGCAGTCTAAACAATGGGTTTCTCCGGGTGAACCTGCTCCCAGGAATGCCAAGATAAATTTGTCGGACAATAAGGTGATGGCAACACTTCTTTAGGATGCACGCGGGAAAATCCACAGCAATAACTTTCAAAAGGGAAAATAATAAACGGCGAATATTATGCCAACTTATTAGACCGATTTAATGAGTGCACGCGTGTGCAGTCTCAATGGAGAAACTCTATGAATTGGGCTACGAATTGGTACCTCATCCGCCATATTCTATTTTTTGGAAGAAATATAAAAACTGGAGAAAGGTTGGACTAAGTGTATTGAGTTAATTGGAGATTATGTTGAAAAATGAATTTTTGTTTTGCAAAAAAAAAACTGTGTTTCGTTAAAAAAGTCAAGGATTTATTGATCGGCCTTCGTATATAACAGCTAAACCATATAATCGCACTCGACGTGTTCTCCTGCAGCTACGCAAAATTGATACAAAAACAAATGGTATTCAAAATAATTTAACAACTGAACCAACAACAAATAATGAAATAAGAGATACAAGTAAAGCAACAAAACGTAATGTTGAAGAAAATATATTAAGCAATAGTAAAGCTCTCGCGATTATAATTATTACAGTCGCGCAACAAAATAAAACCAAAACTGGTACTATACCAAAAATATAAAAAAAATAAATTCAAAGAGGTATGGACATGTACTCGTACATCACCTAGATCCTCACAACAGAAGCGCACCGCGAAATATTACAGTACCGGTAAGTGAAAATAGATTTTCTCTACTTACTACCCCACACGATGTTAAGGGACATAAAATTCCACCAATCAACATAACCGAGCATCTAACGCCATCTTTAACATGTAGTCCCGAATAGTGGGTAAAGGAAATTGCCACGTCGCTTATATACGTAGAGGACAAATTCATATATAAACAAAACAAAAATTATAGTCTTATTGCAAGTACGCTTGACGCAGAAAAAAGAAGTTACTACACCTACCAATTGAAAAGCGAAAAAGGATTAAATATTGTCATAAGGGGCATAAACAGTTCTGTTCTTCCAGAGGATATAAGATGTGCTTTAGAGGCTGAAGGATATGTGGTGAGGTCCGTTAAAAGTACAAAAACTCTGTTCATCCCATCTACAACATGCGTTATCTCCTCAGTTGAAGAGTCATTAAAACGCGAAGATCCACCGCAGTGCACAAATTACCACGAATTTTGGCCACACAAAATCTTATTGTAAATTACTGCCGTATGCCTAGTTTGCGGCGACGCTCATTAAACTTTGGAATGCACTCGTTCCAGAGACGAATCCAAGAAAATGCAGTAATTGCAGCGAAAACCGTTCGGCCAATTACAGAGGCTGTAAAGTCTTCACAGCCAGTTCAGAAACCAAAATATCACCCCTATCTCTATCCCAGTCTTTCTCCCGAACCTACAGCCGACTACGACTACATAAAACAATAACATAAACGTTTCGTACACTGAAAAATTAAAAAGTGATTCTCAATTGCCAAATGTGACATTAAATAGTCCGAATGCCCAAAAGTATTCATATGACAAAGTTTTAAAAGAAGGTCCTCAGGTGCCTATTCCTGATAATTCGAGTTCAATCGAAAATCTAATTTAAACCATGAATATGCAGACCATAATCCAGGAAATGATGAATCTAAACATTATTTTGCAAGTCCTGTTAAGCCTTAAATAAAAAATTAGCCAACTAATAATATGCCATTAAAACGCAAATGGGCTCTTCCAGTACAAATTAGAAATATAACACTTCCTGCGAATACAGGAAATCGATGTATTCCTGGAATCCGAAACCCACTATACTATAAAAAATTCTTTTAGAGTTAATGGATTTCTTACCCGCTGCCATTCTTGACCGTAAAAACGTGAGGCACATTGTAATGCCAGAATTTAAAGAAGATATCTTACAAATCTTACAGTAACAATATCATACGTGTATTCTCCTTCTCGACGTAAAATCAAACAAAATCAATTTACCGGAATCTTTTCTACATTAGGGCAGAAATTTATTACAGCTGGTGATTATAATGCCAAGCATACTTATTAGTGATCTACACTTATAAGCCCTAGAGGAAGGCAACTATATAATGTGGATGCCGTCATATCTGATGGAAAGCCAACACAGTGGCCATCAGACTTTAACAAGACTCTAGACCTGATTGATTGTGCTGTGACAAAAAACAGTAGACGTATTCAAATTTCAGTAAGTTCTTTTGATCTATAATCTGACCATTCACCGACACTTTTAACCATGAACTACAATCATGTTATTCTAGAAAAGCATATTACCTTTTATTCCAAAAAAAAACACAAACTGGTTGATATATAAAATGTATGTTAACTCCCACATTTCTCAGAACATTCCTCTGAGAAATTTAACAGATATTCAATCCGCCGTAGATCACTTCACGGATATCTTAGATTCTGCAGCCAGACTCGGAACTCCAATTAAGCGAACTATTACTAGTGGCAAATATAAACCATCGGTTTTAAAGACACAACTCAAATTCTGCCAAATTATGTTACATGGTAAACGGCGACAGAAGAAAGAGATCGAACTAGAAAATTATTTAAATTTGGATTCAATGAAGAACACAGATTATAGCTTATGGAAAGCTGTGAGGCATATGAAATATCCTGTTGCTACATATCACCATCGAGACTTGAAAAACGTACCTGGGCCAAAACCTCGGGTGAAAAGACCTTGACCTATGGTAAAAAAAAACTTACCTACTTCCGCTCTCCTAACGATTATGTTCACAATTAAAGGCTCACAAACCTTTTAAAGTCACTTGACAGATGGAAAATTTAAAGTAAGATCTAAGAGTGTTCCTTAAGATAGTATATAGGCACGCTGCTATATATAATTACAACAGCAGATATGAAAACAAACTAAAACACATATACGTAAACCTTCGCAGATGGCACTGCAATTGTAAGTGTAAATAAAGACCCCACGATTGCTGCGGAGCAACTAAAATCTCATATTATTGAGCTAGAGCATTGGTTAAAAAATAGAAGATAAAGGTTAATCCCTCGAAATGTGCGCAGATAACACTAAGAAGACAAAATTGGCCACCAATAAGAATAACTGATGACCACTGTCCCAACAAAAAACCACGTGAAATATTTGAGAATTCATCTCGACCAACGCCTAACATTGTTCCGACATATTGAAGCAAAAATAACAGCTGTAAAACTCAGCAGCATTGGCTTACATGCCCCAACTCAATTCTAGCCATAAAATATAAAGTTCTCCGGCACAAATCTATTATATAAAGCTATATGGCATCCAACTATGGGGTACTTCAAGCGCATTAAATATTCAGAAGTTACAAATAACACAATCTAAATTACTACGACTATTAGTCTTCATGGTACCTAGGAAATGAGATTATTCACCGGAATTTAAATATTCCCACAGTCCAAAAAGAAATTAAAAGTTACTCATGCAAATACCTAAGCAAATTTTTCCCGAGGTTTGCTGCAGTTTGGAGGACACCAGAAACTAAGAAAAATCGATACCTGCGCCTTGTCTGACGGCCCTTTTAACCCACTATAAAATTATCTAAGATTTAAACACAACAATTTAGTTAGTACATTGGTAGTAATCAATAACTATAACAACTAGGATTAACATTTAAAAACTTATTGTTATTTTCTTGAATAAAGCTGTAATAATAATATTAATAATAATAGTAGTAACAATAATAATAATAATAATAATAATAATAATAATAATAATAATGATAATAATAATATTAATAATAATAATAATAATAATAATAATAATAATAATAATAATAATAATAATAATAATAATGATAATAATAATAATGATAATAATGATAATAATAATAATAATAATAATAATAATAATAATAATAATAATAATAATAATAATAATAATAATAATAATAATAATAATAATAATAATAAAAATAATAATAATAATAATAACAATAATAATAAATATATATTAAAAAAACCAAAACATGCTTCCGCAAGTTTTGCTTAGGAAAAAAATAGTAGGTTGAAAATATGATTATGGAACGCTAACGGGCTCTTCTAACATAAATATGAAGTAGAACATTTCCTGCTGACACAGGAAATATTCTCTAAAATACATTTCACATGAAAAAACACCTATAGAGTCAATGGATTTTTCACATACGATCGAAGGGCATTTGGCGGCACCGCCATCATAGTGCTCAAAAACGTATGCTACTTTTTAATGGCAGTATTCAAGCGAAGACTTTATACAAGCTATCAATTTGCCAAGTTCTTCGCTAAATAACACAGCGTTTATTGTAGCTGGCCATTACAATGGAAAGCTTCATACACCTTAGCCCTAGATGAAGACAGAGGTGTAACAAAATGCAAGCATATTGCCATATCTGGAGGTAAACCCATTTATTGGCCAACCTACTTTAATAAGCTGCCAGACCTTATTGATTTTGCCATTGTAAAATATATCATACGAAATCAACTATTAGTCAGTACATGCTATGATCAATCTTCTGACCATGCATAACGCCACACGGCATTTTTTATACGAATTCGTTGAAATATAAAATGCATGTGAGCTATTACCTAACTGAGAACATCCTTCTTTGAAGCACAGGTGATATTCAACCAGCTGTGGATCACTTTACGGACGTTTTGACATCCGCAGCCAGAATTGCTACACCGAAGATACTATCAGTTAAATGAAATTTATTCAAATCATCGGCTGATATAAAAACCCTTGCCAGTGAAAAGAGAAGGCAAAAAACCGAGACGAGAGCAATTTGAGAATTTCGGATCCAACTAAAAACACGGACTATATACGGCATGTGCAAAGTTAGAAGCTACCTAAAATCTTCTGGTGCCTATCAATCAAAACTAAGACTTGAAAACCACACATGGACTATAAACTCGATTGAAGAGATAAATGCTTTTGCTAAGCAATTAGAAAAAGTTTTCATAGAACAAAAATAGTTCCACCATTCCCATTATAAATGACGCTGTGAAAGTCCACAATTAAATATATAGATAGGAGTAAATCACACGGGCCTGATCGCATTACAGGACCAACGATAAGAAACTTACTTGATTCTGCTGTGAGAATTATATCATTTGTATTTAATGCTATGTTGCGAGTTGATGCCATGTTGCGAGAAGATGCCTGATATTGTCATGATCCCTAAACCTGGAAGTGACTCAAGTCATATTATGTCATACATGCCCATTAACTTTCAGTTTATTTATTTGAAAAACTGTTCATCTCGAGCTTAACACCTTATTTTAATGAACAAAAAATCATCCCGGACCTTCAGTTTGGTTTTAGAGCAAGACATAGTATAGTCGAAAAGGGACCCAGAAAGTAAGTGGTCTGCTTCGATATCCCCCCATACAAGACATAGTATAGTACTACCCAGTAAGTGCATAGAATTGTCGCCGTTATTAGATCGGTATTTGAAAACAAGCAATACTGTTCAGCTTTATTTATTGACATTTCCAAGGCGTTTGATAAAGCTTCGTATGATAGGCTTCTTATGAAAATAAATCGAGTTCTACCTGGACCTACCTATTTGACAAATGGAACGTTTAAGGGTTAAAAGATCAATTATCTAATGAAGGGAAAATCTCTGCATGAGTTCCTCAAAGTATATTATGGCCGCTATTATATATCATGAATACATCGGATTTGTCAACAACCCCAAATACATATACGTCAACGGTTGCAGATGACACTGCATTTGTCCCGAAAGTTGCATCCTAACAATTTCAGTCTCACATTAATGAGCTATAAGATTGGCTAAAAAAGCACAGCATAATGGTAAATCCATTGAAATCTGTTCATATAACGTTTTTCCTCAATAGGAAAAATTGTCAACCTTTAACGTGGGTTTCCAGCGGAAACCTTTGCATATATTGTATGGAGACCTTTACCGTAAATTGGAGCAAAATGTTTTATTGCTCTATGTGGAACATTACAGTTTATATTACATAAGAGGAATTCTGAAGAAATTAAACTACTTATCAAATTAACTAAAAAGACCAAATGAAGCATTAATATTCTATTTTCTAACCTAGGTAGTCTAATTTTTATGGATTTTTATTCGACCACCTTAATAAGGCGGTTAGTCTAGTATATTGCATCATAACTGCAGAACTTCCAGCTATTTAAACATTACTTTTTTATATACTCAACACTTTTGGAGTTATTCAGAAATCGGCGGCGTAAAGCTATTTTTTCAATGATTCTTGATTTGATATTCCGACAGGGTGTTTTGATGTAGAATTTCGTTCGAAAAATGACACTGAAGATGGCACATAGCTGAAACCGGTTTGTCTCCAAACCAAACTTGACAATGGATGACGGAAATTCGTTCCTATTTTTTCAAGCCTAATAAACAGAATTTTATTTTTCGATAATTCATAAAAAAAATTGAAAAGTTAAAACAATAGCCCGTTTTTATCATTAGTTATAAAACTATGAATAAAAGAAGACGTACTTATTTTATCGAAAGCTAAAGCTTTATTAACCAAGCACTTAATCCTTCAAAATAAAACGCAATTTTTGGTCATAAGTTTTTTAAGTTCAAAAATAGAAAATGACATTGAAAATAACTATATTTAGTATCTGCATGTCAAGTTTTTGTATTTCTTTCCTTTTCATATTGCCAGTTGCGGTTCCTCGTGGAATCGACAAACAAATATCTGCAAGCATTTCTGCGGACCATTGCATCCATATGTAATATCTATTGGTGGAACGTTTCACTGTTTTAATCTGATACTGTACCAACATTTTCAGGAAACAAATTTAAGTACGATTCCTAAAAATTTCATTTTTTCTGCTTTATACAACATCATTTTAAGGCTCATATTGTGGACCTATAATTAAACCTGCTTTTAGTTTTCCAATGCTGATTCGGAAAAATTTACTTTAAAAGTATTGGACGCCTAGTTCAAAGCTTTCACAAGTTTTTCATTCGACATACAAACGTTTCTATGAAAACGTGGTAGGATACATTTGTAGCTTCTGAAGTTAAACTCGCTTGCGCGACTCGAGAAAGTGCATCAGCATTATTACAAAACACTAATTCTGAGAATCAGAAAAAAATTATAGTGAATATCAAAGTTTTGTTTATATCTTTGCATGATATGTGGCTTGTTTTTATTCTAGCTTTTTGGCTGATGATAAAAACGGACCATTTTTACCGTTTTAAATATTTTTTATTAATTTTTGAAAGTAAACAATTTTTAATTGTATTTATTAACTGTTCAAGCAATTATGATGCTACACAATGGAGTAGCGAAAGTATTTTCTTCACCACTAATCTGCCGCCGCACAGTGGCACATATTTTGAGAAGGCGGCCAAAAATCTTTTTTTTTGTGGTTACCGATCTTAGTGTTTTCTTATTAATTTGAAAGTAAATACCAGTAAACCTCGAGAGGCAAAAATTTAGAACTCTGTTCCAACTATAACACACTGAACAGGGTGATCCAACATAGACTTTCCGAATATTTTGTTAAAATTAATTTTTTTTAGTAAATTCTAATTTTCAAATTACTATAACTTTTTTGTTTTAAAAGATATCAAAATAAATTGTTTTTAGTTATGTAGTCTGTTAGTTATCCGTGCTAGCAAAATAAAGTCGTTACGTTTTTTAGAAGTTTTTAAATATTTTGTTTTAAAAAAGGTCAAAATTGTTCAAAAATCTCGTGCTTAATAGGGCATAACTCCCTCCCGTCAAACCACGTCAAAAAGATATTTCTCTGTGTTATAGCCCAAAACCTCCCCTACACACCTATACCCCATTATATGTGCGCCAGGTTGCGCCCGTGTGCACCAGAGGAATTTTTCTGACCAAAGGTCAGGTATTTGGTACAAAAATTATCAATATATACGCAATTTTTCAAAAAAAATTTTTTTTCTACAGAGTTATTTTTGAATTATTTTAACTTTTTATCACAAAGGTAAAGCCAAATTTTTTTCAAATCTCCTTGAAAGATGGCATTTATAACTTTTGCGATGGAATCTAGTAATATACAAATGCACTATATTGTACCTATCACTTTTTCCAAATCTAAATATTCAATGAAATTTTGGTTACCCATTAGAGTTGGTAATGGCAAATATATCATAAAACAATAAGATCATAAAGAATTATGAATCCGGAATAATTAAAAAGGAAGTCTTAAATAAAATACGAGATTGCATATGTTTATTATGGCATTCTTTCAAATGTAAGTTTTATTATCACATAGGTAAGGAAATGTAAGCTAATTCCTTGCTTAATTGAATAACACAATTTTGTACACAAAAGATGTGCGCACACACTGCATGGGATGATCTGTACCTGATTATTCTTAGTACCTGTTTATTTTTGCCACAAAGGTTATAATGTGTAACTGCATGTGGTAAAATTATTATATAAATATTAAAAAAATCGTGTCCGTATTATTCTTAAAGTATTCGCAAAACGAGATACGCATACTAATTGCACAATAATATACGAACACACAAATTAGGGCAGAAAATTTGTATTTAACAAAAAGAGACATCGAAGTAAATTTTAAAATGTTTCTAACAATGATTGATGGAAAAGTTGCGCAAGATTTAACGGAAACAAAGTCGTCGTCAAGCTACAATATATGCCAAAAGACATCAAACCAATTAAATCAACCTCCAGCACAAGACGATAGCTTTAAGGAAGCTTACGAATTTGGATTGTCGCCTCTTCATACTAGGATTCGTTTTATGGAGCATATTCTTAAATTGGGTTATGACTTGGAATTTGGTTCTTCAGGCGAAACCATAAGAAACAGTAAAGAAAATGCAGAAAAACGAAAAAAAACAACATATTCAAGAAAGATATCTTCAGCTAGGCCTTATAATCGACCAACCTAAACAAAGAGAAGGAAATTCAAATGATGTAAATACTGCAAGCAGATTTTTTCCCGATCCAGAAACTGCAGCATCTATCACAGGTGTAGATTATGACTTAATAAGATGATTAAAAATCATATTACAAGTCTTAGCTTTCAGCATAAAGATAAATGCAAAAAAAAATTGGAGATTACGCCAATAAAACAGCTGCACTTTACAATGAAAAATACACTTGGAGATATACGTCTTCAACGGTTCATAAAATTTTATATCATCGGGAACAAATTATTCAACATAATATGCTACCAATAGGAGATATGTCTGAAGAAGAGCAAGAAAAAAGGAACAAAGACTACAGATTCTTTCGAAAACATAGCACAAGAAATATTTCTAGCTGTTGTACTTATGAAGACCTTATCACCATTTTGTTGTGTACTTCAGGTCCATATACATATGTCCAACATTCGGAAAAAATGGAAAACAACTCCAGTCGAATTAGAAGAGGAGGCTAAACAACCATTAGAAGATGGAAATCAGTGCTATTTAGAAGAAATTTTTACTAAAATTGCTTAATTTATAGAGGCTTTTTGATTTGTATGTATGTAAATTAATCAATATTTATTTTATAAATTGTTATAGAATTATTTAAAAATAAAATAAAACTTTAACTAAAATAGGATTTTTTTATTAAAACTTTTCGTTATTCAGAACATTTAAAAATTTTTAATTAATTTAAGTCTTTATTGTTTTTCCGAACTACAAATATTATTAATTGTTAAGTAATTTCAATGTTTAGGCATGAGTTCGTTTTTTCTTTCTATTCAGAAAGAGAATTATTTATTTAATATGGACAACCTTTTTTGAAAACAGTAAAAGTTTTAATTCTATTAGACATCTAGCTGAATGGAATGCATTTTCTATGCCGCTACGCACGTTATGTCTTATCTACAAATTGTGTGTCTAAAGAACTTCTATTTATATCAACATTTAAGACAAATGGAATACGAGTACGAGCAATTTCTCAATTTTGAATTTTCCATATTATAGTCTTTTCCTTGGTTGAGAATGAAGTTTTACAACACTCTAACTTTTCTGTTATTGAAATCTAGGTTACCATATGCAATTTTGCTTTTAGCCAACCATTGGTTGGCAATGAAAGCATTGTATGTATTTTTCCAGTTTCATCCTGGATCTATTTTAGTATCCAATTAATTATGATGAAGGAAACATTTTTATATATTATTATGTATATAAATTTCTCGCCGTGCCCAGCGATTAGTAAGTCTTTATTGTTTTTCCGAACTACAAATATTATTAATTGTTAAGTAATTTCAATGTTTAGGCATGAGTTCGTTTTTTCTTTCTATTCAGAAAGAGAATTATTTATTTAATATGGACAACCTTTTTTGAAAACAGTAAAAGTTTTAATTCTATTAGACATCTTTCTCTTTCTGCTTCTTAATATGTCTCAAATTTGGAAAAAGGCACAACGGAACGACATTTAAAGAAATTAATGAACGCTAGAATTTTAATATTTTATGTAAGATTTCAGTCAAATTTGCAGATAGTTTCGTTATTATTTCTCACCATATGTTGATAGATATATTTACCTCTTCAGTGGGTTCTTTTAAATTTTCCCGAGTGGATCGTTTTTCAAGGCTTATTTCTCTATATTTTTCTGGATAGGTATTCGTACCGTCAGTGCTATAACCTAACGTACTTATTTTCTGAATATCTTGTAAAACTACCCCTCCTTCATTAACTTCTTTGCTGTTGGAATCAATTAAAATTAAATCGTTGTTGTCATCTCCAATGCTTAGGTTAGTTTGAGTCTGCCCCGTATCATGCTCTCGGTCTCTACATATATTGTTTGGATTTATTTCTTCTTCTTTTTCTAAGGATTCTGCAGTCGTTGAGGTTATCTGGCCAGTAGTTGTTTTCTTGTCATATGTATAAATACGTTGCTTGTATTGTTCTCTTTGTATTTTGTTGTTAAGCCTGAAATTATATGAAAAATATTTTGAATGCATTAAGTGCTGTTATATATAATGGTTTTATGTGTCTTTTGTATGTAAAATATCGCCACTTCAGTTTTAAAAAATACGCTATGGAAATCGGACTTAAAAATTGCAAGTTTGAAAGGTTTTTTATTAGCAACAAATAAAACTCGCACTTGTTTGCCAATAGTGTAGTAACTCAACATTTTTTGTCGCATTTTATCAAATAATCTACATTTAGTTTACACATTGTAAAAATTTACTTTAGTTTCTCATATTCTTTTGTTTACATTTATCATATAAATTTTTATTTCTATATACATACCTTCCACGTAAAATGACTAAACTACAATCAAAAAGTGTTTTGCTTCTACTGAATAACAATTAAAAAACCTGTATCAAGAACGGAAATGCAGGTATAAATCATAACAAAATAAGTTGAATAATTCAGGAAATACCATACGTCCTGATTAGAAAAGTCGACTATCGCTTCATTATACAGATATAATCACAAAAACTAGAGATTGGGGCTCTCCACTTAATATTTACAATCACAATTGACGTTTGTTCGCGAAAGTAAATTGGTGGAGAATATTGTTCCCTTACAGTGAGCTCGTCATCTGCATTATCCGGGGTAGCAAGTACAAAGAAACTTTTTTCACTTACCGATATTGAAGCTACTTGTTGAGAACCTTTGTATTGTTTGGCGGTTCGCTCTTGTTGCTAAGACTTAGGACTTGTTATGTTTATGTGCCAATCCATACCAGTTTGCACGCGTTTAGAGACAGTTCTTTTTCTTGTTGTGCTACTTTTTGTATAGCACCTGCAATGTTAATTTTTATTTTCAATCATACACGCCTATACAATTACTAAGTTTACCAAATCTACTATTGTCTAAAGGCTTGCTAAACATATCAGCCAACTGACTTTACTTTCAAGACGCCTTTTTCTATGCAATCCCTTATGAATTCTTGCACTCCACATTTGTTGCCATACAGATGCAGCCATGGTTATCCTAATATATAGTGTTGCTTCCTGAATTATTATTAATGTATGGGGGGATATCGAAGCAGACCACTTACTTTCTGGGTCCCTTTTCGACCCCCATTTCGCTCCTCAAATTGATTTCAGGGAACCGATTCGTAATCACAACCACCTTACTTTCAATTGAGTCTCGTGCTAGCCCTAGCCTTTACTCTTACCTAAGTTATTTCAGACTGTCGACTGGTAACTGTCGACACTCTTTCTCATCACGGAGTCTTTTGTAATTGCTAGCATTTGTCTAAGGCTTAGTTCCCCCATGGCATTCACATTTAACAAGTGTCTGCCCGTGGTCTTAAGCCTTATGCTAGCCAGTGCTGGACATTCCCAGGGCAACCCTGGGTTCTGGTCCACGGAAATCCACATCAGATCACCTTTTTGCTAGTTCGTCTGCTGCTTCATTCCCAGCTATGCCTATGTGTCCCTTAACCCACATCAGCGTTACCTCATTCAACGAGGTACATCTGTTTAGTTTCAGAACACATTCCAGCACCAGTTTAGAATACACGTTCGCTTGCCTCATGCGTTTTATAACTGACTGATTGTCAAGAACCCTTTTCCCATGCACTCGGCTTTCAAGCAAGTGATCCAACGCATGCAGCAACCCATGCAGTTCTGCCTGGTAAACTGACACGTACCTCGCCAGACGCATACTACAGGACAAGTTCAGCTCAACTGAGAATACACCTGCTCCTGCCCTGCCACTCATAAGAGAACCATCAGTAAAACTGCTGATGTCGTTCTCCATACACTCATTGTGTATAATGCCTTCCGCAATGAGTGTCCGATGCAGCCTCTTGACTACCTCTTCTACTCGTGCGTTCCATCGGCATTTGAGCGACACTAACCTCTTTCCCAACGAGGTCCAGGATACTCTTATGCCCGATGTGCGGCCCAAAACTATGCCAAACCGCATCGCTCCTCATTCGCAAAGCTGATAATGCGGCCGCTGTGTTGGCGCAGTGCGCATTGCACCACTTCCGCCCATGCAGGCAACCCGCTGAATCCTATCCAACTTACGCTTAATTGTGTCCTGAGAGGCCTTCGGCCACCACACCACGGATGCGTAAGTTATAATGGGTCGCACCATCATTGTGTAAATCCAGAATGCAGCCTTTGGCGGGATTCCCCACCTACGGCCACACACTCGTTTGCATTGATGCATAATCCTTTACGGACCTTTGTTTCGATGTGTTCATTCCAGGTAAGTTCCTTATCCAGGTTAACGCCCAGATAATTCACCTTCCTGGACACATTTACTTCCGATCCGAAAAGCATTAAGGCTTCAACCTCTACACCCTTCCTCTTACGAGTGAAAAGCATAGCGTCGGATTTACTGGCATTTATGGTTAGACCCTGGTCACTGCACCATGTCTCACCAACCATTAGTGCCAGATCGTCTGCATACGCAATCGTATGGACGCCTATTGAGTCCAATTTCCAAAGAAGGCCATCTACGGTGATGTTCCACAAAAGAGGTGACAATACACCTCCCTGTGGGCACCCCCTAACTACTCTACCTCGAATCTTGGTATTCCCATCTCTGAGATTTATAGCCCTAGTCCGAAGCATAGCGTTTATACATTTTATAATAATGGGGTCAACCCTACGTTCAGTAAGAGCATTTCTCACCTTCCCAAAAGAGATCTTGTCAAAGGCGCCCTCAGTGTCCATAAAAACGGACAGAGCAGCTCCGCCATTGAAAATTTCCCTTCCCTCTACTCTGACGAGCTTCTGCAGAGCGGCGTCAGTAGATCTACCTGCTCTATAAGCATGCTGAAATCTACTCAAGGGCCTATCCATCAGCGTATAGTTCTCCATAAAGTCAGCCACCGCCCTCTCCATTGTCAATAGAAAAGATGTTAGGCTGACCGGTCTGAAGGACTTAGCGTTAGTATAGTCCCTCTTACCCGGTTTGGGGAGAAACACAACTTTAGTTTCTCTCCAAGCCCCGGAATATATCCCGTCGCTAGACAGGCTACGAATATTCCCCTAATCCTATCAAGCAGGGTATCTATTCTCCACTGTAATAAGGCTGGGAAAATTCCATCCATTCCAGCTGCTTTGAATGGTGCAAAAGATAGTATTGCACTTCTGACATTATTCGGAGATATTATCCTTTCAGCCTCAGCTCGTCTTCTCTCACTAGCCCCTCTATTTACAGGAGTCGATGAGTCACTCGAACTAAAGCTTCCAGGAAAATGAACCTCCATAAGCGATTGCAATGTCTCCTCCACTGTCTTAGTCATGTGACCATCGCTCTTACGAATTAGTCCCATCCCAGAGACAGGGTCTTTAGATATTATCTTCTGTATTCTACATACTTCAGATGTATCCCTCATATTAGAGCAAAATTCCCTCCACGTACTTCGTTTCCGAAGGCGTATTGTTATCTTCAGCTCTCTCTTCTCCTTATACGCATCCCATGAGATCGAGTCTCTCTCCCTCATGTATGGGTTAAAGGCCTTTCTTGTTTCCTTTTTCATGGATTCAATTTCTCCGTTCCACCAAGGTGTCGGATCTTTTTGATCCACTACTGTCAACAAGCATGCTCGAAAGCTAGCTTAACCGTGGAGTTCAATTGTTCCACCGTCTGCTCGATTTCGCCCGTGTTGCGAGATGCTCTGTATGGAACACCTCCTATATGTACCGACAGATACTCTTCATAACTGGTATGATCAGTATTCTTCGGTATTCTTATACGTTTGCGGACTTCCCTCCGTCTACTGCCATACAGTATATCGAACTGGATTGCCCTGTGGTCAGACAAGGTTAATCTGTCCACGACCTTCCAGTCCTTAACACTGTCTAGCATATTGACTGAGCACAGAGTGATATCGATCACCTCTGCCCTTCGTGAATCCACGAAGGTGGGTTCTACCCCTCTGTTAAGTACCAGCAAATCGTGTCTTTCTACAAATTCCAACAATGGTTGTGCTCTGTAGTTATCATCTGTGCTGCCCCAAACCGTATTGTGCGAGTGGGCATCACAGCACATGATCAGCGCCATACCTCTTTGCCTGCAGAAACTCACGAGGTTCTCCACCTCCAGTGACGGATGTGTACCTGTCGTCTCATAGGGAAGGTAAGCCGACGCAATAAGAAATGATCCCGCACCACTGTCATAGGTACTGTTCGTACGCCATGTCCCACCAGGATGCATGACCTTAATTTACCATTAGTCTGTGAGTGGTACAGATTGGCGGTCTGTTGAGACAGGCCCCTGATATTGCCTTGGACAATCCAGGGCTCCTGTAGCAAGGCTATATCCAGCTTATCCTCCTCAAAACATCGCACCAACATTGCTGATGCTGCTTTGCTGTGATGAAGATTGAGCTGGCATATAATTATTTTTTCCTGGTATGAGCCCACAACCTTATCTGATAGACATCTCTTTTCAGAGTTGCCTACCCCCGCCCCAGGGAGGACGTCGTGCTCACTGGTAATTCCTCTTGAATTTTACTTCAGCCTGGTCAAGTCCGCAGTTGAGTTTCCCCCCTGCTTTCCTGATGGCCTCCGCATCCTCCTTCGGACACCATATCATGAGCACTACGCCCTCATTTTCTGCATTACCAAATTTTTCTGCGCGAGTAACCCTTCATTTAGAAGTGTCCTTCACGCATCCATTTTGCTTCTACAGCCTTTTCAGGATAATGTCTTTACCCTCGGTAGAACCGTGAGCAACGACGATCATCCTTAACTTCGTTTCGCAGCGCCTGCAGGGTGTCGACTCTTAGTTTAACCCCTTCCCAAAGATTGGTCAGGGATTTCGCTAGTTCGATTACCCAGCTCTTCGTTGATTGGTTTTTGCACATGAGTACAATAAACCCATCAACAAGTTTAGCATTACCTACGAAACCTATGTCACCAGCATCATCACAAAGGTTATCAGAGTACACAGCAGTGATGCCTTAAGGCATTCACATATATGTTCTCCAGATAGATATGTCAGTGACACCTAAAGGGAGATCTTTATTTGCAACTTGTGCAAATGATGGTTCCCACCAACCTTCGGCCTAACATTAGTACTACCACTACTGTTCGGCTTCTGGTTAGTGTCCTTTTTAGCCACATTCATTTCGACAACTTTTGAGGGTTGTCCAATGGGATTTTTTTCGAGGATTCTTCTCCTTCTGTTTACAGACTCTTAAACCTCTTTAAAGGTCTTTCAAATTCTGGAGGCGTCTCCTCAGTTAAAAGGCTATCAATCCGATTTGTCATCTTCTCAATAGCCTTTTTCTCCCTTTTACGTCTCCTCTTCTGCCTTCGCCCCTCAATTTCTGTTTTGAACTGCAAAGAATCCGACTCATTGTTGCAGGGAAGATTTGAGGTTCCTGCTTCCGAAACAGACTTACCTAACCCAACTTGGGTAGGTGCGTCCAGTTCTTTCACATTCACCTCCATGGCCTCAGGAGTATCTTTGGCGACTAACTCGTCCACCCCTCGCGCGGTGTTCTTGTCCCTTTAGAATTCCTCCATTGGCCAAATACCGGAGATCCCACAGAGACTAACCTCTCCGCCTCTTCCTAAGCTTCCTTGCCCGTCCCTATAGGAATCTCACGGTACAACGCCTTAGGAGTACCTTTACAGATTAACTCGTCCACCCCTTTCGAGGCGCACTTGTCCATCTCCGGGTTTCTCCTATGCCCTATTACAACCGGAGTTCCTTCAGGGATTAATCTGTCCACCTCTCTCAAAGCTTCCTGACTCATCCCTTCCAGATTATCTCGGTCCGTTTTGGGTTTTTTATTATTTATATTTTGCTTCTTAATTCTGTCCCACGAGTAAAGGAGAACTCCTTATGCATGGGTAAGTCTGATTTAAACTGGAGGTCAACAGGTATCCAGAGTTCGCATACTAGAGACCAAGCACCCTCTTGGCCACGCATCCCTGGCGTATGCTGTTCCACCGTGGATTAGGAATTTTTTATAAGTGTTAACTTCTCTCCGCTCCCTGAAGTAACCCACGAAACCAAATAGCTTCCGATACAGCAACACTTAATGCAACATATTTAGCTTCACTTGAAGACGTTGAGACTGTTTGTTGTTTTCTACTAGCCCAGGAAACTGTACAACCGTGCACCTGAAATACATAGCCGCTTACTGACTTCCTGTCAATTTCATGACTAGCCCAATCTGCATCAGCATAACCAACCAAAGCTTTGGTATCGCCGGTAATGTATTCTAATTCTTTCTTTATGTTACGTTTTAAGTATCTTAATATTCGCTTAAGTGCTTGCCAGTGTTCAGGTGATGGACATTGCTGAAAACGACCCAGGTACCCTACTGGGAAACAAATATCGGTTCTAGCGGACAGCATTATATACATCAAACTTCAAATCAATTCTTTATAAGGTCTGTCAATTGCATGTCGCTCTTGGTTTATAGATCATTTCAGTCCGTTATCCATCGGCGTCTTCACTGGGTTACAATCTATCATAGAGAATTCCTCTAACATCTTAGTTATTCTTGCTTCATTGGATATTATTATATTTCCATCATCTTTTTGAACTTTAATAGCCAAAAAATAAGTTTATATTGTTTTTTCCGAACTACAAATATTATTAATTATTAAGTAATTTTAATTTTTAGGCATGAGTTGGTTTTTTTTTCTATTCAGAAAGAGAATTACTTATTTTAATATGGACAACCTTTGAAAACTGTAAAAGTTAATTTTTATTAGACATCTAGCTGAATGGAATGCATTTTCTATGCCGCTCCAAGTTATCAACATTCTTCGTGTCTTATCTACAAATTGTGTGTCTAAACAACTTCTATTTATACCAACATTTAAGACAAATGGAATACGAGAACGAGCTATTTCTCAATTTTTTGAATTTTTCATATTATAGTATTTTTCGTGGTTAAATATGAAGTTTTACATGAATTCGTTTTTTCTTTCTATTCAGAAAGAGAATTATTTATTTTAAAAATAATTGGAAAGCTGTAAAGCACTTACAATGTCCTATTGCTTACGAATTCCCACTAAGACTTGAAGACCGTACTTGGGCTAAAACTCAAGTGAAAAGTCAAATGCGTTCGCAAGTCACTTAGAGAAGGTTTTCGCACCACATGATATAAGTAATTCCACTATTCCAATTATTAGTGACACCGTGAACGATCCTAGGAAATTTCGGTTATCTTCTTTAAAATCGACAATTAAAAATACGGATATGAAGGAATCACCCGGACCTGACCGAATTACAGGAGACCAATGATATTTTATAATTTTACTTTATATATTTAATACCATGTTGCGCGTCGGCTTCTTCCCATGCTCTTGGAAGATGCCTGAAATTGTTATGATCCCGAAACCAGGAAAGGACTCAAGCCAGATTACATCCTACAGGCATATTAGCCTACTGTCAGTTTTGTCAAAGATATTTGAAAAATTATTGGCCTCGAGTGTAACTCCTTTTCTAAATGAACAAAACGTTATCCCTGATCATCAGTTTAGTTTTCGAGCAAGGCATAGTACTAGTGACCAAGTCCATAGAATCGTTACTATTATTAGATCGGCTTTCGAAAGCTTTATTTATAGACATTTCCCAAGCATTTGATAAAGTGTGCCATGATGGGCTACTAACGAAAACATCCATAGGGAGCTCAAAGTTCCCACTATCCACGAAGAAGTTAAAACGTACATCCCAACACTCTTGTACGCAATTTATTGCAATTTGGCGGTTTTATTGTTCTACTTCGTTTGAGTAAAGACGTACTTCACTTTAAGCGCATAATTTATATTCATTTAAGGTGACTTTTTTTATTTTAAATATTGAACAAGTGCAGAGACACAGTTAACAGTTAGTAACAACAACAAAATAAATAACAAACAATAAAGAGCATTATAACATAGTGTGTGACAAAAAAGACAATAACAAAGTGCATGGTTAAACCTGTTTAAACAATTAATAGTGAGTGCATGAGCCAACCAAACATTAACGAAAAAAATACAAAAGGTAATAACAACAATGCTTATTACTCTTTTTCTTACACAAATGCTAATAATGCAATAAACAATATAAATAATAAAAAAAGATGACAGTGCTTTTTTAACCGCCAGGCCAATTGACCGAACGCGTTCATTATCAGCAAATATAAATATATCTGCTACAGAAACAACGAATTCAACAAATAAAACGAAAGAAACAAATAATACACAAAAAATATCACAAGAAAAAGAACCAGGTACTGTATCTAAACGCGTGCAAACTGGTATGGATCGGTACATAACCATAACGAAGAAGAAGGCGAGTCCTAAGATTTCACAACAAGATCGAACCGCCAAGCAATATAAAGGTTCTCATCAAGTAGCTGCAACATCGGTAAGTGAAAATAGATTTTCTGTCCTTGCTACCCCGGATAATGAAAATAGGCTGACCCCACTTGTAGGCAAAGAAAATTTCTATGTGGCTTCTGTACGAAGAGGACAGATACAAGAAACGAAGATCCAAGCCCACACTGAGAAGAATTATCGCCTAATCGCAAGTCGTCTCGATGCAGATAATAAGAGCTATTATACGTATCAACCAAAAAGTGCTAAAGGTTTGATCGTCATTATAAAGGGCATAGACAGTTCTGTTCCCACTGAGGAGATAAAAAGTGCCATAGAGGTGGAAGGTTATGTCGTAAGGTCAGTGCACAATATTCTAAATAAGAATAAAGTTGCCCAACATATGCATCGTGTTGAAATCGTCTTTAATGCATCGCAACTGAAATCAAAAAACTCGGTTCATCCAATATATAATTTGCGCTACCTTTTGAACAGAAGAATAACGGTGGAAGAGCCTCTAAAACGTAGCGGTCCCCGTCAGTGTACTAATTGCAAGGAATTCGGACACACGAAAACCTACTGCAAGCTACCATCCGTATGCGTTGTTTGCGGTGATGCGCACCGGACTTTGGAATGCACTTCTTCCAAAACAGACCCCAAGGTCAAAAAATGCAGCAACTGTGGTGAAAACCATACAGCAAATTACAGGGGCTGCAAAGTATTTCAATATGTAAAAGATAATGCGAAAGTCGTACGCAAACCTGATTATGAGCAATATAAAGCTTCCCAATTTCCTCGGCTTCATGCTGGTTCTGTTGCTAGTACACAAGCTACACAGCCACACACTAAGCCAAACTTTTCATATGCCCAAACATGGAGAAATGATTTACCTAATGTGAATGCCAAAAGTTCTAATGCGCATTAACATTCATATGCCCACGTCTTAAAAGAGGGTGCTCAGACACCCCTCACTAACAATTCGAGCTCGATCGAGAACTTAATACAGACAATGAATAATTTCATGACAATTATGCAGGGTATGTTTCAGGAAATGATGCGAACTCAAAACATGCTTCTGCAAGTTTTGCTTGGCAAAAAATGAACCAGCTAAAAATATGCTTCTGGAACGCTAACGGGCTATCCCAACATAAATATGAAGTAGAACACTTCCTGCTAGCACATGATATAGACATACTATTAGTCTCTGAAACACACTTCACTATAAAAAACTGCTTTAGAATTGATGGGTATTTTATATATGACACCAAACACCCAAGCGAAAGGGCATGTGGTGGGACTGCCATTATAGTCCAAAAAAACGTAAGGCATTTTCCATTGCCTGAATTCAGGGAGGACTTTTTGCAAGCCACGACCATAAATTTAACAGATTTTAAAATTGTAGTCTCATCAGTGTATTGCCCGCCTAGGCATAAAATCGAAAACCATGAATTTGCCAGGTTCTTTGCTACGCTAGGGCAAAAATTTATAGCCGCTGGCGATTACAATGCAAAGCACACATATTGGGGATCCAGACTCCTTAGTCCTAGAGGTAGGCAGTTGTATTATACAGTTCAAGCAAACAAGCTGGACGTCGTATCACCCGGTAAACCCACCTATTGGCCCACAGATTTTAATAAGTTGCCAGACCTTATAGATTTTGCTATAGTAAAAAACATCAAACGCGACCAACTGTTAGTTAGTTCATCCTATGACCTATCTTCTGATCATTCACCTACAATTGTTATTTTACACGACAGTTTTGCCACTAAACCTAAAACCCGTAGTTTCTACCCGAACAGAAACACGAATTGGTTAAAATATCAAATGTATGTGACCTCTCACTTATCTTTAAACATGCCACTGAGAAATCCAGCTGATATTCAAGCAGCTGTAGATCATTTTACAGACGTCGTGACTGCCGCACCCATAGCTGCAACGCCAACAAAGCCATCAGCTAAAATAATATCGTAACAGGCAACAGCAGATATTGAGATGCTCGTCATTGAGAAAAGAAGAATAAGAAGACAATGGCAAAATAGTCGTTCTCCACACATAAAAATGCAATGAACTTATGCCAAAAAAAACTTACGCAGTAAATTGAGAAACACGAATTCGCTATCGACAACTTTTTAAAAAACTTGGATCCAATGAAAAACACGGATTATAATCTGTGGAAAGCTGTAAAGCACTTACAATATCCTATTGCTTACGAATCCCCACTAAGACTTGAAGACTAAAAACTCAAGTGAAAAGGCAAATGCGTTCGCAAATCACTTAGAGAAGGTTTTTGCACCACATGACATAAGTAATTACACTATTCCAATTATTAGTGACACCGTGAATGATCCTATGAAATTTCGGTTGTCTTCTTTAAAATCGACAATTAAAAATACGGATATGAAGAAATCACCTGGACCTGATCGTATAACAGGATCAATGAAAAGAAACTTACCTAATTCAGCTGTAAGAATTTTACTTTACATATTTAATGCCATGTTGCGCGTCGGCTTCTTCCCATGCTCTTGAAAGATGTCTGAAATTGTTATGATCCCGAAACCAGGAAAGGACTCAAGTCAGATTACATCCTACAGGCCTATTAGCCTACTGTCAGTTTTGTCAAAGATATTTGAACAATTATTCGTCTCGAGTGTAACTCCTTTTCTAAATGAACAAAACGTTATCCCAGATCATCAGTTTGGTTTTCGAGCAAGGCATAGTACGATTGAACAAGTCCATAGAACCGTTACCATTATTAGATCGGCTTTTGAAAGAAAGCAATACTGTTCAGCTTTATTTATAGACATTTCCCAAGCATTTGATAAAGTCTGTCATGATGGGCTATTCACTAAAATAGTTCGGGTTCTACCTGAAAACACCCACAAGCTTATAAAAAGCTATCTGTCCGATAGAACTTTTAAAGTAAGGTCAAATGATCAGCTTTCAAGACATGGGAAAATCAGTGCAGGAGTACCTCAAGATAGTGTGCTAGGGCCGCTATTATATATCATCTATACAGCGGATATGCCGACAAGCCCACATACATATACATCAACCTTTGCAGACGACACTGCAATTATAAGTGTCAGTAATGATCCAAAGGATGCATCTGAAAAGCTGCAGTCCCATATTCATAAGCTAGAAGACTGGCTAAAACAGTGTAGAATAAAGGTAAATCCATCAAAATGTGCTCATGTAACGTTTTCCCTTAGAAGGCAAAATTGTCCACCAATCACAATAACTAATACCACGGTTCCAGCGGAAACGTACGTTAAATATTTAGGTATCCACCTAGATCAGCGCCTAGCTTGGTACCGTCACATTGAGGAAAAAATAATGTCCATAAAGCTTCGAACAAATCAACTGCATTGGCTAATAAGTCCTAACTCAACTCTGGCTTTGGAATATAAAGTCCTTTTATACAAATCCGTTATAAAGCCAATATGGTCATATGGTATTCAGCTGTGGGGTACTGCCTGTGCATCAAACATCCAGAAGTTACAGAGAAGACAGTCCAGGATTTTACGTCATATCGTATGCGCCCCCTGGTACATAAGAAATGAAAACATACATAGGGATCTTAAAGTTCCCACTATCCACGAAGAAGTTAAAACGTACACGTCCAAATACGTGAACAAACTAGTCGCACATCCCAACACTCTAGCACGCACTAAAAAGAACTGACACATTGAGCCTGGCAAGGCGGCTCTCGCTACACAATAGAAGATAGATTTTTAAAATTTGAATACAAACAATTAGTTATTACGTTGGTACTAACTAGTAAATAATAATTTACAAATAAGATTTGAATACTTATTGTGAATTTCTTTTAATATAAAGATTCAATAAAATAAAATACAGTATAAAAAAAACTTATTAATTTATTTTATAATATCCATCTGTACTCCACTCCGATCTTAAACTTAATGCATTAAACCATAAGGTGAATGCATACGGCCATGTTCCGACTCTCGTATCTCGTACAAAATTTGCGATTGTGATTTCAACCCGCATGTGAGGCGTTCTGTAACTCGCATTCGCAAGAGTTTTGGCGAGTTCAAGTCGCAAGAGTATACTGAAGTGAACTGCTGTATTTAAACTAAACTAGTTTTTAAAGAAACTACAAAGTTATGAATAAATTAATCTTGCGATTGTCAGAACATGCCCGATAAGGGCAACAAAAGTGGAGAACGTTTGTCAAAGTGACTTAAATAGAAAGACAAAAGATGTAAAACACAAAATAAAAAGTGAGAAGCATACAGCATTTCATAAACATGTAAATGGCATAAATTCTAAAAGTTTAAATTCTTGTAAGAGTTTCAAAAATGTGCATACAGACTTTTTATAAAAGCGATAGCTTTGTCTTCAACTTCTGCAAAGATGAAAGAAATGCTTAACTCTAAAATTTCTTATAATTTCAAGAGGTTTTTTTTCTATATTTCCTCTAACCTGTAAAAATCCAGTAAATAAATTTTAGAATTAAGTAATACATTGGACGCAATACTGCAATTATATTCTCAATTGTTGTGGATATAGTATACTTTTAAATATTTTATTTTTAATGATGAATAGTATAAATAAATAAAAAACACGATTTAAAATGCGAAACGACTTATTTACGATAAAATCATGATAAATGGGAAATTTTTTAGGAATTAAATATATTTCTAATTAATAAATTTTTCTTGTTACTATATACACAATAATAAATGTAAACAAAAACAGGGTTTGAAGTTCGTTATACACAAACATTATCAGGGGGCTGATGCTGAGAGTCGATAGCGAAATAATTTAAAAAAATTTAAATTCGTGAAAATAATAAATGGATCCGAGTTTATTTTGTTTTTCCTTATCTTCAGATGAAGGCGAAGAGTGTAATTTATCCGATATACGAAAACAAATTCGTGTAAGAAGCGATCCCTTAAAATTGTCTGACTCTGAGTAAGTTGGAAAATTATACTTATATTAAAAACGCTTTAAATATTTCGTTTTATAGATTTGTAAAGCGTTTCAGATTGCCAAAAGAATCCTTTAATTATGTAATGGGAGAAACTGCATTTAATGGAGAACTCTCAACTTGCATACCACCAAAAATACAGTTGGCAGCAGCTTTGTCTCTTCTGGCATCTGGGGGCTTCCAACACACTGTTGGAAATGATTTTATTATTGGTGTCAGCCAAAGTGCAATAAGCAGAATACTACAAAAATTTATTGTAGAAGTAGAGACTAAACTGTGCCAGAAGTTTATAAAATTTTATCCTGGAGGAAGTGATGACTGCAACGAATACTTTTTAAGAAAATATAAGATTCCTGGAGGTTTGTTTGAAATTAACATGACTTAAAATAAGCCTTTTTTTATTTTTTAGTAATTGGCTGCATTGATTTTTTTAAATAAACTTTTGTCGATAGCTCATATGCTATAGAGCAAAATAGCGAAGGCTTGCGTGCGATAACTAGCTCGCTATCGATTCATAGCATACCAAATAACGATACATTTTATTCGATATCGATTGACAGAATGCCGAAAGTGCGAAATTTCAATCGTTCGACTATAATTCCTATCGACTCTCAGCATTAGCCCCCAGAGCAAAAAAGATCCCGCTGCCGTAACGCTGCCACCTTTTAGACTTATTTCACCATGCATTAAATATTGTTTCAATTAAATATTTCTTTAAGAAATTAAAACCTTCGCAATCTCAATACATATGTATATAAGAAAATTCCCAAAGCTGTTAGTACAACAAAATTTGTACCACTTTACGTTACTCTTAGCTACCACGGAAAATATGCAGTCGTGTAGTGTGACATTTGTATTAACATTTGTAGTAAAGTTGTATAGAAACTTTGTTTTAAAACAGTATAAAAAGCGTTAAACGTATGTAGCTTTACACAACACGAGTCAATGAAAATTAAAAAATCACAGTATTTACCATTTTATAGACTTGTTTTTGTATATAACATAGATCTTGTTCTTTCTTATCAGCGAGCTCAACTCCTTTTGTTTTTGATCGATTCTCCATTTGGGCTGCTTGTTTTTATCGTCACTAGATGGAATATTGTAGTGTGCTCTTACAGCATCATTCATAAGGGCATCATTATCGTCACCGTCATCGCTGTATTCATCGCTGCTAATAAAATTCTCCTTTTCCTCATATAGATCCATTGTCCAAAACTGGCTTAAAAATATACGCCGGACTACTTCAAACAATTATACTTATATATGTAGGTACATAAATATATATGAAGTATACTAAAAATAAACAAACATAAAATTAAATTTATATACACATGTACGTATGTATAAATACATGTTTACATACTCCTTGGTTTCTATACTTACATATGTACAATACATCTATTATTAAATATATACACACTTAAAACTAATTGCTAACTTGTACTGTGTACAACAAATATCCAGAACTAATTCACAAACCTTTTGAACCTTTACACACGGTAAAAGCTTCAGTAGGATATGAATATATATTATAAATCAAGTATCTTCCTCTAAATCACAATATATATAGCCTATACTCTAAATTACCGTGGGAGAAACTACCCATAACATCATCGGCGGTAGAACGTTTTCAGTGATGGTAATTTTGCCATATTTTCATCAAATCTAGCGTGTTTATTAAAATTTCTTTACTAGCAACAATTTGTTCGCACATTGAGAGAAAATGTGTTCGTGATCTTATGTTTGGAGAATACGTTTAGCTGTTTCTTCATGGTCGCTTCATGTTCAAACAGAGTGGTCCGAACAATAGTTCGCACAACTCTATCAAGTTATTACACAAACAAAAACACAGAGAAAATAAAAAAGTAGGAATGTGTGTGTGAGCTCGTTTGTAAACACCCGTCATAAGCTGTGCTAAACGCATCCATACAATCTCAAGGAGAGGAAGCAAAATATGATCAAATTAAACAGGAACATCTACACGTATTATCCATACAGAAAATAACGAACACATTTTTTCTCTTAATTTTGGAGAGGCTCCCTCAATATCCGAACATATTTATGGCTAGTCAAGACGTAGTCACAGATTATATCTGTGACGTAGTGTAAGGGAACTTAGAATTACTGTAAATACTTAAGAGGTGACAATTTTGACACATAAGAAAACAAAAAACTCAGGTTTTATTTTGGGTTCTGTTAGAAAGATACAAATATAGCAATTTGGGACGAAATACAGGAAAATAAAACAAAAATCTAATGTTGTGGATAAATGCATATTTTAAAACGCTAAATAAAATTATTCTTTCCTTATTTGTTTTAATAAAAAAAATAATATTAAACTAAATTAAAATGTGTTTAAGTGCAAGTTTTTTTATACAGCTACACAAATCTATAAATCTCAAGTGGATTGTTGTTGCATACATGCGGTGAAAATTTATCAAAACCTATGTTTGTTGTACAAAACAGAAAACACACAATAAATCAAATGATTTTAATAAAAAAAAGTGGCAAAAATGTATAAAATTCAATTTAAATATGCAAACAAAACAATAAATCCGCTTGTTAACTGTTGTTGGTAAACAACTATTTTATTTTCACCTTCTAATGCATATTCAATAATTTTTAAATCTTGTTTAATTAATTACTCTTTATTTAATTTGGTTCGATAACTTTCCATCCTGTACCACTGTATTTGCTATAAAACCTTACATTCTTACATATTACATTTGTTCACTCAAAACATTGTAACATTACACAGCTATACATACTAATTTATATTTATTACAAATATGTATGTAAATATATTGCTACATGTATATTGCTACTAAACGGTTTTTATAATATTTTTTTGTCGATCGTTAATCCACTTGTTATTTGCTTTTGTTTCTTTTAGTTTTTTGTAAGAAACTAAGTTTTGTAAATTATATTTTAGCATTATTAAGCTGATCGGTGATATAATTACATCTGCCTTGCTGTATTAAACTTTAAGTTATATCGTGATTAAAAATTAACAGTAAATTTTTAGTGAACAATTAATAAAGAATTTAATAAATTTGAATACTCAATCTTAAACAACTGTTGTGGCAAAAATATAAATGCAAGTTACCCTGTTTGTGTTGGTGTGTGTATGTAACTTTTCAAAATTGGTTAGCGAATTAAGTACATCAAATTAAAGAATGTTTTTTATAAAAAATTTTAACACATTTATATAAACTTTAAAAGAAATAAACATTTTACCCCCTTAAATTTTCATAAAAAATTGGTTTTTCAGAAAATCAAGGTAAAACCAAGGTTCTGTGGGAACGAGACGGATAGAAAACACTTAATATCACCCTTTATCGTGACACCTCTGGTTACCTTGTGTTAACACAGAGTGTTTCAATGTTTTCAGCTCAGTTTATGTACCGACACAAAGTAGTAAACAGAGGTGAAACGACAATATAGTGATCTTTTTCTCTATCCGTCTCGTTTCCTCAGAAGCTTAGTTGGCTTTTGTTTTTATTTTGATTTTCTTGTCGTGTTTAGTTTTGGTGCTATTAAAACACATTTTTTTGGTAAGTATATGGGTGGGTTATGCACTTAAACACATTTTAAATTTGTTTAATATAATTTTTTTTATTAACACAAATAATGAAACTTATTAACAATATTTTTATTTTAATTTTTAAAATTTTCACTTATTCTGATTAGATTTTTGTTTTGTTTATTTTTCTGTATTTCGTCACAAAATGCTATATTTGTCTCTTTCTAACATAACCTAGAGTGAAAAAACTGAGTTTTTTATTTTTTATGTGTCAAAGTTTTCACCTCTGGTTACCCTGTGGCACCGGCATAGACTATATTCTGTGGTACCGGTGTTTACAATACGACATGTAAAGATGAGACATATATAATATATAAAAATAATTTGAAAAAGTATCAAAACAAAAGCACAAAAATTAAATAAGAGCTAGATATTTTATTTATTGTTTGCGGTTAAGTACATAATATTTCGTAAAGCTGGTATCAGGTGTAATTAAGTAAAATGTCAAGTTGTCCAAATGTCAGTTGCGAATTGGAAAGTTTATCGGTTAGCAGTATGACGATATTAGCACAGAGCAACCAGAGATTAAAAAACTTTGACGTTAGAAAATTGTTGGAATCAGTTTTTTGTCGCGGGCACTCCCTAAAGAAAGAGACAAATATAACATTTAAAAATAATCCGAATAATAATCAAAACAAATGAAAAAAATCAGAAAAATTAAATAATGAAAATTAAACGTATCTTTTAATATTTACGGAACAAGTTATCCTCTAAGTTTATTTAAAATAAATCTAAACTTTTCAACCCTTATTTTTAGCTTTGTGCATGTGTTTTTTATTAATGGCCAGAAAAATTATTTCAAATAAAGAAGAAAAATGTAACAAAAGAGAATAGGAGCGGTCAATCATTTAAGAAAGAGACAGATAGAGAAAGAGATCACTAATGTAGTGACGTCTCTGTTTACTTTGTGGTCAGTAGTCATTGAAGTTGGTCGGTCGTTAAGCTGTTGTCCGTCGTTATTTTGCGCTGAGTTGACATACTACATCAATTTTTATTTTTAAATTTACAAACTTTATCTTAATATATTTTTCTTTATATAAATTGGAATTAATAAATTACTGAAATCAAATACAATAAACATCTTATGTTCTCACTTTTGCATTTGGGGGCTCAACCTAAAAACAACAAAAATAAAACACTATAAAAAGTAGAACATAAAGTTGAGTGTTTTCTTGATTTTATTAAAACAAAAAAAGTTGAAAAGTTGGCAAAATAAAAAATAACAAAAAGAAAAAACCTTAAGAAGTTATTTGTGTTTTTTTTTTCTTTCAAAAAATAATCTTGATTTGGATGATCTGTTAGCAAATGGGAGCTAATAAAAAGAAACAAGAATAGAAGTAGAAAGTCAAAGTAATAAAATAACAACAGAAAAGAACATACAGTTGTTTGAGAAGGCAACTAAAACAGATGAAAGCTTTAGTGGTGAAAATACACAAATTAAATGAACTGATAAAACTTTTAACATTGAAGATGCAGAAGAAGGAATAAGATAAAACCAAACCAAATATTTCTATTGATTGTTTTGGAAAAATAGTTCCTGATTTCGATGGTGATATAGTGGCAGTAAAGCAATGGTTTGATAATTTCGATAAAAATGCTGAATATGATGAATATGAGCTCAACGAAAAACAAAAATACGTACACGCCAGGAATAAAATGACTGGAGCTGCAAAATTATTTTTAGAGGCTGTAAGTGTTTGTGATTATGCTACGTTGAAGAAGGTTCTTATGGAGGAATTTCAAAAAAACATACAGCAGTGCTGAAATATACAAACAGCTATCGAGTCGTAAAAAGTTAGATGGAGAATCATTTCACGAATATGTTTTACATATGAGGAAACTTTGTGCAGCTGGTCATGTAGAAGATGTTTCTGTGATAAGATATATTGTGGACGGGTTACGTATAAAAACCGACCTGAAATATTAATTTTACAACGCCAAATCGTACAAAGAGCTTAGAGAACAATATTCAATATATGAACGTATGAAACCTAACGAACCAAATCATAAAAACAAAACAGAAAATAAGACGTTTGTAAAAAAAAGATCATTGCTTTAATTGTGGATCAGCTGATCATAAAATAAGAGTCAACAAAAGGTTTTGTATGTAATATTTCAAAAAATTGTACATTAAAAAATAAAATAACAATTACTAATTAGACTGTGAATCTGATTATGGATAAAAAACTTTTTAAGCCCGCTTTTTTTTAGAAAATAAACAAATTGACTGTTTAATTGATACAGGATCGGACGTAACTCTTATGAAAGAAAGTGTTTTATACTACATTTACACCTACGCAAAATCTGGTACTTATGAGATTTTGAGCGAAATCTAGTTCATTTCTACCAGATTACCCATACAAAACAAAATCTACTTACGAACTAGATTTTTTTACTAATATACTGAAACATACAGCGCTGAACAAGAAAATTTTCACATTTGTAACAAAAAAAAAAAGCGGGGTAGAAACAAAATATTTGCAGCAATATTAAAAAATAATAAAAGTGTAGAACAAGTGGTTTCAATATGAATGAAACAATAATAAATAAAGTGTAAGTAATATTACATATGTAATTATGTGTATAAAAACAATTGTAGCACGAATTTAATTAAGTTTAAAACCAATTTTTTATTCTTTCTTCAGTCAACTGTTTTTGTTATGAAAATGAAATCCAATAATACGTCAAAAAACATTGGTGTAAATGGCAGAGATTTTCTTCGAGATTTGAGCTGAAATCTACTAGATTTTGCGTAGGTGTAAATGTAGTATTAAACAGAATTTCAAAGACATTGATTTAAAGCTAAGTCGGTTTTATTCGGTCTTGGAAATGTTTCAACGGAGCCGCTTGGTTATATGAACGGTGGTTTTAGACTCTGTAAAAACAAATCATAACTTTCTCGTTGTGCCGTACAATTCGTTAAAATATAATGCGCTCTTGGGTTATGATTTTATAAACAACTTTAAGTGTTCTTTTATTGTTTTTTTCGAATTACAAATATTATTAATTATTAAGTAATTTTAATTTTTTTTAGGCATGCGTTCGTTTTTCTTTCTATTCAGAAAGAGAATTATTTATTTATTAATGCATTTTCAAAAATTAAGAAATAACTCATTCTCGTATTCCATTTGTCTTAAATGTTGATATAAGTAGAAGATGTTTAGACACACAACTTTTGTAGATAAAGCCTAGTACTCTGTTCAAATTTGCGAAAAGTGTTGAGCAACATTAATTATTTCGCTTGAAAAATTTGACAATACGCTAGTGGTGACAATACTGCGGTTTCGAAGAAAAATGTCGTTTTTATGGCCTTTAAGTATGCAACATTCAATTATGTAAAAAAAAACATGTTTTATGTATGTACATATGTGTTTGATGAGTTGACAAAAATATTATTACAAATTAAACAAATGGAAAACAAAACAATATTATTAGCTTGTGCTGCTGCGCAACAATTAATACAAATTGCTGTCGCTACCGAACAACTTTTGAATGACACACGGTCTGTTTCATGGCATTGCGGTTACAATGTAGCTTATCGGACTTATCCCAAATATGTTTTTTTTCACTTTTTAATAAATTTGCGCTTCTCTCCATTTTTATACTTTTTTTGGCACAACAAATTTAAAATTATAACTACAAATGCTTAACTGATCAGCAGTTGTTTAAAATTCCGTGCGAAAAAAGTGCTGCTCATATTGTTTCGCAGTTGAAAAAAAAATGTTGCCAGAAACATTTTTTAGTTGGAAAAACATACTGTCAGAAACATTTCGTGTGTTTTCAAAAATTGAACAGAGTACTACTTCAGCAACATTATTTCTTTTTTTATTTCGCACGAAGGTTCCTATATGGGCTTTTGACAGCATTTCGCACGAAATCGTGAACAGAGTACTATGCTTAAGACACAAAGAATGTTGATAACGTGTGTAGCGGCATAGAAAATGCATTCCATTCAGCTAGATGTCCAATAAAATTAAAACTTTTACTGTTTTCAAGATTGTCCATATTAAATAAATAATTCTCTTTCTGAATTATACCGCGTTTGTAACGAAAAAAGACATGTTCGAGTTCAATAAAGCACCCTTGGGTTTTTGTAATTCGCTTGCAAGATTTATAAGATACGTAAGTCATATTTTTCAACCACTCATCAACAATAATGTAATGGAGCTGTACATGGATGATATTGTAATTTTTGCTGAAACCGCCGAATGCTGTCTTTCTAAACTTAAAGTAGTTTTGGATACTGCTGCACGGTTTAATTTGAAAATTAAATGGTCGAAATGTTCGTTTCTCCAATACAAAATTGACTTTCTGGGTTATACAGTGCAAGATGGAAAGATATGGCCTGGTAAAGACAAAACGAAAGCTATAGAAAAGCTCCCTCAGTCAAAGAATATTAGAGATGTTCAGTCGTTTTTAGGAATTACAGGTTATTTTCGAAGATTTATTCCTGGATACGCTAGTATTGCTCGACCGTTAACAAATCTTCTTAAAAAGGTGTAAAATTTATAATGGGTGAAGAAGAATTGAAGGCTATTCACGAGTTAAAGATGGCACTGACAAAAGAACCAGTTCTTAAAATATACGATAGATCCGCTGTGACGGATGTCTCTAAAAGCTTCATACGGATGTCTCTAAATATGGTTTTGGGGCTGCAATTTTTCAGATGTATGAAGATAAATTGCATCCAGTTTTCTTTCGGAGTAAAAAGACATCACCACAAGAACAAAAACAACATAGTTATATATTGGAAGTGAAAGCTGCATATCTTGCATTGAAGAAGTTTCGTCATTATCTGTTTGCCATTAATTTTAAATTGGTTACTGATTGCGCTGCTTTTAAACAAACAATATCAAAAATAGACGTACCCAGAGATGTAGCTCAGTGGATTATGTATATTCAAGATTTTACGTATACCATCGTACATAGATCGGGCAACAGATTGAAGCACGTTGATGGTCTAAGTCGTTATCCAGTGGACGGTATGGTTATATTCTCAGATATTTCACCTAGAATTAGCAAACTTCAACAAGAAGACGAAGGTGTGAAGGCCATTTGCGTTGTTCTAAATTCTGGACCATATGGAGATTATAAACTAAAAGGTGGTTTGGTATATAAGTGTGTTGCTGAGAATGATTTACTTGTTGTTCTGAAGATGATGGAGATGGAAATTATTAAAACTGCTCACGAACAAGGTCATTTTTCAGTACAAAAAACTATACATCGTATACAACAATAGTTTTTTATATCTCATTAGAGAGAAAAGTCAATCAGTTTATTGCCAATTGTATTAAATGCATAACACACAACAAAAAACTTGGAAAACGGGAAGGATTCTTAAATTGTATTGATAAAGGAGAAGTACCGCTACATACACTTCATTTAGGCGCTATGGATGCAACAAAAAACTTTACAAACATATTTCTGCTGTAGTAGATGCCTTTTCGAAATTTGTTTGGTTGTTTCCAACGAAGTCTACTGGTGCTGAAGGGGTAGTCAGAAATCTTCAAATTTGGTCAGACGTTTTTGGTTACCCAATGAGAATAATAAGTTATAAAGGGTCTGCATATACATCTAACCTTTTTACTGCGTTTTGTAAGGAACACAACATCGAACATATTTTAATTACAACTGTTGTTGCACGTGGTAACGGACAGGTAGAAAGGGTGAACCGTTCCATAATTTCTATAAAGCGAAGCTATCATCAGTGGTATAAATATGTTGGTCAGGTGCAGAAAGCTATAAATTCTTGTGTTCACAGTACAACAAAGTCGTTCCCGTTTGAGACTATGTTTGGTGTTAAGATGAAGCTGGATGTTAACGATAATATTTTAGATATGTTGCAAGATGAATTAATAACCGGTTTTCAGAAAAAAAGAGATGTTTTACAAGCGAATGTGAAGCAGCAAATTATGAAAGCTCAACAATAATATAAGATGAACAATGATATGAAATGTAAACAACAAAATGATTATCAAATTGGTGATTTAGTCGCGATAAAACGTACACAATTTGTTGCTGGGAAGAAGTTTGCCAGTGAATTTTTAGGGCCATATAAAATCGCAAAAGTTAAAAGAAACAACCGATATGACGTAAAGAAAGTTGGCAGTTTAATGGCGCTAGAAAAACATCTACAAGCTGTGATAATATGAAGTTGTGGAGATTCGCTGAAATTAATAATGATTTATTATCATCTGGGTCAGATGAAGAGAGGAATAGCCGAGTGTTATAGCCCAAAACCTCCCCTACACACCTATACCCCATTATATGTGCGCCCGTGTGCACCAGAGGAATTTTTCTGACCAAAGGTCAGGTATTTTGTACAAAAATTATCAATACATACGAAATTTTTCAAAAAAAAATATTTTTTTCTACGGAGTTATTTTTGAATTATTTGAACTTTTTAACACAAAGGTAAAGCCAATTTTTTTTCAAATCTGCTTGAAAGATGGCGTTTATAACTTTTGCGATGGAATCTAGTAATATACAAATGCACTTTATTGTACCTATCACATTTGCAAAATCCAAATATTCAATGAAATTTTGGTTACCCATTAGAGTTGGTAAATGGCAAATATATCATAAAACAATAAGATCATAAAGAATTATGAATCCAGAATAATGAAATAATTAACAAGGAAGTCTTAAATAAAATACGTGAATGCACATGTTTATTATGGCATTCTTTCAAATGTAAGTTTTATTACCACATAGGTAAGGAAATGTAAGCTAATTCCTTGCTTAATTGAATAATTATTCTTAGTACCTGTTTATTTTTGCCACAAAGGTTATAATGTGTAACTGCATGTGTGTAAAATTATTATATAAATATAAAAAAACATCTTTCTCCTATTAGTGTTAAAGTGTTCGCAAAACGAGATACGCATACTAATTGCACAAAAATATACGAACACACAAATTAGGGCAGAAAATTTGTATTTAACAAAAAGAGACATCGAAGTAAATTTTAAAATGTTTCTAACAATGATTGATGGAAAAGTTGCGCAAGATTTAACGGAAACAAAGTCGTCGTCAAGCTACAATATATGCCAAAAGACATCAAACCAATTAAATCAACCTCCAGCACAAGACGATAGCTTTAAGGAAGCTTACGAATTTGGATTGTCGCCTCTTCATACTAGGATTCGTGTAACGTGTGACGTTAGGCTGCCTTTAATTTCAAGGCTATGAACAAAACAATGCTATGATTTTTAATCTTTATTTTATTTTTATGAGATCACAATGGTGGATACTGTGCAGATGGATTTATAAAAAGAACAGGAAATGGCTTATATATGTATACTTTACACAGTGAACAGTTGTATATTATATTACTTAATAGTGTTGCCACATAGCAGTTATTTACATAGTAATGTTACTCCATATGCCACCATCAAGGCATTAACATAAGGTGTCCCCAGTATGTCACAGAGTAAGACCACCATGTGTGCACTGCAATATATCTTATGGTAATAGTTCTTATAGTAATATCACAGTCTAATAATAATGCTTATTATTACAATTCGTTTTGTGGAGCATATTCTTAAATTGGGTTATGATTTGGAATTTGGTTCTTCAGGCGAAACCATAAGAAACAGTAAAGAAAATGCAGAAAAACGAAAGAAAAAAAGAAAAAATTCAAGAAATATATCTTCAGCTAGGCCTTATAATCGACCAACCTAAACAAGGAGAAGGAAATTCGAATGAAGGAAATACTGCAAGAAAATTTTTTTCCGATCCAGAGACTGCAGCATCTATCACAGGTGTAGATTATGAGTTAATAAGACGATTTAAAATCATATTACAAGTCTTAGCATGCAGCAGAAAGATAAATGCAAACAAATTTGGAGATTACGCCAATAAAAGAGCAGGACTTTACAATGAAAAATACTCTTGGAGATATATGTCTTCAACGGTTCATAAAATTTTATATCATGGGGAACAAATCATTCAACATAATATGCTACCAATACGAGATCTGTCTGCCGAAGCGCAAGAAAAATGGAACAAAGACTACAGATTCTTTCGCGAACATAGCACAAGAAATATGTCTAGATGTTGTACTAATGAAGACCTCAGATCCATATATGTCCAACATTCGACAAAAATGGAAAACAACTCCAGTCGAATTAGAAGAGGAGGCTAAACATCTATTAGAAAATGAAAATCAATGCTATTTAGAAGAAATTTTTACTAAAATTGCTAAATATATATTGATTTGAAAGTATACATATGTATGTAAATTAATTAATATTTATTCTATAAATTGTTATAGAAATATTTAACAATAAAATAAAACTTCAACTAAAATAGGAATTTTTCATTAAAACTTTTCGTTATTAAGAAAATTTTAACTTTTTAAAAATTTTTTATTTCAAAAGGCTGTTTAAAAAAACCAACCTTTGACAGAAAAAAAACGCATATCAAAATTCCAATCCAATCAAAAGTTACGGATGTTTGACCGCCTTCTCGCCAAATGTGCCACTGTGCGTCGTTATTTTGCGCTGAGTTGACATACTACATCAATTTTTATTTTTAAATTTATAAACTTTATCCTAATATATTTTTCTTTATATAAATTGGAATTAATAAATTACTGAAATCAAATACAACAAACATCCTATGTTCTCACTTTTATATAATTTTTTTTTTATACTGTATTTTATTTTATTGAATCTTTCTATTATAAGAAATTCACAATAAGTATTCAAATCTTATTTCTAAATTATTATTTACTAGTTATTACCAACGTATTAACTAATTTTTTGTATTCAAATCTTAAAAATCTATCTTCTATTGTGTAGAGAGAGCCGCCTCGCCAGGCTCAATGTGTCAGTTCTTTTTAGTCTCTGGTGGCCGTCAAATTGCAATAAATTGCGTGCTAGAGTGTTGGGATATGCGACTAGTTTGTTTACGTATTTGGACGTGTACGTTTTAACTTCTTCGTGTATAGTGGGAACTTTGAGATCCCTATGTATGTTTTCATTTCTTATGTACCAGGGGGCGCATACGATAAGACGTAAAATCCTAGACTGTCTTCTTTGTAACTTCTGGATGTTTGATGTACAGTACCACACAGCTGAATACCATATGACCATATTGGCTTTATAACGGATTTGTATAAAAGTACTTATATTCCAAAGCCAAAGTTGACTTAGGACTTATTAGCCAATGCAGTTGATTTGTTCGAAGCTTTATGGACGTTATTTTTACCTCAATGTGCCGGGACCAAGTTAGGCGGCGATCTAGGTGGATACATAAATATTTAACGTGCGTTTCCGCTGGAACCGTGGTATTAGTTATTGTGTTTGGTGGACAATTTTGCCTTCTAAGGAAAAACGTTACATGAGCACATTTTGATGGATTTACCTTTATTCTCCACTGTTTTAGCCAGTCTTCTAGCTTATGAATATGGGACTGCAGCTTTTCAGATGCATCCTTTGGATCATTACTGACACTTATAATTGCAGTGTCGTCTGCAAAGGTTGATGTATATGTATGTGGGCTTGTCGGCATATCCGCTGTATAGATGATATATAATAGCGGCCCTAGCACACTATCTTGAGGTACTCCTGCACTGATTTTCCCATGTCTTGAAAGCTGATCATTTGACCTTACTTTAAAAGTTCTATCGGACAGATAGCTTTTTATAAGCTTGTGGGTGTTTTCAGGTAGAACCCGAACTATTTTAGTGAATAGCCCATCATGACAGACTTTATCAAATGCTTGGGAAATGTCTATAAATAAAGCTGAACAGTATTGCTTTCTTTCAAAAGCCGATCTAATAATGGTAACGATTCTATGGACTTGTTCAATCGTACTATGCCTTGCTCGAAAACCAAACTGATGATCTGGGATAACGTTTTGTTCATTTAGAAAAGGAGTTACACTCGAGACGAATAATTGTTCAAATATCTTTGACAAAACTGACAGTAGGCTAATAGGCCTGTAGGATGTAATCTGACTTGAGTCCTTTCCTGGTTTCGGGATCATAACAATTTCAGACATCTTTCAAGAGCATGGGAAGAAGCCGACGCGCAACATGGCATTAAATATGTAAAGTAAAATTCTTACAGCTGAATTAGGTAAGTTTCTTTTCATTGATCCTGTTATACGATCAGGTCCAGGTGATTTCTTCATATCCGTATTTTTAATTGTCGATTTTAAAGAAGACAACCGAAATTTCATAGGATCATTCACGGTGTCACTAATAATTGGAATAGTGTAATTACTTATGTCATGTGGTGCAAAAACCTTCTCTAAGTGATTTGCGAACGCATTTGCCTTTTCACTTGAGTTTTTAGTCTTCAAGTCTTAGTGGGGATTCGTAAGCAATAGGATATTGTAAGTGCTTTACAGCTTTCCACAGATTATAATCCGTGTTTTTCATTGGATCCAAGTTTTTTAAAAAGTTGTCGATAGCGAATTCGTGTTTCTCAATTTACTGCGTAAGTTTTTTTGGCATAAGTTCATTGCATTTTTATGTGTGGAGAACGACTATTTTGCCATTGTCTTCTTATTCTTCTTTTCTCAATGACGAGCATCTCAATATCTGCTGTTGCCTGTTACGATATTATTTTAGCTGATGGCTTTGTTGGCGTTGCAGCTATGGCTGCGGCAGTCACGACGTCTGTAAAATGGTCTACAGCTGCTTGAATATCAGCTGGATTTCTCAGTAGGATGTTCAAAGGTAAGTGAGAGCTCACATAAATTTTATATTTCAACCAATTCGTGTTTCTGTTCGGGTACAAAATAAGGGTTTTAGGTGCAGTGACAAAACTGTCGTGTAAAATAACAATTGTAGGTGAATGGTCAGAAGATAGGTCATAGGATGAATTAACTAAGAGTTGATCGCATTTGATGTTTTTTACTATAGCAAAATCAATAAGGTCTGGCAACTTATTAAAGTCTGTGGGCCAATAGGTGTGTTTACCGGCAGATACGACGTCAAGCTTATTTGTTTCAACTGTATAATACAACTGCCTACCTCTAGGACTAAGAAGTCTGGATCCCCAATATGTGTGCTTTGCATTGTAATCGCCAGCGGCTATAAATTTTTGCCCTAGCGTAGCAAAGAACCTGGCAAATTCATGGTTTTCGATTTTATGCCTAGGCGGGCAATACACTGATGAGACTACAATTTTAAAATCTGTTAAATTTATGGTCGTGGCTTGCAAAAAGTCCTCCCTGAATTCAGGCAATGGAAAATGCCTTACGTTTTTTTGGACTATAATGGCAGTCCCACCACATACCCTTTCGCTTGGGTGTTTGGTGTCATATATAAAATACCCATCAATTCTAAAGCAGTTTTTTATAGTGAAGTGTGTTTCAGAGACTAATAGTTTGTCTATATCATGTGCTAGCAGGAAGTGTTCTACTTCATATTTATGTTGGGAGAGCCCGTTAGCGTTCCAGAAGCATATTTTTAACTGGTTCATTTTTTGCCAAGCAAAACTTGCAGAAGCATGTTTTGGGTTCGCATCATTTCCTGAAACATACCCTGCATAGTTGTCATGAAATTATTCATTGTCTGTATTAAGTTCTCGATCGAGCTCGAATTGTTGGTGAGGGGTGTCTGAGCATCCTCTTTTAAGACGTGGGCATATGAATGTTTATGCGCATTAGAACTTTTGGCAATCGCATTACGTAAATCATTTCTCAATGTTTGGGCATATGAAAAGTTTGGCTTAGTGTGTGGCTGTGTAGCTTGTGTACAGCAACAGAACCAGAATGAAGCCGAGGAAATTGGGAAGCTTTATATTGTTCATATTCAGGTTTACGTACGACTTTCGCATTATCTTTTACATATTGAAATACTTTGCAGCCCCTGTAATTTGCTGTGTGGTTTCACCACAGTTGCTGCATTTTTTGACCTTGGGGTCTGTTTTGGAAGAAGTGCATTCCAAAGTCCGGTGCGCATCACCGCAAACAACGCATACAGATGGTAGCTTGCAGTAGGTTTTCGTGTGTCCGAATTCCTGGCAGTTGGTACACTGACGGGGACCGTTACGTTTTAGAGGCTCTTCCACCGTTATTCTTCTGTTTAAAAGGTAGCGCAAATTATATATAGGATGAACCGAGTTTTTGATTTAACATTCAACACGATTTCAACACGATGCATAGGTTGGGGAACTTTATTCTTATTTAGAATATTGTGCACTGACCTTACGACATAACGTTCCACCTCTATGGCACTTTTTATCTCCTCAGTGGGAACAGAACTGTCAATGCTCTTTATAATGATAATCAAACCTTTAGCACTTTTTAGTTGATACGTATAATAAATCTTATTATCTGCATCGAGACGACTTGCGATTAGGCGATAATTCTTCTCAGAGTGGGCTTGGATCTTCGTTTCTTGTATCTGTCCTCTTCGTACAGAAGCCACATAGAAATTTTCTTTGCCTACGAGTTGGGACAGCGTATTTACAATGGCATTGGATGTTTGTTCGCGCAAGTAGATTGGTGGGAGTTTTTGTTCCCTTACAGTGGGTTCGGCATTTTCATTATACGGGGTAGCAAGGACAGAAAATCTATTTTCACTTACCGATGTTGCAGCTACTTGATGAGAACCTTTATATTGCTTGGCGGTTCGCTCTTGTTGTGAAGACTTAGGACTCGCCTTCCTCTTCGTTATGGTTATATACCGATCCATACCAGTTTGCACGCGTTTAGATACAGTACCTGTTTCTTTTTCTTGAGTATTATTTGTTTCTTTAGTTTTATTTGTTGAATTCGTTGTTTCTGTAGCAGATATATTTATATTTGCTGATAATGAACGCGTTCGGTCAATTGGCCTGGCGGTTAAAAAAGCACTGTCATCTTTTTTTTTATTGTTTATTGCATTATTAGCATTTGTGTAAGAAAAATAGTAATAAGCATTGTTGTTATTACCTTTTACATTTTTTCGTTAATGTTTGGTGCGCTCAATATCAATTGTTTAAACAGGTTTAACCATGCACTTTGTTATTGTCTTTTTTATCACACACTATATTATAATGCGTTTTATTTTTTGTTATTTATTTTGTTGTTGTTACTAACTGTTAACTGTGTCTCTGCACTTGTTCAATTTTTAAAATAAAAAAAGTCACCTTAAATGAATATAAATTGTGCACTTAAAGTGAAGTACGTCTTTATTCAAACGAAGTTTATACTTGAACGATAAATAATATTAAAAAATACCAACAGTTAGGAAAAAAAATGATTATACAACAACAAAATATACATAAATATTGTGTGTACATAAAAACAAAAAGTGCATGGTTAAAAATACCAGTAATAGTCAGTACATGAGTGTGCCAAATATTCTTGAAAATAATATAAATATAAAAATAAAAGAGAATAACTACTGTAGTGTGTTTGACTAGTCGCAGTTAACACACCTTCTGTATTTAACTGAAACTCAACACTTTGTTTGAGTTATTTGTCCACACAGCCAAACTTAAATGTGGGAATTGCTGAACAAGCATATTCCCACTTATTAGTTAAGTCTAGAATAAGACAATTATTATTAAGTTAGTTTAAGTTTTAAAAACAGTTTGAATAAAGAAATCAAAATAACGACACACCAATGCTTATTACTCTTTTAGTTATACAGATGATAATAATGCAATGAACAATATACATAATTAAAAGAAAGATGGCAGTTCTTTTTTAACCACCAGGCCAATTGACCGAACGCGTTCATTATCCGCCAATTTAAACATATCTTCAAAGCCTGAATCAAATAAAAATAAACAAATAAAAGTTCTGAAGTAGCTGCAAAGACGGTAAATGATTCCCCATACTTGCCATCCCGGATGATAAAGACCCTTAACCCGCTGTCAGGGAACAAAACCTACAACAATCTGCTTTCGCGAGCAAACTTTCAATGCAATTGTAAAAATCCAGGAAACAAAGATCCGCGCACATCCCGAAAAATATTATCGGGTCATAGCAAATACACTTGACGCTGAAAAAAAGAGTTTTTACACATACCAACTAAAAAGTTCAAAAGGTTTGATAGTAGTTACAAAGGGCATTGATAGTTCTGTTCCTACCGTGAAAATAAAAAGTGCTGTAAAAGGAGAAGGATATGACGTAAGGTCAGTGCACAATTTGCTAAGGTTTGCGGCGATGCCTAACGAACTTCGGAATGCACTTCTTCCAATTCTTATTCCAAAGTAAAAAAATGCATCAACTGTAGAGAAAACCACACTGCAAATTATAGTGGCAAAGTCCTGAATGTGAGCCATATAAGGTCTCCCAATTTCCCAGGCTCCGTGCTGGTTCTCTTGCTAGTACACAAACCAATAAAGTACGGCACTATAGACCAAACTATACGTATGCACAAACATTGAGAAATGATTTACCTAATGTTAACATAAAAAGAAATGTGCAAAAACATTCATATGCATACGTCTTTAAAGAGGGCGCAGAGATTTAATCGAAAATCTTGTACAAACAATGAACACTTTTATGACAACTTTGCAGGGTAAGTGTCAAGAAACGATGCACACCCAAAACATGCTTTTGCAAATTTTGCTTAGCAAAAAATTTATCAATTGAAAATATGCTTCAGGAACGCAAACAGGTTCTCCCAGAATAAAAATGAAGTAGAACATTTTCTGCTAACACAGGAAATAAACATACTATTCATCTCTGAAACTCATTTTACTCCGAAAATTTTTTTAGTATTAATTGGTGTTTTCCGTAGGACACCAAATATTCAAGCGGAAGAGCATGAGGTCGCACTGCTGTCATACTGCGCAAAAACTTAAGGCACTTTCCAATGCCAGAAGTCAGCGAAGAACTTTTATAAGCTACTACTATAAATATTACTAATTTTAAAATTGCAGTTAACACGATTAATTCGCCAAGTTTTTTGGTACAATGGGACAAAGGTTTTTTGCAGTTGGCGATTACAATGCTAAGCATGCCTGTTGGGGCTCTAGACTTATTAGCCCTAGAGGGAGGTACCTGTATAATACAGTTCAAGATAATAATCTAGACGTCGTATCTGGAGGCAAATGACACCTATTGGCTAATAGACTTTAACCAGCTGCCAGAGCTTATCGATTTTGTCATTCTAAAAAATATAAGACGTGATCGAATAGTAGTCAGTTCTTCTTACGATTTGTATTCTGACGACAGTTTCTCAACTACACGTCAAACTCTTATTTGTTACCCAAATAAGAACACGGATTGGTTAAAATATGAAATGTATGTGAGCTCTCACCTATCTCAGAACATTGCTTTGAGGAATTCGGTTGATATTCAAAAGGCTGTGGATCATTTTACATACGTCGTGACTGTAGCAGCTAGAGTTAGGACACCAACCATCAGTAAAAAAAAATGTGTACCAGTCATCAGCTGATATACATAGGATGAGTTAACTAACACTTGATCGCGTATGATGTTTTTTACTATAGCAAAATCAATAAGGTCAACTTATTAATGTCTGTTGGCCAATAGGTGGGTTTACCGCCAGACACAACGTGTAGCTTGTTTGCTTAAACTGTCTAGGTGGGCAATATATCAAAAACCCATCAATTCTAAAGAATTTTTTTATAGTGAAGTGTGTTTCAGAGACTAAAAGTATGTCAATATCATATGTTAGCAGAAAGTATTCTACTTGAAATTATTCATTGTTTGTATTAAATTCTCGATTGAACTCGAATTGTTAGTGAGGGGTGTCTGTGCACCCTGTGCATATCAATGTTTATGCGCATTAGAACTTTTGGCATTGGTATTAAGTAAATCATTTGTCAATGTTTGGGCATAGTGTGTGGCTGTGTAGCTTGTGTATTAGCAATAGAATCAGCAGGAAGCCGAGGAAATATGTTTTAAATAAAATTGCACCAAAGTTGAAGGAGCCCAAAAGATCAACTAGTATATCAAAGTTAATCAGACTAACAGCAACAATGAGATTGCTAGCGGAGGGAAGTTACCAGAAAGGCGCTGGAAATGATTTTTGCGTAAATATTTGTCAATCAGCAGGCAGTGAATCTTTCCATGAATGCATTGAAGCAATGAATAGCGAGAGTTACCCACGGTCACCAATCAAACCAACATCAGCAGCAACAACTACACCCACAGTAATAACTACACGTTCTCGACAACAACAACAATTAACATATCAACAACAATAACTTAAACTACAGTCATCAACCTACTTCAACAAATTGGGTAAGACATAAATAAACTAAAGTAAGCATTTTATTATTTTATTGCATATATTTCCTGAAGTTATTCTTGGATTTAATAAATAAATATAAGTAATCATTTTATTGTTATTAATTAGTTCATTTCCCTAAATCATTCTTGGAATTAGTAAAATTAAGTAAATTGCAATTAAATGCTATAAATAGTTGAAGTAAATAAAATTGTGATTATTATTAAACAACCAACCAAAGTATTCGTTTCATTCCCATACCATATCTGTCGCAGTCGAAAAGGCGGTGGTAGTGATATACAGTGAAAGTGTATTTAAAAGTGTAAAGGGAAGAATTAACATAAAAAATTTAAATTTAAATAAAAAAACAAGAAGAAAATTTTTGTATCGCACATAAATACTAAAAAAAGAATATAAAAAAAGAGAGAAGAAAAATTTTGTATCGCACAAAAATAAAAAAAGAAGAAAATTTTTGTATCGCACAAAAATACTAAAAAAGAATAAAAAAAGAGAGAAGAAAATTTTTGTATCGCACAAAAATACTAAGAAGAAAAATTTTGTATCGCACAAAAATAAAAAAAAAAGAAGAAAATTTTTGTATCGCACAAAAATACTAAAAAAGAATATAAAAAAAAGAAGAAAATTTTGTATCGCACAAAATACTGAAAAAAAGAAAATTTTTGTATCGCACAAAAATATAAAAAGAAAGAAGAAATTTTTTGTATCACACAAAGATACTAATGAAATATAGTGCAAATAAAAAATACATTTCAAGAATATAAAAAAAAGAGATATTAATAAAATTTTGGGGGTTAGAATATGAGTGAATATCATATTAATTGAATGAAAGAAGAAATTAAAAGAAGAGAACAAATATAGTATTGAAAAAAAATAGTGAAATAACCTTTGTAAATTGAAAAGAATATTACACCTAATATAATTTCACAAAGTGTCACCTGCTTCCGAGAACCTACTTCGGGAAAGAAAACGATTACAAGGTTGCTTAATAATCACCTCCGGATAACTACATCAAAGGACATGATCTTGTTATTAATATCAATGTAAGTTGCGTACATACTTGTATACATTATATCTTTATCATTTTTATACACATAAAGTGAGTAGAATTTTTTTTTCTCTAATCGAGATTAGACTCGAAACTGAGATATAATTAATGCCAAAAGAAGGGTTTTAACCTTATAACCCACCTGAATTGTTTAAAAGCAAAAGTTTAACTTCAATTCCTGAAACAAAGGAATTAATTGTAATGAATAAAGAATTTCGTGATCAACCTACGTCTGAAACTGTCCCACCTGCTTCTTCAGGTTTGGCGGCAATACAGATGGACGTTTTCCAATCACTAAGAATACCGGATGCCATCAAACAGTTACCAACATTCGATGGTAATCCCAGACTTCTGTATGAATTCCTAAATAATGTAGAGGAAATTCTTTTGTTTATTAGGGGTATAGATAAAACCCCATATGGGCAAATTCTATTAAGGGCTATACGCAACAAAATTGAAGGTCAGGCAAACGAAGTGCTTAACATGTATTGCACACCGTTGAATTGGGACGACACTAAGGGAAATTTGATAACGCATTATTCTGATAAGCGTTCAGAAACTTCTCTGATAAAAGACCTGCACAACTTAAAAGAATATGGCAATATCTTAAGCTCTGTCCGAGATGGATTTCTTTTGAAATGGGCGAAGTAGAGAAGATTGAAATCAAAACATACTTCTTTCGAGAAATGAGATTTGCCGGTGTAATTGGTTGCATTTGTAGAATAAGAAATGTTGTTTTCTTTTGTGTTGGTCAATTGCAATTGCTTGTTTATTCATATTCTTCAACTTATATACTACTTATGAGAAGTTCGCTTTTTGTGTTTTTGCTTAAATTTGCGAAACTTCCCTAAATTACAATTACATTTGTTTGTCATGTTGTTACATAAGCAGAATTATCAATAAAAATTTTCAAATGAAATAGTTCAATGTACTTGCCGGTTATAAAATATATTTGTTGCGTCAACAAAAATAGTTCCCATGGGTTCGATCACTTTGAATTGAACAAAAAATGAATAGGTGTGTAACGATTTAGTTTACTTAAGATATTGGGTTACATCAAAAAGAATTTTTAAAGTTGAATGAATTGCCAAAACGTGTCATAAGCTTAATTTAGCAATTAATCCAAAAGAGTAAATTCATGAAAAGGTTTTAAATAAGTTTTATTTTCATGTTGGTGTATGATGTTTCATAGATACACCACACCCCCAACCTTTTAGAAAAATTTCACAAATTTGTTCTTTTAATGCAAATTTTGAAATTACACAATTTGTAGATTTAATTTTCTGCTTGCATGGCATAATGTTCTCTTATTCTCTAAACATAAAATATTCTTATTTTAATCATTATTATTAGTTTAAATGTATAGTATATCTAATTTTTGTGTTCTATTTTTATTTCTTATTATATTTCTTTAATAGATTCTTATGTATAATTTTAGCTTTTCCATTAATATTTAATTCTACATTTACATTATCTATATTTGTTACTTTATATGGACCATGATATGGTTGTTCATTTTTGTTCTTATTTTCTATTTTTATTAAAACGAAGTCTCCTATATTTATATCTATGCTATTTTTATTCTTGTGTGAATCTAAACTTCTTTTAATTTTTGTTTCTTCTATTAATTTTCTTGCATTTTCTAATGAAGTTTTTAGTCTTCAGTTCATTAGCGTAATTGTCAAGGTTATAAATTCCGTTATTGTTCATAATCTGTTCACCTGGTAATTTACCAAATACTAGTTCAAATGGTGAATACTGTGTATCAACATGAGGTGTTGTATTATACGCAAAACCGTAATATGGAATCCATTCATTCCAATTTTCATCTTCAACAAATGATAAAAAATATTCATTTAACACTTGATGGTTTCTTTCTACGGTACCTACAGTCTCGTGATGGTAAGGTGTTGAAAATCTTTGTTCTATTCCTAATAGTTTACATATATCTTTCATCAATTCGTTTGTGAATTTGGTACCTCTATCGGATTTTAATGTTATAAATATACCATGTTTCAATATAAGATTCTCAATCAGTCCTTTAGCTACTGAATTTGGATCTTTTGTTTGCAATGGTCATGCGATAATGTATTTTGTTAGCTCACATTGCATGGTAAGTATATATCTGATATATATTTTTCAGATGGACGTAGTGGACTTACCGTATCCATTACAATGGTTTCTAATGCTTTTGTTGGGGTGTCTGTAATATTTAAAGGTTCTCTAGTGTGTTTTATTTGTTTATTTCTTTGGCACAGGTCACATGATTTTATATAATCTTTTACCATTTTTGTCATATTTTTCCATGTATATTTCTTTTTTAATTTTAGTATAGTTTTTCTAATACCGAAATGACCTCCGCATGGACTTTTGTGGTATTAGTCAATTAATTCCTTTTGTTTCATATTCTATTTTTTATTTAATATATATTTCAATTTCTCCGGCTTTATAATTTTAAATATGTCACCGTCTCTGCAGAGAGCAAATCTTTTATATTTGGAAATATGTTTTATATATATATATGTGAGTTTCTCCAGTAAGTTACCTAAGTAAGTAGGATTATCGCTACACATAATACATATCTGATTCATTGAGTCGTTTTCCTCAATATCTATTCTTTTCGTCGACTTTTTATTTAATATAAATTTAATTTTTCTTGCGCGCTCAATATCATTTATAGAAGTGCAATCCCAAGTTGTGAGTTGATCAGAATCTTTTGAACTATTGCCTTCTGAGGCCTTTTTTGATTCTTTTATATCATTTTTTGTTTTGCTTCTTGTAATTGCCAATGTTTTCTTTATACTTGTATCATTTTCAGTTGGTATTAGATGTTTTAGAATTGACGAATCTAATTTAATTCGTGATAATGCATCGGCATTTGCATTATCTTGTCCTTTTTTATAAATAATGTCAAAATCATAGTCTGACAATTCAAGTCTTATTCGTAAGTTGCCAATTGTAGTTGTTTCTGGTATTTCGGGTATTATTATTGTTCCATGAATTATTATTTCTATTATCTTGTCTCTGTCTAGCATTTTGGTACATAACGTTATGTTGTGTATTAGATGAAGTGGCTTCTTCTGCACTTTCTATTGCTTCTGAGAAATGTTTGACTCTACTAGCTTCTGTCGTTTTTGCTATATCCCTATCGGATTTACAATTCTTTTATCAACTTTGTAGGCTCAACATTTTGTTTAATACGGTTTTTCACTTTTTGTTCCAATCTTGTTTTTAAAACAAATTGGAAAAAGCTTGGTTTTTTAATATTATCAAGTGTATTTTCTACAAATTCTAGATTAGAAATAAAATGACTTAATTCCTCTTTTCTTCCTCCAAAAATTGGAAATAACTTTGCCACTGATACTAGATCTGCAGTATTCATTTTGGTTACTAGAATATCTTTTATTCTTTGTGTGTTATAATGTAATTTTTCATGTAAAGAGGTTGGTAGTTTTACGTCTATCCCTGTTTTTATTGTAATTTGTCCCTGACGTCAATAAAGAATGCATCAGCTGCTGCTTTCTGTGTTGTCATCAGTCGATTGTAGTTTACATTAAGTATAACTCTTATTTCTTCTAGGCATGAGAATAAATTTTGTATGTGCTTGTGAATTGTATATTCTTTTGTTGGTCTATTTACATTAACACATTTGTAAGATCGATCAAATGTTTCTTTTATTAATCTAATTTTTTTTAGTATGGTTTGCCATTCCATGAATATTTGCAATTAAACAATACGCTTATTTAATAAAATAATATATATATATATATATATATATATATATATATATATTTATATTTTATCTAAATTGTCGTTACGACTAACATATTTCTATTTTTATTGAATGTCTGTGTATTTGGTATAATTTTATTAACAAATTTGTTGCATTCAAGATTACTAGTATTACTAATAAAATGAAAATGGTGTATAGTTGTTGCGTATGATCTATAATTTCCACATTGTTAATTACATTAGCATTTGGTTCTAAAATTTTTGAGGTTTTTCTCCCATTTTAGTTGTTATTATATATATATTTTTTTTGTATTTATTATAAAAAAAAAGGGTTGTTCTTTAAGTTTAATAATTTTCTTGTTCTTTTTGTCTGGAGACGAAGTCCCCTCTGTTTGTTTTCAACGCTCTAGATGTGTCAACGAATGGTATTTTTAGTTCTTCCTCTGGTTTCCTTAAAATTCTGGGCTTCTTTATAAATATTGGTTTTGGTCCCACATTGAGGATATAAGGCTTAGATACTCCTTCTGGGTTTCCTTCATTTAATAATTTTTGCCATCTGCGTTCTTCCTATATATAATTTGCGCTACCTTTTAAACAGAAGAATAACGGTGGAAGATCCTCTAAAACGTAACGGTCCCCGTCAGTGTACCAACTGCCAGGAATTCGGACACACGAAAAGCTACTGCAAACTACCATCCGTATGCGTTGTTTGCGGTGATGCGCACCGGACTTTGGAATGCACTTCTTCCAAAACAGACCCCAAGGTCAAAAAATGCAGCAACTGTGGTGAAAACCATACAGCAAATTACAGGGGCTGCAAAGTATTTCAATATGTAAAAAATAATGCGAAAGTCGTACGTAAACCTGAATATGAGCAATATAAAGCTTCCCAATTTCCTCGGCTTCATGCTGGTTCTATTGCTAGTACACAAGGTACACAGCCACAAACTAAGCCAAACTTTTCATATGCCCAAACATGGAGAAATGATTTACTTAATGCGAATGCCAAAAGTTCTAATGCGCATAAACATTCATATGCCTACGTCTTAAAAGAGGATGCTCAGACACCCCTCACCAACAATTCGAGCTCGATCGAGAACTGAATACAGACAATGAATAATTTCATGACAACTATGCAGATTATGTTTCAGGAAATGATGCGAACCCAAAACGTGCTTCTGCAAGTTTTGCTTGGCAAAAAATTAACCAGTTAAAAATATGCTTCTGGAAAGCCCGTTAGCGTTCCAGAAGCGTTCCCAACATAAATATGAAGTAGAACACTTCCTGCTAGTACATGATATAGACATACTATTAGTCTCTGAAACACACTTTACTATAAGAAACTGCTTTAGAATTGATGGGTTTTTTATATATGACACCAAACACCCAAGCGAAAGGGTGGTGGGACTGCCATTATAGTCCGAAAAAACAGAAGGCATTTTCCATTGCCTAAATTCAGGGAAGACTTTTTGCATGCCACGACTATAAATCTTACTGATTTTAAAATTGTAGTCTCGTCAGTGTATTGCCCGCCTATGCATAAAATTGAACACCACGAATTTGCCAGATTATTTGCTACGCTAGGACAAAAATTTATTGCCGCTGGCGATTACAATGCAAAGCACACATATTGGGGATCCAGACTCCTTAGCCCTAGAGGTAGACAGTTGTATTATACAGTTCAAGCGAATAAGCTGGACGTCGTATCTGCCGGTAAACCCACCTATTGGCCCGCAGACTTTAATAAGTTGCCAGACCTTATTGATTTTGCTATAGTAAAAAACATCAAACGTGACCAACTGTTAGTTAGTTCATCCTATGACCTATCTTATGATCATTCACCTACAATTGTTATTTTACACGACAGTTTTGTCACTGCACCTAAAACCCTTAGAACCTACCCGAACAGAAACACGAATTGGTTAAAATATAAAATGTATGTGAGCTCTCACTTATCTTTGGGCATCCCACTGAGAAATCCAGCTGATATTCAAGCAGCTGTAGATCATTTTACAGACGTCGTGACTGCCGCACCCATAGCTGCAACGCCAACAAAGCCATCAGCTAAAATAATATCGTAACAGGCAACAGCAGATATTGAGATGCTCGTCATTGAGAAAAGAAGAATAAGAAGACACTGGCAAAATAGTCGTTCTCCACACATAAAAATGCAATGAACTTATGCCAAAAAAACTTACGCAGTAAATTGAGAAACACGAATTCGCTATCGACAACTTTTTAAAAAACTTGGATCCAATGAAAAACACGGATTATAATCTGTGGAAAGCTGTAAAGCACTTACAATATCCTATTGCTTACGAATCCCCACTAAGACTTGAAGACTAAAAACTCAAGTGAAAAGGCAAACGCGTTTGCAAATCACTTAGAGCAGGTTTTCGCACCGCATTATATAAGTAATTCCACTATTCCAATTATTAGTGACACCGTAAATGATCCTAGCAAATTTCGGTTGTCTTCTTTAAAATCGACAATTAAAAATACGGATATGAAGAAATCACCTGGACCTGATCGTATAACAGGGTCAATGGTAAAAAACTTACCTAATTCAGCTGTAAGAATTTTATTTTACATATTTAATGCCATGTTGCGCGTCGGCTTCTTTCCATGCTCTTGGAAGATGTCTGAAATTGTTATGATCCCGAAACCAGGAAAGGACTCAAGCCAGATTACATCCTACAGGCATATTAGCCTACTGTCAGTTTTGTCAAAGATATTTGAAAAATTATTCGTCTCGAGTGTAACTCCTTTTCTAAATGAACAAAACATTATCCCAGATCATCAGTTTGGTTTTCGAGCAAGGCATAGTACGATTGAACAAGTCCATAGAATCGTTACCATTATTAGATCGGCTTTTGAAAGAAAGCAATACTGTTCAAATTTATTTATAGACATTTCCCAAGCATTTGATAAAGTCTGCCATAATGGGCTACTTACTAAAATAGCTCGGGTTTTTCTTGAAAACACCCACAAGCTTATAAAAAGCTATTTGTCAGATAGAACTTTTAAAGTAAGGTCAAAGGATCAGTTTTCAAGAAATGGGAAAATCAGTGCAGGAGTACCTCAAGGTAGTGAGCTAGGGCCGCTATTATATATCACCTATACAGCGGATATGCCGACAAGCCCACATACATATACATCAAGCTTTGCAGACGACACTGCAATTATAAGTGTCAGTAATGATCCAAAGGATGCATCTGAAAAACTGCAGTCCCATATTCATAAGCTAGAAGACTGGGTAAAACAGTGGAGAATAAAGGTAAATCCATCGAAATGTTCTCATGTAACGTTTTCCATTAGAAGGTAAAATTGTCAACCACCAATCACAATAACTAATGCCACGGTTCCAGCGGAAACGGACGTTAAATATATAGGTATCCACCTAGATCGGCGCCTAACTTGGTCTCGTCACATTGAGGCAAAAATAACGTCCATAAAGCTACGAACAAATCAACTACATTGGCTAATAAGTCCTAATTCAACTTTGGCTTTGGAATATAAAGTCCTTTTATACAAATCCGTTATAAAGCCAATATGGCATATGGTATTCAGCTGTGGGGTACTGCCTGTACATCAAACATCCAAAAATTACAGAGAAGACAGTCTAGGATTTTACGTCTTATCGTATGCGTCCTCTGGTACATAAGAAATGAAAATATACATAGGGATCTCAAAGTTCCCACTATCCACGAAGAAGTTAAAACGTGCACGTCCAAATACGTGAACAAACTAGTCGCTCATCCCAACACTCTAGCACGCAATTTATTGCAATTTGATGGCCACCAGAGACTAAAAAGAACTGACAAATTGACCCTGGCGAGGCTCTCTCTACACAATAGAAGATAGATTTTTAAGATTTGAATACAAAAAATTAGTTATTACATTGGTAATAACTAGTAAATAATAATTTAGAAGTAAGATTTGAACACTTATTGTGAATTTCTTTAGTAGAAAGATTCAATAAAATGAAATATAAGTATAAAAAAAAACATTCAATGGAAAAAACAATGCTATGGATTGATAGAACGTGCTCAACAAAAGGGTCAATCGTTCCTTAATACAATGAAATTCTTTTCAATTAAATCAAAACTCAAAAAATCGTGTTTCATATTTGTAATACAAGTGAAATAAGAAAAGAAATTTAAAAGAAAAGAAAATTGTTTAAGTAATATAAAGTATTAATAGATTTTGTTTTAATTTTCTATAATTATTGTAATTATGTTTTCAGCGTCACCAAAAAAATTAGAAAAGGGTAAAAGCTGCTTAAAACGGAGAAAAAGCAGTTTAAAACTCCATAGTTCCACCAATAAAATTAAAAAGAAGAAAACAAATCGGCCCTTCTCAGAGCCACCAAAAATTAAAAACAGAGAAAAAGCTGTTTAAAACGGTGCCTGTAAGGGCCATTCCAAAAATGAATCTTACAACAGGAAAAGCCAGGATTTATAATCTTTTCAGATAAGTAATCAACCACTGAAATTGAACCTATCTCTAACCAAGTGAACAATACGGTTTTTAGTATCCCATTTATAATTATTTTTTATTTTTAGATAGGTAAAAACTACAACAATTCCTACATGCTAAAAACAATAAGTGTGTGTTATTGATTCTTAAAAATGATTGATACAAAATTTATATAAAATTGTTGGAAAAATATTAATTATTGTAAAAAATAAATTATTACAATTGTACAAATTAAGAACATTTTAAATTTGTTGAAGAACGTATACAAAAATTTTAATTATGAAATTGCAGTTTAATACAAACAGTTATCTAAATATTCATTTAAAAAGTAGGAAATGGAAAAACAAATAACCATTTTTAAGACCAGTAATTTAAAAATTATAAAAGGAGCTTTTATATTTATTAAATACTACAGTTAATGACCTGTTGGAAGTTGATTCCTTTGCCACTTGGTCTGGTCTCTAGCCACATCGAATTTTTATTTTGCATTTGTCTACATTTGCAGCTATCTGCGATTAAAGCATGAAAAGGATAAAAAACATTTTGTAGTTGGAATTATGTTTTTTTTTATTAATTATTAAGTAATTTTAATTTTTAGGCACGAGTTCGTTTTTCTTTCTATTCAGAAAGATAATTATCTATTTAATATGGACAACCTTGAATAGTTTTTAATTTTATTAGACATCTAGCTGAATGGAATGCATTTTCTATGCCGCTGCACATGTTATCAACATTCTTCGTGTCTTATCTACAAAAATTGTGTGTCTAAACATCTTTTACTTATACCAACATTTAAGACAAATGGAATACGAGAATGAGTTATTTCTCAATTTTTGGTTGAGAATGAAGTTTTACAACACTCTAACTTTTTCTGTTATTGAATTCTAGGTTACCATATGCAATTTGCTTTTAGCCAACCATTGGTTGGCAATGAAAGCATTGTATGTATTTTCGTTTCATTTAGTATCTAATTGATTAATTGCAATTCGACTCGATGCAGAAAATAATAGTTTGTTGATTGTATTGTTGTTGTTGCTGCTGTTGCTGTTTTTGGTACCAAATACTTGTATAACCAGTATTACATCTTGTACCAACAATCTCTTTGTGAGCACAATATCTCGTCTGATCGGTGTTAATATTTTATTTAGAACTGCAGTTTCGGAACGATTATGTGGAACAGAACTTTGCATAAACGGCTGATGTTCCTGCTTTCCACTTTAAAGTTTGGATACTGTATTTGAACAATTACTGCTATAGTTCAAAGCATTTTTATCAAACAACGCTTTACATAAGTATGTTTTATTTTCTACATTTTCAACCACTCCTCCAGTTAATTTGTGCGACTAAAGTTTTTTCTGTTTTGGTAAACTTTAAGCTTGTTTTATCGAATCTTTCTATTAAAAGATAATTTTCATATCTTATCTCTAAATTATTATTTATTAGGTATTACCAATGTAATAACTAGTTTATGGCATTCAAATCTTAATAATAAAATACTATCTAATATTGCGAGAGCCGTCTCGCCACCCCCGGTGTGACAGATTTTGAGTCTCTGGTGCCCATGAAATTGCAGCAAATCGCGCGCTAGAGTGTTGGGATGAACCACTAATTTGCTTACGTATTTGGACGAGTACGTTTTTGCTACTACCTGGATAGTGGGAACTTCTGCGATTGAAGTTGTTGGGATGCAACCTTCGGATCATTATTTACACTTATAAACTGCAAACGTTGACGTATACGTATTTAGGCTTGTTGGCATATCCGCTGTTTAAATGAGATATAATAGCAGCCCTAGTATACCACCTTGAGAGACACCTGCAGAGTTCCTCTTATTTAGAAAATTGATTCTTTGGCCTTAACTTAAACGTTCTATTTGTTCAATAGCTCTTCAGATGTTGGTGGGAGTTTTCAGATAGAACTCGAGTTATTTTCATTAGACATTATCAAACGCTTGGCAAAATGTCAATAAACCAAGCAGAACAATATTGCATATTTTAAAATGCAGATCTAATAACGGGGACAATTCTGTAGACTTGCTTAATTGAACTATGGATTGTTCGAAAACCAAACTGATGGTCCGGTATGATGTTTTGATAAGTAAGATACGGCGTTAAACACGAAACGAAGAATTTGTCAGACAATTTTGACCAAGTTAACAGCAGCCTAATACACCTGCACGGCGTAATTTGACTTAAGTCTGGCAGGCTTAGGGATCACTACAATTTTGGGCATCTTCTCCGGGCGGTTTTCTTATATCTACAGTTTTAATTGGCGATTTTAATAACGATAGTCGAAATTTCATACGAAGAATCACAGTGTCACCGATATTTGGAAAAGCGAAACTACTAATGTCATATGGAGTGAATACTTTTTTTAAGTGATTTTCGAAAGCATTTACCTTTTCAATTAAGCTCTTAGCCCATGTGCGATTATCAAGTCTTAATGGGGATTCGTTGGCAATAGAACATTTTAAGTGTCTCGCAGCTTTTCATAGGCCATAGTCCGTGTTTTTTCTTGGATCCAAATTTTTTAAATATATCTCTACAGCGGAGCCTGGTTTCTATCTTAGTTTATTACGTAAACTTCTTTGAAATATGTTCAATTGGGACTTGACATCAGGAGAACGACTATGTCGCCGCACAGTGGCTGAAAATCGTTTTTTATTGGCCAAAATTCTGTAACGTTTGAACCGATAAAAATATTGAAGTAAAATGGATAGATATTTAGTTCAGCTTGACTCAGTTTTAATTACATTAAAATTGATTGAGGACTTTTTATGGACTTCTAGGTCAAAGTTGAAGTTTTGATTTTTTTTAACTTTTGGAGTGAAATATGGGTTTATTTTTTTTATTTACATATTAAAAAATTCAATATTTGGAACTTAATAATAATTATAATTATTTTTTGTGATAATGGCATTTTTTAATGTTACACTCAAAAAAATTTTTGAACAAAAAAAATGTTTACACTAGAAAAAAATTGTAAAATTAACTGGAGATTTTGCTGTTACTACAGAAAAATGTATTATTTTTTGCTGTCAAATTTGATAATTTCAAAAAACATTTTAAAAGTAAAAACTGCAATAGATTTTAATAGGATTTGTAACAATGGTAGGTTCTATTTATTATTAGTTTTTACTTATACTATGTTTTTCGTACTTAAATAACAATGCAACGCAATTACAATTATTATTCATTTGACACAAATATTGATTGCAAATATTCTATATTTTGTTATGTGCTATTTCTGTTCTTTAGTACTTTTTTGGCTTCTTCATCCCGATGTTCCACTTTCCATTGATTTCGAATATTGGAGATGAACGGATCTGACGTTGCAAATAATATATTAAATAGATCTTCATTTGTGGAATTTCGTGAAATTTTTCTAGTATTGTGCTCTCTATAAAATCTGGAATCCTTGTTCCTTTTTTCCTGAGCCTCCTCTGATAGATCTCCAAGTAGCACCATATGATATTTAATGATATCTTCTCCATGATAAAGGATTTTGTGAACTGTTGCAGACATATTTCTCCATGGGTAGTTGGTTGTATATATTTTTGCAGTTTCCTTAGTATAATCACCAAATTGTCTAGAGTCAATTTATTTATTGCACGCAAGTACTTCTCGGATTATTTTAAATCTGAAAGTAAGGTTTAAATCCACTCCTGTTATTATTGCCTGACCCTTGTTTTGGCTGATCTATAATCAATCCAATTTTGCGATATTCATCTTTAACGCAATTCCTGGTATTGATTGTAGCAAGCGTTCGGCTGCGTGATCAAGTAGAGATTGTAGTTGTACCTCTGTCGAAATTGGTGTGATTGTAATAGTATCCTTTGATGGCAAACAGTCCATTTTAGCAGCGGTTATGTGATGATATGCTCGATAGATATTTGAGCCCTTTTCAATCGCACGCAATCTGAGCTTAATATATTGCTGTTTTGTTAATTTCAAATCCAGAAATAAGGCTAATGCTTCCTCATTTGTGTACTGTTTTGCATCGCTCGAAGTTGGTATACTTTTAAGAATTCGTTTTGTTCTCACTGAACTAGCTTTAATAACTTTTTAGTGATATCCACTTTTGTTAATTGGTTCTGTGATCGTAATTAAAGTAGGAAAGATTATTTTATATTTGTACAACCAATTGCAGCGATAACATCTTTAAGTTTTCGGCACTTAGATCTATCGCTGCAGTTGTCCAATGATTTACGTGGTCTTCCAACCTTATCTTGCTTTGCTGTTCCTGCAGCGACAGTAAGTTGGCCTTCTAACCACTTTTCACTTTTTATATAAAACTTTTGTTTACTGTAGCTAACTTCTTTGTAGCGTTTTTTTAGTACTTTTACAAAATTAGATAATTGCTCTTGTATTTCGGTGCTACACGAATTTAAGTTTAATTTTATTTTAACATAACTAAGAACATCTTCCTGGTTTTTATTTCTAAAATACTCTTCGGCCAGTTCTTTATAACTGAAGCTCTCCATATTTTTCTGAATATTTTTATTTGTGTCTGTTATGTTTTATCACTTGCAAATATACGTTCGTACACCTAAAGGATTAACTTATTATTGAGTAATCCCTTATCGAATCCGTAGTTTTATACCTTTTTAGATACATATTATTCACACATTGATCTTCAATTTCATAGCAGGTGGTACTTAAATTAAACAAAACTGCACTTGTTATCTCGCAAATATGGGGCTGTTTTTTATCTTTCGTGGTTTAATGTCGCGATTATTATTATAAAATTGTTTATGACTTTGGTTGAGCCTAACAGTTGATAACAGGTATATTAGAAAAAGATCATATGTTTACTGTAGAACCTATTGTGATATTTTTATGACTTATTTTTTTGCTGATCAAAACAAAGCCACAAAACTCTTTCGCAGGTATTATATTTAATTATTTTAGTTTTACGTAGTCTAAAGTAAAAAAACATAAACCTTTAGGCGAAAAAGTGAAAATTTAATACACCATTGTATACGAGTAATTATAGGGCTTTTTAAATTATCGTAATTTGAATTTTGTTAGAGTAATTTCATTAAAATTAAAAAAGTGTTCTACCCGCGGGCCGTGGCGGGTGTAAACGTATATATAGGGTTAAAGAAGACACTTTCACCTTTCTTCGGCTGGTATACGTTTCTTGTTCCCTAGAAGTTATATTCCACTAAAGTTTAAATTTCAGAAAAATATAGTAGTTTCATAAATATTTCATAACGCCCCTAATATTAAACGCTAGAGCGGTAACCACTTACAACAACTAAAGACTATAATACTACTAACATTATAAAAAAGACCGCAGGCCATTATCGATGATAGCTTGCGAGTAGTAACCATTTATTTTTGACAAAAAAGTAATAAAAAACACTTTTTTCTGAAATTAAAAAACAACTGAGTTTGACAGCATTGACAATTATCAAAAGTTTAACATAATTTGGTTACCTTAATATGGATATATTAGCTCCAAAAAGGCATACAATTTTAGACCAATGAAACACGATTTTCAGCCACTGTGCGCGGTTGCCTTTTGAGGCTTCTCTTTTCACTGACCGTTTGTTTGGCGTTGCGTTTCTGACTGCGGCTGTCAGGACGTTCATAGGTAATCCACAGCTGATAGGATATAGCCGGATTTCTTAGTGGGATGATAGTAGATCAGTAAGAGCTTACATACATTTTACATTTCATGGAACTCGTGTTTTTATTTGGATAAGAAATAAAGGCTTTATGTACAGTGTTAATACTCTCCTGTAAAATAACGATTGTAGGTGAATGGTCTTAAGAAAGGTCGTGGGACGAACTGACTACTAATTTATCTCGTCTAATATTTTTTACAATGACAAAATCAATTAGATTGACTATTCGCTTCTACTGCGCTTTTTATTTCCTCATTGGCAACATAACTGTCAATTCCGTTTATAACAATTATTAAACGTTTAACGTTTTTTAATTGGTAGGTGTAGTAGCTCTTATTTTGTAACTCAAGTCGACTTGCGATAAGTCGATAATTATTTTCCGTATGTGCTTGCATGTTTGTTTTTAGCAAATAAATCGGGAGAGATTTTCTTTCCCTGACAGCGGGCTCAGCATCATCATCCGCGATAGCAAGTACTTATCGGCATTAGAGCTATTTGAAAATTTTGTTTTGTTTAGCGGTGCGCTCTTGCTGTGAAGACTTAGGACTGGCCTTTCTTTTCGTTATGGTTATACATTGATGCATACCTGTCTGACTTTTTGTACGGGAATTTTGATATTACCTGTTTCGTTGGTTTGTATAGTATCTGTAGTGTTTTTTCTTGCCTGTCAAGATATTTTTATATTTGGGGATAATGACCGGTTACAAAAACACTGTCATCTTTTTATTACATTATTAGCATATCTATAACAAAAAGCGTAATACGCATTGTTGTTATTCCCTTTTATATTTTTTCCATGAATGGTTGGTACACTTATGCATTGACTAAAGGTAGAATTTTTTAACCAAGCACTTTTTGTTATTATTTACAACATACACAATATATGTTAGGTCGTTTTTGTACATTCATTGTTTTTTTAACCGTTCACTCGTATCTTTTCACTTGGTCAATTGTATTTTTTAATATTATTTATGCGCGAAATATTATATACGTCACAGGCAATGATGTACGTTTTGTACAAAATTTTGCGTTTTTAATGTGAAAGCAATGCTAAAATCTGAGAATAATAGGTTTTGGAGTTATTATGACATTCCCGCATAAAATACTGTCACAAAGTAATAGTCAAAGATGTGTGAAACGACCTATTGTACAAATGTACAAATACGCAATATCATAAACATAAAGCAAAAACAAATTGCGTAGCAGAAATTCCATGAACCGTGAAACAAAAACAATTTCTACAGCAGGCAAAAGTAAACAAAAGATACACACACAAACACATATACAAGACTACTAAGCCAGCAACTGAAATAACTGATGCGCAATTTCGCGTATGTTCGGGATATTTCAAGAAGCGGCTGTGATCTGTATATAAAGGCGCCGTCCACCGCAGAAGACATAGTTGACTGTGAGATTTCAGAGTGAACATCTGTGTGTACAGTGTCAATTAGTACTAAAGAGTTGTATATAAGAGTGCTAAGCACCGAATAAAACTGTGTACTGATAAATTCATAAAAGAGCGTGTATTTTCATATTTGCAATTAAACGAACCCTTCAAATAACGTTTATTGTGATAATAAACGCAACAACTGATGTCAGAAGTGGGATTACGAAGAAAAACATTAAAAATAAAAAGTAAGTAAAACAAAATGAAGTTTCACGAGCTGAAAGTAGATGAGCTAAAATAAGAGCTGATCAAGATTGATCTGCCAACGGCGGGCAATAAGGCAGAACTGCAAAAGAGGCTGATAGAGGAATTCAAGCGAAGTGGTGTTGACATCGGTCTACATGAATTCGAGGAAAAAGAGGAGCTCGAGATATGTACCCCTGCCACAAACACTAATATGGACTTCAACGTAATGTTGCCGCTATGATGGAGAAATTTCAAAAAGCCAACAACGAGAGACAAGAGGAGAAATTTCAAGAAGTTTCTAAGATGAACAGCGAAAGACTCTTAGCTAGGGTAGAGGAAAAACTTCAAGAAGCTTCTAAGAACAGCGAAAGGCTCTTAGCTGAGGTAGAAGAAAAGTTTCAAGAAGCTTCTAAGGTTAACAGCGAAAGACTCTTAGCTGAGATCAGAGCCAACAACGAGACACTTCAGGAAATTCCAGAAGTTTTTGCCAAACGAGTTGAAGCTCTAGAACTGAAAGTCAGTGAGCTTGATGAAAAATTCTCCGGCATAACGGGAAATGTTGATGAGAAACTCTCCGGTATAACGAGAAGTTTTGAGGAAAAATAAAGGGAACAGCATCAGCAATCCTTGAAAGCTTACCAGCTGGCTGCAGAAATAGCTACGAAGACATAATGGTGGCCTTGCAACGTAAGTACGGTGGCGAACATAAGCGAGAACTGTACAGGATGGAATTAAGGAGCAGAATGCAGAAGCCGAGTGAAACGCTGCAAGATTTCGCGATGGAAATTGAACGTTTGGTGCAGCAGACTTACCCAGGCGAGAACCATCCATTCCTGCACCAGTTCAAGATAGAAGCATTTGTAAATGGCATTCGGGAGCCAGATGTTAAATATGCAGTTTGCGCTATGCAGAAGTCGTCCTTTGCGGAAACCATTTCGTACGCACTGGCCCAGGAGACCGCAAACGTCATATCGAAGCCACAAGTCTACAAGGTGCGGCGACTTGAGGCTGATACGCCAATTTGGGGGATACAAAAGGAGCGAGATAAAAGATATGATCAAACAAATACTAGAGGAGGAAAGAGGCAAATCTCGCGCCAAATGCTTTAACTGCGGTAAGGTCGGCCACTTCCAGCGCAACTGCAGATGTGCAAAGAAAAGATCAAGATCTGCTTCGTCACCGAGGGACATAAAAGGCGGAAAACACAATAATGCTGGTGCCTTTTCGAGACGGCCATACAACGTAGAGCACTGTACAAAAGTGGAAAAAAGGGAATGCGTCATCGACGTGCGGCGGACCCATATCAGCTCAGGAGAAGACTGGTCTAAGGAACAGAATAATGATGACCCCGTTTTGGCAAAGATTATATGGGCTAAACAGGATAACAAAAGACCGACCTGTAATGAAATATCGGCAGAAAGCCGATTAGCAAAAGCGTACTGGGCCCAGTGGAAAAGCCTAAAATTAATTAATGGCTGCTTATATCGATCTTGGGAAAGTACAGATGGTAAATTTACAACGGACTCAATAGTCGTGCCCACTACCAAGATAAATGAGGTAGTGAAGCAGTTCCATAACGGTCCTAGCGTCGGCCACCTGGGCATTACAAAAACTTTGGAAAAGATAAAACAGCGATTTTACTGGGTTCGATGCCAGAAGTCTGTAGCCGATTGGATAGCTAATTCAGAATAGTGTATTGCGGCCAAGGGTCCAACAAGAAGAAGTCGCGGCAAGCTTCAGCAATACAACGTGGGTGCCCTTTTTGAGCGGATAGCTATCGATGTAGCAGGTCCATTCCCTGTCAGTGACGCTGGTAACCGGTATGTACTAGTGGTAATAGATTATTTCATCAAATGGCCAGAAGTGTATGCCATTCCAAACCAAGAATCTAAAACGGTGGTATACGCATTTGTCAACAATTGGGTGTGTCGATACGATGTTCCGATCGAATTGCATTCAGACCAGGGGGGTTACTCTCTATTGCGATGCGAAAGCAAATGCGAAAGGTAAATGCGATAAGAGAACAATTTGGTACTCTGTATCTCTTACGCAAACGCTTTCGCAAAGTAATTATAAAAAGAAGCAACACTGCCACCGAAAAGTAAACAATAACGAAGAAGGACAAAAAATGTCAAAACTTGTGAACAAAAAAATTGTAAAGAAAATTGTGTTTTTGTTAAAAAATAGTGTAATTATTTATATTTGCTTAATTAAATAAAAATAAACTGCGATGGATTCTATAGCTTTATGGCTGGAAGGCGAAAATGAACGTGTGGACCGAATTACTAGGAGAATATTAAGAGATAGATCCGATATACTCTCCTTAAATGACCGCATGTACGAAAAATAAATCTATTGTGGAAAATGTTTTTAAATAGTGTTTGTTTCAGCTTTGTACAAAATTTCCGACTACACAAAGAAGCGTTTATGTTTTGAACGCTATTCAGCCCGAGCTGAAAGCTTTAAAAAGATCAACAGGAATCCCAAGCATTATAAAACCGGGCGCTGCATTAAAATTGCTTGGACAAGGTGGATATCAACAGCAAATTGGGCAAGACCATCTTATAGGGCTTTCTCAGCAGTCAATGTGTTGTTTGACAGAGATAGCGCCGTGATTGAGAGAGTGCTGTGTGTCAAACATATAAATTTTAATGCATCAGTCGAAGAGGAAAAAGAAACCAAAAAAGCATTTTACCGTACATGCCGCATTCCTGGTGTGATTGAAGCAGTGGATGGTACTCACATTCAAATGGTTAGACCATCTAAAATGGAGCATTTATATAGCAAACTAGCATTAATAGAAAACTAAAGCATAGTATGAACGCTATGGTGGTGAGTTCTTTTCTTTATTAATTTTGATTTTACTTTTATCTTGATGGTACTTTTTTTAGATTTGTAATCACAAAATGTTAATAACATTTGTAGATTGCCGATACAGTGGTGCGTGCCATGACTTACATGTGTGGAGTCTTTCCAGCGTAAAACAAAAGCTAAAAGACCGTTTTGGAAGAGGAGAGAAGGGCTTTTGGCTTATTAGTACTTTATTTAAAAATATACATATCTGAATATTCGAATTTTCTAATTTGTTCTTATTTTTGATTTTGTAAAGGCGATTCGGGATACCCGTTGGAGCCTTGGCTATTAACACCATATAGAAACGCTGCTGAGAATTCGGCCGAGGCATATTTTAATCACAAGTTCAGCAAGGGATGGTACATTATTGAAAGAGTTTTTGGGGTTTTAAAGGGAAGATTCCGGTCCCTGTTAGCAGCCAGAGAATTGCACTATGCGCCAGAGAAAGTGGTTCAAATAATGAACGTTTGTTGTGCGTTACACAACATTTGCTTAAATTTCAACGTTCATCTGCCAGTCAACGAAGTTGCTGAAACAGAAACTTTGAATGAGATCTTATTTGCGGTGCATAACAATGAGGCCAATAATGATCAAATAAGCATTGCGAGGCAAACAAGAAATGAAATAAAAAACCATTTAAGTTCGAGATCATAAATTTATTATATGTATTTAATTAACAGAAAAACAATTAACAAAATCAAAAATTGCACTTCATTAGCATTAACTATTTATAGTTACAAAAAAAAAATTAAAAAAAAAATAAAATAAATATGTATATCACATTCTTAAATTATAAAAAAGGCACTTCGTCGGCATATGTGAAAATCATTTTCAAAAATAAAAATCATATTGTAGTTTTTAACTCTAAAATTCTTTTCTTTAATTCCAATTTTTCTATTTTTAGTTTTTTTTTTCTGAATTTCGCATTCTTTTTGGAACTTGAATTTTTCTTTGGCAAAAGCCAGGAGAAGACTCTTTCACTTCAAAAATTTTTCTATTGTATCTTACCATATCCTTCAAATCGTTTCTTATTTCACCAAGTACTTTAGTGGGTTCTTTATGGAAGAGGTCTTGATTTTCTACTTGGGTTTTAGAAGAGTATCACGCTCATTGACATTAGAAAGCCGTGGACGTTTGGCAGCATGAAGATTTTCGTTGAACTTGCTATTATGGTGTGGAGGTTCCAAATATTCTTGCGAAACATCCTTTTCCACTAATGAAACATCGTTAGTGTTATCGCCGCTTACACCAAAACATGACGCCATTGGCATGCCGTTAACGGCCTCTTCCATATTATGAAGACTTAAAATTTGTTCTTCTGTGGAAGAAAGCTGGCAAAATTCGGAGGGACCACCACCCGTATCAGAAACACTCAGTTTATTTTTCCGCATTTTTATTTTTGTGATTTTTTAAAACGGACCAAATCTATATATGTAGGTACAAATGTGAAGTTAAAAATTATTAACTTCACATTTCATATACACAAATTAAAGCAATCCATATTACCTTTTTCCAGCCAGCTATATCTCTAACAGGAGGTCCATTAGAGTTAAGGTCATCCGACAACTTCGTCCACGAGTTATGTGCAACCTGTTTGGCATTTGCTGCTTGTAAGTGACCCTTGGCCAAGTCCTTATGTGCAATCATGAAATCAACTAAAATTTCAAATTGTCGTTGTTTTGTGTGCAACTTTTTTGTCTATTCCCCAAAAATATTAATATTTATTTAAAAAAATAAATAATATACAATATTATTTTCAAAGTACTTACATCTTTTTGTTTATTTGCGTTTGCTATTTTACTACCGCAAGATATTTGTACGTATCAAACGATTTTGACATACACTTTCGCTTTACAGAGTGCGGTGCTGCCACATTTGCGAAAATAACATAAACTAAATGCGAAAGGCAAATGCGCAAACGCATTAAAGAGTACCAATTGTTCGATTTCGTAAAATTTTTCTTTCGCATCGCAATAGAGAGTAACCCCCCAGGGAAGAAATTTTGAATCCGCCATATTTAAAGAAATGTGCGACTTATATGGCATCAAAAAGACGAGAACGATACCGCTACATCCACAGCCTGATGGCATGGTAGAAAGATTTAACCGTACGCTGGAAGAATATCACAGAAAAGTGGTCAGAACACACCAAAAGGATTGGGATGAGCATACACCTAAGCTGTTACTGGCATACCGGTCAGGAGTCCACGATTCTACCTCACGTAGTCCAGCGAAAATACTGGTTGGAGCGGAACTGAACCTGCCAGCGGACTTAGTTTGGTGTTAAACCTAAACCTGCGTGCGAAGACGATGGAAACACTCTTCGGTCACAAGACCTTCACGAGCTTCATAAATTTGTCCGTAACCGCATTAAAATGTCCAGAAATAAGATGAAAGCCAGATATGATAGAGAAGCAAACACGGAGGTTTTTACCGAAAGACAAATGATTCTACTGTTTAACCACAACGCAAGAAAGGATTATCCCCTAAATTACAAACGCACTGGGAGGGACCATACAAGGTGTTTAAGAGACTGAATGCTGTATTTTACAGGATACAGAAGTGCCACAGCCCGAGGTAAAAAATGAAGGTGGTTCACCTTGAACGACTAGCCAAATATGGAAAAGGTGATGTTGAGCCTGTTCGGGACGAAAAGGCTTAAGTGGGCGGCAGTGTCACAAAGTAATAGTCAAAGATGTGTGAAACGATATATTGTACAAATGTACAAATACGCAATATCATAAACATAAAACCAAAACAAATTGCGTAGCAGAAATTCCATGAACCGCGATTCGGCGTAGAAACAAAAACAATTTCTACAGCAGGCAAAAGTAAACAAAAGATACACACACAAACACATATACAATACTACTAAGCCAGCAACTGAAATAACTCATGCGCAATTTCGCGTATGTTCCGGACATTTCAAGAAGCGGCCGTGATCTGTATATAAAGGCGCCGTCCACCGCAGAAGACATAGTTGACTTTGAGATTTCATAGAGTGAACATCTGTGTGTACAGTGTCAATTAGTACTAAAAAGTTGTATATAAGAGTGCTAAGTACCGAATAAAACTGTGTACTGATAAATTCATAAAAGAGCGTGTATTTTCATATTTGCGAACGAACGAACCCTTCAAATAACGTTTATTGTGGTAATAAACGTAACAATACGTATACGACAAGACTCATGTAAATAAAAAATCGTTACTTTAAAACTCTAATTTTTATTTAACTATGTATGTATATCTACAACTTTTCGTTTATTTAAACAATAATTTTACCATTTTGTAAAAGTCATAATAATAAGATGGTCTTTAATATTATTTTGAATTTTTTGTGGAATGAGATGTAAAATAAATCACTATTATTCTGCTTTTGTTTATTATAAATTAATAATATTATCTACCTTTGTATATGCATATGTTTACATTATTTATTATTAGTTTAGTACAAATCATAACTTAAATGGTAAAAACAAAATATTTTTTGTTAAAAAAAATATAGACAGATTAACAATTTTAGTGCATAACAATTTACATATTCATAACAAATTGACTAATTAAATTCACTTAAGTTCTCCCAATTTTTGTACATACATATTTTTAAAGGAGAGTACATATTCCCACAAACTAAAGGAATGCACATGCATTATCGTATTTAACAAAATAATTTTGAATGGATTATCCCGAAGATTATTTTAAATATTTTTTTTCTACAAAACCCGTCATACATTAACACAGTAATATATATGTTAGCTAAAAAGTAAAAATTAAATTAAATACTAAATACAACTTTCATAAAAAAATTAATATATTTATTAAATATTTTTAATACGTACTATGTAATAATTAAAAACCAAAATACTAAACATGTACTGACATCAATAACAAAAACAAAATTTAGATATCTTCCGAGGTAAACAACTTTACTGCATTTAAATTTTAACGCAACCCATATTCATAGTCTGCGAATCGTACATTTGTTGTTTGAGGGTCGTTTATTTCTACAGAATGTTGTGGATTGTGAGACGCGATAACTGCTCTGTGAGTAATATATGGGTTAAATTGCATATAAAATGGACCAGAATTTGGAAATGATTGTGCTCTATTGGAATATGTTAGTTGAGAAATGTTCTCTGGGTAGCTGCGGTTAGTCCCAATATGTGTCCATGGTATTTGTTGATTGTATTGTTGTTGTTGCTGCTGTTGCTGTTTTTGGTACCAAATACTTGTATAATCAGTATTACATCTTGTACCAACAATCTCTTTGTGAGCATAAGATGGTTTTGTATCTCGTCTGATCGGTGTTAATATTTTATTTAGAACTGCAGTTTCGGAACGATTATGTGGAACAAACCTTTGCATAAACGGCTGATGTTCCTGCTTTCCACTGTTAAGCTTGGATCCTGTATTTGAACAATTACTGCTATAGTTCAAAGCATTTTCGGGGTTATTGGAGTAAAGATTAGTGCTCATCGTGTTAGTCTGTTTATCGGCAGGATTAAAACTATTATTCTGAAATTCTACTGCATCCGTTGGGTTGATATCGGGCTCCTGAAGAGCCCGTGTTTGTCATTCGCCTATTGCTGTAACAGTTGTCCACTGCCATGGGCTACTGTATGACGGCTTAGTATTGCTAGAAGGAAACATAATATATTATTAACTAATAAAGAAGAAGAACTTGTTTATAAGATGGAACTTTAAATCATAGAGAAGTATAGTCAGTAGCAGTTAAAATCATCCACCACATCACGTTATTAGCAGAATTTTATTAAAATAATTCGGGATTAGAACATTTTTTAGCCATAATTAGTTGAATATCAGTCTGAAATATCTTATAATTTAACTAAAATAGATTTTTACCTTAGATAACAAAATTTAACAGTGGGCAAATATAAGGAATTTTTATCCAAAATATTTATATAGAAAATAAAACAAATTGTGAAAATTTATTTCGTAAAAACCTACCTTCGAGTTTGGTTTTAGAACAATATTAATTACAATACGAGAGTTAGAAAACTGATTCTATATAAACGAAACTAGTATAGGCGCCAGAAAGATGAAAGAAAAAAACAGAAATGTTAAATTACGCAACCCAGGATTAAACGTACACTTGGGCTATTTAATTCATGACTGGCCCAGCGAAAGTATGACCGAAGGGTTGGTCAAGGGAATTTCTCTCAGGGAGTAGGGCAGGTTGGTGTCAAACTGTAATCACTTGGCGAGAAAGGCCACCGGAAGGGTAAAATACCGTTGCTATTTGTGACAAAACGGCACACTTTGTAACAAAATCTCTATTTGTCTTCGATAAAGGCCTAAAATAGAATATGGCCGAACTAGCATTCCATCGAAAGCGAAGTGTCTTAATCGCTCATTGTTCGCAGTCCATTTTCGCAGAACAAAGCAGGCAAAACCAAGAATTTTTGTTAAATATTTTGATCGTGCGATTGCTTTCTTTAGTTCATGAGAACCAGCCCAATAGTTTGGACACCGCTGGATTTTGAGCTTCACATTCATTCGATAATCAGATTAAAATTCGAATGGCAAGATACGGCGCACGGTTCACTCCGAACGTAACAGTATATTAAGCTTGAAATTCTTGGCTTCGACTTCGGGTCTTTCTCGGAATAATATCCGATGAAAAGGGGCAACACAAAGTTTGGTAGTCGTAATGTCGGGTTTAAGCACAACATAATGGTTACACTATTATTATAATATGCAGTGAAGTATTATAATATGAAGTTTCTGGAATCGCGAATGTGACCCAATTCAACATACTCGCCAATTACGTTTTTATACTGTGATTTTACTTCGGTGTTCAGGGGATTGTCGTGATACTTCTTACCTGTCACAATCCAACTAAACATAATGTTCTGAGAAATAAGATGGCCATCTGGGTGCTTTCTAAGTTCGTGTAATATTTGCGGATAGACGTCGCCCCTAAAAGAGGTTAATTCCCGCCTTATTCATCGTGCTGTTAATAAACTGCAACTTACCCACAACATTTGTGGACATGCAACCCCAAACCGTGACGCTGCCACTGCCGTGTTTGACTGTCACCTTTAAGTTTTGATTTTGGTGCTCCGTATTCGACTTACGCCATCCGAGCCAAAAATATTAAATTTGGACTCGTATGCAAATATAACGCTATCCCAAAACTTTGAATCTTGTTGATTTGCTTTACTTATGTACGGTTTGCTTTACTTATCATCGGTTGGGTTGAATATTTTGTTTGGAGCTTTCCTGCCTTTACTATGTAGTCTTTCATTCACAAAACACGATATTATACGCTCAGGCATACCATTTCAGCTATTTTTCTGCGCGAGTGACCATTTTTAAAATGTTTAATAACTAATTATTTGTTCTATGGTAGTACGACGTCCCATTGCCTAAAAATGCGGTTATGGCTCACTTAACTGACGAAAACATCCTAAAAATAGTTTTGCATCATTTCGAACATAACAACAATGAACTCATATAAAAATTTACCGCTATTCGTCAAGTGCTGCCAACTTACAAGTTTTCACAAGCGGCTGGTTGAAATAAGTAGTGACGTAAGAAACTGTATCATAATTACATCTTCTGTTTTAGCTTATTTGGGAAATGTAATATTTATTTTCTTTTGACACAATTTATTACTAAATTTGGTTATCTTTAAAACTAGATTTTAGAAAGTTTGATTTTTCTCTTTAAATGGAGTTAACATATTCTAATAGCAACTGGTTGAAATAAGCTGTGAGCCACTGTAGATGGCGTTACTAGATATTTTTTTCATATGATTTATATTTAGTATTAACCTTTAAATGATTGATTCGTGCGTTATAGCATTGTTTGTTATTAAAAAAAATGGAAAAAAGTGAATTTCGAGGTTTGATAGAGCATTGCTTTGTTATGAAAAAAATGCAGAAACCAAACAATGGCTTGATAAACATTATCCGAACTCTGCTTCATCGACACGAATGGTAGAGAAGTGGAGCATTCATTTTGAAGTTTGCAAAATATAATTTTATTTGATTTCCTGACGATGCTACACAAAGGCGTAGCGAAATATTGGATAAAATAAAATTAATATTTATTATAATTTATAATAAAGGAAATTTTATTGAAGACCTGGAGCTCGGGAAAATTAGACAAACATACATTTTGTTATTTAAACCAATTCGTCTACTTATTTGGATAGGAAATAAGGGTTTCATGTGCAGTGACAATGTATCCTGTAAAATAACGATTGTAGGTGAATGGTTGGAAAATAGATCATAGGACGAACTGACTGGTAAGTGATCACGTCTAATATTTTTTACAATAGCAAAATCAATTAGATCTGGCAGCTTATTAAAGTCTGTTAGCCAATAGGTAGGCTTACCCAGAGATACGACGTCTAGCTTATTTACTTGAACTGTATTGTACAGCTTTCTTCCTCTTGGGCAAAGAAGTCTGGAGCCCCAAAAGGTTTGCTTTGCATTGTAGTCACCAGCTGCAATAAACTTTTGTCCTAGTGTAGCAAAGAACATGAAAAATTTATGGTGTTCAAATTTGTGCCCGGGTGGACAGTAACAGATAAGACTGCAATTTTGAAATCAGTAAGATTTATAGACGTAGCTTCCATAAAATCTTTACTGAATTCTGGCATTGGAAAATGCCTTATTTCTTTGAGCACTGTGTCGGCTATGCCACCACATGCCTTTCTACTCGGATGTTTCGTATCGTATGTGAAAAATCCATTGTCTGTTTTCTGTGTTTGCAAAAATTTTCAACTTCATATTTATGTTGTGAGAGCCCGTTTCCGTTCCATTAATTTTTTTGCTTAGCAAGAGTTGTAGAAGCATGTTTTGGGTACGCATCATTTCTTGAAACATACCCTGCATTGTTGTCATAAGTTGTTAAGTTATCGATTGAATTCGAATTGTTTGTAAACGGTATCTGTGGACCCTTTTTTAAGATGTGGGCATAAGAGTGTTGTCGCGCGAACTGACTTTTCGCCCCGCGATTAGCGTTAGGTAGTTGTGCATCATTTTTTTGTATTTGGGCATACGTGTAATTTGGTGCAGTGTGTCGTATGTTACTAGGTTGTGTACTAACTATGGATTCGGCGCGAAGGCTAGGAAATTGGGAAGCCTTATATTTTTCATGTTCAGGCTTACGTACTATCTTCGAATTATTTTTTACGTATTGGAAGACTTTACAGCCCCTATAGTTGACAGTATGGTTTTCACCGCAGTTGCTGCATTTTTTAATCTTGGGATCAGTGTTGCGTCGCCGCAAACAACACAAACGGATGCTAACTTGTAGTAAGTTTTTGTGCGCCCGAATTATTGATAATTAGTGCACTGACGAGGACCATTACGTTTTAACGGCTCCTCTACAGTTATTCTTCTATTCAAGAGGTAACGCAAGTTATAGATAGGATAACCGGAATTATTTGATTTCAACTGAGTTGCGTTAAATGCAATCTCAACACGATGCATTGCCTGGGGAATTTTATTCTTATTTAAGAGATTGTGCACTGCCCTAACGACGTAACCTTCCGCTTCTATTGCACTTTTTATTTCCTCAGTGGAAACAGAACTGTCAATTCCTCTTATAACAATATTTAAACCCTTAGCACTTTTTAATTAGTAGGTCTAGTAGCTTTTATTTTCTGAATCAAGTCGGCTTACGATTAGCCGATGATTCTTTTCCGTATGTGCTTGAATCTTTGTGTCTTGACTTTGACCTCTTCGAATATAAGCTACATAACAGCTTTCCTTACATACAAGCTGAGACAACATGTTAACAATTTCATTAGATGTTTGCTCGCGCAAGTAAATCGGGGAAAGTTTTTGTTCCCTGACAGCGGCTTCAGCTTCATCATCCGCTGTAGCAAGTACAGATAATCTGTTTTCACTTACCGGCATTGTAGCTATTTGGGAGCTTTTGTATTGTTTAGCAGTGCGCTCTTGCTGCAAAGACTTAGGACTGGCCTTTCTTTTAGTTTTGGTTATATAACATCCATACCTGTTTACACTTTTTGTACGGAATTTGTTGTATTACTTGTTTTGCTGGTTTGTCGCACTATTTTTGGTATTGTACCTGTCTCGTTTATTTGTTTAATTTTATTTGATTCAGGCGTTCTTATTACCTGTGAAGATATGTTTATATTTCCGGATAATGAACGCGTTTGGTCAATTGACCTGGCTGTTAAAAAAAGCACTGTTGTTTTTTTTTATTCTTTTTTATTACTTATGTTGTTCACATATTACAATTTGTATAACTAAAAGAGTAATAAGCATTGTTGTTATTCTCTTTTATATTTTTTTTATCATAAATGGTTGATACACTCATGCACTGACCATCAGTGGAATTTTTTAACCGTTTTAATTAACCATGCACTATATGTTATTTTCAACTCACAATATATAACTTGTTGTGCTCTTGCACTTCTTCAATTTACTTTATTTATAAAAAAAAGTCACGTATTAGTTATGCGCTAAATATGACGTACGTCTGTACCCAACCACAGTTAAAAAATAATACATAATTAACTTATGGCATTTTAAATCTTAATATACTATCTATGATCGGATTGGGGAACATTCTCGCCTTTTACAAATATTAATTATTTACTACGCGCAAAATACTTCAACCACGGTCACAATACTAATTGCACAAATATAGAGTAGAACATTTCTTGCTAACACACTTACAGTCTTTAAAAAAACTTTGAAAATACTAAGCACTCGAGTTGGATGGGCATGTGAGGCAGTGCACCGAAGACGTTTTATAAGCGACTACTATAGATCTTACTGATTTAAAATTGCAGTCGCATATGTGTATTGTCCGCTTAGACATAAGACTGAACACGGCCTATTTTTGCTATACTAACACAAACGTTTGGTGTGCAGCTGGCGATTACAATGCAAATCACACATATTGGGGATGTAGACTTATTAGTCCTAGTGGGAGACAGCTATAGAACGCAGATCAAGCAAATAAGCTAGATTCTCGATTTAATATTCTAGACCTGCTACCTCAAGGCAAACCAACGTACAACAGACTTTAACATGCTATCAGACTCTATTGATTTTGCAATTACAAAAAAAAAAAAAAAACATCAGACGTGATCAATTATTAGTCAGTGCGTCCTACGATTTATCTTCTGACCATTCACCTGAGATCATTATTTTTACACTACAGTTTTTCCACTTCGCTTCATATCATGATTGAGTACAGACGTATATCATAATTCGCGCGTAATACATATTCTTAATAGCCGGCTTTCATTATTTTTCATTCAAAACTAGTATAGTTAAACAAAATGTAAAGACAAGGTGAACAGTGAAAAATCAAAGAAATAAAATAACAACAAACACATTAAATATTGCGTGTTTTTATAATGAATAAAACAAGTGTATGATCATTAAAACTGTTTACAAATCCAACTAATAATCAGCTAATTAGAGTAGCAGACACATTCATGACAAAAATATAAAAAGTTGTAACAGAAACGCTTACTATTCTTTTACTACAACAGAAACTAAGAATGGAATGTACAATTTAAATAATAAAAAATATGACAGAATCAATCAACTTAAACAAACCTCAACGAATAAACATTACAGGTGCTACAACAAAAATAGTACCACAAGAAAAAAAAAACAGGTACTGTATGTAAGCGCGTGCAAACTGGTATGGATCGGTATATACACATAGCCAGTCATAAGTCTTCGCAACAAGAGCGCACCGACAAACAGTATAAAATGTTCTCAAATAGCTGCTATATCGGTAAGTGAAAATAGATGCTCTGCACATGTAACGCCGGATGATGAAGATGCCGAAGGGAACAAAACCCCCTACCAATTTACTGGCGCGAACAACCATCAAATTCCATTGTAAATATGATGTCTCCACTTATACGAAAAAATGTCTACGTCGTTTCTCAATGAAGAGGACATATACAAAATCCAAGCTCACACGGAGAGGAATTGTCGGCTCACTGGAAGTCTACTCGATGCACAATTTGATTTTTTTGTTTGTTTTGAAGTTTGCAAAATATAATTTTATTTGATTTCCTGACGATGCTACACAAAGGCGTAGCGAAATATTGGATAAAATAAAATTAATATTTATTATAATTTATAATAAAGGAAATTTTATTGAAGACCTGGAGCTCGGGAAAATTAGAACAACATACATTTTGTTATTTAAACCAATTCGTCTACTTATTTGGATAGGAAATAAGGGTTTCATGTGCAGTGACAATGTATCCTGTAAAATAACGCTTGTAGGTGAATGGTTGGAAAATAGATCATAAGACGAACTGACTGCTAATTGATCACGTCTAATATTTTTTACAATAGCAAAATCAATTAGATCTGGCAGCTTATTAAAGTCTGTTAGCCAATAGGTAGGCTTAGCCAGAGATACGACGTCTAGCTTATTTACTTGAACTGTATTGTACAGCTTTCTTCCTCTTGGGCAAAGAAGTCTGGGGCCCCAAAAGGTTTGCTTTGCATTGTAGTCACCAGCTGCAATAAACTTTTGTCCTAGTGTAGCAAAGAACATGAAAAATTTATGGTGTTCAAATTTGTGCCCGGGTGGATAGTACACAGATAAGACTGCAATTTTGAAATCAGTAAGATTTATAGACGTAGCTTCCATAAAATCTTCACTGAATTCTGGCATTGGAAAATGCCTTACTTCTTTGAGCACTGTGTCGGCTATGCCACCACATGCCTTTCTACTCGGATGTTTCGTATCGTATGTGAAAAATCCATTGTCTGTTTTCTGTGATTGCAAAAATTTTCAACTTCATATTTATGTTGTGAGAGCCCGTTTCCGTTCCATTAATTTTTTTGCTTAGCAAGAGTTGTAGAAGCATGTTTTGGGTACGCATCATTTCTTGAAACATACCCTGCATTGTTGTCATAAGTTGTTAAGTTATCGATTGAATTTGAATTGTTTGTAAACGGTATCTGTGGACCCTCTTTTAAGATGTGGGCATAAGAGTGTTGTCGCGCGAACTGACTTTTCGCCCCGCGATTAGCGTTAGGTAGTTGTGCATCATTTTTTTGTATTTGGGCATACGTGTAATTTGGTGCAGTGTGTCGTATGTTACTAGGTTGTGTACTAACTATGGATTTTTCATGTTCAGGCTTACGTACTATCTTCGAATTATTTTTTACGTATTGGAAGACTTTACAGCCCCTATAGTTTACAGTATGGTTTTCACCGCAGTTGCTGCATTTTTTAATCTTGGGATCAGTGTTGCGTCGCCGCAAACAACACAAACGGATGCTAACTTGTAGTAAGTTTTTGTGCGCCCGAATTATTGATAATTAGTGCACTGACGAGGACCATTACGTTTTAACGGCTCCTCTACAGTTATTCTTCTATTCAAGAGGTAACGCAAGTTATAGATAGGATAACCGGAATTATTTGATTTCAACTGAGTTGCGTTAAATGCAATCTCAACACGATGCATTGCCTGGGGAATTTTATTCTTATTTAAGAGATTGTGCACTGCCCTAACGACGTAACCTTCCGCTTCTATTGCACTTTTTATTTCCTCAGTGGAAACAGAACTGTCAATTCCTCTTATAACAATATTTAAACCCTTAGCACTTTTTAATTAGTAGGTCTAGTAGCTTTTATTTTCTGAATCAAGTCGGCTTACGATTAGCCGATGATTCTTTTCCGTATGTGCTTGAATCTTTGTGTCTTGACTTTGACCTCTTCGAATATAAGCTACATAACAGCTTTCCTTACATACAAGCTGAGACAACATGTTAACAATTTCATTAGATGTTTGCTCGCGCAAGTAAATCGGGGAAAGTTTTTGTTCCCTGACAGCGGCTTCAGCTTCATCATCCGCTGTAGCAAGTACAGATAATCTGTTTTCGCTTACCGGCATTGTAGCTATTTGGGAGCTTTTGTATTGTTTAGCAGTGCACTCTTGCTGCAAAGACTTAGGACTGGCCCTTCTTTTAGTTTTGGTTATATAACATCCATACCTGTTTACACTTTTTGTACGGAATTTGTTGTATTACTTATTTTGCTGGTTTGTCGCACTATTTTTGGTATTGTACCTGTCTCGTTTATTTGTTTAATTTTATTTGATTCAGGCGTTCTTATTACCTGTGAAGATATGTTTATATTTCCGGATAATGAACGCGTTTGGTCAATTGACCTGGCTGTTAAAAAAAGCACTGTTGTTTTTTTTTTATTCTTTTTTATTACTTATGTTGTTCACATATTAGAATTTGTATAACTAAAAGAGTAATAAGCATTGTTGTTATTCTCTTTTATATTTTTTTATCATAAATGGTTGATACAATCATGCACTGACCATCAGTGGAATTTTTTAACCGATTTAATTAACTAAGCACTATATGTTATTTTCAACTCACAATATATAACTTGTTGTTGTTTATTTTTGTTTTTATTTATTCATTTGGTTTTTTTTTAACTGTGCTCTTGCACTTCTTCAATTTACTTTATTTATAAAAAAAGTCACGTATTAGTTATGCGCTAAATATGACGTACGTCTGTACCCAACCACAGTTACAAAATAATACATAACTAACTTATGGCATTTTAAATCTTAATATACTATCTATGATCGGATTGGGGAACATTCTCGCCTTTTACAAATATTAATTATGTACTACGCGCAAAATATTTCAACCACGGTCACAATACTAATCGCATAATATAACTGACGCCAGAATATAACTTCGCTAACTACATGTTCAACAAATGCAATCCAGCTCATATTAGAAAAACGGTACAACTACAACACCACAGCGCAAAGGACGACGACTAAACATCCAAGAAAACTTGGAAATATACAAATATAAGAATATATAAATATAAGATCTAAAATTAATCTACAAAATACGTAACAAAAATAATGAGCAAGATAACCCAAAAACAATAAAAACATATTACCAAAATAATAAACAAATTCATCATACAATAATCAGTCACTTCTTTGAACCCCAACAAAAAACACTATGAAATCTGCAAACACCAATGCTGATGCAATAAAATAGTAATCACAATTATCCACCAATCCATACTTAACAAGGGATGATGGAAATTCGGTCCAATAATCTACATTTCCCAGACATTTGATAAAGCGGACCATGATGGGCTGCTTACTAGAATTGCTCAAATTATTACTGAAAACTCCCACAAGCTTCCAAAGAGTTATTTGACAGATAGAACGTTTAAGGTAAAGTTAAAGGACTAGTTTTCAAAAAATGCAAAAATATGTGCAGGAGTACCTCAAGGTAGTGTATACAGCGGACAAGCCTACATACATTTATGTCAACGTTTACAGACGACACTGCATTTATAAGTGTTAATAAATATCCGACTGTAGCATCTGCACAACTTTAGACTCATATTCACGAGCTAGAAGATTGCCTTAAACATTGGAGAATATGGGTTAATTCATCAAAATATGTGCATATAACAACTACCACTATTACAGCGGAAAACCACCTTAAATATTTGGGTATCCACCTAGATAGACGCCTACTTTGGTTTCGACATACTGAAGCAAAAATAACGACAATAAAACTTAGAACTGATCAACTATACTATTTAATTTAACTAATCAACTAACTATTTAATTATTTAATATAATTAGATAGGCACCATAGACTAAAACATAGACATTGAGCCTGGCGAGACGGCTTTCCCAATCCAATCATAGATAGTATGTTAGGGTTTCAATACAATAAATTAATTATAACCTTGGTTATAATTAATAAATAATAATAATCTAGAGTTTAGATTTAAATACCTATTGTAAATTTATTTTCAAAAGCTTTAATAAACTATAATTTAAGTTAAAAATTGTTATAAAAATCACAATATAAGAAAGCTTAATGACAACTTTGTATCAAGTGGACTATTAAAGTCTAGTATTGGATCTGTCAGCATTGGGCCCTTTACTTACGGAAGTATTTTTTGGTATATATTTTTGCAGATGTCATTTTTCTGTGCATAGATACTAGCTTATCAACACTTAAGAAACAAATTGAGCTTTTATGAGTTGGGATAAAATTAGCTAGACAAAATTTCAAAACGGAAAGTATAAGATCCCAAAAATTCTTTTTAATAAATATGCAATAGCTTGTGCCAACATTAGTAACACTTGCTCTTTTTTGATTTTCTAGCTAAACAAATCAAAGCAAAATTGCCCACCATCTAAAATATGATGTCACTGTTCCAGCAGAAAACTACGTAAAATATTTGGGAATTAATTTTGACCAATGCATAACATGGTCACGACGCCACCAATTGGACAAGTCTTGTGGGTCAGTCGATATCGACCTATCTACAGTAAACTTCATTAGGACTATTACGTCCAAAATGGGTACGACCAGGCTTACGAAAATGGTCAACAGAGGTACACCGCAAGGAGCGGTGTAATCCTACCCATCTATGCAATATCACAATTAACGTGCGTCCCATGGAACTGGTGTATATTAAAAAATATGCTAATAACATCAATATTATAGCCTTTTATGTGGATGACTTATTGATCGCTAGTTTAAGTATGGATGAAATAAAAATACGGATTGCCGAAAAATTGGAAGTAGTAGACAAGGCCCTGTTAAACATTTGTTGAGCCTTGATATTTATGGTGATGGGGATAAAGGAAAATATCAATTAGCCAGAGATCCTAAACAAAAAAGCTTTTAATAGAATATGGCAAATTGTAGACCTATGTACATACATACTACTCGGCTCGAAGTATCAAGTCAAATGCGAAAAAAACGATTTTTAAAAGGTTGATCAAATCAAATACCAATCAATTTCCCAACGTAGTAAGATACATGCACGTGGAACATATGGTGCAAAAAAATCAACCGGAAATTTTCTAGAATGTTATACCGATTCTGATGGGGGCGACGACACAACTAATCGAAAATCATATAAAAGCGTATGCATTCATGCTCGCTGGAGAAGTTTTTTTATTTCTTTTCACCTATCAGCACGGAAGCCGACCACAAGTCATTAACGTCGGCATCAAAGCAGGCTGTATTTAAAAAAAATTATTTAATGAAATGCAAGTCCACTGTTTTAAACCAATTGTCATCAACAACAATAATACTATTACTATAAATTTGGTCAAGAACCCTGTACACCATCATAGCACAAACACATTGATATAAAATATCCGAAGAGGTGATGTAAAATCATATTATTGCAGCACTTTTACAATTATTATTTTTACAAATATTTTTACAAAGAACCTGGCCAAATCCTACCACGATAAATTTGTTGAAATGCGTGTATTGATTTGAAATTTATTGTAGATATTATTCACCTTTGTATATTATTCACCTTTGGAAGAGTTCATTGAGGAGAAGGCAACTCTAAACAGAAAAATATAACACAGGGTAGACTAAACAGATAAACTCACCTTCGCTGCTGAGTACTTTTTGAAACTAATTGGATGTCAAATTCCGTATATAAAACAGGCTTCGGCATTTCCTATAAATTTTTTATATATGGAGTTTGGCATCCGCAAAGAAGCCGGAAATACACTGAATTCGCCAGTAACTGTACCTGTTACACTTTGCCTTGATATAATACTTCCAAATACATAAAACATATACACATTTTGCTTTCTCTCATACTCCACATTGTTTGCTTATAGTAAAATTCTTTTTATTTTCTGACTGAAAGTTCAAGAATAAACAGCAGAATAAACAAAGAATTCTTTGCAACAATATATGTAAAATATTATTTTTTTAAGAAATAATATGTCAATTATAACAGCTATAAATACATACATATAATGCAATTATTAATTCACATTTTGAATATGGTTCAACAATATTATAAACATGCTGTTGCAATTCTAAAATAAATTTTCTTTACGTTATTAATATTTATATTGGATACATTAAAATGGCTAAATATAAAGCAAAGACTAAAAATAAGTACAATACATGCAACCATATAACTTAAGGAACGCTAATGACTTTAGGCTACATAGGACAAATAGTAGTGTGATGCAGAAATCTGTATTTTATAAAGGGCTGAGGTTTTACAATTGAATGCCATATATATTAAAATAGAACAAAATGTAAAACAAAAAGAAAATTAATGTAAACCAAGCATATAAGAATTAATAATATATAAAAAGAAAAAGTAGTTGTAAAAGTATTAATACTACTAAATAAAATATAATAATAACTTAGCAATAGTGTTAGAAGTTTGACAATAAAAAATAAGGATTTTTGTTTCCCAGTACACAGGTTGATTTGGCAATAAATAACAACAAATTAATGAAAAATTGATTATAATAAAGAAATACACTACAATGGAGAAGGTTTTATTTTACGTATTATCACATTTTATATAGAGGACAATAGATATTTTCAATATAATGAAAAGATATATATATAAACATTGAATTCATTTAATAAATAATAACGTTAAATTTCATACATACATTAATAATGTTAGTAAATTGCAACACTGATCGCAAGCCAAATACATGCATCTCTTTGTTATCTAATTGTTATACTGTCAATAGATTAACTAACTGTTAGTTTTTCAATTCCCTTTGTTCATTCCAATAATTTTGCTCTACCTGTTAAGATAATTTTTTTTCTGGAGTTTTCTTGTATAACGTTTTAAACTAAAAAAATAAAAACACTTAATTTCTAAAAACTAGCTTGACGGTCTTTTTATTATAAATTTTATTTTGCTGCCTCAACATAGTTTTTAACAAAACAAAAACCAACAAATAATGAGACGGGCAACAATTTAATAATGTGTGTGAAGATAGCTCCGTCAGTTAGCTTCGTTTTTACCAAACCTGTGTTAACTTACATATCTCTCGCTCAGAAATGTTAACCTAACAGAATTGATTTATTTTTAACATTTAAAAAAAAAATCATAAGAAGTAGGTTGAATTCATATTAAATATATATATTTTTTATAATAGTGTAGTGTATTAAAAAAGCTAATAAAAACAAAAACTATCCATTTAATTATTAAGAATAAACTCCACAACTTTTATATATAGATTTTTTTCAGATGAAAAAATGGAACAACATTTAAAGGGTGCGATTATACGAACTAAGAGAGTGAAAAGCCATGGCATGAACTGTATATATTATATTCAGAATCTAAATAGATTTTGAGTAAATGTAAAAAAAGCTAAATTACACATTTCTTTATATAGAGATTTTTTGAGATTTTAAAAAGGGGTCAAAATCGAAAGGGTGCGAGTATACTGACTAAGGCATCGTGGATTTCAGAACTGTATATATCATATTTGGAATTATTTTGAGTAATAGTGGTCCAAAAAGAGCTATATGACATATATTCTTATATAGGGATTTTTTTAAATCAAAAAATGGGCCAAGTCGAAATGGAGTTATGAGGGCTATAGGGATGAAAAGGGATTTTAGAACTGTATATATTATATTCAGGATTTGTAGACTTTGGGTAATAGTGGTCAAAAAAGCTAAATTACAAATTTCATTATAAATTACTTTATATGGAGATTTTTTGAGATTATAAAAATCGGTCAAAATCGAAAGGGTGCGGGGTTATACGGACGGAGGAGGTGAGAAGCCATATGTAGCAGGAATATCCGAGCGACTTGCAAAATCAAACAATTTAATAATGATAAATTGCTCACAAACCTTACAAATATATTGAATAAATTATTTAGCAAAATTTAAGATAGAATTAAAATATTTGATAGTTTATAAATGCCTTGTAACGATAATGATTAAGAAAAGTGCAATTTTCGTTGGTACAACGAAAAATATGCTAAAGACTAGAATAGCCAGACATAAGTCTGGTGTAAAAATATAAAGGTGTAAAAATTAAAATAAAACAGCTCTATCTTCTCATTATTCTGCATTAAGCCGCTATCCTAACTTTAAAAATGCATCAGTTTAAACATTGAGAAGAATTATAGCGACGTTATACATATATTATAAATGTTACAAATTTGTAAAATGTCAACACCTCAAAGAATTAATTCAATACAAAACAAATATTTAGTGCTGTTCTGTATTCCGAAACCGCAATATTTTATTCATAACTGAAAATTTCTGAATGTTTTAACTGTTCACTCACGAATTTCTTTCGTTTTATTTAGAATAACAAATTAGATTCAGGTTATCTTCAAATAAAACTTTATTTAAATGTTAAAATGACAATTTTGTATTAAAATATGGAAGGTTTTCTTCAAGTCTTCTTTAATTTTTCTCAATGGAATAAAAAGTAATTTGCTTATTGTTTTTACAAATAAGTTTTGTTTAAATATGTACACGAATACGCATATATGTATGTATATGAATAAAAAGTTTGTATTAGATTTTAAAAATTTTAAAACTTTTTTCATTGTATTAGGACAAATTTTTTCACATTTTTTTCAAATGTTATTAATTAATTGTTGCTGTTTTACAAAATGTACTTTTACTTAAATTCTACTTGTGTAAATATTTTTATATATGGTTCAAAGTAAATTTTTGTTTTTATTGTAAATCAAAATGAAAATATTTTTAAGGGTTTATTGTTTTTTTACGAACTACAAATATTATTAACTCATGCCTAAAAATTCAAATTGCTTGATAATTGAAAATATTTTTATTCATACATCATAAATAGATAGAAGCCTTTTTATACGACAAAATCAAATTGTATACATAATAATACCGTGTTAATTTAATTGATAAAAGGATGTCATCTCCAACATTTGCGGGTAAAATACCAATATTTGCTGGATTCAACTATTCCACATGGAAGATCCAAATGGAAGCTTTGTTGCATATTGTCACAATACATAGCAGAAGAAACAGTTCTTCCAGCTGAGCCAGGTTTGCCAGAACGGTGGAATGCAAGAGATTAGGATGGAAGAGCAGGCAACCTGGTTGCATTAGAACCGAAAGTGTTATGGTTAGTACGTAATTTTAAGTCAGAACAGATTTGGGATTTTCGATGTGATACGTATGAAAAAAATCAAAACGGCCAAAATTTAAGCTATACAGAAAACTATTCAATCACAACATGGAAGCTGATGAATCTATGTCAAAATATTTAGAGAAATTTGATGAAAATTGTATCCAATTAGTAGAAATAAGTGGTAAGAATGAAGAAGAGTTGCAAGTATTACAGTTAAAAACTATGGTAAACGGTTTTCCGGATAACAACTTTTTTGGGAAGCATGTTTACAATGGCATTGGACGTTTGCTCACGCAAGTAAATCGGTGGAGGTTTTTGTTCCCTGGCGCCGGATTTAACATCTTCGTAATCAGGGGTAGCAGTTATGGAGAATCTATCTTCATTTACCTGCTTTCCAGCTACGTCAGAACTTTTATATTTCTTCGATGTGCGATCTTGTTGAGAACACTTAGGACTGGCCTTCCTTTTGGTTATGGTTATATATCGATCCATAAGTGTTTGCACTTTTTGTACGGGATTTGTTGTATTACTTGTTTCGATAGTTTGTTGCACTGTTTTTGGTATTGAGCCTGTATCGTTTATTGGTGTCAAAATGTATTTTCTCAGACACAAATATTTTCCAATAAGAAAGAATTCAGGAATATCATTATAAGCTAAACATTAACGCTGCTTTTATGAATTAACAAAATATATTATAGGAATTAATTTAATATTACCTATTCTTTACCACGTTTGCCTCAAAACCCCGAAATTCATTAATTACAAAAACTTCATGTATTATTTAGACGCTAACTTATCAACGTTGTATTTTTACAGAGTTGGGCTACTCTACAGCTCGGCCATTGCCGCTGGGAAGCCGCCCTCAGCTTCCGGTTCGTCATCAACCCCTATCTTCAGGGAACCGTCACACCAGCGCTGAACAGAATTCCGAAAGGATATTTGCATTCCTGGGATTTCAACTTCCGAAATTCTCCGGTCACATGTAGCTCATAGTTAGGGGCCGTGAGATCGTTGCGTAGTTCCCAAAAATTTTCGAAAAACCCGGTCAGTCCTAAAAATCGGCGGACTTCTGTTATGTTAGTTGGGGTATTGAAGTTCCTAATAGCGCTCACCTTATTGTCGCCGGGACCGATACCATTTCTAACCACCTCTTGATTAAGATCCAAATTCTATATATTTTTGAAACCTACATACAGTGGTGGCCATGATTTTGGCACATACCTTTTTGTACTTTTATAATAAAAAAAATGTTGTTACATATTCGTTATTTTTATCATTGTTATATCTTAATGTATTATTCCCGGTGTCAAGAATATGCCATTTTACTTACTTTTTTTTCGTTTATATTATTTTTTATAACGAACCCTTAAAAAAAATACTGGACAGTAATTTAGCACAAATCAACAACATTTATTTCCAACAAGATAAAAATAAAATCTCTAATATTAATTTCACAAAATGTTTAATAATTGGTAGGATAGCCCTTATTCTTTAACACAGCTGCACATCTTTTGGGCAGATTGTCCACCAGGCCAATGTAGCGTTCCTTTGGTATTGCATACCAAGTGTTGTCTATTTCCGTCCATAATTCGTTCAAATTTTTGGGTTTAAGAGCAGTTATGTGTTGCTCTACATCGTTCCAAAGGTTCTCTATAGGATTAAGATCCGGCGATTGAGCTGGCCATTTTAAAACGTCAATGCCACTTTGATCCAAACAACACTTCACTATGTTTTGAATCGTTGTCGTGCTTGAAACGCCATCTAAGTGGCATGTTTCCCTCTGCATATGGAATCATTGTACTCGAATTGGGGACTTTGAATTTTTCTTAAACACGTGTGGCTTGTGTTGTACAATACATACACGCAATTTTTTTTCATGAAGTCTTCTAATTGTTCGTGAGGAGACGTCGATACTAAATTTTGTTGAAACTTCAGTTGAGGTTTTAAAGGGGTCCGCAACTGAAGCTTTATAAATATCTATCTAGTTTTTGTTTTACGTTTTTTACTAAAACCTATCAAGAAAAATTATGAAAATGTCGATTGTGATAAATTAGTGTCCAGCTCAGATTAAACACTTCTTGCAATAAATCAAAAATTTAAATAAAAAGGACAAAAGAGAATAGAAAAAAATAACGGTGCATACTGATCACGCCATACACAACACATGTGGGTAAGATGTTTACTTAATATCCATACCTTAACCGTAGATTGAGCTTCAAAAAAATTCATAATTCTTCCTATGTATCATATTTGATACACACTGAACAACGAATGAAAACAACTCTTAAAAAAGTACAAATGTTTGTTTTTTTTTATTTGTTTTTATTGAGACTGTTTAAATTATACAATATTTAATAAAATTTTAATTTATGGACTACTACTAATGCAATCTGCGCAAATACTTTTAAAGTGCTTCTCATTGCAGCATGGCTTTTTGCACAAGCAGCAGAAATAAGACGTCCATTTATTTTTGTTTTCGCCCGAAGTGTAACACTTTTGGCATCTTGCACGTTTTTTTTTTGCAGAATCTTCAACATTTCTTTTTTTAGAAGGACCAGCTTCACTGTCATTTGACTCATTAAAATTTTGATTTGAAAGTTTTGAGTATATCATCAAAGAAAATTCACTTCGAGGAAGGTTTTTATGTTTTTCCATATATGGCTTTGCGAGTGAGATTGCCAACTCATGAAGAAAACACTTACGTTTTGTATGTTTCTGAGTAGTTTTCCAATTTGTGTCTACTTCGTTATAAATAATATAGGCGTTTAAAGCAGAAACATCAATTATGTTCGAAAAAACAGTCATTGTCCAGCGATTGTTTTTACGTTTGCAGCTGTAACTACTTAACATTTTGTCAACGGTGTCAACTCCTCCTTTAGTGGAGTTATAAAACGATATTATTTCGGGTAGTTTCTTTGGACCGTTCAAAACTTTTTGATCATGATGCATTGTGCTCATTGCAATTGTGCATTTGCCTTTGTGGCTGATATAACTAACAAGAGTTGTATTAGGGGTAAAAGCGAATGATGACTCATATCTTGGTACTTTTTTGCATACTAACAGCTTTGGAGGAATTGATCTTTTATTTTTCCGCATTGTTCCAACCATTGTTAAATTTCGTTGCAAAAGTTTTTGACCAAGACTGTGCGAAGAAAAAAAGTTATCCATTGTAACGTTATGCCCATTGTAACGTTCACCCTGATTTCGCTCTGGAACGCCAGATACATCTTTGCCCAAATACGGCTGCATTTTCCACACATAACATGAACGCGAATCAACAAGCACCCAGAACTTTAGACCATACCGCTCTGGTTTTGATAGTATATACTGTCGAAATTTACAGCGCCCATGAAAACCTAAAAGTTGCTCATCTACAGTCACACAGTCATTTGGGTTATAAAACTGTGATAGACTTTTAGACCATTTGTCCCAAAGGTTCCTTATTGGCGCAAACTTATCCGAACTTTTCTGAGCACGCCTGGCTAAAACGTTATCAAACCGTATGATTTTGTGAATGTTCAAGAATGATCTTTCAGACATTATTAAACGAAATATGGGCCTTCCATAATATTCATCAAACATATTATATAAGGTCTCATTTTTGGATCTATAATGCAAAAGATATATTTACATTTTCTTTTGAAAAGCTATTATTTTTATTTACTTGTACACACCGCCCAATAATAAAACAGCTACATCATCTACATCAATATGGTTGACACCGTTGAGATGTTTTCCATAATTGTTAGTGTTTTCGATTATAATTTTTGTTACTTGTGGCGAAAAATATAATAAAAAGGAGTCCCGAATATTACAAACACGACTTGAAGCAGATCTTGTAACACCTAAAAGCATTGGTCTCATATTTGTTCTTTTTTCAAATTACTTTTTATTTACCTGGGCGCATATTGACGATATTTTCCGTTCCCAATCTTCCAGTTGAGCAAGGCTCTCTTTGCCAAGAAGTTCCATCTTTGGCTATATATGATGGATCAGAACTTGCGTTGTGAATTTCGTCATCATCAGAGCTACTTTCCTGATCTTCCAACTCGTCATCAGATATATTCGAAATATCAGAGACATCTGATAAATCTCCATCTTCTCCACCAGAACTCTCGTTAAGAACATCATTTACAAGTTCTTCCAAAGTCAAAAACCGTGAACTAGACATTTTAATAAATTAACACAATCAAATATCTTTTTTCAAACAATAAAAATGCACAAAATAGCACGAGCGGCAAAAAAATTACACTTGTTCTATACAAAATTCACAAAACTTTAGTATGTATCAAATGTGATACAAAGACAATATTATGAACTTTTTCAATTTCTCATAGCATACTTACATTTATTTTTTCAAACGATGTTTTAAATACGGGAAATAACAATATATACAAATTGTGAAAACAGGTGTGCCATATAGTGTTGCCATTCAGAAAAATTTTTGAAATAAAAACGAAATGTATCATTTTTGATACAAAGCTCGATTAACGGTTAAACAAAATAAATGCATTTGAATGCAACGTACATGTAATGTGCTAACCTAATGTCCACCACTGTATATATGAAAAGTTTATTAAGATAACCCAAGTTTCAACCATTAAGTAATTTTAATTTTTAGGCATGCGTTCGTTTTTCTTTCTATTCAGAAAGATAATTATTTATTTAATATGGACAACCTTGCCTAAAAATTAAAATGACTTAATAATTAATAATATTTGTAGTTCGAAAAAAAAAAAACAATAAAACTTAACCCAACTTTCGTTATTGATCTTACCACGTTTGCCTCGTATACCTAACTATTTTAAAATTACCACTTTTACTTTTGAAAATTTTAAGCATTTTCCGAACGCTACCATGACGGAAGAAGTGACAAAGTGACGAGCACCTTTTCGAATTAAAATCAAAAGTAAAGATATTGTGTAAATTTTTGTAACGAATTTCCGTCGTTCCTTGTCAAGTTTGATTTAGAGTTTTCTGAAAACGAGAAAAGACACTGAAATGGCACAGAGCCGAAACCGGTTTGTCACCAAACCAAACTTGACAAGGGACAAAACACCCTGTCGAAATATCCAGTCAAGAATTAAATAGATTGTATTTCCGTAAAATTGTCTGCATAAATGCTTCAATATTTCGCACAAGACTGCATAATATTTTACCAAGCCCTATTATTTATTGTAACATATAAATTTTTAAAATACTCTCATTGCTAAATTTTTCTTTGATTTATTATTTTATGCAAAATAATGTTTGGTTGAATAATTATGAAGCTTTAAATATCGATTACAACAGATATCTTTATTTTTCGCGACACAGGAAATTCATGCAAAAATATCGTCTAAACTTAAAAATTTACATAAAAAACATAAATGTCTTACCTTCCGAAAAGTGGATGCCATAGGGCTATATTTGGATCACCTCTTATTCCAGGAGCATCGTTGTTAGAGGAACTCGCTCCAAATATGTTAACTTTTTGTTTTGTGGGTTCACTGCTTGATTCGATACTGATATTACCAAAAGTCCTTGGGGATGGAGGCACTATTTGTCCATTACTTAAAAACTGTCTTTTAATTTCTGTATTACACTCCTTAGAACTATGTTCTGAACTTCGTTGAAACTCATTGGCCCTTTTAAGGAAGTTTGACGGTAAATTCTTTACGTTTGGAATTGAAGAGGTTAACGATTGACCCACATTATGTTCAGGGTCCAATAGATTAGATAAAGATTTGCATGTTAGTCTGGGTTTATCTGTGATTTGTCTTTGACTGTTGTTGGAATATTGTTTTGATTCGAAAGACTGGCGAGCTGCGACTGAGCTCCTTAAATTATACGACTTTTCTGGCAGTGAAATATTGTTGCTGCAATTATTTATTTGATTTTTACACACAGACGTGTTTGCTTGTTTATTATTTGAATAAATGACTTTTTGTTTCCTTTCTTCAATTAATTTTGGTAAAGTCTCAATATTACAATTTGACTTGTTTATTGATGATACTGTATTATCTGCTGCTACCAATGGTGTCGCGTGATGCGATGAGTCTACTTTAAGTTGACTCAATTGAAGCACGCTTTGCATCTGATGCTGCACGATCTTTTGAAAAAGTGATAACTCTTCATTTGTTTTAAACTGGTGCTGAAAGTTTTGCAACCAAGTGTTTAAAACGGTTTGTGCAGACATTTTATTATTAGTGGTAGTAGTTTTTAAAATTTCCCGTAAATTTTTTATACCATTAAGCCCAGAATTAAAGAATGGAACACTATCCGGACATTTTTCTTTTAATGCTATTGGCTCTTTTACGGTCTTTCCAATATCCTGAGAAATTTGTCCTAAATAGGGCAGCCAAAGCATCTGGTTCAGAACCGCCATTGTAGCAGAATTGACGTCTGATGTAAAAGTCGGATCTGCTTGCAAAAATTGTCCATATTGTTGTCTATTTTCAGATAACGCATCCGATGTATTAGTTTGCATTGGAGTTATGTTATTTGTAACTTGGCTATTATTAATGCTTAAACTATTTTTTGGTTGAGTCGACGTATGGTGATTCTGTCTAGGCGATTGTAAATCGTTTAGTAACTGGTCCTCTATTTGCTCACCAGATAATTGTTGATTCACATCAGCTTCCAGGGTATTAAACGTCGTTGATTTTTCTACTTCTAGTTCATTTTTTAAAATAGCTTCCAGCTGAGCCATTGAAATGACAAGTATATTAGGATTCTGTATAATTTCTGGGTAGGCAAAAGCTTCTGGCAATCTTAGTTCAGGCCTTGTAGTAATTAAGAGTGGTATTTCCCTAGCAGGCGATGCTAAAACGGCACCAAGTCTGTCTTTTGGAACAAGAATTGGATCAGGGACTTTCCATTGGGTATTTCGTATAAGCAAACGAAGTTGTGTTAATGGATCAGGATCTTTGTCCATCATTGCTAATTTGCCAACATTTTGAACAACTGGTTTATTAAGCCGTAAACGTTTCTTTAGTGGTCCTTCATGCTCAATGTCGCTTTCATTTTCATCATCATCAATTATTACCGTTTCAATAAACCCACTAGACTCTGCTAATTTCGAAGTATATATCGGCTTTATATTTGATATAGCAGAATTTCTCTGGTTTTCTGGATCTATTGATTCTCTCCGGTGCTGTGTTGTTAATGCATTTAACTTGATGAATTGTTCTAAAATTAGGGTTTTTAATGTGTCCGATGACGATGCTAGTGATGGTGCTTGCTCTTGTTGCGATGATTTTATTACATCGGAACTTGATGTGACAGCACACTGGCTACGCGACTCTGATGGTGGGCAAACTTCCTCACGCTTTTTGTAACTAAGGTCTTTAACTGACTCTTCAATTTCACTTACTGAAAGTAACTTAGTACTGTTGACATCCGTAATGTCATCAATAGGTTCAATATTTTGCGAAGGTTCTGATGGTTCGGCCACTGATGTAGTCGAATGCAAAATGACATGAGGTTCTGATAAAATATCAGATGAGTGTTTATCGAAGGACTCCATATAAGTATTTGACTGGAAAAGTTCTCCATTCAAACCTTCTATTTCCCCTGCCTCATTAAATGACAAACATTTTGGAGGTTCACTAACATCTGCTATAAGTTGAACAACCATTTCGTTTGCTTCATGTAAAGTTTCCTGATGTAATTGGTCCATTGTAGCTTTTGTAATAATTTCATTCGCCTGAATCAAATTGTTTTCGCAACTTGTCTTTACAAGAGTATCTATTAAATCTGCATCGCTGTTTGCGTTATCATCGCAGTTTTGGAGAAGATCGGCATCGTCAAGCAGGTCTTTTAGATTTTTAGTTTTAGCCTCCAAACTCTCTGAATTCTCTTCAGATAATTGTATATTAGAAACTAAAGCATTTTTTTCTTTTTCAATATTAAAATCTTTGCTGGAAGCAAGAACGCAGTTTTGAACACAATTTGTAGCACTCGGTGTTTTAATGTTTTCATTTGATTCACTCTCATATTCTGATATAGACACATTATTTGACAAAAATAACCCAGTTTTTGGACATAAATGAAAAGAAATTTCTTTTTCGGCATCCTTCTCCGTTTGATATGTGTATTTTGTATCCAATGGTGCATCCGATTTAAAGGGTAGGTCAATACAATTTTTGTTAATATCCATATCATCCGCATCCTGTTTTAAAGGAACCGCGGGTATATTTTCGGCCAAATCGTTTGGATGCAGATCATTATGAAGCGTTAATCCTTTAATCATTTTGGATTCAAATTTCGCATTTGTTTGTAGTAGAAAGTTGCGTTCTTCAGAGGGGTTTGTGTTAAAATCTAGATTCGTCCGTGCTAAAAAACTTGTATTATTTGCCATTGTAGAACAATCGACAGTGCTACTAGATTTAAATTTCTTTACAGTTTTCCCACTATGAGTTTTTTTCCCATTTTTTTTCGATTTTTTGCTGCTCGTTATGGACTTCAAATTATTAAATGTCAGCGGATTGTACACTGTTTCAATTTTATTAACGATATCGGGCAATTTATTGGGTAAATCATTGCAAACAACATCTTTATTTTCAAAATGATTGTTCGAGATATTGCTAGCATCACGATTGTTCTCCTTTTTTACTTTCAATAAGGGCGTAGGATAAAACTTTATTACCCTTGACGTTGTAGGATCTGATCGTGGAATGGCCCGCCATCCATTTGATGTCTTTGTGATGCGTATGCGATTTCTTTTGTCGTAGTCCTCGCAACGAACTTCGACTATACGAGTATCATCTTGTTTTACCCATAAAAATATTGGATTGACTCTAGCAATTAATTTTCTTTCATCATCTAACGTGCATGTTTGTGATGCCAATGTTGAGAGTTTTATAGAATTAATATTTTTTAGTTTGTTTGAGCAACCAGTACTCACGGTTTTACATTGAGCTTTATCGAATTTTGCATTTATTTCTTTCTTTTCGACACAAAACTGGTTTAGATTCCTATTTAATGTCGGACCCTTAGACAACGATGTAGCCTTAACACTTGCACTACTACCGCAACACTTTTGTTCATTTTTTATATCTCTTAAAAGTCCTTTTGGTTTAATATGGTCCTCTACTTTTAGATGACCAAACTTTGGTTTTGTTTTTTTGTTTGCTCTCGTCTTTCTTCTAAAATTTGACTCTTCTTCAAATACCAGAAATATGTCACGAGCAACTTTCCGCCGTTCAGACTTTCTATGAACTACTTCTTCAACAACAGTTTCTTTTGGTGTATTAAACACCAACTCCTTTTTAATGCACTTTTCTTTTTTGATATCAATTATTTGTTTTCGCGCTGAGTGTTTTGAAGCATCAAAATATTTCACGCTTTTTCCATTTTTGCCTCTATTTATGGCATTGTTTCTCGGCATATTGCGACAGCAATTTTATTGCCTAAAATGTTATAAAAGCCATTTTCATCCTTAGTTTAAAATTTTCAAATAAAATACATATGTACATATGCATGTATGTAGGTTCTTATCAAAGTGAAAAGATATTCCAATAGCTTGGGAAGTCAATTATTTACATACATTTATAGATATATCAATTTTCTTTGTGAGCTATTAGTTTAAAAAACAAAACCCAATTATAAAATCGATTCTATTTTATATGTATATCGTAGTAGCGTATACTATTGAAAACGGGCGTATAGTTATTTTGCACAGACGAATCGTTGTTTTAAGAATAAGTGTGGTCAAATTTTTATTTTTTTATTCCTAGGAATATAGTATCTTGTCAGTCATAACATGGCGTCTTGGCTAGCCATAAATCTGTTCAGCCATTGCACACTTTACTGCTCGCACATAAATTTGGCTAGTCAAGACCGTCGCTGTTCATGGTCGCTTCATGATCAAACCGTTATCCGAACAAATCTCAAACAACTTTGTCATGCCATTACACGGGCAAAATAAAAAGTATGTATGTGTGTGTGCGGTCGGCTGTAAGCACCCATACATATACTATGCAAAAGCTACCATACAATATCGATGAGAGACAAAAAAATTATGCTAAAGCTGAACAGGAACACCTACATGTATTTTTCAAACAGAAGATGGCGAACACTTTTCTCTCGTTGCTCTCTCAATGTGCGAACAAATTTAGGCTAGTCAAGACGTAGTATTATGGCTGGTCAATGACGTAGTATTAGGGCTAGTCAAGAGTTGTGTTACCATATTTGCCGTAAATTTAGTTAAAGTTTTTAATTTTTTTCCCCGTTTTTACATATGTATTTATAGATTTGGCTCCCCACATGAACTATTTACCACTACACATAATTGTATAAAATATAATGATTTATTTTATACTACATTTACACTTACGCAAAATCTAGTAGATTCAGCTCAAATCTCGAAGAAAATCTCTGCCGTTTACACCATAGACTACTAATATATTCTGTGGTTTACACCACTTCTTTTGGACGTATTATTGGATTTCATTTTCATAACAAAAACAGCTGACTGAAGAAAGAATAAGAAATTGGCTCTAAACTTAATTAAATTCGTGCTACAATTGTTTTTATACACATAATTACATATGTAATATTACTTACACTTTATTCATTATTGTTTTATGCATATTGAAAACACTTATTTGAAACTTTTATTATTTTTTAATGTTGCTGCAAATATTTTGTTTCTACCGCGCTTTTTTTTTATTACAAATGTCAAAATTTTCTTGTTCAGCGCTGTATATTTCCGTACATTAGCCAAAAATACATAGTTGCATCATTTAGTATTACAAGATTTTGAGAGATTTTGCCAAAATCTAGTTCGTAAGTAGATTTTGTTTTGTATGGGTAATCTGGTAGAATTGAACTAGATTTCGCTCAAAATCTCATAAGTACCAGATTTTGCGTAGGTGTAAATGTAGTATAAATTAAATAAATGAAAAGAATATTTTTACAATAATTTAGCAACAAAAGAACAAAATATGTACAAAAATGCATAAATAAAACCAAGTTAAATTAAGCTTATACTAAATGTACATCTACGCAAAATCTGGTACTTATGAGATTTTGAGCGAAATCTAGTTCAATTCTACCAGATTACCCATACAAAACAAAATCTACTTGCGAACTAGATTTGGCAAAATCTCTCAAAATCTTGTAATACTAAATGATGCAACTATGTATTTTTGGCTAATGTACTGAAATATACAGCGCTGAACAAGAAAATTTTGACATTAGTAATAAAAAAAGCGCGGTAGAAACAAAATATTTGCAGCAACATTAAAAAATAATAAAAGTTTAAAATAAGTGTTTTCAATATGGTTAAAACAATAATGAATAAAGTGTAAGTAATATTACATATGTAATTATGTGTATAAAAACAATTGTAGCACGAATTTAATTAAGTTTAGAGCCAATTTTTTATGCTTTCTTCAGTCAGCTGTTTTTGTTATGAAAATGAAATCCAATAATACGTCAAAAAGCATTGGTGTAAACGGCAGAGATTTTCTCCGAGATTTGAGCTGAAATCTACTAGATTTTGAGTAGATGTAAATGTAGTATTAAATTAAATAAAAGATAAGTATAAAACTTGCATTACCATATTTTTACACCTTTTCTAATAAGTAAAATCGAAGCAGCGGAATCGGTCCATAATTAGGGCCTTAATCAGTTCTACTATTAATTATGGCTCTAGGGAAGAAGAGAGTAAAAATAGCAAAATAAGAATAAATATTATTACCTTTTGCAATATTGGAAATATATTTTATCCCAATGAATTTCGTAGTTTTTGATTATTTAGTGAAATCTAACAACCTGTACTGTGCGGTGCATCTACATATGTATGTATGTACTTTTATTTCATAGTAAGTGTTAAAATGATAATAGAATATACAAAATGTCTATTATAAAACAAGCAATATCGAAATACCCATAAGCTACTCCTCTCAGTAATTACCCGTGTTCTACCCACGGATATAATAATCACAGAACATACACAGAATACCCAACAATGACATTTGAAAAATCTTAAAAATTTTAAATTAGTACAATACAAATAGAAACAATACAATTTTTTATCCCTTTTATAATCGAGGCAATTTTGTTGTAAGTTGTCGTATCCAGTTACACTTCGTCTTGACTGTTCATAAATATGTTTGCACATTGAGAGAGCCTCTCCAAAATAACGAGAGAAAATGGGTTCGTGGTCTTCTGCTTAAAAAACACTACCCAAATGGTTACTGCGTGGCTGTCACCTTAGATGTAAAAAATGTAATACCCAGAATCGGTTAAAAATCATACAATGAAAGTCTGCCAAAGAAGATGGTATACTACCACAAAAGCAATATGGACCTACACACTTATCCTTGATCGAAAAAATTCGCTGAGGTGAGAGCGCGGGGACATGGAGTATTATACAATCCAGTTCCTGAGCGGGCACGGTCCTTACAGACAGTTTCTATATCGTTTCGGACTTATTGAAACACCTTTATCTCCGCATTGCCAAGATCTGATAGAAGATGCTGAACATGTCTCCTTCTGCTATCCTAGATTAAGTTTCGAAAGACAGTACCTACAAGGACAGCTAGGTAGTGAAATAGAAGTCAACAATATCATCCAGCTGATGATGGACTCACCTGCGAGTTGAGGACATAACGCAAATTATGTGAAATTCGTTCTTTTAGAACTCCTAGGAAATTAGATAGGCTTAGTGGAGGTCAAGTAACCTACCCATTCCGGCGAAGAAATACTTTGCGGTCATACCGCGGGGATTGGGAAGGCGTTTGCGGTGTATTAGCTTATTAAAGTCTCGCACAAAGCCTTTCGTTATAAACCTCGTTATAAATATATGCAGATAGGGCCAAGTTCAGGCTATTATCGGATAGCTGAACGATCTGCGGATATGTAGGATATCTGCGATAAATAAGCATAAGCGGCGAAGTTCACGGGCGTGCTAAAAATCTAAGAAGAACCTGAAGACGGTTCTGCGACATGGCGATTAGAAGCCGCCATAAAAAAGCATCCCCCTCAAGAAGCACTCTAGAGAGGTGTAATTAGAACAGTGACATCTTCGTGGTTTCTTTAGTCAGAGTAAAACCCAGAAGCGTCTGCCTCATACTGCGCGGCTTCCTTGTCAACGTCTGTTAAGGGTAGAATCCCGGAATAGAGTGCAAAGTTCTAAAGAAATAAATCCAGTTACGGTGTTGGGGGTAATAACTCCAGTGCCGGCAGCTTTGGGTGGTGCGCGAGCAGACTACCAGTCGTCGATATCCAATGACTTCAATGTTATCCCAGTAAGCTTGGCTATGATAACTCAAAATACGGCAAGCATGACCAAGTCAAATTTTAAGATATGGCACCTTCTTCACATAGGCCGGAGCTCCCCAAATCAACCGGTGGCTGCAATGTTAGCCCGGTTTCGAGCTAAGCTGGAATAGTAGAAAAGATCATAAGTACAGAGTGGGAACTGGAAAAACCCCCAATCAGAAAAATACAGTTACTGAAAAGGATAAAAGATGTACTGATGAGGAAAAAGATATTGGTCGCAGGACGCCTCCGAATGCCGACTCTCAAAAAAGTGATTCATTCTTCGACTTGAGTAAACTCCTAAGTCTAATGGACCATGTGAAAAATCGAAACAGTGTTCATCATGCCATTAAGAAACAAGTTCGGTCAATAATATATTCTTATAATAAAGCACGCGATGCGATAGAGTAATGTTCGGCCCAAATCAAAGATGCATTCGATCAAGCAACGCAAAGATCTCAAAAGTGTGGCCTCGTAAGAGAGAGTCGAAAAGAAGGTAAGAGTGAAGTAGTAGCCCAGATGCCGACCCCAAAAAAAGCAAAACGTACCTCCCAAAAAACTAAAATGCATATAGGCAGCAGTCGGAGAAAATCTAATAGAGGTTGAAAACCAAAACAGAATCGAACTGAGAGCTGAAAGCAAATGGGTTACAAAGAGTAACGGCAAAAATAATAGATTGCGCAAACCTAAGCCTGATAAAAATGTGATAGCCGCCAAGGGACAGGTTTCCTATGCCGACATTCTGGAGAGGAGGTCATCAAAGTGCGTAGAACCAAATTAGGATATATTCTGTTAGAATTAAAGGCGCCAACAAAAATCCACGTAGTATACTCAGTGAAAGAATAGAAAAGTTACTAGAGGGATGCGTGAAAGTGCGAACGCGCAAAGAGGAAATTTAAATACTCTGTAAGGAAATAGATGAGCTAATGAGAAAGTCGGAAATATGCCAAGCCTTCGCCAAGATGTTGTAGATGTCCGAACTGGACGAATCTATAGTAAAGTCTATGTGGGAAGCATACAGTGGCACAAAATATGCTAAAATAACCGTTACTAAGTGCTTTAGATGCCTCGGCTTTAATAATAAATCGAGGACCTGCCCTTCGAACACCGACAGATCCCGATGTATAAAATGCGGCGTAGAGGGTCATATTGCTAGAGACTGCAAAGGTGAAGCAATTGTTCGCTATGTAAAGCCAATGGCGGGGCGGAGTTAAAACATGTAACAGGTAATCATAAGAACAAACGAAATGGGGAGGATACTCCTTAATGCTTTTTCAAGACTAGACGTGGTTCTGGCAAATGAGGGTGATTCATACACGTTTAGGCGCGGAAGCACCTTAAGTTTCTTTGTACTAACTAAGTTAGGGATGTGAAATGGCAAGTTAGTGAACTCTACGCTCATAGTGACCACCAGGATATATTATTTTCGTTGATATATAGAATCCACGAATTTAAGCCAAAAGGAAAAGCAAGATTGAGCCAATGCAAATTTCGACCATGTTGTGTTTATTTAAGAGATCCGCACGCGTTCATGGTTGTAACGAAACTGACTTTATTGCAATATTCTTTCAATTCTTAAGTTTACAAAGTTGCAATTAAGTGTATTAGACTGAACGATTTGGTGATGTTAATGGGTGTGACTCTTCGTCATTTGGGCTCAGCTGATCTGTATCAATTATTGGAAGATTACGAGGTTTGATCTGGTTGATATGTCGTCTGCAAATTCCTTTCTCTGTGCTTATGATAAAAATGACTTTGCCAATTTTAGCTTGAATGTAGCCTGGTATCCACTTCTTCCCCTTACCATAATTTCTGACGTAAACGGGGTCATTGCTTTGATATTTTGACGAACTTGAAGAATTTTGTTTGAACTGTTTAGAAGATTCGAATAGTTGTGACCAGATTGTACGAATGGGTCTGCCTCGCATAAGTTCTGCAGGAGATTTGCCTTCAGATGTTGGCATAAACCGATAAGTCGAAAGAAATTTATGGATAGCATCTTTTATTGACAGAAGTTTTGAATGTTCTGACAAAACGTTCAGCCAACCCATTAAGGGCTGGGTGAAACGGCGTGGTTGTGATATGGCAAATACCAAGTGTTGTACAAAATTGTTCGAATTTTTCAGAGCTAAACTGCGGACCGTTGTCGCTAACGATTGTATTGGGTATTCCTTCGATGGAAAATATTGCAGACAGAGCCGAAATAGTGTCTTCTGTTGTTGTTTTTTTCATTGATGAAATGTATGGAAACTGGGAAAATGCATCGACGCATACGAGCCACATGGAGTTAAAAATTGGCCCAGTGAAATCTACGTGTACTCTGTCCCAAGGTTTCGATGACTTTGGCCAGCTTTCATATTCCTTAGAAGGGGCTTGATTTGAACTTTGCATATTTCGCAACCAGAACAAATTCTTGCAATATCAGAATCGATGTTGTTCCACCATACATGTTGCCTAGCAAGTTGCTTCATCTTAACAACTCCCCAATGTCCGACATGCAATAGTTTTAATATTCGCTTCTTTAAAGCGTCTGGTATAATGACACGAATATAATCCGTTTCTAAGCAAAGTAAGTTATTGTAAATGGCTAAATTATGTCTGCGATTGAAAAATGGTTTAAGGTTTAATTGTTCTTGAGAAAGCCTGTCCGGCCAACCATGTTTTACGAAATAATAAACGGCGCGTAAAGTTTTGTCAACTTTAGCTTCTTTGTGAATCTGTGCCTTTAGAGGAAACTCATCAAGTGATATTAACAAACATGAGTCCTCTTCCTTATAGAGACTTTCATCTGTCCCAATAGGTAGACGCGATAATGCATCTGCATTACAATGATCGGCAATATTACTATCTTTATTTCAAATTGATAAGCCATGAGCGTAATAGCCCAGCGTTGAATGCGATGCGCAGTCTTAGTAGGTAATTATTTATTAGGATTTAAAATGCTCACCAGTGGTTTATGGTCGGTAATAAGGGTAAACTTACGACCATACAGGAACTGATGAAAACGTTTAACACCAAATATAATTGAGAGAGCCTCCTTTTCAATTTGGCTGTAGTTTGTCTGATGTTTGTACAGTGTCTTAGAGGCAAAAGCGATTGGCCTTTCAGAACCATCTGGATACAGGTGTGAAATAACAGCACAGATGCCGAAGGGAGCTGCAACCGTAGAAAGCGTAAGCGGCAAGTTGTCTTGAAAATATGACAGCCGCGTTGCGTTAATTAAGTTTTTCAAAAGATTATTGTTGACTTTTTCCCCAACGGAAAGGAACGTTGTGTCTGCGTAACATGTTTAGTGGAGCTGCAACGGTTGAAAAGTTTGGCACAAAGTTGTAATAATAGTTGACTTTGCCCACAAAAGCTTCTGATTCTTTGATATCTTGTGGTGGTTTCAAATTTGTTACGGCGAGAACACCAGTTTCGTCTGGCAATATACCTTCAGCACTGATTTGCCGGCCTAGGTATGTAATTTTCTGCTGTAAAAACGTACACTTCTCTTTCTTGCATCGTATACCATTAGATTACAATATATGAAATACCTGTTCGAGTCGCTGGAGATGTTGTTTTACAGTTGGTGCTGATATTATGATATCATCCAAATAATTGGCACATCCTTCAATGCTGTGATGTAGCTGTTCGATGTACTTTTGAAAAATAGCTGGGGCACTAGCTATGCCATAGGGCAAACATTGATATTGGAAAAGTCCAAGCGGTGTGTTAATTACCATTATTACTTTTAACGTATCATCCAACTCCATTTGAAGATAGGCATCCTTCAAGTCGATTTTTGAAAAATATTTACCGTTGCGGACGGTATGAAACAAACTTTCACGAGTTGGAAGCGGGTACTGTTCTATATCGATTTGCGAATTGACAGCCACTTTAAAATCCCCGCATATACGAATCGAATTATTTGGTTTTTTTGCTAGTACAATGGGAGAAACCCAGTCACTGAACTTTATTGGCATAATAATTTTTTGTTCGACAAGTCTTTCTATTTCCTTTTTAAACTGAGGCATTTGCGCGAACGGAATTGTTCGACTTCGAAAAAATTTCGGTTGGGCATCAGGCTTTAAACGAATACTTGCCCTAAAATTTTTCACCGTAGCAAGAGATAGTCCAAACACCTCACCATATTTCTCGCAAAGTTCTTTTAACTGACCACTGTCTTTTCCCGAAACGGAATTTATTTGCGTAATATGCAAACCAAATGTATTAAATATATCAAATACGAACAAATTTTCACCCGCGTTGGTGTTTACAACAATTAAAACCACTTCCTTTTCACGAACACCACATTTCATATTTATGTGCAATGCACCTAATATAGGTGTTATTTTTTTCCAAAACCATATAAAATTCTTTCTGTTTTTATTAATGTTGGTTTATTCAACTGTTCAAATGTTTTTAAATTAATAATTGAAATTGATGCACCAGAGTCCATTTGAAATTTAAATCTTTGATTATTAATTTCAACATAGATTTCACTCTTTGAATTCCCTGTTTTTATTTTGCCTGAAATTCCATAAATTGTTTCAATCATATCAATGTTATTGTTTGGTTCTCTGTTTTTGTGCACTTTTTTGTATTCTGTTTTTTGCTTTGACATACACACGGGCGTTATGTGTCTCTTTTTTCCACATTTACAGCAGATTGCATTTTTTAATTTACACTCTTCTCTTTTATGAGTATTAAAACATCCTGAACACGATTTATATTTATTGTTTTCTGTTTTGTATTTTTGGAGTACATTTTCAACAGAACGTTTTTTTTACTGAGTTTATGTCTATTGTTTTTTCACTTGAAGTTTCTTTTAATGTTGCCATTGTTCTTGTTGTTGCTTCATAAGATTCTGCAATAAGTACTACGTATGCGAGTGTTGTTTTCTGCTTCTGCAAAGCAGCAGAGCTAACCGCATCGTGTGGTGTATTCACAATTATTTGATCACGTATCATGTCATCAACATAATTTGCTGAGCATATTTTGGAGTTGCAGACAAACTTACAGTCTCTCGCCAATCCACGAAGATCTGCAATCCACTCTTTATATGTTTGTGTGTCCTTCATTTGTCTTTTGAAAAAATTATAACGAGCTGCTACTATGTGCTGACTAACTGAAAAATGTTCCGTTAGTTTTTCGGTTAGTTATTGGTATGTTTGATTTTCAAGGCTTGTTACGCCGAATAAATTTTTGAGCAAATCAAACACCTCTGCTCCGCAGCATGATAAAAAAAAACGATATTTCTGAATTCACTGAGTAAGCTACAAAATGTTGTTGTAGTTGTTGTAAATATGAGTCGATATTTCTGAATTCACTGAGTAAGCTACAAAATGTTGTTGTAGTTGTTGTAAATATGAGTCCCATTGTGGTTGTTCTTCTTTATTGAACTTATGGAACGCTGGTACCATCAATTGGTCGCTGAGTTTCGCTACGGGAGCAGCCTCGGGTTTGTTTTCCAGAATAGATTGCATCCACAGTTGTTGCTGGGTTAGCAAATTTTTTGTGAATTCTTGCTGTTGTTCTAACAGAATTTCAATACCGCTTAAATTGACTGTTGCCATTCTTGTAGTTTTTGTAACACTTGCACAAATTGAATAATTGAAAAAACGTACTATTCGTATTACTTTGTATTAAATTTTTTATTGTTACCTACAAGAAGCACTGTTTGTTTAAATTTGTTATTATTTTGCTTGTTATATCACACGATTTGTTCTATACTGTACATGTATGTATGTTGTTTGTTTTTTTCTTTTTTTTTTATTTGTTGCGAAAAAAAACTTGCTTGTTTTTATGTATTTAGTTTTTTTTCAATATTTTTAAGCACACACACTTTCCAAGAATAACTGCACAATAGTTTTTTACAATAAATTTCACTCTATTTTTTTTAATCACTCGTCACTCACTTGTTGTGTTTATTCAAAAGATCCGCACGCGTTCATGGTTGTAACGAAACTGACTTTATTGCAATATTCTTTCAATTCTTAAGTTTACAAAGTTGCAATTAAGTGTATTAGGATTAAATGTTGTAATTTAATAGGAATAAGTAATATTAGGATTTTAGGTATTATTAGTAATAATTTAATTAAGTATTAAATATATTACAGACCAAGAGGCATTTTCGGGGTACAACAAATAGAAAGGCGATGTTAAAATAGTGACGGAACTAATTGCAGCTAGACTGAAGACTACAAGCGACGCATCAATTCCAGCAAAGCGTTCTAATAACAGAAGAAAAGAAATATACTGGTGGAACGAAGAGATTGCAGAGTTGAGAAGGAAGTGTATTCGATCGAGGAGGCAATACCGAAGAAGCCGCCTAAGACAAAACGTTGATGCAAAAAAGGAGGCATATAACAATGCGCGAAAATGCCATTAGCCACAGCAATATAGAAAACAAAAACACTCTTATGCCCACATTTTAAAAGAGGGTTCACAGATATCGTTTACAAATAATTCGAAATAAATCGGCCGGGCCTGATCAATGATAAAGTATTTACCTAATTATGCACTGAGAATTTTAATGTTCGTATGTAATGCAATGTTACGGCTTGGCTTCTTCCCATGCGTTTGATAAAGTCTGACATGATGAGCTACTTAAAAAAATAACCCACAACTAGGGCCGCCATTATATATCACTTATACAGCGGATATGCCAGCAAGCAGATGACACTGCATTTATAAGTGTCAATGAGCTAGAACATTAGCTAAAGACATGAAGGAAAAATTGTTTACCTGTGACAATAACAAATGCCACTGTTCCAGTGGAAACCCACGCGAAATATTTGGGTATTCACCTTGATACGTCATATTTAACGCATAACAAATATATATTTTTTTTAAGAATTCAATTGAACGGTGAACAGTTAGTAATAACAAAGAAATAACAAAAAATAAAAATAATATAATATGCTGTATGTAAAAAAAAAACACCAACATATAGTGCATGGTTAAACAGGTTGGAACAATTGATAGTGAGTGTATGAGCGCACCAAATATTAATGAACAAAATATAAAAGGTAATAACAACAATGCTTATTACTCTTTTTCTTACACAAATGCTAATAATGCAATAAACAATACAAATAATAAAAAAAAAGATGACAGTGTTTTTTAAGTGCCAGGCCAATTGACCGAACGCGTTCATTGTCAGCAAATATAAATATATATGCTACAGAAACAACAAATTCAACAAATAAAACTAAAGAAACAAATAATACACAAAAAATAGCACAAGAAAAAGAACCATGTACTGAATCTAAATGCGTGCAAACTGGTATAGATCGGTACATAACCGTAACGAAGAGGAAATCGAGTCCTAAGTCTTCACAACAAGAGCGAACCGCCAAGCAATATAAAGGTTCTCATCAAGTAGCTGCAACATCGGTAAGTGAAAATAGATTTTCTGTCCTTGCTACCCCGGATAATGAAAATGCCAAACCCACTGTACGGGAACAAAAACCCCCACCAATCTACTTGCGCGAACAAACATCAAATGCCATTGTTAATATGCTGTCCCAACTCGCAGGTAAAGAAAATTTTTATGTGGCTTCTGTACGAAGAGGACAGATACAAGAAACGAAGATCCAAGCCCACACTGAGAAGAATTATCGCCTCGATGCAGATAATAAGAGCTATTATACGTATCAACTCAAAACTGCTAAAGGTTTGATTGTCATCGTAAAGGGCATTGACAGTTCTGGTCCCACTGAGGAAATAAAAAGTGCCATAGAGGTAGAAGGTTATGTCGTAAGGTCAGTGCACAATATTCTAACTAAGAATAAAGTTCCCCAACTTATGCATCGCGTTGAAATCGTATTTAACGCATCTCAGATTAAATCAAAAAACTCGGTTCATCCTATATATAATTTGCGCTACCTTTTAAACAGAAGAATAACGGTGGAAGAGCCTCTAAAACGTAACGGTCCCCGTCAGTGTACCAACTGCCAGGAATTCGGACAAACGAAAACCTACTGCAAGCTACCATCTGTATGCGTCGTTTGCGGTGATGCGCAACGGACTTTGGAATGCACTTCTTCCAAAACAGACCCCAAGGTCAAAGAATGCAGTAACTGTGGTGAAAACCACACCGCAAATTACAGGGGCTGCAAAGTATTTCAATATGTAAAAAATAATGCGAAAGTCGTACGTAAACCTGAATAGGAGCAATATATAGACTTCTCAATTTCCTCGGCTTCATGCTAGTTCTATTGCTAGTACGTAAGCTACACAGCCACAGACTAAGCCAAACTATTCATATGCTCAAACATTGAAAAATGATTTACCTAATATGAATGCCAAAAGTTCTAATGCGCATAAACATTCATATGCCCACGTCTTAAAAGAGGGTGCTCAGACACCCTTCACCAACAATTCGAGCTCGATCGAGAACTTAATAAAGACAATGAATAATTTCATGACAACTATGCAGGGTATGTTTCAGGAAATGATGCGAACCCAAAACATGCTTCTGCAAGTTTTGCTTGGCAAAAAATGAACCAGTTAAAAATATGCTTCTGGAACGCTAACGGGCTCTCCCAACATAAATATGAAGTAGAACACTTCCTGCTAGCACATAATATAGACATACTATTAATCTCTGAAACACACTTCACTATAAAAAACTGCTTTAGAATTGATGGGTATTTTATATATGACACCAAACACCCAAGCGAAAGGGCATGTGGTGGGACTGCCATTATAGTCCGAAAAAACGTAAGGCATTTTCCATTGCCTGAATTCAGGGAGGACTTTTTGCAAGCCACGACCATAAATCTTACAGATTTTAAAATTGTAGTCTCATCAGTGTATTGCCCGCCTAGGCATAAAATTGAACACCATGAATTTGCCAGATTCTTTGCTACGCTAGGACAAAAATTTATGCCCGCTGGTGATTACAATGCAAAGCACACATATTGGGGATCCAGACTTCTTAGCCCTAGAGGTAGGCAGATGTATTATACAGTTCAAGCGAACAAGCTGGACGTCGTATCTGCCGGTAACCCACCTATTTTCCCACAGACTTTAATAAGTTGCCAGACCTTATTGATTTTGCTATTGTAAAAAACATCAAACGCGACCAACTGTTAGTTAGTTCATCCTATGACATATCTTCTGATCATTCACCTACAATTATTATTTTACACGACAGTTTTGTCACTACACCTAAAACCCTTAGTTTCTACCCGAACAGAAACACGTATTGGTTAAAATATAAAATGTATGTGAGCTCTCACTTATCTTTGAACATCCCACTGAGAAATCCACCCGATATTCAAGCAGCTGTAGATCATTTTACAGACGTCGTGACTGCCGCAGCCATAGCTGCAACGCCAACAAAGCCATCAGGTAAAATAATATCGTACCAGGCAACAGCAGATATTCAGATGCTCGTCATTGAGAAAAGAAGACTAAGAAGACAATGGCAAAATAGTCGTTCTCCACGGATAAAAATGCAAATGAACTTATGCCAAAAAAACTTACACAGTAAATTGAGACAGAAACACCAATTCGCTATCGACACCTTTTTAAAAAACTTGGATCCAATGAAAAACACGGATTATAGTCTGTGGAAAGCTGTAAAGCACTTACATTATCCTACTGCTTACGAATCCCCACTAAGACTTGAAGACCGTACTTGGGCTAAAAACTCATGTGAAAAGGCAAATGCGTTCGCAAAGCACTTAGAGAAGGTTTTCGCACCACATGATATAAGTAATTCCACTATTCCAATTATTAGCGACATCGTGAATTATCCTATGAAATTTCGGTTGTCTTCTTTAAAATCGACAATTAAAAATACGGATATGAAGAAATCACCTGGACCTGATTGTATAACAGGGTCAATGATAAAAAACTTACCTAATTCAGTTGTAAGAATTTTACTTTACATATTTAATACCATGTTGCGCGTCGGCTTCTTCCCATGCTCTTGGAAGATGTCTGAAATTGTTATGATCCCAAAACCTGGAAAGGACTCAAGCCAGATTACATCCTACAGGCTTATTAGCCTACTGTCAGTTTTGTCAAAGATATTTGAAAAATTATTCGTCTCGAGTGTAACTCCTTTTCTAAATGAACAAAACATTATCCCAGATCATCAGTTTGGTTTTCGAGCAAGGCATAGTACGATTGAACAAGTCCATAGAATCGTTACCATTATTAGATCGGCTTTTGAAAGAAAGCAATACTGTTCAGATTTATTTATAGACATTTCCCAAGCATTTGATAAAGCCTGCCATGATGGGCTACTTACTAAAATAGCTCGGATTCTACCTGAAAACACCCACAAGCTTATAAAAAGCTATTTGTCCGATAGAACTTTTAAAGTGAGGTCAAAGGACCAGCTTTCAAGATGTGGAAAAATCAGCGCAGGAGTACCTCAAGGTAGTGTGCTAGGGCCGCTATTATATGTATATCATCTATACAGCGGATATGCCGACAAGCCCAAAAAAATAATGTCCATAAAGCTTCGAACAAATCAACTGCATTGGCTAATAAGTTCCAACTGAACTCTGGCTTTGGAATATAAAGTCCTTTTATACAAATCCGTTATAAAGCCAATATGGTCATATGGTATTCAGCTGTGGGGTACTGCCTGTGCATCAAACATCCAGAAGTTACAGAGAAGACAGTCCAGGATTTTACGTCATATCGTATGCGCCCCCTGGTACATAAGAAATGAAAACATACATAGGGATCTCAAAGTTCCCACTATCCACGAAGAAGTTAAAACACGTCCAAATACGTAAACAAACTAGTCGCACATCCCAACACTCTAGCACGCAAGTTATTGCAATTTGACGGCCACCAGAGACTAAAAAGAACTCACACATTGAGCCTGGCGAAGCGGCTCTCTCTACACAATAGAAGATAGATTTTTAAGATTTGAATACAAACAATTAGTTATTACATTGGTAATAACTAGTAAATAATAATTTAGAAATAAGATTTGAATACTTATTGTGAATTTCTTTTAATAGAAAGATTCAATAAAATAAAGTATTAAAAAAAAACCTTGATCGACGCCTAACTTGGTCTGGTCATATTGAGGCAAAAATAACTGCCATAAACCTGCGAATAGCTCAACTGCACTGGTTAAGAGGTCCTCCGTGGCTTCGGAATACAAAGCCCTTTTATGCAAAACTAATATAAAGCCAATATGGTCACATTCACATGTGGGGTACTGCTTGCGCATTAAATATTCAGAAGTTACAAAGAAGACAGTGTAGGATTTTATGACTTCTCGTATGCGCCCCTATTATATAAGAAATAAAAAAATATATAGATCTAGGAAGAAGCAAAAAACAGGCTCACCCTAACATTCTTGTACGCAGATTATTACAATTTCGCGGGCACCAGAGATTAAAAAAACTGACACATTGAGCCTGGTGAGCTGGCTCACCTAACCCAATAATGGATAGTATACTAAGATTTGAATACAATATGTTAGTTATTACATTGGACATAATTAATAAGTAATATTTTAATACTTATTGTGATTGTTGTTAAAAAAGTTTCAATAAAATAAAATTAAAGCTTAAAAAATTTTTCGTGAAAATTTCTAAATACGTAAAGTCTTATTTTAATCCAATCATGTATATTTTGACCTTTTTTATTTAAATTTATTAAATTATTTATGCTTGATTGTCTTTTTTATATTAAAACTCTTTTATTCAATATTTCGCTACTCTGCTCTGTAGCATAAACAGATAATAAAATATTTTTTATAATAAACAAAAACCAACAAACTAAAATTATGTATATGAAAAAATATTTTGTCAACAAAATAGCAAAATTTTACATAAAACACATGAGCAATAAAAATAATTTTACATTTCCACAAAAATAATTCTAAAATGTTTACATACAACAAGAAAATTTTAAGATTGAAACTCATATAATTTTACGTTTGTATTAACATGTGTACAAAAAGCTTATTAAAATTACTTAACATAAACCAAAACACTACAAAGCACTTATATCCACTATCTTATTTTATGAACTAAATGCCAATATACCAGCGCAACATTGACTGTGTCTGATTTAAAATCAATTCTTTGTATAATAGGTGCACACAAAACCGATCCGTTTTGAAAGATAGGATAATGGTTAAATTCAAAGCAATGTGAAGATAATGCTGTATTAATTGAATATATTCAGTGTAGATTTGATTTATATCCAGCAATTCTAGTGATTAATTTTATTTTTTATTGTCCCTACTTACACCTTCATCCGATTCTCCTGATCATTACCCTTACAAGGAATTTTACGAACTAAATTAGACATATCCAAATTATGAATTATATTTTAAATTTTACTGAACAATCTACTCAATATATTATAAACCTTGAAAGCCATTTTGTATTATTCTCTACCAAAGAATTCAGTCTTCTCAACCGTTCTGAAATTCCTAGTATATACGTTAGCGTCTTGTACACCTTAGGATCCAATACGTTACTTATATTACGTTTCCTTGTAACATTATACTTGCGGTGTAAGCATAGCCGCTTGTTGAAATGTACTTACGTTTACCATCCCTCTTGTTATATACAATTTTATATTTTCTACGTTAAGCAACACTAACAAAAAATAATTATTACTTTTTCCTTGCCTGAAGCAGCTACGTCTCTATATATTTTAAAATTCATATTTTTATAATTAATAAACATTGGAATCAGAGTTTTTACTTTTATTAAGGCCTCGTTATGCGAACGTAGATGTAAGAAAAACTTAACTTACTTTAACGTACGGTCGTATGTGTAGTTATAGAAACTTTATAAACGTAACAGCCGTCAATAAAATAAACAAAACATTGTGCAGCATAACACCTCTTTTCTTTTCTGCCAACTTAAATGCAATGCAGTTTTTATTATACAGGCACTCATTTGCCTGCACAACCAAATTAGTTTTTCCTCATCCATTTGTTTTTATTTAATAAATAAACTTTAATTTAAATTATATAAAAAAACCAAGAAATGAAACAATTGTAAATATTGTCAGCTGTTCAGAACAGTGTTGAGCTTTTCGGCATAGTGATGGGCAATGTTAAATTATTTTCGTACACGTGCAATTGGAAAAAGTACTAAATTGGCTTCAAGGGATATAAAGTCTTTTACATTGTAATTTATACATTATATTTATTTATTATTTTTGTTTTTTGATTATTTGTTGTAATTACTATTTTTATTATTAAAATTATTGCTATCGTTGTTGTTATTATTTTTATTATCATTATTTTTGTTTGTTTTTGTCGTTATTATTAATGTTATTATTATTTTATAATTATCATTATTATTATATTTATTATTATCATTTTTATTATTGTTATTATTATAATCAATATTGTTATTATTATTTTTATTATTAAAACTATTATTATCATTGTTTTTGCTATTATTTTTGTAATAATTATTATTATTTGTTTTTGTTGTTCTTATTGTAACTATTTTTTATTAACTAACTATTTTCTATTATTAAAATTATTATTGTTATTATAATTTTCCTTATTATTAATATTATTATTAATCAATTATTATTATTTAATTCGTACTTTTATGAACCAAACTGGTATAAATTTCAATGTACCGAAAATGGGCAAATGTATTTTGGGCAATGGTATTTTATTCATATGAATGCCATCACTGGCTTACGAATGTCACTTAACGGCACCGTCAAAATCTATTTTATACATGTTGATACGTTCCGGCAACGTGACAGTTAATTTCAGTAAGCGTTCGCATTGTTTTGGTATACTTAAAAGTGAACGTACGTACGTTAGCTTAAGTTTACGTTCGGATAATTGAGCCTTTATTGTTGTTTTATTGAACACGAACTCATTCTATAAAATTTTTAGCTGTGTTAATAATAACTGACTTACTGTGTTTTGTGTTTGCTTTGTTTGTGTGCGCTGTATGTAGACTTTTGTCACATATTTTTATTTACTAATTTCCGATTTGTTTTAAATCATTATCCTAAAACTGATCGGTTTTGAGTACAGATACTAATTATATTTAGAAATATTGTAAATTGTTAACACACCTATTACACAAAGAATTAATTTTAAAGCAGACACAGACAATGTTATGCTATAAATATTTTTTAGTGTTTTGATTTATGTTAAGTTATTTTAATACAAATGTAAAATTAAAAATGTTAATACAGATGTACAATTATTTAATTATTGTCTGTAAATATTGAAAAATTTTAGATTTATTTTTGTGGAAACGTAAAATTATAATTATTGCTCATGTTATTTGTGACCGTGTTTGAGCACAAACGTTCGTCATATCAAGCGCATAACAAATATCTTTTTTTAAGAATTCAATTGAACAGTGATTTAGTTAGTAATAAGCAAAAAAAAATAATAAACACAATATAATATATTATGTGTAAAACAAACAATAACAAATAGTGCATGTTTAAGACGGTTTAAACAATTGATAGTGACTGCATGAGCGATCCAAACATTACAGAAAAAATATAAAAGGTAATAACAACAATGCTTATTACTCTTTTGGTTACACAAATGCTAATAATGCAATTGACCGAAAGCGAACAACGAACCCATCAAATAAAAATGAACAAATAAACAATACAACTGCTACAAAGAAAATAGTGCAAGAAGATAAAGAAATGGGTACGATATCTTAACGCGTGCAAACTGGTATGGCTCGGTACATAACCATATCCAAGAGGAAGGCCAGTCCTAAGTCTTCGGAACAAGAGCGAACCGCGAAACAATACAAAGGTTTTCATCAAGTAGCTGCAATATCGGTAAGTGAAAATAGATTCTCTGTACATGCTACCCCGGATAATGACGATGCCGAACCCACTGTAAGGGAACGAAAACCCCCACCAATTTATTTGCGCGAATAAACATCAAGTGCCATTGTAAATATGCCGTCCCAACTCGTAGGTAAAGAAAATTTCTATGTGGCTCCTGTACGAAGAGGACAAATACAAGAAACAAAGATCCAAGCCCACACAGAAGAATCATCGCCTAATCGCAAGTCGTCTCGATGCAGATAATAAGAGCTATTATATGTACGTACCAACTAAAAAGTGCTAAAGGTTTGACTGCCATAATAAAAGGCATTGACAGTTCTGTTCCCACTGTGGAAATGAAAAGTGCCATAGATGTGGAAGGTTATGTCGTAAGGTCAGTGCACAATATTCTAAGTAAGAATAAAGTTCCCCAACCTATGCATCGTGTTGAAATCGTATTTAACGCATCAAAAAACTCGATTCATTCTATATACAATTTGCGCTACTTTTTGAAAAGAAGAATAACGGTGGAAGAGCCTCTAAAACGTAATAGTCCCTGTCAGTGTACCAACTGCCAGAAATTCGGGCACACGAAAACGTACTGCAAGCTACCATCCGTATGCGTTGTTTGTGGCGATGTGCACCGGATTTTGGAATGCACTTTTTGCAAAACAGACTCCAAGGGCAATTGCGGAGAAAACAACACAGCAAATTATAGGTGGTGTAAAGTCTTCCAATACGTAAAACAAATACAAAAGTCGTACGTAAACTTGAATATGACCAATATAGGGCTTCCCAATTTCCTCGGGTTCATGCTGGTTCTAGTACACAAGCTACACAGCCACACACTAAACCAAACTATTCGTATGCCCAAACATTCAGAAATGATTTACCTAATGCGAATGTGAAAAGTTCTAATAGACATAAACATTCACACGCCCACGTCTTAAAAGATGTTGCACACACACACCTTAGTAACAATTCGAGCTCAATCGGTAATTTAATACAAACAATGAATAATTTCATGACAACTATGCAGGGTATGTTTCAGGAAATGATGCGAACCCAAACTATGCTTCTGCAAGTTTTGCTTAGCAACAAATGAACCAGTTCAAAATATGCTTCTGGAATGTTAACGGGCTCTCCCAACATAAATATGAAGTAGAACATTTCCTGCTAGCACATGATACAGACATACTATTAGTCTCTGAAACATATTTCTCTATAAAAACTGCTTTAGAATTAATGAGTTTTTTTATATAGAACACCAAACACCCAAGCAAAAGGGCATGTGGCACGAATTGGCTAAAATATAAAATGTATGTTAACACTCACTTATCTTTGAACATTCCACTGAAAAATCCAGCTGATATTCATGCAGCTGTAGGTCATCTTACAGACTGCCGTGACTGCCACAGCCATAGCTGCAACGCCAATAAAGCCATCAGCTAAAATAATATCGTACCAGGCAACAGCAGATATACAGATGCTCGGCATTGAGAAAATAAGGCTTAGAAGACAATGGCAAAATGGTCGTTCTGCACACATAAAAATGCAAATGAACGTATGCCAAAAAAACTTACGCAGTAAATTGAGAGAGAAACACGAGTTCGTTATCGGCAACTTTTTATAAAACTTGGATCCAATGAAAAACACAGATTATAGCCTGTGGAAAGCTATACAGCACTTACAATGTTCTATTGCTTACGAATCCCCACTAAGACTAGAAGACCTTACTTGGGCTAAAAACTCAAGTGAAAAGGCAAATGCGTTCGCGAAGGTTTTCGCACCACATGATATAAATAATTCCACTATTCCAATTATTAGTGACACCGTGAATGATCCTAGGAAATTTCGGTTGTTTTCTTTAAAATCGACAATTACAAATACGGATATGAAGAAATTACCGGGACCTGATCGTATTTACAGGATCAATGATAAGAAATTTACCTAATTATGCTGTTAGAATTTTACTATTCGTATTTAATGCAATGTTGCGAGTTGGCTTTTTCCCTAAACCAGGAATGGACTTAAGTCGGATTACGTCATACAGGCCTATTTGTCTGCTGTCAATTTTATCAAAATTGTTTGAAAAACTATTCGTTTCGTGCTTAAAGCCTTATCTTACTGAGCAGCAGATTATCCCAGACCATCAGTTTGGTCTTCGAGAAAGGCATTGTACTATTGAATAAGTCCATAGAATTGTTACCGTTATTAGACCGGCATTTGAAAACAAGCAATATTGTTCAGCTATATTTATGAACATTTCCCACAAGCTTCTTAAGAGCTATTTGACAGATAGAAGTTTTAAAGTAAGGTCAAAGGACCAATTTTCTAAAAAAAGGTGATATAAAGATAAAATTGTGCCAGAAAACTTTGCGTAAGAAATTGAGGCAGAATCATGATTCTGCTAGCGATAGCTACTTAAAAAACTTGAATCGAACAAAAAAAGAAAACAGATGATAGCCTGTGAAAAGCAGTAAATCACTAACAGTGACCTGTTGCCTAATAAGCCTTGAAAATCGCACTTGCAAATCACTTGGCAAATTTTCACACCACATGATATAAATAGTATTCCAAATATTAGCGATGCCGAGAATTTCGGCTATCATTATTAAAATCCACAACTAAAACTCTAGATATTAGAAAACCACCAGGACCTGATTATGCGGTTCAAATTTTACTATTCGTGTTTACCGCCATGTCACGAGTTGGCTTCTTCCCATGCTCTTGGAAGATGTCTGAAATTGTAATGGTGCCTCAACCAGGAAAGGAATTAAATCAGATTACAGCATATATGCACATTAGCCTGCTGTCAATTTTATCAGAATTGTTTAACAAATTATTCGTTTAGTGCTCAGATCATCAGTGGAAAAATCTAAGCAGGAGTCCCACAAGGTAGTATTCAAGGTCCGCTGTTATATATCCTCTTTACAGCGGATATATCAACAAGACGAAATACATATACATCAGCGTTTGTAGACTACACGGCATTTATAAGCGTTTACGAAGATTTGAAGAGTGAATCCGAACAAATTCAATTTCATATAAATTTGCAAGAGAACTACTAATAAAGTAAAGAATAAAGGAAAATCCAACAAAATGTGCTCACGTAATGTTTTCGCGTAGGAGGCAAAATTGCCCACGTATAATAATAACAGATACTACGATTCCAGAAGCCCACAAACTGTGATCGATGCCTTCTTTGTCCCGCCACATTAAGGCACAAATAACCGCCATAAAATGTAGAACAAATTAACTACACTGATAGATTCTAACTAACAGTGGCTTTGGAACACAAAGACAATCTAGGATATTCCGCTTGCGCCCGGTAGCGTATACGAGTTGAAAATATCTATAGAGATCTAGAAGTTCCTTCTATTCAGCAAGAAGCAAAAACATACTTCTTCAAATACGTAAATAATTAGTGGTCCATCCCAGCACCCTTGCGTGCAATTTACTGCAATTTTATGGTCACCAGAGGTGACACATTGAGTCTGGCGTGACGGTTCTCCCTAAAAATGATTTAAGTCATTCAGCAGCCTTCAGTGTCAGCACAGATATAATCAGATATGGCAACTTTGACGTTTATTAAAGCGGTTTATCATGTGTAGGTTAACCCCTTTTTAAGAGAGAGATAATAAAGCATGGCAACCTCAAAATCAATAAGAAAAAGACAACCACTATACATTACCTAAATCAACATATGATATCAATTTGTAAACAAAAAAGTTGTAATATTAAAATTCAGAAAATTTTTTATTTACGTTAAAAAATTTAAAAAGTTTTAAAATCACAAGAATTTTTACATTGCAAATGCAATATTATTGTTCCAAAAAGGGTAAGTATTAGCTGTAATGAAAAAATTAAACATAATTAAGTTATTATCATATAGTTTTTGTTCCCTGGCAAATCTAAGGAAACTAGGCGAACATTGGACATCAAAAAGGAGTTGGAATGAAAGGATTTGCTTGGTAAGTGGTTTTTATGCCACTTGCTCCTGAACCAATTGTAAGTATAGTAAAAAACCTGAACATATAAATAAAAAACAATTATTAAAAGATATGTAAAAAATTGTGTTTCTTTACAGACAAAGAGCCCAGAGGAATAATGGACAACGGCATACCTGTGAAAATGGATGTAAAAGCAGCGCTAACTAGTGGATCAACTGTAAGTATAGCGAACAACCTGAAAATAAAAGCAAAAAAATAATTATTAAAAGTGACCAACATTTTTTGCTTCATTACAGGCAATGACATGTAACAAAGTGTCCCTATGTATAGTGGAGAAGACCATACCTGCAAAAATTGAAGCAAAAGCTGCTTTAATTCCTGGACCAACTGTAAGTATAGCGAAAAACCTGAAAATGGGAAACAAAAAAAATCATTATTAAAACTGGTAAAAATTTTTTTGTTTCATTATAAGCAATGACGTGTACCAAACTGACGCAAAGAACGGTCGAAAGATAAACCCTGTTAAAATATGATTGAAAGCTGCTTCTGAACCACCTGTAAGTGTATTAATAAATCTGAAAAGAAAGAATTATTAAAAGTAAATAAATTTTTTTTTCGTTACAGGCAATGATTTGTAACAAAAGGAAGAACAAATACCTGCAAAAATGGCACTGAAAGGTGCTTATACTCCAGGACCAACTGTAGATTAAATCATCTCCCTGAAAATAAAAGTAACAATTATTAAGAATATCTTTTTTTGAATAAGTTTAATAATTAACGTATTGTGTTAATTTTTAAGCATACATACAATAAAAATTTGTTACATAAAATTAAACATTTTACACATTGTTGTTATTTATGGATTTCACACACAAATTTCAATTGGTTGTTATTTTTACCACCTGGAACTGTAGCCGGAAAATGTTACATTTTAGTGAAAATGTTTTATTTTAAACAGAACGCGTTTCACCCAGAGTACTAGCTGTAATGAAAAATAAAACATAATTAAGTTATTATTGTATAGTTTTCTCTTGCAAATCGAACTTGGCGAACATTGGACATCAAAAAATGAATGGATTTGCTTGGTAAATGGTTTTAATGGCACTTGCTACTGGACCAACAGTAAGTATAGTGAAAAACATGAAAATAAAAATTAAAAAGCAATTATTAAAAGAATTAGAATTACTTGATATTTAATAGATATGTAAACATTTATGTTTTCTTTACAGGCAATGTGTGGTAACAAAGTGCCCTAAAATAAAATATTATAAGTGACTAATGTATAAAACAGCTAAAAAAGATTTTAAAAAATCAATACAAATTTGGTTTTTAGTTAAAATCATTTTATTGTCTTGCTTAAAAAGGAGTAATATAATTAAAACACAATAAATAAAAAAATTAACTTATTTCCACCACTTTTTAGAGCAACCGAATAGTATTTCCAATATAATTTCAAGCAATACACACCATGCACAACCCGGTTTCTTAAATTTCTCTTTACCTTATTTCCGGTACTACTTGGAGGAACGCAATAATATATTCTGCCTACTTTAAATTTTAAACAGCACTTCACATCCTTCACAGCTTGGTTTCTTCAATATCTTATTAGCGGCTTCTTCTCGGCATTATTATGGTAACTATAAATCGCAACCACTATGAATAAATTTCACATCACCTTTTTATTGTTTACACATGTACATGCACTCATCAATTAATATTTAATCTTTTGTGCTTAAATTGGCACTTGCTCTTTTTTTTTATATTATTCACTTTATAAAACACTCTTTATTTTTATTATTTGGCATTAGCCCCACTTTAATCTTTTGTTTTTAAATTTGGCACTTGCACTTTTATTTTTAGCACTTTTTATTTACATATATTTTGCAGCAGTATCACTTTCATCCATTTTATGGCATCAGCAATATAAGTATGTATACGAATTAATTGCCACTGATGAAGATGCCGCTGGAAACATAACAAGGAAAAAATACCGCGACAAAAGTTGATTGGATAAATACCAATTAACTCCACTGTTTATAAAAATTCCAATTGGTTATGATGGAGCTGAAGCCGAAAACTTATTTCCTTTTGTTTGACGAACAAAAATCATTTTGGGCAGAATATATTCCATCCAAAATAATATTTTTTTAGTTTCCGGCTTCGAAATAACCAAAAGTAGTAACATGTAATGAATTTACCTTCTCGGATCTTTCAGGAACCTATGAATCCTCTTAATTGCCGGGCATCCCATAATACATTTTCGACTCCTGAAATTGAAAAATTTTTTGTTTAAACTAATTTCAATTTTATCAAAACAAAACTTTGTGCTGCTAAATGGGAAGAATTGGCGCAAAATAATGAAAAATCCAACAATATTTCCAGTTATGCGCCAATTTTGTTAAAGAATTTTTCCGTACAAAATGTAAACATACAAAATTTTATTTAACCCCATCGGAGAATAGAGAAAGCAATAGAATTAGTATATATTACTGTCCTTTAATAATGAAGTGGTTAACTGAGCGATGCCATTGTGATGACACTTTGACATTTTTTAACACTTTTTTTCATCGCTAGGTGGCCGTGTCCTATCTGGTTATAACCTGTGGTGTAAGTTTTCTTATAAATATTAATTTTGACTAATAAACTTAGCCAAATATCACAAAGTAGTAAACAGAGGTGAAACGACAGTATAGTGATCTTTTTCTCTATCGGTCTCGTTCCTTCAGAGCCTTAGTTTTGTTTTTAGATTTTTGTTTTTATTTTGATTTTCTTGCCGTGTTTGCCTGTATTTTTTCCTGCATTTCGTCACAAAATGCTATATTTGTCTCTTTCTAACAGAGCGCATAGTAAAATAAACTGAGTTTTTTATTTTTTATGTGTCAAAGTCTTCACCTCTGGTTACCCTGTGCAAATATTGTATGTAAAATATTGGCGAACAACGGTAGTAGTATTGGGTTCTTATGGCTATTTAAATTATAGATGATAATAGAGAGCCGACAATATTTAGGATTATTTGTATTGAGTGTTAGTCTACGGACGTGTCTCGTCTTCTGAACCTAACCTAAATAAAATACATACTTGTACATTTTTAGGCTCAAGTTAACAAGAACTCATTTCAAGCGTGGGTGATTCTAATTACGATAATGAAGTTGAAATTTAGACGATGAATAAAGTAAAAAAAAGATAATAAATTAATTTCCTTTTGCAAAATTGTAACGCTTTTTTTACACTGAATATAAATATTAATATCGACCAATTAAGATTTTGCAATTTCAATTACCACGCAAAAATATTTTTTTATATAATTATAATTTCATTTAATTGCATTTTCATTAAATATGTTCAACATTTAGATAATTCGTACATATAGGATTAACATATACTTAAAAAATTTACTGGATAAATTAGCTTGTCGCCCACAGCTCCTTTTTTTGTTCGCTTAATTGGTTTTTTTAACATAGTGGCAGCATTTTTCTCCTGAATGTCTTCTAGAGCATAAGTCCACCAATACTTCGCACTTTTCTTCTGAAAAATTTAATAAAATAAAGGATAAATTATTGTTCAGAGCATAGTGAAATATATGTACATAGGTTTGTATAAATAAAACGTTTTCCTAGTTAAATGACGGCACAAAGTATTTTTGGTTACAATTAAGAGCACAATAATACTTTATTAATTCCATTTAACTATTAAATACAAATGAAAACATAATTCAAAACTACATGTTTATTTATCTCACCACAGGTCAATTGAAAATAATAAGGCCCAGTACCAGACTTTAGCCCTTGAATTGTATCTACTCGGGTTATTATTCGACTTTTTCCAAAAATGGATTTTCAAATAGTTTTAGTATTTAAAATTAAAAAAAAACCTTATCTCGGATTTCAAAATCATGAAAAAACGGTTATATAAAAACCTGAATATTTTTTTATTTATATTTATTGCTAGCTATAGTAGTCACTTATTTAGCTTCTTCAACGTACCAAGAGCTTCCATGTCCATAAATTTATCCAAGCACAAGATTTAACCCTTAATATCCAGATTTTTTTTTTGGAGTGGAAAAAATGAATGTTATAAAACTTGCAATTTTACACAACTTTTGTTCAACAGTTTTGTTTATAAGTGATATTTAACTGAACAATTTTAAAAATACTCTATTGGTTCCTGTGGGAACCAATAGGTACTCAGAGTTCAAAATTTAGATATAAATTTTGTGTAGCAAAAAAAATTTCTTTAAAGAAAAATAAACAAACTTTATTCTTTAATTAATGGTAAACAGCATTAAAATTCATATAAACGTATTTACTGTGAAAGTCACAAAAACAATTTTTTTCTGACGAAAAGCATAAATGCACCCCACATTTTTGGCATCGAACTTTTGTTCGGGATGTACATTTAGGATACTTGCACCATGGTTTACCTTCTTTAACAAACTCTGGTAAATGGCCAACATTGTGTAGGCGAATATCACGTGGAGGTAGTGAATCAGACATTGGCCGTTGACGTTTTGCAGCAATGTCAACTTCGAGGTTACTCGATTCTTTTTTATTATAACGTTCAATGGTTGGTGGGTTCTCGGGTGTCTGTATATCTGCTAAAATATATGGCTTTACTCCCGCTAAGGTTGATGCCATAGTTACTACTTTGTTATGATTCCAGGCGACGGTAGTAACATCGATTCCGTAATTGTCCAAGTACAAAGCATGATTGCTAAAACAAGGAATTGCACGAGCCAATCTTACGACAACATTCGCAGACGCACCCAGATTTGGTTCGTATCCTTCACGATGATTGTCATCACCAGAATAACTTTCGAAACTGTAGCAAAAACCGGCATCATCGCATAGCAGAAACAGTTTGTCACCCCATGGGTGTGGTTTGTCGGGCATATACTGTTTTAAGTAGTGCTTGATTTTAGTTGCACATATTTGCTCATCGACACATAATCATGCCCGCATTGGCACTTTTTTAAAATTTTTGTTGAGTGCGGTGATTATAGGACGTATTGTGAATAGGCGATCATATCTAGAATTGTTCTGTGGAATTAGTTCATCCTGTCGACGGGGCATTGCTTGGTGGTTATTGAAATGCAAGCTCTGCCTAATCTTTTCATGACGGTTGCGGGTCAGATTCCATAATAGGGCTGAAACCATATTGTCCCCAATATGACCGAACGCTTGGATATTTAAATACGGACATATAATAGTTGATCCCCATAAACCGTTTGATTTCATCGGGAGTGGTATTTAGTGGTTTTGCAATATCTCTTTGTATGCCGTATAAATTGCTCTGTTCTACGATATTTACGACAATATCGTCAGAAAAAAAACCAAAAAAACTGAAGTGGAGATTTCAGTTCGAGTATTTCTGGTGTCAAAGAGTCATTTCCTCGAAATTTTATAAAATTTTAAAATAATTCCAAATGTGTTTTTCGCCACAATGGCTTCTTGCAAACATTGGAGTCCTTTTTAATGGTAATATCATCAAACATTGTTGCATATACTTGCCATCGCCCACGATCTCCAACAATAACAGCCTCTGGTTCAACGTTTGCTTGAATATGTGTACTATCGGAAAAATTATTATTGATTTCGACAACACTCAAATCGCCTGCTACATCGTTTTCAGTATTTTCGCCATTTCATGCTTCCACTGCTTCATCTTCTAAGTGTTCTTCATTACGAAAAGCAGCTTCAAAATCAAAATCTGGGTCGAGTGCAGAGTCACTCTCTCGAGGTTGTCACGCACTACTACACAACTACTTGCCAAACAAAGTTTGCTGTAAACTGCTACCAGTGCGAATGATTAGTATTGAATCAAAAAACAATTTCAAAGTCAAAAAGCAAAGAAAAACAACAAGTTGTTGAAGAAAGTTATGTATTTTGTTGGTTGGTTCTTGACGGTACCAGTAGGATATTAAGGGTTAAGAATTAGCAATGATTTTGTAAAATATTTATTTAATTTTGATTGTAAAAAAACTGACTTCAAGTTAACTTGCTTACAAATTTATAATAAGGAATAAAAAACGTGTTGTACTTACTTCATCTAGGCAAGAATGTTTGTTGAATATTGAAATTCAACCATTTAATGTTTGTGCTACTCAGAATGGAACCTTTTGTCCCTGCTACACAGAAGCGAAATAGCAAAAAGGCAAAAAAATTGTTCACGACACAAAGGAGTTGAGTTTATAAATTGTTTACTTACATACTCGTAATAATAAATAATTGCAGCTCGATTCACTGTTTTATAGAAATAAGCTCACAGCTTATTTCGTATAAGACACTATATTTACTTCTTATTGAAGAAAAAACAACAAATTTTTTTTGGCATTTTATTCTTTGTCCAATTCTTCATGTAGTAAAACAAAAAAAACATTTTAAAAATTCATACAAAATCAAAGTCACAGCTTATTTCGTGTATATATTAAACTTAAAAATAATTATTATCCTAAAAGGAAAAAAATGTTAATTAATATTTAGTGGGGTAACCTTTTTGCTTTATCACACTTCTTAAACGAGTATTCATTGAAGAAACAAATTTTTTCGTGTAGTCCGGGGAAACATTACACCATTCTTAGGGCCTCTTTTAGGTCGTTTATGTTAGATATGTTATAAAATCTGATTTTTTTTCAAGCAGATGCCATAAATTTTCAATAACATTTATGTCTGATGATTGAGGTGGCGTTTGGATTACATGTGGACAATTCCATATCAACCATGTTTGGACTACAGCCGACTTGTGCTTTGGGTCGTTGTCTTGGTAGAAGCTGAAATTCTCTCTTATGCCTAATTTTTCCGCACTCTCGATAAAGTGCAAACTTCCAACTCCTGATGCCGACGTGCACCCCCAAACCATCACATGTCCACCGCCATGCTTTACAGTACCACGTAAGTTTTGAGCTTGGAGCTCCGTATTTGGTTTCCTCCATACGCAAACCTTTCCATCAGACCCAAATAGGTTATACTTAGTCTCATCAGAGACGGCATCTCAGAACGAGTCTGGCTTCCCAAGGTACTCCGTTTTATTTTTTGCGCTTATAAAAGAAAGGCTTATTACGAGCAGTTCGACCATGGAAATCATTGTTCCTAAGAATTCTGCGGATGGTTTCAGGGTGCACTTATTATGGGATCCTGCTTAACTTTTCTTAAAATCCACCTTTCATCAGCTTCATTAAATATCTTATTAGGGGCATTTCTGCCCTTATCTGCAATGCGATTCTCGCGTACGAAGCGCTGTATGATAAATTGCACTGTCGAAGGACTCATGTCAACAATTTCAGCGATTACCTTTTGGATTTTGCCCTCTTTAAAATGTTTAATCACGATTTCACGTTTTTCAATTGAAGTGCGTTGACGCATTCTGGTAGCCATTAAAATAATAACTGAAATAATTTCTAATAGCACATTAAGCAGGTACAAAACATTTTATAAGTCAATAAAAGTCATAAATTACTCTAAAATAAACGGTAAACACACGAAATAAGCTGTGACTTTGATTTTGTATGAATTTTTGTTTTTGTTATATTTTTTCTTTTTTCAAACATTTTTAAAATGTTGATTTTATTTTATTACACGAAGAAGTGGACAAAGAATAAAATGCAAGAAAAAATTTTTTGTTACATTGAATTTTTGTTGTTTTTTCTTCAATAAGAAGTAAATATAGTGTCTCACACGAAATAAACTGTGAGCCAGTGTAGCTGTAAACGAGATAACCCCACAATCAAATAAAATTCAACAAAAAACTTTATTCTACCAATTATTGCATTTATTACTTTTTTAGGTTTATTCGCCAATTTCCGCATTACCAATTATATATTAAATAATAACTTTTTTACCATATGTTATATTACTAATTATTCAAAAATACAAAATGTTTATTTCAGTAGCACGAGGTACATAAGTTTATACTGAAACTAAAAAATATGGTATTAAAATACGGTTAATAGTTTTTTGGTCATTAGAATTATAATTCGTTGAATTGATAATGGATTCCTTTTGGAACATCGCGAACAAAAATAAGCAATTATTGTAGTTAAACTGTTAGTATTGGTTTCAATTTCTTTGCATTACTTAATGGATTATTGCAGCAAGGGGTTTTGCTGCGATGTTGTACCAGCTTGTAGGCAAGGAATGTTTTATGTCGTTTCTATAGGAACAAATTACCGGCACATTGCAAGTCGACTTGACGCAGAAACCAAGATCTACTATACCTATCAACTGAAAGGTGCAAAGGTTTTGATAATATTCATTAAGGGCATTGACAGTTCTGTTCCCACTGAGGAAATAAAAACTGACACAGTGGTGGAAGGATATGTCGTAAGGTCAGATCCTTCCCAATTTCCTAGGCTTCATTCTGATTCTATGAATATTACGCAGCCACATACTAAGCCAAACTACTCATATGCCCAAGCATTGAAAAATGATGCACAATTACGCAATGATAATTGTGAGGTGAGATGTCCTAACTCACAAAAATATTCATATGTACACGCCTTAAAAGTGGGTGCAGAGACACATTTTACAAGTAATTCGAGTTCAATCGAACGCAATGAATAATTTCATAACTACTATGCAGAATATATTTTAAGAAATAAAGCGCACCCAAAACATGCTTCTGCAAGTTTTGCTGAGCAAAAAAATGAACCAGTTAAAAATTATATTTTGAAACGCTTCATAAATATGAAGTGGAAGCAAATTGATGGTCTGGGATAATGTTATGAAGCTAATACCTTTATCGAGGCGAAAAAGTTTCCAAATATTTTTGACAAAACTGAGTGCTTTTCTCGTTTAGGGATCATAACAATTTCAGACATCTTCCAAGAGCATGAGAAAAACCTAATGCGCAGTAAAGTTTTAAATATGAGAAATTCTCACAGGTGCATTAGGTAAGTTTTTTTTACCATTAATCCTATAACACGATCAGATCCGGGTGATTGCCTCATATCTGTATTATAAATTGTCGATTTTAAAGAAGACAACCTAAATTTCCTAGGATCATTCACGGTGTCACTAATAATTGGAATGATGAAATTATTTACGCCAAGTGGTTTTCGCTTGAATTTTTGGAACCAAGTACGGTTTTCAAGTCTTAGTGACACTGTAAATAATTCCATGAAATTTGGGTTATTTTTACTAAAAGTGAATATTAAAAATCTTGATGTGAGAAAATCGCCTAGACCTGATATTGTTACAGAATAAACTGAATAACAGATGACTACGTTAATACCCGAAAACCAGGGAATATCTTGGTGCAGGATCATTGCCTGCAATGCAGGATGAACGCCTGCAATGCAGGATGAACGCCTGCAACGCAGGATGCCAGTCGACCACAACAGGCGAATGGGTAGATAAAACCCCTCATCAAGAGGTGATACCCGGCAGCAATGTCCTTCAATTGCTACCTTAACGAGGCGAATGCACCGCCGGTTTGTCTACAAAAGAGAGGTATATCTGTCTCCGTCAAAGGTTAAGAAGACTGTAGCTCAAATCGGCGTGCTTTGCATTATAATCATCAATTGTATTAAACTCATGTCCTAGTGTAGCAAAGAACCTGGCAATTTTATTTTGTTCGATTTTATGCCTAGGCGAGCACTAAACATATGAGACTACAATATTAAAATCAGTACAATTTACAGACGTAAATTCTGGCATTGGAAGTTACCTTATGTCGCTTGGGTTTTAATGCCTTGCGTGAAGTACGAGTATCTATTAATTCTAAAGCAGTTTTTAAATGTGTTTCAGAGAATAAGAGTATGTCTATTTTCTGTGTTAGCAAGAAACGTTTTAAATATTTGTGTATGATTTTATCGATCTAAAAATTTATATTATTGATAGAATAATTAAGTTAGGCTTAACTTCGATTATTATTCTTTCAATTAAGCCAGAACACTTTTTATATTTAATACGATAGATACTTTGCAATAGAATACTGAAAAAGTCAAGTTTCGAACAGTAGCAAAATACAATAGATTTATTTTCTGTGTCGCTACGCTCGTCATCAGCATACTAAGTGCTCTATTGGAAACATTATCTATTTAACCCACCTTTTAGCGCCACTATCGGTTAATTGATGATCGCTTACTTCTATATCGTAGTTATCGAACTATTGTAATCTCAATCTGTCAAAAATTAAGGAGTACGTGAAAAAAAATCACAAGCATTGAAAGGGCTCGCATTTTGTCTTCATCATAGACTACTAACTAGACGTGACAACTTACAAAAATATTACCTGAAATATATAAAAGAGATAAAAAATCGTGTTCTCTCTAATTTAACTATCTCTTTCGTAAAAGTATAATCGTGTTAATTTAAAATTGTTACGTAAAAACGAATACTACCCAATTAACCGTTTTTCCAACGTCATTGTTGGGTATTTTATTTATATTCTGTATTCATAAAGAAAAGCCATTTAGTAGTCGTGAAAGTAGAGTTCAACGCAACGTGTGTTATAACCTTATTTGCTAAAAAAGATGAAATATAAAACAGTTTAGAACCAATTTGTCGCGCTTGGTTTTTGTGCTAAAAAGTACGTATGTACAGTGTAGAGTGTTGGTCACAATTATCCACTGTTGTGTGTTGGTCACGTTTGTGTTACTTGAAAGTACATTTGATATAATTCTCAATAATAAAAACAATAATAATCACTGACTTACAAATTGTGATGGCGCGAGGAATCAAATTGCATTGCACAAAGTTGCAGCAAGCAATAATTGCAGATTAGCAACATTCTGGCCCCACACACTAAGTTAAGTAAAAGCAATAGAAAATTAGGAATTAGGTCATAAGAAAAAGTAGGTAAACATTTTAGACATAAATAGCTGTGAATTTGATTAATAAATGCAGAATGAAATGGATAATCAAAACGGCTTCTTAGCAGAATCATAAATATATTTTTTTTATTCTCATTCAAAACTGCGGCTTATTAGCCTTAACCAAGCAGCGTGCTCGCCTTAATAAGGCATAAAGAAAAAAATAAGATTATTTCAATCTTATTACAACAGTTATAAATTCACTAATTTGTATTACTTTATACAGGCATTTAACAAACACTTTATTGTATAATTAGGAATTTCAACATACTGTTACAAAGTAATAGTCAAAGGTGTGTGAAACGACCTATTGTACAAATGTACAAACACGCAATATCACAAACACAAAGCAAAAACAAATTGCGCAGCAGAAATTCCATAAACCGCGATTCAATAAAAACAATTTCTACAGCAAGCAAAAAGTAAACAAAGATACACACACACAAACACATATATTTCAAGAAGCGGCCGTGATCTGTATATAAAGGCGCCGTCCACCGCAGAAGAGTTAGTTGACTTTGAGATTTCATACCGTGAATATCTGTGCGTACAAAAGTGTGAAGTGTACAGTGTAAATAAGTACTTAGTATAGTTGTAAATAGAGTCTTAATTGCCGAATAAAGTTGTGTACTGGTAAAAATCATTAAGGACTGTGTAATTTAATTTTTACAATTAAACGAATCCTTCAAAATCACGTTTATTGTGGTAATAAACGTAACAACTGGTGTCAGAAGTAGAATTGTAAAAATAAAAAGTAAGTAAAACAAAATGAAGTTTGACGAGCTGAAAGTAGATTAGCTAAAAAAAGAGCTGCGCAAGTTCGATCTGCCAACGGTGGGCAATAAGGCAGAACTGCAAAAGAGGCTGATAGAGGAATTCAAGCGACGTGGTATTGACATCGGCTTATATGAATTCGAGGAAAAAGAGGAGCTCGAGATATGTACCCCTGCTACAACCACTAATATGGACTTCAACGTAATGTTTGCCGCTATGATGGAGAAAATGGAGAAATTTCAAGAAGCTTCTAAGAGTAACAGCGAAAGACTCTTAGCTGAGGTCAGAGCCAGCAACGAAAGACAAGAGGAGAAATTTCAAGAAGTTTCTAAGATCAACAGCGAAAGACTCTTAGCTGAGGTCAGAGCCAACAATGAGACACTAAAGGAACTTTCAGAAGTTATTGGCAAACGAGTTGATGCTATAGAACTGAAAGTCAGTGAGTTTGACGAAAAACTCTACGGCATAAAGAGCAATGTTGACGCAGAACTTCATGAGTTAAAGAGCAGGATGAGCGATCTACAAATTCGAGAAGGACCGGTAAGAATAATTCCTGAGCACGCCAGCAAGGTAAAGGCCCCGAGCTTTAATGGTAGCGCACCTTTTAATGTCTTCAATTTCCAATTCGAAACGGTGGCTAGCAAAAATGAATGGGACAGTGAAGAAAAAGCTATAGAACTAATTCTTGCGTTAAAGGGAACAGCAGCAGCAATCCTTGAAAGCTTACCAGCTGGCTCCAGAAATAGCTACGAAGACATAATGGTGGCCTTGCAACGTAAGTACGATGGCGAACATAAGCGAGAACTGTACAGGATGGAACTACGGGGCAGAGTCCAGAAGCCGAATGAAACGCTGCAAGATTTTGCAATGGAAATTGAACGCTTGGTGCAGCTGACTTACCCAGGTGAGAACCATCCATTCCTGGACCAGTTCAAGATAGAAGCATTTGTAAATGGCATACGAGATCCAGATGTTAGATATGCAGTTTGCGCTATGCAGAAGTCGTCCTTTGCGGAAACCATTTCGTACGCGCTGGCCCAGGAGACCGCAAAAGTTATATCGAAGCCACAAGTCTACAAGGTGCGGCAACTTGAGGCTGATACGCCAACTTGCGGAGACAAAAGGAGCGAGATAGAAGAGGTGGTCAAGCAAATACTAGAGGAAAAAGGCAGATCTCGCGCAAAATGCTTTAATTGCGGTAAGGTCGGCCACTTCTAGCGCAACTGCAGATCAGCAATGAAAAGATCAAGGTCTGCTTCGCCACTGAGGGAAAACAAACGGGCTAATAACACCAAAACGCATTCGTCACCGTTAAACTAGATCAAGCTAGCGCGAGGGGCAAGAGATAGCTCCTACAACCGATGGCCCCACAATCCCCATTTCCATCATGCACCAAAAGAACAGCAACCTTACTGCTTGCGGTTTTATCAACGGAAAGAAACAGGTCCTCACCATAGACACAGGTGCATCCCAGTCTATAATAAGGCCCGATTTGGTAAAAGGAGCAGTGGAACCGCTAAATAATATACGACTACGCACTGCTACTGGGGATTCAGATACCGTCTATGGAAGAGCCAGGGCAAGACTGAATATCGCAAACATCGGCGTCGACCATGTGTTTGTTGTCGCCGACATATTGGATGAAGTTATTATTGGTGCAGACTTCATGATAGCCCACGGGATTGATCTACGCATGGGACATCAAATAATGGTATGGCGCAATGTCGAGATACCCCTGGATGTTGGATATGAGAGCAGGACCACAGTAAGGAAGCTGTTTGCCGTTGAACGCCAGAAATTACCACCTAAGGCAGAAACTATAGTATGGGCACGTGTGGAGGAAGATTGTGTGGATAACCGGTTGTGGGTTGTAGAACCAAAAGAAATAAAAGCCTAAATCATAACAGCTAGAGCCCTTGTGAAAGCCTGCGGCGACGGACGAGTTCCTGTAAGAGTACTTAATCTGTCCAACAGCGAAAAGACAATTGACACAAATTTTGAGATCGGTCAATGTGAGCCGGGAGGAGCTATAATTAATTGTGCGGCGAATTCAGTATGCACCAAACCAACAGTCAAAGAACGACATTTACTGGCAGAACAGGTGGAAAAATGGGTAGCAGGCCTGACATCTCCTGACAGAAACAAAGCTAAGCAGTTGCTTAGAAAACATGCCTCTGTCTTCGCCCTGAGTAATAAAAGCCAAGGTAGAACCTCAGTTGTGAAACACGAAATCAACACCGGCGAAGCGAGGCCTATAAAACAAGGAAGGAGTATTCCCCTAGCAAAGCGAAACGAGGTCAAAGAACTGGTCAACGAAATGGAGCGGAATGGTGAAGAAGAAAGACGGCAGCACCAGGTTTTGCGTTGATTACCGGAAACTCAATGACGGCACAAAGAAAGATAGTTATCCCCTGCCCAGAATTGACGATACCTTAGACACGTTGGCCGGAACGAACTGGTTCTCTACCTTGGACTTGCAGAGCGGCTATTGGCAGGTAGAGATAGCCGATAAAGACAAGGAGAAAACTGCCTTTAGCGCGAGCGATGGTCTATGGCAGTTCAAGGTGATGCCATTTGGGCTCTGCAACGCTCCAGCTCCTTTTGAGCGGTTAATGGAACGTATGCTTAAAGGTCTCAATTGGAAGACGTGCTTGGTATATCTGGATGACATAATTGTGATGGGGAAGACTTTTGACGAACACCTAAAAAACCTGGATGAGGTGTTTAAGCGTATAAGAGCTGCAGGACTAAAGCTTAGCGTTAAGAAATGCGCTTTGTTTCAAAAGGAGGTTAAATATTTGGGGCATCGTGTAACATCAGAAGGTATATCCACTGATGAGGACAAAATACTGGTTGTAAAGGACTGGCCTTGCCCACGGAATCTTCAAGAGCTTCGTAGTTTCTGGGGCTTTGCACATACTACAGGAGATTTGTGCCGAACTTTGTGCAAGTGTCTGCTAGCTTGCATGAGTTGACCAGAAAGTCGCGACCATACCACTGGAGTGAGGCAGCAGAAGAAGCGTTCCAGAGGATCAAGGTACTTTTGTGTACAGCACCAATCCTCGCCTATCCAATCGCTGAGCAGAAATTCATATTGGACACGGATGCGAGCGGCTATGGAATAGGGGGAGTCCTTTCCCAGGTGGTTAATGGGGGTGGAAAAGGTCATTGGCTACTACAGCAGAGTATTGTCCAAGCCCGAGCGAAATTACTGTGTTACACGACGGGAGCTTTTGGCAGTGCTGGAGTGTGTCAAACATTACCACAAATACTTATATGGTCAACACTTCACCTTAAGGACAGACCACTCCGCTTTACGTTGGCTGCTGCAATTTAAGAACGCCGAAGGGCAGCTCGCACGCTGGATTGAACGTCTGCAAAGCTATGATTTTAGTATCGAGCACAGGAAAGGCGGAAAACACAATAATGCTGATGCCCTTTCAAGACGGCCATGCAACGTAGAGTGCAAGCACTGCACACAAGTAGAGAAAAATGAATGTGCCATTGACGTGCGGCTGACCCAAATTAGCTCAGGGGAAGGCTGGTCTAAGGAACAGACTGACGACCCCATTTTGGCAAAGATTATGTTGGACAACAAAAGACCGACCCGCAATGAAATATCGGCAGAAAGTCCATTTGTAAAAGCGTACTGGGCCCAGTGGAATAGCCTAAAATTAATAGATGGCTGCTTATATAGATCTTGGGAAAGTGCAGATGGCAAATTTACAACGGACTTAATTGTCGTGCCCACTTTCAAGATAAAGGAGGTAATGAAGCAGTTCCATAACGGTCCTATTGGCGGCCACCTGGGCATTACAAAAACTCTGGAAAAGATAAATCAGCGATTTTACTGGGTTGGATGCCAGCAGTCTGTAGCCGATTGGATAGCTAATTGCGAACAGTGTATTGCGGCCAAGGGTCCAACAAGAAGAAGTCGCGGCAAGCTTCAGCAATACAACGTGGGTGCCCTTTTTGAGCGGATAGCTATCGATGTAGCAGGTCCATTCCCTGTCAGTGACGCTGGTAACCGGTATGTACTAGTGGTAATAGATTATTTCAGCAAATGGCCCGAGGTGTATGCCATTCCAAACCAAGAATCTAAATCAGGGACGAAATTTTGAATCTGCCATATTTAAAGAAATGTGCGACTTATATGGCATCAAAAAGATGAGAACGACACCGCTACATCTACAGTCTGATGGCATGGTAGAAAGATTTAACCGTACGCTGGAGGAATACCTCAGAAAAGTGGTCAGTACACACCAAAAGGATTGGGATGGTCATATACCTAAGCTGTTACTGGCATACCGGTCAGCAGTTCACGATTCTACCTCACGCAGTCCAGCGAAAATCCTGTTTGGAACGGAACTGAAACTGCCAGCGGATTTAGAGTTCGATGTTAAACCTAAACCTGTGTGCGAAGACAATGGAAACACTCTTCAGGCACAAGAAGATCTTTACGAGCTTCATGACTTTGTCCGTAACCGCATTAAAATGTCCAGTGATAAGATGAAAGCCAGATATGATAGAGCAGCAAACACGGAGGGATTTGCCGAAGGACAAATAGTTCTACTGTTTAACCCACAACGCAAGAAAGAATTATCCCCTAAATTGCAAACCCACTTGGAGGGACCATTCAAGGTGGTTAAGAGGCTAAATGACGTAGTTTACCGGATACAGAAGTGCCATAGCCCGAGGTCCAAAATGAAGGTGGTTCACCTTGAACGACTAGCCAAATATGGAAAGGGTGTGTTACAAAGTAATAGTCAAAGGTGTGTGAAACGACCTATTGTACAAACGTACAAACACGCAATATCACAAACACAAAGCAAAAACAAATTGCGCAGCAGAAATTCCATAAACCGCGATTCAAAAAAACAATTTCTACAGCAAGCAAAAAATAAACAAAGATACACACACACACAAACACATATACGAGACTACTAAGCCAGCAACTGAAATACCAAATGCGCAATTTCGCGTATGTTCGGGACATTTCAAGAAGCGGCCGTGATCTGTATATAAAGGCGCCGTCCACCGCAGAAGAGTTAGTTGACTTTGAGATTTCATACCGTGAATATCTGTGCGTACAAAAGTGTGAAGTGTACAGTGTAAATAAGTACGTAGTGTAGTTGTAAATAGAGTCTTAATTGCCGAATAAAGTTGTGTACTGGTAAAAATCATTAAGGACTGTGTAATTTAATTTTTACAATTAAACGAATCCTTCAAAATCACGTTTATTGTGGTAATAAACGTAACAATACAATAAAATCCGAATATAATGAAATTATTACATCTTCTATTTGTCATTTAAAATCTTATAAAAACTGGGCGCATGGGCGAATTCCTGTAACACCACCTAAAAACAAAAAGTTGAATACGAGAACTTCTAATAATATGTCAATAATTTTTCTGTTGGGTTAGAGCGAAATTTGCGCCACCGTAACTTTCCTCACGGTATCCCTAATGGTACTCCTTTTCAATGTTTTGCTTAAGCCAGCCCCCAGCTGGCATTGAAAGCAAATATTTAATATTCTTAATGCTACTTCTTAATTTGATACTGGTTTAGTATCATACTCTGATGAAGTGAACATACATATTTCGCCGGGCCCTGCGATTTTTAATTTTTTTGTTTATGATTTTATCGAACTAAAAATTTTGATAACGTGTCTATTCCGCTAGTTGTCTAATCAAATTTCAACTTTTATTGTATTCAAAGTTATCATATCAAATAAATTTTCTCTCTAGAAAATTAATTTATGCCTAAAAATCAAATTTCTTAATATTAAAAATGGAATTTTTTTATTCATTCAAATTAGAAAATGTTTTATTTCAGTTTGTGTTCAGAGCGTTCCAGAAGCATATTTTCACTGGTCAATTTTTTATTTATAGTATAGTTGTCATGAAATTATTCATTAGCTGTATAATTTTTTAGATTGAGGCTCGATAAAATACTGTTTACATTCAGGCTTTCCTACTATTTTTGCTTTTTTTATATGTAAGAGGATTTCACTATCACTAAAGGTTGCAGAATGGTTCCTTTCACAGTTCCTCGTTTTTTTTTCAATTGGAATAATGCGCCAGAATTCGTGACAATAATTGCCGATGATAGCGACTAATAACTCTTTTACAGTTACTATTCTAGCGAGGAAGCATCGCAAGTTTTAAATAGGACGAACGGAGTTCTTATATTTAAGATGAGTTGCACTAAATGTGCACTGGCCGATATACCCTTCTGCTTTAATTATCTAAACTTTAGCACTTTGTTACTGCCACTAAACCAGCTCTTATTTTGTTTAACAAGTTGACTTGAGATGAGCGGATAATTCTTCTCCGTGTGAGCTAGAATCTCCTCTTCGTATTAAAGGAACGTAGAAATTTTCCTTTCCTACGAATCAGGAAAACATGCTTACAACGACGTTTGATGTTTGCTAGCGCATATATGTAAGTTGCTGGATGTTTCTGCTTATTGAAGGCGGGTTCAGCACCTTCATCATTCGGGGTAGATTACGCACTTGCTGAGTGTAACTGCCTGAAAACTTTTGTATTGTTTAACGGTTCACTCTCGTTGTGAAGGCTTAATACTGGCTGTTCGTTTGGATATGGTTGTGTATCAATCCAACTCTGTTCACACTTGTTTTTGAATGGGGTTTGCTATATAGTACATGTATACTTTTTTTATCAATATTTTACACACTCAATCACTGATGATTAGTGGAAATGTATACATCGGGTTAAAGTACCATACACTAGTTATAATTACTGCTTACAACAACGCAAATCTTTGGATTTTTTTTAAATATATTTATTTTCTAACCTTTCATACACAGTGTCTTCCGACTTTGTTGAATTTAATTTAGAAAGGTGAAAAATCACTTAAAATATGTACATTGTTAATTATGCCCGTAACATATGTACACGTCTGTACTCAACTTTCTTTTGCTTTTTTGATCTGCTCGATAATGGTAAAATTTTTTTCGTCTGATGACAAAAACACTTTACTGGACACACACGAAGAAACATTAAAGAAACTATTGGCACGTTCCGTTTAATGTTCAATCGTATGTAGCTACATATGTTTCATGTCGAAATAAATGTTCCACTTTAGGCCGCCAAAATATACTTTTTTGTTTGGCTATTTTGGGTTTCAAAAAGCGGGGTTCCATTGTCTGTATCGTTATTTACTGAAATTAGGTTTCGAAGACATGTTTCCTTTGATTTTCCCTCGTGTGTATCTACATATATTTAGAACTATTTAGCGAGCCTGATGCATCGTGACAAAAAACATTTTTATAATTTTAATTTATCTTTCTATTAAAAGAAATTCACAATAAGTATTCAAATCTTATTTCTAAATTATTATTTACTAGTTAGTACCAACGTAATAATTATTTTTTTGTGTTCAAATCTTAAAAATCCATCTTCTATTGTGTAGAGAGGCTCAATGTGTCAGTTCTTTTTAGTCTCTGTTGGCCGTCAAATTGCAATAAATTGCGTGCTAGAGTGTTGGGATGTGCGACTAGTTTGTTTACGTATTTGGACGTGTACGTTTTAACTTCTTCGTGGATTTTGGGAACTTTGAGATCCCTATGTATGTTTTCATTTCTTATGTACCAGGGGGCGCATACGATATGACGTAAAATCCTAGACTGTCTTCTCTGTAACTTCTGGATGTTTGATGCACAGGCAGTACCCCACAGCTGAATACCATATGACCATATTGGCTTTATAACGGATTTGTATAAAAGGACTTTATATTCCAAAGCCAGAGTTGAGTTAGGACTTATTAGCCAATGCAGTTGATTTGTTCGAAGCTTTATGGACGTTATTTTTGCCTCAATGTGACGGGACCTAAATATTTAACGACACTTATAATTGCAGTGTCGTCTGCAAAGGTTGATGCATATGTATGTGGGCTTGTCGGCATATCCGCTGTATAGATGATATATAATAGCAGCCCTAGCACACTACCTTGAGGTACTCCTGCACTGATTTTCCCACATCTTGAAAGCTGGTCCATTGACCTCACTTTAAAAGTTCTATCGGACAAATAGCTTTTTATAAGCTTGTGTGTGTTTTCAGGTAGAACCCGAACTATTTTAGTAAGTAGCCCATCATGGCAGACTTTATCAAATGCTTGGGAAATGTCTATAAATAAAGCTGAACAGTATTGCTTTCTTTCAAAAGCCGATCTAATAATGGTAACGATTCTATGGACTTGTTCAATCGTACTATGCCTTGCTCGAAAACCAAACTGATGATCTGGGATAACGTTTTGTTCATTTAGAAAAGGAGTTACACTCGAGACGAATAATTTTTCAAATATCTTTGACAAAACTGACAGTAGGCTAATTGGCTTGTAGGATGTAATTCATATAATTCATTATTTTGATGTCAAATTCTTAAGTTCACAGATTTTTTGGTAACGTTAATTTATTTTACTATTGCAATTTATAAAATTAGTTTTTTGTTTTCTTTCCTAATAGATTTTGTTGCACTCATTTAGTTTTAAATTCCAAAATTAAAATGCTCTTGTATCTACATCGGAAAAAATTCGACCAATTTTATTTAAGGATTTAAATCCTTAACTGCTAATTGCGATTTGTTTTTCATTATTAATTGTAATTTATTTAATTTTTCAAAAAAAGCTGAACGCAATTGAAAAAAGTTATTTAAAACAAACTTTCGAAATGTGGTAACTTGGGCACTTACCAAAAAAGGTCTATGTCGCGAGCAATTTCTTCTTTTATAATTAAAACGTATAGGCTTTTTTCTACAGGACACCTTGTCCAAATTCGAACGGATTATACTGGCATTGGTTGGAATTTCAAGACGTTTAATCTGAAATGAAGAAACATTAAATAATGTATAGGCGTATGTATATGGATGTATGTAGGGTGCCTACCTAAGTCGGTTAGACCGACTAAGCGATGCGAAATAAAATAGAGAGACTTAACATTTACATACAAATAAAACACGTAGAGACAATATATAGAGAGTACATAAGGGGACGAATAGGATAGGCTTGAGTAACTAAGCAATTTTGTGCAAGAAGTGCGGACAGTTGGAAGACGGACATTGAAAAGTGAGGAAGTTGAAAAGGCAATGAAGTTGTGAAGTGAAGAAATTCTGGAGTAAAAATAACTTAATTAGCTAATGACAAAATAAATAAAATATATGTACACTTAATAAACTTACATTAAAGGAACTTAATGTAAATCTTAAATTAAACAAAATACAACTTAAACTTGTGAAATTAATAGCAATTAAATAAGGGTGGTTGGCGAGTGTATGTGAGGATCCTACATGTATATATATCATTTTTATATTACAAAAACTGACATCATTTTCTCAGTCTTAATTAATATTAGTATGTACAATATTTTAGGGCCTTAGCCTGAAGTGAAATTAGTTCAAAATCATCCCACTGAGCCTGGCGAGATGGCACTCCCTAACACAACACTAGATAGTTTATTAGAATTTGAATACAGTAAATTAGTTATTACATTCGTAATAATTAAAAAGTATTATTTTAGATATAAGATTTGAATACTTATTGTAATTTTTCCTTTAGAAGAAAAGATTCAATAAAATAAAAACTAAAAAAAATATGCCTGTTTTTAAATCACAGTAGGCCTAGCTTTAAATTATTTATAAAAGCCGATAATTTTGGTGTTTTAAATTTGCAAAGTTTTTCAATTTTGCATGAAAACTTATAAACTAATATAAACATATTTTTATTTAAAATAGGCTAAAAATTGTTTAAAAACAGTGTAAATTTCATAAAGGACGTCGCCAGTTATATTCCCAATGAGGCAAAAATGGCATAGAAATGAAAGGGTATGTCGTAAAGTCAGTACACAATAGTCTAAGCTAATGTGCAGTCAATCAACCGATGCATCGTGTTGAGATGCATTTCACACATCTCAGCTAAAATCTAAAAACAAAAAGGATTTAATTAGTATAATTGTTCGTCCTTTGATTCTTTATATTACCTTTACTTTCTACAATTTTTCAATATACATGATTCCTCGGTCGTTAATTAATTGTAATTCATTTTCAATAATTCCGATGTTTTCTGGCCAGTTTTTTCTAACATCATTTGGGAGGACATTACAAATATTAAATAATTAAATTTGTAAGGCATACATAAGTTCGTTTTCTTTATTCTTTTTATTCAGAAAGAAAATTTATTTGATATGAGAACTTTGACACAAAGAAATAATAAGGCCATGTGTTTTTTATTTTTTATGGTTAAAAAAAAACCCCACGCCAATGAGTATTTTGAAAACCAACGTTCCAGATACTTCATCAAATATTGTTATAAAAGTTTTCATGCCTGTGTTATTAAAAAAAATGCACAGTATTTCCTTCTTGAGTTGTCATTTAATAAGTGTTTGCGAAAGCAAAAAGTAAATTTTTATCCGTAAAATCGAGTTAAAAAGTTCCTAGAATTTTGACGCCAATGCTTTGGAGTCAAAGAACGTCCGCATGATCGCAGTCAGAAATTCAACACCAAACAAACGATTAGTTAAAAAAAATGTGTACCAATCATCGGCTGACATACATACTCTCGCCAGTAAAAGAATAGGCTCAGAAGGCAATGGCAACTTAATTGTTCCCCTGACATCAAGACCTCATTTAACTTATGTCAAAAAACTTTACGTAATAAACTGATATATTAACACGTATCCGCTATAAAGATGCAGTTAAAAAATTTGGATCCACGCAAAAAACGCTCTATAGCCTGTGGAAGAACTTTGCGTAATAAACTCAGGCAGAAACACGACGCTATAGAGATAAACTTAAAATATTGGGATTCAAGAAAAAACACGGACTATATTATATATAGTATATGAGAAAATCAGCCGGATATAGTATTAAGGGCTCAATGATAAGGCACTTATGTACCTAATTATGATGTGAGAATTTTACTATTTGAATTTAATGCAAAGTTACGAGTAGTCTTCCTCCCATGCTCCTGGAAGATGTCTGAAATTGGTATGATCCCTATACCAGGGAAGGACTCAAGGCAGATTACGTAGTATATTTTTATCAAAATTGTTCGCAAAATTATTCACTTTGTGTTTAAAGTCGTATCTCGCATATCCAAATATTATCCCGGACGATCAGTTGGTTTTCGGGTAAGCCATAACACAAGTGTGCAAGTCCACAGAATTGTCACCGCTATTAGATCTGTATTAAAAAGCAATATTGCTCATGTTTGTTTATTGATATTTGCTAAAGCCTGACATGATGGGCCACATACGAAAATAACCCGAGTTCTATCTGAAAAGTCCCACAAACTTCTAAAGAGCTAATTTAACACATAGAGCGCTTAAGGTAAAGCAAAGGATACATTTTCTAAAAAGGGGAAATCTCTGCATGGGTTCCTCAAGATAATATATTAGGGTCGCTATTATATCTCATCAATACACTGCATGTATAAGAGTTAAAAATGTTCCGAAGGATACATCGCAATAATATCAGCCGCACAATTGTGAGCTAGAATACTGGTCGAAAAAGTGAAGTACAAAGGTAAATCCATCCAAACTTGCTCACGTAACGTTTTCTGCCAGAAAGCGAAATTGCCCATCAATAATAATAACAAATATCACTGCTCCAGCTGCAACGCAAGTTAAATATTTGGGTATCCACCTATATTGACGTCTAATTTGGTTCCGTCATATTAAGACAAAGTAACCGGACTCAAGCTTCGAACAAATCAACTACACTGACTAGTAAGTCCTAACTCAACATTGGCATTGGAATAATCCTTTTATGCATATTGGCTATGAAGCCAATATGGTCACATGGCGTTTAGCTGCGGGGTTCTGTGCGCCTATCAAACATTCAGAAGTTACAAAGAAGACAGTCTAGGATTTTACGACTTATCGTATGCGCCCTTTGGTATATAAGAAATGAAAATATACACAGGAATCTAAAAGTTCCCACTATCCAGGAAAAAGCAAAAACATAGTCGCCCAAATACGTAAGCAAACTAGTGGTCCATCCCAACACTCTAGTGCGCGATTCACTGAATTTTCCTTGGTACCAGAGACCCAAGAAAACTAACACGTTGAGCTTACCTAATAGTTGATAGTCCTTTGCTATTAAGATTTGAATACAATAAACTTGTAATTACACTTGGAAATAATAAATAAATATTATTTTAGAGATTAGATTTCTTTTAAAAAGATTCAATAAAATAACACTAAAGTTTGCATAAAAAAATATAAGCATGTTAGTAACATACAAATGAAATTCAATATTGGTAGCAATGTCGACATTCCATATGTCTTGTACAAGTAATGTAAACACAGCTTAAACAATCGTGAGAACATAATCGTACTTCAGGGGGGTTACTCTCTATATCGATTCTTAAGCAATTTCGATGCGAAAGCTAAATGCGATTAGATAGCAATTTGGTACTCTTTATTACTTTTGCATAACCTTTCGCAAATTTTTTGAAAAAGTGGCAACGCTGTCACTAAAAATACGTCTTTTAGCTTAAAAATAATTGTGATGGATTCCGTAGCGTTATGGGTTGATGATGAAAACGAACGTGTGGTACGTTCCACACAAGGAATCTTAAGAGATAGGTCCGATATACTCAGCTTTTTTAATATTTATTTATTTTAGCTATGTATATACAAAATTTCCGATTAAATAAGGAAGCGTTTCTGTATGTTTTAAACACAAATCAACACGAGCTGAATTGTAATTACACTTGCTGCTGCATTAAAATTGCTTGGACAAGGTGGATACCAACACCAAATTGCCCAAGATCATCTTTTTGGACTATCGCAGCAGTCAATGTCCCGTTGCTTATTTTAGGTCTGCGTGGTGATTGAGCGAATATAATGTGCCAAGCATATACAGTTTAATATGTCTGTGGAAGAGGAACAAGAAGCAAAAAGAACTTTTTACCATACATGTGGCATTCCTGGCGTAATAGGAGCAGTGGATGGCACTCACATACAAGTGATTCGACCGGCCAGAACCTATACATTAACAGAAAATTAAAGCACAGTATGAATACTATGGTGGTCAGTAAATTTTTATATATTTGGCTACTTAAATGTAACTTATGTACATATATGGTATGTTTTTAGATATGTGATAACAGAATGTTAATTAAACTTGTTGATATGGTGGTGCATGCCATGACTTACATGTATGGAGTCTTTCTAATGTAAAGAAAACCCTAAAAGAACGTTTTGAAAGAGGAGAAAAGGGTTTTTGGATAATTGGTAATTGACTTAAAAAAAAATTTGTACGTTTTTTCTGATTTTAAATTTTTTTTTAGGTGATTCTGGCTGTCCTCTAGACCCGTGGTTGCTAACACCATACAGAAACGCCACGGAAAATTCTGCCGGGACATATTTTAATGACAAGTTTAGCAAAGGGAGTTTTTAGTTTTTAGGCGTTTGAAAGTTATGATAAAATAAAATGTCACAATTTTTCGAAAAAAAAATATATAAAAAATTCGTTTTTTTTTAAATAACTCCAAAGCTAATGGGTATAGTAAAAAATGGTATTGGAATTACTTATGGCTGTTGTAATTTGGAATTTGTGGACATATAGCACAACAAAATTGAACAAGGCATTTGAAAGTTATGATAAGATATCTGAAGCGGCCTTTCAAAAATCTCATATTTTAGAAATTTAAGAAAAAAACCTATCCATAGAATTCGAAATAAAGGTGATTTTTGTAGTTAGGCAACCACAATATATAAAAAAAATGTAGTGTAATTTTTTTTAATTTGTTGCATAGTGTATTTAGTAATATAAGTATTAAGTTTAGTTATATAGAGCATATATTATAAAAACTAAAAATATCGCTTCATTTAACTGCTTTTAAGTACTTACATGGTTTATGTGGTATAGTGTAAACGAATAACTGTATAAAACTGTTCGACAGTCTAATGGCTCTATTTATTTTTTTTAAATAATTTCATAAAATCGAATTATTTCGTTAGATCCGAAGTATATTTTAAAATACACATTTGCAACCACATGTATGAAAAGAAAAATATTATTTGCGCAAATTTTAAAGAAAACTACTTGCAATTTTAACATATAAACATTAATTATATATGTAACATATAATTGATTCTAAACGTTAGAAAAACTCTTTTCCCTAAATACGGTTTTTATTTTGTTATATTCTACTTCTACAAAATCTAATCGATAATATAATTATGCCTTTAGTAACTTCAAAAATCGCATGTAGTTCGTGCATTCATGTAAAAGATGAAATAATGTATCCGGGTTTTCTAAAGCTTTGATAGTTCTCCTAATATATAATTTGTTTTTCTTTTAGTTATTGTACTCGGTTCATTGTTAAAAAATTTTGCAAAAAAAACAATGTAACTAAATGCATAAATCAGAAATAATAATATAAATGTTTATATGCAAAAAAATGGAAGGCATAGAAAATAAATATGTATTCAAAAGTAGTATATTCATATGTTACATATATGTAAGTTTTTAAAGTTTTAAAGTGTTTTATTACCACATTATCGACGTTAGGTGTACACTTCTTTACTTTCTCATTTGTTAGTACTTCTGAATTTTGTTGATCTGTACTTAATGCTCGAGATTTGGTTTGTTTCGATTTTATTATTTTACTACTTTCACCTTTTCCAAATAATCCCCTTTTTTCTGCAGTTTCTATAAGATATTTTTCGTTTAAACGTGTTATAGTCTTTCGTTTCAGGAGGGAAAGAAAGCAGCCCTGATTCTGAGTTTTAAAACAATTATCTAGATTCTTGCAAAGATCGGGTAAATCTACACATATAAATTCATCGATCTCGGGTAATTTCAGTTTCTCATCGATAGAAAGAAGATTATTTTTTTGGTTATGTTTTACTTCAGTGGGATCTGGCTTTGTGTTTTGATGTGGCCTTTTCTCAACTGATGTTTTTTTCTTTCTTTGGGAATTAACATTCACTGCAGCTTCTGCGTCTTCTACTGATTCCAATCCCTTTATTTCTAAAAAGGTGTTGCGATGTTTTTTCAAAGCAGTATTGTTTATCATATTTATACTCTCTTCTACCATTTTATGGTTTTCACTATTTATGACAGAATGTGTTTGATAGAGCAGAAATTGAATTTGTGGACGAGACATCGCCATACGTAAGGTCAGAAGTTGTTCTTTCAAAATTAAAGAAACGCGTTGCCTTCCATCATTGCTTATAGATGGCTCAGTTAATATTTCCAGCATTCCTAAATCTCCTCCTCGAGAGCAAATTAAATCAATTGGATCCGATATTGAACTAAATGAGTTCGGTGGATTTGCAAAGATTCCAACAACATTTTGAAATCGATTAGACTCTAAAGAAAACGATGTAAACGATTCTGCAAATATTTGCACGTTATAAATACATAAGTCTTCCATATAATTCCTGAATTGTTTAAGACGTGACCCTGAACCATATACGTAAAAATGATTAATTTTATTAACTGAATAAAACAATGCAGCCAAATATGCAGTTGCGCGAGGTGAATTAATATGTGTTTGTAGGATGTCACCGCTTAGATCAAAAAAGTTCAGTAATGTAGCCATAACCGCCGGTCCTATTGAAAAAGAACGATCCTAAAAAAAGAAAGAAAAATAATGAGATAGTGGCATTTTCGTGCGTGGGTATCCTAGTGAGTACAACCCTTATTTTGTAACTTAGTCGTTTTTAAAACGACAGTAACACAACCATTAAAAAAATAACAAAAATATAACATACAGTACTTAAAAAATTTTGCAGTTTTGTAAAAATTAACAAATTTAATATAATGCAAAATTACTTTTGAAAATGAACTTCCTTATAAAGATACGTAGTAATATGACAAAGTCTTTGGGTCCTCGGGAACGTATTTGACCTCTATATATATTTACTACCGAAAATCGCCAACATGAACCCCAAAACTTTAAAATTGATTTTGCAATGTTTTACAACTTTGCCTAGAAAGGATAAATTAAAAAAATTAATAAAGGCTAACAACCTGTTTTACTATATCGAAAGAACGTGTTCGTGCGTATTCTAAGCGAAAGAAAACTGATTTAGACTTCTATAACTAGAACTTCGTACGAACAATGGCACGGCCGATAAATCAAAAGGAAACGCAGTGTTTTCATACCAATTCCTGCTTCTTTATTTCGAACACAACTGTGCGAACGTAAATGCGGAAATCAGTCACTTGCTACTTTGCTTTCGAGCTGGAAATATTCTCATAAAATATATCTATTTGTTTATGACCAATTTTGTTTTGTACGATGTTTTTTTTTTTGGCTAATTAACGCCAGATAAAATATTATATAAATATAATAGTTTTATAATAAAATTTTAAAAAGAAAATACGACAACAATGACGATTCTTGGGTAACATACGTTAATGTGCATTCGAAAATTCTTTAAAGCAGTCGTTTCATAAAAACTGGCTATGAACAAGTTCATCAACCTTCATTATGTGTTTCAAAGTGGATAACGAACTTCGCTTCATAAATGTTAGGTCACGTTCTGTTAAATTTTCGTCGGCACCTTTTGTAGAAGGTGGCCCAAAATTACCGAAGGGGCTTGAATTGCTTATATGTTTTTTTCTTTTCAGTATTTTGTAAAGAAGACTTGGGGAATTTAAAATGGAGCAGTACTCAATTGAAAAACGTGCCCTAATTGTTTTGACTCAGCGTGCATATCGTCGTTATTTTAATGTGCGGGTAGGACCCTCAGAGTCAACAATAAACCGTCTGGTTGCAAATTTTCGACAACAAGGGGCAGTAAGGAACCTTCCTGGTGTTGGCAGAGGACGAACGGTGCACACGGATGATAATATTGTACTGGTACAGAGTAGTATTCGGGAAGATGGAGAAACATCAACCAGGAGACGTTCGACACAACTTGGCCTCTCAAGAGCTTCGCTGCAGAAAATTTTGCACACAATACGAATATTTCCATACAAAATTCAGCTTGTCCAAGAATAACCGATAGATTATCAGCAACGACTTGATTATGCAGTTTTTTTCCGGCAAAAAGCAGAAGAAATTCATAATTTTATTCATAATTTAATTATGAGCGACGAAGCCCGTTTCCAATTAAGTAGATTCGTTAATAAGCAAAACTGCAGGATATGGGCTACGGAAGATCCAAAAGTACTTTAACAGCGAGAATTACACCCATCTAAGTGTACGGTTTGGTGCGGTGTTTCATCTGAAAGGATAATTGGTCCTTATTTTTATGAAAATGAACACGAGGTCGGCGTTTCCATCAATGGTGTCAGATATCGGACAATGTTGGAACATTTTTCCAGGCCTGCCGGGAAAACCATCCTCAAGTATGGCTCCAACAAGATGGAGCCACAGCGCGTACTGCAAGGGATACATTGGCTCTTTTACGGGACTTCTTTGGTGAACGAATTATTTCGCATAGAAGTGATTTTGATTGGCCTCCGCGTTCACCGGATTTAATCACTCCAGACTATTTTTCTTTGGGGTTATTTGAAAGAAAAAGTCTACATTAATAAGCCTAGAGCCAGGCCGTCAGCTGGCAGGTACATAGCTACGGTTCGTCGTAGAGGAGTACACTGTCAGAAGTTCAGACTTATATCTCCTCGTGGTGGCGGCTGGTAACCAGTTCGTAGGTAGGTCATGTCTCTGCCAGGAGTCTGGCTAAATAAGTCGAGCGGAGAGAAGTTAACACTCTCTTATATAAAATCCCTAATCCACGGTGGAACAGCATACGCCAGGAATGCGTGGCCAAGAGAGTGCTTGGTCTCTAGTATGTGAACTCTGGATACCTGTCGACCTCCAGTTTAAATCAGACTTACCCATGCATAAGGAACTCTGTGTGGGTGGACACTTTTTCTCCTTTACTCGTGGGATAAAATTAATAGACTAAATATAAATAATAAAAAACCCAAAACGGACCGAGAAAATCTGGAAGGGATGAGTCAGGAAGTTTCGAGAGAGGTGGACAGAATAATCCCTGAAGGAACTCCGATTGTAATAGGCCATAGGAGAAACCCGAAGATGGACAAGTGCGCCTCGCAAGCGGTGGGCGAGTTAATCTGTAAAGGTACTCCTTTACTTGTACCGTGAGATTCCTATAGGGACGGGCAAGGAAGCTTCGGAAGAGGCGGAGAGGTTAGTCTCTGTGGGATCTCCAGTATTTGGCCAATGGAGGAATTCTAAGGGGATGGACAACAACACCTCGCGAGGGGTGGACGAGTTTGTCGCCAAAGATACTCCTGAGGCCATGGAGGTAAATGTAGAAGAACTGGACGCACCTACCCAAGTTGGGTTAGGTAAGTCTGTTTCGGAAGCAGGAATCTCAAACCTTCCCTGCAACGTTGAGTCAGAATCTTTGCAGCTCAAAACAAAAATTGAGAGGCGAAGGCATAAGAGGAGACGTAAAAGGGAGAAAAAGGCTATTGAGAAGATGACAAATCGGATTGATAGCCTTTGAAGTGAGGAGGCGACTACAGAATTTGAAAGACCTTTAAGAGTGACTACCCTAAAGTTTCGGAAAAGGTATGTCAACAGAAGGAGAAGAATCCTCGAAAAAAAGCCCTCAAAAGTTGTCGAAATGAATGTGGCTAAAAAGGGCAGTAACCAGAAGCCGAACAGTAGTGGTAGTATTAATGTTAGGCCGAAGGTTGGTGCAAAAGTGAGGCCATCATTTGTACAAGTTGCAAATAAAGATCTCACTTTAGGTGTCACTGACATATCTATAGAGGGTCCTCTGGAGAACACACATGTGAATGGCTTCAAGGCATCACTGCTATGTGCTCTGATATCCTTTGTGATGATGCTGGTGACATAGGTTTCGTAGGTAAACTTGATGGATTTATTGTAGTCACGTGCAAAAACCAATCAACGAAGATCTGGGTAATCGAACTAGCGAAATCCTTGACCAATCTTTGGGAAGGGGTTAAACTAAGAGTCGATACCTTGCAGGCGCTGCGAAACGAAGTCAGGATGATCGTCGTTGCTCACGGTTCTACCGAGGGTAAAGACATTATCCTAAAAAGGCTGCAGAAGCAAAATGGATGCGTGAAGGACTTTTGTAAATAGAGGGTTACTCGCGCAGAAAAATGTGCTAATGAAGAAAATGAGGGCGTAGTGCTCACGATATGGTGTCGGAAGGAGGATGCGGAGGCCATCAGGAAACCAGGGGGGACACTCAACTGCGGACTTGACCTGGCTGAAGTAAAATTCAAGAGGAATGACCAGTGAGCACGACGTCCTCCCTGGTGCGGGGGTAGGCAACTCTGTAGAGAGAGGCCTATGAGGGAAGGTGGGCTCATACCAGGAAAAAATATGTATATGTCAGCTCAATCTTCATCACAGCAAAGCAGCATCAGCATTGTTGATGCGATGTTTTGAGGAGGATAAGCTGGATATAGCTTTGCTACAGGAGTCCTGGATTGTCCACGGCAATATCAGGGGCCTGTCTCAACAGACCGCCAATCTGTACCACTCACAGACTGATGGTAAATTAAGGTCATGCATCCTGGTGGGACATGGCGTAGAACAGTACCTATGACACATCTCTGCTCGCCGGATCTTACGGTAGTAATGATTGGCAGTGGTTTGTGATCATTTCTTATTGCATCGGCTTACCTTCCTTATGAAACGACAGTTACACATCCGTCACTGGAGGTGGAGAACCTGGTGAGTTTCTGCAGGTAAAGAGGTATGGCGCCGATCATGGGCTGTGATGCCAACTCGCCTTATACGGTTTGGGGCAGCACAGATGATAAATACAGGGGACAACAATTGTTGGAATTTGTAGAAAGACACGATTTGCTGGTACTTAACAGAGGGGTAGAACCCACCTTCGTGGATTCAAGAAGGGCAGAGGTGATCGATATCACTCTGTGCTCAGTCAATATGCTAGACAGGGTTAAGGACTGGAAGGTCGCGGACAGAGTAACCATGTCTGACCAAAGGGCAATCCAGTTCGATATACTGTATGGCAATAGACGGAGGAAAGTCCGCAAACGTATAAGAATACCGAAGAATACTGACCATACCAGTTATGAAGAGTATCTGTCGGTACATATAGGAGGTGTTCCATACAGAGCATCTCGCAACACGGGTGAAATCGAGCGGACGGTGGAACAATTGAACTCCTTGGTTAAGCTAGCTCTCGAGCATGCTTGTCCCTTGACAGTAGTGGATGAAAAAGATCCGACACCTTGGTGGAACGGAGAAATTGAATCCATGAAAAAGGAAACAAGAAAGGCCTTTAACCGATACATGAGGGAGAGAGACTCGATCTCGTGGGACGCGTATAAGGAGAAGAAGAGAGAGCTGAAGAGAACAATACGTCTTTGGAAACGAAGTACGTGGAGGGATAATATCTAAAGACCCTGTCTCTATGATGGGACTAATTCGCAAGTGCGATGGTCACATGACTGAGGCAGTGGAGGTGACATTGCAATCGCTTATGGAGGTTCATTTTCCTGGAAGCTTTAGTTCGAGTGACTCATGGACTCCTGTAAATAGGGGGGGCTAGTGAGAGAAGACGAGCTGAGGCTGAAAGAATAATATCTCCGAATGGGCTTTTGCACCATTCAAAGCAGCTGGAATGGATGGAATTTTCGCAGCCTTATTACAGTGGGGAATAGATACCCTGCTTGATAGGATTAGGGAAATATTCGTAGCCTGTCTAGCGACGGGATATATTCCGGTGACTTGGAGGGAAACAAAAGTTGTTTTTCTTTCCAAACCGGGTAAGAGGGACTATACTGACACTAATTCCTTCAGACCGTTCAGCCTTACATTTTTTCTATTGAAGACAATATGGCTGACTTTATGGAGAACCATACGCTGATGGATAGGCCCTTGAGTAGATTTCAACATGATTATAGAGCAGATAGATCTACTGACACCGCTCTGCACGAGTTCGTCAGAGTAGCGGAAAGAGAAATTTTCAATGGCGGAGCTGCTCTGTCCGTTTTTATGTACATTGAGGGCGCCTTTGACAAGATCTCTTTTGGGAAGGTAAGAAATTCTTTTACTGAACGTAGCGCTTACCCCATTATTATAAAATGTATAAACGCTATGCTTCGGACTAGAGCTATAAATCTCAGAGATGGGAGAACCAAGATTCGAGGTAGAGTAGTTAGGGCGTGCCCACAGGGAGGTGTATTGTCACCTCTTTTGTGGAACATCACCGTAGATGGCCTTCTTTGGAGATTGGACTCAATAGGCGTCCATACGATTGCGTATGCAGACGATCTGGCACTAATGGTTGGTGAGACATAGTGCAGTGACCAGGGTCTAACCATAAATGCCAGTTAATCCGACGCTATGCTTTTCACTCGAGGAAGGGCTTTTCACTAGAGGAAGGGTATAGATTTTGCAGCCTGAATGCTTTTCGGATCGGAAGTAAAATTGTCCAGGAAGGTAAATTATCTGGGCGTTACCCTGGATAAGGAACTTACCTGGAATGAACACATCGAAACAAAGGTCCGTAAAGCAAAAAGGATTATGCATCAATGCAAACGAGTGTGTGGCCGTAGGTTGGGAATCTCGCCAAAGACTTCATTCTGGATTTACACAATGATGGTGCGACCCATTATAACTTACGCGTCCGTGGAAAAGAGGTTAGGAAAAGAGGTTAGGGTTGCCGATGGTACGCATGAGTAGAAGAAAGGTAGTCAAGAGGATGTATCGGACACTCATTGCCGAAGGCATTATACACAATGAGTGTATGGAGAACGACATCAGCAGTTTTACTGATGGTTCTCTTATGAGTGGCAGGGCAGGAGCAGGTGTATTCTCAGTTGAGCTGAACTTGTCCTGTAGTATGCGTCTGGGGAGGTACGTGTCAGTTTACCAGGCAGAACTGCTTGGGTTGCTGCATGCGTTGGATCACTTGCTTGAAAGCCGAGTGCATGGGAAAAGGGTTCCCATTGCACTTGACAATCAGTCAGTTATAAAACGCATGAGGCAAGTGAACGTGTATTTTAAACTAGTGCTGGAATGTGTTCTGAAACTAAACAGATGTGCCTCGTTGAATGAGGTAAGGATGATGTGGGTTAAGGGACACATAGGCATAGCTGGGAATGAAGCAGCAGACGAACTAGCAAAAAGGTGATCTGATGTGGATTTCTGTGGACCAGAACCTAGGGTTGCCCTGGGAAATTGCCTAGTGTGAGCTAAAGTTCTTCAATGGGTAAACTGATTACACCTGAATATGCAGACAGGCTCGAATGGTGCTCAAAGAGCCCCTCGGTAGGAGGGCCAGCAAGGTACTCGGATATAATAGGGCTACTTTAAGCTGGATCACTGCGTTAGTGACAGGACATGGAAACTTTAAGTACCATCTGGCTAAGATGAAAGTCATAGAAGATGATACTTGCAGACTATGCCTGGAAGAGGCTGAGACGGTAGCGCACATTGTGTGTGAATGGCCAGCACTGGCTAGCATAAGGCTTAAGACCACGGGCAGACACTTGTTAGATGTGAATGCCATGGGGGAACTAAGCCTTAGACAAATGCTAGCATTTACAAAAGACTCCGTGATGAGGAAGAGTGCCGACAGTTACCAGTCGACAGTCTGAAATCACTGTAGTCAAGAGTAAAGGCTAGGGCTAGAACGAGACTCAATTGAAAGTAAGGTGGTTGTGATTACGGATCGGTTCCCTGAAATCAATTTGAGGAGCGAAATGGGGGTCGAAAAGAGACCCAGACAGTAAGTGGTCTGCTTCGATATCCCCCATACATTAATAATAATAAAAGCCTAGAACCATCCAGCAATTAAAAATCAATATACACGACGAAACGAAACAACATAACACCTGAAGTTTTGCGAAAGGTTATGGAAAATGGCGAATAAACGTCAGTTCCATATGTAAGCCATATTTTCTGAACAGGTCGATACCATTTGGCTTCACGTAAAGGAGCAACGGAACGACCGGCAGAGGAACATTTTTCTGTTGAAAGTCTGAAAACAAATAATTGTTTTGTGACGATGAAAGTCGGTGCCTCGTTTTCACCACACATAATCAACAACAAATTATAATATGTTAGATTATTATTTCTGTTATTATCATTATTTTACAAGAATGTGAATTATTAATTTTTGTATAATAACTCGTTAATTAGACATAACGTTGATTTAGTATTAACGTTGATTTAGTATTTTATATAGTAACACAAGTTACAAAAGTGAGATTAAGATTCACATGAATATTTTGAAGAAATTCTCGATATAAGATTTCATTGCATAAAATTAGCCTTAAGATATGCTTTACAAATGTAGTGAATATTTAACTATTTGAAATTAAAAGCCGTAGTTAATACTGGCACCACCTAGAAATAATTTTAGGAAGTAATTATTAACACAAACACGTCTTTTATACAACCATGATAAACAAATACAATAAAAATAAAAGATGCAACTAATTTTTGTAGCTACAAAAGAGGTATAAAAGAACGTGTTGTGATAAATTTTAGTCAGTCTGCGCTCGGCTGCGATCGAGGTAAGAGCTTACCGCTTGGCGTCTACCCTTTATAAAGTTATTACCAAGATTTAGTGGAAATTTGGAAGATAAGAAATTCGGTGGCGTCTACCCTTTTTTCTTACTGTTCAAATTCTCTATTCCAGATAAAGGAGCCTATCTCGTCTAACTACGCTGAGGTATTGTATCCGTGGCGACCTTGACTCAATACATCAGCAGTCGTTAAAGAGAGCTTTAGCTAACGTTAAGAGAGGTGTAGGGTCCCCGTGGTGTTGCCCAGGGACCATCCACCTATCTTAAGCAACCGCTACAGAGAAGTTTCTCTGACATCCCAGTAAGGTGTGGTAGTGTGCAAGTGGCGTCCACCGGTTCCTAGCATAGTATAGGACTATAAGAGACGTTCAATAAAGAGCATTTAAGTAGCGAAGAGCGTGTTTCCTTCATCAAGGGTCCAGTAATAGAAATATTCTGTGACAGAACCTCCTGGAGCGGCGAGATAAACCCCAGCTGAGAAGCATCGTTACAATTTAATATACATACATACATACATACATACATACATACATACATACATACATACATACATACATACATACATATGTAGTACATACATAAAAAAAATATTGAATTTTTGTGACAATAATTTTTTCATAAACATACATACAATTTGTTCGTTATTTTTATTTCCTGATGATACTACACGATGGAGTAGCGAAATATCGAAAAATAAAAATATAATTTTTAAAAAAGACTATCAAGCTTGGACAATTTTAATAAATTAATAGGTTCCCTTTAAATAGTAAATTACTTGCCTACTAGAAAATAATAGTTTGTTTACAGAATTGTGTTAAATATTATTGTTTTCTTTGCCATTATCCTACTATACAGCTGAACACTGTATAGTAGGATGTACCTATATTTTAACAAATCAGTAGTATTTTTGATGCTTCTAAGAGAAATCGTTATAAAAAGATTTATGGGTCTGACGTTGCTATTGCGTAAAACGCAAGAATTGACACACGCAATTCTAACCGAGCGAAAGCGTTCGAGATAGATAACCCAAATTAATTCGATTTCGAGTAACCCGCTTTCGTTCGCTTACATTTACTTGTTTCGAAACAGGCAACCTTTTCAAAAGGACATCAGTCATGAAAATCGGATAAAAATATGATTACTTCAGGCAAAAGTAATTCGTCAAAATCCACTTTGATAGATATTTCATTAAATTTAAAATTTCTAATATCATCGGAATTCAAGAGCCTTTTACTTTGATTCTTGATTTTATGTATAGCAATTAACTGGTATGGCTTATACTACAATTCGATGGGCACCAGATTCATACAAAACAGACACATTATGCCTGGCGTGACGACTCTCCCACCACATTCAGCGATATTATATTAAGATTTTAATGCAATAAACTAATTATAACATGGGTTGTAATTAATAATCTAGACATAAGATTTTAATACTTATTGTAAATCTCTGTTCAAAAGATTAAATAAAATACAATTTAAGTATAAAAAATAGTAGTTTGTGCTAATTCTTTTTTTTAACTTATTTTTATTTTATTGAATCTTTACAATAAGTATTTAAATCTTATTTCTAAATTATTATTTACTAGTTATTATCAATGTTATAACTAATTTTGTTAATCTTAATTAACTATATTCTATTGTGTGGAGAGAGCCGCCTCGCCAGACTCAATGTGTCAGTTCTTTTTAGTCTCCGGTGCCCGTAAGATTAAAATAAATTGCGTGCAACAGTGTTGGGATGTTCGACTAGTTTGTTTACGTATTTGGACGTGTATGTTTTAACTTCTTCCTGGACAGTGGGAACTTTTAGTTCCCTATCGATGTTTTCATTTCTTATGTACCAGGGAGCGCATACGAGACGGCGTAAAATCCTAGATTTTCTTCTTTGTAACTTCTGAATGTTTGATTCACAGGCAGTACCCCACAGATGAATACCATATGACCATATTGGCTTTATAACGGATTTATATAAAAGTACTTTATATTCCAAAGCCAAATTAATTAACTATATTCTATTGTGTAGAGAGAGCCGCCTCGCCAGACTCAATGTGTCAGTTCTTTTTAGTCTCCGGTGCCCGTAAGATTAAAATAAATTGCGTGCAACAGTGTTGGGATGTTCGACTAGTTTGTTTACGTATTTGGACGTGTATGTTTTAACTTCTTCCTGGACAGTGGGAACTTTTAGTTCCCTATCGATGTTTTCATTTCTTATGTACCAGGGAGCGCATACGAGACGGCGTAAAATCCTAGATTTTCTTCTTTGTAACTTCTGAATGTTTGATTCACAGGCAGTACCCCACAGATGAATACCATATGACCATATTGGCTTTATAACGGATTTATATAAAAGTACTTTATATTCCAAAGCCAAATTAATTAACTATATTCTATTGTGTAGAGAGAGCCGCCTCGCCAGACTCAATGTGTCAGTTCTTTTTAGTCTCCGGTGCCCGTAAGATTAAAATAAATTGCGTGCAACAGTGTTGGGATGTTTGACTAGTTTGTTTACGTATTTGGACGTGTATGTTTTAACTTCTTCCTGGACAGTGGGAACTTTTAGTTCCCTATCGATGTTTTCATTTCTTATGTACCAGGGAGCGCATACGAGACGGCGTAAAATCCTAGATTTTCTTCTTTGTAACTTCTGAATGTTTGATTCACAGGCAGTACCCCACAGATGAATACCATATGACCATATTGGCTTTATAACCGATTTGTATAAAAGTACTTTATATTCCAAAGCCAAAGTCGAGTTAGGACTTATTAGCCCATGAAGTTGATTTGTTCGAAGCTTTATTGACGTTATTTTTGCCTCAATGTGACGGGCCCAAGTTAGGCGTCGATCAAGGTGGATACCTGAATATTAAACGTGCGGTGGGCAATTTTGCCTTTTTAGGGACAACGTTACATGAGCACATTTTGATGGATTTACCTTTATTCTCCACTGTTTTAGCCAGTCTTCTAGCTTATAAATATGGGACTGCAGTTTCTCAGATGCATCCTTTGGATGATTACTGACACTAGTAAGTGCAGAGTCGTCTGCAAAGGTTGATGTATATGTATGTGGGCTTGTCGTAATATCTGCTGTATAGATGATATATAATAGTGGCCCTAGCACACTACCTTGTGGTACTCCTGCACTGATTTTCCCATTTCTTGAAAGCTGATCCTTTGACCTTACTTTAAACATTCTAACTGACAAATAGCTTTTTAGAAGCGTGTGGGTGTTTTCAGAAAGAACCCGAGCTATTTAAGTGAGTAGCCCTTCATGGCAGACCTTATGAAATGCTTGGGAAACGTCTATAAATAAAGCTGAACAATATTGCTTTCTTTCAAAGGCCGATATAATAATAGTAACGATTCTATGGACTTGTTCAATAATACTATGCCTTGCTTGAAAACCAAACTGGTGATCTGGGATAACGTTTTGTTCATTTAGAAAAGGAGTTACACTCGAGACGAATAATTTTTCATATATCTTTGACAACACTGACAGTAGTCTAATGGCTCTGTAGGATGTAATCTGGCTTGAGTCCTTTCCAGGTTTCGGGGTCATAACAATTTCAGACATCTTCCAAGAGCATGGTAAGAAGCCGATGTGCAACATGGCATTAAATATGTAAAGTAAAATTCTTACAGCTGAATTAGGTAAGTTTTTTATCATTGATCCTGTAATGCGATCAGGTCCGGGTGATTTCTTCAGAGAAGGTGATGTCATCTTGGTAAAAAAATGACAAAAGTAATACCCTGTAATCCACTTTCCATTATCTTTTGAAATATCGCAGCGGCTGGCTTGATACGAAGAGGTAACCGTTTCATTTGTGACGTTCTAATATGCGTCGACCACGTACAAAGCATTTGTGACTTTTCGTCTAAAAGAAGTTGATTGTAAGCACTGGATAAGTCAAGTTTTGAAAATTATTGGCCACCTTGGAGTGATGCAAAGTTTCATCAATAAGTGGTAATGGATATTTGAAGTTGGTTAAATATTTGTTAATGGTGACTTGATAATTGCCGCAAATTCTTAATTTCCCTATTGGGTTTTAAAATTGTAACAAGAGGAGTTCACCGTTTCTGATGATCTATTGATTCTAAAATATAATTCGCCATTAACTCTCTTAAACTCTTTTCTATTTTACTTTTCCAGGCTAACGGTACTGGTTGTGGTTTAAAATAAATAGATTTGGCATGTGAACCTAGAGTTAGAAATATTTTTCCAAAATTTGTAACACTGCTGAAAACTTCTTGGAATTCATTTTTTATTTCGTCTGAAAAAAATCGAGTTCACTTGAATTATTGAATTTTTTGAAAATTGAAAGTTAAAAAAAAAAATTTCTTCCAAACAAAGGACTGTTATCAATATTAGTTACAGTTAGTGTAACTTTTTTCTTTTCTCCCTTAACTTCAATTATTTCGTCGTATTTTCCTTTCACTCCAATTTTTATTACCGTTAGAATTGACCTATGGAACACCGCAAGATTTTAAACTTACTCTTTGAGTAAAATTGTCTATAAATGATTTGGATACTATACTGCATGGAGCACCAGAATCACAAGTGACATCACTTAGTGACAACTAAGGTATAGGTTAAGAACTTATTGCTTTAAAGTTCAAAAAAATAAAAATGTTTGTTGTTGTGGTCGAACGACCATTCTTTATTTTTACGAAAAAGCAACTGAACTGAACTCTTTATTTTTTTCTACTTACTTATAATACTTACAAAAATCATAAATTTGCTTACATCTACATTTTGTTTATAAAGAAAGAAATCTATAAAAATTGATTACATCTAAATTGGTCATTTGATTTCAAAATAAATTCTCCCGGGATATGTTGCCTCAAGGTGCACGAACGATAGGCGCAGGAACTGCGATTTCAAGGGACTTCCGGCAGACTACATGATGTTGTCTGCTTCCTGCCCTGTCTACAGCGCGATAGTTGCTCGAGCGAACGCACGTCATTAATATGGATTCGGACATTAAGCTACTACAGCTTAATTGGCAGCGGTCACATGCGGTGATCTGCGAGCTTGGGCAGGCGATATACAACCTTGGTGCGGCTTTTGCCCTCGTGCAGGAGCCGTTGGGATGCGAGTTTTTACGGACAGTGGAGGTGACTCTGCTTTGACTTTGTTGGGGGCCATTTTCCGGCAGCGGAGATTGTTGGCCACTCTCCTCTCATTAGGGAGATGGTTGGTTCTCCGGTCCTGGAGAGGTCAAAGTAGTCGGACAGTATATACCGTGTTAGGAGTAGGAAATCGCCAAGCATTGCTGATATGACTGCAGAGATGTGTTAAAGCATCTGCAAGGCCATACCGGAATACCTGGAGTCAGTCTTTCAGAAGTGCGTTAGCCAGGGCTATTTTCTGAGGCTTGCAAGATTGCCAAAGTTGTCATTCCCCTGAAGTCCCCCAATAGAGTGAGGAGTGATCCTCGCTCTTACCGGGGCATCAGTCTCCTCCCAGTGCTTGGAAAAGAATTGGAGAGGATAATGGTATCACGACTAAGGGAGGATGTCAGTCAGGCTACTTCCGAGTACGGCTTTAGGGAGGGGAGGTGCACCGAGGACGCAGAGCTGCATGTCAGGCGTTGCGTTAGCAACTCGACTGTTCTTGGCATATTCGTCGATTTTAAGGGAAAGCTTGCGTTGTCGGTGCAGCGACACGGTGTGGAGCGACGTTGAACGTGGGTGTGCGCAGGGCTACGTCTGTGGTTCATTGATATGGAACCCCATGATGGATCCATTGTTGGCGCAGTTTGGCCGTTCTTGCAGATTGTGTGCATATGCGAATGACCTGCTCACGCTGATTGAAGGACAGTCTCGTGCAGACCTCGAAATCAAGGGTGAGCGGCCCATGCACGTCGTGTTGAGTGGGGCGTACGTGAAGGTGTTCCGGTGGCTATGGACAAGACCGTGAGAATGCTGCTGAAAGGCAGATTGTCGTACGGTCGTCCTGCACGCATTCGGTCTGGCGGCATTAGTCTCAGGTATGTGACTCAGGTCAAATATCTGGGAATGGTGATGACTGAGAGGAAGAAGTTTTTAGCTCATCTTACTCACATAAGGGACAAGCTGACTGCTGTTGTAGGTAATGTTAGACGTATCCTTAGAAGCCATTGGGGCCTCAGCAGGCGTCCGTAACATATACAATGGGCTATTTGTCGAATGCGCGACATATGGTGCGTCGATGTGGTATGAGACTGTCATGTCTGTGGCGGTTCGGAAGAGGATGCTGACAAGCCAGAGGGTTGCTATGCTCGCCTGCGTGCCAGTCTGTCGGAGGCTCTCTAGGTCCTGCTTGGTGTGGCCCCCCTTGACTTGGAGGCGATACATCGTGCTATCGCTTTCAAGGTTAACAGGGGTTTACCACTCCTTCGGCATGATTGGCTTTCTGCTGCTGACTTGGCAGATGAGAATAGCTGCATCAAGACACTCTTAGACGAGTATCTTGTTGCTAGATGGACGAACATGGGACGGTAACGTGTGAATTGATACGTGACGCGAACTTCGTACGATAATGCCGAGACTTCTGCTTCGGCATGAGCCTGGGATTCTTACTGACGGGGCACGGTACATTCTTACATGTGAGAGGTCTATCCGAAACTGCTGACTGTGGGTGTGGGAGGGAACCTGAGGACTGGAGGCACGTACTGACAGAGTGTGCCGACTATGATGACCATAGAGAGCTAGATGGTATGGGACTTTAGTATGGTCTTAGAAGACAGTCGGACCTTTAGTTGGTTGGGTAACTACTCCAGGAGGGTATTGTATAGGAGAAGAACTGGACTCTAGCGGAGATCATCCCTGGTTTGGATGCCTGTGGATGCGGCTGCTGCCAAATGCACGGTCCATCAAGAAGGTATCGACTATCCCCGGCATGCAGGTATGCATATGACTGTTTCAGAAGCTAACTTCTGCTGCTGTCTGTGCTACCTCGCCCGTGTTTATTTCAGTGCCGTTGTTGTAGCTACTACTACTGCTTTGCTTGTTCCTGCTGCTCCCCTCGTTGTAGTTGCTGAGTCATTATGTGACATTGACTTCCCCGTGAGGGCAACAGCGCTTATTGTCTTCATCTGCCCATTTGTTATACGTTTTGGCCTTGCCGGTTTCACTCATTGTGACAAATGAGTCGCCCGTGAGGGCGGCTGTTAATTGTCTATGTGTATTTGTTGTCCCCTTGTCCATCCATGTTGATGTTTGGTTTTTGTTGTGGCAGGTCCCCAGTCCCGGATCTGATCTGAGACTAAATTCTGGTAGCACGAGAAAAGTCAAAAAATTATGCTTTAACTGAACGTGAACATCTAAACGAACACATTTTCTCTCATTATTTTGGAAAGGCTCTCTCAATGTGCGAATTAAGACGTAGTGTTATTTTATAAATGAAAGAGATGGCAATGATACATAACAATTGTTGGTGAACAACTATTTTAATTGCAACTTTTTTATGCATATTCAATAAATTTTAAATCTATTTAATTTAGTTCAATAACTTTCCATCGTGTAACACTGTATTTGATATAAAACCTAACATTCTTACATATTAAATTTGTTCAATCAAAACATTGTAACATTACACAGCTCTACATACTATTTTTCAATTATTACAAATATGTAGGTACATATACTGCTACATGTATATTGCTACTAAACTGTTTTTATAATATTTTTTTTGTCGATCGTTAATCCACTTATTTGCTTTTGTTTCTTTTTAGTTTTGTAAGAAAATAAGTTCTGTACTTTATTAAATTTGTTGGCAGTAATAAGCTGATCGTTGATATCATTACATCTGCCTTGCTGCGTTAAAATTTAACCTTTTCTTGATAAAAAAATTATCTGTAAATTTTTGCAAGTATACATAAAGTGAAGAATCAATGTAGAATTTAATAAAATTAAATACTCAATCCTAAACATTGGTGCGGAAACCAGCCAATTATAGTTGAAAAGAATTGAGGTTGGGTGGGTTCCTGAACGCAATTCTTTTTGAAACAAATTCCTGTAAATTCTCCTTGTAGATAAGGGATACGTATAGGTGTACGTATGTATAAAGAAAAAGGGTTAAGTAGAGTACTTGGAGAATTTACTGGGAGTTTGTAATTATAATTACTCGGGAAAGAAATTATAATTATTGGGTTTGGGAAGAAAAGAAATGGAGACAATTAGGAATTTTCTTTTTCTTGTAAGAATTTATTATAATAGTTTCTTTTAAAGAGAATCAAATAGAGTTGAGGTTAATGAAGTTGGTAGGCTGACGGTCAAAAGGCAAGAGAGCTAACATGTAGCAAGATGGTAAGACGAACCCTCGGTTAATCCTCCGGAAAAAGAAACGATGGTCAACTTGACAATTGGAAAATTCCAAAAAGTACTAAATTTGCAGTGATGCCAACTTCATTAAACCTTACAATAATTATGTATAACCAAATGCATTTAAGCAATAAAGAATGAAAGTAAGTAAAATATATAAATGACAATTCAGGTAATATTTATACATTTCAGTTTTCTATAATTCAAATTTTATATAATTTCTTATTTGATAACCTATTATGAAATATCTTAAATTAATTGTCCAAACTTAGTTTGGACATGGCGCCGCCCTTGCCATTAAGCAACAGATTTATCGGTCGCGCATAGAACTTGTGCTAAGGACCTTATTGCCTCAGCAAGTATTTTGGCATCAGGGGTGGCACACGTTCTTGATAGCTGATGACCTTCCGTTGGATGCAATGAGGCTGGTTGAGGTTTGCGATTGGTTGTTTGGGCTTTGTGTAACTTCTTGATGGCTGTATCTTTTGCTTGCTTCGGTCTTTCGTTTCTTTGATGCAAGAGAGTGTGATGGAACTTGTCACATTTTTTGCACGTGTCCATTGACGTGCAACCTCTTAAATCGTGACTTCGTGCTAGGCAGTTCACACAATAACGGTATTTTTCGACTACCTTTTCTCTGGTTTTTCCAGTCATTTTTAGAAAATTGCGGCAAAAGCGTAAGGCGTGGAACCTTTTGCATAATGAACATTTATAAATCTCCGGATCACGGCGGTTGAATTGGTGGGGTTTTGTTGTTTTGTGACTTTTGGTTGGACGAGTTTTAACCATTTTCGATTGTTCCTAGTGATGAAAAAGTAAGCAAATTAGAAATGGAAATTGAACAGTGAACTGTGGGTAAATTCTTTTACGAAATAAGAAACTGAGTAACGATTCAGAAAGGTAATGTTTGATAAATTAGAGATAATTTAAATAAAGAGAAATATAATTAATACTGCTATAATTGCTTATCTGTATAGGTTTAACTGGATTGTTCAGCATTCATAAACGGAAGATAGCATAGTTTAACAATGGGCCGGGTTATTGTTCCAGATGCGGTACGTACGTCGGCAGTACGTACGAATTGATCTGTACCAGGATATGTTTTTTCGATTCTTCCCACTCGTCGCCACTCATGCGGTGGTAACAAATCATCTATGACTACAACTAGATCTCCTGTCTGCAGATTTGGGTTTGCGGTTTTCCATTTATACCTCTTATGTAGTGTCTTGAGGTAGTCCTCTTTCCACCGTATAGCTAATTGGTGGTGAATAACTTTTAGCTTTTCCCATCTATTGATTAGAGAAATGTTTTGGAAATTTTGCTCGGGCAAGGACATTAAAGGCGCGCCTCTTAAGTAGTGACCTGGAGTTAGTGCAGTTAAGTCTGTTGGGTCTTCTGATAAAGCAGAAATTGGGCGAGAATTGAGAATACCTTCAATGCGAGTTAATATGGTGGTAAATTCTTCAAAGGTGAATTTTCGCGCACCCGCAATTCGCTTCAAATGAAACTTGAAGCTTTTTACGGCGGCTTCCCACAATCCGCCCATGTGAGGAGCATGCGGAGGAATAAATTGCCATTCGAACCCATGGGAGATGTATTTTTGAGCTATTTCTTGTGCTGTGTTGTTAACAAATTTACTAAATTCTCGTTCAAGTATTCTGCTTGCACCTAAGAAGTTTCTGCCATTATCGGTTACTACCCTTTGGGGGAGCCCCCGCCACCCAACGAAGCGGGTAAATGCGGCCTGAAATGCTTGCGATGATAAGTCTGAGCAAGTTTCTAAATGTATGGCTTTAGTGCTAAAGCATACGAAAACACAAACATATCCTTTAACTGCTGGAAAATTTCTTATTGAAAACGTTTTTATTTCAAAGGGGCCGGCAAAGTCAATACCTGTGATTTGAAAAGGAGGTGACAAGCTACATCTTTCTGGTGGCAATGGAGCCATGATTTGAGTGCATGGCTTCTGTTTGTTGATAATACAAGTTTGGCAATTTCGTATTATTTTCTTTACACGCGGTTTGAGTCTGAATATGTGAAATTCAGTTTGTACCATTCGGCACATTAGACTACATTCTGCGTGATACAAAAGTTGGTGTACGTGAGCAAGGTATAAATGACAAAACCGAGAGCTGCCTGGTAATATAATAGGGTATCGCTCATTATACGGGATGGATGATTGAGTTAATCTACCATTTACACGTAGTATTGAATTAGCATCTAGAAATGGGTTAAGAGTTTTTAAAGGACTTTTAATGGTAATAGTTTGGGACCTTACTAGACACTGATATTCTTCTGGATAAAAAGTTTTTTGTGCTAATGCAATGAGACGATATATTACAAATTTCATTTCGGTTTGAGATAAAGTGTTGTGAGTGTTATGGGAAATACTTTGCCTCACGTGTTTTATTGAATTGTTGAAGAATCTGAATATATAACAAACGACACGTAAGGCTCTGTTGTACGATGAGAAATTATTCAGTACATCACTTACTTCAACTTGTGTGTGATGAGAGTGAGTTTCTTTAACATTTGGCAAAGTTTTTAGGGGATTTAGTTTGGGCCATTCTGATGAGGGCTTAATTAACCAAGATGGTCCCCGCCACCATGTGGAACTCTGCGCAAGATCTTGAGGTCTACATCCTCGTGTTCCAAGATCTGCAGGGTTATCGTGGGTTGGAACATGTTGCCATACTGCATTCGGCATTAATGTGTGAATTTGAGATATTCTGTTAGCTACGTATGTTTCCCAGGACGCAGGAGGTTTTGAAAGCCATCCTAGTACTATTGATGAGTCAGTCCAGAGATATATTTCATTTGACTCGAACTTCAAAAATTTTTTTACGTAGTTAACTAGTTTTGCTAGTAATACGGCCCCGTTAAGTTCAAGCCGTGGGAGACACATTGTTTGAATGGGAGCAACCTTAGTTTTTACTATTAATAAATTTGAAAAAACAGTGTGTGTATGCGTTTGACACCTTATAAAAACTGTGGCACAATATGCTGTTTTAGAGGCATCTGAAAACCCATGTATTTGTATGGTGTCTGTGGGCGCATATTGTATCCAACGAGGTATGGAAATAGTTTCTATTTCTGATAGATCTTGAGCAAGATTATTCCATTTCTGAAGAGATTCTGCTGAAATATCTTCGTCCCATTGCAGACCTTCTAACCACAATTCTTGCATAAGCGTTTTGGCTCTCACAACAATTGGTGCTAACCATCCAGCGGGATCAAACAGCTTTGCTACTGGTGATAAAATTTGCCGTTTAGTTATTTTTGTGGTTTGGTCTAGTGGAGGAAATTTGTAAGTGAATGTATCTGAGAGTGCATTCCATGTGATACCAAGAGTTTTTGTGATGCTGGATTCATGAAATCTTAAAAATTCTGAATCGTATAGATCTTCCTTTGGTAAATGAGAAAATAATTTGGGATCATTTGCGGTGATCTTTTTTAGGGGGAATCCAGCTGACTGTAATACTTGAATAAGCTGGGTTTGGGCAGATAGGGTTTCTTCGATAGAATAACCACCAGAGAGAATGTCATCAACATACGTTTCTGATCGGAGAATTGATGATGCTTTCGGGAATTCGCATTCAACATCTGACGCGAGTTCAAGTAGAGTATGAATTGCTAAGTAGGGAGCGCAATTAACACCAAATGTTACCGATTTTAACTGGTAATCTTTAATTGGACTTTCTGGTTGATTTTGGAATAAAATTCTTTGAAATGATCTATCGTCAGGGTGTACTAAGATTTGGCGGTACATCTTTTGTATATCGCCACTAAAAACGTATTGATATTTTCTCCAATTGAGAATTGTGGTTATCAAATCGTTTTGAAGAGTAGGGCCTGTGTAGAGAATGTCATTCAGAGAATAATGTGACTTTGTTTTTCGGGAGGCATGGAAAACGACTCTAACTTTAGTGGTCCTATGTTCGGGTCGTACTACCGCGTGATGCGGTAAGTAGAACGAATTGTATTTTCCATGAGATATTTTTTCATGAGGTGAAGTTTCCTCCATGTGGTCGAGAGTTAAATATTCTTGGAGAACTTCCTGATATTGGGATTGTAATTCAGGAGTTTTGGCTAAAGTTTTCTCCATTCTTGAATATTGTGCGAGGGCTGTGAACCGAGATGAACCAAGGAACACTTTTTCAGGGAATTCCTTCCTGAACGGTAATCGAACTATATATCTGCCGTTCTTGTCGCGCGTGGTTGTTTGAGCATATAATTTTTCACATGCTTCATCTTCAGTTGACGGGCTGGAACGTAATGGAGGTATTTCTTCTTCCTCCCAAAACTTTTTTAAGAGATTATTGAGAACTGAGGTATCAGACTCGACCACTGAAGTTGTGAAGGCTTGCAAACTTTGAGTTTTCATTGGACCACTAAGTACCCATCCGAAAATTGTTTTGTAGGCCGATGTGTTGCCACAAATATTTTTCCTAATACCTTCAAGATTGATATATTGTTCATAATCATTGCCTAGAATTAGATCTATTTGAGCGGATTTGTTGAAAGTCGGGTCGGCTAGATCTAATTCTTCGAGTTCTTTTGAATACGGGATTTCAAAGTTATAAGCTGGTAGCCTTTTAGTAACTTTAGGCAAGACTATTGCTTTTATCGGGATTCTTGTATTTGTTCTCTTAGCGTATAATGTGAGTTCACACTCTTTGTTGGAAGACTGTTTATGTCCCCCAATACCAACAATTTCAAAATGTGATTTTGTATATGGGATTTGGAGGCGATTTCTAACTTTTTCTGTCAAAAATGTTCTTTGTGAACCAGGGTCAATTAGAGCTCGAATTGTGAATTTTTCGCCTCTAATTTCAATTTCCATTAAAGCGGTGCGTAAAAGAATATTTTCATCGCTTGAGGAACAATTTGCATGGACTTGGCGCGATGTACTTGATCGCTCATCATAAGTGTCATGTTGACTAATGTTTGAATTTGACGAGTTTTGTGACGTATTTATATTGTTAGAGATATTTTTTCTACTCGAGTTTTCTGATTGTTCGGGTGTGTTTTTTGTTTTTTGTGGCATATGTAAAAGGGTATGGTGATCTTTTTTGCATTGCAAGCATGTATTCTTGCTAGTGCAATTGGCTTTAATGTGAGATTTTGCTAAGCAATTGTTGCAAATTTTGTTCTTGAATACAAAATCTATTCTTTGCTGCACTGAAAAAGCTCGGAATTTTGGGCATGTCCTCAGATTGTGTTCTTCATTGCATAATTTACACAAGAAGTTTAAGTTTTCATGTGACGTATATGTTTGTATTTTATGAGATTGCTTTTTTGAAAGGCTGAAGTCGTCTTTTGAGTTTCTAATACTCGCGAGGCGTTCTACAGCTTCGTAGCGATCTACAAGAAAGTGCGACATTTGAGACCATTTAGGGAGTTCGCGGGGGGATGTAAGTGATTGTTCCCATAGGGAAAGAGTTACATCTGGCAGTTTGGTGGAAATTAAACGAATGAGTATTGGGTCCCAACTATTTACTTCCACGCCCAGAGTTTTTAACGTTGCTAGGGAATCATTTACTGAAGACTGAATTCTTCTAATGGACTCGCTGTTCTCAGTGGTTGCTGGTGGGATATCAAAGAGAAGTTTTATTTGATTATCTACAAGAACACGCTTATTCTCGTAGCGAGTTTTCAATGCATTCCATGCAAGATCAAAGTTGTCATTAGAGAGTGGATATCTTTTTACAATAGCTCCCGCTTCACCTCTTGTTTTGTTACGAAGGTGGTACAATTTTGTTACGGGAGTGAGCTTTGAATGATTTATGTATACTGCCGTGAACATGTCTCGGAAGGATGGCCATTGTTCGTAACTCCCTTTAAAAACCTCTGTGTCACAGGGTGGTAGTTTTATGCAATTCGAGTTGTCTTGCATAGGGTTTAGATTAAAATTTTGTGGTGGGAGAGAATACCGAGCTGTGGCCTCGAATCCTGGGATTTGAGTAGTATTTAATCGGGATACTTTCATTAAATCTAGGATTTGAGAGGTGCAGCGATAATATGCATCTACACATGCTTCGAAGTCATTTTTGGCTTGTTCTGTACATTCAGGATCCTTTAAAGTCTCCTGAGATAGCATAACTCTCTCGTATGAAGCATCTACTCGGGCCCATCTTGCGTCTAAATCTTTCAATTTGACTTCAAGAATGGATTCGGTTTGCTCTTCTACTGGGGTTCTGTTAAATTTTTTACAAAACTGAAGTAAATGATCACAATCAAATTCGAAGCGATCTTTGGGGTTTGTTTGGGGATTGTTGCTAGATGTGGAATTCATCATTTTGTTTTAGAGTTTAGATAGAAGAGTGTATTTTGCTTTGGAATTAGCGCGAGATTGAGTGAATATGTAAGGGTATAATAGGTTATAGTTCTTCGAACTGATTACTAGTTTTATTCGGTGCGAAAGAACTATAAGCAATTTGAATGAATTCCTTTAGAAAACTTTTGGGAATTTATATTTTAATTATAAAATTTTTTAGAATCTTATAATTTTAATTATTATTTATTTATTGATTTTTTTTTCAATAAATATTTTAATTTGTGAAATACGTGTTTAATTTAATTTATAAGTAAGGGATAAACTTTTGTACTTGATTGTATTGGAAACCCTACATGAGAACTGTGCATATACTGATATTAGTGACTATTTTTTGAGTACCAATTTGCGACATATAGAAATTTGAAAGAGATGCACAATTGTTTTTTATAAATTTAAAAAAAAATTATTTTGCGGGGTTTGGGTTTTTAGAACAAAATTATAGATTATTGGTTTTGTACTTGAGTGAATATGTACGACTTGGTTTGTGATGCACTGTATTTTTTTTTTTTTTTTTTGACTAAGAGCGAACAAACGAAAAAGAGTTTTTCTTTATATATATGGAAAGAGAATAAATTGTAATGTGGATGAATAAATTAAGAGAACTGTAAATGAGGAGTATTGTTTGATAAGAGGAAACAATTGTAATTAATTTATTTAAATTTGTGTTTTTGTTTCATGTTGTGATTCTGTTAATGCTTTTATTTAAGAATTTTGTTATATGTATTTGCTTAAACATTTATGAATGTATTTATGAATATAAATGTGTGTGTTGCTTTAAATTAATTTTCATGTAAATACCTTTTTGAATTCCAGAAAAGAAACAGGGACGTCTTTAAATGTTGCCGATATTAAATATATATTTTTGTTGTTTATGATCAAACATAAATTTTTTATTTGCAATCTCTTAACTTATATTTGTATTATAATATATGCGAGCACAACCATTTCGTAAAACTATTGTTGTTGTTTTTAACTTTTATTAAACTTTTGTATTTCTAAAAATTGTTGTATTTATTTTATTTATGTAATTATTGTTTTATATATGTAGAAAATTTTTATTTTTTGATTTATTTAGGAGCTTTGTGTAATATACATAACTGTATTTTATCCGTATAAATATACAACTGTACATACATATATATATATATTTGTTTTATGTATGTGAATATGTAAATACCTTTGTACAGAAAATTCCAGAAGTGACTTCTTTATTGTTGCTGTGAATCGTTGATATGTATGTATGTGGGTTTGCACCCGTTATAACGGCTTTATAAATGTTTCACTGAAAAAACTTTTTATTTTTCACTTTATTAACTTTTTCACTGTATTACTTTTTGTGGAGTTATAGAGCATTAGATTTGTTTCTTTTTGATTGTTACTTGTTTCGTATGCTTCTTTTAGCTTCTTTAGAATTGAGTTTGGTTTTTTCACCAGTTGTAATAAAGAATTTTATTTTATATTTTGAGAAGAGTACTTACAGCTTTTTTTCCTTTTTTTTACTTTTATTAACTTTTTCTGTTGCACGTTCTTTTTGTATGATTTAACTCATTGACCGCCTTTTTCGTTATGGATGTAGGGTCGGCTTTTTTTTAGTGATGTATTGTCGGCTGGAATATGTACTGACGGCTTCGAAGGACCATGAAAAGAATTGAGGTTGGGTGGGTTCCTGAACGCAATTCTTTTTGAAACTAATTCCTGTAAATTCTCCTTGTAGATAAGGGATACGTATAGGTGTACGTATGTATAAAGAAAAAGGGTTAAGTAGAGTACTTGGAGAATTTACTGGGAGTTTGTAATTATAATTACTCGGGAAAGAAATTATAATTATTGGGTTTGGGAAGAAAAGAAATGGAGACAATTAGGAATTTTCTTTTTCTTGTAAGAATTTATTATAATAGTTTCTTTTAAAGAGAATCAAATAGAGTTGAGGTTAATGAAGTTGGTAGGCTGACGGTCAAAAGGCAAGAGAGCTAACATGTAGCAAGATGGTAAGACGAACCCTCGGTTAATCCTCGGGAAAAAGAAACGATGGTCAACTTGACAATTGGAAAATTCCAAAAAGTACTAAATTTGCAGTGATGCAAACTTCATTAAACCTGACAATAATTATGTATAACCAAATGCATTTAAGCAATAAAGAATGAAAGTAAGTAAAATATATAAATGACAATTCAGGTAATATTTATACATTTCAGTTTTCTATAATTCAAATTTTATATAATTTCTCATTTGATAACCTATTATGAAATATCTTAAATTAATTGTCCAAACAAAAAAAATTGGAGAAATATTCCCTTAACTGGAACAATTTGGTTTGAAAATTACCTGCGTTACTATTGCCTATGTTTGTGATTAACTTGTATGTATTAAGGAAATTTTAAAGAGAAGGTATTATTCAAATTATATAGTAGTAGTTTTACAATGGAAGATCTTGCAAATCTTATTGAACGTATATTAAATTTGCAACGGACTGCACAAACGTATCGATCAAGGACCGATATAACACGAAGCTACGCCCAAAGTGTCTTAGAAGAAATTGAGGCTTCTTTTCAAATGTTTAAAGGTACACATAACGAACTTTTAGAACTTGTTGGGAAAATATACTTAACGTTAGTGGCGTATCTTTTTTTTCTGAAGAAGTTTACTATAATCTTCAGGATGAATTCTGGACACAAAAAGTTCAACTAATAGATGCGATTAACGAACCTGGTACCTACCAATCGCCTGTTTTCCACTCTAGTACGTTTGCTACAGCATCTCATAGCAAAAATCAAACTGTGCTAGCAGAAGCTCGTTTGCCTAAAATAGATATACCCATATTTTCAGTAGGTTATTTATCGTGGATTTCATACAAAGATATGTTTATTTCTTTCGTCCACAATAATTGTGCTTTAAGTAATGATCAAAAGTACTACTTTCTAAAAGGTTCATGCACTGGTACTCCACTAGACATAGTGAATGAATCGCCAGCCTCCGATGCTAGTTATTTTCTAGCTTGGAATGCCTTAAATCAGCGTTTTCATAACAAGTGAAAAATTATCGACACTCTTCTGAAGAAATTAGTTTCCATACCACCATCCAAAGGCTCTGCAAAAGCATTACAATTCTTTTAGATACCACTTGCAACTGCCTTGCGTTGTTACGTACGCTCGATATTAATTCCGACAGTTGGGATGCTATTCTGATATATATGTATGTCTGTTAATAAGCTAGACAATCAAACTCGTAAGGAATGGGGACAGTCATTAAAAGCATATACAGAAATTCCCTGAATTAGCACGCTTTATGAGTTTTTGGAAACGTCGTTTAGGACATTAGAAACTATTAGTGAATCACAGCATTTACACCAAAGCTTAAACAATAAAAGTTCTAAAATTTCACACCACATAAAGAATCAAAATATTCCTCGACATAATATTCATATCTCTGTAGCTAATAACATATTATCTGTCCATGCTGTGACAAGCGCGATTTCTTCTTCAAATGTTTTAAATTTGCTGCAATGTCATGTGAAAACAAACGTAATTTCTTAAACGAAAGACGAATACGCTGAAATTGTTTGAACAGAGTGTGCTTCGTGTGCTCAGGCTTCGTTTATCACACAAAACGCAGCTGAAACTCTAAAACTTCCAATAAGTAAGACTCATGCTCAAATAAGCAGTATTCGTGGAAATAACTACGTTTCAAAGAAAGTAATTCATGTTACACAGTATTCAAATACTGACAACCATTTTAAAATCGTTTGTTAAACTTTCGTTTTGCCTGCATATCATAACTGCATATCAACCCCAACCAATAAATTTAGATTCTTGATTCGATATTCCGATAGCCGAAACCGGTTTGTCTCCAAACCAAACTTGACAAGGGATGACGGAAATTCGTTCCAAAATTCTACAATAAATTTAGAGTTTTTGCCAAATTTGAGTATATTGTTTTACCTCAGCATCAAAAATGTAATGGCAGCTTATTTTTAGAACATACACATTTTGGTTGGGTTGTTTCTGGACCCAAATAATATAAATGTGAACGTTTCCTCATTAGATTTACAACTGCGTGCATTTTGGGAGCAGGAAGAAATATTAGCAAAACGACAGCTAACTGATGAAGAAGAACTCTGTAAGCAATATTTAAAAAAAAAACAACTACTAGAAATCACAGCGGTCCTTATACGGAATACTTGCCCTTTAAAGCTGCATTGTATGGTTGCCCCTTGCCATTTTTTAGACATACGGACTATAGTGCATTTTCACGGTTAAAAAATGTTGAAACTAAAGGCAAAAGGAATCCCGCATTTGGTAAATTTGATGACATTTTCATGGAACAATATGAGAGTCTTGGTCATATGGTCAAACAAGGTAGATATCCACACGATTTAAATAAAAATGGTTACTTTTTGCCTCACCACGGCGTTTTAAAGGATAGTAGTAGGGTAGTTCTTGACGATTCCGTATTGGACTTAGAGCAGACTTGGAGAAAATGTTCCTCCAAATTAACGTAGTTAAAGAACCCCAAAGGTATAAAAGGTATCTTACTACCGTAACGTACGGTACCAAACCGGCACCGTTTCTGTCAATAAGAGTTTTACAACAATTAGCTATGGAGGAAAGAGATAAATTCCCATTAAACTGTAAGGTACTTAATACAGATACGTATGTGGACGATGTAATTTTTGGCAGATGATGTAACACAAGCATAACGTCTTCACTGCGGATTATGTAATTTGCTAAAAAAAAAGGAACATTTATTTTTCGTAAATGAACTTCCAATTCAAAAGAACTTTTGGAGCATATTCTACCAGAACTTAGAGAAGATTCTAATGTTCTAAAAATTAAAGATGCTAGTTTTGTAAGAGCACTGGGACTTGAATGAAACACTTATTCTGATTATTTTCCATTTAAAATTAGTGACGAAAAGTTACTACACGAAGTTTATTGTCCGATGCAGCAAAACTTTGTGATCCTCTGGTTGTCGCCTGTTCTTGCAAAAATAAAATTCCAAAGCTTATGGTTGTTAGGCATAAATTGGAATGATTACATACCAAATAATTTAAACAAGAGGTGGTTGGAGTATAGATATAATTCAAAGGAGCTTGAGAACATAAAAATACCCAGATGGATAATAAAGAATTTAATAAAATTAAATACTCAATCTTAACAACAATAATCATGTTTAAAAAACTTATTTTTGATTTCGTAGTAGGCATATATATATTCATGCTAATGTTGCATAAAAATTTAAAATTTTTCAAATGACTCAGGTAGTCGAATTTTGTAAGTAGGTTTTGAAGTACACGTTAGTTAACAAACATTTTAAACTAATAATCTTTTGCTACGAACGCATACATATGTAAAAGGTTGTGCTTTATTGATTTTTGCTATTGGCAACACCTTCCTAAATAAAGCTAATTTTACAGAAAAATTGGCCAAATTATGCGGGTAGTCGAATCTATAAATAGGTCGTTGTTGTTGTGAAATAAATAAACTTTTTTTTTTAAATAAAAATTCATATAAATTGTTATATGGTGTGAAATTAAGAATATAAAATGAATAAGTAACAATTTACACCAATTACTGTTGTAAGGGATAAAAATTGTATTGGAACAACATGTCCTTTTTATTCGTTTTGATTGTATCTTTACACCACTAAAATTACTTTTATATTTACACTGATGTTTTACAAACAATAAAAATAAAATGATGACTGAAAATAATGGCTTCACACTATAAAGATGTAAAAAATTGGAACGTAGTATATATAGTGAATATTTGCACTAGTCAATCTTGTTAGTTTCTGGTAAAGTATTGCTTCTAGAACAATAAAAAAAAATAAAAAATAAATATGAAGTAGGTTACTGTCGGGGTCTACTTGCTATGAACCCTCATGAACTTCTTCTACAATAATTGTTTTGCTTAACAATAGTTATGCTTTTGAACTTTTGATATTTTTAAGTTAATGTTGCACAAATATATTTAAATTTTTAAAATAAGTGACTTGTGTTTTTGATAAAAATTTATATACATATGTACGTTGTTTTATTAAGTTAAATTAACAAAAATAAAACAAATAACTTAGAACTTGCACAACTTGCTTTGATATGGGATGAACATTGTATTTGAATAACGTGCATTTTTCATTAATTGCAATAATTTTTTTATTTATATAATTTTTTTTAATTTCATAGAAAACCAATAAAAAGAATTAAAATAACGAATGAAAAGGAGGGCTATAACATATGAAGATGTAAAAATTAGAAGGGAAATAATTATAGCGGGTAAATTTGATAGCTTTCGGATAAATAGTAAAAAAAAAATTTTCTCAAATTAACACGTCAGTTTATTGTAGGTGCCTTCCTATGTACTTTAAATGTACAATAAAATTATTTTGTAATAATAATTTGTGAATACAATATTGCTTATGAAAGGCTTATATGCTTGTTATAACCTTTTCTGAATACGTTCGTTAAAAGAAAGTGAAGTTTACAATAATAAGATGAATAAAAAAGAATTCTTATGACTTAATTTTGTATGCGGTGAACAAAACATGTGAATGGAGATAATTTTTTATTTGTCTTGAAAGTTTGTACATCACTAAAACAATTTTTATATTGACATTGATGTTTTATGAATTTTATAACAAAACAATAAAAAAAACTCAAATGAAAAGAATGCAATTAAAGGTTTCACTTACGATACTACTAACTAAATTTTTGTTTATTTTGTTTATCGATTTGTAGTGAAATGTGACAGTTTTCTTTTTTTTAATTTATTGCAGGTCGAGCTACAGTGGTATAAAAAATATTAACATATCTACTCCGGCGTGGCAGAACTCTTCACACTGGAATAATTTCGCCACAAATACATCTTACTTTTGTTCTGGTTTTTATTTGCCCTTCCGTACCTAACTGATGTGTTTATTTAAATACCGTATCCACAATATATTTTTTTTTTTTGTTTGTATTTTATTTTATTGAATCTTTCTATTAAAAGAAATTCACAATAAGTATTCAAATCTTATTTCTAAATTATTATTTACTAGTTAGTACCTACGTAATAACTAATTTTTTGTATTCAAATCTTAAAAAATCTATCTTCTAATGTGTAGAGAGAGCCGCCTCGCCAGGCTCAATGTGTCAGTTCTTTTTAGTCTCTGGTGGCCATCAAATTGCAATAAATTGCGTGCTAGAGTGTTGGGATGTGCCACTAGTTTGTTCACGTATTTGGAGGTGTATGTTTTAACTTCTTCGTAGATAGTGGGAACTTTGAGATCTCTATGTATGTTTTCATTTCTTATGTACCAGGGGGCGCATACGATATGACGTATCCACAATATATAATTCTTCTTTGTTTTTATTATAATTCTTTTATTCGTAATATACCTAGTCTTATAATTAATTATAAAAAGCGAAAATTATTGTTCTTGAAAATTTTTTATGATTTTTTGAAGGTCTGAATTTTTTTAATTTTGCACAAAATAATTTTTTTTCACTACTAATTTCAAAATAATTTAAAACTGTTCAGCATACAAAAAAAAAGATTTGATATGCCCAAAAGGCTACTTTATAAGGCATCTTTTGGTGCTTCGGTTGTTTGAAATCGGATTAGGCTGTTTAGGGTTATAGTAAAATGAACTAGTATAGCTGCTCAATTAAGGAGGTCATATTTGCCACCCCCATTTAAAAAAAAATTGTGCGTAATAGAAAAAACTGAAACTAGATTTTGATTAAACAAGTTAAGCACTTCTAATTCATCATATTTTTTTGCAGAACAGTGTTTTTAAATCATTGTTTTAATGTACAAAATTTAGCATGTTATTAGAATGTTTATAAAATTGGTTAATTTTTGTGTTCATATTTCACACGTTCCACTGCCAAACAGCTGGTTTTGAGATTCTTCTTTTTCTTGCGATTCAGTTTTTGTTTGAAATACCTTTTTTCTCTTTGTGCGTAGCTGAATACGGTAACGTAATCGAAATGCAGAATAAGAGTGATTGATTTCAATATGTTAAGAATAAATCAGTACAATTTACTGTCAAATTCTATCTATAACTAATATTTTCTTCATTAAAAATATGTTATATTATTTTCATAACAAATCCCCGTTGTAAAATGAGGACGAAACTATATATTTCAGCTTTTAAAAGCAATTATTGCAATTTCTGAACACGTATGTATATTCCTTTTGGAACAAAAATATCAATTTTATATTGTTTTTAACCAATAGCGGATTTCTTGAACTCTATCGGCTGGTTTTGTTAAAAAGTGTTGGCAATCCCATCGTATTAGATTTCGTGAACAGACTGATTATTCTGTTAAATAAATAACCATAGAATGAAATTTGTAGTCAGCATTTTGTGTGCCTCTCTTTTCCATTCCCTCAAAAACAATGATATGAAGTAAACTTTACAACACAATAGCTTCAGTAATTACCTGAATTATAAAATAATGTTTACCAACTAGATCGGATTTCGCGAACTCTCTTCGGTCAGATGGAATGCATGATAAAAACAGCGGACATTCGTCATCCCATGTAAAGTTTCCTATATGTAACCCTGCTCCATTTTCACTAGGTATAAGACCGTATTTTAGTAGTATACTTTCTGCAACATCTTTGTCTCTAAAAATATTAAATGAAACAAATTAACAAACAAATGTATATGGTTTGGTTGTCATACAAACATACTTATTTATATATTTACAGTTTGTCAAGGAAATGTTTTGACAGCAAAAATAGTAATGCTTTCGACCTATTTGGTAATTCAGTTAATTCAGTTTTATTGACATATTAACTAACAAACAGGAACGACTTAAAAATTTATAATAAGAAAACTAAATGAAAAACAAAAGGAACTCCAAAATTTTGTTGTCAAGAAATTGTTTTTACATTCTAATATGATCTAAAATGTTAAATAGGATAGATATCAAATTGTAAAATAATTAATACCTTGTATGTCCATCAATCACAGATTGTAGACGCCTTTTCATCGAACTTATTTTTTTACATATTCCGGAGGAATTTTATTCCATTCCTCTAAAATTGCGGCTTTTAATTCTGCTTGAGTTTTTTGATGTCTTTTGGTGGTATTTTGCTTCAGGTAAGCCCACAAATTTTCAATTGGGTTTAGATCTGGACTCTGAGTAGGAGTATCCAGCACTTTGCCGCAATTGAAAAGAAGCCACGTCCTTACCAAAAACGCCTTATGTTTGTGGTCATTACCCTGATAAAATTTAAAATTCGGCCTTCTGGCAGTGATAAACCCAAATTTATTGGTGCTGTTAATTAAGTGGCACTTCAGTATATTCAGGTACTGTTCCGCATCCAGGGATATGCACCCCCAAACCATTACTGAAAGTTTTCCAAACTTTACAGTTGGAATTATATTTCGATTTTCCAGTGCTTTTAGTGGTTTTCTCCACACTTTATAGTAGAGCATCATTTTAGTTTCGTCGCAGAATATTAAATCATCCCAGTAGTCATCAGGTTTTGAAATGTGCGTTACAGCAAAGGGCAAACGCTTTTCTTTGTGTTGCACAGTAAGCAGCGCTTTTTTTCGAGCAACTCGAGCCCGCTTAGAATCTTTAACTCTAGTCTATTTTGACTTCTAGCGCGTTTTAAAATATTATAGACAGTTGGTCTTGTTACTGAAAACATTTCCGATAATTCTTGTAAAGCTTTCCAATTACGTGGTTGTAGCAAACCAACTGAGTCACATCAATTGATGTTCTTTTGCCAGGCATTTTCAATTTACTCTATATCGTCAACAAAGCACAAACATAGACTGATTAAATATTAAATGCCCATAGCTAGAGAAACAAATATTTATTCGACAGTAAAAACTAACGGTACTTCGAAAAGAAATAGAGAAAACGACATTACGTCAAGAAAAAACCATAAATTGTAAAAACACTTTTTTGACACCAATATTTTACATTTTCTTCTGGTAATTTTTATTCACGCTTTCATTTTTTTTTCTTTTGCTACCGTTCGTTAGCTAATACATTTACTGACAATATTTTACTAATAAAATATTTTATAGAAATAAAAGAGACATAATATTTGCTACTGCAATATTAAATATACAAATGTTATACTATGTCAAAACATTTTCTTCACAAACTGTATATATATATATATATATATATATATATATATATATATATATATATATATATATATATATATATATATATATATATATATATGATGTAGAAGAATAAAAGATATTATGGTTGTGTTTTTCATCAGCTTGTTTCGTGCTTTGTGCTCAGACCCTTTGAAATATTGTGAAAATTAAGTGCCTGCAAAATAAAAAAATCGAATTAAACAGTAAAGTATTTCATAGGCCCTAATATAAATTTAAAATAAGGATTTATAAATGGCAGTGTAGGAATTTTGTTGATGTAGGAATTTTGTTACTTTAATACGGTCGGTTTTACACAGAGGACGTTTTCGGGTGATCTTTAATTTTCACTAATCAAATTCTGATTCGCTTTTACTTTAATGCAAATTTAATTTTGCATTATGTTTTCTTACCGAACCCGAATATATGTCTACTGTTTTTTTCATTTTCGCGAATGTTCATGTTGTTTTACAGGCACTATTCACTCTTCACAAAAGAAATTTTGTTCTGATTCTGTTTTTTTACACTGCATTTAAATGAACGTATGCGATGTCTTTAATTTCATGATATGATCATGAAAGAACAACAATTTGTTTATGTTTTTATCAATATATTCGTACATAACATATACATAAGCATATGCCTATGTGCGATATGTAATGAAATTCATGTTTTATTTGTAAAAAAAGCCCAAGCGAAAAATTTTATATTCCAAATATGATATTGTTACCTACGTATCTATTATGTGTGTAAGAATATAATACAAAAAGGAGGTATATTTTTAAAAATCTGAAAAAAAGTTTATACATACACTATGCAAAACCCATATTCGTACTCCCGCTAAAAATAGAGAAATTACAAAATATTCAATATAATACTAAGGTTTTTTTTAATTTTCACATCAATTTATTATTTTTATGGCAAAAGACTAATAATATATATTTATCTTATAAATTAAGCGCTAAATGACGAAGAATTCATATAATGTTTAACAAAACCCGTATTCGTACAGAGTAACGACTTCAATAAAATTAAAAATATTATACATAAGGATTAAAATTAGTATTTTTTTGGATATCCTTTTTGCTTTATGACAGCATTTAGACGTCTTGGCATCGATTCCACTAGTTTGGAAGTTAGTTGTGGTGATATTTTAAACCATTCTGTCCTCAAAGCTTTTTTTTAGGTCGTTTACGTTTCTAATGTCGTAATGTTTTAATTTTTTCTTGAAAATTGACCACAAATTCTCAATAGGATTGAGATCTGCACTTTGAGGTGGTGTTTTGAGGTATTTGGGGCAGTTGTACAGAATCAAAAGTCGGGAATCCAGCGCTGTGTGTTTGGGATCATTATCTTGCTGAAAGATAAAATCCCTGGAAATGCCCATTTTTTCCGCACTTTGCTTCACATTTTTCTTTAAAATATTTATATAGTCCCTTGCCGTCATAATTCCATCAATGAAATGTAGATTCCCAACTCCTGATGCAGAAAAGCAACCCCAAACCATTACCGAGCCTCCACCATGCTTCAATGTGGGAATTAGGTTATTACGTAATAAGCTCGTGTTCTTCTCTCGCCAAATTTTAGCACGTCCATCCGATAATTTTATATTAAATTTGAACTCGTCCGTAAAAATGACTCGTTTCCAGAAGTTAAAATCCTTATTTTGGTACTTTTTAGCAAACGCAACCCGTTTTTGTTTATTAATCTTGTTTACAAATGGTTTTCTAACAGCATACCGACTTTTGAATCCAATTTTTTTGATGTAATTTCGAACTGTTTGAGGTGTAACTTGAATTCCAAAGTTCTGTTCGAAACTTACAGTTAGTGCAACGCCACTTATAGAAGGACCAATGCGAATTTGGCGACGTAGGAATGAGCAGTGTCTTCTTGTTAACTTACACCGGTTTACATTTCGTTGCGATTTTTTAAACTGTCCACTTCTTTTATATTTCGACATCACGTATTGGATAGTAGAAGCACTGCGCTTCATTATTTTGGCAATTTCCCGTAAAGATTTTCCATCAATGTGTAGATCTATTATTATTTTTCGCTTTTCATTTGATAGTTCACTCGATTTTCTGCCCATGTTGAGTTTTCCCAACTTTTTATAATAATTCAACTGACTATGGTATTTTATAAAAACACAGATTGTAACAAAAAAAGGGGAATCACACAAATACAACAGAGTTTAAAACTCCCATTAACAGCAAGAAAATAATGACGTTGCCAGCTGTACGAATACGGTTTTTCTTATCCATTATGTGAATACACCGCCATCTAGCGGTAGATTTACAAGATATTTATATATTACTTGTATTTTGTCATAAAAACAATAAAGAGATATGAAATTTTTAAAAATTTGCTTATGCGTTGAATATTTTGTAAATTTTCTTATTTTTATCGGGTGTACGAATATGGGTTTATACATATGTACCTACGAAATTGTGCTCATAACCTCAGTTGGTTTTTTACCAATCATTTTGTTCTTGACCTTCTATACTATTAAAATTAAATTTTTACAAAATGAATTCTTATAATTGTTATGTACTACATTAAACACGTGTGGTTTCTCATTAATCCATTTAACGACTGACTTCTGTTAATTTTATTTCAACATCATCTTACCTACCATTTACAAAGGAAAGTAACTGCAAGAAAGTCGCAATACACTTGCTTACTTTCCACTTAGCTTTCAACAAAATTTAGATGAAAGCGATTTTGACGTTTTCTTGAAAGTAAAATGACAAGGGCTTAACACTGTTTCCTACTAAGAGAGATATACAAATTAGCGGGATTGTGGTAAATAATTGCAAAATTTAATTATTTTGTACACTTACGAAAATGTATTGAAAATTTTTTCATCAAATATGCTTAAAGAACACAACTGTTGATTGTCTATAATGATATTACAAAAAAAAAAATTAACTATAATAATTATTTAAAAGTATTTCCCTATAAATTTGTGTGTGCGAATGCTTTGGCAACTCTACTTCAGTAATACACAAAACATCGCTCTTGTTTTGTTATCATTTTCCAATTCTAGTCTTTTCATTTGTAGAATTATTGCAACAACTTTTCTCTTCGAAAACATTTTAAACATATATACATAAATAGATTAAGGTGGCCATATGAAATGATATACTTCACAATAATTATTTAGAAAGTGAAAAAAGGAAAGAGGTTCGAGTATGGAAAAATACTAAGTGCGCAAATGAAAATAATATTGTTCGGCATTGCAAATTTATTCACAGCAAGGAAAATGAAATTACATACTTCGGTAAAAATAAATATAGATAAAATATTTTTCTAAATGCTGAGTGGGATTGCGACAGTAACGAATATGCTGTTCCGAATATTTGATAATTTATATGAAGAAACATTTTTCACAAACCTAAATTCGAGGAATATTCAGAAGCAATTGTTATTGTAACAGCCAACAATTTTATAGAAAAAGTGCTCACTATAAGATATTGGGAATTTCATAGCAGGAATTAAGAAATACTACAAATATATTAGGAGAAAATAGTTTTCCAAATCACCTTATTAATAAATTATCTAATCAGTATAATGTTAGAAGGAAACGTAATATAGGTAACGTATTGGAACATAAGGTGTACAAGACGTTCATGAATGTACCAGGAATTTCAGAAAGTTTGGAAAAGACTGACTTCTTTGATAAGGAAAAATACGAAATGCCTTTTATATTTTATACAAAATTACATAGCTTGTTCTGTAAAACGAAGGATAGAATTCATAAATTTGATAAGTCAAATGTAGTTTATAAAATTCCTTGTAAGGGAAATGATCAGGAGAATTGTAATAAGGTTTATGTAGGGATAACAAAAAATAAACTTCTTCAGTGTATTTCCCGCCTAGACATAATAATCAACACGATAAATTTTCCAGGTTCTTTGATACTTTAGAACAAACGTTTTTTGCAGCTAGAGACTACAATGCAAAGCACACCTATTGGTGCTCTCGACTCATTAGCCCAAGAGAAAGGCAGCTGTATAACACAGTTTAAACTAATAAGCTTGATGTAGTATCTGGATGTAAACACACCTATTGGTCAACAGACTTTAACAAGCAATTGTCACAGTCATTAGTTTACAGAGCTGTTTTTCCACTGCACCTGAAACCATTAATTTTTACCCAAATAAAAACGCGAATTGGCTAAAATATAAAATGTATGTGAGCTCTCACTTATCTCGGATCATTCCTCTGACTAACCCGACTGATATTCAAGAAGCTGTGGATTATTTTACAAACACCGTGACGAAAGCAGCCAGATGTGCAACGTCAGCAAACCCAACAGTTAAAATAAATTCGCTCCAGTCATCAGCTGATGTTCAGGTTATTGTCAGGGAGAAGAGAAGGCAATGGCAAAAGTGTCGATCTTCAGACATAAAGGTCCAACTGAACTTATGCCAAAGAATCTTAAGCAATAAACTGAGACAGAAACATAAATCCACTACCGGGAGTTATTTAAAAAATTTGGATCCAACAAATAACACTGATTACAACCTACTATATAGTCTATGCTTCAAAACCTTATCTTAATGAACAAACATCAGTTTGGTTTTCGTGCGAGTCATGGTACTATTGAGCAAGTTCAATTAAAAAAAAAATTAGTTAAACACTTTTGAATTGTTTTCTTGAAAATCTAAAATTATTTTTACTGCTCATGTATCTTGCTTGTGTTTTCAGTAAATTTTTGAAACATTTAAAATTTATTTTGTTGATTTTGATAAAAAAATATGTATATTATATGCTGATAATGCTACACAATGGAATACATTAAACATTTAAAAAAAAACATTAAAACATTAAACATTAAAACTTAATAAATTGAATTAGAAAAGTTCAAGAAAATGCATAACGTAGATCACATAAATAATAAAAAGCCAGAATACCACAGCAAATAGATATTAAATGTTTTAATTACTTTGTAATATATTTTCAAATATATTTAATTATTTATTTGCTTAAAATCATTTTTTTCATATTATTTTCGTTAAGAAAGACAAGTTTTGTTATGATATGATATCTATGAAGAACAATAAAACTTATAACTTTTTATTAGACAACTAGCTGATTGCCGCTAAGCACGTGCGTAACTTTGTAATCTGTGCATAATAAGAACATTTTCCGAACCTGAATAAAAATAATTCATTTCAGACACGCTGCAATGTCAACTTTATTCATCTCTGACGGAAGTTTTTTCAGTGGAATTAATTCTCATCTGTAATTTCGACGAGGGACATGAAGAGAAGTCGTGCAAATATTTGAAACGTATTTTTGACGCACGCCAAGATAGCAACGACGGAAATGTGAAGAAGGGGATTTTAGCACATTTTGGGGAATCACGGACAATACTAGAAGCAGCGGTTTGGGAATTCTAAAGCAACGAAACTTTGCAACGATTCGGAAAAAACTTAATTTAAGGGACTTCTGTGAGATTTGGCCAGTACTAACAGATAATATACATCACAAGTAAATGTATATGATCTAAAATAAAAAAAAATCGTGGAAACTTGCCAGTGTCATGCTAAGTATATGAAAGCACATCTGTCGCAGCAGATACTTATTACTCCTTTAGTGCAACAGAAACTGATAATGCTATGAACAATTTAAGCAAATTAACGATGAAAATGTTAAATAGTTGTTATAAAGGGCATTGATAGTTCTGTGCCTGCTGAGGAAATAAAAAGCGCGATAAAAGAAGACGGAATGACGTAAGGTGCACAATATACTAAACAAGGATAAAGTTCCCCAACCAATGCATCATGTTGAGATTGTATTTACGCAACTCAGATAAAATTCAAAAACTCTGTTCATCCTATTTACAGCTTACGCTACCTTGTCAACGGACGAATAACTTTAGAAGACGTAATGGTCCCATCACTGCACTGATTGCCAAGAATTCGGGAATAATAAAACTTACTGCAAGTTACCTTCAGTATGCCCTCGTCCTAAAGGTGGGAGAAGTGATATATATTACGATTAATTCGAGCTCAATCGAAAATCTTATAAAACAATGATCACTTTTATGACAATTATCCCGGGTGTGTTTTAAGAAGTGATACGGACATAAAACATACTTTTGCAAATTTTGCTTAGAAAAAGTGAATCAGTTGAAAATATGATTCTGCTAACACAGGAAAAAAAATGTATTTTTAGTCTCTACAGATTTTGAAATTGCAGACACTTCTGTGAGATCAGATTGAACGCTATAAAATCGCCAGGTTCTTTGCTACATTGGGATAAACGTTTTTTTACCGTCGACGATTACAATGCAAAGCAAACCCATTAGAGCACTAGCCTTATTAGGCCTTCAGTACAGCTAGACGTCGTATATGGAGGTAAGCCGACGTATTGGCCTGCAGAGTTTAAGAAGCCACACTTTATAGACATCGTATGTCAGTTCAGCCTACGATTTATCTTCTGACCATTCATCTACGATCGTTATGAAGCTCTTATTTCATACCCAAATAAGAATACGAATTGGTTAAAATATAAAATGTATGTGAGCTCTCACTTATCTCAGAACATTTCTCTGAAAAATTCGGCTGACATTCAAGAAGGTAATGGCAGAGTAGTCGTACTTCTGGCCTGAAGATCAAAATAAAATTGTGGCAGAGAAATTTACGTAATGTATTAAACATTAACATGATTCCGCCATCGAGGGCTACTAACTACAATTAGGAAGCGGATTATAGCCTGTGGAAAGCTGTAAAGCACTTATAATGTCCTATTGCCTACGAATCCTCACTAAGGTTTGAAAATCACATTTGAACGAGAGAGTAAATGCCTTCGCTTAGAAAAAGTCTTCACACCACAAAATATAATTAGTTTCACTCTCCCAAATATCAGCGACACTGAAATATCCTATGAAATTTATGCTATCTTGATAAAAGTCAACAATTAAAACAGATATAGGAAAATCAACCGAACCTGATCGTATTAGAGGATCAAAGATGAGAAATTTACATAATTATGCTGATTGAATTGTACTATTCGTATTTATGCTAATTAGTGAAGGATTAAGGAAAATTACGTTATGAAAGCCTATTAGCCTATGGTAAACTTTTCAAAATTGTTTTAAAACTTATTCGTTTCTTGATTACATTTTTTTTAGCTAGGCATAATACAATTGAGCAATTGTCACAGTTATTACATCGGCATTTGAAAATAAGCAATTTTGGATGAACCCAATTTTTTGATAAACTGCTCAGTGAATTTTTGCACTGTGTGCTTATAGCGTGACACTGCCTAGTTTCCAAGATATATACAATCACATATTTTTTTGGATGAAACCAATTTTCTGGGAAACTGATCACCAATTTCTTGCATTGTGTACGTTTTAGAATCTCTGAAAGGTGTGCTTTCATATGTCACGCAACCTATAGTGTGGCTCTGTAAAGTTTCCATGATATAAGTTACCGCGTTTTCAAAAAAAAAGATTGTTTTAATTTTTTTTATTTTAGGTCATATATATTTAGTTGTAATGTAATTTACCCCTCGGTACGGATTAAAGTTCATGGAAGTCCATTGAACTATTTTTTTCCGTATCGTAGCTAACTTTCGTTACTGGAGAATTCCCAAAATGGTTGTTAGTAGTAATGTCAGTAATTCTTCTTTTCATTCCGTTGTTACTATCTTAGTGGCCGTCATATAATTTTGTGTTGTTTTTTCATTTACGAGCAGTTTTGGTTTATAAATCATTTGTAAACTACAAGCATGTTTCATGACCAATACGCTAAGTATAAAAATACGTAAACGCATGAAAATTTTTATCGATAAAATGTTTAGCTAGCGCAAATTTAATTGTTATTTTTTCAGTTCTTCTTTGTGTTCTTCGTTTATTTGGCCTATTTTTAACAGAGACACTATTTAATATCAATTCGATTAAACAAAAAATTAACGGGATCCACTATCGTTTACGAGCAGTTAATAAATCACACAATCGCTACTGCAAATAAAAAAATTTAACAAAAGTTAGTGAATCGCACTATAGAAGTTATACGTCAAGTACAATTTGTTTATCTTGAAAGAGAGCTACTCATTCCAAATCATGAAATTGAACCAGGCGTTTTTATACCAAATGCATTGGTTTAATAATGCCAAGTATCTATTCGTATTTTAAACACTAACAACACTATATTAACCGAAAACATATCTGAATACGACATAATTAAAGAAAAATCAACCAAAAAAATTACAAAGAGAATCACAAATATTAGAAATTTTAAGAAAATTTTCTCACGTCAACAACAACAACTCAGCTTTATGCATCATATAGCATTATTTTCGGTTTAGAAGCAGAAAGTTTAACAGCTAATAATTTCTAAAAACAGTAAAATTCTCATAGCATAATTAGGTAAATATTTTATCATTGATCCGGAAATATGATCAGGGCCGGGCGATTTTCTTATATCTAGAGTTTTAATTGTCGATTTTAATAACGATAGCCGAAATTTCATAGGAGCAATCACAGTGTCACAGATATTTGGAATAGTGAAACTACTTATGTCATGTGGTGTGAAAACCTTTTCAGCAGAGCTCTTAGCCCATGATCGGAGATTCGTAGGCAGGACATTTTAAGTGCCTTACAGCTTTCCACAGGCTATGGTCAGTGTTTTTCCTTGGATCCAAATTTTTTAAATATATCTCTATAGCGCAGTCTTGTTTCTGTCTTAGTTTATTTCGTAGAGTTCTTTGACATAAGTTCAATTGGGTCTTGATGTCAGGAGAACGACTATTTTGCCATTGCCTTCTGAGCCTTCTCTTTTCGCAGACGAGAGTCTGTACATCAGATTGGTATACATTTCTTTTAACTAATCGTTTATTCGGTGTTGCATTTCTTACTGCGGCATCAGGACGCTCGTAAAGTAATCCACAATGGGACGTTCGTAGACAAGTGACAGCTCACATACATTTTATATTTTAACCAATCCGTGCTCTCATTTGGATAGGAAAGAAAGGTTTCATGTCAATACTCTGCTGTAAAATAACGATTGTAGGTGAATGGTCTGAAGATAGATCATAGGACGAACTGACTACTAATTAATCACGTATAATGTTTTTACCAATGGCAAAACCAATGAGATGTGGCAGCTTACTGAAGTCTGTTGGCCAATAGGTATGTTTACCTCCAGATACGATGTCTAGCTTATTTGCTTTAACTGTATTATATAGCAGTCTCCCTCTTGGGATAAGAAGTCTTGATTCCCACAGATTTATAGACGTAGTTTGTATAAAATATATGCTGAATTCTGGCATTGGAAAGTGCCTTATATTTTTGGGCACAATGACGGCGGTGCCACCACATTGCCTTCCACTCGAATGTTTAGAGTTGTGTGTGAAACATTTTTTTAACTCTAAAGCAGTTTCTTAAAATGAAGTGAGTTTCAGAGACGCAAAGTATGTGTATTTCCTGTGTTTGCAGAAAATGTTCGACTTCCTATTTATGTTGGGAGAGCCCGTTTGCGTTCCAGAAGCATATTTTCAACTGGTTCATTTTTTGCTTAGCAAAAGTTGCAGAAACATGTTTTGGGTACGCACCATTTTTTGAAACATACCCCGCATTGTTGTCATAACGAATGATTTTTCTTTGTATACTTAATTTTATTTTATTGAATCTTTCTACTAAAAGAAATTCACAATAAGTATTCAAATCTCATTTCTAAAATATTATTTACTGGTTATTACCAATGTAATAACTGGTTTAAAACTAGAGCAATGTTACCTGTACATGGATGATTTGGTCGTATTGTGTTGATCCAAAAGACATACGCCATGAAGTTTAAAAAACGTATTCGAACTATGTAGGAAGTACAATTTAAAGCTACATTCAGAAACATTTTAAATTTTTATGAGAGAAATAACCTTTGTTGGTCATAAATATTCGATATTCAAATTTATCCCACATCAAAATATGCTAATAGTGCTGAAAGATTTGTTGCTTTTTATAACTATTACCTAAGGTTCATAAACATTTTTTTTTGTGTATTCTTTACATATAACAAAATTGTTCTAGGGTTTGCATTTAAATAAATATCCAAAGAAAGTATTAATAAGCCCTATTTTACTCCATTACCATGACTTATCAAAAGAGTTTTGTGTAACAACAGATACAATCAATGGTCTCGAGGAGCAGTTCTTACGCAAAAACTTAACGGAACACATCTACCAATAGCTTACGCATTTAAAACATTCACCAAAGTAAAAGCAAGAAATCAACTATTGTGCGGGACATATCTACCATACATTGGGGTATTACGCATTTCAGATCATATATGTTTTTGTTTACATCGGCTATATATCGCTTTCTTATTTGTTTTCTATAAAGAATCCCAGCTCCAAATTAACAAGAATGACACTCGATATGGAAGAAAGTGATTTCACTTTCGAATATATTATATAAGAAGGCGAATAACCACAGTGATTATTACTCATTTAGTGCAACAGAAACAAATAATGCTATGCACAATTTAAATAATAAAAAAGATGATAATGCCTTTTTAATCGCCAGTCCGAACGCGCTCATTTGCAGCAAATATAAATATAAATTCACAGACAACAAACAACAACACCCGAATTAAATGAAGTTTAACAAAATCACGAAACAGGCTCTATATAATAGTGCAACCAAAAAACTACAAGGGTAAAACAACAAAACCCATACAACAAGTGCAAACAGGTACAGATAAATATATAACCATAACCAAGAGAAAAGCTAGTCCTAAGTTTTCCCAGCAAGAGTGGCCACAAACAATACACAAGTTCTCAAGTAGATGCAGAGAATAGATACAACAGATAATGAAGCCGAACCCGCTCTCAAGGAACAAAAAGCTCAACCGATTTACTTTCGCCAGCAAACATCAAATTCGATTGTAAATAAATTGTCGCACCTTGTAGGTAAGAAAAACTTGTATGTTTCCTACATACGAAGGTGAAAAATTCAGTACAAAAAGGTCCAAGCCCTCACAGTAAAAAATTATCGACTCATCGCAAGTCAACTTGATGGCAGTTCTGTTCCCACCCAGGAAATAAAAAAGGGCAATAGTAGCGGTTGTAAATATGTTGTCCCAACTGATAGGAAAAGAAAACTTTTATGTTGCTTCTATACGGAGAAGACAGATACAAGAAACCAAGATCTAAGCCCACACGCTCATTGCAAGTAGACTTGACGCCGAAAAAAAGAGTTATTATACCTACCAGCTGAAAAGTGCCAAAGGCTTGATAGTTGTTATAAATGGCATTGACAGCTCTGTTAATACTGTGGAAATAAAAAGAGCTGTGAAAGCAGAAGGGTATGACGTAAGGTCAGTGCACAATATGCTACGCAACGATAAAGATTCCAACGACTGCATCGTGTTGAGATTGTATTTAATGCAGAAACTCATATAAAATATAAAAACTCCGTCCACCTTATTTACAACTTGAGCTACCTTCTTAACAGAAGGATAACTGTAGAAGAGCAACTAAAACGTAATGTTATCCGTCAATGCACCAACTGCCAGAAATTTGGCCATATTAAAACGTACTGCATGTTACCATCAGTATGCGTTATGTGCGGCGATGCCCACCGAACTTTAAAATGCACTTCAAAAATAGTACGAGAACTCGAATTTGAACAATATAAGGCTTACCAATTTTCTATCCTTTAAGCTCGCATTCATATGTTCACGTCAAAAAGAGGGTGCAGAGTTACCTATAACGAATAATTCGAGCTCAATCTTAAAGTCTTATACGACTATGCAGGGTATGTTTCAGAATGATACGAACCCAAAACATGTTTCTGCAAGTTTTGTTAGCAAAAATTAACGAGTTGAAAAAATGAGCGCTAACGGGATCTCCCTACAAAAATATGAAATATAACATATCGAGCTAACACAGGAAATATATTTCCTAACTTATGAACGTTTTTGCGTTTTGTTTAATGTGATGTGTCTGTTGGTTTATGTAACGAATTGGTTTGGACAAAACATTGTTCAAGGATTTTAAAATTTTTTCCATATATGAGCTCTTGATGTATTGTTTCCCGGTGGAGTCGAGGGGCCAGTCCCTAGGGCTTGTCTGGGCCCTGTAACTGGAAGAAGGTGAAACTTTCTAAGTTCGACCAGTAGCGATTTAAACCCTGGTACCACGAGAACCTGTATCACCTGCGATGCAAGTCACAGAGTGGTTGTTGCTGAGAAGTGCCAAGGGTTTTGACGCGCATAAACATTCATACGTCTTAAAAGAGGGTGCACAGACACCCCACACTAACAATTCGAGCTTGATCGAAAATGTACTACAAGCAATGAATATTTTCCTGACATCTATGCAAGGAATGTTTTAAGAAATGATGCGAACCCAAAACATGCTCCTGCAAGCTTTGCTTAGCAAAAAATGAAGCAGTTAAAAATATTTGTCTGAAACGCTAACGGGCACTCCCAACATAAATATGAAGTAGAATACTTCCTCCTTACACATGATATAGACATACTCTTAATCTCTATATTAAGTGAAAAGGCAAATGAGTTCGCTAATCACTTCGAGAAGGTTTTCATAACATAAATAGTTCTACCATTCCAATTATCGGTTACAGCGTGAATAATCCTAGGAAGTTTCGGTTATCTTCTTTAAAATCGACAATTAAAATTACTGATATGAGAAAAGCACCCGGACATAATCGTATTACATGATCAATGATTAAAAACTAATCCAATTTACCTGTGAGAGTTTTACTTTACATATTTAATGCCATGTTGCGCGTTGGTTGCTTTCCATGCTCTTGGATGATATCTAAAATCGTTATGATCCTTAAAGAACTCAAACCAGATTACATAATACCGCCCCACTAGCATACTCTCAGTTTTATCAAAGATATTTGAAAAATTATTCGTGGTGAGTGTAACTCCTTATCTAAATGAACAAAACATTAACCCAGATCATCAGTTTGGTTTTCGAGCAAGACATACTACTATTGCACTAGTCCATAAAATCGTTATCATTATGAGAGGATTTTAAAAGATATGTATATTTATAGACATTTCCCAAGCGTTTGATTAAGTCTGCTATGATGGGCTTAAAAATTATGGTATCGGAATACTGGATAAAAGCTGGTTTCAATCTGTCGATATTAATATATATCGGGCTTCCGATATGGATATTAAATACTTCATAGCTTTTCAAACAATGCGAAATAGATCATAATACGGATGTTTTACATCATACGAAGCCGAAATATTCATTTTTGATTTCGTATGATGTGATGTGTCTATTGGTTCTGAATTTCGATGCGAAATTGTAAAATGCATTACTTGGTGTCACTGACGATTTGGTTTAGGTGAAAAGTTGTAGAGGAATTCGGAAATGTGTTCCATATATGTAACGTGGTCTGTAGGACCTCCAGGGCCAGAATATTATTCGCCCCAATTGCTATATGCGAGTAGTGGATAGCCAGTCCCCATGCGGTAAACGGTTGGGCTAGAATTGTATTCGCCCCAACCGAGTCCGGTCAGAGTTGAGTGTGCAGAAGAGACATCTCTTAGCTTCGGGCCAGAATTATATTCGCCCCTTGTCCCGTCACCTAGCAGTAGCCAGACGAAGAGAGTCCATCTGAGTGAGATGCACAGATTGTCGAGTCAGACCAGAATATTATTCGCCCTGACAAGAGAGGCCAGAAAAAGAAGTACTCTCTTACCATCGGGCCAAAATTTTATTCGCCCCGAAGAGAGAATCGGCTTATGTGCGCTCGCAACAAATAGTGGCGATATCTTCTCTAAGCGTCGGATGGTGTGAGAAGCTGATGAGAGTACCAGCGAATGTGTCAATGGCCACCGAAGGTCCATCATATTTCGTGTTTTGCTGTACTTATTTATTTAAGTTGATGAATAAAGTTTATAACGTTGTTGAAAACATTTATATTAACTGTCTTGTCTCTCTCTCTTGGAAACGAATAAATATTTTTTGTAACGAACCCTGGGAGCCGCGAGCTCTACTCCAGCTAATCGTGAAAACACATCGTTATAGTATACGGTATGCTATGAACCCAGAAGCCTTCACGTTAATATTAATATCGACAGACTCAAGCCAGCTTTTATCGAGCATTCCGATACGATAATTTTTAAGCCAAAAAAAACTTAAGATAATCCGCAACAAATTGTACGACTCGATTTCAATCAACGAGATAGAACACTGATAACCACAAGTTATTTAACAATTAACATCTACAAAGGATATTCCATCCCAAACGAATCAAACACCATCAATTTAACAGAGCTCTCCAAAACTATCGACGAAATATAACGATGTGACAGACGTGTTAATCTTCCAGTAAAACTCTGATTCGTTAATTACTTTTATATTATTGTTACTCTATTGATATTTTCTTTGCAATCGTGTACACGACTAAGGCACCCGCCATTAAAAATTAATAATTAATGTTTATACTTCTTGTTAGTATTGTTAGTATTAAGTTATCGAAAGGCAAAGATTTTCCAATATGTCTGTTTACCTTCCCAGAATAAATCCATGACTCACCAAGTGAGTCAAGCAGGTTTGTGGTTGTAGAACGTGATTTACGAATTCCATCTTGGTTTGTAGATAATATGCATGATTTGTGATGTAATATTAAATAATATATTATTATTTTTTTTATTATTTTCCAATACAGCTATAATTTAAAACATTGGCTTTAGATCCAGACTGGAACAGAGGAACACCATCAGGACACATATAATGCTAAATGATGAAAAAGAAAATGTAGACTCAAAAAATGGGACGCAAAATGTATATTTTCCATAAAGAGTATTTGAAAGAAAAAAAGATGTAAGTTCTTTATAAACAGATACGTTTTAGCTGAAAATTTTAACAAATATCTATATATATAAATTTCTCTAAAATATTATTTACTAGTTTTACACAATGTTATTAATAATTTATTGAATTCAAGTCTTAATAAACGATATATTAGTGTATTAGTGGGTGGCGTGAACCGTCCGCCAGTTGCTTTGAGTCTGCGAAATTTAGTGCCTTCGAAATTGTTGTGAATTGCGTACATAAATATTGAGATGGACTACTGGATAGTGGGAACTTCTAGATCTCTGTTTTTTCATTTCTTATATACCAGGGGGCGCATACGATGTGTCGTAAAATCCGAAACTGTCTTCTTTGTAACTTCGAGATATATGACCATACTGGTTTTATAATGGTTTTCGATAAATGGAGTTTGTATTCCAAAACAAATGATGAGTGCAGTCATATTAAACAGTATAATCGACTTTTTCGCAGTTTTGTGGCTGTTTTATGTATTTGCTTCAATATGGCGGTATCGAGCTAGGCGTCGATCTATGTGGATACCTAAATATTTCACATGTTCCGATGGTACAGTTTGATTTGTTATTGTTATCGGTGGATAATTTTTCGTATGAGGGAATGAGCACATTTCGAGAGATTTTCCTGTATTCTCCATTTTTTAGCCAATTTTCTAGCTCATCTATATGAGACTGGAGTTGTTCGGATGCAACTTCCGGGTCTAGGGTTAAGGCCTCATTAGTTTTGACTTTCTGTTGCCGTTCTGTGCCGTGCTGTTCTGTTGTATAATTTGTGCGGTTAGTTCTTCTGTAAAAACTTATCATTTGTTGTTGGTAAACAAAACATGAATACCAAACTCCATAATATTAAAACTTTTAAAACATAAGTAAAAACTTGAAAAATATTATTCCAAATATGTTTCGGATGCATTTGCTGTTGAGAGTTTCTTAATTTTGGGCAAATTGTACAAAATAATTTATAGAACAATGCAGCAAATCACAATGTTGTTGTAGTGTTTTTTATTTATAAAATGGAAACCATGGATGGGGGTTGTGCACTAATTATGCAGTTTCCACTAATACGTAGTAATAGAAGTTTTATATTATTGCACTAATTTTGTTAATTTTTAGTGATTAAATGAAAGTTAGCAATCTTACTAAATATTATTGATAGTGACCTTAAAATATATAACACTAAGACTAAATTATTTTTGTAAAAAAAAGACAGATATCAGTTTATTTCAACTTTTGTTTCTTTACTAATTTTAGTGCAGCGTAGACATCACAAAGTAGTAAACAGAGGTGAAACGACAGTATAGTGATCGTTTTCTCTATCGGTCTCGTTCCTTCAGAGCCTTAGTTTTGTTTTTAGATTTTTGTTTTTATTTTGATTTTCTTGCCGTGTTTGCCTGTATTTTTTCCTGTATTTCGTCACAAAATGCTATATTTGTCTCTTTCTAACAGAGCCCATAGTAAAATAAACTGAGTTTTTTATTTTTTATGTGTCAAAGTCTTCACCTCTGGTTACTCTGTGGTAGAAATTTTTAAAAGGGTGTGATGAATATCGGTGAAAAAATTGTTTTCAAGGATTTTAAGCATCTTGAATGAATTGTAATTAAAAATGCTAACCAAGAGATAAACTTTACATTATATAAGTGAATTAAGACAAATAAGAAATTCATGAAAATCATAAAAAAATAATTTGAAAATAAATAAAAACGGAAATATTATTACACCGCACCTTTTTTCTATCTTAATCCTAGTTTTTTTTATTTATTTATTAGTACCAATGTAGTAACTAAATTACTGTGTTCAAATCTTAGACTATTTTATAATGGGTTCAGAGGCCACCAAACTGCGGTTCGGATAGGCTGATAATTTCCTTACGTATTTGCAGGAGTAACTTGTAATTTCTTCTTGGATTGTGGGAATATTTAAACCCTGCAAACATTCTTATTTGGTATGCAGCATGGAGAGCAGACCATTAGTCGTCCATAAGAATTTTATAATAGATTTGTACAGGAGAACTTCATACTCCAGGGCCAGAGTTGAGTTTAGGTTTATAAGCCAATGCAGCTGAGTAGTTTTCAGCTTTATAGTTGTTATTTTTGGTTCAATATGTCGGGTCGAGACGAATTGCCAAAAAATTCACGTGGTTTTCTGCTGGAATAGTGATATCAGTAAATGTTATTGGTGAGCAATTTTGCCTTCTGAGCGTAAAAGTTACGTGGATGCATTTAGAGAGATTACCATTTACCTCCAATTTTTTTTAACAAATCCTCTAGCTCGCCAATAAGATATTCTAGATGCTCCGAAGCAATCGCTTTTTTATTTAAACTTACAAATACAGTGTCATCTGCGAAGGTTGACGTATATATGTTTGAGTTTATTGGCATATCTGCTGTGTATATTATATACAGTAACGGGCATAATATACTACCTTGAGGGAATCCCGCTGAAACTCTTCGATCCTTTGATTTTACTTTAAATTTCTTTTACTCTCAGGTAGCTTTTAAGTAGTTTGTGAATATCTTCATGAAGCAGCCGCGAGATTTTGATGAGTAGCCCAAACTTTATGAAACATCTGGGAACTATCTATGAATGAAGCCGAACAATATTGTTTGTTCTATGAAATTGCTCGAAAGTACCATACTTCGCACCAAATCCAACTGTACGATAATGTACCGCTTGTCAAAGTAAAGAGTTATACTCAGTAGTAACATTTTCTCAAATATCTTCGATAAAAGTGGAAGTAAGCTAATTGGTCTATATGACGTAATTTGACTAGCATCTTAAAGTCATTAAAATTTTAGAAAGAAAACAATTCGTAGCATGACGTCAAATATGAACAATAAAATACAGAAAGTGGAAGTGTGTAAATTCCTTACCATAGATCCAGTAATACGATCAGGCTAAGCCGATTTGTTCATATCAATATTTTTAATTGCCAATTTGAGTGCAGGTAAGAGAAATTTTATAGGGTCATTGACGTTATTACTGATAATGTGATAATAAGGTGACTAGCGAAGGCGTCTACCTTTTCACTAGAGTTTTTTGCCCAAGTACGATTTTCAAGGCTTAATGGTGATTCGTACGTAACAGGACATTTCATATGCTTCACAACTTTCCGCGCGTACTGGAGTACGTCCAATTTGCCATAACCTCCTTAGTCTTTTTTCTCAAACAAGAGTTTATACGTCATGCGATAGTTTATATGCGGCACTGGTAATGGTTGGCTTAATTGGAGTTGCGAGCCTGGCTACGAAATTTCCGACATCTGTGAAGTGATCCACGGTGGATTGAATATCTGTTGAACTTATCAGAGAAATGTACTCAAAGATCTGGGAACTCACATACATTTTATATTTTAACGAGTTTGTGCTACTGTTTGGATAAAAGGTAATGTGTCTTTTTAGATTAACAATTTTTTTTTTACAGTTAAAAGTGTCGGTAAATAGCCAGATGATAGATCATAAGAAGAACTTACTGAAATTTGATTACGTTAAATTTTTTTTGTCCCAGCAAAATAAATCAGTACTGGAGTCTTGTTAAAATAGTGGCTTTCCACCAGATATGACATCTTGCTTTTTGTCAACCGTGTTATATAGTTGCCTTCCTGTACGACATATAAATCTAGAGCTCTAGTACGTATAATTGTCATTATAAACGCCAGTTGCAATAAACTTCTGCCCTAATGTAGAAAAGAATCCGGTAAACTGACTTTCTTCGATTTTATGTCTATGAAGATCTTTAAGATAAATAGACGTGGCCTGTAGAAAATCTTCTTTGAATTGTGGCATTACAAAGTTAAACCACATGCCTTACCACTCGGGTGTTTAGTGTCATGGGAAAGATATCCATTCACTCTAAAGCAATTTTTATAGTAAAGTGTGTTTCGGATACCAGGAATACATAAAGTTCCTGTATTCGCAGGAAGTGTTATAATTCTAATTTGCGCTGTGAGAGCCCATTTGCATTCCAGTTGCATATTATTGGATGGGTTATTTTTATTTACTGTTAAGTAAGACTTGCAAAATCATGTCTTAATTCCGCATAATTTTCTAGAACATGGTCTGCATATTAATCATGAAATTATTCATGGTTTGAATTAGATTTCCGATTGAACTCGAATTATCAGTAATAGATACCTAAGGAACTTCTTTTAAAACGTTGGCATAGGAATACTTTTGGGCATAGGGTTATTCAATGTGACGTTATGACCTGGAAACTGAGAACCGCTATCAAATTTTTCAGAGGACGAAAGTTTATTTTATTGTTTTGTGTGGTTGTAGGCGGTGCACTAACAGTAGATTCCGCAGAAAGACGGGTATAGTGAGAGGCCTGATATTTTAGTTTTTGAACTGGCTGTGAACTTTTGACGTGTAAGTAGACTTTACAGCCTATAAAGTTGGCCGTATGGTTTTCGCTGCAATCACTAAATTTTTTTAACTTGGAATCGTCTCTGGAACGAGTGCAGTCCAGAGTTTTGTGGATTTGGCCGCAAAGAACGCATACGGACGGTAATTCGCAATATGATTATTATGACCGTGATTGAGTACAGACGTACGTCACACTAGTGAACAGTTAGAACACAAAAAACATAAATAAATAAAAATAAACAACAACATAATACAATAAAAAATAGTGCATGGTTATTCAAACCGGTTTAAAAAAGTCCACTCAGTGCATGAGAGAATACAAAAAATACAAAGAGATGCCAATAATGCAATGAATATTATAGATAATAAAAAAATAACAGTGCTTTTTTAATCGCTAGACCAATTGATCGAACACGGTTATTATCTGCAAATATAAACTTATCTTCAGAGGTAATAACGAAGCAATATAAAAGTTAAAATCCTGGACTATCTTCTTTCTAGTAGCTTCACGACGTTTGATGCTCAAGCAGTATCCCACAGCAATATGTTTTATCTCCGTATTGGTTTGCCACTGTAGTTGAATGGCTGTTACGTAAGCACATTTCAAAGGGTTTACTTTAATCCTCCACTTTTTAAACCAGACCAACTCATTAATGTGGGGCTGAAGTTTTATGCAATCTTTGGATCATTATTAATACTTATAAATGCAGTGTCGTTTGCAAACGTGGATGTATATATAAATTTGAATGATTACTCAGCCTTTGTAAATATCTATTACTGAATTTGTTAATTTCTTCTTTAACCGTAGGTATATTAAGATCGCGGTGAAAATTTGCATTGCACACAAACCAAGGAGCATCAGTAATTTTTCTTAATGTTTTAGACTAGTATTTTTGCAGAATTTCAATATTTGAATTGCTAGCTGTTTCCCAAAGCTGTATTCCATAAGTCCAGACAGGTTTAATTATGGTTTTATATAGTATTACTTTATTTTCCAAAGTTAACGAAGACTTGGGCCTTAAAAGCCAAAATATTTCCTTTGATTTATTGTTTAATTGTTTGCGTTTGCTTTTAATGTGCATACTCCAAGTTAATCTTCTATCTAGGTGAAGGCCTAGATATTTAGCACTAGTCGATTGTGGAAGAGTCATTCCGTGTAAGGATACTGGAGGGCAATCATTTTTTCTAAGTGTGAACATTACTTGAATTGACTTTTCCGTATTAGAAAGAATTGGCATTAAGCTTAAAGGGTATAAGAGGCAGTTAAATGTTGCGGTTTATTTAGCTTAGGAATCATTATGATATCTACATACTTCCACTGAGACGGAACATGACTTAACCTTAAAATGGAATTAAAGAATGTAGTTAAGAAAAGCACACCTTTGTTGGTAAGGATTTAATCATTTTTGCAGAAATTTTATCGTAGCCAGGACATTTTTTATTGTTAGGTTTACTGTTGATTTTTAGGACATCGGAAGGAGTAATATGTTTTATTGGAAGACTCATTTGGCAAGGAACATATAAGAATTGTTAAATTTCATACTTTTGTGATTGGCTGCTTAAATCGAATGGTTGAAAAGCGTTTTCTAAATATTCCTTAAAAGCGTTAGCTTTAGACAAATTAGACCTGCACCAAGTTCCACTAGCATATTTGAGGGGAATGTCTCTTTTTGTTGTTCGTTTGAGATATTTTGTAGCTTTCCAAAGATTGAATTCATCCCGTCTTGTGGCACCTAAATTTCTTAAAGAGTCTTTTATAGCTTAATTTTTATATTCTTTTAAGTAATTTTATGCCGTTTTAAGTAATTTTATGCATTATTAAGATTGTTCTAATCTAAGGGGCTCCTGGTTCTTTGGTATATCCTTCTTAAATATCTTTTATTCACAATCAGATTCCTTGTTTCGTTAGATATTCTTACGTTATTACCATTTGGTGAGGCATTTATTGGTGTAGATACGAATGCTGCCTCGCAAATGAGATTAAAAAAAGGTTAAACAGCGTCTTCTAGTTCATATCCATTTTTAACGCAAATAATAAGGTTAATATAACTTTCTATGTAGGAAGCAAACTGGCGCACATCTGTTTTGGTTTTGAAAATATTATGTTTAATTGCCTCAAGCTCAATTTAAGTATTGAAGTACAAAATAACTGGGGTATGATCTGAACTTAAGTCATCATTATCAAGGATATCTAACAGTGATTTTGAAATACCATTAAAGATAGCAAAATCTAAAAGGTCTGGAATTTTAGTCGAATCACTTGTCCAGTATGTCGGCTTTCCTGTTGAAAGTGGTGTATAATAGTTTTTTAAAACACATTTATAGAGTTCCTTTCCTTTTGGATTTGCTAAACGTGAGCCCTAATATGGGTGCGTTGTGTTAAATTCGTCCCCAACAATGAACTTTGAACCGATTTTACGAAAGAAATCCTCATATTGCTGGCATTTTACGCTATACCCCGGTGGAAAGTAAACTGAGAAAATATTAATCAAATAATTGTTGCATTTAACTCTGATGCCAGTAGCTTGCAAATATGGTTCTTCAAATGGGTCCAAGACTTCATAGTTTATAGTAGATTTTACTAAAATTGCAGCTCCTCAATGAGCCCTATCATCAGGATGAAAAGCATTTATCGTATCAAAATAGAGAAATACTTCTGTTTCGTTTTTATGAATTTATTTGCATAATTTAGCCATTATGATTGTTATCATGCTCATGAGATTCTCCATCATATTTTCTAATTTCTCCAACCGAGATGAATAATTGTACTCATGGCACTTAACAGCTTCCGAGTAGAACATCTTGAAATGATTATTTTGATAACTATTTGAATTGCCTGCTAAGTTTGGGTATTCTGATGCGTTTGTTTTAAACTGACTTGGTTTTTGAGATGTCGATGGGTGAGAGAACCTTGAAGGCCGTTTTGAGATCAGAACTTGATATACTTTACATCCTTTATAATTTGCTGTATGGTTGTTTAAACAGAGAACACAACGAGGTGGGGTTTCAAGAGGTTTGGTGCAAGAAGCAGTAGCGTGATCCATTGTACATTTAACACATTTGGTCTCTTACAATATGATTTGGTGTGTCCAAATTGTTGGAAATGATGGCACTGCACCAAGTCATTGATTTTTAACGGCGCACAGTGGTACATTTGGCGAGAAGGCGGTCAAAAATCCGTAACTTTTGATTGGATCAGAATTTTGATATGCGTTTTTTTCTGTTGGGTAGGTGGGATTTTACATTTTAATTTTTGATAAAAAGCATAAAAGTCGGCCGACAAAAAAAGTTACGAATGGTTTAATATTCGTTAGCATTATTAATTGAATTTGAGTATAAAAGAGGAGTGTTGAAACATTTAAAATAAAATTTTTTCATATGCCCTATTGTTACAAATTATAATTATTAATACTTTTGTAAACTAAATCTTGTCAGGAAACGCCAAATTTTGGCCCCCGTAATATTTTTAAGCTTAAAAGCAAAAAGGACCGAAGGTTGGTTTTCTTAAACAGCCTTTTGAAATAAAAAATTTCAACTTTTTAAAAAGCTAAAATTTTCTTAATAACGAAAGGTTTTAATGAAAAAATCCTATTTTAGTTAAAGTTTTATTTTATTTTTAAATATTTCTATAACAATTTATAAAATAAATATTGATTAATTTACATACATATGTATACTTTCAAATCAAAGAGCCACTATATCTTAAGCAATTTTAGTAAAAATTTCTTCTAAATAGCATTGATTTTCATCTTCTAATAGTTGTTTAGCCTCCTCTTCTAATTCGACTGGAGTTGTTTTCCATTTTTGTCGAATGTTGGACATATATGGATCTGAAGTACTTAACAAAATGGTGATAAGGTCTTCATTAGTACAACATCTAGACATATTTTGTGTACTATGTTCGCGAAAGAATCTGTAGTCTTTGTTCCTTTTTTCTTGCTCTTCTTCAGACAGATCTCCTATTGGTAGCATATTATGTTGAATGATTTGTTCCCCATGGTACAAAATTTTATGAACCCTTGAAGACATATATCTCCAAGAGTATTTTTCATTGTAAAGTGCAGCTGTTGTATTGGCGTAATCTCCAAATTTGTTTGCATTTATCTTTCTGCTGCATGCTAAGACTTCTAATATGATTTTGAATCGTCTTATTAACTCATAATCTACACCTGTGATAGATGCTGCCGTTTATGGATCGGAAAAAAATCTTCTTGCAGTATTTCCATCATTCGAATTTCCTTCTCTTTGTTTAGGTTGGTCGATTATTAGGCCTAGCTGAAGATATCTTTCTTGAATTTGTTCTTTTTTTTCTTTCGTTTTTCTGCATTTTCTTTACTGTTTCTTATGATTTCGCCTGAAGAACCAAATTCCAAATCATAACGCAATTTAAGAATATGCTCCATAAAACGAATCCTAGTATGAAGAGGCGACAATCCAAATTCGTAAGCTTCCTGAAAGCTATCGTCTTGTGCTGGAGGTTGATTTAATTGGTTTGATGTCTTTTGGCATATAATGGAGCTTGACGACGACTTTGTTTCCGTTAAAGCTTGCTTAACTTTCCCATCAATCAGTGTTAGACACATTTTAAAATTACTTCGATGTCTTTTTTTGTTAAGTAGAAATTTTCTGCCCTAATTTGTGTGTTCGTATATTTTGGTACAATTAGTATGCGTATCTCGTTTTGCGAACACTTTAAGACTAATACGAGAACGAGTTTTTTTTAAATATTCATATAATATTAATTGTTAAGTAATTTCAATCTTTAGGCATGAGTTCGTTTTTTCTTTCTATTCAGAAAGAGAATTATTTATTTAATATGGACAACCTTTTTGAAAACAGTAAAAGTTTTAATTCTATTAGACATCTAGCTGAATGGAATGCATTTTCTATGCGGCTACGCACGTTATCAACATTCTTCAGCTAGATGTCTAATAGAATTAAAACTTTTACTGTTTTCAAAAAGGTTGTCCATATTAAATAAATAATTCTCTTTCTAAATAGAAAGAAAAAACGAACTCATGCCTAAAGATTGAAATTACTTAACAATTAATAATATTTGTAGTTCGGAAAAAACAATAAAAAAAAAACTTATTTATATAATAATTTTACCCACATGCAGTTACACATTATAACCTTTGTGGCAAAAATAAACAGGTACTAAGAATAATTATTCAATTAAGCAAGGAATTAGCTTACATTTCCTTACCTATGTGGTAATAAAACTTCCATTTGAAAGAATGCCATAATAAACATGTGCATTCACGTATTTTATTTAAGACTTCCTTGTTAATTATTTCATTATTCTGGATTCATAATTCTTTATGATCTTATTGTTTTATGATATATTTGCCATTACCAACTCTAATGGGTAACTAAAATTTCATTGAATATTTGGATTTTGCAAATGTGATAGGTACAATAAAGTGCATTTGTATATTACTAGATTCCATCGGAAAAGTTATAAACGCCATTTTTCAAGGAGATTTGAAAACAATTTGGCCTTACCTTAGTTTAAAAAGTTAAAATAATTCAAAAATAACTCCGTAGAAATTTTTTTTTTTTTTAATTTCGTATGTATTGATAAATTTTGTACAAAATACCTGACCTTTGGTCAGAAAAATTCCTATGGTGCACACGGCGCAACCTGGCGCACATATAATGGGGTATAGGTATATAGGGGAGGTTTTGTGCTATAACACAGAGAAATATCTTTTTGACGTGGTTTGACGGGAGGAAGTTATGTCCTATTAAGCATGAGATTTTTGACGAATTTTGACCTTTTTTAAAACAAAATATTTAAAAACTTCTAAAAAACGTAACGACTTTATTTTGCTAGCACTGATAACTAACAAACTGCATAATTAAAAACAATTTATTTTATGATATCTTTTAAAACAAAAAAGTTATAGTAATTTGAACATTAGAATTTACAAAAAAAAATTTAATTTTAAAAAAAATATTCAGAAAGTCTATTTTGGATCACCCTGTTCAGTGTGTTATAGTTGGAACAGAGTTCTAAATTTTTGCCTCTCGAGGTTTACTGGTATTTACTTTCAAATGAATAAGAAAACACTAAGATCGGTAACCACAAAAAAAGTGCGGCGGCTCAATTTTTACTAAGGTATTTGTTTAATATTGTATACATCTTTGTTATTTGGTCTGGGGTCTAGATCAACAAAGAGCATAGATAAAGGTTCTTTAGTAACGCGATTTTTAGCATTAATTATAGATCTGACTTGATGACCTTGTAAAATAAGGTCGTCCTTTATACTACAATTCTATATGCTTTTTCTTGTTTTAGCTGGTAAGTATGGAAACTAATTTTTGACTTTTCGAGATACCTAACAACTTTACGGTAAGGATCTATCTTGTGTTCCGTGGAATAAATAAAAGACGCACGCGTATTATTATAATGTATTTAATCCATTTATTATTATTATTATTATTATTGATAGTGAGTGCATGAGCGCACCAAACATTAACGAAAAAAATACAAAAGGTAATAACAACAATGCTTATTACTCTTTTTCTTACACAAATGCTAATAATGCAATAAACAATATAAATAATAAAAATAAAGATGACACTGCTTTTTTAACCGCCAGGCCAATTGACCGAACGCGGTCATTATCAGAAAATATAAATATATCTGCTACAGAAACAACGAATTCAACAAATAAAACTAAAGAAACAAATAATACCCAAAAAATAGCACAAGAAAAAGAGCCAGGTTGTGTATCTAAACGCGTGCAAACTGGTATGGATCGGTACATAACCATAACGAAGAGGAAGGCGAGTCCTAAGTCTTCACAACAAGAGCGAACCGCCAAGCAATATAAAGGTTCTCATCAAGTAGCTGCAACATCGGTAAGTGAAAATAGATTTTCTGTCCTTGCTACCCCGAATAATGAAAAACCCACACCATAATGAAAATGCCGAACCCACAGGGAGCAAAAACCCCCACCAATCTACTTGCGCGAATAAACATCAAATGCCATTGTAAATATGCTGTCCCAACTCGTAGGCAAAGAAAATTTCTATGTGGCTTCTGTACGAAGAGGACAGATACAAGAAACGAAGATCCAAGCCCACACTGAGAAGAATTATCGCCTAATCGCAAGTCGTCTCGATGCAGATAATAAGAGCTATTCTACGTATCAACTAAAAAGTGCTAAAGGTTTGATTGTCATTATAAAGGGCATTGACAGTTCTGTTCCCACTGAGGAAATAAAAAGTCCCATAGAGGTGGAAGGTTATGTCGTAAGGTCAGTGCACAATATTCTAAATAAGAATAAAGTTCTCCAACCTATGCATCGTGTTGAAATCGTGTTCAATGCATCGCAGCTTAAATCAAAAAACTCGGTTCATCCTATATATAATTTACACTACCTTTGAAAGAGAAGAATAACGGTGGAAGAGCCTCTAAAACGTAAAGGACACACCAAAAACTACTGCAAGCTACCATCTGTATGCGTTGTTTGGGGTGATGCATACCGGACTTTGGAGTGCACTTCTTCCAAAACAGACCCCAAGGTCAAAAAATGCAGCAACTGTGGTGAAAACCATACAGCAAATTACAGGGGCTGCAAAGTATTTCAATATGTAAAAGATAATGCGAAAGTCGTACGTAAACCTGAATATGAGCAATATAAAGCTTCCCAATTTCCTCGGCTTCATGCTGGCCCTGTTGCTAGTACACAAGCTACACAGCCACACACTAAGCCAAACTTTTCATATGCCCAAACACTGAGAAATGATTTACCTAATGCGAATGCCAAAAGTTCTAATGCGCATAAACATTCATATGCCCAGGTCTTAAAAGAGGGTGCTCAGACACCCCTCACCAACAATTCGAGCTCGATCGAGAACTTAATACAGACAATGAATAATTTCATGACAACTATGCAGGGTATGTTTCAGGAAATGATGCGAACCCAAAACATGCTTCTGCAAGTTTTGCTTGGCAAAAAATGAACCAGTTAAAAATATGCTTCTGGAACGCTAACGGGCTCTCCCAACATAAATATGAAGTAGAACACTTCCTGCTAGCACATGATATAGACATACTATTAGTCTCTGAAACACACTTCACTATAAAAAACTGCTTTAGAATTGGTGGGTATTTTATATATGACACCAAACACCCAAGCGAAAGGGCATGTGGTGGGACTGCCATTATAGTCCGAAAAAACGTAAGGCATTTTTCATTGCCTGAATTCAGGGAGGACTTTTTGCAAGCCACGACCATAAATCTTACAGATTTTAAAATTGTAGTCTCATCAGTGTATTGCCCGCCTAGGCATAAAGTCGAACACTACGCTAGGGCAAACATTTATTTCCGCTGGCGATTACAATGCAAAGCACACATATTGGTGATCCAGACGCCTTAGTCCTAGAGGTAGGCAGTTGTATTATACAGTCGAAACAAACAAGCTTGACGTCGTATCTGCCGGTAAACCCACATATTGGCCCACAGACTATAATAAGTTGCCAGAACTTATTGATTTTGCTATAGTAAAAGACATCAAACGCGATCAACTCTTAGTTAATTCATCCTATGACCTATCTTCTGATCATTCAACTAAAATTGTTTTACACGACAGTTTTCTCACTGCACCTAAAACCCTTAGCTTCTACCCGAACAGAAACACGAATTGGTTAAAATATAAAATGTATGTGAGCTCTCACTTTGAACATGCCACTGAGAAATCCAGCTGATATTCAAGCTTTGATTGCCGCAGCCATAGCTGCAGTGTCAACAAAGCCATCAGCTAAAATAATATCGTGCCAGGAAACAGCAGATATTCAGATGCTCGTCATTTGAGAAAAGAAGACTAAGAAGACAATGGCAAAATAGTCGTTCTCCACACATACAAATTCAAATGAACTTATGCCAAAAAAAAACTTACGCAGTACATTGAGACAGAAACACGAATTCGTTATCGACAACTTTTTAAAAAACTTGGATCCAATGAAAAACACGGATTATAGTCTGTGGAAAGCTGTAAAGCACTTACAATATCCTATTGCTTACGAATCCCCACTAAGACTTGATGACCGTACTTGGGCTAAAAACTCAAGTGAAAAGGCAAACGCGTTTGCAAATCACTTAGAGCAGGTTTTCGCACCGCATGATATAAGTAATTCCACTATTCCAATTATTAGTGACACCGTAAATGATCCTAGCAAATTTCGGTTGTCTTCTTTAAAATCGACAATTAAAAATACGGATATGAAGAAATCACCTGGACCTGATCGTATAACAGGATCAATGATAAGAAACTTACCTGATTCAGCTGTAAGAATTTTACTTTACATATTTAATGCCATGTTGCGCGTCGGCTTCTTCCCATGCTCTTGGAAGATGTATGAAATTGTTATGATCCCGAAACCTGGAAAGGACTCAAGCCAGATTACATCTTACAGGCCAATTAGCCTACTGTCAGTTTTGTCAAAAATATTTGAAAAATTATTCGTCTCGAGTGTAACTCCTTTTCTAAATGAACAAAACGTTATCCCAGATCATCAGTTTGGTTTTCGAGCAAGGCATAGTACGATTGAACAAGTCCATAGAATCGTTACTATTATTAGATCGGTTTTTGAAAGAAAGCAATACTGTTCTGCTTTATTTATAGACATTTCCCAACCATTTGATAAAGTCTGCCATGCTGGGCTACTTACTAAAATAGTTCGGGTTCTACCTGAAAACACACACAAGCTTATAAAAAGCTATTTGTCCGATAGAACTTTTAAAGTGAGGTCAATGGACCAGCTTTCAAGATGTGGGAAAATCAGTGCAGGAGTACCTCAAGGTAGTGTGCTAGGGCCGCTATTATATATCACCTATACAGCGGATATGCCGACAAGCCCACATATATATACATCAACCTTTGCAGACGACACTGCAATTATAAGTGTCAGTAATGCTCCAAAGGATGCATCTGAAAAGCTGCAGTCCCATATTCATAAGCTAAAAGACTGGCTAAAGCAGTGGAGAATAAAGGTAAATCCATCAAAATGTGCTCATGTAACGTTTTTCCTTAGAAGGCAAAATTGTCCACCAATCACAATAACAAATACCACGGTTCCAGCGGAAACGCACGTTAAATATTTAGGTACCCACCTAGATCGGCAACTAACTTGGTCCCGTCACATTGAGGCAAAAATAACGTCCATAAAGCTTCGAACAAGTAAACTGCATTGGCTAATAAGACCTAACTCAACTTTGGCTTTGGTATATAAAGTCCTTTTATATAAATCCGTTATAAAGCCAATATGGTCATATGGTATTCAGCTGTGGGGTACTGCCTGTGCATCAAACATCTAGAAGTTACAGAGAAGACAGTCGAGGATTTTACGTCATATCGTTTGCGCCCCTTGGTACATAAGAAATGAAAACATACATAGGGATCTCAAAGTTCCCACTATCCACGAAGAAGAAAAAACATACACGTCCAAATACGTGAAGAAACTAGTCGCACATCCTAACACTCTAGAACGCAATTTATTGCAATTTGATGGCCACAAGAGACTAAAAAGAACTGACGCATTGAGCCTGGCGAGGCGGCTCTCTCTACACAATAGAAGATAGATTTTTAAGATTTGAATACAAAAAATTTGTTATTACGTTGGTACTAACTAGTAAATAAGAATTTAGAAATAAGATTTGAATACTTATTGTAAATTTCTTTTAATAGAAAGATTCAATAAAATAAAATACAGTATAAAAAAAAAATTAGAATAGAAAAAAAACAATGACAATTGAAATTGGAGCAGACAGTGTTGCCATATCGATGGTTTGGGAAGTTTCCCAGTTATAACAATCTACTAATTTAATCATTAATCGAACCTGACCTTCCTTTAATGATTTATAACTGAAATCACTACTTGATACTAGACAATTGATTTTTTTCAACATAGAACTAATATTTTTTACATTGGTGGAGGTTTTGGTGGCATAATTTCACTGATTTCACTTTGATCATCATCAACATTTGATCGTCATCACTATTTCCTTCACTAAGGTTTGTTTCACCCGTTTCCATACTGGAAATGTATTTGACAATCAATTAAACTGTCTCACAAAAGTTTTTAAACAATGTAGATTTCAACAATTGGTTGCAATCGCGGTTTTCAACGACGAGAAGTTCAAACTACGATTTCAAAAATTAAAATTTTCTTTTTTGGTAGCTTGTGGTTGAGATATTGGAGTTGGGTTGAAACTGTTCTTCAAACTTTTACATTTGTAGACTATTGTGATGGCAGTTATTAACACCAAAGCAATCGCCACATAGCCGACAATTAATCCATGGGTACTGAGGTTGGCTTCGTCAGCAGGGAATTTGGCTTTAAGAATTTTGGCTAACTCTTGTTGTTTGGCTTCGAGTTCATGAATTGTGGGTTGTTTGAATATGATTGCGATGAAGGTCGTACTGGTATATTGTTTTGATAATCCAATTACGTGATTGAAGCGAGTAGGCGATGGTTGTTGGCACGTGACAATTTGCTGACGACCTTGTATGGTTATAATATAATTTTTTATTACGCATTCGGGACGCAAAGTTACTAAACCGCTGGCTTCTAATGCGATGTGTAAAATATCGCTTCCGCACACTGCATTCAGTTTGATCGTATTTGTCGTAGAATACATGTATGGGTTCGAATGGTATAGAGGTTGCCATGTGTCTTCAAGTTGATAAAAATGGCATCTTGGATTAGGTTGGTCATTCAGGAGATCAAGTTTGCACTTATGGACCATTTTATGCCGCGTTGCTGGAATATTTGGGTAAATTAGCTCATTGTCTCCCAAACTCCAACAAGCGTTAACTTCATGTTGGGACATTGGAAAGAATTCGTCATGATGTTGATGTCTTGACGGCAGTAAGTGTTTCATTTAGTATTGCTGCAATTGGAGTAATATGCATTAGCTGGAACTCCCGGGGATCAGTAAGGGGTAGATCGATATTAAATATGACGTGGTCTTGTGCAATGATTCCATTGACCTTAATAAGCTTGTATACTTCTAGTAAGTTGTTTCGATGAATCGGCAACTGCAATTGTGCTGGTAAATGAGCCCTTATTTTCTTGATTTCTTCACTGAGGAGTAAGCAGAAGAGGATTACTTTTGTCATGGTGGCTATCTACTAGAACATCCATGAAAGCGCTAGTATTTTTTGTTCAACATTAACATGATGGATCATATTGCCAGTTTCTTCAAATTTATCTTATACATCTAGTAGACCTTTCTTTATAATATTGGTAGTAAAGTTGATTACAGAGGTCTGATTCTTTAGAAGCTTATCTAAGTACTCGTCGTTTGTTTCTAGTCTTTTAATTGTTGTTGACATTTGGGTTTCATAGTTCGAGTCTAATACGCCAAAAAGTGAGTAGGCAATATTTCCAACTACGTCGATTGCTCCTCTTTTCTTTCTTTTGACAGGAAACAGATTAAAATCTGTCTGCAAGTCTTTTGTTCCGTGATCAAAGTAGTCTAGCAATGTTTTGCATGCCTTATTGCTAGTTGTATTTTCGCACAGGCCTTGAAGCATTTTGGTTCCATCAGTCAAAACATTTATTTGATGTTGATATGGCTCAAGATCAAAGTACACTATCATTTTCCAGTTAACAGACATGGGCTTTACAAGGCTAATATGTTAGAAATATATACCAGGTTTATTTTTGAACTTTGTTATGTTTATTTGATTTCCAGCAATCGTGGGAGAAACAATGCCAAAATGGAAGGTTCCCTTTTGTGTCTTTACATCACATACCCTCACTAAATTGTCATCACCCTTTTAAACCTTGATTATGCGTCCCAAGGGCCATTGTAGGACTGGAAGATTTTAATCCTTGATTATTAGCATAGTGTTTGTTTGAATCTCGCTGTTTGGACCCTTCCATTTATGCCGCTGTTGTAGCTCGTTAAGGTATTTTTTGCTCCATCGTTTCCAAAAGCTGTGTTTTAGCTGTGACACAAGTTGCAATCTGTTTTTGACTGTACGTCAACACTTGATGTCAACGGTTCACCAATTAAGAAATGACCTGGAGTGATAGAATTTAGATCGTTGGCATCTGATGAGTTCGGAATGAGGGGACGCGAATTCAAAATGGCTTCAATTTCAATTAGCACAGTTTCTCGTTCTTCGTATGTGCGTGATGCCGTTGATACATTTTTCATTAGCAGGTGCTTTGCTAATTTCACTGCTGCCTCCTATAGACCTCCAAAATGTGGCGATCTCGGTGGTATGAACTGGAAATCTATTCTTGTGCTGGGTTTGAGTAAATGACATCGTTTAGTTCATTCAGTTTATTTCGGGCACTCACGAAATTTGTTGCGTTATCGCAGTACAAAGTTTTACAATGGCCTCGTCTGGCGAAACAACGGCCGAGCTGGCGATGAACCTTTTTAAGGCTCCAATGAAGGCTTCTGTTGTTAGTTCAGTGACAAGCTCTAAATGAACTGCTTTAGTGGCGAAACAACAAAAAACCGCGAGATATGCCTTTTGAGGTCGTTTTCCTCTTGATTTAAAATGTACCAAGGGCGGGCCGCAGTAATCCACTCCTGAATTAAAGAACGGCCGAGCTGGCTGTACCCGATGTTTTGGAAGATTTCCCATTATTTGATAATACATACTTGGTTTCGCTCTTGTTCATCGTACACATCGTTGGATGACTGCTCTTGTAAGACTTTTCCTTTAATAGGCAAGCAATGCTTGAGCGCCGCAGTAATATTGTTCTTTGAGTATTTTTTCAATTAGGAGTTTCACAATTGGATCTTGGTTTGGTAGCATCATTTGATGAATGGCATCGAACTGCTGTGTTGAAGAATTCAGTCGCCCGCCCACTCTAATTATACCTTCTTCATCCAAAAACGGAGATAGCGAGCTAAATGGACTCGTCTTAGGTACAAAATTATCCTTGGGGAGTGCCCCTTTCATGTCACTGAAATCTGTTGCTTGTATTTGACGCACAATTAGCTTAAGTGCTGCATCTAATTCCAGTGGAGAAAGCTCTATATGTTCTGGTCAAGATTTCTTTGGCCGTCTTATGTTTCTTGTAAATCGTAGTATATATCCGATGACTCCTTGTACATGTACAAAAAAATTTCTTGATTGTATTGCGACGTCATTTTCGGCTGAATGCTCGATTGTTAAGACGGTTGTGGTGTAGTTGTTATCACTGTAGAATTTTGGAACGATTTTCCGTCATCCATTGTCAAGTTTGGTTGGATGGCTATGTGCCATCTTCGGTGTCATTTTTTGTTCTGTTATCACTTGTTGATTCTTGTTTGATGGGATTTAGCCATAGTTTCTTAGGTTGGTAGAGGAACAACGCCCCGTACAACCACATGGTGCATGAGGACAGCTCATGGGGTTTTATGTCTCTTGATAAAATATCTGCAGAGTTTTGTTTAGATGGGATATGATGCCATTGTTCTGGAATTGTTGACGGTAGAATTTTCAAACCGCGATGGGCCATATAAACCGGCAGTCTTCCTGGTTGATTGTGAAGCCAGGAAAGCACAATTTGGGAGTCAGTCCAGCAGAATGAATTATTTTTTGTTAAGCCTAGATCATCTTTAACTCTTGTCATAAGCTCAACTGCCAAAAGTGCTGCGCGTAGTTCTAGACGGGGTATTATTGGTGCTACGCGAGTTACATCCTCCCAACAGAAATATCTATTACCGTCTATAAAATGTAGGGTGACAACAAAGTATTAAATTACATTTTTGTTCCCACATTTTGTGGAGTGCAACGTAAGCAATTTTGCGTACGTTGCAGAGCTTAAAAATATTTTAAAATTTAAATTTAAGTTAGTCATAAGATTGAAGTAGAAATAAAAGAAACAAATATTTGTGTACATATTACTGGCGCCAAACAAAGGATCCTTTTTCTGAAGAAAAAGTTAAAATCATAAATAAAATTATTTAAATAGAACACAGTCTTGTGTCTAATATTAAATATTTTTTTTCACTTCTATAATTGAAATAAAGATATAATATTGAAACGGAAATTTAATAATAATAGAATATTTGAGCTGAATACATAACTAACAACCAAGTGAAATTCATGAACCGAAAAGACATTTCTGATAACAAACGAAAAATCAACATGGAGGGGGAACTACAGCAAAGAGTTGTGGAATTGGAAACTAATCTTCAGCAACAAGAACCATAAATTAAGGTACAACAGCAGTAGCTTGAACAACAACTTCTGCAAATTAATATTCAACAGCAGCAGGTACAACAAGGACAACTACAAGTTAATGTACAGCAACAGGAAGAACCACTCCAGGTGCAGGGAACCGTTTTACAACCTGAACAAATTTTAAGGAAATTCAGAAGCATCAAGCCTTTAAATGAAAATCACAATATAAGGCAATTCATGCAATCAGTGGCTTCAGCTGCAATAATCAAGCTCTGCTGGCATATGGGGTAAGAATAATAATAAGTAAAAAGCTTGCAGGCAATGCAGGAAAGATAGTAAGATAATTAGAAAATAATGCCACTTGGGAACAGGTAAAGGAAAAATTATTAAGCAGCCTACAATCGAGAAAAACATACGCTGAGATATTCAACTTCTGTAGAAGTGTTAAAGTGAGTAATTTAAGTGAACTTTTTGATATATTTATTAAGGCTAAATATGAAATTAATTAACTATATGAAGTGGATGTAAGAAAACCAATCGTTTACAGCCCACCTTATGTAGACAGAGACTTAGTCGACTTACAATTGGAAAAAATTGATGGACCGATTAGAGCCCATTTAGACGAACATGAATAATATAATTACAAAATATGCAAAATTGAAACTTTTATATGATGCTAGAGCAATAGCTTTCGCTCAGACTTGATGTTAGAAACATACAAAAATCAACTTACAGCAAATCCTTCGCTGATGTTAAGACAAACTATGGTAATCGAACACCTAAGGAAAATTGGCAAAATTCTCGGTCAAATAATTTTTAAAGCCAAAATGGCAGATTTCAAAGATTAGACAACAACGTCAATCAAACTTCTCAGAGCAGAAAACAATTCATGAGGACATACATTTTCACATACCGCTTCAAGGACCACCTTACCCATAATAGTAATCTCAATAGGAAAACAAAAAATTAGGTGTCTCATAGATACAGGCTCAACGACCAGTATCATTAAACAGCAAAAATTAATTGATAATTACCCGGAACAGAAACTTGAAAAACCAATTAAATATCGAACTTTAAATGGACTTAATGAAATATATTCTTATTTGATTACGCCTTTTCCTAAAGAATTATGTTGTGTGGGAACACTTAGTTGGAAGGTTGTTAATTTTAAGAATGATAACGGGACAAAACTTATTGAAACCCCTCGGGGCAATGATAAAATGTAATCATGGTTATGTTGCGATTTTAAACAAAAAAAATATTTTTTGAGGAAATGAACTGTCCTTTTTATATCGACAATATATTTTCCCTCGAACCAATTTCTAGAGAATCGGTTTTCGATGGGATTAATTTTGGTCATCTGAATAATGAGGAAAAAAGATAATTACAAATCTTTTGAAAGATTTTAAAGACTTATTCTATATTGAAGGTGATGAACTTTCAGCAAGAACTCAAATACAACATCAAATTATTTCTGACACTGAAAAACCTCTTTATTCAAAGATATATCGTTATCCCCGAATTCATGAAAATGAAATCAGAAAACGAATAGACGATATGTTAAAACGTAATATTATTCGGGAGAGCAACTCGGCTTATTATAGTCCCTTATGGATTGTCCCAAAGAAAAAGGATAATTCAGGCACCAACAAATGGCGTATAGTCATAGATTATAGGAGGTTAAATCAACATACAGTTGAAGACAAATTCCCAATGCCAAACCTTAACAGCTTATTAGACAGTTTAGGTAGAGCCCAATAGAGCGAAAGAGTTTCACCAAATAATTGTCGTCCAGGAGGATAGGAAGAAGACTGCGTTATCTACACCATTTGGGCATTTCGAATTCATCCCAATGCCTTTTGGACTACGAAACGCACCCTCAACCTTTCAAAGGTTGATGAACTCGGTGCTGAGGAACTATATAAACAAAACCTGTGTTGTTTATGTGGACGACATCCTAATATACAGCACTTCGTTAACAGAGCATATTAATAACATCAGGGAAATATTCAAAACGTTAAAAAAGGCCCAACTAAAGATACAGATAGATAAATGTGTGTTCCTGCAAAAGGAAACACAGTTTTTAAGCCATGTATTAACAACGAACGGTATCAAACCGGATCCAAATAAAATTTCAGTAATACATAAGCTTAAGCTTCCAACTACTGAGAAACAAATTAAATCGTTTTTAGGAATGACTGGATTTTACCGAAAATTCATTCACAATTATGCTAAAATAGCATATCCAATGATGAAGTTTTAAAGGAAAGGCGAAAAAATAAACACAAATGATCCTAGCTATATTACAGCATTTGAGAAACTCAAAGAGCTCATAACAAATTCACCCATATTAAGATATCCAAATTTTAGCAAACGTTTTAAAATTGTGACAGATGCAAACAACTATGCAATTGGCGCTGTCTTAAACAAGACGGTCACCCAGTAGCATATTCTTCGCGAACGTTAAATAAACACGAAATCACCTATGCAACAATTGAAAAAGAATTTTTAGCAATAGTTTGGGGTGTAAAACACTTTAGACCCTCTATACATGGGAAAGAATTTGATTTGGAAAGCGACCACCAACCCTTAAAATGGCTTATGAGCAAATATTCAGGCAGAGATATAAGTCCTAGACTACAGAGATATCTTATCTGGGCGAATACCAATTTAAGATAGAATACATAAAAGGAAAGTGTAATTACATTGCCGACTTTCTTAGTAGAATTAACGTTGAGACAAATGAAATAAATACAACAGAACCAATTCAAGAGGATTTTATATACATATAATGGGGAAACAAACAGCGAAGCACATTCTTCGGAAGTACAAACAATACACTCACAGATGGAGGACAATGACGATGGTGTGGGAATATTGGAGACTGTCGTTAATCGCTTTAAAATTCAGATCATTGTTGTAGAAGAAAAAGAAAGTAATGTCAAAACAATTTTGGCAATAAAAGAATTTTTATACATATATAGAAATGATATTGAGCAGGAAAATGTCTCTAATATTTTAAGAAGAGAAGTTACAAAAAGAAAAATGGGGGTATATTCGGAATTAAATGACCATGATTATTACAAAGTGCAACAAAAGTCGATTGAAGAATTTCCTGATAGGGATAAATACAAAATAATTAAATGTTCTTACTTTGCTAAAGACATCGAAAATGAGAATGAACTGAATAAGAATATATGTAGCTTTCTTTCATAAATATGAAAGCGGTCATTCAGGAATATTAGCTACTTATGATAATATCAAGCATAAAATATGTACATATATAACCCAAATTTAAAAACAGCAATACATAAAATAATAAATAATTGTCAATTTTGCTCATCGGCAAAGTATGACAGAAACCCTGTAAAGAAAAAGTTCCAAAGAACTGAAACACCAACAACTGTAAATGAAATAGTATATGTAGATACATATGTATGTATGTAAATAGTAAGCAGTCGTTTATGGTTTTCATTGCAAATTTTCAAAACATACAGTTTGTTTCCACATGCGTGACAGAAAAAATAAAACTATAGTACAAAAACTTAGAGAATTTTTAGCAATAAAAGGTAAAACGAAAAAGTTTGTTTGATAATGAATTCAACTCGAACAATGTCAGAAATTTTTTAAATGAAGAAGGAATTGACTTGCACATAACAAAATCCAATAGTCATACCGAGAATGCTGATGCAAAACTGTTAAACAATACCATAACGGAAAAAATAAAAACACTAAATCTAGAAGAACAGTTACCAATAGAAACACAAATAATAAAAGCTATTAATTTTTACAATAATCACAGTACAATAAAATATACCCCTTTCGATGGTGTTAATAATAAAATAAACTACGAAACAATTAAGAAGAACATGGATAGAAATCCAATTAGGGAAAATGATGTGGAGAATAGGGAAGAAGATTATATAAAAAATTACAAGGCTTTACGTCATAATCAGGATTAGCGAAGTGGAAATTATTAACAAACAAACGTATTCAATCAAATAAAAGGAAATATAAAGGATTTACGTTTAGATGAGGAAGGAATTCTAAAAAATGAAATTGAACTAATAGAATACAAGATGAAAACTTTAATGCCAGTACTAAATAGAAAAAAAAGAGGTTTAATTAATGTAGGAGGAAAATTATATAAATGGCTGTTAGAGACAGTGGACGACGAGGACAGACAAGAAATCCTAGAAGACCTTTGGGTTACCGACCAAAATTCACACAATGCTATTAATGTTCTAAACAGTCAGGTAATAATAAATAACTCACTAAACAAATCACTGCATTATCTGAAGGCTGCAGTGGAAAATGATATGAGGGACAACATAGTATCAGCAAAAAGTAATATTATACATCCAAGTATGTTTTCTGTACGGGAAATAGAACAGTTTGAAATCGATTTTTAAAAGCTGAAAACGCTAAGGGTAGGCATAATGACCTATAGTGGCAACATAGTCGTTGTAGTATTGATTCCTGACAATTATATTAAGACAGATTTGAAAATGATTATACCAATACCAAATAAAAACAAAATTGAAATAGACGCAAATGATGAATACATAGTGGAAATTGATAATATGTCTTTTACATATCAAGAAAACATACCTCTAAGAAAATTTAAAAAAAGTAATCATTGTACTTATCATAATACTTGTAAATTCAATTTTAATAATGTCAAATCCGTATTAAGCCTTGACGAAGAAACAATTATTGTAAAGAATGCCTTTTCCGAAGAAGTAAAACAAAATTGTGATGACAGAAAATTTAACTTGGAAGGAAATGTTTTTATAACTTTTAATAATTGTAGCATAACAATTCATAATCAAACATTTTCAAACAGAAAATTTATAATTAACGAAAAATATTTTTATCCATTAACATTAATAAATTTGAGAATTTGAATATATCAAATGTAAATTACAAATTCGATGGAATAGTTATGGAACATTTTAAAAATATTAAGCACATAGAGGAACTAAAGTTCCATAGAAATATATCCTATGGTATAAATATAACACTAATAATTATTGTCATTGTTGCAATTATGGTATTTTATTGTTTTATGAAGAGAAATAGCGTTAATATTAATATTAAGGAAGGGAAAATTACGGAAAATTATCCGACAGGGATTAATTATAATCTAACATCGGAACAGATTTCTTTAAATGAAGTTATAAAAAAATATAAAAATACGACAAACTGAATTTTGTTGCTAATAAAGAAAATACATACATATAGTATATACGTTTAAAATATATAAAGACTATAAATACAATTAATATCAAGAAAAGGCAAAATTCGAAAGAATTTTAGTCAATAAGGGGAGGAGTTACATCCTCCCAACAGAAATATCTATTACCGTCTATAAAATGTAGGGTGACAACAAAGTATTAAATTACATTTTTGTTCCCACATTTTGTGGAGTGCAACGTAAGCAATTTTGCGTACGTTGCAGAGCTTAAAAATATTTTCAAATTTAAATTTAAGTTAGTCTTAAGATTGAAGTAGAAATAAAAGAAACAAATAATTGTGTACTTATTACTCGCGCGATTTTGAATATAGAAGAATAATCTTTACTGTTTTGTCCTGCTGTACTATCTGGATGTATACTGCAGCACTATGGCATGTATCTCGACATTTGCATCTTGTCAAATATGTGTCTCGGGAACGGTATGTTATCCAAAGTCGCTAGATCCTTTCTATAGACTGCCCACTCTTTTTCTATTTCCGTAGGAAGATTTTCACCCCATTCAAGTTTTGCTTGCCATGTTTTCTGCAGTTGAATCTAGCACTGGGTCAATTAAACCTAAAGGATCATATATGTGGGATCATATACATTTGTTGCATGCGTATGTTCTGAAATGGTTACCTTAATGCTGAACATATCTAATTTTGGGAGCCATAAAAGTCGTAAAGTTTTGGTTGGTTGTGCTTCTTTTGAATCGAAATTGAGATTAACTTCTTGGTCTTCGGCTGCAATTTCGCGTAGTAAGGCCTTGTGATTTGAACACCATTTCGGTAGCTTCATTCCGGCTCCGCCGGAATTCTTGTTGTATTATTAAAGCTTCATGAACTGAATCGGTTCATATTAGACCGTCATCAACATAAAGGTCTCTTCGCAGAAATGATGCCCCATATGGAATTGATGTTGATAGTCGTCTGCTAGTTTGACCAGACATCGTGTGGCTAGTTATGGTGCTGCCCTAGTGACATATTTTATTGTGTTTAATTGGGCTGGTGTTCATTTTCTCACCAAAGATGTAGATTCCTGTGTTCTTGGTCAACCCATATCTGACGATACATTTTTTCAATGTTAGTTTTCATTGCGCACTTATGCATGCGAAATCGTACCAAGATTGCAAAGACTTCGCTTTGAACTATAGGACCATTATACACTATGTCATTTACTGACAGTCCTGATGAGTTCTGTGCTGACGCATCGAAAACTACCCTTAATTTGGTTGATTGACTTTCTGGACGGAGTACACAATGATGTGGTATAAAATAATAAGGAGTGCTGATTTCTTCAAAGTTTACCTTTGTCATGTGACGTATTGATTCTCATGAATGAAACGTATTGATCCTTTAGCGTGCGAGTGGTTGCTAAGCGGTTTTCAATTGAGTTAAACCTGTTGTAGGCAGGTGTTTAATTAGATTTTAGGGTTCTGCCTGCAGTGAGCTGGTGAGGTAATGCATTTTCTTGATGTGTGCTATGTTTGTGTTATGGACAAGTTTTAAGAAAACGTCTTTGAACTCCATTCACCGTTGGTAATTACCGTCAAATGTTGGCAATATGATTTTTGGAAGAATGGTGTCTATGCCCCCTGGGGTGGTATGAGCAGCAATCATGGCTGCCTCTGCTCTCTCTCTTCTAGTTCATAAAATGTCTCCATTGTGTAATCTTCGATTTGATCACTATCCGTTTTTGCCCATATGGCTGCATTGTTGTTGGCCAGGTCTATCAATGATGCTGACCTTGAAATTCCATTTTTCCCCCAACGTTGTGTGCCTTACCAAGTCTACAATCAAACAATCACTTCGGGGTCACCAATGTTTATTCCTATTTAAGTTGGAAGTTCCCGGTACTTGAATCGTAACTCCTTTCAACCTTAGTATTTCTTTTCTGAGCCGCCGGTACTTGAGCCGCGACTCGTACTACAGCACAGAAAGACGTGTGATATATATATATATATATATATATATATATATATATATATATATATATATATATATATATATATATATATGTGGTTTGGTGACCTTTATTGTTTTAATTTAATTGTTTTGATTAAAAATATATATAGGTTTGTTGACATGTCGGCTGTATTGATGATATATAAAAGCGGCCCTAGTATACTTCCTTTATGGATTCCTGCAGATATTCTGCCATTTTTAGATAACTAATCTTTTGACCTTACGTTACATGTTCCATCAGTGAATTAGTTGTTAAGAAGCTTGTAGGCGTTTACACGAGAACTCGAGTTATTTTCGTGAGTAGCATATCTTGCCAGACTTTATCAAACGCTTGTTTATTCAAAAATTGTTTACAAAAAATATTTTATTTTCTGGTGATGCTACACAATGGCGTAGCGAAATATCGAAAAAAATAAAGAGTTTATTTATAAAAAAAAGACCTTTAAGCTTGAATATTTTAATAAATCTAAAGCAGTTTGATAGAGTGAAGTGCGTTTTAAAGACTAAGAGTATGTATATTTCCTGTGTTAGCAGGATATTTATGTTGCGAGATCCCATTAGCGTTCCAGAAGCTTATTTTTAATTGCTTTATTTTTCATAAATTTGTTTTTTGTTTGTATACGATTTTCGATTGAGCTCGAACTATACGTAATAGCTACCTCTGCACTATCCTTTCAGACCTGAGCATATTAATATATTTGTGAGTTAGGACTCTCGTTTGGCAGCAGTTGTACGTACGAATAGTTTGGTTTAGTATGTTGCTGCGTACTAGTAATAGAACCAGTATGAATCCCAATTTCCTACCCATTGGAAAGTCTTATATTGTTTAAATTCGGGTTTTCGTACTATTTTTGAATATTTTGCATGTTGGAAGACCTTACATCCCATATAATTTTGAATGTAGTTTTCATCGTAGTTGTTACATTTTTTAACCTTGGCGTCTGTTCTTGAAGAAGTGTATTCCGAAGTTCGGTGGACGTCGCCGCACAAAACGCATACTGATGGTAATTTGCAATACGTTTAGTAAGCTCAAATTACTGGTAGTTAGTGCACTGACGGCGGCCATTACGTTTCAGTAGCTCTAAATACAACCTCAAGCCGACGTTTTGGCTGAGGAACTTTACTCTTGTTTAGCACATTGTGCACTGACGTGACACTGTATGGGCTTGGATCTTTATCTATTGAGTTTGTGCTCTTCGTATAGAGACAACATATAAGTTTTATTTACCAACAATATGGGACAACATGTTTACAATCGCATTTATTGCTTGATCGCACAAGTAAATCGGTGGAGGTTTTTTTCCCTGACAGCGGGTTGAGCCGTCTTTGCAGCTACTTCAAAACTTTTATATTGTTTCGCTGTGCGATCTGGTTGCAAATACAGGGTTGTATCCTTTTGTTATGGTTATATATCGATCCTTACCTGTTTGCATTTTATGTACAGGTATAACACTCCTAATAATTTTTTTTTGAATTTTATTTGACTCTAGTAGTGTTACCTGTGAAGATATGTTTATATTTGGCCTGGCGTGTAAAAAACGCATTATCATCGTTTTTTAATATTAAATTTTTCATTCCATATGTATAACTAAAAGAGTAATAAGCATTGTTATTATTCACTTGTTTATTTTTTCATCAATGTTTGGTACACTCATGGAGCCTCTATTAGTAAAAGCCCATGCACTATTTGTTATTGTTTCAATACATAATTTATGTATACTATGTTGTTTGTATTAAAAAATCACTTCTTACTAATATCAGTTAATAAAAAAGTTAAATAGTTTTTAATTTCTTCAGTTGTGACTATGCTTGAGTACACACGTAAGTCATATTAAGCCCATAATTAATATCGATATTAGGTGACTTTGTTTTCAAATAAAAATTCAATTCAACAACCGCATAGATAGAATAAAACAAAACAAGAAAGAAAGAAATAACAAAACACACAACAAGATAATATACATACCAGTTTAAACAATCAGACTGATTGGCAGTGTATGAGTGTGCCAAGCATACACGACAAAAATATAAGAGAAATATATATAGCTGTAGTAGTAACTGTCGTTAGTTTTAACCGAAGTAAATAATAAACACTTATTATAACGTTTATAAAGAAGTGTGTTTGATTCCACGACTCTGGATTCCGCTGAGCATACCCCAGCAATCAAGTGGTCAGCAGCTAGTCCTAAAGCAGCAACGTCAGAAAAACAATGCTGAAGACATCGTGGGTATACTCTCTGAAAAGAGATGATTTGGTGTAGTATCTTGGCCAATACGAGCTTAAGCTGACCGGTAATGTAGAGGACTTGCGTAAGCGATTTGCAAATTCCTGGCTAGTGAATACGAGGAAGGCCGAAGATAAGATACATGAACATAATGTGGGCGCAGTCACAACAACAACTAAAACGGAAGTGTCTACAATCGCTGTCAATACGACCCCAGAAATATCTTTAAGGCCCGAAGTATACGAGACAGCAGGTCATAAAACAATACCCACCACTAGACTCCAACTACCAGCACTACTCCCCAACAAAAACATTCTCTCCGACGCGGCTGTTAAATCGCCCAACTGTAAAACACATTCCATTGGCGAAAACTACGTGATGCTCATAAATATTGTATGAAAGTGGGGCTTAAAATATAATGGAGGGAAAGAGCCAATAGAGTTTATTGAACGCATCGAAGAGTTGGCTCAAATATACCATATCGACCTGGACCAGCTTCCTCACTTTTCTGCTTTCGCAATAACAACAAGCACTGGGAAAAGTAGCCCTATTTAAGGCTGACTTTTGTGCATTTTTCTACCTCCACGTTACTTCGAAAAGATAGAAGATGAAACAAGGAAAAGCAGGCAACGTCTCGTGAGCCGTTTAAAGCTTATGTACTGGCACTACAAGAACTTACGCATCACACCAGGCTATCCGAAGAGCAGAGACTTTGAAACAATTTTCGCAACTCTCACATCGATTACCTGTGGTACATCCGAAGAAAAGATTTTTCTAGTTTAGATGAGCTCCTGCGGCTGGCGGAAGACAACAAACCTGCCGAGTGCGCACGAAGAAAACCGAAAAACACAGGTAAGCCATATATATCATTTATCTAAGAATTGCCGAAGATTCCCAATACATAATCTAAGCCGGGAAAACGCTCTAACCCAACAGCAAGTAATTAATCGACTTCTAGAAGAGCTACACAAGTTTAAAAGGATAAATGGGACATCCACTATCGCGAAGCATAGAATAGTCATGAAGGTCCAACGGCAAATTAAATTAAGGTACGCTCCAATAAACCCGGGCATACAAGCCATAGTTGATGCAGAGATGAATAAACTCATTGCATGTGGATGTATAGAGCCGTCGCATTGTCCGTATAGCTTTCCGATCACGTTAGTAAAAAAGAAATATGGGTCATGTAGAACCTGTATGGACTTCCGCCAATTAAATACCAGGTCAGTATCGGATGCGTACTCACAACCCCCGAATAGATACCATTCTCACTCGCCTCCGTATAGCAAAATTTATTAGTAGCCAAGATTTAAAAGATGGCTATTGGCAAATCCCATTAGAAGAATACAGTAAAATGTATATGGCTTTTGCTATAACCGGTCGGGACTTATACCAATGAGGAGCGAATTTTTTAAAAGGGAGACATGGCACTTAGGGCATCTTTTTACCCAAAATAAAATAAAAACCGACCCAAGTACAGTCCCCCACCAAAACATCATGATATCATCGGTTTGTGCCAGAATTTGCAGCCATCTATAGCACCCAATGATATATTCCTACACAAGGGGTATGTATCAGAGGTGGAAGGTAATGACGTAGACGAAATACATAGTCTCCTGGAATACAGCGATACCCGGGAAGAAGAAAGTGTATATGAGGTCGAACTGGAAGCGGAATAATACCGATCCTATAATAGAGGAAATACGTCGCGCATTATTTGGTTTCGATGACCGATCCGTAAATCGTTTATCACCGTTGCCACCCAATTTACCTCATCACTGGACTGGGAGAATGAAAATTTCTGGCCACCAACACCTCCGCGAAAACAAAGGTATGGTACGGTAGAAACATAAGAAAAAATATATCGGTATTTGGGCTGGCAATAATACGAAAAAACAGTGACTGTAAGACTACTGGTACCGGCCCAATTAATGTTGCAGGCAGTCCCACGACCAACGACAGCAGGGAAGCCAACATCCTTACAACAGACAGGGGATGGCTATATCAGGTGCGAAGCCCAGCAACTACCCATCAACTACATTTATTCTAACGTTTATAAAGAAGTGTGTTTGATTCCACGACTCTGGACTCCGCTGAGCATACCCCAGGAATCATCGGAAACGTGTCGTTACAAATTCGACAACAACAACAACAAAAAAGCAGGCGACATATCAAAACCAGCGCGACAAAAAGGCCATACAATTATCAAATTCAAGTGTAAACAGGTGTGGATTAACCACCACCAATTGACTTGCGCAACACACTTCAACTGTCCCAACTTTTAGCAAAGGAAAACCTCTATGTTGTTTAAGAAACCAAAATCGAAATCCACACAAAGAATTATTGGATAGGAAATAGACGTACAGGAAACAGACATACTTTTAATCTATGAAACTGCTAAAACCTTGCTGTAGAGTCTATGGATTTTTCACATACGATAGTTATCATCCAAGTGGAGGGGCATGTGGAGGCACTGCCGGCATAACGTAAGGCACTTTATAATGCTCGAATTCAGTGAAAAATGTTTACAAGCTACCACTACAGATATTACTGATTTAAAAATTGCAGTCTCATCTGTGTATTGCCCACTTTGACATACGATTGAGCACGATCAATTCGCCAGGTTCTTTGCAACATTGGGACCAAAGTTTTTTGCCTATTAGGATTCTTGGCTTATTAAACCTAGAGGGAGGCAGCTGTATAACACAGTTCAAGGTTATGAGCTAAACGTCGTGTAAACCCACTTATTGGATGTGAATGCTGAACCTCCTTAATGGATTGACGCATTAATCATTACTTACTCGTTACACTTTATTCTAAAATACCTATCAATTTATATCTTTCTATCTTAACGAAAAGTTAAAAATACAAATGAAATGCCTTAGATACCTGTTTCCGCTGAATCCCGACGCTACTAACTTCTCTTGGCCATTCATCTCTCTATTGGTAAGATCATTATTTCCCCATTATAATAAACCAATTCAAAAATAAACAATCTTATTTCCAATTCATTGCTTTTTCTTTTCTTTATTGGTTCAAACTGGAATAAATGTTTATTTTTTAACAAACTTCTGCGGAATTAGTTTCACTGACTTTTAATCATTCCAATCGTTCCATCACCAGCCTAAAGGCTCAACTATAATATGTATGAGCTGGCTTAAGCAACTGTGCATTAACATATAAATCATATGTGGCAAACTATAATGTAATAACACTTTCCGTTAAGTTTCGTCAACTGTCATTTGCTTAAGCAAAGTACGAAGCTGATCGCACATTCCGTACGAAAACAGCTGTGTTATAGATACATACATTAACAAACAAGCTGCAATGAGGACGAAAGTGAAATTATTTTCTAAGTTTAGTAGAAAAAAAATTGTTTGTATCAAAAAAGAGAAGCATTTTATTATAATCGTAATTCAAAGAAATGAGCATGAAAAAAGTAGCACAAAATTGCAAAAAAATTTTTATTGTTTATATGTTGAGTGATGCACACCGCTGCAGTTTTTAGTACTTTTGGCCAAAATTACACAAGCACCAAAAATTGTGTATTTTTTTTTTCGAAAATTTCTTAAAACTAATAAAAATAATTGTTTATTTATATATGAATGGTATTAAATATATAAAATATATCTATTCAACACCTTTTTGTTAACGAATTTTATTTATTCTGAAATAAAATATGTTTTTGGAAAAGTACGAATAAAGCAAATGTGCAACTGTGGCATTATAGTTACCAGGCTCATCTAAGTACATTGTAGCCACCTAAAAGTCTTCAATAATTTACTTAAGCATTTGAAAGGCTTTTCGTTCAATTTTTGACATTAGCTTAAGCTACCTTAAGCATATTATAGTTGGGCCTTAAATCTTCCTATCTGAGCTAAACATTTGGTCCTTCGAACCGGATTCATATTGGAAGGATTTCTACTTGCACTGAGATTTCAACTCGTTTCTTTCTCTGGACGTATTTGCATACATACATATGTATGTATTACATAACATCGATTTCAACAAAACAGGTTCGTTTGTTATTTTTGCTTACTATGGTGTTATATTCATAATAGTATAAGCCGCAGATACATACATATAGAGCAAATATTTTTGCAATAATTAATATTATACATACATACAAATAGTGAGATTAAATTTATTTTGTAATTTCAATAACTAAAAAAAAAAAAAATTGGTTATACATACATAAAACATAATCAAAGAAAAAAAGTGGTTTACAAGACGTAAAACTCAAAAAGGAAGATTTCATATAGTCCATACATACTTATGTATGTAAGTGCAAATAACAACAAGAATTCATTCGACCAGAGGCAATTTATAGTGAAAAGAAATTAAAAGGATACCAAAATTCAACCCTTCATTGCGCCGACCAAGTGGGAGTTCTTCAAAGAAAAAAGGTATTTAAAAATTATTTTTTTCTGTTTCATTGAAAAAATAAATATTAATTTGGAGGTGTGATAGTGCCTATTATAGCGATCATAGGCATATGTATGTACCTGTATTTATATATGTATGTGTGTACGCATGTACATACTACATTTTCATCGGCAGATAAAAACCGTTTTTCTTTTGTATGTACGGATAAAAAAAGTTCTTTCTTTTATTCTTACTTCTCTTCTGACCTTGACAACTAGGTCTCTTTATATTGGATAATCCGAAACTCTTTAACATTAGATCATTGCACTCTTAAATGTTTCCCCCTATTATTCTTTTGTTACAGTCTTAAGTTAATGTAAAACGCTTACAGCATTTTTTATAAGTTGGACTCTTACAACCTGTTACATGAATAATTCCTACCAGAAATGGTAAATTCAGTACCATAATCAAGTTAATACCTTCCGATGTTTAAAAACATTTATTGAGCTAATTATTAAAGTTCCTGGGCTTAGAGAATAATGATTGTTTCTTCCTAATAATTTTTAGGAATTTAAACTTTTTTTTGGAGTGTTAGATTAATTAAATTATAATTTTAAACTAGGTTGGGACTTTACTGCCTTCCCTAAATAAGAGCGGCAAGTGGAATGTTTTTTGCCGCTTAGCTTTTACGCTCTGGGGCCATACCTAAATAAAAGCGGAAAACTTACGTCAAAACAATTTAAACAAGGTTTTTAAACATTTTTACAACCCTGTTTATTTTGACAAGTATGTACATTATAACTTTGTTGTGTGACAGTTTGTGAAAGTAATAAAAGAAATAAAAATTGTGTAAAAACAAAATATTAAAATTCATTGTCTTTTATAAATTAATTTTTGAAAGAAGGGTGATTTAATGTTTTACTATTGCATTTTTAGAGACAGTATTGGCATAATCAGTGAAATAATAAACAGAAGTGAAATATAAATAAAAACAGAAAAAATAATTATTATTTAATAATAGAATAAAACTTTTTACATTAGCCAATTGGAAGCAAAAAAATTATTGTGAGAAATGAGTGACGTGGACGATTTGGAGGTTCTTGAAGATCTGGTGGTTTTAAGAATGATGATGAAACGACGTCAAGGAAATCGGCAGCTGTTTAAAAGTCGTGAATCAACGGGAGTTAATATTTTAATTGAAAAAAACCCTGATCTATTTTTTAAATCCACCAGTATGGATCATGAACAACTCTATGTTCTTTTGAATTTAGTTAAACCCTGGCTTAGAAAATACTCGCGCAGGAAACCCATTGCACCAGAGCAAAGGCTGTACATAACCTTACAGTAAGTATATACAACTTCATTATTGGTTAATCTGGATTGTAATGGTTTGTGTTATATAGTTATTTAGCTCACGGAAGCGCTTTGCATGTTTTATCCATGAAGTTCAGAATAGGCCTGGAGACCGCTAGATGTATAATTATAGAAACCTGCGAGGTATTGTGGTCTGTATTAGGAAGTAGCTATGCAGAAGAGTGGGTAAAAATTGCTGAGGATTTTTACCGAGCCACTAACTTACCTCATTGTATAGGAGCAATAGATGGAAAACATGTAAGAATAACATGTCCGCCTAATTCTGGTTCTCAGTATTTTAATTATAAAAAATTCAACAGCATCGTAAGTAATATTTTATATCCATAAATTTTAGAATTAATTCAATTGTTTTTTTAAGGTTTTACATGCGGCTTGTGACAGCAATTCTCATTGAAATTCTATATATAAAAAAAAATCATTATTTAATTTTAAACATTTACTTACCTCCATTTTCTAATAACATATAACCTTTTTGCAAATGTTTACTTTTTCCCTCTTTTTTCTTTGTTTACATTTGTTGTCTTTTGCAACCAACCTCACTATTTAACGCTCTGTCAAAATTGGATTTTCCAATTGCAAATATTTGCCGCCGCGTTATTTCGGGATGCTCCATACAAATTGTATGGGCATGAGAAATTTTGACAGATAAAAAACGCTTGCCGCTTTTATTTAGGGATGGCAGTTAGTGAAAAAAAATACTTTACGAAAACACGGCAGTTTGAGTGTTACTTTGCAAGTGATTTTTATTTTCTTATTTCTTAGGTACATAAAAAGCATACTTTTATACCGTTAGTTTTAACATATCTCTTACATTTATAGCCTGCCAGAATATTTGCCAAGCCTGCCAGAATATTTGCTTGAGACCGCAAAGCAGACGCCATCGCTTCCATGACTTCGCATATTTGCCTGTCACGTCTTCTGCGGATTCTGGCGGCAGCGAACGCAGACCCTCTCCTATCAGCAAATGCGCTGGAGTGAGCGCTTCTCCGTCGTTTGGGTCTGAAAACAGCGGTGCTATTGGTCGACTGTTGAGCACCGCCTCTACTTCTGCGAGCATTGTGCTTATCTCTTCTTGATTCAGTGACGCGTTGCCCACAGCTCGCAGAAGTAGGAACTTCGCCTGTTTGACGGCTGCTTCCCACAGTCCTCCGAAGTGCGGTGCCCGAGGTGGTATGAAGCTGAACCTCACCCCGGACGACGCTGCGTATAATTCGATGGCCGGTCGGCTCCTGTCGAACGCTTGTTAAAGACCTTTGAGGACTCGACTGGCTCCAACGAAATTCGTTGCGTTGTCGCAAAAAACCTCCTTGGGAAGACCTCTTCTCGCAGCGAACCTTTTAAAACATAAAAGAAAAGAATCAGTAGACAGATCTGACACTAATTCTAAATGTACCGCCTTTGAAGTGAAACACACGAAAACCGCTATATACATCTTCAATGGTGGTCTACCACGAATTCTTAATGATACATTAATAGGACCACAGAAGTCTACACCGACTATTAAAAATGGTCGAGTAGCTCTCACTCTATTAGTGGGTAAGTTGGCCATTATTTGGGACATAAGTTTAGGTTTGTAGCGGAAGCAATGCACACATTTGCGAACTATTCTGTTGCACTCTTCTTTCGCATTAATCAACCATATTTTTTCTCGCAATAGAGCTACAAGTGCTTTTGTGCCAGCATGGCAATTTTCTAAGTGAAGATTTCGCAAATAGAGTGTGACAAAACTATTTCTTTTCGGTAATAAAAGTAAGAATCTGGTATTATACTTCAGATTTGCATTAAGCAGTCTCCCACCTACCCTTAAAAGTGAGAATGTTCGTCCCTCTTCAACGAACGTATGCATGAATGGTGTCAATCTTTGAATATTTGATGGCAAGACGAGAGATTTTCGTAATTTCAGTATCTCCTCAGAAAAATTAAATTTCTGGATTGTCTCTACTAGTCTAAAGAATGACCATTTTAATTCGATTGCAGTAGGAATAAAACTTCTATATATTTTACGCCTTTTCAGAATATCAACAAATCTGAATATTAAAGACGTTACTCACAGCAACTTTTTGTATGAAGAGTATTTTTCAATCAAATCCAGCAAACAAGTTTGTGGAACCTCTACTGCAAGATATACATTTGTTTTTTTTAATTCTAATAATTTTTGGTTCTCTGTTAACTCGAAATGTTCGTTAACAGGCCAATGAGAACTATCACTTAACAAAAAAGAAGGTCCTTGAAATCAAATAGAATTTTCTAATTCTTTGACGTCACATCCTCTTGAAACGATGTCAGCTGGATTCTGTTTGGTTGGCACATGGCGCCATGTAACTTGATTTGACCATTCTTGAATCTCAGCTACACGATTTGAAAAAAAAGTTGATAGTGAGGATGGATGTGTCTTAATCCAATGAAGTGTTATTTCTGAATCTGTCCAGAAATTAATACTCTCAATTTTAAAACTCATCATAGACTTAATTCGATTCCACAACTTAGACAGTAGGTGTGCAGCACATAACTCAAGCTTTGGAAGAGATTTTGTTTTGAGTGGAGCAACTTTTGATTTAGCTGTAAGTAGTCTCGATACTATTTTTTTTAAATCGGAGCTCCTAACGTAGATGCAACAATCATACGCTCGAATTGAGGCATCAGCAAATCCATGAATTTGGATTTTTGCGGTAGAAGTTGTGTAAACGAATCTCGGGACTGTAATGGAATCAATGTCCATTAAATTAGATTTAAAATTTTCCCATGAAGTATTTAGTATCATAGGAATAGATTCATCCCAATCAAGCTTTTGCAACCACAGTTCTTGTAATAAGATTTTAGATTTTGTTACTATAGGGCATACGAGTCCGAGAGGGTCAAATAATCGAGAAGAAACTGATAGTATGTTTCTTTTTGTAGCTTTTAGCTTTCGAAAATTATCCTCCAAACGAAACTTAAATGTATCATTCTTCGGAGCCCAATGTATGCCTAGAGCTTTAGACAAATCGGAGTCGCTTTGTAATAATTTTTCATTTTGTAATGAGCTTATAAATTCTGGATGGTTTGAAAACCATTTTGTAAGGTTGAAACCAGCTGAACTTAAAATTTTACTTGCCTGGTTGCGAATGATATTGAGATCTTGGTAGCTTTCAGCTCCAGTAAGTAAATCATCAACATAGAAATCACTGCGAACAACTTTTGACCCAATAGGTAAAGTCTCTTTGTACAAATCGCTCAAGTGAATCAGACATCGGGTGGCTAAAAATGGAGCAGAAGCCGTGGCATAAGTGACTGTGTTTAAACGAAACGGTTTTAAAATCTCAGATGGATTCTCTCGCCAAAGGATCAATTGATAATTTCTGTCTTTTTCGCCCACTAAAACTTGACGATACATTTTTTCAATATCAGCAGTAATTGCGTATTTATGGAATCGAAAACGGATCAAAGTAGAATATAAATCTTCTTGAATAGTGGGACCAACCATTAGCAAGTCGTTAAGTGATATATGTGAAGAAGTTCTACAAGAAGCATCAAAAACTACTCGGAGTTTAGTGGTTGTACTCTGGGGTCGCAAAACACATTGATGTGGAATGAAGTAATGAGGAGAATCTGGTATTTTGTCTAAAAGTGACATATGATCTAAATATAAATACTCTCTCATAAAATCATGATACATCTGTTTTATAAAATCATCTTTGGAAACTTTTCGTTCCAAAGAGAGAAATCGTCTTTTGGCAGTTTCAAAAGACGACCCTAGCAATTTTGCATCAGATTTGAAAGGCAAAGAGACTTCAAATCGTCCCGACACTAAGCGTCGTACTGAATTTCTAAATATGTCCTCACATTGTTGTTGTTCCTCAGAATATATTTTGGTGGACTCGTTTGGCAGTTCTTCTAACTCCCAGAACTTTCTGACAATTGAGTCAATATTGCTCTCGTTTTCTATATGTGCGCTTAAATGAAACACTTTGTTGTTACTCGAGTATTTTGATTGATTGTACTTTCCAGTAACAATCCAACCAAGCGAAGTCTTTTGAAGAATTGGTAGGCTTGGGCCAGACTTTATTTGGCCAACACATATTAACTCAAAGAAAATTTCTGCGCCAATTAACAAATCAATTTTCTGTGGTTTGTGAAAGCCAGGATTAGCCAATTCTATATTTTTAGGAATTTTTAAGCTAGTTGTACTTATTTTACGATCAGGTTGCATATTTGTAATTGAACTTAATACCCAAAATTTAGATGTGAATTGAGTAGAGTTTACCCTCGACTTGACAGATAACGTTATATAAGATTTTGAAACTGAATTTGTTTCGCTAATGCCATTTAAATTTAATCTACCTCCTTCTCTTTTTAATCTTAGCAACTGTGCGAGTTCCTCGGATATCAAGTTTGGTTGAGATCCGGAATCTAAAAGAGCTCTGGCAGGTATAAATTGACCAAAACAGTTTCTTACTCTCACTACAGCAGTTGCAAGAATAATTCGTTCATCCGATGATGAATAATTTACAGAAGCATGAGAAGTAGAAGGCTGTTCAGAGTAGCTATTTCTATTATTAGAACTTGTATTATACCGATGTAGAAGTGAATTATGGGAACCACTGCAAATTCTGCATTTGGAAGACGAGCATCTTGCTACTGTATGTCCTGTTTTCAAACAATTAATACATGCTGGCACTGATTTTATAAATTCAAATCTTTTCACTACAGCCTCAGCAGTAAAAGAAGGGCAATCATTTATTATATGCTGATTTGATCTACAGAATAAACATTTATCAGCAAATTGTTTCGATTTTGTGCAATTTAATGATGTCCTATTATTTTTAGTAATGAAATTTTCAGTTTTATTTGTGCTAAACCTCGGCCTTGAACTTGAAGATTCATCAGCAGAAATGTGCTGGTATCGTTTGTTCAAGGCGGCTTCACAGTCTGACCACAATGGAAGTTTTTCAAAGTCAAGCTGTTCTTCCCACTTCGATTTAGTGACTGGATCTACTTTTGACATCACTAAATGTATTAAAATGGCATTTGTTATTTTCTTGTCATCACCTACTGACAACAAAGAGTCATATATAGCAGATACTGTATCAATAATGCTACGCAAAGCAGAAGATGAAGGCATGCTTGGCTGTCTACTTTTAGCCAGAAGACTCAAAAACAACGATTTTGTTGTCACACAAACATCCTCAAGCTCAGCTCTATCATTATTGTCGGGATCTAAATTATCCACATCAGATTGTAGCTTCATTGCTTGGCCAATATACGTTTTTAAAATGTCTTCTAAGCGACATTCTAGTTCGATAGGATTAAACGAAATTGTCTTTTCCTTAATGGATTGACGAATTCGAACTATATTTTGTACAACTTTTTCCTTCTTTGCAATTAATTTCTCCAAAGCTTCCGATCTGGAAGGAGAATCTTCGCGTTGTTTACCAACCATCATAATTATTTTCTTGACGTAAATTCCTCAAAGCGAAAGAAAATTACCAAATTAATTTATTGGCCGAAGTATGAAAACAATATAATTTAAATTTGCTTTGGATTATAGAATTGAAAATATGTATGTATTATACTCTCTCGCCGGTTACACAATATTCGGATTTTATATATGTATGTTGTTCTTTTAATCACAATGCGATTGAGATCTTTCGAAATTAAATTATATATTTTCACGAAAACCACTTTAAAACCTTTGGTTAATAAACTATTTAAGTTAATTTTAAATGCCGGTGTGAACACTCTATCAAATTATTATTTTGCGATTATATGCAATTATAATTTTCGAAGCTAGTGTGAACGCACAACCGAGATAGTAATTTTACTTTATATGAAAATTAACTTTTCGATGCTAGTGTGAACGAACTATACTGTTAAGAGCTGTTGTATGTAGATTATTAAAAGTGGTATAAGAATGCAAGGAATGAAACACTGATCTCAATAAATTTTTGAACAACGAATTAAATATCAAAAGCAATATGGCAAATTTAATTTATTTAAAATAACTAAATTAACATTCGCGACTATTGTGTATGAATTTTTTTAACACAATTACAAATATTTTAAAGCGCTTTGTATTCCGACGGTAATACAGATATAATATTAACTTTTCTCTCAATAATAAAGAGAATAAATTATATGTGTACGAATGTATGTTAATTGTAACAATAAAGACACTCGCGCTTTGTTTCACTTTTAAGGGTGGGTTTTGTTTAATAAAATATGAAATAAATAAAATGTTTCACAAATTTTTTAAGTGTAAAAAATATCTTTGTGATCGACTTGCAAAGCGAAATTAATTTTTGAATAAATTACAAAAATATCTCAAATTTGAGTAACTTACAAATTTAAGGTTAATTAACACAAATATGTTTTACACTTTTTACCTGTTGTTCAGATTTGGAATTACTCCCCTGGTTACACTTAGCTGTACAAAGAATGCAGCGACAGCGGGGCATCTGGACAATGGACGATATGCTTCCTTCGATAAAAGCGGGATAGTTGCGTGTTTGTTTTATTTGCTAACACTGCACTTTTTCACAAGTTATTAATGTTGAAATAAGTTATTTCAACATTACTTATTGTTTTTAAGCTTGAATAAACTTATTAAGCTTTTAAATAATTGTTTTTCTTTCACAGTCCCTGCTCGGGCGCCAAAATGTTTCTTCCTAATAATTTTTAGGAATTTAAACTTTTTTTTTGAGTGTTAGATTAATTAAATTATAATTTTAAACTAGGTTGGGCACTTTAGTGAAAAAAATACTTTACGAAAACACGGCAGTTTGAGTGTTACTTTGCAAGTGATTTTTATTTTCTTATTTCTTAGGTACATAAAAAGCCTACTTTTATACCGTTAGTTTTAACATATCTCTTACATTTATAGGGTTTACTATGTGCTTAAAATTAAATTATATTTTTTGGGTTTAAACAGCATTAGTTTTTTAGTATTATAAATTCATTATTATTATTATTATTATTGTTATTATTATTATTATTATTATTATTATTATTATTATTATTATTATTATTATTATTATTGTTATTATTATTATTAAAATATGGCTCAACAATGATAATTAATTTCGTTTAAACAACTCTAATAACATATTTTTTATTCTTCTACGATTTTTTAAGAAAATAAATCTGTATATATAAAGAAATTTGATAATCGTGCATGTTTTTAATCTCCGGCTTGAGCTAATATAATAAACTCTTGTTTATGAACGCAAATCAATTTCGCTCTCTCTATGTATTCATTCCTGTTAGTCAATTAACAACAAGAAACAGGGATTAAATATTTATTCCCAATCTCTCACTCTCTGTTAATCCATTTTATGTACTTATGTGAGAAGCTCCGTAAATTTTTTCCCAATAAGCTATTAACCCTTTTTATAAATTGCGGTTTTAAAGTAACATTCACTAGAGTTTTATTTTTGTACCCTTTTTATCTGTAAAAGTGTTCGTTTCTATTAAAAATCATTTTTCCTTTTTTTTTAAGTTACTTATAAACCAAATTGATAATTAAAATTATAGCTGTTCTTGACCTTTTTTTAAATTTAATTTATTTAAAATTGTCCAAGCTTGAAGGTCTTTTTTTAAAAAATTATATTTTTATTCTTCGATATTTCGCTACTCCATTGTGTAGCATCATCAGGAAATAAAAATAACGAACCAATTATATATTAATGAAAAAAATATTGTCCCAAAAATTCAAAAATTTTCCAAAGTTAACATAAAACAAAAATAACATGAGGTTTTTTTTGAAATATTTTAAAAAATGTAAATACAGTTAACGAAGCTTAACATTAATTCAAAAACCTCTAAAACATACTTATATTAACTATCTTATTCTATGAACTAAGTGTCTATAAATCTGTGCAACATTATCCGTGTCCGCCTTAAAATTAATTCTTTGTGTACTAGGTGTATTAACAATTTGTAACATTTCTAATATAAAACGACGCTTATAATTAATTTCTGTATTTAAAACCGATGCGTTTTCAAAGTTAGGATAATGATTTGATTCAAAACAATGAGAAGATAATGCTGTATTAAGGGAATGTCTGCAATTAAGATTTGATTTATGTCCAGCTATCCTAGTCTTCAGTTTATTTTTTGTTGTCCCTACATAAACCTTATCACAAGTCTCCTGATCATTTCCCTTACAAGGAATTTTATAAACTATATTTGCCTTATCCAATTTATGAATCCTATCTTTGGTTTTACCAAACAATCTATTCAAAGTATTATAAACTTTGAAAGTCATTTTGTATTTCTCCTTATCAAAAAATTTAGCCTTATTTAACCGCTCTGATATTCCTGGTATATATGTAAATGTCTTGTATATCTTTGGCTCCAATACGTTGCTTATATTACGTTCTCTCCTAACATTATACTGATTAATTAATTTATAAATCAGCTCCTTTGGAAAACTATTCTCGTCTAATATATTCTTAATCTTATCTTTATTCTTTCTATGAAATTCTCTATCACTTATAGTAAGCACTCTATTTATAAAATTCTTAGCTGTGTTTATAATAATAGCTTTATTGTGCTTTGAATAATAGTTAATAATTCTTCCCGAAGCTGTTGGCTTCTGGTACCAATCCATTATCAATTCATGACCTCGCCTTATTATCCCAGTATCTATTGTAAATTTAATATTATTATTAAACGAATTAAAACTATCCAACATTGTATTAATTGCACCCTCAGAAATATTACAGAATAAATCGTCAACATATTTCGTCATCATTCGAGGCTTTTCATCCAATTTTTCTATACACGAATCTAATAACTCCTCCATAACTATATCTGCTACAATTGGAGAAGCGGGAGAACCCATTGGAAGTCCTTCCTTTTGTACATAAAATCTTCCCTTATACTGAAAATATCTATTGTCCTCTATACAAAATTTATCCATACCTAGAAACAAACTTTTTTCTATTTTCGTGTGTTCTTTGATAATATTCCATTTTTCTTTAATTATGTCCATTGCCGGTGGACTTAGCAATGGACATATGTAATTAAAGAAAAATGGAATATTCTCTACCTTTCGTGATATGTTTACGGCCATGTATATCTAAAATTCAACACTTAGTCAGGTCGAAAAGCTCTTCCATCTTAATCGAAAAAGTCTGGTCAGTAGAGAAGAGGGGTTTACGTTAGCTTGGTCGAATCTCTGTGAAAGATTTGGAAATCGTCGGATCCTGGTAAATTGTCAACTAAAACTTCTATTCATTTTGCCGGTCATAACATCAGAGTCAGAAAAAGCAATTAAAAAACTTCAACTTGAAATAAATTCTTGTATAACCAATCTCCAAATATATGAAATCGATGTGAAGAGTTGGGATCCGATTTTCGTATTTCTGTGTTCAAATAAGCTTCCTGATTCAACACTTACTCTATGGGAACAAGGCTTAATAGATAAAGCTTCCATTCCGAAATGGGCCGATCGTGTCCAATCGATATAAAACTTTGGAATCTGCCTCCGAAATGTGATATATGACTAAAGCAGTTGACTCTAAACTCAAAACCTCAAATAACACGTCGCGCAAGGTTAATACATTCCAGAATAATGTATCAGGCCCAAGTTGTCAGCTGTGCCCTAAAATATTACACCAAATTCGCAAGTGTCCTAAATTCTTGCAAATTTCTCAAGCTCAACACCTTAAGGAAATAAATTGTTTTTCAAAATCCCATGGTATCAACAATTGTAGCAGTACCACTAACTGCTTTAAGTGTAATAAACGACACAACACTTTACTTCATATAAACTCAGAAAATATGACCTTGCCAAAACCTAGCAATAACACCAAAATTAAATCCACATTCAGCTTCCTTTTCTTCTAAGTCTAATCTTAATTTAGTACAGTCCACGAGTAGTTCAGGATCTGATGCTGTTCAATCTTTCATTTCCACTAGTCCTAAGGGTGTTTTGTTAGGTACAGCTATGGTTGATATATGCCATTTGGGTATCCGATATAAGGCACGAGCGTTAATTGACTCGGGATCTGAGGGCACATTCATTTCAGAAAGGTTATTCAATCTAATTGGTATGCCACATAGGAGGGCAAATGCCCAAATTTTGGGTTTGGATAAATCAGTGTCTGTTCAGGTTTGAAAAGAACGTTTCTTAACTTTAAGCTCACCCATAGATAGTAATCTTGAATTAACCACCAACGCATTGGTAGTTCCACATTTAGCAGGTGAGCTGCCTACTACTAGCCTGGAGTCGAATTCATTCTCGAATATTTCGATTACTCCGTTAGCAGATCCTTATTTCCACAAAAGTTCAAAAATAGACAATTTATTAGACGGGGATCTGTTTCCTTCGGTTATGCTTCAAAGTGTAAAGCATGCCGTTTGCGGTTCCTTAATGGCACAGGAAACTGTCTTTGGATGGATTTTAACTGGTCCGCTATCGAAACATCCAGCTAAACTCAATTCTTCTGTGCAATCATTTTTCTGTGAAATCTCTCTAGAAAAAGAGATTTCACGTTTTTGGGAGGTGGAGGATCTTCCTCGGAGTCATCTTATTACCTCGTCCGACAAAATGTGTGAAGGTTTGTTCGTGAAGACTACCAAACGAAATACAGAGGGCAGATACGTGGTTTCTCTTCCATTTAAAGGGGGTTATTCGCAGGAGTTAGACCAGTCCAGAACTGGTCTTTAGAAATGAGGCAAGATTACTCCGAAATCCTAATTTCAAGAAAGACTATGACCGAGTAGTTCAAGAATATGAAGAACTGGGTCACATGATATACTATTTTGATTTGCCTCATCATGCTGTTGTAAAACCTGATAGCACTACTACGACAGTGAGGGTTGTTTTTAATGCTTCTTCGCCATCGTCAAACAGGTTAAGCTTAAATGATATATTGTACACTGGTCCCACACTTCAAACAGATTTAACCCTTCTTATACTGAAATGGAGGTTCTTCAGGTATATATTTAATGCAGATATACAAAGATGTACAGGCCAATCCTAGTCGATCCTGCTCATACAACATTTCAACGAATTTTATTTCGGGAACTTAAAAATCAGAGCGTTCTAGATTTTGAGTTACAAACGGTTACATTTGCGGTTAATTGTGCGCCATATCTAGCCATTAGAACATTGCTGCAGTTAGCGGATGATGTTCAGTCTGATTATCCAAAGGCCAGCTACATTATTCGACACTGTATGTATGCAGATGATGTTCTAGCTGGTGCTCACTTGCTATCCAATGACTTCCTAGATTTTTAAGATAACTGTAAAACAAAAACTCTCGGGGTTCGCTGGAACGCAAAAATGGATTCATTTTACTTTACGGCAAGTTCCATGCCGGAAAAGTCAAATTTCACAACACTCGAAGTGCTCTTGCACATTGCAAAACTGTTCGATCCGGTGGGATGGTTATCTCCATGCATTATCGTGGCAAAAATTCTTATGCAAAGAATTTGGATTGATGCTACTGGATGGCATGAATTCCTTACTTCCGATTCTCTGTCTCAATGAAAACATTCCAAAAGAACTATCAGTACATTAATGATATTCAGATTCCTAGATGGATTAATTATTCGCCAAACGCCGAAATTCAATTCCATGGCATCTGCGATGCGTCAGAACGGGCATATGCTGCCGTTTTCTACATCCGGATTGTTCAAGATTCCTCTATTTCGACGTTCTTAATTTCATCAAAAACGAAAGTGGCTCCCGTGAAGACGTTATCAATTCCAAGGTTGCAGCTGTGCGGTGCTGTACTCCTAGCTGATATGTTAGAGACTTTACTTCTCAAAATGGATGTGAGAAAATACTTAATCTTCTGTTGGACTGACTCTTCAATTGTTCTCGCATGGTTGGCTAAGCCACCTTGTTCGTGGCTAACATTTGTCGCTAATAGAGTATCAAAAGTTATTCAGGTAGTAGATCCTAGTCTGTGGAGGCACGTATCATCAGAATTTAATCCTGCCGATTTAGCACGCCGTGGTCTTTATCCACAGGATATAATCCATAATAATTTGTGGTGGCATGGACCAATATGGTTACAAGAGACACAGGAAAATTGGCCGAAGGTCAATCGGCAAAGAGATATCCGATTAAAATTTTTTCAGTAACCAGTAAAATTTTACTGGTTAATAAAATTTTTTTCAGTAACCAGTAAACTTTTACTGGTTACTGCTATACATAATACAATAAAAATATACTGCAGTATGCCCAAGTATGATATTAGGACATACCATGGTCGTTCCTGCAAAATAACAAAAGGGTATGTCTGCGTGTTTATATGTTTTGCTATACGGGCCATTCACCTGGAAGCAACTACAGACCTATCCACTTCTGCATTTCTCGCCGCGTTCAATCGTTTTATATTTCGTAGAGAATGTCCATTACACCTGCATTCAGATAATGGAAATACTTTTGTCGGGGCTTCCAAGCTAATGACAAAATAATTTATTCAAACTTATCGTCAAAGGGTAATTGAACATTGCGCTCTTCAGAACATAAGCTGGCACTTTATTTCACCAGGACCTCACCATATGGGCGGTTTATGGGAAGCTGGAGTTAAGAGTTTTAAATATCACTTTCGTCGTTTCGCGGGGTCATTTTCCACTTTACTTTCGCGTATTGAAGCATTTCTTGACTCTAGACCAATATGTCCGATGTCTCAAGACCCGTCCGATCTTTCCGGGCTTATGCCAGGTCATTTTCTAATTGGTTCTTCGATTGATCCACAAATCAACGAAACATCAGTTTCTATGGCCAATCGATGGCAGAGATTAAAAAGTATTTATAAAAACTTTTGTTTTAGGTGGAAGAATGAATACCTTAAGAAACTCCAAAAAAGAACCAAGTAGAAAAGAGCGGAAGATAATCTTCAGGAGGATACGTTAGTCGTCATTCGTGACGACAATCTTCCTCCCAACTCTTGGCGGCTTGGTAGAATTCAAAAAGCGTACCTAGGCTCAGATCAGCGAGTGAGAGTAGCAGATATACTTACCCAGAAAGGAGTGATTACTAGGCCAATTACAAAACTGATAGCTTTGTCTAATAATTCGTAGTATTTTGCTTTGCTTTAACGTAGGTCATTATTAATTTTCTTTCAGGCAAAAATGCCGAAAAACAACTCCCACAACAAATTCAACTCTCTGAGAGCCGTTCTGAATTACCTACCAATTACCATGCATTTGCTTGTAGACTTTGTCAGCGTTCTTATCAACTCCGCACGTTCGGAAATTTCTGAGCATGAACGTCACCGAGCGCATTCGTGCTGTACGAAAACACAACTATTGTTCCAACTGTCTCGCTCGTGAACACTCCCACAGCAAGTGTTGTTCGAAATATGGTTGCAAACACTGCAGGAAATTCCTCGACCGTCCACTTCCAAAGCATCCCGACGTAATATGTCTACATCGCTTTCTGGTTCGAATGAAACCAAACGTAACGATTCGCTTACGTCTGCTTCTACCCCGGTGAAATCAACCACGCTCTCTGCTTTACTTTGTCAAAACAGGACGATATTGTTACCAACTGTCCGCGTAAAGGTGGATTCAACGTCAGTTGAGGCTAGGTGTCTTCTTGATTCAGCTTCTCCCTATAGCAGAATCGCTAGAGGAATGGTTAAGAAGTTAAACCTGACCACCCTCACCATGGAAAACGAGACTATGTGCCCCATAATTCTCCAATCGCTACTTGACTCGGCATCAATAGTAGAAGGAATTTTAAGAGTTGACAACCGAATTACCCTCACAAATCCTACCCAGTCCTTACCGAACTCGTTTTGGATGGACCGTATACGGCTCCTGTTCTTTATGAATAATATTATATATACAATATTAGAAAAAACTGCACTATTATTTGAAAAATAACACAGCAAAAATACAAACGATTGATAGATTTTTTATATTATTATTATTCATTGCTGAATGTATTACTTTGAATTTTATTAGAATATTTTATTGTTAAAGGCCTATTTATCCAACCGTTGAAATCGTAGATGTGACGTAAATGTAAATGTAACGTAAATGTTAATATTTGAGCGCTTATAGAATGCCTAAATCCGTGTCAGGTGTTTTTGACACATGCAAAAAAATCAAAAATATTTGCAGATTAAATAAAAGAGAAAACTGTATTTTACTTTTTATTCCGGGTGTTTTTATTAAAAATATAAAATCAAATGGATGAAGATGATTTGTTTATTACCTTGAACTTTTTGCGTATTTGTAAAATGTACAGGGACATAATGAAAAAATTTATTTCTCATCATCTCATTTTTTAACAAATAACTAATAAAAAGCAATACAGCTGTTCGAAACAATGATGAGAGTACAGCATGTTTAGTATATTCGCCAAAAGTACGCAACTTATTTAAATAGTACCAAAAATTAAATTTACCTTTTTTAATAAAAAAATTTTGATAGAGTTAAATTACATACATATTATTTTTACATTTTTTACATATTTATTGCACTTAAAAATATTTAGATATCTTTTAATTACATATGTACTCGTATATTATTTTCATTATATTTCACAGGACTGAATTTAATCTTGAACTTCTCTCTATGTTTTTAGCTGCATTTCACTTGCATTTTAAACTGATTTTCAGAATTCATTTTTTTAAAGAAATTTATGCGTATCAAACACTTTTGGAAATCGAGCGGATAAAATCTTCGCCCTATTGTTATTGCAAAAAAATTTTAAATTTGCATGTATTATCCACAACATACCATATATTATTAACGCAGAAGCGAAAACACCGCAAATTTATTAAAATATATCATGCGTGTATATAAATTCATCATTTGAAATATTAAAATATCAAAAAACAAATAGTACTGCAAAAGGGTTTTTGTGCCGTCTTCTCATTCACAATAATATATAACATCACTGGCTGCATCTGTCACGTAAGCTCGTAATGAAATTCTATTTTCTTCAGGTTGAGACGTTACGATTACATTTTACTACAGTCAGATAAGCATTTTCATAGCTAATCGTATAGCAAAAATTATCAGCTGATTCAGTTACATTTACATTTCTACATTTACGTTCGGCTAAATGGGCCTTAAGTTTCTTTTGATAACTTTGTAAAATGAATTGAAATTTTAAACAAATGAAATTGTTATGTATTATGCACTTAAGCCTACTTATCGTATTTTTCTGATTTAGCAAAGCAAATATCTAAAATGTAGCGCCTATATGAATTTTTTTTGCTTCTTATATGTCGCAAGGTGGGCGGTAATGTTAGTGCTGAACCTCCTTAATAGATTGACGCATTAATCATTACTTACTCGTTACACTTTATTCGAAAATACCTATCAATATATCTCTTTCTATCTTAACGAAAAGTTAAAAATACAAATAAAATGGCTTAGATACTTCTTTCCGCTAAATCCCGACGCTACTCACTTCTCTTGGACACTCATCTCTCTATTGGTAAGATCAATCTTTCCCCATTATAGTAAACCAATTCAAAAATAAACAATCTTATTTCAAATTAATATGCAATTCATTGCTTTTTCTTTTCTTTATTGGTTCAAACTGGAATAAATGTTTATTTTTGTTGGAACTGAAGACTTGAAGTCCAATATACTTTACTAAATAAAATCTAGTATGCAATGTATTTTATTTACTATATTATACATAAATTGTTTTAAATACTTTGCATATTTAATAACCCTTCGAACAATAGGTTATGGGCCCAGATGCTCATTGAATAATTTGTCAGAAATAGAGTTAAAAAAAACTTTTGAAATATAATAAAATTATTATAAATTTTCTGGAATTTTTTTTTTTCAAATATGTTTATATCTGGTTTGCCACAAATTGAACGATTGGTACGTTAATGTTGGCAGGTCTTCCCGAGTATTATTAACCAATGATAATGGGAATTGAAAGTTCTAGTGTCAAAATATCTGGAGACTATGTAAAAACTAAACCTTTACAAGACATGCAGCCTACGAATTATAAACCTTCTGCCCTCGTTGGAAAGCCACTTGTAGCAAAAACTCACAACAAGAAACCTTTTAAGAAGACTCAATGTTATGGTTGTCGCGAGTATGGTCATATTGAATCAAATTGCCCTAGAAATAAATTTAGCGAAAAATGTGTGGTTAAGAGAACAATGTCAGCTTTCTCAGCTAGAAATTCAATGTCAAGTGATTGGTATTTTGATTCGGGGGCAACTTCCCACATGTGTAATAACGAATCTTTATTTGACAATTTAAAGGAATGTCCCGAGTTTGAAATTTTGACAGCAAATAATTCTGTGATGAAGGGGAATTTGATGGGTGATATTAATATGAAGGTCAAAGATGGTGGTGATGCTTTTAGTGATATTGTCAATTTCAAGTATAGTGAAGCATGGAAACAAAGACATTTTTGATTCTAAGGGATGTGTAGTCATTGATTCACATAATAAAATAATTGCGATGGGATCAGTGATAGGAGATATGTTTAAAATTAATAGAATTAATTTATAGAATTATTCCGCAAAATGTTTGAGTTTTGATAAATGGCATCTAAGACTTGGACACCCTTGTAATGAGAATTTAAAAAAGCTGGTCGACATGGTTCATGGAATGGAAAATGTTCGTTTAGGTCATGAAAGTTGTTCGGTGTGATTGAAAGGAAAAATAACCCGATTACCATTTAAAGATCGTGGAACGAGATCACAAGAAATTTTAACTGCGACTTATGTGGTCCGATGGAAGAAACCTCATTTAGTGGTTCTCGGTATCGGCTGACTTTTATAGACGATTATAGCAGAAAAGTTTTTGGGTATTTTCTCAAGTCAAAGAATATGGTTGTAGAATTATTTAAAGATTTTAAAAATTTTGTGGAGAATCAAACTGGTCGAAAAATAAAAGTTCTTCGTACAGACAATTGCACTGAATTTTGTAACAGCCGCATGAATGAGATTTTAACATCTTCTGGTATTATTCATCAAACAACTGCTCCATATTCTCCAGAACAGAATGGTTTAGCCGAGAGAATGAATCGAACCATCATTGAAAAAGCTAGGTGTTTATTAATTCAAGCTAATTTCAAGTTAATACATCTATTTATTTGGTAAGCCGTTTACCGTGTAAAGGTCATACTTGTACGCCTGTGGAATTATGGTCAGGACGTAGGCCTACATTAAAACACTTAAAAGTTTTTGGTTGTAAAGCTATCGTACAAATTTCGAAGGAAAGAGGGAAAAAACTTGATGCCAAAAGTAGAGAATGGTTGTTTGTTGGATACTGTGATACAACTAAAGCATACAGGTTCTTCGAACCAATATCAAAGGAAGTAATTATTAGTAGAAATGCCGTGTTTATGGAAAGTAAATTCATAGAAGGTGCGTATACTAAGAATACAAATATTTTTTATATTCCATTTGGCAACGTATCGAATAATGTAATCTACCAAAATAAAAATGTAAATTTAAGTAATGAAAGCGATTCAGATTTAGAAACATACTATTCGGAAGAAGATGTTGTTACAATTCCTAGTTTAGGTGTGCGAAATTCATCTGTATCCTCGTTAAGTGGTGATGAAAATATTGCAGCAGATGGTGTATTGTTCCAAGAGGCCATAAATGTTGATAACCCTGATGTATCTGGTGGAGTCTTAAGGCGCTCAACCCGAGTCCGTAAAGCACCTGAACGTTACGCAAACGCTGCTTCGGACTTGAATTTAATAGAGCCCACTACAGTTGAAGAAGCACTTAGTGGATCTCAAGCTCAATTATGGAAACAAGCTATGAAAGAAGAATTTAAAGCTTTGATTGAAAACCATACTTGGATAGAATGTAAATTACCAAAGGGCAAGAAAGCAATATCAAACATGTGGTGTATTAAAATAAAACGGGATGCTTTTAGAAATATGCTAAGATAAAGCCCGATTAGTAATAAAAGGTTATTCGCAAAAGAAGGGAATTGATCAGAAGAGACTTTCTCACTAGTTGTTAGATATTCATCAATTTGCTTACTACTTGCTTAGGCTGTCAAACATGACTTAGACATCGATCAGATGGATGTCGTCACTGGTTTTTTACAAAGCGATTTGCAAGAAGAAATTTATATGCAATTACCTAAAAGTTTTCAAAGTGCTGAAAGAAAAGCCTGCAAGCTAAAAAAATCTTTGTATGGACTGAAGCAAGCGAGCAGGTGTTGGAATAAAAAACTTAGTAAAACTTTAGTTGAATTTGAAATGAATCAATCCAAAATAGATCATTGTATATATTTTCAAATAACTCTTTCCTGAAAAACAAAATTAAAAGTTATTTAATGTCCAATTTTAATATGAAAGATATTGGAAAAGCAAATTTGATTCTTGGCATGAATATCACACGAAATAGAGAGAATGGGAAATTGTGGATTGATCAAAAGTTATATTTGCAAGAAATTATAAAAAGATTTAATATGGAGGAAAGCAAAGGAGTTAGTACTCCACTAGATTGCAACTAAAGGCTGTCATTTGAATTGTCCTCAAGTTCTACAGAAGACATGAAGAATATTCCATATTAAGAAGCGGTTGGAAGTCTTTTGTGTTCAGCACTAGTTAGTCGACCAGACATTGCGTATGCAGTGAGGACACTATCAGGTTTAACAAAAATCCTGGGAAGTGCATTGGGTTGCTGTTAAGCGTGTGCTCAGGTACTTAAAAAATACCATCGAATTTAAACTTGAACTGGGTTCACAGATACAGACTGGGCCAATGATTTAGATAATCGTCGATCGGCAACAGGCTACGCATTTTATTTCAAGGGTCTGCCATATCCTGGAACTCTAAAAGGCTATCTACTGTGGCGCTTTCAACAACTGAAGCTGAATAAATGGCTGTGGCAGCGGCATGTCAAGAAATAATTTGGCTTAAATCTCTATATTATGAAATCTATGCTGAAACTGAGTAGCCATGGACACTATGTTCCGATAACAAGGGCGCTATTGCTGTGACACATAACAACGTTTATCACGCACGATTAAAACATATTGATATTCGCCATCATTTCGTTCGTGAGCTAGTTTCAAATAATCGCATGGAAAGTTTATTGAATGCCATAAACATCTCGGTTTAATAGACTTCAACTCTAGTGGGGGTGTTGGAACTGAAGACTTGAAGTCCAATATACTTTACTAAATGAAATCTAGTATGCAATGTATTTTATTTACTATATTATAAATTGTTTTAAATACTTTGCTTATTCAATAAATCTTCAAACAATAATTTTTTATCGTGAGTAACAAACTTCTGCGGAATTTGTTTCGGCTCAGTATCTGTTAATCATTCCAATCGTTCCATCGCCAGCCTAAAGCTTCCTATCTGAGCTAAACATTGGCCAACAGCATATTTTAATATGGCAGACCTTTTCGATTTCGCGTGGTCAAATATTATTCAAGGTGTTAAATGAGATTACGTCATACAAGCCTAATGGCCTGCTGTATATTTCGTGCTTAAAGCCTTGAACATGGCAGTGGACAAAAAGCGAATGTATATATATCAAATAAAATATTAAAGCCTTATCTTACTGAGCAAAATATCCGATACCATTAGTTTCGTTTTCGATCCAGGCATAGTACTTTGAACAAGTTGTATAGAATTCTAGCTGTTATTAGATCGACATTTAAAAATAAGCAAAACTGTTAAGCTTTATTAATTGAAATTTCCAGGCATTCGATAAAGACTTTCCCAAAACTCCCGCCAGGTCCATAAGATCTATTTGACAGATAGAATGTTTAAAGTAAGATCAAAGCAGCAAATAAAAAAAAAAGCCGTTTGCAGACGATATCGCATTCCGAAGGCTCCAGCGGAAACCCACGCTAAATATTTCGGTATCCAATTAGATCCACCGATTGTTTGATACAACCACATTGGGACACAAATAACTGGCATAAAACTTAGAACAAATCTACTACGCTGGTAAATAGGCCGTAACTCAAACCTGGCTTTTACACAAATCCATTATAAGGCGAATGTGGTCATATTGCATTAAGCGGTGGGGTACTGCTCGCACATCAAAAATCCAGAAGTTACAAAGAACACTGTCTAGGATTTTACGACTTATCATTTGCGCTCCTTGGTATGTACGAATTGAAAAATACAGTAGTGGTTGATTTCTTTTTTTTTATATTTATTTAGCTTTTTGTACTAATTTAAATATATTAATATTATATTAACAAATTGAATTTTATTAATAAACGTTTTTTAAATATGAAATAACTCTTCTTTTGAATATATAAATATTATTTTCATTTTTCAAATAAAGCGGCATTTCATTATATAACTTTAGACCATTATAAAACAATGTGTTCTGAGAGTAATTAGTTCTACAAAAATTAGTCTAAAATCTCCTATATTCCTCAGAAAATAAGGTTGCACGTCTGTAATATATGTCAGCTGTTCTTCCAAGTATTTCGGCACCATCCCATTTTTCATCTTAAAAAAAACATCAGTACATTAATTCTTAATCTTTGATTCACCGATATCCATTGCAACAATTCTAACATATCTCTTCTATGCGCTAGTCTATTGCATTTAAGTATAGACCTCATACCCCAATTCTGTAGCTTTTGTAGTCTTTTTTTCATTTGTAGATTTCCTAGAAACAAAAAAGTTGAGCAATATTTAAAATGTGGCTTTATTCTTGTGTTGAATATATTAATTGCTGTAATTGTAGATACTTTGTTACGTATTCTTTTCAGGAATGCGGCTTTTTTTGATATCTTTTTGCAAATATAAACATAATGCAAGTCCAATTCTAAGCTTGTATCTATAATCACACCAAGGTATTTCCATTGCACGACTTCTTCGATTTGCTCGCCATCGATCACTATTCTTACCGATGATCTTCCATTTATAATCATCGCTTTGGTTTTCTTCGTGTTGAGTTTAAGTTTATTCATTTTCACGTACTCCTCAAATCATTATTTATCTTTTCGACACATTCTTCTGGTGATTTCCCACTTATATATAATAGTGCATCATCAGCAAACATACAGATTTTTGCATCTTTTAATACTTTTTCAATTTCATTAACATATGTATATCAGAAAAAGTAACGTACCTAGTACTGCTCCCTGAGGTACACCAATATCATTACTTTCTACTTCTGATAGCTCTTGTCCGCATTTTGTTCTCTGTGTTCTTTTATGCAAGTAACTTCTAAACCATTTTAGTTCAGTATCTCTTATTCCGTATTTTTCTAACTTTAGCAGCATTATATCTCTATTGATTGTTTCAAAAGCTCGTTTTAAATTCAGAAAAACCGCTACCACACATTTCTTGTTCGTTACCTCTGTTTTCTATTGTATTATTACTAAGTTTAAAAGTGATTCACAGCTATGTTTTTGTCTAAAACCAGATTGAGTTCCACATAAGAGATTATTAGCCTCAAAATATTTGTTGAGCTGATACTGCACTATTTTCTCCAAGATAATAGTCATTAACATCATTAACATATTTACAGATCTTATTTCATTCGGATCTTTAGTATTCTTTATTTTTTCAATCAGCACTATACAGGACTCTTTCAGGCAATTTGGAAACTCACCATTCATTATGTCTCTATGAGTCTACGTAAATGAGTACCAATAATATCGAAATTGTCTAATAAAATTTTTGCACCAAAATCGATACATGTAAACGTATAATTGGCATCGCAAGCTGCCAAAAGAACTATACTGTGTCCCGGAATTTGGTGGGCATTTTAACATAATGTGTTTGTCATCAATGGCTCAAACACAGTTCGGTAAATTCCACATAGCGTCAAAATCGTTCGCAATGCTTTTCCACTCATTTTTTGAGGTCCCGACAAATACACAAAACCAAGCGCGTTCCACAACACATCACATGTTTCCAAAACAATTTTTCTGACGGTCGTACGCCCCATCTTAAATGTTGATGAAAACATCTGGTTACTGCCTCCATGAGCTAAGTAACTTTAAAACAAGTTTATAAAAAAATTGCTAAATAATAAAGAAATAAAATGTAAACAATTTTTTCTTACGCCAGCGACATTTTGCAGGTATGGATGGTCTGTTGGAATTCTTAGAAAGATCTTCCTTAACCAAACTAAAAAGCAAATCGAATGTTACTTTAGCCATCCTAACAGTTTTCTTAAATTGTTCAGGATCACCGTCAAACATCCTTCCAAAATTAACAGCAAAAAATCCATTTATGTCGCGGTCTTGGTATAGTGGTCTGACCTAAAATCTTCGGCCTCTATCTATTTCGTCAAGACACATTCGAGCTTTATACAGCAAAATAATAATTAAAATTAACTTCATAATATCATCCATCTGCATTGAAAATTGTTCTTCACTTAAATTTATTCAATTTTACTAACTTTTGTAGTATGTTACAAAAAAGAGAAAAAAACAATAAATAATGAAAATTAAATCAAAAACAGCTGATTTTCTATACGTTAACAAAGTACTCATTGTGCCAACCTCATCCGTCATTGCGTTAACGTCAGTTGAAAAAGTCGACGGATGACGGATTCTATGTGCCCCAGCCTTTATACATTCAAGATGTTCACACTCAATGTTATTTTGTTTTTGAATTGCTTCAACTATTTTACTTTTTGGTAGTTCTTCAATCAACCCAGTAATCAGCAATTTTGGTCGCCTCATTTTTGGCATTTGCACCTCATATTGGTTACCCATTTTTTCTTATTACATCCGACAATATTACTCTTCCATTTTCATTTTGACACCGTATTGCAACTGCTCCATCATTTTTCATTATAATGCCTCTAACTTGTAAATTTAACGAGGGCTTAATAATCTCTTTTACTTCTTTCTCTGTTTTTTCACCATCTTGTATATTTTTTGTACTTTCATTATTACTATTTTTTTTAATCGCTGAAAATTCATTTTTTGTCTCTTCTACAATCTTGTTTTATTTGTTTCATTTATAATTTTAACTTCATTTTCCTGCCATAAGACTTTTGTAATTTTCGTTTGTTAATTTAATAAAATTTATACATGCATCACATATAAATCTAATATTAGGGCACTTCAACATCTTGTCCATTTCATACTCTGCCAAACCAACACATTTCACGTGGAAAAACTTTCCACAAAAACTACCACAACGCACATTCGCCATTTTTCGACAGCCTCCATCACATTTCCCACAGCTTAGTTCCATCTCCAACACAGGACCCCAACTGTGTATTTATTTTACTTTTTTGCTTTATTTAAAAAAAATTCAACATTTTACAGAGATATTTTTAAAAACATATCCGTTCTCTCTGAGAAAATGCTTTTTCTCAATTTCTACTCGTATGTTTGTGTCAGAAAATAATAATGACAAAAAATTTAATCAAACATATGAAAATCTGCCACCTTCCAAGTGATAAAATCAGTCAACAAATAATCTACTCTAAGGCACAGGGTAACCAAAGGTGAAAAGGAGTAGGGCAACTGAAAACTTAGTTGCCCTACTCTGGGTTCCGTTAGGTAGACACAAATATGGCATTTTGTGACGAAATACAGGAAAATAAACAAACCAAAAATCGAATGTGAATAAGTGCAAATTTTAAAAAGGAAAATAAAAATATTGCTAATAAGTTTCATTATTTGTTTTAATAAAAAAATAGTGCATAACCCACCCTTACCAAAAAAATGTGTTTTAATGGCACCAAAAATAAACACGGCAAGAACATCAAAATAAAAACAAAAACCAACTAAGGTTCTGAAGGAACGAGACGGATAGAGGAATAGATCACTATACTGTCGTTTCACCTCTGTTTACTACTTTGTGTCTAAGGTGAAATAATGAATGAAGTCAATTAAAAACAGGAAAACAATGCTTTAATAAGAAGATAAAACAAAAATTTGACAGAAGCTGACGAGTTTATTTTACAATGAGTTGTATTTTTGTTGATACGTACATATGTATAAAATAATTTAAATTGCATACCTTATAAGAAAGGGATTAATCCATCCAGTTACAATGGGACTAATAGCAGCTATGGCAACTTTTTCATTCTGTAAATGTATAGGAAGAAGTTGTGAAAGTTGAAGTGCCCCATATTTGATTCTCATCCTTGAAATCGATGCAGCCAGCCTATTTCTAAATTTCCACAACAAATCAGCTATATCTTTAAATAAAAACAAGATGTTAGATACATTTTGAATACTTTGAAAAAAGCGGTAATAAATATGGGACTTTTAAAGTACTGAATGAATTTGTCTGCAAATCGAAACGACTGCAGAGGAGCAGTTACAGAAGACAAACGTTAATTATTTTTGGTGGGAAAAACAAGCTGCACAAGGCTGGTAACTTTCTTCAGTAATGGGGTGTAGTATATCAATGTAAACCAAATATATTAAATTCATTTTCAAGTTCACGATCACATTTGTTCTTCTACTTGCAACTTTGTTACGTTAGGATAGGTCAGTAGTTGAAATTAATTGAATTTGAATCGCGTTTTGGCAATTAAATAAACTTTGTATTCGTTCGCTCCACGTTTAAACAATTCAGTGAACTTTGTAATATTTTGAGTAATAGGATACTCTAAATAAATGAAAACAGTCAATGTACGCTGTTGACAATGTTCGCGTAAGGAATTTTGCTACATTGGCAAATAGTAACGTTGGGTATTGAACTGAGTAAAATATTTCAATTTAATCAATGAGAATTATTGTTAGTATTTTTACTTGAAACCCCTTTAATTCTCTGCATGCCTGGTAAAATACAAATTAGAATATGTAAGTAAATTGAGTGAGTCATATTAGAAAATAAGAACTGAGAGAGTCTAGCGAAATATTCAATTGTCTAGAACTTCTCATAATTAGTATTTAAGCAGAAGAATTTTGAATAAAGCGAGGATTGATTTTCGCATCATTGATAACAACATGCTTGAGTTTTATTATAAAACTTTACAGGGGTGTAATCACTGCATATGATATCAGGTGTACTATCGTATCGAATGATATTTCGATGCGTTACGACTAAGGTACTTGTCGTATACGATATGTATCTAATCGTAATTTTTAAGAAAATGTAGTTAAATTACAATATAAGAATAAAATTAAACAACTTTTGTGTAAAATTAAATTTCCTTTTAAATTAAAGATAATGTGAAATAAAATTAAAAAAGGACGAATTCCTACGTGTTATTTTGTTGATACTCATCAGACTGCGATAAAAGGTGATCTTTTTTAACTGTCGAGTAAGATACATTTTTGAATTTTAAAGTAATTTTACAGCATGTTGATACGGTAATATGAACCACTTGGGTCGCTCTCTGAACCACGGTTGCGAACCATGATTATTTAAAAACCCTAAGCCTTGAAGACATCCTTCTACACTTTAAAACACGTTTCACTATTTCTCTTTTCCATTTGTATTTATTTTTATTTGTTCCATGTTTTTATTTATTTTTTCACCTAGTTCAGATAAACTAGCGGTAAATTGGAGAAGGTAGTAAATTTTTTGTGGTTCGCAGTAAGATTCAAAATGAACCAAGATGGTTGGTTCGCTCTCATAATTTTGTATGGCGAATTATGTTGGTTTCAATCATGATTGCGAAGCGAACCATGAATGCGAGCGTGAACGTCGAACTTTAAAAGCCGTGTGGAACATGCTATTAGTGAGAATGTTCTAAATTTTACATATAAAAATACATATATAGTATGTTTAATTACGAAATTGTAGTCTTCAATTTATTTATTAGATACATGTCCACAGCACTGCTGCCAAAGCTCCAGTTAGAAATTAGATTTTGGCGAGGAAACATTTTCAGCACAGGGTGGTGAATAACTATAACCAGTGTCCGAAATTGTTAGCCATGTGGGACTTAACAAAAAAACAGCGAGAAGCATTTTAGCATCATTTGCCCTTCTTCCGCCTTCTTACCCTAAGTTGTGAAAATGAAATATATTCTCCGTTAAATTTATTAACAAATGAACTCTCTTTATACAGAGTAGAAGGCAGAACTTTGCTAGGCTGGTTGTTGGGGTAGTATCAATGGAGTCCAGGGTCATTGCTAATCAAAAGAAGGAAAAGCCGTGCTGTTTTGGAAAAACGTTATAATTCTCTTTTAGTTACCCTCTCTACTATGCTTATATCTACACTTAACTACAGTGTACTCATGTTTCAGGTTTACTTCTCTCTACGACTGGTTTTCTGAGAGTTTCTGACGCTCTCAATGAGTTACTCTCAGAGAGTGTTAGAATAGCCTTCTGTCGCACCACCACCTAGAGATTATATTGTATAGGTGTGTCACTCCCGCTAGGATCTCTGACTAGCAATAAAAGCTTCGGGGCACTGATATTGCTCAGGTAACTCCTAGGAAGCGCTGGGTCTGCGGTCTAACACCACCACATGGAGAGTCTATCGAAAGGGTGTCCCACCCTCTGATAGAGGCTCCAGCTTGTAGACGGGTTTTACTATTGGCACCTCTAATAGAAGTCCTAGCTGCGACAATGACATGGGTCACACCACCTCCCAGGCGTGCCCCACTCCTCGATAGCACATCCTCATTGCAGGCGAGCTTTGCTACTAACCCCACCAATAGAAGGCCCGAGTGCTGTTAAGAGTCCTTCACACTACAACCCAGACCGTCTCTCGAAGTGTTGTCCCGTTCCTCGATAGCACCCCCGGCATATAGACGGGTTTCAATCTTGGCCCTACCAATATAAGTCCCGTGTGCGGCGAAGATTCAGCGGATTCCTGGGTGTTGTGTGTAGTCTTTAGCAGCAATGTCCAGATTGCCTATCAAAGCGGTCTCCCTCTCTTCGACAAACCTCTACCCGTGGAATGGGATCTGCTCTTGATATGGTGTCCCTCCACCAATAGTAGCTTCTGGGCATGGATAAGACTGCTGAATAAAAATATCCTCCACTGGGGCGTTGTCCCAATCTCCAGTATTGGTTGTTTCTAACAAACACTACTTAAGTACTTATCTCTAATAATAGTTCTTCCCGTAGCACGGGCAGCCAGCCTACTCCCTTTGTTCAGGGATTACTTGCCTCTTACACCTGTTTGGTTGACCACGCACGAATACATACATACATACTAATAATAAACATACAACAAACAATACACACTACGTCGGAGCCCAGACAGAGCTCATTCAATTATGCCGTCAACAACACATGCTTGTCAAATGCAATAAAGTATTAATGCAGAGTATGTGTAAAAAAGTATCTCTTTGTACTTATTTCAAGTAATAGTCTGAAATAATATTTCATTATTAAAATTGTTAATCTTTTTAACTTAATGTTAATGTAATGAATCGTTCTACTAAAAGAAATTTACAATAAGTATTCAAATGTTATATCTAAAATATTATTTATTAGTTACTACCAATGTAATAACTAATTTATTGTATTCATATCTTAATAAACTATCCACTATTGTGTGTCAGTTCTTTTAATACTCTACTGCCCGTGAAATTGCATTGAATTGCGTTCAAGAGTGTTGGGATGTACGACTAGTGCATTTACATATTTGGATATGTATATTTTCGCTTCTTCCTGGATAGAGGGAGCTTTTAGATCCCTATGGATGTTTTACTTTCTTATTTGGCAGCGGGCGCAATGTTTGATGCACAAGCAATACCCGACACCTGAATGCTATATGACTATATTGGCTTCATAACGGATCTTTATAATAGCCTTTTTACCGTTGCGCACATCTTCGAGGAATGCATGGAAGATGTTGAAAATGGCGAATAAAAAATTAAATGAGACTGAGTTTTACTATAGAAAAAAAGTCTGATTTGCGACTCGCTAATGAATTATTTTATGAATTCATTTGTTTATTTAGTCCGTAAATGAATAATTGAAGCAAAGCCGCGAATAACGATGTAAAAGACAAATTTTGCAAAACCTGTTTTTTTAAGATTACCGTTAAAATTACTCTCTTACATTTGTTCAAACACCAAAACATCAGAATTATGCATTTTATCACTGTCAAAACGCAATTACAATGCGTCAGTCAGTGGAAGAACGTTGTAAGTTATAAACAAAATGCTACGAACGTAATTTATTTTATTTTTATTATTTTTGATGAACTAAAAAAAATAAGGAAAGAGATAATCAAACCTTTTAAATACGTTTTTTTGCTCTCCTGAAAAATTATTATTTTGTCATTTGCAACGTTATTCGCGGCGATCCTTCAATTTAATTCATAAGCATGGATATTCGAAGGACGCAAGGAAGTTTATTTACTATAAGAATTCAAGCGAACGTCAACGTTCTACATGATGGCCCTGGCTGTTAAAATTCTGCTGTATTTGGATTAACTATTGCTATCAAAAAACTAAAGCAATTATGTATTACTACAATATGCAGAATAAGTTGAAGTCTACTGAACGATGAATAGGGTTAAGAATTCAGTTGGGACATTTGTAAGTACATCTAATATTTTTGTTTAATTGCTAAATATTTTATATAGAAACCAATATGACAAATGATTTCAGAATCGGTACGGAACTTCTTGTGTAAGGGACATTCCAAATAGCAGCCCGAAATTCTTTAAACAGAGTTTTACCTTACAATTGAAAGTTGAAATTAGACCAGACGACAGTAATATATCTGCTGATTTTTGTTAACCACATTGTCATTTATATGATAATTAAAACTACTGCACAGTTTGTCTTTTATTTCAAACTTTATTAAAGAAATTAGTAAGTGATCTATATTCGGCTGAGCCGAATCTTATATTTCCTTTAATAGCATTAACTACTAAATATGTAAATTTTGTCGTGAAATTTCAAAATATTGTAAAGTTTGTTTCTTGTTTATAAAAAGTAAATTTTTTGGAATTTATGAAACATCGATTTTGTTAAAATTACTACGTTTTTCATGAAAGATATATCTTTAACAAATTGCTGGTTAAAGTGAAAAATTTTAGCGGACTTGAATTTTAGTTTTGAAAATTTAAAATTTGGTGATTTTTGAATTATTTTGTTGTGGCTTTTCGGATTTTGATATATGTATATAAATAATGGTATTTTTCAGATTAATTAAGATTTTTGATAAAATTATTATGATTTTTAAATATTTTTATGAGGTTTTAATTTTTGGAAGCATTTTTAATTTTTTTTTGGGAATTCACGACATATCGTGAATTATTGTTCTTATATGTTTGTTAAACAGCGATGTTGTAAAAAGTTATTTTTTTAGAAAAATAGAAAATTGTAGTCAAATTTACATTATTATTGTAAATAGTAAAAATGTGGTGAATTTTGGTTACTTTGGTTGTTTTTAGTTCTAGTTTTACGGTTTTGTGACGAATTTTCGAACTTGAGTATTTCCACTAAAAGATATTCACAATAACTACTTTAATCTTAATTCGAAAATATTATTTATTACTTATCACTAATGTAATAACTTCATGTTCATGTGGGGTATCTGTGCATCCTCTTCTTATGTGCGTTGGATCTTTTGGCATTACAATTAAGTTAGTCCTTTCTCAATATTTAGCCATACGAATAGCTTAGTTTACTGCGTGGCTGTGTAGCTTGTGTACTAACAGTAGAACAAGCATGAAGCCGCGAAAATTTGGAAGGCGTGAAACGTGTTGGAAGGCTTGGCAGCCCCTATAATTTTCTGTGTGCTTTTCAGCGTAGTTGCTGTTATGCAAAAAGAGCATTCTAATGTCCGGCGCGCATCGCCGCAAATGTCGGTTACGGATGGTAATTTGCAGTAATTCTTCTTTTAACTGCTCACTTTGTCTATGCTCTTGTTCAATTGAAGTTTATTATATTACGTACATCTGTACTCAACCACGGTGACACATACAAAAATATAATAAAATAATAATAGCACTGACTTAACTCAGTATGATATATATTATATAATAAACTTATAATAATTAAAAATATCGCAGTTTGCGATTAAATCGTCACACTACCGCTCCTCTCCCTAGGCGATTAAGGATTTAGCCATACGATTCGCAACATTCCAGCTCAATACATAGTGATTAGATATCGCTGTCCGTCAACAACTTTCATCAAACGCCTGCGTGTCTCGATGGGTGCCTCGGCTATTCATTCTTTGCTGCCACCTCTGAGTATTTCTGGTGCTTAATGAAGGGCTATTTCAATGGCTTCGCTGGGCAGGGGTAGTAAGTTTTGTTCGATCGGTTGGTGTAGCGCGATCATCATGGACGGAGTTGTTGTTAAGGAAGGCGCCGTACTTGTGGTCGCTGCTGCTCTTTGATGATGAAGATGAGGATGACTTTTGTAGTGATGTGCCGGATCTCTGGGCTTACATAATATTTCGCGCATAAATGTTATAAAAAAAATAGTGGCAGACTTTGTTCAATACTTGAAAATGTCTATAAATAAAGATCAAATAATGGTAACGATTATATGGACTTGTTCAATAGTACTATGCCTTGCTCGAAAACCAAACTGACGGTTTAGGATAACGTTTTGTTTATTTAAAAAAGAGACGAGACGAATAATTTTCAAATATCTTTGACATAACTGAGAGTAGGCTAATGGGCCTGTAGGATGTAATCTGACTTGAGTCCTTTTCTGGTTGTGGGAACATAACAGTTTCAGACATCTTCCAAGAGGATGGGAAGAACCCGACGCGAAACATGGCATTAAATATGCAAAGTAAAATACTGACAGCTGAATTAGGTAGGTTTCTTACCATTCATCCTGTAATATGATCAGGTTTGGATAATTTCCTCATATCTGTACTTTTCATTGTCGATTTTAAAAAAGATAATCGGAATTTCCATTGTAAGTGCTTTACAGCTTTCCACAGGCTTGCAAAAAGTCTTCCCTGAATTCGAGCAATGGAAAATGCCTTACGGTTTTCATGACTATAATGGCAGTCTTACCGCAAGCCCTTTCGCTTGGATGTTTGGAATCATATATTAAAAACCCATTAATTCTAAAGCAGTTTTTTATAGTGAAGTGTGTTTCAGAGACTAAAGTTTGTCAATATCATATGTTAGCAGAAAGAATTCTACTTCCTATTTATGTTGCAAAAGCCCGTTAGCGTTCTAAGACCATATTTATAACTGGTTCATTTTTTGCTAACCAAAACCTGCAGAAGCATGTTTTGGGTTCGCATCATTTTTTGTGTCCGGTGTGTATCACCGCAAACAACGCATACGGAAGGTAGCTTGCAGTAAGTTTTCGTCTGTCCGAATTTCTGGCAGTTAGTATAATGACGGGGACCATTACGTTTCAGAGGCTCTTCCACGGCTATTCTTCTGTTCAAAAGGTATATTTTTTTTATCAGTGACCGTGTTTGAGTACAAACGTACGTCATATTTAATGCAAAACAAATATATTTTTTTTAAGAATTCAATTTAACAGTGAACAGTTACTAATAACAAAGAAATAACGAAAAATAAAAACAATATAATATACTGTGTGTAAAAAAAAACAACAACAAGTAGTGCGTGGTTAAACCGGTTTGAACAATTTATTGTGAGTATATGAGCGCACCAAATATTAATGAAAAAAAATATAAAAGGTAATAACAACAATGCTTATTACTCTTTTACTTACAAAAATGCTAATAATGCAATGAACAATACAAATAATAAAAAAAAAGATGACAGTGCTTTTTTATGCGCCAGGCCAATTGACCGAACGCGTTCTTTATCCGGAAATATAAACTTATCTTCGCAATTAACAACACCAGAAGAAATTACAAGTACCATATCAAAAATAGTACAACAAACCAGGTAATTAAAAAACCCCGTAAAAAAGTGCAAACAGGTATGGATCGTTATTTAACCATAACCAAAAGGAAGGCCAGTCCTAAATCTTCGCAGCAAGAGCGCACTGCTAAACAATATAAAAGCTCCCCAAGTACTGTAATGCCGGTAAGCGAAAACAGATTCTCTGTGCTTGCTACAGCGGATGATGAAGCTGAACCCGCTGTCAAGGAGCAAAAACCTCCGCCGATTTACTTGCGCGAGCAAACAATTAACGAAATTGTTAACATGTTGTCTCAGCTTGGAGGTAAGGAAAGCTTTTATGTAGCTTCTATACGAAGAGGTCAAATTCAAGAAACGAAGATCCAAGCCCACACTGAGAAGAATTATCGCCTAATCGCAACTCGTCTCGATGCAGATAATAACAGCTATTATACGTATTAACCAAAAAGTCTTAAAGGCTTGATTGTCATTATAAAGGGCATTGACAGTTCTGTTCCCACCGAGGAAATAAAAAGTGCCATACAGGTGGAAGGATATGCCGTAAGGTCAGTGCGCAATATTCTAAATAAGAATAAAGTTCCCCAACCTATGCATCGTGTTGAAATCGTATTTAACGCATTTCAGCTTAAATAAAAAAACTCGGTTCATTCTATATATAATTTGCGCTACCTTTTAAACAGAAGGATAACGGTGGAAGAGACTCTAAAACGTAACGGGCACACGAAAACCTACTGCAAGCTACTATCTGTATGCGTTGTTTGCGGTGATGCGCAACGGACTTTGGAATGCATTTCTTCCAAAACAGACCCCAAGGTCAAAAAATGCAGCAACTGTGGTGAAAACCATACAGCAAATTACAGGGGCTGCAAAGTATTTCAATATGTAAAAAATAATGCGAAAGGCGTACATAAACCTAAATATGAGCAATATAAAGCTTCCCAATTTCCTCGGCTTCATGCTGGTTCTATTGCTAGTACACAAGCTACACAGACACACACTAAGCCAAACTTTTCATATGCCCAAACATTGAGAAATGATTTACCTAATGCGAATGCCAAAAGTTCTAATGCGCATAAACATTCATATGCCCACGTCTTAAAAGAGGGTGCTTAGACACCCCTCACCAACAATTCGAGCTCGATCGAGAACTTAACACGGATTATGGTCTGTGGAAAGCTGTAAAGCACTTACAATGTGCCATTGCTTACGACTCTCCACTAAGATTTGAAGACCGTACTTGGGCTAAAAACTCAAGTGAAAAGGCAAATGCGTTTGCAAATCACTTAGAGCAGGTTTTCGCACCGCATGATATAATTAATTCCACTATTCCAATTATTAATGACACCGTGAAAGATCCTAGGAAATTTCGGTTGTCTTCTTTAAAATCGACAATTAAAAATACGGATATTAAGAAAGCACCTTGGAAGATGTCTGAAATTATTATGATCCCGAAACCTGGAAAGGACTCAAGCCAGATTACATCCTACAGGCCAATTAGCCTACTGTCAGTTTTGTCAAAGATATTTGAAAAATTATTCGTCTCGAGTGTAAGTCCTTTTCTAAATGAACAAAACGTTATCCCAGATCATCAGTTTGGTTTTCGAGCAAGGCATAGTACGATTGAACAAGTCCATAGAATCGTTACCATTATTAGATCGGCTTTTGAAAGAAATCAATACTGTTCAGCTTTATTTATAGACATTTCCCAAGTATTTGATAAAGTCTGCAATAACTTTACTAAAATAGCTCGGGTTCTTCCTGAAAACACCCACAAGCTTATAGAAAACTATTTGTCAGATAGAACTTTTAAAGTAAGGTCAAAGGATCAGCTTTCCAGAAATGGGAAAATCACTGCAGGAGTATCTCACGGTAGTGTGCTAGGGCCGCTATTATATATCATCTATACACCAGATATGCCGACAAGCCCACATACATATACATCAAACTTTGCAGACGACATTGCAATTATAAGTGTCAGTAATGATCCAAAGGAAGCATCTGAAAAACTGCAGTCCCATATTCATATGCTAGAAGACTGGCTAAAACAGTGGAGAATAAATCCATCGAAATGTGCTCATGTAACGTTTTCCCTTAGAAGGCAAAATTGTCCAGCAATCACACTAACTAATACCACGGTTCCAGCGGAAACGCACGTTAAATATTTAGGTATCTACCTAGATCGGCGCCTAACTTGGTCCCGTCACATTGAGGCAAAAATAATGTCCATAAAGCTACCAACAAATCAACTAGATTGGCTAATAAATCCTAATTCAACTTTGGCTTTGGAATATAAAGTCCTTTTATACAAATCCGTTATAAAGCCAATGTGGTCATATAGTATTCAGCTGTGGGGTACTGCCTGTGCATCAAACATCCAAAAGTTACAGAGAAGACAGTCTAGGATTTTACGTCTTATCGTATGCGCCTCCTGATACATAAGAAATGAAAATATCCATAGGGATCTAAAAGTTCCCACCATACAGGAAGAAGTTAAAACATTCACGTTCAAATACTTAAACAAACTAGCCGCACATCCCAACACTCTAGCACGCAATTTATTGCAATTTGACGGCCACCAGAGACTAAAAAGAACTGACCCTGGCGAGGCGGCTCTCTCTACACAATAGAAGATAGATTTTTAAGATTTTAATACAAGAAAATTAGTTATTACATTGGTAATAACTAGTAAATAATAATTTAGAAGTAAGATTTGAACACTTATTGTGAATTTCTTTAGTAGAAAGATTCAATAAAATGAAATATAAGTATAAAAAAAGGTATAGAGGATGAACCGGGTTTTTTGGTTTTAGCTGAGATGAGTTAAATACGATTTCAACACGATGCAATGGTTGGGAAACTTTTTTCTTATTTAGAATATTATCCACTGACCCTACGACATAACCTTCCACCTGTATGGCCTTTCTATTTCCTCGGTGGGAACAGAATTGTCAATGCCCTTTATAATGACAATCAAGCCTTTAGCACTTTTTAGTTGATACGTATAATAGCTGTTATTATGTGCATCGAGACGAGTTGCGATTAGGCGATACTTCTTCTCAGTGTGGGCTTGGATATTTGTTTCTTGTATCTGTCCTCTTCGTACAGAAGCCACATAGAAATTTTCTTTACCTACGATTTGGGACGACATATTTACAATGGCATTTGATCTTTGTTCGTGCAAGTAAATAATGTGGGGGTTTTTGTTCCCTTTCACTGGGTTCGGCATGTTTATTATCCGATATTGCAGCTACTTGATAAGAAGCTTTGTTTGGCGGTTCGCTTTTGTTGGGAATACTTAGGACTAGCCTTCCTCCTGGTTATGATTATGTACCGATCCATATCAGTTTGCACGCTTTTAGATACCGTACCTGTTTCTTTTTCTTGGGATTTTATGCGTAGCACCTGTAATGTTTATTTCTTGAGTTCTATTTTTTGAGTTCGTTGTTTCTGTTGCAGATATATTAATATTTGCAGATAATGATCGCGTTCGATCTATTTACCTGGCGGTTAAAAAAGCACCGTCATCTTTTTTTCTTAATTATATTGTTCATTGCATTATAAGCATTTGTATAACTAAAAGAGTAATGAACATTATTATTACCTGCACTGTTCTTTATTGTTTTTTTTACAAACAATATTTGTTATATTTTTTGTTTTATTATTTCTTTGTTCACTGTTTCTCTGCACTTGTTCAATTCAATTCTTAAAGAAAATTATTATGCGCTTAATATGACTTACGTATACACTTTCTTGAACTTCAGCTAAAAGTTTCTCGTTGTTGGCTTTCGAATTTTCTTCAACTTTAGCAACTTTGTCCATCAGAACCGCTAATAGTGAATTAAAATATATATTGCTCGTCAACGCACTAGTACATATCTCCATTTTTTCTTTTTCCTCGAAATTGTAAGATCCGATGTCTCGCCGCTTGAACTAATCTATTAGCCTTCTCTGAAGTTTTGCTATAATACCAGCTGTCAGAATATTTAACTTACTCAGTTGCTTTTTTAGCTACTCCACTCGAACTTCATTATCATTTTTTTATTTCAATTCTGACACCAATTGTTACGTTTTAACTTTGGTAAAACGTGTTTATTTATCGCAAGTTCTTTTAATTATAAAGTCAGTGAGTGCCACAAGTATTTATACTACTCAATTCCTACAAGCAAGAATACTTATTCGCACTTGTTATCGTAACAGTATGTACAATACCATCCCATATCTAAGCAAGTTGCTAGCTTGGTAATATTATTCGTATAATCCTTTGCCATAGTAAAAAGTTAAAAAAATTGTCAAGCTAGCAAGTTGCCTAGAAATGGCGGTGTACATATAAAGAACTTGGTTCTCATTTTGATCTCAGTACTTTTAATGGCAGAAACATAACTAATGCGTTAGCATAACTAATGCGTTAAAACTAATAATTTAAACAATAAAATTGATCAAGTGCAATGGCTCAGTTAGGAAAAAACCAAAATAAATAAAAACAAAATTAAACAACTACATATTGTGTTTTGAAAACAATAACAAATACTGCATGATTATTTAAACCGGTTAAAAAATTCCACTGGTAGTGCATGAGTGTATCAAAGATTCATGACAAAAATATAAATGTGAATGACAACAATGCTTATTACCTTTTCAGCTATGCAAAAGCTAATAATGCAATAAACAAGGTAAATAAAAACAAAGATGCCAGAGCTTTTTTAACAGCCAGGTCAATTAACCGAATGCGTTTATTATCCGCAAATAGAATCAAATCTTCACTGATAATAACAACGCATAAATAAAATAATATTAAGCAAATAATCGAGGTAGGTGATATACCTTAAACTGGGCAATCCAATGCAAGAATTGCAAACAGGTATAGATACATAGATACATAACCATATCCAAAAATAAGGCCAGAGCTAAGTCTTTGTTGAATTATTCTAAAAAACACAAGCAAACCAGTTGGCGATCAGTAAAAAACTAAAGAATTTTATTCGCATTATAAGTAACAAAAGTACATATAAATTACAGTTAGAATTCAGTAAGAAAAAACGTAAACTGCTGCATACATATTTATGCATAGCAATATATATGTACTGTACATAATATAAAAGAGAGCGTATATATGTATATATATATACATTATGCACAACTTAAGCAATACAGTGGAATGATGTTGATAAAAGTTTAAACAAATATTTCCAACAGTCTTCACAAGACGATCGCATAGCGAAGCAATATAAAAGTTATCAAGTAACTGCGAAATTGGTATGAGAAAATGATGTTCAACCCGCGGTTAGGGAACAAAACCCTCCACCAATCTACTTGCGTGAGCAAACATCTAATGCCATTGTAAACATTGCTGTCCCAACTCGTAGGAAAGGACGTGGCCTCCATTCGTCAGGACAAGTCCAAGAAACATATATCCAAGCACATACAGAATAAAATGATCGGTTCATCGCAAGTCGAATTGAATCAGAAAGCAAAAGCTATTATAAGTATCAGTTAAAAAGTGCTAAAGATTGGAATATTGTTGTAAAGGGCATTGACAGTTCCGTTACCACTGATGAAATAAAAAGTGCCATAGGAGCGGAAGGTTACGTCGTAAGTTCAGTGTGCACAATCTCCTAAACAAGAATAAAGTAGCTCAACTCATACATTGAGTTTAGCTTTTTTTAATGCAACTCAGATCGAATCTGAAAGCTCCGTCCACCCAATTTACAACTTACGATACCAATTTAAGAAAAGAATAACGGTAGAAGAGCCACTAAAGCGAAATGGTCCCCGTCAGTGCAGCAACAAACTTACACAACCTTACTGCAAACTATCATCAGTATGCGTTGTTTGCGGGGACACCCACCGAACTTAGGAGTGCACTTTTTCCAAAACTAATCCCAAGTTAAAAAAAATGCAGCAATTGCGGCGAAAACCACAATGTAAATTATAAAGGCTGCAAAGTCTTCCGACACGTAAAAAAATCAAAAATCGTACGCAAACCAGAATATAACCGATCCCCAATTTCTTAGGCTTCGTACATAACCCAGTGACGCACCACTAACGAAATTACTCATATGTCCAAGCTCTGAAAAATGATGCACACTTAGCTTATCGTGATGCGAAAATTCAGTTCGCGCAAAAACATACTTCATCCAGATCATACAATAGGGGTCCACAAAGTTCAATCAAACACCTAACACGAACAATGAACAAGTTAATGACAACAATGCTGGGTATGTTTCAAGAAGTGACGAGTACCGACAACAAGCTTCTGCAAGTTTTGCTTAGCAAAGTAAAAGAACCAGTTGAGGGAAACAGCTATACAATTCAGTTAAAATAAATAAGCTAGACGTCGTATATGGAGGTAAGCCCACCTATTGGTCAACAGGCTTTAATATTATTTGCGATTGTAAAAAATAATAGACGTGATAATTTTTTTCCCAGTTTGTCCTACGTCCTACGAGAGAAGAAATTTACCTAATTACCCAGTGAGAATTTTATTATGACTGAAATATGTATGATCCGTAAACCAGGTAAAGACCTTCCTCAGATTACGTCATACAGGCTCATTAGCCTACTGCCAATTTTATCAAAGTTGTTTGAAAAATTATTGTCACCCGTGTTAGATTTGCATTTGAAAACTAGCAATATGGTTCAGCATTATTTATTGACATTTCCCAGGCGTTTGATAAAGTCTGGCATGATGGGCTACTTACGAAAATAACTGACGTACTCCCTGGAAAATCTCACAAGCTTCTGAAGAGCTATCTGCCGGATGGAACAGTTAAGTTAATATCAAAGGTCAATTTCCTAAGAAAGGGAAAACCTCAAGGTATTATACTAGGGCCGGCATTATACATCGTTTATATAGCGGATATGCCAACAATCCCAAATACGTATGTATATGTCAACGTTTGCAAATGACACTGTATTTATAAATGTTAACACAGACCCGAAAGTTTATTCTTTTTTACCCAGTGTCACGCAAACACTTGTTAATAAACGCAAAAATGGCTAACAAGTTAACCCCAGACACGCTGCACCAAAAAAAAAAAATGCCGGAAATCCAAGTAAAATTCCAATGATTTGCAATTTTTTTGTGAGAAATTTGCAAAAAGTTTCCTTATGCAAATCGGTTTCAAAGCGGGGTCACCAATTTGGTGATTTGTGTTATTCAACCAATAAAAAAAGGAATCGATTAGGATATCAAATATTTATTAAGACAAAACTCAAATTTATTTAAATACAAACTATAGTTGAGTTAAACGATCTTAGACGCGTTGTGTCGCAAAAAAAGGAAAAAAGGAGAATTTTTTGCTCGTGTTCTAGTGCTAAACAAAAAACATTTTTTAGCACCCGGGTAGTTGGTGCGTTGAGTAGCCGGTATCACAACGGTGGTGCCACATATATATATATACAGTTTTTATATTTGTCTATGAAACTTCGGAACTTTCTACAAATATGGGAAAATATTTACAGCTTTTGATTTTTAGATTTAAAACATTTCTTTGTATTATGACAAACTCTTTTTCATATTTTATTTATAGTTAATTAAAGTTTTTATAACATAAAATATTTCCTGATGATGCTACACAAACACGTAGCAAAATATCGAATATAGTTACGGTGACCATCCGTCCTTTTTTTAAGAGGACAGTCCTTTTTTTGGCACTATGTGCTTTAAAATTAAAAAACAATAATTCGTACTTTATTTAATTGAATTGTCCTTTTTTGTCTCTAATTTTGTTTCTTCATTTTCCAAAATTATAATTTGTATTTTCCCAAAATCTCTAAACTTTAAATTCAATACAATGGAAAATTATAAACAACCAAACTTCAAATATCTGGCAATATTGAAAAAGGTATGTTTAATGTGTCGAATTGTATAGCTGGTTTAAATCGGTACTTCACAAGTTAATGGAATGTTCCTTATGCTACATTTACACCTACTCATAATCTAGTAGATGTCAGCTCAAATCTCGAAGAAAATCTCTGCCGTTTACACCACAGCTTTTTGACGCATTATTGGATTTCATTTTCATAACAAAACAGCTGACTGAAGAAAGAATAAAAAATTGGCTCTAAACTTAAATAAATTCGCACTACAATTGTTTTTATACACATAATTACATATGTAATAGTACTTACACTTTATTTATTATTGTTTTATCCATTTTGAAACCACTTATTTTAAACTTTTATTATTTTTTAATGTTGCTGCAAACATTTTCTTTCTACTGCGCTTTTTTTTGGTACAAATGTCAAAATTTTCTTATTCAGCGCTGTATATTTCAGTACATTTGCAAAAAATACATAGTTGCATCATTCAGTATTGCAAGATTTTGAGAGATTTTGCCAAAATCTAGTTCGTAAGTAGATTTTGTTTTGTATGGATAATCTGGTAGAAATGAACTAGATTTCGCTCAAAATCTCATAAGTACCAGATTTTGCGTAGGTGTAAATGTAGTATTGTTTTGCTTTGATGCTAAGCGTTTTTCAAGGAAAAAAGTATACATTTTTAAAGTATACAAAGTGAGAAAGTGTGTTAAAATAGTGCGATTAAAAACCAAAATATGATAATATATGTAAATTAAATAACTTTACAAAAAGATAGTTGCAGCAGAGCACCAACAGAATAGATGGATATGCAATAACTTGTTATTATTGCGGTAAGTTTTTTTGCATTGTTCATTTAAATGCATATATGTATATACATATATACGTACATAAACACCCAATATTTACGATAATGTTTTTTTAATAGTAAACTGAAGGCAAAATTTCCATTCATACTTAAAACCGTAAGTGACCATGATGTAAGGTGTGGAATATGTGCAGCCCATTTTTCCATAGCAAATGGTGGCGCTTCTAATATAAAACAATATTTAGATGCTACAAAACATAAAAATGCAGTTATCACCAGCAGGTCGGGTCGCCAAATAACAAAGCTTTTTAGAACTGTTAATTTTAATGAGAAGGAAAAAGAATTATCCGTTGTCGAAGGTACTTGGGCTTATCATTCAGTGCAACATAATTATTCGTTTCGCTGAAATGATTGTACTTCAAAATTAATTAAATCTTGCTTTGAGCAAAAATATGCCTGTGCTCGAACAAAATGTGAATCTATTATCAAAAATATTTCCAAACCTCTCTCATGACTTATTTGAAGCCAGCTGCATTACATTTTGTTTAGATTATTCCAACCACGGATCTATTAAACTATGCCAAATGCTAGTACGATATTTGCTACCAAATAAAGGAATTATGGTTAAAATTCTAGCTGTTATTGAGCTTCAAGCAGAAAACTCTGATGTTATTTACAAAAAGTCTGCAAGAAACATTAGACAATTTTGAAATGACTAGTAAAGTGGTAGCATTTTGTGGTGACAATACTAATTGCAATTTTGGAGGTGCAGCAAAAAATGGACGAAATAATATATTTCATAAAATCATTCATATCTTCAACAATTGTATTCAAACTGCTGCCGATTCCCTACCAGTTGATATGGAAGTGATAATTGTCAAAATTTACTCTTTCTTTTACATTTACACAATAAGAGTAGAAAAACTTAAGGAGATTTGTAAAGATGTTGACGTTGAATATAAAAAATTATGGGGTCATAGCAAAACACGCTGGTTGACATTAATGTCAGCTTTAGAGCGAATTCTACAATTGTTCATGTCATTAAAAGAATATTTCTCCTATTGTTTGCACATAGCCAAGCTTTTATATTCCATAAATATATTTGTCGTCTGACTTTAAAGGACTTACAATTCAAATTAAGAGCACGCAAAGAAGAAGTGTTTTTACCATTGGTTAATAAAAATAAACGTGCTATACTAGAGTTGGACGGTTAAATTGATGGATTTCAGTTTAAGGAAAGAGTTAGTAATTTTTATGGCCTCCGTATTGACTATTTAAATCATTGGGATGCAGCATTTAGAAACATGGAACATTTTGATGGGGTTGTTTTGAATAGAAAGCCATGCTGGTAGTTTATTGAAAAAGTTTAGCCCAGATAAATGAGTTAAGACATGATTTTAAAATTAATAATGATGAACTATTTGCCGAAGTAGCTTGTGTTAAAAATTATGCAGATGCAGAAAAAATTGAGAAGTGAAGAAAAGAGGACATATTATTGAATCAAGAATGGGTGGAAATTTTTAGCCATTTCAATGAAAAAAATATTGGGTGTAAAAATATATTGTAGCTTGTAGAATTTGGTTTGTATCTACCAGCTTCTAATGCGCCAACAGATAGAATGTTTTCAATTGCAAATAATTTTTGGACACCGGAAAAGACCCAACTAAAAGTGAGTTCTTTAGAATCACTTTAAATAACAAAATGCAATTTTCAACTGGACTGCGCAGAATTCAAATTGTTTTTATTCAACAGCGATAAAAAAAATACATTCCGCAGAAAAATACCAATAAATGTTTAAGGATTTTTTAATTGCTTTTATTTATTTTTCATTATTAAATATTTTGTTTTAAAGCCGTGTGAACTTCTATTCCTATGTTATTTCTATTATAAACATTAAAAAAAATACATTACTACTTGTCCAAGTGACTAATATTACATTGTTGGAATTATATTATTATTTTATATGATATAAAATAAACTTAATACCAAAAAATTTTTATTTCATTTTGAATGTCCTTTTTTTTCGTTGGAAAATATGGTCAGCGTAAATATAGTATAAAAAATAATATTTTATAAAATGGATTTTATAAAAGACTTACCCCCATCATCATAGACAAAAATAAAGTATACTTTAAGAGAACTAAAGTCGACTTTACTTACGAGTCAACTTTATGTCTTTCATAGAGAAGTTAAAATATACTTTTAACGTTGAAGTCGACTTTAAATATAAAACTAGCTGTAGCTGTTTTTAACTCACTTAACAACAATATCAGCTGTACGAAGTGCATGTACTTCAAATGTAGTCGACTGTATTGGTCTTAGGAATATGATACGAGCTCAAAACTTTACATCTACTGCATGAAGAACACGTCGAGTTTGACAGAGAGGTTGTTTTTATGAATTGAATTTGATGTGTACCTAACAATTCAAACTAGTTTCATATTTTTTTTTAATATTCTTTCGTAGTATGTATGTAATATATTAAATTTTAAACTTTATTTGATGACTTTTGGATTTTGGTATAATTTTTAAAACAAGATATTTATATTATTTCTTTTATAAATTGCTTATTATTGATCTCTTACTTTTAAGATATTTCTATCAGTTACAAGTACCTTAAAGGCGCATTAAAATATATTTAAGTGTTTTATTTTTAAGTGAAATCGAATTTTATTTTTCATAACAAACACATTGTCAAACACATTCATGTTCAACAGTGATCGTGTTTGAGTACAGACGTACGTCATATCGAACGCATAACAAATATCTATGTATATATTTTTTTAAGTATTCAATTGAACAGTGAACAGTTAGTAATAACAAAGAAATAAAGAACAAAAAATAACAACAATATAATATATTGTGTGTAAAAAAAAACAATAACAAATAGTGCATGGTTAAACCGGTTTGAACAATTGATAGTGAGTGTATAAGCGCACCAAATATTAATGAAAAAAATATAAAAGGTAATAACAACAATGCTTATTACTCTTTTTCTTACACAAATGCTAATAATAATGCAATGAACAATACAAATAATAAAAAAAAAGATGACAGTGCTTTTTTAAGCGCCAGGCCAATTGACCGAACGCGTTCTTTATCCGGAAATATAAACTTATCTTCGCAAATAACAACACCAGAAGAAATTACAATTCAAACAAAAAACAATTCAGGTACCATATCAAAAATAGTGCAACAAACAAACGAAACAGGTAATTTGAAAAATCCCGTAAAAAAAGTGCAAACAGGTATGGATCGTTATATAACCATAACCAAAAGGAAGGCCAGTCCTAAGTCTTCGCAGCAAGAGCGCATTGCTAAACAATATAAAAGCTCCCAAAGTACTGTAATGCCGGTAAGCGAAAATAGATTCTCTGTACTTGCTACAGCGGATGATGAAGCTGAACCCGCTGTCAGGGAACAAAAACCTCCCCCGATTTACTTGCGCGAACAAACATCTAACGAAATTGTTAACATGTTGTCTCAGCTTGTAGGTAAGGAAAGCTTTTATGTAGCTTCTATACGAAAAGGTCAAATTCAAGAAACAAAGATCCAAGCGCACATTGAGAAGAATTACCGCCTAATCGCAAATTGCCTCGATGCAGATAATAAGAGCTATTATACGTATCAACTCAAAAGTGCTAAAGGTTTGATTGTCATTGTAAAGGGCATTGACGGTTCTGTTCCCACTGGTGAAATAAAAAGTGGAAGGCTATGTCGTAAGGTCAGTGCACAATATTCTAAATAAGAATAAAGTTCCCCAACCTATGCATCGTGTTGAAATCGTATTTAACGCATCGCAACTTAAATCAAAAAACTCGGTTCATCCAATATATAATTTGCGCTACCTTTTGAACAGAAGAATAACGGTGGAAGAGCCTCTAAAACGTAGCGGTCCCCGTCAGTGTACTAATTGTCAGGAATTCGGACACACGAAAACCTACTGCAAGCTACCATCCGTATGCGTTGTTTGCGGTGATGCGCACCGGACTTTGGAACGCACTTCTTCCAAAACAGACCCCAAGGTAAAAAAATGCAGCAACTGTGGTGAAAACCACACCGCAAATTACAGGGGCTGCAAAGTCTTTCAACATGTAAAAAATAATTCGAAGATCGTACACAAACCTGATTATGAGCAATATAAAGCTTCCCAATTTCCTCGGCTTCATGCTGGTTCTGTTGCTAGTACACAAGCTACACAGCCACACACTAAGCCAAACTTTTCATATGCCCAAACATTGAGAAATGATTTACCTAATGCGAATGCCAAAAGTTCTAATGCGCATAAACATTCATATACCCACATCTTAAAAGAGGGTGCTCAGACACCCCTCACTACCAATTCGAGCTCCATCGATAATTTAATACAAACAATGAATAATTTCATGACAACTATGCAGGGTATGTTTCAGGAAATGATGCGAACCCAAAACATGCTTCTGCAAGTTCTGCTGAGCAAAAAATGAACCAGTTAAAAATATGCTTCTGGAACGCTAACGGGCTATCCCAACATAAATATGAAGTAGAACACTTCCTGCTAGCACATGATATAGACATACTATTAGTCTCGGAAACACACTTCACTATAAAAAACTGCTTTAGAATTGATGGGTTTTTTATATATTACACAAAACACCAAGCGAAAGGGCATGTGGTGGGACTACCATTATAGGCATTTTCCATTGCCTGAATTCAACCAAGACTTTTTGCAAGCCGCGACTATAAATCTTACTGATTTTAAAATTGTAGTCTCGTCAGTGTATTGGCTAGGCATAAAATCGAACACCATAAATTTATTGCCGCTGGTGATTACAATGCAAAGCACACATATTGGGGATCCAGACTCCTTAGTCCTAGAGGTAGGCAGTTGTATTATACAGTTCAAGCAAACAAGCTGGACGTCGTATCTGCCGGTAAACCCACATATTGGCCCACAGATTTTAATAAGTTGCCAGACCTTATAGATTTTCCTATAGTAAAAAACATCAAACGTGACCAACTGTTAGTTAGTTCATCCTATGACCTATCTTCTGATCATTCACCTACAATTGTTATTTTACACGACAGTTTTGCCACTGCACCTAAAACCCTTAGTTTCTACCCGAACAGAAACACGAATTAGTTAAAATATAAAATGTATGTGAGCTCTCACTTACCTTTGAATATCCCACTGAGAAATCCAGCTGATATTCAAGCAGCTGTAGACCATTTTACAGATGTCGTGACTGCCGGAGCCATAGCTGCAACGCCAACAAAGCCATCAGCTAAAATAATATCGCACCAGGCAACAGCAGATATTCAGATGCTCGTCATTGAGAAAAGAAGACTAAGAAGACAATGGCAAAATAGTCGTTCTCCACACATAAAAATCCAAATGAACTTATGCCAAAAAAATTTATGCAGTAAATTGCGACAGAAGCATGAATTCGCTATCGACAACTTTCTAAAAAACTTGGATCCAATGAAAAACACGGATTATAATCTGTGGAAAGCTGTAAAGCACTTACAATATCCTATTGCTTACGAATCCCCACTAAGACTTGAAGACTAAAAACTCAAGTGAAAAGGCAAATGCGTTCGCAAATCACTTAGAGAAGGTTTTTGCACCACATGATATAAGTAATTCCACTATTCCAATTATTAGTGACACCGTAAATGATCCTATGAAATTTCGGTTGTCTTCTTTAAAATCGACAATTAAAAATACGGATATGAAGAAATCACCTGGACCTGATCGTATAACAGGATCAATGATAAGAAACTTACCTGATTCATCTGTAAGAATTTTACTTTACATATTTAATGCCATGTTGCGCGTCGGCTTCTTCCCATGCTCTTGGAAGATGTCTGAAATTGTTATGATCCCGAAACCTGGAAAGGACTCAAGCCAGATTACATCTTACAGGCCAATTAGCCTACTGTCAGTTTTGTCAAAAATATTTGAAAAATTATTCGTCTCGAGTGTAACTCCTTTCCTAAATGAATGATGATCCCAGATCATCAGTTTGGTTTTCGAGCAAGGCATAGTACGATTGAACAAGTCCATAGAATCGTTACTATTATTAGATCGGTTTTTGAAAGAAAGCAATACTGTTCAGCTTTATTTATAGACATTTCCCAAGCATTTTATAAAGTCTGCCATGATGGGCTACTTACTAAAATAGTTCGGGTTCTACCTGAAAGCACACACAAGCTTATACAAAGCTATTTGTCCGATAGAACTTTTAAAGTGAGGTCAACGGAGCAACTTTCAAGATGTGGGAAAATCAGTGCAGGAGTACCTCAAGGTAGTGTGCTAGGGCCGCTATTATATATCATCTATACAGCGGATATGCCGACAAGCCCACATACATATACATCAACCTTTGCAGACAACACTGCAATTATAAGTGTAAGTAATGATCCGAAGGATGCATCTGAAAAGTTGCAGTCCCATATCCATAAGCTAGAAGACTGGCTAAAACAGTGGAGAATAAAGGTAAATCCATCAAAATGTGCTCATGTAACGTTTTCCCTTAGAAGGCATAATTGTCCACCAATCACAATAACTAATACGACGGTTCCAGCGGAAACGCACGTCAAATATTTAGGTATCCACCTAGATCGGCGCCTAACTTAGACCCGTCACATTGAGGCAAAAATAACGTCCATAAAGCTTCGAACAAATCAACTGCATTGGCTAATAAGTCCTAACTCAACTTTGGCTTTGGAATATTAAGTCCTATTATACAAATCCCTTATAAAGCCAATATGGTCATATGGTATTCAGCTGTGGGGTACTGCCTGTGCATCAAACATCCAGAAGTTACAGAGAAGACAATCTAGGATTTTACGTCATATCGTATGCGCCCCCTGGTACATAAGAAATGAAAACATACATAGGGATCTCAAAGTTCCCACTATCCACGAAGAAGTTAAAACATACACGTCCAAATACGTGAACAAACTAGTCGCACATCCCAACACTCTAGCATGCAATTTATTGCAATTTGATGGCCACCAGAGACTAAAAAGAACTGACACATTGAGCCTTGTGAGGCGGCTCTCTCTACACAATAGAAGATAGATTTTTAAGATTTGAATACAAAAAATTAGTTATTACGTTGGTACTAACTAGTAAATAATAATTTAGAAATAAGATTTGAATACTTATTGTGAATTTCTTTTAATAGAAAGATTCAAAAAAAAAAACATTGTCTGGTAGCAAAAAGATAATTATATCGTATATTATAATGAAGTATATACGTTTTAAGATGTTTTATACAGTTTTAGCTGTCTTGTTATATACAATAAATAAAAAGTTTAAAATCTATTTTATAAACATACATTCATTGTTTTCATTTTAGAATGTTAATTGATATTCCTGTATATGTATGTATGAAATAGATTTGGTTTTACAAGAATTAAAAAAAATTTTTTGTCTTCATATAAAAGCTAGTGTAAAAAAAATGTTATGAACTAATTTGCTTTAATCCTGGGGGGTTATTATGTAATTCGATTCGAAACGAAAAGACATTCGAACAGAATTTCCGATAAGGAAACAAAATTGTATTATGTAGTACGTTCGAAAGGTCAGCATAGTTGTATTTCAAATTTTGAGGGAAAAAGTATATAAAAACTTGGCAGAACTATGCATTATTTTGTAGAAATGTCAAAATTGTTTTGGGAAAAATTAAGTTATAATTTAAATTATATGAAATACTTAAAATAAAAAGAATAGTTAAAAATGGATTGCGTTTTGTTGTTGGAAAGTGATGAAGAAGATCATACTCCAGAGAGAGTTCGAAGAAAGTTTATACGAGGTGCATCGAATATTATGAATCTCAATAAAATTCGTAAGTAAATTATTTTATTTCTAAGGTTTTATTAAATACTGAAATATTACTTGCAGGTTCATAAAAAACTTTCGGCTTAATAAAAGCTCATTTATGTATGTACTGAACTCCATCAAAGGTAAATTAAAAGTACCCCAAAGATCTAGTACCATCCCTCCAATGTTAAAATTTCTCTCACAAGGTAGTTATCAACATCAGATTGGCCAAGGCGTTTTATTGGGAATGTCTCAGTCCTATCTGTTGTGCCGGCACTTTATTTTAATGTGCTGCTAATAGTCTGCCCATACCTTTGAACACGTAATACGTAAGTAAAAAGGTTTAATTTGAGTTACATAATACATATCTTTTTCCACTTTTCAATGCCATGTGAAGGTGGACCTACAGCGTTTAAATCTTGAGATAGCCTTTGCCACAGTTCCCTTGATTTACTTTTATCATTTGAAACATTTAAGTGTCCTTTTGCCAAATCCGGATTCAATGTCATAAATTCCACCATTGTTTCATATTATCTTGGTTTTGTGTACATATATACTTTTTTTAGGTATTTTCCTTAATTTTCAAAAACGAATTAATTAATTAAACTTTCTATTACTAAAGTAAATGTACATACATATATACTTATATTTTAACGTTTTTACATTTAATGTGTTATATATAAAATTATTTCCGCAATCAAAATGGCATTCGAATGAAATAAAAACGTTAATAACAGTTTTGACACTTGCTTTGGTATTACATAGTCGCACTTCCGATGGGATTTTTTGGCTTTTCGAAAGGGGGTAAACAAAATCCCATAACATTTTTTTTACGAACGTTCGAAAATAAATATCCGAAAATCGTACTACATAATGTAATTTTTACGAATTGGTATTTTTTTCGATTCGAATCTATTTACATAATAACCCCCCTGGGTTTTTACACATTCCTTTACCTGAAAAAAAATACACATGCATCAATGTTTAAAAAGCACATGTACTCCTTAAAAACCAACAGGGAAAATAAAATCTAATTGCAACCACAACGAATTATTTGTTATGAATGTACATACAAATATATATATATATGCACATATTTATCGTTATAATTGTCATCATCTGCTTACTGGACTATTTTCAGTTTCGCCATGTACGTAATTACATATGTGTGTAAATACTGTGCATATATAGGGTGTCCACCGGGAAAGTGTACTACTTTGTTTTGCCGCCATTTTGGTAAACATTGGTGTTGACAGTTCAAATTTGGCAGTCGTGAAGTAGAGACGTGGTAAATTTATTATGGAAAAATATTCGGTAAACCAACGTGTTTTAATCGTTAAAACATTTTATCAAAATCAATCATCGATTACTGTGACGATGCCAACGTGCCAACAAAACACACTATTTATCGTGTAGTGAATGATTTCGAAGAGAAAGAAACTGTTGCTGATAGGCCCAAGCATGGACTACAACGTACTGCAAGATCGGCTGAAAACATTACTGCTGTTCAAGAAAGCATTCAAAACAATCCATCAACCTCAATTTGACAATACTAAACAGAATAGTCGGTTCTGGGCAATGAAAAACCCTTAAATTATTCATGAGTCACCTTTGCATCCATTGAAAGTGACAGTCTGGTGTGCAATTTGGTCAAGAGGAATCATTGGACCTCTTTGAAACTGAAAACGGCGCAACGGTAACTGGCAATGGGGAACGATATCGTGATTTGATTGAAAACTTTTTAACGCCACAACTGCATACTTTGGGCTTGACTAACATGTGGTTTCAACAAGACTGTGCCACATCGCATACAGCCAGGATTACAATGGAATTACTGCGAGAACTCTTTCCACGACAAGTTATTTAAATTGGACTCCACGGTCGTCTGATTTTACTGCTCCGGGCTTTTTGTGGGGATATTCTGAAAAGCAAGGTTAATAAAACAAACCGGAAACGCTAGAGCAACTCAAACAAAATATTCGTGATAAAATTATTGAAATACCGCGTGAAATGTGTGAGAATGCAATGAAAAATGTGTTCAAAAGGGCTCGCATTTGTGAGGCTAACAGAGGTGGACATCTATCTGATATTGTATTCCATACATAATGGCCGACATTAAATAAAACATTTACCAATATACGATCCATTCTCTTTCATTTAATCAAAAATTATAAACAAACAAATTAGTATACCTTCCTAGCGGACACCCTGTACTATAATTGTATCACAAATTTTTATGTTCCTATTTTTGTATGAACATTTTTTAGGAACGTATTTGTCTGCTACTACTTTCATGTTAGTATTTGAGAAACAATCCTTTAGTTCTCTTCACTGCTTGTTTTCTGAGGAAAATGAATGGTATGTACTGTATTTAAAAATTAGAAGAACTTCACGTGATTGGTTACGAATTCCAATATTATATATATATATATTATATATAGATATATATATATATATATATATATATGTATATATGTATTATATAATTTTTGCAGAGCGATTTCACTATACCCATGTTGTTCACTAAATCAAGGTCGATTTTTTTTTTTAAACTAATTTATTTCGTTTAAATGAATTTAAATTTTATTTATTGAAAGTATGTTCAATGTAAACTTTCTGGTGTTCACTCTAACGAGGTATTCATAGCATCGGGGGTTCACTCCACCCAGACAGCACGGTATATATATATAACTATATATATACATATATATATATATATATATATATACTTTATTATCTTATATATATATAATTTATTATCTTATTTTACCTTTTATCTTTGCCTTTTCAAATAAAATGTGTTGTTGTGTAACGTCCTCAGAACTTCTTTGTCGAAATGATCTCGCATACAGCTCATACAACATAAGCCGAGTTAAATTTGCGTTATTTGAATACTGCATCAAGAGAATAATATATTATTAAGTATGTATATTTTATATTAGAAAATAAAACAATTTAATTTTAACTAATATGAGGATTTGTTTAGAAAACAGAAAAATATACTTTTGTGTTATGAGGTCCACCGTTGTTTAATGGAGGCATACTCGTACACAAACGCATTTAAATGCATAATACTATTTTCAAATTGTGTGTTGCAGTAAATGCTAGTAAGACTTTTACTATTGTGCTGTTGAAAGTAGTAAATGTGTAGAGAAATTGTATCTTTTCATGTTCAAAATTAAAATGTCCTGCATTCGCTGATTTGTAATTATTTATAGGTCGCCCAGGAGGAATATTTTCTGAATAATGGTATTACAAGGAGGTGATTCTAGAATAAATATAATTTTGCAAGAATTTTCTTTTAGAGCCCTTTATTATTTTCAATAAATTGATGTAATTATTCTTTAAACAAATAGATTTATTTTATAGAGAGTCTACCTCTTTTAATTATTTAAACTTCCTGCCGTATAATAAGAATATAATTTTAATTTAAGTTGTAGAATAAGTCATTCTGAGTTATAAAAGCAAATATAAAGTTATTTTTATTGTTCTTGCCGTCCACATCTTTACAACATCTTTTTAACATAGCGTTCAGGTATCGCTCAATTAGCTGCTTGCACAATAATAATGGCTAGTCAAGATCGCTGCTGTTCATGGTCGCTTCATGTTCAAACAAAGTTGTACGAACAATAGTTCGCAAAACTGTCATGCCATTAGACAACCAAAAACACAGAGGTATGAAATATATATGTGCGTGTGCGCTCGTCTGTAAACACCCGTCATAAGCTATGCTAAAAGCATCAATACAATCTCGATGAGAGACAAACAATTATGCTGAAACTGAACGTGAACATCTATACGGTTTCTCCAAACAGAAGGCCACGAACAAATTTTCTCTCCTTATTTTGGAGAGGCTCTCTCAATGTGCGAACATATTTATGGTTAGTCAAGACGTAGGTAAGTTACATATATATTAATGAGCTGCCAGAGCTTATTGATTTTGATGTTATTAATTATTTTATACGTGACCAACTATTAGTCGGTTCATCCTATGAACTATCTTCTGACTATTCACAACAATCATTACGGCACACAAGAGTTTTTCTATTCTTTCCAAACAAGTATACGAATATGTTGATATATAAAATGTATGTGAGCTCTCACTTAACTCAGAATAGCCCTCTGAGAAGCTCACATAACATAAATAATCGATCACATAAAATAAATGTATACCAACTATCGCCTGATATGCAGATTTAGTTAGGGGAAAGAGAAGGCTCAGAAAGCAATTACAATATCATCACTCCTGCTACAAAATCCCAACTGAACTTATGTTAAAAAACTTTGCGTACCAACCTGAGGTAGAAAACCGAGTCCGTTATCAAGAGCCTTTTAAAAAATTGCATCCACCAAAAAAATTAAATTTGTGATATTGCCTACGAATCACCACTAAGACTGGAAAGCCTACATGTTGTGAGTATGCTTTTTCCATGCTCTTGGAAAATGTTTGAAATTGTCATGACACCTTAGCCGGAAATGCATCAAGTCAGATTCCTACAGGCTTATTGGCCTACCTTCCATTTTATCTAAGTTATTTGCAAAATGTTTCGTATCGAACTTAAAACCTTTTATTAATGATTAAGACATCATCCCGGATCGTCAGTTTGCTTCTTGAGCAAGACATATAATTGTCACCGTTATTAGAACGGCTGTGAAAATAAGCAATATTGTTTTTAACTTTAATTTTTTTTTTTTGCCATTCCGAAATTAATTATTTATTTATTTTTGTTACTTATATATATTTGCCTTTCATTAATTATTTATTTAAGTTACTTTGAATTGTACATATAACAACCTTTATATAATAATATCAGTATACAAATTGTATTAGTTTATTGTTGTTCTCAGTGGAGGACAACAAATAATTGTATCTTATTATATCAAATTTACTTATTATCCTTAAATGGATAGATTGTAAATAAAAATTGTGAAAAAAATTTTTTTTTTTATTTTATTGAATCTTTTCTTTTACAATAAGTATTCAAATCGTATATCTATAATATTACTCATTAATTGTAAGGAAAAATGACACCGAAGATGGCATATAGCCGAAACCAGTTTGTCTCCAAACCAAACTTGGCAAGGGGTAAGGGAAATTCGTTTCACAAATCTACATTAAAACACTTGTCAGAATATCAAATTAGGAAGCAATGTAATCCCGCTTTTACTGTTTTCAAATTCTAATAAACTATCTACGATTGGGATTGCCGACTCGCCAGGATCAATGTGTCTATTTTTTCAGTCTCTGATGCCCAAGTAATTGGAGTAAGTCGCGTGCTAGGGTGTTGGGATGAACCACTCACTAGCTTGTTTACGTAATTGCACGAGAATGTTTTCGCTTCTTCTGGGATAGTGTATTTTAATTTCTTATATATATACTAAGGGACGCATACGATATCTTAGACTGTCTTCTTTGTGGCTTCTGGATGTTTGATGCACAAGCAGTACCCCACAGCTGAATATCGTATGACCATATTGGCTTTATAACGGATTTGTATAAAAGGACTTTATAGTCCAAAGCTAAAGTTGAGTTAGGACTTATTAGCCAATGCAGTTGATTTGTTCGAAGCTTTATGGATAGGAATTTTGCCTCAATGTGACGGGACCAAGTTAGGCGCCGATCTAGGTGGATACCTAAATATTTAACTTGCAGTTTCCGCTGGAACGGTGGTATTAATTATTGTTATTGGTGGATAATTTTGCCTTCTAAGGGAAAACGTTACATGAACACATTTCTATGGATTTACCTTTATTCTCCACTGTTTTAGCCAGTCTTCTAGCTTATGAATATGGTACTGCAGTTTTTCAGATGCATCCTTCGGATCATTACTGACACTTATAATTGCAGTGTCGTCTGCAAAGATTGATGTATATGTATGTGGGCTTGTCGGCATATCCACTGTATAGATGATATATAATAGCGGCCCTAGCACACTACCTTGAGGTACTCCTGCACTGATTTTCCCATTTCTGGAAAGCTGATCCTTTGACCATACTTTAAAAGATCTATCTGACAAATAACTTTTTATAAGCTTATGGGTGTTTTCAGAAAGAACCCGAGCTATTTTAGTAAGTAGCACATCATGGCAGACTTTATCAAATGCTTGGGAAATGTCTATAAATAAAGCTGAACAGTATTGCTTTCTTTCAAAAGCCGATCTAATAATGATGACGATTCTATGGACTTGTTCAATCGTACTATGCCTTGCTCGACCACCAAACTGATGATCTGCGATAACGTTTTGTTCATTTAGAAAAGGAGTTACACTCGAGACGAATAATTTTTTAAATATCTTTGACAAAACTGGCAGTAGGCTAATAGGCCTGTAGGATGTAATCTGGCTTGAGTTCTTTTCTGGTTTCGGAATCATAACAATTTCAAACATCTTCCAAGAGCATGGGAAGAAGCCGACGCGCAACATGGTATTAAATATGTAAAGTAAAATTCTTACAACTGAATTAGGTAAGTTTTTTATCATTGACCCTGTTATACAATCAGGTCCAGGTGATTTCTTCATATCCGTATTTTTAATTGTCGATTTTAAAGAAGACAACCGAAATTTCCTAGGATCATTCCATATGTCACTAATAATCGGAATAGTGGAATTGCTTGTATCATGTGGTGCGAAAACCTTCTCTAATTGATTTGCGAACGCATTTGCCTTTTCACTTGAGTTTTTAGCCAGCTTTCGACAGGCTATAATCATTGTTTTTCATTGGATCCAAGTTTTTTAAAGAGTTGTCGATAACGAATTCGTGTTTCTGTCTCAATTTACTGCGTAAGTTTTTTTTGGCAAAAGTTCAATTGAATTTGTATGTGTGGAGAACGACTATTTTGCCATTGTCTTCTTTTCTTAAATGACGAGCATCTGAATATCTGCTGTTGCCTGGTACGATATTATTTTAGCTGATGGCTTTGTTGGCGTTGCAGCTATGGCTGCGGCAATCAAAGCTTGAATATCAGCTGGATTTCTCAGTGGTATGTTCAAAGATCACACATACATTTTATATTTTAACCAATTCGTGTTTCTGTTCCGGTAGAATCTAAGGGTTTTAGGTGCAGTGACAAAATTATAGTGTAAATTAACAATTGTAGGTGAATGATCAGAAGATAGGTCATAGAATGAACTAACTAAGAAATGATCGCGTTTGTTTTTTTTTACTATAGCAAAATCAATAAGGTCTGACAACTTATTAAAGTCTGTGGGCCAATAGGTGGGTTTACCGGCAGATACGACGTCAAGCTTGTTTGATTGAACTGTAAAATACAGCTACCCACCTCTAGGACTAAGGAGTCTGGATATGTGTGCTTTGCATTGTAATCGCCAGAGGCAATACATTTTGGTCCCAGCGTAGCAAAGAACCTGGCAATTCATGGTGTTCGATTTTATGCCTAGGCGGGCAATACACTGATGAGACTACAATTTTAAAATCAGTAAGATTTATAGTCGTGGCTTGCAAAAATTCCTACCTGAATTCAGGCCATGGAAAATGCCTTACGTTTTTTCGGACTATAATAGCAGTCCCACCAGATGCCCTTTCGCTTGGATGTTTGGTGTCATATATAAAATACCCATCAATTCTAAAGCAGTTTTTTATAGTGAAGTGTGTTTCAGAGACTAATAGTATGTCTATATCATGTGCTAGCAGGAAGTGTTCTACTTCATATTTATGTTGGGAGAGCCCGTTAGCGTTCCAGAAGCATATTTTTAACTGGTTCATTTTTTGCTAAGCAAAACTTGCAGAAGCATGTTTTGGGCTCGCATCATTTCCTAAAAACATATCCCTGCATAGTTGTCATGAAATCATTCATTAACTGTATTAAGTTCTCGATCGAGCTCGAATTGGTAGTGAGGGGTGTCTGTGCGCCCTATTTAAGGAGGTGAGCATATGAATATTTATGCGCATTAGAACTTTTGGAATTCGCATTAGGTAAATCATTTCTCAATGTTTGGGCATATGAATAGTTTGGCTTAGTGTGTGGCTGTATAGCTTGTGTACTAGCAATAGAACCAGCATGAAGCCGAGGAAATTGGGAAGCTCTATATTGCTCATATTCAGGTTTACGTGCGGCTTTCGCATAATTTTTTACATATTGAAAATCTTTGCAGCCCCTGTAATTTGCTGTATGGTGTTCACCACAGGTGCTGCATTTTTTGACCTTGGGGTCTGTTTTGGAAGAAGTGCATTTCAAAGTCCGGTGCGCATCACCGCAAACTACGCATTCAGTTGGTAGCTTTCAGTAGGTTTTCGTGTGTCCGAATTCCTGGCAGTTGGTACACTGACGGGGACCGTTACGTTTTAGAGGCTCTTCCACCGTTATTCTTCTGTTTAAAAGGTAGCGCAAATTATATATAGGATGAACCGAGTTTTTTGATTTAAGCTGCGATGCATTAGACACGATTTCAACACGATTCATAGGTTGGGGAACTTTATTCTTATTTAGAATATTGTGCACTGACCTTACGACATAGCCTTCCACCTCTATGGCACTTTTTATCTCCTCAGTGGGAACAGAACTGTCAATGCCCTTTATAATGACAATCAAACCTTTAGCACTTTTTAGTTGATACGTATAATAGCTCTTATTATCTGCATCGAGACGGGTTGCGATTAGGCGATAATATTGGATATTCGTTTCTTGTATCTGTCCTCTTCGTACAGAAGCCACATAGAAATTTTCTTTACCTACAAGTTGGGACAGCATATTTGATGTTTGTTCGGGCAAGTAGATTGGTGGGGGGTTTTTGTTCCCTTACAGTGGGTTCGTCATTTTCATTATCCGGGGTAACAAGTACAGAAAATCTATTTTTACTTACCGATGTTGCAGCTTCTTGATGAGAACCTTGATATTGCTTGGCGGTTTGCTTTTGTTGTGAAGACTTAGGACTCGCCTTCCTCTTGGTTATGATTATGTACCGATCCATGCCAGTTTGCACGCGTTTAGATACAGTACCTGGTTCTTTTTCTTGCGCTATTTTTTGTGTGTTGTTTGTTTCTTTGGTTTTATTTGTTGAATTCGTTGTTTCTGTGGCAGATATATTTATATTTGCTTATAATGAACGCGTTCGGTCAATTTGCCTGTCGGTTAAAAAAACGCTGTCATCTTTTTTTTATTATTTATATTGTTCATTGCATTATTAGCATTTGTGTAAGAAAAAGAGTAATAAGCATGGTTGTTATTACCTTTTATATTTTTTTCGTTAATGTTTGGTGCGCTCATGCACTCACTATCAATTGTTTAAACAGGTTTAACCATGCACTTTTTTATTGTCTTTTTTATCACACACTATATTATATTGTTTTTTATTTTTTGTTATTTATTTGGTTGTTGTTACTAACTGTTAACTGTGTCTCTACACTTGGTCAATTTAAAAAAAAAGTCACATTAAATGAATAGAAATATGCGCTTAAAATAAAGTACGTCTGTACTCAAACGAAGTTTATATTCAATTGGCCAATAGGTGGGTATACCTCTAGATACGACATCAAGCTTATTAGCTTGAAATGTGCTGCCTTCCCCTGGGGCTTATGAGTTTAGAACCCCAATAGGTGTGCTTTGCATTGTAGTCTCCAACTGCAAAAAAGTGGCAAATTGATCGTGTCCTCGCAGAAGAGATTGCAATTTGAAAATCAGTAACATTTATGGTGGTCGCTTGTAAAAAGCCTTCGCTGAATTATGGAAATTAAAATGCCTTATATAACATGCCCTTCCACTCGGGTGTTTAGTGTTGTATACAAAAAATTCATTAACTCTTAAGCAGTTCTTTAGAATGAAGTCAGTTTCAGAGACCAAGTGTATGTTAATGCCAAAAGGCTTCTCATAGCCGTTGGCATTAATTATAACGAGGGACGAAAATTTCCCCCTTGTAACTAGTATATATGCAGGCTGATTGTTGGCTAATCTGCCTGTCTATTTCGCCCATAACGTCTAAGTGTAGCGGTCATATTGGCAAAACTGTCAAAAATGCTGTTTCCGGTTTGGTAAAATGAAAAAAGCTGCCTTGTTCTTCTAGCAGCCGATTAGAAAGGTAACCACAGCATTACTCAAAAAATTCTTTGTCCAAACTACTAATTTCATTGTTTTATTTTTCTTCACTGCTTTCTGTGATTTCCTTCTGGGTTTGGAGACTTCCGAGCCAACGAAACATAAATTTTATTTTGTTTCATAGATTGGCTCAGAGTCTAATTGATACAATCATTTTCCAGCCTGATTTCATCCCTGTATTCCGATTGGACCTGTGTGGTTGCTTATACAATTCCAAATTCATTTACTTTACAAAAGGTACGTTCTGTTTTTTGCTTGTTACCTAATTTAGTGAGTAAAGTGCATTTCAACAACGTGCTAATAGTCTGTCCCTTAAAACGATAAAAATTAAAATTTCCAAAATAAATATATAAAACCTAAAAAATGCATACATAAAATACAAATAAACCATCAAATTAATATTAAAAAGAATATATATTTAAAACCAAAGTAAAATAAAAAGAAAGAAATTATTAACAAAAGAGAGAAAACAAAGTTAAAACAACCATAAAACCAACAAAAAAATATTCATGTCGTGTCAAAGTCGTACGGGAAAGAGTTTTTATTTGATCACTACCAGCAGCAGGTAATATTGCAAAATCCTTATATAAAACTAGTAAAAACAAAAAATAAATAAATAATTAAAAAATTAAATTTGTAAAAATTATGTTAAGTCGGTGCGTCAAAGTCGGGGCATTTAAAGTTTTTTCCTTCCCCTTTTCCATTTTTTCTATTTTGCATTGGTCAGACTCATGTATGCATGATTGTGCTTTAGTTAACATTTTTTCGCTCCAGATCTATTTTCTTAATTTCAATTGCTTCATTACACACTCTTAATTATTGGTTTTACAAGTATTCATTTGTTCGGCTCTCTTTTTTTAATTACAATCCACATTCAGTTTTATCAGAAGCGTAAGTGTTAAGCGGCTCTTTAACATGAAATCTCTCTTTATCAAAATTTAATTCTGCAATACTCTTAAAGTGGGGTTTAGACGATGATATTTTTCATCGGTAAAATGAGAGTAAAAATATGATGAAATTTCATCGGTATTTAAAAAAATTAGAGTAAAATCATACGACAGATTTTTTTTTCGTTTACATGATTGGTAAAATAACAAAACATATGGTGAGTGCACACACACATATATATATATATATGTTGCTATTTGTTTACATAAAAATCAGGCATGGAAAGTTTACGCCAAACAATATTCTTTCGTAAAGAACTTCTAGTGTTGTACAGTTAATTTTGAAATAGATAAGCTTTTTTATATGCAGACGTATATACATATGTACATACATATGTAATACAAGTTAAATTTTACATACGTTTTTAATAATATCTTGGAACGAAAAATTACAATTTTTTTTTATATATAGTGCAATTCATTAGATTGAGCTTTGCATCCCTGAAAAATTCTCTCCTGATCAAATGGTGTCTGATGGTTTTTGAAATTTTTCAAAAAAACAAAGAGAGCCGTACGACTGTCAAATTTTCATCGGTATTTTCTCTCAATTACGTACGACTTCATTACATATTGGATTTACATGATCCCATCCGTGCTCTTCTACACAAAAAATTGAGTAATCGTACGACAAGTCACATAGTCTAAATCACTCTTTAGTAATCTATTTTGTTGGTACGCTCTTCTCATTTTTTCCATTCATCCAGTCGTTGTTACGAAAGTGTTACCGTAGTGCTATAAGACTTACACTCCCAAAATAAAATTAAAATTTTATATATTTGTGAAAAATCCAGCCGTTTCATGCATCTGCATACTCTTCACCAGCGGATAACTTATAACATATTTTTTTAAAAATTCGATGGTTATCAACACCGACGTGCCGTGTAATGCGCTTAGGTCGTTAGTTGTTAAATAAACGAATCAAATTTGTTTTTTGGCTTTCGGATTTTAGCACTCAATAAGCTTAAAAAGTGCTCCGCGGTAACATTGTTTCATATAAATAAAAAACTTGGAATATTTGTTAAGCCACTGGAAGTATTGAGCGAAAAAAGGGGTTTTGCATGCCATACACAATAGGTTGGTTCGCATCCGTATCCATTTAAAATTATATTTATTCAAAACGTGAATTCAAATAAATTTTCTACATAGCTAAACTAATTTTTACATTGGGGACGAGTTACGATTATTTGAATCCTATTGGAACAGCGAATAAATAATAAGCATAAAATTAAAATCTGTTTAATTTCCTTGTTTTTTCTCTTCATTGGAAATCTTGTCGCTTTGGGTTGCGTTTACAGAATTAGTGTGTGTAAAATATTTTATTCATCATCTCTTAGTACGAATTTATTTTCTGTTACTTCATGTTTGGGTGATATAAGTATACGAAATCACCGTATATTCAATGAAATAAAAGTTCTCTTTCCAATAAACGAATGGGTGAATGAAATTTAAAAATAATTGGAATTGAACAGCTGATCTGCTTTCCAGCAATTTAAACGTGTGAAATCTTGGATGATGCACTTAAATATATGCATTCATCAATTACATTGTAATCTAGGGTTTGAAACCAATGATTTTAAATGCATCGAAATTATTTTTCTTAATTTGATTTCTTGACTTAATTTACCAATTTTTTCTTTTATGAAAGTTTTACCGATTCTTTTCTTTTGCGTTCTTTCGCATTGGATTTTGTATTTATAATACCACTCTAATTCCAATTACAACTTTTCGAACTTTCGAGTGCATTTTGTCTCGGTTTTTTATTTTTTTCCAGAGTTCGAATTTTAAATAAAAGTCCAATAATAATGTCTTTGGATCAGTTTATACGCCTAGCCGACAGCATAGTCGAATTCGAAGCCGACCTTAATGACAATAATTTCCCGATGACTTCATTTCATGCGCTTGAAGTGCATAGGTGTGAACTAAAGACAATTTGGAGTCGAGTCAAGGCAGCCTACGAAAAGTTTCTAGGAGAGGCTGATGATGGCGACGATCCGATGGACCTCGAATCAGTCAAACTTAAGTATAAAAGTACTTATTGTAGTTGTTCGGTCAAATTATCGGAAATCGTTGAATCCCTCAAATTACCGGTCACTTCTAATCCAGACGTTGGCGCGCGTCAGGTTGATACTTCTTCTAAGAATTTGGCGGCTACTAATTCTCATTCATATGATACACGTAGCCTACCTTTGCCTCCTATAGAGATTAAACCCTTTAATGGTGAATATGCGTCCTGGCCCACTTTTCGTGACCTTTTCACCGCCGTCGTTTTCAATTCAAAGGCCAGTAATATTGAGAAATTATTTTATTTAACTCAAAAAACAAAAGGTGAAGCCAAGGAAATTGTCCAAAAGAGTCCCCTTACCAATCAAGGGCTTGACCTAGCGTGGAAAAATCTGTGTTCGCGTTACGAGAACCGCAGTCTTAGTCAATGGCCAGTTGAAAATCCTTTTCAACCTTCAGGTCATACATTCAGAAACGGGCAAGGCATTGAAGCAATTACAGCGAGAAATAAACTCGTGTATTCCCATTTTGACTCTGTACAGCATAGACGTGGCAAGTTGGGATCCGATTTTTGTTTTTATTTGTACAAATCGACTACCTGAGAACACGCTTATGTTGTGGGAACAGGAGTTAAAGGATAAGACGGCTATTCCGAGTTGCTCTGATCTTGATGCATTCCTTACCAGTGAATCACCAACAAAGACTCAGCGAAATTAAAAAGGAAGGGTTATGTTTGAACTGCTTTTCGAAAACACACACAGTAAAAAATTGTAGTAGTAGAAATAATTGTTTTAAGTGTCAAAAAAGGCATAATACCCTCTTGCATAGGTAAGAAGAGCACTCTAGCTCATCTTCACATGACGCGAACGGCCATAAAATTTCGAAACTGCATCCGAATTCTGTTCCATATTCTCGCCAAAATCCTAATTTTATACAGTCTACTACCACTTCAGGATCAGGCAACGTTCAATCTTGTTTTGTTACCAATTCAAAATGCGTTTTATTGGGAACTGCATGAGTCAATATTTGTTATTCAGGAGTTAAATATATGGCCCGCGCCTTGATAGACTCAGGTTCAGAGGGAACCTTTGTTTCGAAACGCTTGATCAATCTTCTTAAGCTACCCTTTCAAAGTACAAATGCGCAAATTTCTGGATTGAATAACACTGTTTCAGCTTAAGTTCACCGTCAGTGCTCCATTGTGTTATGCCCCCCAGAGAATGACAATATTGAGATTTCTGTTGATGCCCTCGTGGTCCCTCAACTTTCGAGCAACCTTCCTTCCCAAAACATTTCATTTGCCATGTTTTCAAACCTTCCTGACATTCACTTAGCTGATCCTAAGTTCTATTGCAGTTCCAAGATAGATATGTTGATTGCAGGTGACATCTTCCCTTCCATCGTTCGTACAGGTATAATCCATAATGTTTGTGAATCCTTAATAGCACAAGAAATCATTTTCGGCTGGATCCTTACAGGTCCGGTCTCAAGAAACTCAAATCACAGCCGTTCACTCGTGTCACATTTTTGTGAAATCTCCTTAAATAAACAGATTTCACGCTTTTGGGAGGTGGAGAATCTTCCGAAGAAGAACTTCATGTCTCCTGCTGATAAATCATGTGAGGATTAATATTTAAGGACGACAACGAGAAATTCTGACGGACGATATATAGTTTCTTTGCCCTTTAAGGAAGGGTTCCCTGATAATTTAAATATCGGGCATTCGCGATCCAATGTAATGGCACAGTTCTTCCTAAATGAGGCCAGACTTCTTCGATCTCCGAATCTTAAACGTACTTATGAAAACGTGGTTAAAGAGTATGAAGATTCAGGTCATATGGTTAAGATTAAAGTACCTACCTGCTTTGAATTTTCAAAAGTTTACTTTTTACCACATCATGCGGTAGTAAAACCCGATAGTACTACCACGAAAATGCGGGTAGTATTTAATGCTTCCGCTCTTTCATCCAATGGACTAAGCCTAAATTCATTACTTCACACCGGACCAGTTCTTCAAAATGATATAACAATTCTAATGTTAATATGGCGATTTTTCCGATTTGTTTTTAATGCGGACATACAGCAGATGTGCAGACAGATTTTAGTGAGTCCCAAGCATATACCGGCGAATTTTATTTCGAAGTAATCCAAATAATCCGATTTGCGATTACGAGCTGAAAACGGTAACGTTCGGTGTCAATTCTAGCTATTCGGAACTTACTACAGTTAGCCAATGATGTCGAAAGTATTTATCCTATAGCAAGTTTCATACTTCGAAGTTCTATGTATGTTGATGATGTAATTTCCGGATCTCACACAAAACATGAGGCCATAAAAGCTAAAATTGGGCTTGTCCATGCTCTACATTCTGCGGGATTTTCAGTAAGAAAGTGGACGTCCAATTCCAAAGATATCTTAGCGGATATTCCATCCGGCCATCTTCTAAATGAAGACTTCCTGAAGTTTGCGGATAGCAGTTCAGCGAAAACATTGGGCATCAGATGGAATGCGCGCTTGGATGAATTCTACTTCTCTGCTATTCCATGGACAGAGAATTCACCCTATACTAAAAGAGAAGTTCTATCCCACATTGCCAAACTCTTTGATCCTTCTGGTTAGTTGGCACCATGTGTGGTACAAGCGAAAATCTTGATGCAGCAAATATGGATGGATCGTACCGATTGGGATGAAATTCTATCTCAAAATACACTTTCACAATGGAAAGCTTTTCAATCCAATTTTTCAGTGATCAATACCATTCAAATTCCTCGATGGGTTGATTTTTCTCCAAATGCCGATGTCCAATTTCATGGATTCTGTGATGCTTCTGAGAAAGCATACGCAGCGGCATTATAAGTACGTATAGCACATGCTGGTTCCGTTTCTACCCACTTATTATTGTCCAAAACTACAGTAGCTCCTATAAAAACACTCTCTATTCCGAGATTAGAATTATGGGCGGATTCATCGATAGTGTTATCATGGCTTGCAAAACCACCCTGTAGCTGGTTGACTTTTGTGGCGAACCGAGTCTCAAAAATCTCTCAGGTTCTAAATTATTCACAATGGAATCATGTTAGCTCGGAAATGAATCCTCCAAATCTCGCCAGTCACGGTGTTTGTCCAAAGGAACCAATAGACAATGAGCTTTGGTGGTTTGGACAGCAATGGCTTAGAAGTTCCAAATCACATTGGCCCTGTTCTACCTCATCCGATATTCCTAATACTAACCTCGAAATTAAACCAATTAAGGTATATTTCTCATATTTTGCGGATTTCGAGGATTTACTAGATAGATTTTCCTCATTTCATAAAGCGCTGCGCGTAATGGCATACGTTTAAGGTTTCTCCACTGCACTCATCATCGTTAAAAACTGGATTTTTCTCAGAACACCCATATATTATCTAGCTCTGAACTTACTCTGTTTAAGTGCAAGCTTATATCTGTCTCTCAAAAATCCAGCACTATATTGAATTTAAACCCATTTTTGGACTCTGAAGGGATAATGCGTTCTTGTGGTCGACTGCAATCTTCACCTGGACTTACGTATAATGAAAAAAATCTAATCATCATCTCTTACAATTCCCAATATTCAAGGCTTTTGGTTCAATTTGTTCACGACGTGAGTCTACATGGGGGAAATCAACTAGTCCTGAGATTACTGAGAACACAATTCAGGATTCCGAAGGCAAAAAACTTAATAAAAGCAACTATCAACAAATGTAAGATTTGCCTTATTTACAAGAAAAGATGTCAAAAGCAAATAATGGCGGTACTTCCTGCAGAAAGAACTGAAATAACGCGACCATTTACCCATACTGGTTTAGATTTTACTGGTCCATTCGATGTAAAAACTTTTTCTGGACGTTCTTGTGGCATTTCAAAAGGATATGTGTGCGTTTTCGTGTGCTTCGCGACCAAATCCATATACTTGCTAGCTACTTCTGATTTGTCCACACAATCGTTTTTAGCAGCGTTTAGTCGTTTCGTCTCACGCCGAAGTTGTCCACTTCATCTGCACTGCGATAACGGGTCAAACTTCGTTGGTGCCTCTAAAGTCTTAGACAGAGAATTTCTTACCACTTCCCAACAGCGTATATAAAGTAATTATGCTCACCAAAATATTTCCTTGCACTTTATTCCACCAGGGGCCCCTCACATGGGCGGATTATGGGAAGCTGGGGTCAAAAGTTTCAAGGCCCACTTTCGAAAGATCGCCGATAGCTGCAAATATACCTATGAGGAACTTTCAACTCTATTATCCAAGGTTGAGTCCTGTTTGAATTCCAGACCTATTTCCCCTATCTCGACGGATCCTACCGATCTTTGTGCGTTGACCCCAGGACACTTTCTCATAGGTTCGCCAATATTAGCTCCAGTGGATCCTGAGATAAAGACCTCATCCATGTCCATGATAAATCGATGGTAAAGACTAAAATTAATTCATCAGAACTTCTGTTCAAGATGGAAAAACGAATATTTAAGGGAAATTAATAAGAGAGTTAAATGGCAGCGACCAGAAGAGAATATTAAAGAGGAAGCTATGGTAGTGATCAAAGACGAAAACCTCCCCCCAAATTGTTGGCGACTTGGCCGAGTTGTTAAAATTTATACGGGTGGTGATAGTCGCGTAAGAGTCGCCGATGTTTTTACTCAGCGTGGCTTGATTACCAGGCCTATAGTCAAACTCATACTGTTACCCGTTTCATTTTAGGGTTCCTTTAAAGTATATTTCTTTTTTTCCAGCCCAAGATGCCAAAAATTTCCACTGTAGCTACAAAATCCAAAAGTTTTCTTGATACCTACAACTCTTTTCCTTGCCGTCTTTGTTACCGCCCCAATCCGCTCCGTACCTGCAGAAAATTCCTGGCCATGAATATGTCCGATCGTATTCGTGCGGTACGAGAGAACCAATATTGTCCTAACTGTTTGGCACACGAACATTCACAGGGGAAATGTTTCTCTAAACATGGATGTAAATACTATAAAAAATTCAATCATACTTTGCTGCATGTTCACCCTAAGCTGGTGAAAGGTCTTTTAACGTCGCGTTCTGAATCCCGCTCAAGATCTAGGTCGTCGCAATCAAGACCATCTACATCGTCCAAAAATCGTGGTTTGCCAGCCGCTAAGCCGACAACCGTATTATCGCCAGCAACAAGTACGAAAGCATCTTCTTTGACGTCTATACTATACCAAAATACGCTAGTCCTTCTACCTACCGTACTGGTGAAAGTGGGTTCCACCACGTCACACGCGCGATGCTTATTAGATTCAGGATCACCGATAAGTCGAGTTTCGAAAGCGTTAATTGATAAACTGCACTTAACTGCTTACACCCTACGCGATGATACAATATGTCCGATGATACTAAAGTCAAGATTTGATTCCACTTCCAAGATTGAGGGTACCTTCAGGGTAGACCATCGTATAGCAATCCGAACCGCTTCGCAGTCCCTTCCTGAATCCTACAAAAAACACTTTAAGGATTTATTTTTAGCGGACTCCCATTTTCATGAGTCTGCTGCAATAGATATCGTCATTGGAGTTGATTTATATCCTAAGATCATGTTCCAGGGAGTTTTCTCGAGAACTGGATTTCCAACAGCTCAAAGCACCTTATTTGGATAGACAATTTATGGTCCCTGCAGTCTGCAGATATCCGAATGCATTATTCGGATAACTTTCTATAACTTCATATTTCTATATATAACATATGGTCAGTAACAAGCAAATAACAAAACGAAATCCTGTAATTTAAGTTTACTCATAAATTTTAATCTCTGAGATCATTTGAATTAAAATCTTATTATAATTAATTTCTATTGTAGACATACACCACATTTAAAGAATTCCTTGTAGTCAATTAATAACACAAATGAATTATACTTACTCTTAAGATTACCTTTTTAAATCTTTTTATAATTTCTTCTGAACAGCATTTTTGACAGGTCCAAAATTAACATCTATTTTTCATTGCACATACTGCAAGGGGGCCGGCAATGTTAATGCCAAAAGGCTTCTCATAGCCGTTGGCATTAATTATAACGAGGGACGAAAATTTCTCCCTTGTAACTAGTATATATTCAGGCTGATTGTTGCCTAATCTGCCTGTCTATTTCGCCCATAACGTCTAAGTGTGGCGGTCATATTGGCAAAACTGTCAAAAATGCTGTTTCCGGTTTCACGATTACCAATTGTGCATCGTTTTTCAGTTCTTGGGCATACGAATAGTTTGTTTTAGTATGTGTCTGCGTACTAGTAATAGAACCAGCATGAAGGGAGGGATTCTGTAGTCTTATAGTGTGCAAATTCGGGTTTTTGGATTTTTTTACATGTTGGAAAACTTTACAGCCCCTTTAATTTGCAGTGTGGTTTTTACCACAGTTGGTACAATTTTTTAACTTATAGTGTTTTTTTGAAGAAGTGCATTCCACAGTTTGGTGAGCGTAGCCGCAAAGAACGCATACTGATGGTAACTTGCAGTAAGTTATAGTATGCAAAAATTCCTGGCAGTTTGTACATTGACAGGGAATATTACGTTTCAGTAGCTTTTCTACAGTTATTCTTCTGTTAAGAAGGTAGCGCAAGTTGTAAATAGGGTGGACGGAGTTTTTGGATTTTATATGAGTTGTAACATTAAATACATTAAATACAATTTTGAGTTCCTCCTTACGAACAGAACTAGCAACCCTTTGGGACTTTTTTACAAATTATTACAATTATTACAATTTCGCGTGAATTTCATATTTTCTTTCGAGATTAAAGAGAAAAAACAAAATTTTTAATTTTAGCAAAACGACTTTATTAGTTTAAGGGTGGAATACAAACTGAACTTTATTTTATAATTAATAATTACAATTAACTTATTCTAGACAATAATTATGTTGGTTCAGCATTATGGTATTGTTTTTATTTGGTAAGTTGAACTAATTTGTTGACTGTTGCAATTCCAAGAATTGCGACCAAAAATAATAAATTTTATTGATTTTGTTTGCAATTTTGTTAACTGTTGCAATTCCAAGAATTGCGACCAAAAACTAATATTAATTTAGTGATTATGTTGCAATTTTGTTATGTTTGTGATAAATTCCTCAACAGGATCTGTGCTTACATAAGTGTTTGGTATTGTGTATGTGACTTCTCCCCCCTTTAAAGTGGAAGTCTCCTGGATTATTTTATTTAATATTATTTTAATGTGTTTGTGTTTTAAGATTACAAAAATTAATATCGTGATTATTATTATTGCTAGGAGTAAATTGAATCTATGAGATACATTAGTATGATATTTAAGTTTATTAATATTTTGTATGTTGTTTTTGTTTTCTTCCATTATATCACTAAATGTTATTCTTTTTGTAAAGTTTCTTATATTTTCATTTTTAATTATTAATATTTTCGTTTCATCTTTTTCAATGTAATTAGAAAAATAATAGTCTTTAATTTTTAATGAACAGTTATTAAATTGTATTACATAGTTTCCATTTACAATAGTTTCATTTTTATTACAGGTGTGTTGAACTGATATATTAATTGCATTTTTAATAATTATTGTTTTTAAGTCTATTCGTATTATTTCAAAATCTGTACTTTTTATTAGTTTACGAATTTCTTTTAATACACAGTTTGTACTAATTTTTAAGTGTCTAATTTGTTTATTATCTTCAAACTTATAAGTATTATTTTCATAAGTAAATATCTTTTCTATTTCTTCATCAATTATAGTCTGTGTTAGGTATTGGTATTATATTTCTTACATCTACGTATACAAATGATTTAGGTATTTTAATGCCGAATACTAAAAATGTGTTATTGAAATTAGCTGTTCCTAATTGAATTTAAATTTATTATAGTCTATTTCATATTTTAAAATTTCATTACTTGTTAAAATATTCGGATGTATTATTCCGTATTTAGCTGAAACTACAGTATCTTGGATATGTGTAATTTTACCATTTAACAATTGTATTTTTTGAGTTGTTGTAAATATATATTTTCTTCGTGTTATTTATTAATATATTTATTTATTTATTACATTAAAATTCTTTTCTATTTCTTGTCTGTCACTTTTTATAATTTCTTTTAATTGCTTAATGGCTAAATTAAAATAATCATTAATTTCAATTTGTTAATTAATTGATGCATTCGTCTGTAAAAGGTGGTTATGAATGTCCTGTCTGTCATAATCGTCCATTGTGCCGAATAGCCATTTTGACATGCTTCCTATTGTATTTATTAAACCCCGTTTTTGTCTATTGTTTCTTGGTATCAGTGTTAGCAATTTGTTTCTGACTTCTAGTAATTTTTGCTGTAGTATATCTTTATGTATAGTTGTCATTAATATTGTATTGTCCGCCATTTCATTTACTATCTTTTCTAATTCTTCTACGTCAATTTTATGTAATATTATATCCGTGTCTTTAACTATTTCCTTAATTCCTAATTGAATATCTGCAAATCCTGATTGCTCATTTAGTTTGCTTATGGTCATTTCTCCCTTGTTCGTCGGTGTCCGAATTATTATTAATAATAGTATCATCATTATCTGAAAATTTTAGTTTAAATAATATTTAATTCTTGGTTTGATTGAGTTTCTACGATGTTTTTGTTTTTATTTCTTGTAAACATTATGTCAAGTTTTCTAAATCACTGTCATTGCATTCATTATTAGTGTCCGAGAATTTATACGGTCTTTTAATATTGCTTGGGTGCACTTTTTCTAGTTCTGCTTCCTTATATTTAGGTTGTTCTTTATGCCTGACTGCCTTATAGTTTTTTATGAAACCTTCCACTCTATTTTCTCTATAATCTTCCCTGTTTCTGTTTAATTTACTTATCAGTTTTCTTTTATTGTCTTCTAAATTTTTCTTAATTATCTTTTCGTCTATTTTTCCTAGTTGAACTTCGTTTGGTGTACACTTAATGGCTGAATGATATCGCTCGTTATAATTCCTAATGGTTTTCTGAATTAATTGCTTGATTGGTGTATCCTTATTTGTTTTGTACATTATTCTAAATTTCTCTGCAATTGTATTATGAAATCTCTCTATGTCCGCGTTTCCTGTATGACTATTGGGTTTGGTTAAGTGTAGTTCAATATTTTCTTGGTCTAGAAATTCTTTGATTCGTAATGCTTTGAATTCGTTGTCTGCTATTATTTTTCTAGGCTTTCCTATTTTTAATGGTCTTCTAATTTTTCTATAAAAGTTAAATGATTTCTGACGTTGAGTGAATAAGCTGCCCCGAATTTTGAGAACTTATCTATTATAGTCAAAAACATAAATCTCTTTATGACATAAGTGTCTATATGTATTATTTCGTTTTTCTTCGACGGTGTTTCAGTGATGGAAAGTTTTAATTTAACTGGATTTCGATCATATTTCACTTCCTGACATAGTTCACATTGGGTAATCACTATCTGAATGAGCTCCATCAATTTTGGGTAATATATTTTCTGTTTAATTTGATTATAGGTTTCAACGATTCCCGGGTGCATGCTTTCACTCACATGATACAATGATATTTGTTTAACTGCTTTTATTTCCGTTTCAATATCTTGAGCTCGTATAGTGCATTTAGTAAATTTTATTTGTCTATCGTTTGAAAATAATTCTATTAATTTTTCTTGAACTATGTTATAGTTACGTTCTGATAGTTCTGAGAATATTCCTACCTTTCCTGTCGTTATGTATTTTTTAAACAGTTCACCCATCACACTAAAATCAGCTTCGGCTATAAAAATTATCCTTTTACCATGTAAAATTTTCATTTCCTCAATCTTATTATTAGTTAGAATAATTTGTGTTTTGTATTTATTTACTATTTCGTCTTTTATGTGAAAATGGTCCTGTAAGTTTTCTTCTGCTAAGTGAATAGTGATAATCGAAGCATTATCATCTTCTACGTTGTTTATTATAGTTAATTCTCTATTATCTCCCTCCTTTTCAATAATATTTTCCTTATGCTCTAGCCTGCTTAGAAAATCAGCTACTTGATTTTCTTTTCCTTTTATATAGTTAATATCAAAGTCGTATTCACCCAATTTTAAGAGCTACCTTTGGTGTCTCGGCGGCATAATTTTACCTTTGTATTTTGTATATAAAAATTTAATAGGTTGATGATCAGTATAAATTTGAAACTTTCTTCCGTAAAGGTAAGGTCGTAAATAGTTCACGCTCCATAATATCGCCAGGAATTCCTTGTCAGTTGCAGAGTAATTCCGTTCGTGATTGTTTAACTTTCTTGAAATGAAACATACCGGATGTCCCTCCTGTGACAACACTGCTCCAATTGCATAATTGGACGCATCTGTAGTCAGGGTAAATGGCTTTTCGAAATTCGGATATCTTAAGATTGGATGGGAACTAATTAATGTTTTCAACTTCTCAAATGCTTCTATATAGGTTGGGTCTTTTATGTTTATTTTTACGTTTTTCTTCAAATATTTAGTTATTGGTTGTGCCACCTTGGCATAATCTTTAACAAACTTTCTATAGTAGCCTGTTACTCCTAAAAAGCTTTTAATTTGCTTCTCTGTCCTGGGTATTTCTAGTGTTTGAATGATTCTAATTTTGTCTGGGTTTGGTTTCAGTCCTTCTTTAGTCAGAATATGTCCTAAGAACTCCGTTTCTTTTTACATAAAATTACATTTATCCATTTGAATTTTTAAGTTTTTCTCCTCTAGTACTTTGAAAATGTCCGTTATTGTCTTAATGTGTTCTTTTAGTGATGTGCTAAATATAAGTATGTCATCTAGGTAAACTACACTTGTTTTATTTATAAAGTCCCGTAATGTTTCGTTCATAAGTCTTTGGAATGTCGCTGGTGCGTTTTTTAGTCCAAATGGCATCCTAACGAATTCGTATAGTCCGTGCGGTGTTACAGGCTGTCTTTTCTATGTCCTGTTTTTTAATTAATATTTGATGATATCCTTTAGCTAAGTCTAGGGTTGTGAAATATTGCGATCTTCCTAATTTATCCAAAATGAAATCGATGTTAGGTAAAGGAAATTTATCGTCAACTGTTATTTCGTTTAATTTCCTGTAATCTACTACTAGTCTGTATTTTCGTTCTCCGGAATTGTCTATTTTCTTAGGTACTACAATCAATGGGCTTGAATATCTGGAGTTGCTCTTCGTGATTATTCCTTGTTCTTCCATCTCCTTTATTTGTTTTCTTACTTCGCTTTCATGTTGTGGAGGATATCTCTATAATTTCGCGTTTTTTTGTTCGTCTGTTATTGTCCTAATTTCATGTTTTACACTCATTGTGCTGGTCAACTTGTCTTCTTCTTTAAAAATAATTTCCTAAACCTACTCAACACTTTTAAAAATTCATTATATTCCTCTTTGTTCAAATGGTCCAAATTTATTCTATTCAAGTCAAGGTCCGATTTTTCTAGCATGCATATCTGTATATCCTTATACGGGTTACTTATAAAATTGGTTTTCCTATTATTAAAAATTATATGTCCGTCCTCCAAATTTATCATGGTATTAAAACAATTCATAAAATCGACTCCTATAATAAAATTATATTTCCTTCCCTTTAATTGGGCCATTTTCCATTTAATTTTTGCATTCTTTTCTACGTTAAATTTAAAGGGTGCGTCCGTCAGGACTTCGAATTGAATAATATCTTTTCCATTTATTGTGCTAAATTCTAATGGTTTGGTTAATAAGTTTTTTTCAAATTCCTTAATATTCTGGTCAATAAAGCTAATGTTTGCGCCCGTATCTATTAAAGCGTTATATTTCCTGTCATTTATTGTTAGTTCTATGATGGGTAAGCATTCGGAGGTTGTTCCCAAAAAAAACAATTCGGTTCATATTGCCGTGTTGAAGATCATTCCCTTCTTACTTGATCATATTTCAAATTATTCCTATTATTTTCTGTGAAACCTTGTCCGTTCGGGCTTTGTATTACTCCACTTTGGTTACAAAGACCTTGGTTTTGTTTCGAGTTTCCTGCCACCTCAGATCTGTTTGCTTCTAAAAAAGTTTCGTTTAGTTCTAGATAGCTTTGTCTGACTTGACCATTGTTACAAAGACGTTGGTGTCGTCCAGAAGTTCCTGCCACCCTGGATCTAATTACCTGTAAATTTTCTACTTCCATTGGTTCGCTTCGGTCTTGCCTAGGTTGATTCCAGTGGTATCGACCAGAATTTGGCCTAGGGTTTCCTACCTGTGCAAACCTTTGGGTATTCCATGTATTATTATTATTGGCTCTATATCTGCCTGAACCATAAAATGGTCTGTTTCGATTATTTATATTATCTTTACTTTTATCATTATTTCTATAATTGCCCGTATGCCCTTGCATATAATTTCTGTCTTGACTCGTACTCATGTTGTACTTATTTGCCTTAAATTTCCTATATTCTGGTCTAATACAGGTATCTTCAAACCTTCTTTTAACTAAAATTCTAAGTATGTCGTTTATATTATTTTCTTCGTAAATTTTATCTAACAATACCCCCTGCGTCATTTCTTTTATTGTATTCACTAAAAGGCTATCTATGTTCGAAAGGTCAATGTAGTGGTCGTCTTGATAGTATATTATCAGTTCGTGTGCCTTATATTTAATGTTTTGAATTTCACTTATTAATTCACTTACCGTGGGTACTTTTAAGTTAGCTATTAATTTATATAGATGATGCGGTTCCACGCTGAGCCTGTATCTTAATTTTAAAGATTCCTTAATTACTTGCCAATTATCGGGTGTTGGTATGTTTATCACGATGTCCTTTGCTTGGCCTTGGATGACTTTATAAAATATAGTTCGTACTACTTCCTTTTTTAGATTTTCATCGGGAATTGTTGATAATAAGTATTCGATATTGCTGAAAAAACTATTCACGGTTACTTCTCCGGTTCCCGTAAAGGTTGGTAAATGATTAATAGTCTTAAATCTGTTGTCCCTCGTCAGGTTGAGCTGGTTGATTTGGTGTTGTGGTTGCTGTTGTTGTTGGAGTGCCATATATGCCTCTCGCAACTGTTCGAGCTGCTGCTCACATCTTGCTAACTGCTCCAGCACAGACGTATCTATTCCTTGAGCTGATTCCATCCTTAGTTTATCGTATGCCTCTTGTCTGCGGATCTTGATTTTTATGGTGTCAATTGTGGTCATTTTCACTGCACAAAAATTCTTTATTTGTTGTAATTAGTGGCGTTCAATATGTATTGCGACAATTGTTCACTACACTAAGATTATTTATTTTGTAATTAGTGGCGTTCAATATGTATTGCGACAATTGTTCACTACACTAAGATTATTTATTTTGTAATTAGTGGCGTTCAATATGTATTGCGACAATTGTTCACTACACTAAGATTATTTATTTTGTAATTAGTGGCGTTCAATATGTATTGCGACAATTGTTCACTACACTAAGATTATTTATTTTGTAATTAGTGGCGTTCAATATGTATTGCGACAATTGTTCACTACACTAAGATTTTTTATTTTGTAATTAGTGGCGTTCAATTTGTATTTTAACAATTGTTCACTGCACTAAGTTTTTTATTTTGTAATTAGTATTATTTTTATACCCTGGAGGGTCCCGTGGGATTCGCAGGATTTCAACTTATTTGTTTATATAAAAAAAAAATAATACACTCGATTCGTTTCACTGGATCCCGTTCACTGACTTTGGGATCCTACCGACTGCTCCAATTTTATATTTTCTTTAGAGATTAAAGAAAAAAAAACAAATTTTTAATTTTAGCAAAACGACTTTATTAGTTTAAGGGTGGAATACAAACTGAACTTTATTTTATAATTAATAATTACAATTAACTTATTCTAGACAATAATTATGTTGATTCAGCATTATGGTATTGCTTTTATTTGGTAAGTTGAACTAATTTGTTGACTGTTGCAATTCCAAGAATTGCGACCGAAAAATAATAAATTTTATTGATTTTGTTGCAATTTTGTTATGTTTGTGATAAATTCCTCAATAGGATCTGTGCTTACATAGGTCTTTGGTATTGTGTATGTGACTCGTGCACCAGAGGCTAGAAATGACTGACACATTTAGCTATACTAGCATAATTCATTTTAATAAGGGAAGAGTAGAGAAAGCTTTAATAATATTTCTTAACATACCGCTTGCCAAGAACAACAGGCTTTACCCCCCGTTACCACATACAAATAATTGCTTGCAAGTACGGTGTACGTATTATCAACGAAAATAAGGTGAATTGTAGAAAAAACACCGACATTTTTTCGAGTTCAGGCACGTTTATGCACGATAATGCGCAGCTTCGCGAGAGGGCACTGTACAAATTGTTGTTGTGTATTAAATTGTATTTTTATTGTTTGTTCAGTAGCAGAAAATAATTATTACTCATCAAGAATCGACACCGAACTCCCTTTGTTTAGAATTGGAAAGGATTCTAAGGATTTGTGGCATGTTCTACCAGCACATCAAAAAATTTTGAGTCTTTTTACCGAAAAATTGTTTCATTTAAGCACGTGAATTTAGAATTGATAGAGCGAAGTAAATGAAGTTATTCTTACAAAATCTAAAAAAGACAAGAGGAAATCAGGTTTAAAAAGTAATAATTAGGATAAAATGGCTTGAGCAGTGCGAAATTTTCTCTTGTGAAACATTTTGCTACAACTATACAGCAATGAGTATAAAAGAATTAAAATTGAATTAAAATCCAAGAGCAATGTTTTTATAGCATACAGTCTAAAGGCAAATTGTAAAAAAAGCACTGAGCTGATACTTGGTCATGTGACAGTGGTACTTCTAGACACATTCCCCTAAGCAAAGACTATATAATTGTAAAGATAGCACACTGCCGTACATTGTGTTTCCATTGCAAAAATCTGCATGGGATTTATCAAAAAGCGATAATCATTTATGGTCTCTGAAAGATAAAAAGGGAGACGAATTTTGCGAAAAAGAGAATAAGCTATAACAAGCAGACGTATGCATGCATATCGCACACCCAGTTCGTAAGTGCCACAACTCAAAATTTGTATTTTTCGAGTTTATGTATTAATACGTGTAGTTTTAATTTTTGAGTTGTGCCACTTTAGAACTGGGTGTGTGATATGTTTGTATGCATATATGTATGTGTAGTCCACTCATAAGTTCTTTTTGTGTTTTTTTTCTTTTTAATACTTTTTAAACCACATAATATTTGTAGTAAACAATAAAATGAATTGTATAAAAGTTGATATTTATGTAGGGTAAAGAATATGTTTTTTATTGGTGTACACAATAAAAATTAATCGACTCGCACTGAAATGCTGATTTCTTATAAATAACATAAAAATTTTAACAAGCATTTATTATAATATAGAAATTTTTACAAAGAAATAAAGATAAAATGTTTTTACATTTGGACAGATTATTTAAATTAATTTTTAATGAGTTAAAATTTTGACTTTCTCAGCACTCGATGATTTATAGTTTTGAGTCTGCCATGAAGAATGCTTACGAAGTAATGTTAACACAAGAAGATTCAGCATATCTAATATATGTTTATAGCATACGTCATTCTCCTAATACCAAAAGGAATATGTTGTATTTTTGGTGCATTGTATGCATTGTTCGACAATAGTGTTCTTAATATATAATAACTGTTCTTATTAAATAAAGAAGCAAAAATTATATAGCTCTGATAAATTGTTAAAATAAAATAGAAATTGTGTACTAAAAATAAAAAAATTTATTTAAAACTATAAAATTAACAACGGACAATAAGGAAATAATAAAGTTTTTGGACTAGATACAATCAAAGATCGTCACAAATATGGCCGAGTGCCATCAATGTAAAAGTGCAATACGTGGTGAAACTGGTCTCATGTGCGAAGGAATATGTAAAAAGGTGTACCATTGTTCAAAGAAATGCTCAGGTCTAGACCAATATTCTCGAGGAATACTAGAAGCCGGTGGATTATCTTTTTATATGTGAGGATTGTCTTCAATATATACATAACCTAGATGAAGCGCTGATATTATCCAAGAGAATGTTGAAAAAAACAGTAATAACTTAGCTGAATATAAAGGCGAATTTAAATCAGCATTAAAACAAAACGAAAATGAAATTAAAAATCTACTGGAAGCAATTGAGAAAAGATACAACGAAAGATTAAGAAAATTAGATGAGGCACAAAAACATTGTAAAATAAATGTAAAAGAAATTAAAAAAGTTTACGAAAAAATAAATGAACAAAAAACAGTAACGAAGAAATATGCAAAACAATTGAAAACAAGAACAAAAAAATGTGTGAAGAAATAAAAAAAACAATAACAGAAACAAGTGTTAAAACAAATAACTTATCATTTGCTGGTGCATTGAAAAGAAATATAGTGATGCCGGATGAAAATAAACAAAACCCGCTTGTTTTAAAACCAAAAGAAAAACAAACTGTTATAAAAACTAAAGAAGATTTAAATAAAAAAGTTAATCCATCGAATTTTAAAATTTTAAATGTGGAACAAAGGAAAAATGGATCTGTTATTATACAAAGTGAAAATAATGAAGAAAGGGAAAAAATTAAAGAAGCCTTGCAGAATGAAATGAGTGATTTATACGAAATTAAAGTTCCCAATCAAATGGAAATGAAAATAAAACTAACTGGTATGACTTTTAAATTCACGGAGAATGAAATTGTGGAAAAACTAAGAAGGCAAAATGATATACTCTACGAAGGCAAACTTGAAGTTATAAAAATATTTGAATATAAGAAAAATGGTCGTGTAATATACAATGCAATAATTAAAATAGATAAAGAATCATATATCAAAGTAATGAATGTTCAGAAAGTTAATATTGGATGGGAAAAGTGCAGAATTTATGAAGGTACTGATATCATGCAATGTTACAAGTGTAGCTGATATAATCATAAATCAACGGATTGTAAATTTGAAGAAGTATGTTATAAATGTCACGGCAATCATAAATCTAAAGAATGCACAAAAAATATTATAAATAAATGTATAAACTGTGAAAGAGTGAACAAAAGATTGAACCTTGGCCTGGATGAGAATCATGCAACAACAAATAGGGAATGTCCAGTTTTTCAAAACAAACTAAACGCGAAGAGAAGAAGGATAGGCCTCGCGGCATAACAACCATGGCAAATATACGGAATATACACTAATATACAAGGTTTGGTAAATAACTTCAACCAGATGGAGATACTTTTAGAAACAAAACAGCCAGAATTCGTTATTTTATCGGAAACTCACTTAACTATAGACGTGGGGTCGAACTCAAAAAGAACAGGTGGAATTACAATATATTTTAAAAAGAAATGGAAAGTAAGAAAGATCGCCGAAAAAATTGTTGATTCGAAAATGTGGATAATAGCATATATGGTGCATAATAAAAACAACAAATTTATTGTAGCTGCTGTATACAGGTCCCCAAGCAGTTCAGAATATGAATTTTTGAGAGCATTTGCAGATATCGTAGAAGAACTAAATGAAATAAACTGTGATATTATAATAGCGGGTGACTTTAATATAGATTGGTATAGAGAAAGTTTTTATAAAAACAAAATTAAGTGTATACTCGATGATAATGGCCTTAAGCAAATAATAGAAGAATTTACGAGAATTACAAAGAACTCCAAAACTTTTATAGATTATATAGTAACGAATAATCGAAATATCTCGGCAAAGGTTAACATTACGAATAAAATTTCGGACCACGAAGCAATAGATATAATAATAGATAGTGATAAATATAATCCTAATAAAAACACCAATAAAGAAATTGAAATATTTAGATATAATAGACACCAATTTAACATTGAAATACAAAATTTACAAAAAATAATAAACAACAATAATGACTTAAACCACAACGTCAATCTCTTCGATGAATACTTAAGAAACGCAATAAACAAATTAACTATAAAGAAAATATATAGAGAAAATTTTAAATGTAATTGGTTTAACGATGAAATTCGACGAATAAAAAGAGAAAAAATTTATAAATATCAAATCGCAAGATACGAAAATACAAACGAAGCATAGACAAATTACAAAAAAAATCGAAATATTTACAAAATCAAAATTCAAAATGAAAAAAGGAAGTATGTAAATAACAAAATCACTTCTGCCAAAGATCAAAAAGAAATGTGGAGAGAAATAAAAAATCTAATTTTAAAAAAATCTAAAAATACAATCGAAACTGTGATATTTAATAATGTAGAATATAAGAATAATTTGAAAATAGCTGAAAATTTTAACAATTACTTTATAAATAGCGTGAAATCAATAAGATCCGAGATAAGCAATGTGCAATATATTCAAAACGTTCCAGTGATAAATTCCCAATTTAAATTCCGTGCAATAACGTTAGAAGAATTAAAAGTAATATGTAAGAACTTAAAAAATAAGCCAGACTTATATTAGGAAAAGTAATGCTTCATATAATAAACAAATCTTTAGAAACAGGCGTATTTCCGGAAAACTGGAAAACCTCAATGGTAACCCCCATTGAAAAGGTGTCAAAAACAAAAAAATGTGAAGAATTCCGACCAATTAATACGTTATTGACTTGCGAAAAAATATTAGAGAAGGTGGTAAAAGAACAATTAGAACAATATGTGGAATCTAAAAATATATTATCAAAATACCAATCTGGATTTAGAAAGAATTTCTCATGAGAAACAGTAGTAAACTACGTTATTAATAGGTGGAAAAAAGTTGAAAAAAATAATAAAATTATTAGCATATTCCTTGATTTTAAAAGAGCCTTCGAAACCATTGATAGGCATATTCTTCTACGGAAACTACATTGCTACGGAATTAGAGATACAGAATTAAAATGGTTTGAATCATATATGACGGGAAGGAAACAAATAACAAAAGTGAACAACATGCAATCTAATTCAGTTACTAACGAATATGGAGTACCACAAGGCTCAATTCTGGGAGCGTTATTATTCATAATATATATATAAATGATTTGCCAAAAATGTTGGAAAAATGCGAAGTAATTCTATATGCAGATGATACGCTTATCTTTACAGAAGGTGAATCGAATCAAAAATGCTACGATAATCTTACACAAGATATGGAACGTGTTAGCATGTGGCTAAAAACGAACAAACTTAAATTGAACGAAAACAAAACGAAAATATTAGAAATAAATACAAATAGTAACCAAGTTTTTAAAATAAATAATCAAGTGATAGAAAAAGTGGGTCAGATAAAATATTTAGGATTTGTTAACGATAAAGAACTGAAATTCAAAGAACATATTGACTATATATGTAAAAAAATTGGCAAAAAAATTTGTTTTTTCAAAAGAATAAGAAAGCATATATCAGTTATAACGGCAATAAACATATATAATACCATAATAAAACCGCATTTCGAGTTCGGGTCTACAATTTTATATTCATGCTGCACTACACAACAGATAGATCGACTACAAAAACTACAAAATAGAGCAATGCGAATCATATTAAAATGCAACAGATACACATCAATCAACTTTATGCTTGAATCTCTAAAATGGCTAAACATAAGACAGAGGCTTACACTCAATACTTTAAATTTTATACAAAAAATGAAACGTGGAGAAGCACCGGAATATTTAAAGGAACAAATAGTATATGTCAGGGAAGCACAACCATACCAGTTAAGAAATATGAACAATTTTAGAATTGAAATAGTACACTCAACGGCAATGCAACGAAATCTTTTTTACAAAGGCTTACAACTTTACAATACATTACCAAATGATATTAAAAATGAAAGTAATCAAAATCTAGTTAAGAAGCAAATCTCCTTTTTTGTAAAGTACAATTTATATTAGAGCTAAAACACAATAATATCAAATTTAAATATTTGTAAGTATATGAAAAGTATTATTAATGCTAATAAATCATTAAATAAAAAAAAAAAAAAAATATTTCGTATGCTTTTGTCTTCTGTGAATATTTTTTCAAATACTTTTATTTGTATCTTGCATATTTCAAAAAACAAATCGGATGGTATACACAAACTTCCAAAATCTGATTCTTCATTGTAATTTTTCGCATGTATATACATTTCGGAGGGGTATGTCAATATTTGGGTTGGTTTAATTATATCACATCGACATTTTTGGCAAGATATTCGTTGCGCTATGTACCCAGCGAAATAACGGCTTGACGTTAATTCAATTGGTACAGTAACGGAATTAACACTATCGCTGTTTTCGTCAAAATATTCTTCATTACCTTCATAGATATTAAGAGCGTTCTCTGCGGAGGTTTGTTGACATCCGGATATGCTGACATCTTTTGAAAGATCCTCTAAAATTGTTTGAAAATTTATAGGCAACATAACCGCATCATCTTTTTCACAATTAGATAAGGTATTAAACTGAGTTATTTTTAAAGATAACAGCTTGGCCATGATAATGTTGAATTCATGAACTGAAGGGTTTTTACAGTGTCCACCTTTTGCGCGGAGGTACGAAAATAGGTTCTCTAATGGATCTTGATTAATGTGACTGGTTAAAATAAAAAGCATGTCATCTTCTTGAAACATTTTTTCTGATAGAGACATTATACCCCTAGTGGTTTGAATAAGTCCATTAATGGAAAAAGCTTTTCTGCCCAAATACGAAACTTGACTTATGTAGCTTAATAAATCCTTTAGAGTTTCCCAAACTTTATTGTTCCGTTGTAATTCACTCCTTAATGTGTTGGAGTCTTTGAAAACCTTGCTATTTAAGCAATCAAAATATTTGTTCAGCTTTTTAATAAATGCGCAAGTTGAAGCAGCAGCTTCCACTCTATTTCATGTAAATTGGCGGTTTTCATTTGCAGAATGAACTGCAGCAGCAACTGAGTGACTCAAAGTTTGAACAGCTATGTTTACACGCATTTTCTCAAAATTCGTAGGATTAATATGACTTACTGTCAATTTTGTCATTTTTGTGCTTTTTCCGTGCTCTAATTCTAAAATTTCTCGGATTACATCAAACCGAGTTATTCCATCAGGTGTTTTAAAATGTGCTTTGAGAAAGGCATTTCTAATAGAATTGAAAATATGGGGCACATCGTACAGTAAGTAGATATTATTACTGTTCTATGAAAAATAAGGTTTTTCTGAGGTTGCTCATAGCACTTTCTGTTGTTGGGGCCTTGGTCACAACTTACTGCGCGTACATTGAGTCCTATTTTGGTTACAATATCCAAATTAGACAGAAGTAACTGCTTTAGAATATTCCCTTTTATTGAGGTAGCTGTCACGACGTAATTTAAAAGGAATTTCCAATTCTTGAAGATTCCTCTTAACATAAAAACACCAATTTGTGTACCGACTTCATTTTTGCGCTCATATCCAAGATCTACCACTCCATCTATAACATCTGCAGAGTTATTATAAACTTACGCCGGATAGATACTTATTAGGATACATTGTTTTTCTGCATGCTGCATTTTACGAACTGCTGCTTCCAGTGCATTATATATGCATAAATTATTGCCAGGCTGCAAATTCTTAATATCGCTCCATCTGCTTAGGGAAGAAGGGCTTGGAAGGTTCAGTTTTAAAGTATTTCTTAAAAATAAATACGTAGAGGTGGATCTATAATAAATACTTTCAGCCAAGTTTCTCTCCTGATCTTCCCATCGAGCATTTGATTTTCTGTTTTGCTTTATGCGCATTTTACAAAGCGTTTTTTCATGTGGGTTAATATGCAACTCATCAATATGCAACTCATCAATATGCAACTCATCAATTGTAACTTTTTTTCCATTACCGTAACTCTTTTCTTCAAAGACTCATTTTGTGACTGTTGCGGGAATAGTCCCAGCGCCAAGCTTTTACTAGATTTTGAACAATAAATACAAATTTGTGTTTAATTATTTCAATCCAATTTTATTGTATGTATCTATTCGTTAAAATTCCTGTATATATAAAGTTTATATTTTATACTTGTAAATAATTCAATACATTTTACTTGTTAATACGTACTTTTTTAGTGTAAAAGCTGAGCGTATTAAAAATATTTTCTCTTATTATGTGTATAAAGAACTTTACTATAATTTCGATCAATCTGATTTTTGTAAAAAAGAATAAAGAAAATGGCGCTAATATTATATTGCGCGTTGATATGTAATTGGTAATAAAATAACCGGTAATTGAAATAAAAAATGGGTAATCGGTCGACAGTGGTGATAACAGTGACCTTAAATCACGAATAAGCTCTAATGAGAAGTGCTTATCACACAAAAACAATAAAGACGAATTGGCAATAAATTGCTCGACAAAGTTGCATTTTTCTGCCCACTTTTTAAACATCGGTGAGTCCATATTTGGAAAACGAAATAGCTTTACGTTAGGAGAACTTCTTTTAGATCTGCGGAAATGGGGAAGACTGCATTTGTTGCCAGCTTTTCGTGAGACCAATGAATTTGAATCCTAAAGTACAAACAGTATATACATACATATACATATGTATACGAAATGTTTAATGTGCACATGTAATTAAAAATAATTTTCTTACAATTTTTTTATTAATGTGAAATTATTATCACTTTACACTATTAACTTAATAACACTTTAAATAATAAAGTTTGATTAAAAACTAAGTTAATTTAAATTTTTTATTTTAGTAAGAACTTCTTTTCTCTTTTGCAGAATACAAATAAGTAAAATGTAAAATATTATTCATTTTTAACATTACTTGTAAACCTAATTTAATAACAACAACAATAATATCAAATACTTTATCCTGCAAGAGAGCAAAATAAAAGTGCTTTCGCTCTCCCCCGTTATTTGTTGTCTACAAAAAATTTATCTTTATCCAGATACAGAGTTTAATATAAATAAAGAGACTATACGAGTACGTTTTTATTTATTAAAACAAAATTACAAAAAGGAAGGAAGCAGACTGGTACGCCGGCAATCGGCTACTACAGATATTGGTTGTGAATATATTTTGTTCACTATAGTGCTGTACATTTTTAATACTTCAATTTAATACATTTTTACAAAAAAATTCTTTCAGAAAGGATTCATATCGAAATTTTCAACTCGCGGAATATGAAAAATAAATTTCTAGTTATTCGGCCATATATAATAAAACATAAATATCAACTAAATTTTATTTTATTGATCCTTTCTACTAAAAGAGAATTACAATAAGTATCCAAATCTCGTATCTACATATTTTAAATTATTACTAATTTAATAACTAATTTACTACGTTCAAATCCTAATAAGCTATCCACTGTTTACCTCTGGCGCCCATTATAATCCACTAAATCTAATGCTAAGGAGTTGGGATGGAAAACTAGTTAGTTTCCAAAGCCTGTCTTGAATTAGGACTTCTTAGTAGTTTAGTTGTTATAAGTTGTATGGCCGCAATCTTGTATTTAATATGGCGAGATTGAGTTATGCGATCTCATAATATTTAACGTGCGTTTCCGCTGGGACAGTGGTATGTGCTATTTTTATTGGTGGACAATTTTGTATTCTGAAAGAAAACGGTTCGTGATCACATTTCGATGATTTAATCTTAAACGTTAATCTGCAAACGTTGACGTATATATATGTGATATTTTTGATAACTCTAATTAGATACTAAACGAAACGGAAAAATAGAGGCAAAATGAAACCATAAAAATAATTCCTTGGTTCGAACACATTTTTAAAATGAAATTTCAATTCCTAATGTAAACGTAAAAGAAATTTGAAAGAAATGAGTATATTTCATAATATTGTTTGTTTATTTACTGTTTGACGTAACTTTGTCGAGGTGTGAATTTTAATATTAAGTAATTTAATTTTTAGGCGTAAATTCTTTTTCTTTATTCTTTCTATTAAAAAAGAAAATTTTGTGTGATACGATAACTTTCAATAAATTTAAATTTTATTAGACAGCAAGCAGAGTGGAATTCATTTTCTATGCCGCTACACACGTTTTCAACATTCTTTGTGTCTTTTATACTAGTTTGTCTTTAGTGTGTGTTTAAATAGATGATGTTTACTGTTAGCACATTATTAGTAGAAAAGGCACACATAATGTTGAAAAAATGCGTAGCAGCTAGTTGTCTAATAAAATTTTAACTTTAATTGTATTCAAAGTTATCATATCAAACAAAATTTTTATTTATAATAGAAAGAATAAAGAAAAATATTTAAGTCTAAAAATTAAATTACTTCATTTTGTTTGTTTATATTTATCAATTAATTATTAAAGCTTTAAGGTCATAAATAAATGTTGTTCTTTAAAATACTATTATTCACTATCGATATTTCGCTACGCCATTGTGTAGCTGCAACATCGGTAAGTGAAAATAGATTTTCTGTCCTTGCTACCCCGGATAATGAAAATGCCGAACCCACTGTAAGGGAACAAAAACCCCCACCAATCTACTTGCGCGAACAAACATCAAATGCCATTGTAAATATGCTGTCCCAACTCGTAGGCAAAGAAAATTTCTATGTGGCTTCTGTACGAAGAGGACAGATACAAGAAACGAAGATGCAAGCCCACACTGAGAAGAATTATCGCCTAATCGCAAGTCGTCTCGATGCAGATAATAAGAGCTATTATACGTATCAAATAAAAAGTGCTAAAGGTTTGAATGTCATTATAAAGGGCATTGACAGTTCTGTTCCCACTGAGGAGATAAAAAGTGCCATAGAGGTGGAAGGTTATGTCGTAAGGACAGTGCACAATATTTTAAATAAGAATAAAGTTCCCCAACCTATGCATCGTGTGGAAATCGTGTTTAATGCATCGCAGCTTAAATCAAAAAACTCGGTTCATCCTATATATAATTTGCGCTACCTTTTAAACAGAAGAATAACGGTGGAAGAGCCTCTAAAACGTAACGGTCCCCGTCAGTGTACCAACTGCCAGGAATTCGGACACAAGAAAACCTACTGCAAGCTACCATCTGTATGTGTTGTTTGCGGTGATGCGCACCGGACTTTGGAATGCACTTCTTCCAAAACAGACCCCAAGGTCAAAAAATGCAGCAACTGTGGTGAAAACCATACAGCAAATTACAGGGGCTGCAAAGTATTTCAATATGTAAAAGATAATGCGAAAGTCGTACGTAAACCGGAATATGAGCAATATAAAGCTTCCCAATTTCCTCGGCTTCATGCTGGTTCTATTGCTAGTAACAAGCTACACAGCCACACACTAAGCCAAACTTTTCATATGCCCAAACATTGAGAAATGATTTACCTAATGCGAATGCCAAAAGTTCTAATGCGCATAAACATTCATATGCCCACGTCTTAAAAAAGGGTGCTCAGACACCCCTCACCAACAATTCGAGCTCGATCGAGAACTTAATACAGACAATGAATAATTTCATGACAACTATGCAGGGTATGTTTCAGGAAATGATGCGAGCCGAAAACATGCTTCTGCAAGTTTTGCTTGGCAAAAAATGAACCAGTTAAAAATATGCTTCTGGAACGCTAACGAGCTCTCCCAACATAAATATGAAGTAGAACAGTTCCTGCTAGCACATGATATAGACATACTATTAGTCTCTGAAACACACTTCACTATAAAAAACTGCTTTAGAATTGATGGGTTTTTTATATATGACACCAACCACCCAAGCGAAAGGGCATGTGGTGGGACTGCCATTATAGTCCGAAAAAACGTAAGGCATTTTCCATTGCCTGAATTCAGAGAGGACTTTTTGCAAGCCACGACCATAAATCTTAGAGATTTTAAAATTGTAGTCTCATCAGTGTATTGCCCGCCTAGGCATAAAATCGAAAACCATGAATTTGCCAGGTTCTTTGCTACGCTAGGGCAAAAATTTATTGCAGCTGGCGATTACAATGCAAAGCACACATATTGGGGATCCAGACTCCTTAGTCCTAGAGGTAGGCAGTTGTATTATACAGTTGAAGCTAACAAGCTTGCCGGTAAACCCACCTATTGGCCCACAGACTTTAATAAGTTGCCAGACCTTATTGATTTTGCTATAGTAAAAAACATCAAACGCGATCAACTCTTAGTTAATTCATCCTATGATCTATCTTCTGATCATTCACATACAATTGCTATTTTACACGACAGTTTTCTCACTGCACATAAAACCCTTAGTTTCTACCCGAACAGAAACACGAATTGGTTAAAATATAAAATATATGTGAGCTCTCACTTACCTTTGAACATCCCACTGAGAAATCCAGCTGATATTCAAGCAGCTGTAGACCATTTTACAGACGTCGTGACTGCCGCAGCCATAGCTGCAACGCCAACAAAGCCATCAGCTAAAATAATAACGTACCAGGCAACAGCAGATATTCAGATGCTCGTCATTGAGAAAAGAAGACAATGGCAAAATAGCCGTTCTCCACACATAAAAATGCAAATGAACTTATGCCAAAAAAACTTTCGCAGTAAATTGAGACAGAAACACCAATTCGCTATCGACAACTTTTTAAAAAACTTGGATCCAATGAAAAACACGGATTATGGTCTGTGGAAAGCTGTAAAGCACTTACAATGTCCTATTGCTTACGAATCCCCACTAAGACTTGAAGACCGTACTTGGGCTAAAAACTCAAGTGAAAAGGCAAATGCGTTCGCAAAGCACTTAGAGAAGGTTTTCGCACCACATGATATAAGTAATTCCACTATTCCAATTATTTGCGACATCGTGAATGATCCTATGAAATTTCGGTTGTCTTCTTTAAAATCGACAATTAAAAATACGGATATGAAGAAATCACCTGGACCTGATCGTATAACAGGATCAATGATAAAAAACTTACCAAATTCAGCTGTAAGAATTTTATTTTACATATTTAATGCCATGTTACGCGTCGGCTTCTTCCCATGCTCTTGGAAGAAGTCTGAAATTGTTATGATCCCGAAACCTGGAAAGGACTCAAGCCAGATTACATCCTACAGGCCAATTAGCCTACTGGCAGTTTTGTCAAAGATATTTGAAAAATCATTCGTCTCGAGTGTAACTGCTTTTCTAAATGAACAAAACGTTATCCCAGATCATCAGTTTGGTTTTCGAGCAAGGCATAGTACGATTGAAGTCCATAGAATCGTTACCATTATTAGATTGGCTTTTGAAAGAACGCAATACTGTTCAGCTTTATTTATAGATATTTCCCAAGCATTTGATAAAGTCTGCCATGATGGGCTACTTACTAAAATAGCTCGGGTTCTACCTGAAAACACCCACCATCTGAAAAGCTGCAGTCCCATATTCATAAGCTAAAAGACTGGCTAAAACAGTGGAGGATCAAGGTAAATCCATCAAAATGTGCTCATGTAACGTTTTCCCTTAGAAGGCAAAATTGTCCACCAATCACAATAACTAATACCACGGTTCCAGCGGAAACTCACGTTGAATATTTAGGTATCCACCTAGATCGGCGCCTAACTTGGTCCCGTCAAATTGAGGCAAAAATAACGTCCATAAAGCTTCGAACAAACCAACTGCGTTGGCTAATAAGTCCTAACTCAACTTTGGCTTTGGAATATAAAGTCCTTTTATACATATCCGTTATAGCTGTGGGGTACTGCCTGTGCATCAAACATCCAGAAGTTACAGAGAAGACAGTCTAGGATTTGACGTCATATCGTATGCGCCCCCTGGTACATAAGAAATGAAAACATACATAGGGATCTCAAAGTTCCCACTATCTACGAAGAAGTTAAAACATACACGTCCAAATACGTGAACAAACTAGTCGCAGATCCCAACACTTTAGCACGCAATTTATTGCAATTTGATGGCCACAAGAGACTAAAAAGAACTGACACATTGAGCCTGGCGAAGCGGCTCTCTCTACACAATAGAAGATAGATTTTTAAGATTTGAATACAAAAAATTAGTTATTACGTTGGTACTAACTAGTAAATAATAATTTAGAAATAAGATTTGAATACTTATTGTAAATTTCTTTTAATAGAAAGATTCAATAAAATAAAATACAGTTAAAAAAAAAAAAAAATTGTGTAGCATCATCAGGAAATGAAATATTTTATGACAATTTTCAAACAATAGACAAATAATATCATGTATGAACTCGTACATATGTATATGAAAAATATTTGTCACAAAAAGTAAAAAAATTCAAACAACTATAAAAAAAAATTATAAGAGCTGTGACAACCTTTTTCCTAAGGTTGTAGAAGTTGTTCATATGAAAAATTGAGCTAGACGAATTTAATGTTTTGCTTTTAACTAATTCACTTTAAGTTCTTCAATAAATTAGCAGAGCACGTTCGATATATAAATACTGGACAGAGATGTTCATTTAGTGAAGGCAGAAGCAAAAGTGATTTTATTCATTAAAGTGGTGCTGCTTATATCCTAGTTTTAGAACATGGTTGTGAAAAAGAGTAACAAATAATATAAATGAATGAGGTTGTAAAAAATAGTATCGATAGAGTTGTATTTAAAGAAAATCCGTTAATTCAAATTAATCGTTAAGTTTAAAATCAGTATTTAAAGAAAATCCGGTAATTCAAATTAATCGTTAAGTTTAAAATCATTCATGAAGAGAATTAGGTACACACTTGTTTAAAGTAGCAAATGTTATAAGAATATAAGTAAGAAAGTAAAAATAATTAAAATAAATAAATGAAATGCTTCTAACTTAAAAATAATTTTACATTTGTATCTATACATAAGTATGTCTACAAAACTTATTTAAATAACATAAATCCTATATGTATCTGCGCAACATTATCCGTATCTGCTTTAAAATTGATTCTTTGAGTTATTACTGTGTTCGCAATTTACAACATTTCTAGCGACGCTTATAATTAATCTCTGTATTTATAACTGGTGCACTTTCAAATTTAGAATAATGAATTAAGTGAATTCCTGCATTTTACATTCGATTTATGTATAGCTATTCTAATTTTTAGTTTATTTTTCGTTGTACCTACATATACTTTATTACAACCCTTCTGGTCATTTCCATTTTAGGTATTTTAAAAAAAATATGTATGACTTATTTAGTTTTTGAATTATATCCATAGTTTTACTAAACAAATATATTCAGTTCATTAAATATTTTGTATTATTCATTATCGAAATTTTTTTTTGAACCGCTCTAATATTTTCGGTTACGGAGTTACCGGCTTGTATGTTTTAGGCTGGGTTACGCTACCTCTATTAGATGTTCGTCTACCATTATATTGATTTATTAATCTAAAAGTCAGTTCAACTGGAAAACTATTCTGCTTTAATATGTTTCTAATATTTTCATTATTTTTTTCTTTCTCTAATATATGTAGCTGTATTTATAATAAATCCTTTATAGTGTTTAGAATGTTTGTTATTAAAGTATCTGTGGCACCACCATCACCACATAATTTTTCATTAATCTTTTTATATTTACTGTATTTTCAAATTAACGATTATTTTAAGCCTCTAAAATTGACAACCCTGAATTAAATATGTGTAGTTTTTCATTTTTACTTTAAATGGCACAAGAATACGAGCTCCATTACTTGTGAACCCGACGTGATCTGCGCAGAATATTTAAAACAAATTGCTTATATTTTGGATAAAATAGTAAATTAAACTATAGCCGAGAGTGCAAACAACGAAGATGCAGCAGTCGACGCCCAAGTCAATATGCAAGGACCTGCATATACTGACGGTGGATAAATCGTTCCGTTCGTGTTCCTCCCTATTGGCACGCTATGCCGGCTCTCTGTATCGCAGAGATAAAATCTTAATTTGCTGCCGTATGAATTGTTAAGGACAAAACCAAATATCATCAGTTGTAGCTACTATTGAAAGCAGTGTACTGTCACAAGTCTGCAAATGTTTTTGCAAAACCCAGACGTTTATGTCCTGAAAAACTAAAAAAGCTGAAATGCAGATGTTAATGGATATGGGTGTATGTCGTCCATCACGAAGTGCATGGGCCAGCCCATACTGCATATGGTTCGTAAAAAGAATCTAGAGTGGAGACCATGTGGAGATTTTCGTCAGCATTACGGACACCGATCGTTATCCAATACCCCATATCCACAACTTTACGCCTTTTTTACATGGGTGTCAGATTTTTTCCACTATCGAACTCCGTAAAGCTTACTATCAAATTCCGGTGGAGCCTGCTAACATCCCCAAAACAGTCATAACGTCTGCATTCGGGTTATTTGAGTTCACCCATATGTGCGTTGTTCTACTTAAAAGAGGGCAAACATTCCAACGGATCACGGACCATATTCTCCGCGAATTTGATTTTGCACGGCCATACTTGAACGACATTAATAATGAACATCGTAACCACCTTCGCGAGGTTTTTAACAAACTTCGAGTGTTGTTTAATAATAAACCCATCTGGAAGCTTTTAAGTCAAAAAGACGTACAGTATTTGGAATTTTCGGTTGACAAAAACGGAGTTCGTTTTCCACCAGACCGTATAAAATCATTGCCAGAGTACAATCTGCGCGAACGAGTTTGTAATCTACAAAGATTTCTTGGCATGATGAATTTTTTTCATCGTTTTTATCCAAAAGCTGGCAGAGATCAAACTGTAATTGCAATGATATAAAACATCGCTTCGTAAAGTCACGTTACTTGTTTTTCCGAGACTTAATACACTTCTAGCACTTACTGTGAATGCATCCGGTACAGCGATATGTGCCCTTCTTTAGCAATTCAACAACAACGAATGGCAGCCTTTTGGATTTTACTCTGAACGACTTAGTTCGGCGAAGGAAAAGTAGAGTACCTATGATAGGGAACTTCTTGGAGCATATGAGGATATTAAATATTTTCGGCATATGGTGGAAGGCAAAGAAGTGTTTATGGACACAAATCACAAGCCTTTACAATACACTCTTCAACAAGATTTGGATAGGGATACACCACGGCAAGCCCGTTATCTTGATTATTTGAGTCAGTTTACTAACGATATTCCTTACATACCTGGAGAGGAGAATATTATAGGCGTCGATACACTTTCACGAATCAACGCTTTCAACATATTATCAAGTACCGACTACTCTAAAGCCGCGGAAAGTCAGGTGAGTGATAACGAATTCAAATCATTTTTGAATTTGAAAGTAGGAAAATATGAAATTCCTGGGACTCGAGTAAATATTTTTTGTAATATTGCAACTCGAAAAGCACGAACATATCGGTATCACCTTACATGTATTGTCCATTTTACCCGGTGGTTCGAGGAATACCCCTTGGAGAACATGGCCAGCTAAACTACAGCATTTACTTTTTACCAACAATGGGTGTCGCGCTTTGGTGCTCCTTTAAGGACTACCACACACCAGGCCGGCAGTTTGATTCAAATTTATTTCTTGACCTGTAGTGCGATTCACTATTCTTTTTTAACGACAATCGCATCGACAAACAAAATTAACGATGTTGTTATTCAGTAGCTTTTTTTAAAACAATATTCGCAATCGTGTAGTCAGCTGTTGTTGTTAGGTTAACGATTGTAGACAAAAATAAACGACGTATATTTTTGTGTTCTTTATTTATTCGACAAACTAAAATTCATGGCATCTTTTTGGGGCAGCTATATTTGGTTTAAAAATCATAGCATAGCATATTTATACTACATGTACAAATAGCCTCAAATGTTTTTAACTTACATATTGCAGAAATAGCTAAACGCACAAACAATTTTTTTCAAAAAATCTTTTTTTTTCATTCTTCTTTGTGCTTTTCCTTTATTTGATATTTTCTTGACAGTGGTGCCACTTCATATCAATTTGAATAAACAAAAAATTAACCATGTCTACTGTCGTTTACGAGTAGTTAGTTAATCACACAATCGTTACTGCAAACAAGAAAAATTTTCGACAAATTTTGCGAATGTTGAATGGTTAAAAATTAGTGAACCGCACTACTGATTCGCCTTCTGGCTATCAATCACCTCAGAACAACTGCTTATCATCTCGCCGATAATGGTTTAATCGAACGCTACCATCGAGTTTTAAAATCCGCTATTAAGTGGTATCAAATTGAAAATTGGTTGGATGTATTGCCACTCATATCACTTGGAATGCGTGTGACATACAACTAATGGTAAAATCATGCACCAATGGTAAAATCATCCACTTCCAATGCAGAGTCATCCACACCCAATTTGCAACCACATACTTCTTTATTAACCTTTTTATATTTACTTTATTTACTACTATTTTCAAATCAGGGATTATTTTATGCTTCTAGGATTGACAACTCTGAATCAAATATGTGTAGGTTTTCATTTTTGCTTTTAATAAACTTTGATCTAGAAAAGGCACAACAATACGAGCTCCATATCATAGACCATAGACTACTAATTGACCCGACAACTCGCAAAATAGTGCTGCCAATTTAACACCATTATATAAGAGGAATAGCAAATAGTGCTGTATTTTATATAACTATCCCTTTCATATGATGGTGGTAAACGTCAAATAAATAATTTGTTTAAAAATATTAAAACCGAACGATATTATAGTGCGGATTTTACAAAAAGTGGAAAAAATTGTAGCTTAAAAAACAAAATAATTGTTAACAAACTGTTTTCAACGCGTGACAAGAAAAGGAACCACAAAAAGGAAAATATATGTATATACATATCAAGGAAGTAGCAGAAGATAAAACAATGTAAGTATGCATAAATTTTACACATTGGCTAAAATATAAAGATTTTAACCTAATGTTTTTCAGCAGCCGCCGATGTGTAATGGGTTGGCCAAAAGGGGAGAGACTCCACAAGTTTCCGAGAGATCCGACCAGGTAAGTTCTTTCCAATTATTTTTATTTAAGTAGTAAGATCTTGTGCATTAAAAATAACTGTATGTCTAATGCACCAAATCTTGCTGATCATATAGCAGGTTAAAATTCCAATTCGTTATGTGACAGAAAGTCAATGTAACCAAAAGGAAAAGTGTAATAGTGTTTGTGCGTTTTGCACCGGGAGACGTTTTAAATAAGTCTGGTTGTAATCCAATTGGTTATGTGACAGGAAGTCAATGTAACCAAAAGGAAAAGTGTAATAGTGATATTTTTGTGTTTTAAACAAGTCCAGTTGAACACCAATTGGTTATGTGACAAGAAGTCGTACAAATTCTGGCTAAACATGTATCCGGCTTAGTTTTAAATAAAGGTTTTGTGTTGTAACAAGTCATAAATATACTTCAACTACACTTCAATGAAAAAAAAAAACAATGTTAAGGATTGATGGAACGTGCTCAACAAAAGGGTCAATCGTGCCTTAATACAATGAAATAGTTTTCAATTAAATAAAAACTCAAAAAATCTTGTTTCATGTTTATAATACAAATGAAAATAGAAAAGAAAATTGTTTAAGTGATATTAAGTACTAATAGACTTTGTTTTATATTTATGATAAATTAAAACAAATAAAAAAAATTGTTAAAATTTTAAGTATTAGTTTTAATATGGAAATATGTACGTGTTAGTTTAGAAAAATCAGCCAAAGGTGATGGTAATTTTTTAATACTGCAAAGTCAATATATTTTTAAGTTTTAACTTGAATGTTTATTGTGTGGTCGTAGTTTATATGGGTTCCATATTTTATGATGATATAAGTTAATAGTAAAACATATGTATTAACTTTTCATTTCATTGTGCATATAGTTCAATTGGTTCGGTTATAACTGCTTTTGTTGCTTTATGATAATTTAGTGTTCTTTTTTAATTTCGCATGATAATATATATTTGCAATTTTGAATACGGCTAAATTCATCCATATAGCATATATTTTTATTTCTTTATTTTAGACGATCCGAATGGCTTCGCATTTTAGGTGTGAAGTCATCGGTAAAACGATTATTTGCATGCAGTCGGCATTTTCCGGAGCATTTTATATTTGGGACAAAATGATCAAAATTCGTATATCCAAAAAGTGAAAGTGCTGAACTAAATGCAAATTTGATAAGCAATAATAAAAATACTTCGGACTTAAATGTAGAAAATTTAATTCAAGTTCCAATTTTAACAAGTGCAGAGGAGGAAGTGAATGTTAATAGGACTAGTTATTTAGGCGACAAAGACTTAGGAGAAAAGCAAAATATTACTTATAAAAGGTGTAGGTAATAACTTGATGGCAGTATATAGTGGACATTTTAGCAGTGTGGTTCGAGAAATAGAAGTAGGCGACATAGTCTTAAAAAATTTTAGTACAACTAATTTACAGTCTTCAGATACGAAAACGAACAATTCTTGTAGGTTAAGAACATTGCAGACTGCACTGGACAATTATAGAACAAAATTTTTAGAAGAAAGACTACTGAAATCTAAATTAAAAACAGAAAGTATAAGGATAAATCAGCAATTAGAGAAATATAAGAAAAGACTTGAAATATTGGAACTTGAGTTAACGAAAAAGAATGATATAACATCTAAAGTTTCGAACTCATTATCGGTATGTGTTGAGAATAGTTTAGTCAATCATTCCCGCGAATCTAAAAAACATCGGTATTGCATTGGCTTAAAATTGATCTCATTGGCGGTATATTTTCTCTCTCCACTTGTTTACCGTTATTTAATTAAAATATTTAATTGACAAGATGTTAGAACTTTACAACGGTTTGTAAAGGACTGGCCGAAAATTCCGGGTTTTTAGATGGAACGTTTGAAGCTTTAAAAGTACGTGTGTGTAATTTCGCCGAGAAAGAGAAATATATAAGTGTATCGTGTTACGAAATGTCCCTTAAACGTTTTCTCGAATACGATAGGTTTAAAGATAAAATAATAGGCTTGCAAGACTTCGGTGACGAAAATCGTTCACGAAATATCGCGACCAGCGCAATGGTTATTATGGCAAGTGGCATAGGTGGCAGTAGTTGGTCGCAAGCAGTGTCTTATTTCTTTGTCCATGGAAGTTGTAAAGGCAATATTATGAAAAATTATATTTTCGAGGCAATATCCAAATTATAAGCAATAGGCTTAAAACCTTGCCAATTCGTTTGCGACCAAGGAGCCAATTTTGGTTTTCGTGCAAATAATAAAAGTATTAAGCAAGTCCATAGAACCGGTACCATTATCATAGACAACTAATTATACAACAACACGCAGAATAGTGCTGCCAAATTAACACCAATATTTAAGAGGGATAGCAAATAGTGTTGCTTTTTATATAACTATCCCTTTCATATGATTGTGCTAAAAGTCAAATAAATATTTTGATGAAAAATTTTTAAAATCAACAATTTAATTGCGTATATTTGGGAAAAAATGAACAAATTATTGATTTAAAGAATAAAACAGTAGTTATTTACAAACTTTTTCCAACTTAATTAGGAGAACAAATGTACAGAAGTATACAAAAGAAGTTAAAACAAGTAAATTTGGCGCATTGGCTAAAATAAAAAGATTTTAACTTAATGTTACTGTTTTTCAGGAGCCTCCGATGTAAAATGGATTGCCAAAGAGGGGAGAAACTCCACAAGTTCCCGAGAGATCCAACCAGGTAAGTTTTTTTCAAATTATTTTTATTTAAATACAGGGCGTCCACCGGGAAGGTATAGTACTTTGTTTGTTTATAAATTTTGATTAAATAAAAGAGAATGGATCGTATATTGATAAATGTTTTATTTAATGTCGGCCATTAAGTATGGAATACAATATTAGATAAATGTCCACCTCTGTTAGCCTCACAAATGCGAGCCCTTTTGAACACATTTTTCATTGCATTCTCACACATTTCACGCGGTATTTCAATAATTTTATCACGAATATTTTGTTTGAGTAGCTCCAGCGTTTTTGGTTTGTTTGCATAAACCTTGCTTTTCAGATATCCCCACAAAAAGAAGTCAACATCACCATTCCTTGAAATAACTCGTCGTGGAAAGAGGTCTTGCAGTAATTCCATTATAATTCTCGCTGTATCCGATGTGGCACCGTCTTGTTGAAACCACATGTTAGTCAAGCCCAAAGCATGCAGTTGTGGCGTTAAAAAGTTTTCAATCAAATCACGATATCGCTCCCCATTGACAGTTACCGTTACGCCGTTTTCAGTTTTATAGAAGTAAGGACTAATGATTCCTCCTGACCAAATTGCACACCAGACTATCACTTTTAATGGATGCAAAGGTGACTGATAATTAATTTGAGGGTTTTCTCTTGCTCAGAACCGGCTATACTGTTTATTCACATATTCATTCAAATGAAAATGTGGCTCGTCACTCATTATGATTTTTTCATGAAAATCGGGGTTGTCATGGGCGAGCTGTAGCATCTTATTGGCATATGTACGGCGGCGTAAATGGTCTTCTGGAAGAAGATCTTGTGTCAACTGAATCTTAAATGGAAACAAATGCAAATCTTTGTGCAAAATTGGGGCCAAAGTTGTTCTTTGAAGGCCAAGCTCCTGAGAACGGTGTCGAATTAAGATTAATGGATTTTGAACACTTTCTTGAACAGCAGTAATGTTTTCAGCCGATCTTTCAGTACGTTTTGGTCCATAATGGGGCCTATCAGTGCGTCTTGTTGGCACGTTGTTTCTTCCAAAAATTTCACGTAACTTTCTCATCGTCACAGTAATCGATGATTGATTTCGATAAAATGTTTTAACGATTAAAACACGTTGGTTTACCGAATATTTTTCCATAATAAATTTTCCACGTCTCTACTTCACGACTGCCAAATATGAACTGTGAACACTAATGTTTACCAAAATGGCGGCAAAACTAAGTAGTACACCTTCCCGGTGGATACCCTGTACTTCTCAAAAAATAAAGTATATATTTTGTATTCTTGTAGATATCGTAATTTGTTAGTCCAATAAGACGTAATTCCCAAGAACTATATCGATAAAAAAAATATTTTCTAATTTATCTTTAATCTGTAGATTATTTTTAATCTATAAATTCTGCCAAATTGACAAATTAAAGGAAATAGGGTTAAAAATATTAACAACGACCGATGAAGTTTTGTAATTACAAAACGTACTTTTTTGTTCTAACTAGTATTTGGTTTACTAGCCATTTTTCGTATCGAATTAAATTTCTAAACTATTTATAGCACATATTAGCGTGGTATTGGCAGGTTTCGTTTCTTTACATATTTGACACTGTAAAACAAAGTCACGTACTTGAGTGTTTTGATTTGGCCAATAAAATCCAGCGTAAAGTCTTACCAACGCGTCCGTGTGAAGCTTGAGTGGAGTTGTGTGACTTATCTATGATGATTTTGGTCAATTCCTGAGGTACCCATAATTTCTATGCGAAATCCTCATTCACGACCATTCGATCATAAGGCCGTACTTTTTTATACATAAAACCGTTAACCACTTTTAAGTCAGGTAACCGTTCAGAATTTGCTTCTATGGTGGAGGCAAGTTCTAAATAATCACTGAACTTAAAAGCGCTTGAGTTCAGATAAACCAGCCCTTCCACATCTGCCGAGACTTCATACATATCATAGCGCGATAAGGTATCGGGTACTACGTTCTTGAGGCGATCAAATGCAGCTTTGGCTTCATCCGAAAACTTGAATTGCTTTCTCTTCTTTAGCGTTTCAAAGATTGGAGCTGCCATGGTAGCATAGTCTGGTATAAATTTTCTATACCAGCTTGTTGCCCCCATGAAACTCCGCACTTGCTTAGCTGTTTTAGGATAGGCAAACCGAATAATCGTTTCCACCTTGGCTGGATCAGGTTTAAGATTGCCCCCACCTACCATATAGCCTAGATATCTTAACTCTTTGAAGCATAATTTAGATTTTGCCACATTAATGGTCAGACCTGCTTCTGTCAAACTATTAGCTACACGTGACAACAACTCCAAGTGTGTCGCGAAGATACTATCAAAAGATCATCCAAGTAGACGAAAACCCTATCACGAAGTGCTGCGGGGATCACTTTATCCATTAAACGGCATAACCTTTGGGCTGCGTTACACAACCCAAACGGCATTACCGTGTAATGGTATAGTGGTCTTCCTGATACCGTAAATGAGGTTTTCTCCCTACTGAATAGATCTAGTGGTATCTGCCAGAACGCGTGTTTCAGATCGACACTAGAGATATATATTGTATCTCCCAAGCGACTAAGTAAACCCTCAATGTGCGGTAGCGGATAGGCATCCTTGACCGTTAGTGGATTGAGCTTTCGAGCGTCCAAATACAAACGGTTCTTTTCGCCCTTGCGGACCAAAGTAACTGGATGGCTCCATGGACTTTCGCTAAGCTCAATGACACCAAGACCAAGCATCCTATCAAGCTCGGCGTACATTAGTTTTTGCACCGCTGGTGAGACGGGATAGTGACGATCTTTCACTGGGATTGCATCACGGTTGTCTATTGTGTGCGTTTCTAAATGTGTTTTCTCTTTATACTATAACAGGGGAATATTGATATAACAAAATCACTACTATGGTCTTCCTGATACCGTAAATGTGGTTTTCTCCCTACTGAATGGATCTAGTGGTATCTGCCAGAACGCGTGTTTCAGATCGACACTAGAGATATATATTGTATCTCCCAAGCGACTAAGTAAACCCTCAATGTGCGGTAGCGGATAGGCATCCTTGACCGTTAGTGGATTGAGCTTTCGAGCGTCCAAACACAAACGGTTCTTTTCGCCCTTGCGGACCAAAGTAACTGGATGGCTCCATGGACTTTCGCTAAGCTCAATGCCACCAAGACCAAGCATCCTATCAAGCTAGGCGTACATTAGTTTTTGTCTTAATCTTCTACGAATTTTATATCGTTCTCGCGCCTTCCTTATTTTATTGGACACTGTACCAAAGATTCGGCGTTTAGCTTCGTTGTAATTTTTTATCCGAAGATGCAAAGGTGTAAGTTCCCTCATGCGAGACTCAGGTTTTGTTAAATTATTAGTTCTATCTTTATTTTGAAAAATAGTAAATATCTCTACCCCCGATTCCTGTTGTGATTTACTAACTGGGCTTAAATATCGGTCAACCTCGCCTCCCCAGTTCACGACGGGTTCCGAAGCCGGTTTCCCTGAGAGTTAGGGCATTTCGGGGCAACTACATTCTCCCTAACGCACCTAAAGCAAAACATACGCTTGACCGGTTCAGGGCAATCGACAAAACTATGCCCAACGACCTTAAAATTCCAGCAGGTATAACCACTAGTAACACGAACCTCATCTACTTCTAGGTCTATCAACGGACAATCCTCCTCATCATATTGCAATTCATTAACACGCTGCGGAAAATTAGTGCGCTGCTGATAAAGTTGCCTTTGGTTAGCTAGCTAGTTTTCAGCCCGTCTTAAATTACCTCTCATGATTTCCACTAACTGTTCTTCTGCATAAGGCTTTTCTTGTTGGTTTCTTAACTTGATGATCGCATTGTAGAAATCGTCAAATGGCTCTTGTGGTAATTGGCGACGGTTTAGAATTTTCATCTGCACCTGGTACTCTTTCTCAAATCGACGATATTGAGCTAGAAGTGCCTTTTCTAGTTCATCCCAGGTGCAGACGCGAACGATTTTACGATAGTCCCAGTACCTCTAGCAGTACGTGAAAACTTCTTAACATTTCATTATCGGAACAGTTGTAATCCCTCCTCAGCGCTCCTTCTCTGAAAATGAATTCCTGAACATTCATCGGGTTATTCGTGCCATCAAATTTTACACCCCATTTTGCAAGCTTAAACGTGTCCAATGACTCTTGGTGGCTGAGTACCGACATGGCTGGGTTGTAGTGTTGTGGCTGCTGCAAGCCAAGCACTCTGCGGGTAGTTCAGCTGTAATGAATTAGCTGGCTGTTGGTAAAATGGTGGCAAATTTTGCTGCTGTATTTGTAACGGTGACAGACCAAGTTGCGGTTGAGATGATGTCTGATGCTTTGTGGTTGGCAGTAATGTTGACGATCCGATTGTAAATTTGGAGTAGTTTGTGTTTGATGTGGAGCCACCTGTGGTGTCCTCACATTCAACGGTATCTCTTGGGTTGTACGCCCTGCTTCCAGGTAGTTGGGAGCTGGGATTAGTGGCGGCAATTGCCTAAATGATTGCGGAGCCTGTGCATCTGAATTTGGGTATATATATTGTACATACCCAGTCACAACAGAAGACCGGAAACCAACTGGTGGCTGGGATGCAGTAGTATTTACCGGAGTGGTTATAGTGGGCATAATGTCAACATTTGCGTTAGCGCTACCCTTTTGTGCTGTACATTGGGTATGGACTGTCAGGGAAGCTATCGCCTGCTTCATTTTCAAGAAGACTTTTTGGAGTTTATCCTCCACTTCCCACGGGTTTAACAATGCGTCTATTTTATGAATTTACGTGCGAGCTTTGCATTGAAGCCGTTTTTAAAATCACTTTGCTGAAAGTTTCTTCGGTTGACTTCTTGCCCCGGGATAAATTTTATGACACGACAACGTGTGTTATAAGATTTCTCATTTTTAATGTACCTATTGTGTAGGATTTCACGAATTTTTCTTCTTATGAGTGAAATTGTTAAGATTGCCATTTCGGAATCTTGCAAGCTTTTCAGGTTTTTAGTTAATTTAAAAATACTACCGTGGCCAATCATGTTCATGCCGAACAGGGCAAAATACGGAGTAACACATATAGCCGACTGCACCGACCATCTTAAGGAGAACTCGACTTCCGACAAATGTTTGTGCCAGTCTGCTTAATCGTTCTGTAAATATGCACGTATTGCTGCCAAAACGTATTGCTTAACGCGTTCGGACGCATTGGTTTGTGGCTGACGTGGCGAGTAGTGGATTAATTTAACTTTTAGTGGATTTGTTAATTTTAGTTTTATTTTAATTGTAAGCTTTCATTTAATAATATTTTCGGTTTAGTTTTAATTTTTCTAATTTCTTTTATTTAGCTTTAACGTTTAATTTTATTTATAGTTTTTAACCACTTCATATGATGTAAAAATTTGTCTTTAAGTTGTTTTTTTTTTTGTAAATAAATTACTTTTTAGCTTGCTGATTTATTTAATCCCTTTATTTTGTATTTTGCATTACACTGTACTTTTTATTTATTTATTTTTTGCTTCCGCCACACCACAACTTTTCTTTTTTCTCTCGAACGTTCCAACCAAAAAATACCATCTTTGTCTCCATTACCGGCCACGAAACCTTCCTGACGCCTCATTATGGCCACTTTCTCCATTTTTCTTTTATTTTCAGCAATATAGAATATATGTTGATTTAAAAAGTTTTGTTGATGTTTACTTCTGCCCACTCATTCAGTGTTGGCTCTTATTCTCACTGTTTAACCGACAGGCCAGGGTTGCACACACGACACAACATCTAAAATTTTTATGTTTGGTTTTCAAAAATGTCATTATTATTAAGAAATTGTGGAAGTAAACTAATAAGACATTAGTAAAACAGTTTCATCATTATTTTATTTTTAGTTTAAAAAATTAAAATTATATTGTGAGAATTTTATTCTCAATTAAAACTGAGGAAAGAATTTTTAAGTAAATAAAACGCCTACATGTGTATATACTAAGTCCCTTAGTATGAGAAGTGTTTCTGTTTGCGTTCAGTTCGATTCGATGAATTTAATGATGTAGGTAGAGACAAAATGATTAGTAATGTATATCATGTAAACTACCTGAATAAATTATTATGTATATTCATACATGACTCAATAATAAACAGTAATTATTAGGTGCGATCCCGTACTCTACTTTGGGAGCCCGCGGGTTCCCAAATTTACCCAAAACTGTTCCTGTACAAAAAGTTTGGGTAAGTAAGAGAGAATTTGAATATTATTCTTCTCCTTCCTGCCCAAAACAGCACACACTTTTTCTTCGGGCTCTTTTGGTAAGATTTTAAAACCATCAGCTATTTCATAAAGTAAACAATAATAATCTACAAACAAATTTTTGGGCTAACAATTTGGTTTTTAGTGTTCCCGTACTTTTAAACATTTTAGTATCTAATTGAGAGTTATTTTTCTTTATTCTCATTTGCCCGAACTGTACCCAAAAAGTACGGGATCGCACCTTTTATTTCAGAAAAAAGTAAATAACCAAAGACTTTGATGTTAATCTCCTAGAAGTTGCCAAACATATTCTTGGCGACAATGCCAAGACAATTCGAGAGAAATACAGTCTTTGACAGCTGCCTCTGGTTGATCGTTTAATTCATCTTGAGCTTTTGAAAATAGAAATAATGTATGAATGAAATATTTACATACATAAGTACGCAGAAAAACATTTAGAAACAAGAGAGCTATATTCGGATATGCCGAATATTATATACCCTTTACAAAAGGATAAACTAATAAATACTAATAAATATACTAGAAACTTTTCCCGGTGGAAAGAATGTTTTTTTTAATTTTTGGGTAAATATGGTAAAGTTTGTTCTTTGTTCCTTGTTTGTGAAAAGTGGGTTTTTGGGAGCTTGTGTAACATCGATTTTAATTACAAAAATTGCTACGTTTTTCATAAAATAATTTTTTTTTTTTGCAATTTTTTGGTGAAATTGAAAATTTTTGGCGAAATTGAAATTTTGAAATTTCGTGTATTTTCGTTATTATTTTGTTTTATTCCAGTTGTTCTGTTTTGTGGTGATTTTTTTTGGTGCAATTTCGATTTTTTCCTTTTTTTAGAAAATTTTGCTGTTTTGGTAATTTAATCATTTTTATAACATAATTCGGTCTTGGTAAGATAAGCAATTAAATTATTTTATTCCAGTTTTAAAACTTAGGGCACATGTTTGAATTTCGGTTTTTTTGTGAGTTTATAATTTTGATTTTTTGAGAATTTGTTAACTTTATACTCTGATTTTTCTTTGATATGTTTGATTTTGTTTTTAGTTTGGATTAATACTAGTTTTTGTGAATATTCGGTATTTTAGTGAAATTAAAAAATGTTGTGGAATTGAAATATATGTGCTGAAATTTTAATACTTTGTTTTTTTCGGTTTTCAATAAATATCAATTTTCAAGCAATTTAACTTTTTCCAGTTTTTTTTGCTTTATAGTGAATTTTGCGAATTTGTAATTTTTTTCAATTGTGAGTTTAATAGAGATTTTTCATAAGTTTCATAAATTCTCAATATCTTTGTGACTTGTTATTTTTTGATGATTTTTTTCATTTTTTGGGGAATTTTACTACGTATGGTGAATTTTTAAATTCTGATTGTTTGTTAAATATCGATTTTGTTTGAATGTTTTTTTAACCTTTAATTTTATACTATTGAACCTTTCTAAAAGAAAATTACAATTAGTATTAAAATCTTATCTCTAAAATATTATTTATTAATTTTTATCAATGTAATAACTAATCCACTATATTCAAATCTTAATATAATATCTATTACTGGGTTAGGTTATATACATATATACCAAGGGGCGCATACAATAAGTCGTAAAATCCTAGACTGCCTTCCTTGAACTTCTGAATGTTTGATGCGAAAGCAGTACCCCACTGCTGAATGCCAAATGACCATATTGGCTTTATAACTATTTTGTATATACAGTAAAACATTTTGGTTTAATTTTAATGCTAAGCCGGTGTGTGTATATAACAATTCCAAAAAGAATTAAATCTATTCAATTATAGTATACCTATAAAGATATTGAACAAGAGAATGAGAGAACTCCCTCTCTTTAATTTATTTTTAAGAGCATTCAAATAATAATATTTAATACCATCTAGGTATTAATGTAATGCCCTATAGAATATGTTTTATACCGAAGCAAGTGTTATTATAATTAATAATAAGAATTGAATTAACACCATCCGGAATGTTTTATATTCTTGAATTGTTGTTATTTCAATACCCAACCGGTATGAATTTTATGCTAAAAGGGTGTTGCTTTTAATATAGACTGGCGTAAAATTTACACAATTTTTATAGCAATTTTCTGAAAATAAAACAAATTAAGCTGTGTTTTCATCTTCGCTATCACTTGATTGGCTTTTTTAGCTTTTCAATTTCCAGAAGGTGCCAACAACTTGCGTCTTTGTGTGTTGAAATTTTTTAATTTTGCAACTAAATAACCGGTGTTAGCTGCCAGGTTAAAAAATAGATTCTAAAACAATTACACAAATAAAAGGATATACAAATGACTATCAAGAATCGCACATTCAATACAATATAATTCTATCAATGCCACCACAATCGCTGTTCTCAACCTTATACGCCGGGAACAAATGAATTATAGCTAACGCGATTTTCTCCTCGCGATTAGGATGATTCCCACTTCGTTGGCGCAAAGAATTGATGGACTAAGGTACATACAACGACGAGAAATATCGCTCAGCGTTTGTTTTGTGCGATATTCTTCAAAAATTGCAGAAGAATCTCGTTTCTTTAAATAAGATTGTAATTCCTGCAATATTTGTTTTACAACAAAGCAAGAATGATATGAATAGCTTTTTACTTAAGATTGCTAACTGATGAAGGTGTTCCGTCTAGGCAAACTTCAAGAAAAAAAAAAAACAGCTGCAGGTTTTGTACTGCGATAATATTCGTGGAAGATCATCGAAATTGAATTCAGCACCGTCTCGATCTTTTAATTGTAGTTCCCTGCCTTCTACGTCTATGTTAAGCTTGTTGATAACTAAAGTTAAAATTCTGAATTTAATAATAAGACATAAACGCGACGAATTTAAAAACAATCAAAACAAATTGGAAAAATGCAAAACGTATATACAACAAAACATTACTGAAGAGGACTACAAATTGTTGAGTACGAGTGAAGACATTATATATGAAAGTGTTTTGAGAAGTAGAAAAACCACACAAATTAAGAAATTTAATAAACTCAAAGAAATACGAGACAGTAAACAAGACATTAAGTATAACAAAGATTGGTTTATAAACAAAACAACCACAGACATACCAACTAATATTCAAAAACTGTTATCCAAAATTTGCACTGCCTATAGAAAAACAACATTTTCCTATGTTTAAATGCATTGCCGATGGAGAGGATATCGTTCAAACTAATAGAGAGAAAGAAAATCAAGAAATAGCTAGAACTCAACTTGTAACAACGATGGACAATTACCTCAACAAAAGATCATTAACAACAAGAGAAAGAGAGTTGATAAGGACAGTGGATTCAACAAAAAATTTTTGAACAAAAACAGGAACGTTTTAATATTAAGAGCAGACAAAGGCAATACTAGAATAGCGGTTGAAAAAAACCAATATTTAGCAAAAATGAGAAGTATTGTACAGGACATGTGTTCTTACAAACGTTTAAAAACAGACCCTACAAAAAACTGCAACCACGTAACAATAAGCTAGTGGAAAAACTATTTAAATTAGACGTTATTGACGCAATGGAAAAACATAAATTAATAACTAATGTAGCTACTGCACCAAGGCTGTATGGTCTTCCCAAAGTCCACAAGGAAGGTATACCGTTTAGACCTATTTGCTCATCTGTGAATTCCCCGTCATACGGTTTATGTAGATATTTGGTGAGCATTCTGAAAAATTTAACAAAAGACTCTAACTACAATGTAAAAGATTCAATAGAATTTAGAAGAAAAGTTTCTAATTCAGATATTGCAGACGACGAGGTTCTAGTTTCTTTTGACGTGATATTGTTATTCCCCAGCATTCCAGTGAATTTGGCAATAGATATAATAAAAAAAAATGGGAATTAATTGATATTATTAAGTTTTGTATCAAAGATAACAGATATTTCAAATTTGAAGATAGAATATATGAGCAGTTTGCAGATATTGTTATGGTAGAGTTGTTGGACAGTACGAATGAAAACTTAAACATCAAACCAAAACTCATGAGCAAATATGTGGACGATTTGTTTTGTATACTGAGAAGAGATGCTGTAGAAGAAACGTTGGAAGCTCTTAATGACTTCCAAATACGATTTACGAAGGAGCTAGAAAAAGATAAAAAGTTGCCATATTTAGAAACACTTATTTTTAGAGAACAAAATAAATTATCCATAGACTGGTACCAAAAACCAACCGCCTCAGGGAGAATTATCAACTTTTACTCTAACCACCCGAAACACATCAAAATGAATACTGCACGGAACTTTGCAGAAAGAGTATTGCAAATTAGTGACAAAAAGTACCACCAAGAAAACGTCCTAAAAATTAGAGAAATTCTACAGACCGAGAAAATACATAATACATGTTCCTGGTTTTTCGGAGAGAATTGTGCATTCAAATATATACGATAGGGAAAAATTTAATATTGCATTAAGAACTGACAGAACTTTAAATATGCTCTTCTCAAATACGAAATCAAAAATTTATAAATTGGATAAATCAAATTTAATATATAAAATACCGTGCAGTGGCGACGAGTCCAATGTATTTAACAAAATATATGTTGGTACGACCAAATCGAAATTAAGGACAAGATTAGCTGCACATAAGTCAGACTACAAAACACGCAACGGTTCTACAGAGCAAAAAACAGCATTAGCAGCCCGCTGTGCGATCAAAGGTCACTCTCATAATTTAGCTCATACAACAATATTACAGCATAAGAATAATTATAAAAAGACATAGACAATTGAAATGTTACACATTATTAATACTCCCACAGACATAAGGATGAAACAAGTACGCTAAGTATTAAAATTAAACCAAAACTTTTTACTGTGTAAGAGGACTTTGTATTCCAAAGCTAAGGTTGAATGAGGACCTATTAACCAATGTAGTTGAGTTGTTCGCAGTTTTATGGCAGTTATTTTTGCCTCAATATGACGGGACCAAGTTAGGCGTCGATCAAGGTGGATACCCAAATTTTCCCGTGGGTTCCTACCGCAACAGTGGCATTTGTTATTATTATAGATGGGAAATTTTTCCTTCTGAGAGAAAACGTTATATGAGCATATTTCGATTGATTTACCTATATTCTCCACGTTTTTTGCCAATGTTCTAGCTTATTAACATGAGACTGAAGTTGTTTCGATGTCACTTCCGGGTCTTTGTTATCACTGATAAATGCAGTGTCATCTGTAAATATTGACCTTTACGTATTTGGGCTTGTTGGCATATCCGCAGTATAAATGATGAATAATAGTGGCCCTAGATAATAGCTTGAGCTACTCCTGCAGAGTTTTACCTTTTTTTGAAAAGCGATCTTTTGACCTCACTTTAAATGTTGTATCCGTCCAATAGGTCTTCAGAAGCTTGTGACAGTTTCCAAGTAGTGCTCGAGTTATTTTCGTAAGGAGCCCATCATGACACACTTTATCAAACGCCTGGGAAATGTCAGTAAATAAAGCTGAACAATATTGCTTGTTTTCAAATGCAAATCTAACAAGGGTGACAACAATTGGTCACACAACTTTGATAAAATTGACAGTAGGCTAATGGGCCCGTATGACGTAATCTAAGGAAGGTCATTGCCTGGTTTACGGATCATACATATTTCAATTTCTTCTCTCTATTGTCCTGTAAAATAACGGTTGTAGGTGATTGGTCCTAGGAAGAACTGACAAATAAATTATTACATCAAATATTTTTTACAGTCGCAAAAAAAATTAAAGTCTGTTGGCCAATAGGTGGGTTTACATCCAGATACGACGTCTAGCTTATTTGTTTTAACTGTATTGTATAGCTGTTTCCCTCTTGGGCTAAGAAGTGTGGAGCCTCAAAAGGGGTGCCTTGCATTGTCATCGCCGGCTGCAGTAAACTTCTGTCCTATAGTGTCAAAAAACGTGGCGAATTGATGGTGTTCGATTTTGTGACTAGGCGGACAGTACACTGAGAAGACTGCAATTTTGAAATCAGTAAGATTTATAGACGTAACTGGTATAAAATCTTCGCTGGGTTCTGGTATTAGAAAATGCCTTTAATTTTCCACCACATACCCTTCCACACGGATGTTTAGTGTCGTACAATAAATATCTATTGACTCTAAAACAGTTTTTTATAGAGAAATGTGTTTCAGAGACCAAGAGTATGTCTATTTCCTCCGTTAGCAGAAAATGCGTTCCAGAAGCATATTTTCAACGGGTGCATATTTTACTAAGCATCACGATTAGGTTAGTGTGTAGTACGTTACTAGGTTCTGAACTAGCTATGAATGCAGCACTAACTTAGGAAATTGGGAAGCCGAATATTTAATATCGCATTGTAGTTTGCAGTAAGTTTTAGTGTGCCCGAATTCCTGGTAATTTGGTAATTGGTGCACTGGCGGGGACTAATTCATTTTAATGTCTCTTCTACTTTTATTCTTCTCTTGAGTAGTCATCGTAAGTTGTAAATTGGGATGTTTTTATTGCACTTTTTGTTTCCTTAGTGGCAAAGGCCTATGCCGTTTAGAACAATACTCAAACCTTTAGCACTTTTTAATTGATACGTATAATAGCTTTTATATTCTGATTCAAGTCAACATACCCGATAATTTTTTTCTGTATGTGCTTGGATCTTTATATCTTGGATTTGCCATCGTCGAATGGAGCAACGTAGAAATTTTCCTTTTCTACGAGTTGGGACAGCAATGTTTACAATGGTGATAGTATTTGTGCAACTCTGGTGTGATAAAGTTTGTTTGCTTACTTAAAAATTTCAAGACTATAAAACAAATTGATTTTAAATATTTTAATTTAATAGAAGTGTCTATAATAAATAATAAAAGAACTTTCTAATTTGTATTAAATTGTTGTCAAAAACTCCGACATGGAGGGCAAGTGTAATAAATGTAAAGGATCTATACGCAATGAAAATGGTATAAACTGTGCGGGAGTGTGTGGAAAAAAATTTCATAACGTAAAAAAATGCTCGGGCTTAGATGATTACAGTGCCAATGTTTTAAACGAAAATATTATGCTTCAATTTATTTGTGAAGATTGTATGCAGTACATACATAATGTTGATTTTGCATTAAATGATATACGTAATGCAATTTCAAATTCATTTTTATATTCCCTTATACAGCTCCCATTCTTTAGCTGTATAAGGGAATATAAAAATGAATTTGAAATTGCATTAAATAAAAGCGAAAATGAATTAAAAAATTTGTTAAAAGTGATGGAAACAGCTTTTTCAAAAAAGATGGAAGGCATGAAATTAGCCCAAGAAATTTGTGTAAATAGTGTAATGGAAATTAAAAAAATTAAAAACATGGCAGATGCATTAAATGAAAAAGGCGAAAAAGTATGTGGGGAATTGGAACAAAATAAAAATGAAAATAAAAAAATATTAGAATTGATCACAAAAGAAAATGAAAGAATGTGCAACGAAATAAAAAAAACCGCGAATGAAAATATAAACAACAGATCACAAATGTCATTTGCGCAAGTAATAAAGTCTAATGACATAAGGAAAAAAGTGTTACCAGAAATAAAAAATTCAGTGCCATTAATTGTAAAGCCAAAAAAGAAGCAAAATGGGGATTTAACAAAAAAAGACTTAAATAGAGTTGATCCGGATAACTTAAATATATCAAATGTTGTTACCAAAAATAATGGAAAAGTGGTTATTGAAATAGAAAATAACACGGAAAGAGATAAAGCAAGAAATATGATTAAAGAAAAATTAGGTGATGAATACGAAATTAAAATTCCAAATTCGGTTTACCCAAATGTGTTAATAACAGGAATTAATTTTGAATATGACAATGATCGACTTGTTAGTCTAATAAAAAAACAAAATCAGTGCTTAAAAAATACTAAATTAAAATTAGTCAAGCAATATGAAGTGCAGAAAAACAATAAAAGCTATTACAATGCGATAATGGAAGTTGAACCAAGTGCATTTGCTAACATTTTGGCAGCGGAAAGAATAAATATAGGCTGGGAACGATGTAAAGTATATGATGGTATTAGTGTAATGCGCTGTTTTAAATGTAAGGGTTTTAACCATAAAGCAATTAATTGCATAAATAAAGAAATTTGTATTAAATGTCATGGTCAACACAGACTTTCAGAATGCAGTGCTAGCCCAATAAGTAAATGTATAAATTGTATACGTGCAAATAAAGATCTTAGCCTAGGCTTGAATGAGAATCACGATACGTGGAGTAAATTATGCCCTGCGTACCAAAATAGATTAGAGGCAAAGAAAAGAAAAATTGGGTATTAGCAAATACAGAATGATGGCAGTGTGCAATTAACAACAAGATGTAGAAAACGTAATAGCAGATGGATAAACTGTATATATGTTAATATAAGTAGTATCTTGGCTAACAAGGAAGAACTTGAGAGAACAATTGAACTTCACCAAGCAAATATAATACTGTGTTCCGAAACATGTGCGACATCTAACATTGAAGACGCCGAGATTAGCATTTCTATATTTAACATTGTACGTTGCGATTCACATTCTCGACATACGGGTGGTGCAATAATATATATACACAAGTCAATTCAATATAATGTAATCTGTAACAAAAGCCTTAATCAGAATATGTGGTGCATTATAATTAAATTAAAAAACTTTCAAACGAAATGGAAGATTGGGGTGTTATATCATTCACCAAATGCCAGCAATTCAGAATGCCTTATGTATTTGAGAAGTACAATAGAAACTTATTTCGAAAACAGTGATAATAACTTGTTAATAGGAGATTTTAACATTAATGTTAATAATGATACATATTTTAGTAACGAGTTGTGCAATATTTTTTCGTCTATGGCTATGAAACAACTTATAAATTTTGATACTCGTATTACAGAACTGACAAGTACTAGAATTGATCTACTTTTTTCAACATCTGATGAAGTACAGACTAGGTGCATGACTAATCATAAAATAACTGACCATGAAACAATATCATTTTTAATAGCGATAGAAAAAGAAGTGAAGATGAGACTTAGAATAAATATTACCAGTTGGGAATTTTATAGTAAAGAAAATTTAGTGGAAATGCTGAGATATAGTAACTTTAGTGAAATACATAATGGTACTATAGATGAAAAAGTGGAAAACTTTAATAGTGTAATATTAGAAATCATGAACAATCTTACTTATAATAAATGGGTCCATAAAAAAATTATTAACAAATGGTATGATCAAGAATTAACACAACTTAATAGAAAGAAATATGATCTCTTGCACATAGCAAAAAGAACGGGAGTGTGGACTGAGTATTATATGACAAAAAACTTGTATAAAAAGCTAATAAAAATAAAAAAGAAAAAATATATGGAAAATAAAATCATTACCGCAGGTAGAGACCAAAAACTAATGTGGAAATATTTAAAAGAAACGGTTAATATGACACAAATAAATGAATCCATAAAGAAAATAAAGATAAATGATAAATGGATAGAAAGTGAAAGCGAACTAGCAGAATCACTTAATAACTTTTTCGTGGACAGCATCAATAAAATCAATAATGAAATTGGGAAGATGGATTTGGGTTTCTCGAGAAATATTAACTTAAATTATGAATTTGAATTCAAAGAAGTTGATACATTAAGTATACTTAATATTGTAAAAAATTTAAAAAATTAAATTGGTGGAAAAAAACTTCTGTCTGAAGGTGTTATTAAAGATTCAATGGAATACATGGCATATTTTTTCTCTGGCATTGTAAACGACTGCTTACGACTTGCACACGTTCCGGAAAAATGGAAAATTTCTACAGTGGTACCGATAGAAAAGATTAAAAACACAACACGTCCAGAAGAACTACGACCAGTAAATACATTACCATCAGATGAAAAAATCATGGAGAGTGTTGTTAAAGAACAATTACTAAGTTTCTTAAATCAACATGATATCATTGTCTCTCAGCAGTCTGGTTTTCGAGCTAATCATTCATGTGAAACAGCGTTGAATATGGTATTAGCTGACTGGAAAGATATGATGGCGGAGAAACAAGCTGTGGTGGCTGTATTTTTAGACTTGAAACGAGCGTTTGAAACGGCAGATAGACGTATATTGCTGATGAAGATGAACCGGATCGGTATAAGAGGGCAAGCATTGAAATGGTTTGAGAACTACTTGACAAACAGAAAACAAAGAACAGTTGTTGGAAGAATAACTTCATCAGATCGGAGAGTAGATATTGGTCTGCCACAGGGGTCGGTGCTCGCACCATTACTTTTTTTAATTTATATTAATGATATACCAAATTGTCTAAAAGTTTGTAAAATAGTTTTATTTGCTGATGATGCTCTTTTGTATTTTAATCACTTATATTTGAATGATGCGATGAATGCTGTACAGACAGACATGGACGAGTTATATGTATGGTTATGTGGGAATAAGTTAAAACTGAATTGTGAAAAAACTAAATATATGATATTAAATCGAAATTCTGAGAACTGTGATAGTGTAAAACTAAAAATCAAGGGCTACGAAATTGAAAATGTGATGCAGATAAAATATCTAGGTATAATTATAGATAATAAACTTAAGTGGGAGGAACATGTAAATTATAATGAGAATAAAATAGCAAAGCAAATAGGATTTATGTATCGAACCAGCAAATATATTGATAAGCAGTATAAATTGACTATATATAAGTCAACCATAGAACCTTATTTTACGTATAACCCAACAATAATTTTTATGTTAAATAATATGCAAATTAGAAAATTACAAATACAGCAAAATAAAGTAATGAGGTTTATTCTAAACAAAAGGTACGATACATCAATATCTGAGATGATACGAAGCTTAGATTGGCTTAATATAAAACAATTAATAGCATAGCACACTCTAAAATTTGTACATAAGTTAAGATTAGGGCAATTGCCAAATTATCTTTATGAGAGAATGCAATATAATTTTGAAATACATAGTTATAATACGAGACATAGAAATAATATTAGACTGCCTAAAATTAAGACTGATCTTCAAAAGAAAAGTGTATTTTTTGAGGGATTCAAAATGTACAACAAATTGCCAACAGAAATTAAAGAATGTCAGAATGAATATATAGTTATACAATAGATTAATAAAAACATATTGCAAAACAGTATTTGTTATAGAATAATGAAAATAATTGTAAAATTGACATTAAGGCTGATATTGTATCTAGGTCATAAAGACCGTAATAATAATAATAATAATAAATAAATGGCATTATACATTTGCTCACGCAAGTAAATAGTTGGAGATCTTTTGTTCCTTAACAGCGATTTGAGCTTCTTTATCAATAGGGGTAACAAATATGGAGAATCTATTTTCACTTGCCGGCTTTTCAGCTACATCAGAATTTATATATTGTTTCGCTGTGTGATCTTGTTTCGAAGACTTAAGACTGGCCTTCCTTTTAGTTATGTTTATATATCGATCCATACCTGTTTGCACTTTTTATACGGGATTTTTTGTATTACCTGTTTCGTTGGTTTTTTGCACTGATTTTAGTATAGCACCTGTTTTCATTATTGGTTAATTTTTATTTGATTCACGCGTTGAAGATATATTTATATTGGCCGATAATGAACGCGTTCCGTCAATTGGTATCATGGTTAAAAAAGCACTATCGTCTTTTTGTATTATTTAATTTGTTCAATACATCATAAGCGTCTGTATAGCTAAAAGAGTAATAAGCATTGTTGTTATTACTTTGTGACCATGGATGTTTGGTGCACTCTTAAACAATCAGTGGAATATTCAACTTTTTTAAATAACCAAGCTTTTTTTTTTTTGTTTTAAACTCACACTATATAATAAGTTGTTGTTTATTTTTGTTTTTATTTCTTTGCTTTTTTTAGTGTTTTTGCACTTGTTCAATGGAATTCATGTGCTAAATATTACGTACGTAATTACTTAACCACAGTCACAACTGTACGTACGGTGGTGAAATTTAAATTGTGGTGAATATTCAAAATTTGCTGAATTTAGTTGATTTGGTTGTTGGTCCTACAGTTTTGCTTTTTATATGAATTGTGATTTAAAAAAATTTTTATTTCAGTTTCTCGATTTTAAGGTGAATTTAAAATTTGTATATTTTTTCGCTCATCTTTGGTTTTTTTTAAATTAAATTTTTTTGAAAACGACAATATCCCAAATTAAGGTAAAATTGTTTTTTTTAATTCACGACTTGTGGTGTTTTTTTTCCATAACATATAATTTTTTTTGTTATTTTTCGGCAAAAAAATGCGATGAAATTAAAATTTTTGTAGTGAATATTCCACATTTAGTGAAATTGGCTTTTTTTTCGTAAAATTTTTCGCAGAATTTGAATTTTTATTTTGTGCTGAACTAAAAATTTAAGCAAAATTTATAATTTTGTGCATTTTTATCGTTTTTGTTAAATTAAGATTTTTTGGAAAATTAAAATATTTTTGTAATTTGAAATTTTTTAACTATAAATTTGTTTTGTGGTGATTTTTCGGTTTTTTTTAATTCCCAAATTATGGTATAATATATTGTTCATTTTCGAGATTATTTAAGTTTTTTGAAAAAATGTATAATTTTTGTTATTAAAAAATATTTTGTTAAATGTTTATTTTTTTGGTTTTTTATATGTTGTTTAATACTAATTTTTGTGCATTTTCGTGAAATTAAAAAATGTTGTGAAATTTTAACTTTTATGCTGAAACGGTGGTGAATTCAAAAATTTGTCAAAACTTAGATTTTTATTTTTTCGTTCAACTTTGGTTGTTTTTAAATTTTGGAATTTTTGTACTATAAAATTTTTGGACTATAGTTTGGGTTTGTGATGAGTTTTCGAATTTTGGTGAATTCTTAAATAGTGTTGAAATTTCTTTTCGTTTAATTTATGAGATTAATTGAGATTTTTGATAAAATTTGCAATTTTTATGATTTTTTAATATTTGGATGAATTTTAAAATTTATTGCCGGTTTTTAAATTTCTTTGGGAATTCACGACTTGTGATGAGTTTTGTTTTTTGTTTTTATATGTTTGTTCAACATCGATTTTGTTTAAATACAAAATTATGGTGAAATTTTTTGTGTGAATATTAAAAATTTTGTAAAATTTTTTTTTTTTTAATTTAGATTTTTCATTGAACTTGGATTTTTTTGAAAAAAAATGTATTCCAGTTTTTAAATTTTGTGGTGAAATTTTTTGTTGAGTTTCAGTTTTATTTAATTATAATAATATTTGTAATTTAATAATTTTAAACTTTAGTTTTGGCTTGTGAATACCGAAATAATGATAATATATATTTGTGTTTTGAGAAAATTTATATATATTATGATTTTTGAATTATTTTAGTGAATTTTTAATTTTTTTTTTTTTGATTTTTTAATTCTTTTAGGAAATTTCCATGTGTGGTGAATTTTTAGTTTTTATACGTTTGTAATGCGATTTTGTTAAAATTGTCCGTCTTGTTGGCGAAAACAAAAGGTTGAGGTGAAATTTCAAGCTTTGTGGTGAATATTCAAAACTTGTTTTTTTTTCGTAAAATGTATTTTTTTATATAATTTGCATTTAAAAAAAACAATCTTTTTTGTTCCAGTTTTTCAATGTTGTGGTGAATTTAAAATTTCGGCAAAAATAAAAATTTTTTGTCGAAAATTTATTTTTTGAAGGTATTTGTTTTGTTGTTAGTTTTTAAAATTGTGAGATTTTTGTACAAATTGTTTAATTCGGCCCGAAATTTAGGATCGTAGAATATCTGTGGCCTCGGGATGATAATTTGTCGAAGGGAAATAGCAAATTTGCAGAAAATTTAGAATATGGAATATGGGCCTGTATATAGGCGTTTCCCAGCAAGAATGAAAAAAGCATTAAAAATACAGAAAAATCGATTGTGGTCTATATTTCGGGAACATATGGACTAATATGGCTGATTTCAAATAGCGAAAATTGTCAAGCTCACTTTACAAATGGTCCAAGTTTCAAGGTCGGACAGACGGACATCCTTAATTAAACGTCCCTACCTATAACGATATAGAATATATACATTTTGTTGGGTCGGAATGGAATATTGTAGAATTTACAAACGCTATGACGAACTTATATATGCCCGTTTTTTTTTTTTTTTTTTTGCCAATGATATAAGACTAGTACATACGGCTGTTTGACAATATTTTAATAAAAAGTAACATTCGTCAGTAAATGTATATGAAGTAATCATTTGACCTGATGTTCCATATTTATATTACAAGAATAAAAAAACACAAACATAGCGAAAATGCTAAGGATATGTGAAGTAAGAGAACAGCAAAATAATAAAACTTTTTTGATTGACCTTTTTCCATTGGTAACATTTTCGGAAATAAGAAATAGGTACATGCAATAAAAGTGGCATTCTTATGCCTATAAGCACGTGAACAGGGTTTTTTAAATGCAAAACTAATAAAAATATTCTTGTAGCTAGAATCACGACCTTACCCTTGCACACTTGGATTGCAAAATAAAAACTATCAATTTAAAGCTATTTGATAATTTGTCTCAAAAAATAAAGAATTTACAAGGGAAAGAAACCACAGAAACGAAAAACAAAATGTATATAGTCACATCCGAGACACCCCAACTAATAATACGGCTGGTAAGAGTGTAGGGAGCACACATTAAGTTTTAGATTACACTTTATGTTTTGTCGTTCCCACATTCCTCCAGACAGCAACGTAAAGATTTTAATGCTTACGTTGCTTAGCTATTTTTAGTAATTATTTAAAATTATAAAACAGCAACATAAGCATAAAATGCTGAGCTTATGTTAATTTTAAGAATATATTTTTGTTAGTAGTTATAGAGAACTCACTTTAGTTTCATTATTATAAGCACATACATGTTTGTTTTATTTAATAAATTAAATAAATAACAGTCATATGAGATACAAAATTATAAATCTATAAATTAAAAAATAAAGAGAAAATAATATAAATATATCACACCCGTCAGTTGCGTTATTGGCGACGAGGATAAAAATAAAAAAAATAATAAATAAAAACTTTTGTTCCCGCCGACACTTAAGAAGTAAAGCGAAAATATAAGAAACTTTTAAATAAAGCTAAAAGCTGCTCTTAAAAGCTGTTTAATTTAATTAATTAACTGGAGAACCAACAACTAAAGTAATAACTTAAAAATAAGTAATAAATAGAAACTTTTGTTCTTGCCGACACTTAAGAAGTAAAGTGAAAATATATTATAAACTTTTAAATAAGGCTGAAATGAAAGCTGCTCTTAAAAACTGTTTAAATAAACTGGAGAACCAACAACTATATTGAAACAAAGTAACCAAAAGCCGTAGCCAAAAGCCGTAACCCAAAGGCGTAACCAAAAACTTACCAAAAGGAAGGACCGAGGAAACGAGATTATAAGAAAAGGGAACGTTTTACATATCTTATTATATTTAAAGTAAGTAAGAGTAAAATAAAAACTGTAAAAATAAAATAAAGCACTAACCTTAATTTTAATCGAACGACTAAGAAAAATGGACGTACAAAAGTTCAGCTTAATTTTAGATTGTATCAAAAATATGAGTACATTAGATGGTTCATACAGGAGTCAGTTGCCAGACTTTCTTAACCAAGTAGAAAATATTTTACCAACAATTCAAGAATTCGACGCAAACCATAGGGGCATACTCATTGATTATGTAAAGGGTAAAATAGTAGGGAAATGTAGAGAAGCTTTACACAGACAGGGAAACCCGAGTGCTTGGGACCAAATTAAAGAAATACTAAAAAATAATTTTGGAGAGAAAGAAAGTAGTAACGTTCTAATGGATAGACTTAGGTTATGTCGAATGACCGATACTATAGAAATATATTACTCACAAATTACGGAAATAATGAATAGAATACAGAACAGAAACTTACTATTTGGAGACAATGTATACTCCACTGCAGCATTAAATAGAATTGCACTACAAACCTTTCGGGAGAACTTACCAGAACCAACAAAAACTATGATATTTGCCCGAAATCCTAACAATATGGAGGAGGCATACAAGATTATCAGAGAAGCAGGACATTTGAATTACAGAGTAACAAAAAATAGAAATGATAAGTTTAATCACCAAGTGTTTAATTTAAATTATGCCAGAAATGACAACAATAGCCAATCAGGGAATTATCAAAGACAGAATAACCAATCAGGAAACTACCAAAGACAAAACCAGTCAGGGAACTATCAAAGACAGAATAACCAATCAGGAAACTACCGAAGACAAAATCAGTCAGGGAGCTATCAAAGACAGAATAACCAATCAGGAAATTACCAAAGACAAAACCAATCAGGGAATTATCAAAGACAATATAATCAATCGGGAAACTACAATAAATGGCAAGATAACTACTCAGGAAATTATGGCGCGAGAGGTGGTACTGGGTCGCACCATAATAGAAACCTTAACGGACGTCAGGATATAGTTCGTATGGATATTGGGTCCTCAAATTTTTCAACGGAAGCCCTAAACAACTTCCCTATATAGTGATAGAATCCCCAGTAAGAAAATTATATTTCGTGATTGACAGCGGGGCAGAATTTAGTATTTTAGATGTAGGAGTATGTTCACCAAAATGGAAAACACAAATATCTCTGCAGGCAAGAGCCTTAGGGAAAACATTTTTAATGAAACATCTTTGTAAGTTTCCACTCTTTAAAGAATTCAATACTGAAAATTATTATTGCGAATTTTTGGAGTGCGAACTTAAAACCGGGTATGACGGTTTAATAGGAAACAATATACTACAGGGACTGAAAAGTATCATTGATTATCCGAATCGGCAACTTATTACAGAAAATGCAACCTTGCAATTGTTCATGAATAAAGACGAAGAAGTCTATCATGATATATCTTATAAGGAAAACAAAATAGAACTAGGGAACAACGAAATAATAAGAGAAAATTTTCTTTCCTACGTAAAAACAGATCATTTGAGCAACTTTGAAATAAACAAATTAAGGCCAACTTTATTAAAATATAAAGAAATATTTTACAGATCAGATCAAAAATTATCATTTACGAACGATATTAAACACAAAATAAAAACTAGGCATGATATGCCTATTTATTCTAAAATGTATCGGTACCCAGAGGTACACAAGGAGGAAGTGAACCGACAAATTGAAATGAAAGCTGCTCTTAAAAACTGTTTAAATAAACTGGAGAACCAACAACTATATTGAAACAAAGTAACCAAAAGCCGTAGCCAAAAGCCGTAACCCAAAGGCGTAACCAAAAACTTACAAAAAGGAAGGACCGAGGAAACGAGATTATAAGAAAAGGGAACGTTTTACATATCTTATTATATTTAAAGTAAGTAAGAGTAAAATAAAAACTGTAAAAATAAAATAAAGCACTAACCTTAATTTTAATCGAACGACTAAGAAAAATGGACGTACAAAAGTTCAGCTTAATTTTAGATTGTATCAAAAATATGAGTACATTAGATGGTTCATACAGGAGTCAGTTGCCAGACTTTCTTAACCAAGTAGAAAATATTTTACCAACAATTCAAGAATTCGACGCAAACCATAGGGGCATACTCATTGATTATGTAAAGGGTAAAATAGTAGGGAAATGTAGAGAAGCTTTACACAGACAGGGAAACCCGAGTGCTTGGGACCAAATTAAAGAAATACTAAAAAATAATTTTGGAGAGAAAGAAAGTAGTAACGTTCTAATGGATAGACTTAGGTTATGTCGAATGACCGATACTATAGAAATATATTACTCACAAATTACGGAAATAATGAATAGAATACAGAACAGAAACTTACTATTTGGAGACAATGTATACTCCACTGCAGCATTAAATAGAATTGCACTACAAACCTTTCGGGAGAACTTACCAGAACCAACAAAAACTATGATATTTGCCCGAAATCCTAACAATATGGAGGAGGCATACAAGATTATCAGAGAAGCAGGACATTTGAATTACAGAGTAACAAAAAATAGAAATGATAAGTTTAATCACCAAGTGTTTAATTTAAATTATGCCAGAAATGACAACAATAGCCAATCAGGGAATTATCAAAGACAGAATAACCAATCAGGAAACTACCAAAGACAAAACCAGTCAGGGAACTATCAAAGACAGAATAACCAATCAGGAAACTACCGAAGACAAAATCAGTCAGGGAGCTATCAAAGACAGAATAACCAATCAGGAAATTACCAAAGACAAAACCAATCAGGGAATTATCAAAGACAATATAATCAATCGGGAAACTACAATAAATGGCAAGATAACTACTCAGGAAATTATGGCGCGAGAGGTGGTACTGGGTCGCACCATAATAGAAACCTTAACGGACGTCACGATATAGTTCGTATGGATATTGGGTCCTCAAATTTTTCAACGGAAGCCCTAAACAACTTCCCTATATAGTGATAGAATCCCCAGTAAGAAAATTATATTTCGTGATTGACAGCGGGGCAGAATTTAGTATTTTAGATGTAGGAGTATGTTCACCAAAATGGAAAACACAAATATCTCTGCAGGCAAGAGCCTTAGGGAAAACATTTTTAATGAAACATCTTTGTAAGTTTCCACTCTTTAAAGAATTCAATACTGAAAATTATTATTGCGAATTTTTGGAGTGCGAACTTAAAACCGGGTATGACGGTTTAATAGGAAACAATATACTACAGGGACTGAAAAGTATCATTGATTATCCGAATCGGCAACTTATTACAGAAAATGCAACCTTGCAATTGTTCATGAATAAAGACGAAGAAGTCTATCATGATATATCTTATAAGGAAAACAAAATAGAACTAGGGAACAACGAAATAATAAGAGAAAATTTTCTTTCCTACGTAAAAACAGATCATTTGAGCAACTTTGAAATAAACAAATTAAGGCCAACTTTATTAAAATATAAAGAAATATTTTACAGATCAGATCAAAAATTATCATTTACGAACGATATTAAACACAAAATAAAAACTAGGCATGATATGCCTATTTATTCTAAAATGTATCGGTACCCAGAGGTACACAAGGAGGAAGTGAACCGACAAATTGAGGAAATGCTTAAAAATGGCATTATTAGAGAATCAAACAGCGCATATAACAGCCCTATTTGGGTTGTTCCCAAAAAATTAGGTCGTGATAATGAACAAAAATGGAGAATCGTAATCGATTTCAGAAAATTGAACGCTATTACCATTGAAGACAGATTCCCCATGCCCAATGTGGAAGATATATTTGAAAAATTGGGAAACTGTCAATATTTTTCTACGATTGATTTAGCCAAGGGATTCCATCAAGTTGAAATGGATCCCGGCGATATTCACAAAACAGCGTTTTCGACCGCAAACGGTCATTTCGAATTTCTGCGAATGCCTTTTGGCCTTCGCAATGCACCCGCCACATTCCAGAGGTTGATTAAGAATATCTTGCGGGAGTTTATAGGCAAAATTTGCCTCGTCTACCTTGATGATATTATAGTATTCTCTACAAGTATAGAGGAACATATAGAATCTCTAGGTAAAGTCCTTAAATGCCTTCAAAATGCAAATCTCAAGATTCAACCGGATAAATGTCTATTCTTATCCAGGGAAACTGAATTTTTAGGCCATATTATTACGCCCGAAGGAATTAAAACCAATCCCAAAAAGATCGAGGCCATCGACGCCATACAACTACCTAGAACACAAAAACAGATCAAGTCGTTCTTAGGTATAACGGGCTACTATAGGCGATTTATTAGAGACTATTCAAAAATAGCCCACCACCTCGTAAAGTATTTGAAAAAGAACACTAAAGTTAACATAAAAGACCCTGAATATGTGGAAGCATTTCGTAAATTAAAAATTCTACTGAAGAACGATCCCATACTTATCCATCCAGATTTCCGTAAACATTTTACGCTGACTACTGATGCCAGCAATTTTGCGCTGGGTGCAGTGCTCATGCAAGATAATAGACCTGTTGCTTATGCCAGTCGTTCCCTTAACGGCCATGAACAAAGATATAGTACTATAGAAAAGGAATTACTGGCCATAGTTTGGGGAACAAAACATTTTCGACCTTACTTATACGGTCGTAAATTCACAATAAGAACCGATCATAGGCCATTGGTTTGGCTGAATAACATGAAAGAACCTAATTCTAAAATGCGACGTTGGAAGATAAAGTTAAATGAATTCGACTTCCAAATCGAATACATAAAAGGGAAGGAAAACGTAGTCGCGGATGGTTTAAGCAGAATAGTGTATGAGGCCAAAATAGATGAGAAACAAGAAGAGACAGCCACTGAATCAGACGTTTTTATTAATTTGAATGAAATGTTCAACCCTGAAGAAAATAATGTTGAAAATGACATCGAAACTGATGATACCAATTTCATATCGATTACTGAAAAGCCTTTAAACTTATTTAAAAATCAGATTGTTCTTGGCTATGGGACCAGGGAAGTAATGAAATTAAAAATTGTTTATAGAAGAAAATTTAGGAAAATTGCAGTAATAAGAAGTGAAACTGACCTACGAGGTATGATGCTGAAATGTCTACCGGAGAAGGGACTGGCAGTTATCTTTTGTGCAGATGACGGTCTTTTTCTAAAGATTCAGGATATCTACAGGGCATACTTTGCTAATAACAAAAATCTGAGAGTTTTAAGGTCTAAAACGTTGTTGGAAGACATCACAGACAGAGAGATTGCCCTAAGGAAAATTGAAACCGAACATCTTAGAAATAATCATCGTGGAATAAACGAAGTTTTTGAAAATTTGAAAAAGGTATATTTTTATCCAAACTTGCAAAAGGAAATCCAGAAATACATTAATAATTGTGATATATGTAATCTAGCAAAGTTTGATAGGAGCCCAATCAAGCACGCGTTTAACGTTACAAATACGCCTAACAGGCAAAATGATACAGTTCACATGGATATTTGGTATCCACAGAAGAACATAATGTACCTTACTAGTATAGATAAGCTCACAAAGTATGCCACGGCCGAAAAACTAAAGGACAGAACTTGGCTTTCTATTATTAATGGACTAAAAAAACGGATCAAATACTTGGGAAAGCCAAGGCTAATCATAATGGATAACGAGTTCGACACCCTAAACGTAAAACAGTTTCTTGATGATAACCGAATCAGTTATCACCTAACAACTACATACCTGAAAACTGGGAATGCGGACGTTGAAAGGTTACATTCTACTCTGAACGAACATATTAGATTGCTCAACGCCAACCCCAATAATGAATCCGACTTAGACGGTAATGTATTTAGAGCAATAACAGCCTACAATGATACAATTCATTCAACAACGAGATGTAAACCGATTGATTTCCTCAATAACCTAATCTCGACGCAGGACCTGGAGATCTTTGCTGGAAAGCAACACGAAGCAAAAGAAAGAAGGATTCAGTTATTGAACCAAGGAAGGGAGGAAGTAAGTGATTTCGCGAACGCGTTTGTGGATAATAATAGGGCTAGCAAATCCCGACCAAAATATAGGAGAATTTTGTGACGCAGGGAAACTACTTAGCATCAGATAGTGATAACTTTAAGAAGGTTTACAAAACTCAAGTGAAGAGAAGACAGAAATACCAAAACTAAGTATTACAAAATATTTTTCGTTTCATCTTTGATAAAAGGGAACTGAAGACACCTTCGTATTTTCTTTTTTTGTTTTCTTTCCCAGGATGGCACCACGTTGTGTACTGCTAGCAATGCTTTTGGGGCTGGTGCTTGAACGAGCCATGACTGTTTTGTGCATATTGCGGTGACTCCAATTAGCGAACAGTCGGGCTTTGTAAGGATACACCTATTTGAGACGCAGGTTGTTAACTTAACAAACACTTTGATACATGTAATTAACCCATACGAGATAAATACAATTGTTGAGGGGATAGAGAATAATATAAAAAATATAGATTTATATAATAGGGATATTATAGAAACGGAAATTAAAATTATTAAGGCTAAAGTAAAGGCTATCACCCCGCCAATTAATTATAGGAATAAGAGAGGATTACTTAACGTAGTAGGATCAATCTACAAATGGGGTTTCGGACTGATGGACAAAAATGACAGGCAGGAAATTTTAGAACACCTTAGAGTAACTGATGAAAACAATCATAATGCTATACAGACTCTTAATCAACAGATTACGATAAATAGACACCTTAGCGACAGTATCAATATTCTTAAAGATGCTGTCGAGAGTGATAGAATCAAAATCGAAGAAGCTTTCCGGGAAATTACTAATCGTACTAGGGAAATCGTCAGGCATTTGTTATATAGTGGCCAAATGCTTAAATTGAGATACCTGGAGGGTAAGTTGGACATAATTTTGGATAGTATAGCTTCAGCTCGGAATGGTATAGCACACCCAAGCATCCTAACCTCCGAAGAAATTGAACAAGTCCATATCAATTTTATAAAGCTGAAATTAATTAGAGTAGGGGTTATGTTGGATGCATCCAATTCGATCATAATTGCATAAAGATTCCTAAGAGTTACATAAATGTCGAAGTCCAACTACTGAGTCCAATGCCGAATAAGGAACATTTTCAAATTGTAGGAACTGACGAACTGATAGTGACAGTAGATGGGAAGGCGTACACTTACGATAAGAACTTATTGATGAAAGAATTGAGACCCGCAACAAACTGTGTTTACCGAAACAACTGTAGATTTGAATTTAATGACAAACTTCATATAGAATACATAGATGACGAGACTATATTGGTTAAAAACGCTGGTTCTGAAGAAATAAAGCAAAACTGTGATGGTAGAAATATTACCCTTAACGGTAACTATTTGCTGTCATTTTCAAATTGCGAAATAATAATCGGAAGCAATGTTTACTTTAATAAAAAGACGGAAATTAGAGATACATTTTTCTACCCAGGGGAAAAAAGTAGTTTAACTGTTAACGAAACTATCGGTTTTGAGAAAATGTCAATGCCACATTTTGAGAATATAAAAGAAATTAGAGAGTTGAAGTTTCATAGGAATGTGTCATACGGAATCAGCTTAGGAATGTTTCTTTTCATGGTCGCGCTGACCGTTGCTTGGTGCCTTAAATGTAAATATACCAAGGGCAGGCAGGACGTAAAAGTTGAGCTTGAGGTATCTTCTACAGCCGACGTTGCTAAAGAAAAGAATAGGGCTGTAGTGCAGGGTCCACTAACACTTGCATAAGTAAAATATATGAACAATAAAAAATAAAAAAAAATCTAATATATAATGTATTTAAAAAGTTAGCAATGTAAGGAAATTTATAAAAAAAATATATATTGTATACTTAAACGTATCTTTCTATATTATAAGGAAATCCAGGAGTATTTCCTACATGGGGTGGAGGAGTTACATCCGAGACACCCCAACTAATAATACGGCTGGTAAGAGTGTAGGGAGCACACATTAAGTTTTAGATTACACTTTATGTTTTGTCGTTCCCACATTCCTCCAGACAGCAACGTAAAGATTTTAATGCTTACGTTGCTTAGCTATTTTTAGTAATTATTTAAAATTATAAAACAGCAACATAAGCATTTTATGGTGAGCTTATGTTAATTTTAAGAATATATTTTTGTTAGTAGTTATAGAGAACTCACTCACTTTAGTTTCATTATTATAAGCACATACATGTTTGTTTTATTTAATAAATTAAATAAATAACAGTCATATGAGATACAAAATTATAAATCTATAAATTAAAAAATAAAGAGAAAATAATTATAAATATATCACACCCGTCAGTTGCGTTATTATATACATATTAACGAACCAAAAGTTACTAAATAATAATACTTAATAGTAATCCTAATGGAAATTGTATTCTAAAGGATTAAAGCAAATATTGAAAAAAAAAATTTTTACTACAAATATAAACACATAATTGGTAAACTGTAAGAAAAAAAACTTGCCAAATAAATTGCATATAACAAAATAGTTCGGTGGGACAGTGTAAATAAAAATATGTAGTTTTGTGTAATAAATGACTATAATCCAATTTTTTACATTACAGTAAACTATTACATACACACATGTTGAATTAAATTGTGAACAATACAAATATCTAGTGGATCTCTGTAACTGCCTTAAGCTTTGGCTTGGAAGTACCTCAATATAATTTTTTTTAAAGAGAAAAATATATATTAACGATAACTTACATATTTCTCTTACAGAATTCTCTTTTGATTAATAAGAAGCAAAATATTGAATGTTGGTAATTCAATACAAAGGGATTCTAGAAAAATCCCTTAACTAATTTTATAGAGAGTAGTGTGGCCTTAGAACAAATAAGTCATGTTTGAATCGTACGCAAGCTGTTCTCTTCGAAAGATCTTTCGCCGTGGTAGCAACGTCGTCATAATGTAAGTTTTGTTTTATTTTTCCAATGTATTTTATTCCAAACACTATATATACATATAGGTTACGTTTATTACCACAATAAACGTGATTTTGCTTAACACTCTGTTCACTGTTCACTTTATGAATTCTCAAAGCCAACTCTACTCTCTGCGGTGGACGGTGCCTTTATATAGAGATCACGGCAGGTTCTTGAAATGTCCCGAACATACCTGATATTGCGCATCGTTTATTTTATTTCGGTATGAATTAGTTGTTTTTGTTTTTAATTTAATTCACGGTTCGGGGAATTTTTGCTAGGTTATTGTTTTTGCTTTGTTGCGTATTTATAGAATAGGTCTTTTCACACCAATTTCTTGCTAACAATTATTTTTTTTTTATTATTTGAACATATTCGATTATTACTTCGTTAAAATATATATTAAATAAATAAGACAATTAAAACAATCTTTACTTTTCAACAGTAAAATTAAGTCTGATTTTTTAATTAATATTTTGAGTTTTAATACCCGGGTGAGTAAAAGTACATTTTCTTTCGAATAAAACTGAGAAAGTATAGATATATTTGGTTTCGAATACAACTGAGTATAGGTACATATGCTGACATTAATCGAATGACAATTTGTATATGTGCTTGTCTGTTCCATAACTCGTCCAGACGAGGATCTTTGTCCATATTCTGAAGGAGTAGGGGACAAAGAGATTATTGCCTTAACAAATGTTTTATTTAATTTTTACTTCAACATAAAAATAAGTAATTATGATTGATATTAGGCCAAATATTACTACATACATTACAACGTTTATTATTTCCCGACTCATTTTCATTTCATTAGCATGTTCCAGGTTTTTAACATGGTGGTCGGTCAGATTTATCTGCCCTACTGGCTTGGGTAGGACACAATTTCCTTAATTTTATTGTCTATTTTAATTAACCTACTTGTTGCGTTTACATTTAAACATACAGTTTTATTACTAACCAAATATTCCATGTTTTCCAAATATAATTCCATGCCTTGTTTATTCAGAACAAGTTGAATTCTTATATTATGATTTTACAGATGGTTGGTTGTCGTCAACAATATCTTCAGGATCAAAAAGAGCGTCCATGGACCCGAAAGAATTTTTCTGTTTAATAAATTGGTCCTTGTAGTGTTCTTGATTATTTCCCCTAGTTTTATAACGCTTGCCATCAATTCGTTTAACCTCAACTTCCTCTTGTCTTGCGTACAGTTTAGGTACGTTTGAAGTCTTTTTGAAATTTTGATTATTATATCTTCATTTTTCCGGTCATTGTTACGATACTCCAAAGTCTTTTCTTTTACTGCCTCTATTTGGTCATAAACATCCCTTATGTTTATTTTACAGTTAAAAAAGTGGATGTCACTGGTATTTTGTTTAGTGGTCAAATGTTTTGTATTGTTATAGGTAAAATTTGATTGTATTACTAAATCGATGTTGTATGCAACATCATTTCCTCCTCTCGTTTCCTGAAGATCCTTATGTGCTCGTTTATACTGCTGTGGAATCTTTCGATGTCCGAATTTCCAGTATGTCTATTTGGTGTCGTTAGATGTAGTTCAATGTTCTTATTTTCCAGAAAATCCTTGAATAATGCTGTAGTAAAACTGGCCTCTACTTCTTGCATAAGCGCATATTTAGAAAATTTGTCAATAACTGTTAGGTACATCTTGTTTCTACTCATAAACAAAATATCCGCGTGATAAATCGCATGCGGTCCTTTTGGAGTTTCCATCTTCTCATACGATAATTTTATGGGTCTCCAAGTCGCCAAGTTTTATTAACACTTGATTAGTGTAAAATTGGAGAGGTTTTTCAGTTACCTGAATATGATCATTGCCATCTTCATTGGCGCTGTGTACCGTAGGTACAGGTGACCTAAATCGTTTAACCGATTCATTCTCCGAATTTATTGACATGTTATTGTTGTCCTTTACGCAAACATTTGCATATGACAATTTCTCATTTGGGTGTTTTCGATTAAAATGGTGTCTCAATGAGGTTTTCGTCTTTAAACGATTTTTACATATCTTGCATTGGTACCTTAATCCTTTATGCACAATTCTTTTGTGTATTCCCAAGTTTGTAGCTTGAGTATACTTCCTATTGCATTCGTTACATTCAAAAAGATTAACTTCGCATTCTAGAAAGGGCATCTGCAACCTTATTGTATTTTCCATTTACATGGCAGATATCAAACTCATATTCGTTGAGCTTTATCTTCCATCTAATTATTTTCCAATTTGGCTCTTTTAAAGAGGATAACCAAATTAATGGTTTGTGATCGGTATTTAGCCTAAATTTCCTTCCATATAGATAATGGCGAAATTGTCCTGTTGCCCAAACGATGGCCAACAGTTCCTTCTCTATAGTTGAGTAGTTAATTTCGTGTTTGTTCAGAGTCCTAGATGCAAATGCTATGGGACCATCTTCAACCTAGTTGTTAAAGGTTTTGCAATTTTAGCGTAATCCGGGATAAATTTCCGGTAATAGCCGCTAAGGCCTAGAAAGCTTTGAATTTCCTTGACTGTTTTGGGTATAGGGAAATGTTCTATACAAATGATTTTATTTGGGTCTGGTTTTATTCCATTAGGAGTTACCACGTGTCCCAGAAAATCAGTCTCCTTCTTTAAAAAATCGCTCTTGTTTAAATACACTTCTAAATTTGCCTTCCTTAGAGTAGCAATAATTGTCCTTAAGCTAATCAGATGTTCCTGTAGTGTCGTACTGAAAATAAGTATGTCGTCCATATATGTGACGCAAATTTTATTAATATGTTCTCTTAAAACATTATTCATCATACGTTGAAAAGTTGCGGGGGCGTTCGTCGGCCCAAAAGGCATTCTCTTGAATTCGAAGTGACCATCAAAAGTGGAAAAGGCTGTTTTTTCCTGGTCCTCTTGATTAACCTCAATCTGATAAAAACCCTTGGTCAAACCTAGTGTGGAAAAATAATTTGCCCTACCAAGTTTATCCAGTACGTCCTCAATTAGAGGTGTAGGATATTTATCCTCCTTGGTGACTGCATTCAGCTTGCTGTAGTCAATTACTATTCTCCATTCTGTTTCCCTCCTTGTCCTCTTTTTTGGGAACTACCCAAATGGGTGCATTATATGGGAAACTACTTGGTTTAATAATACCTTGCTCTAACATTTCGTTAATCTGCTTATTTACTTCCTTTTTATGGACTTTGGGATATCTATAAGTTTGTTTAATCTCATTTGTGAAAGATAGGTCGTCCCCTTTCCTGTAAAATACGTCGCTATTTTTCTGAATGAGATAACTAATAGCTTCCTGTTCCTCGGTATTTAAATGATTAATCCTAACCTGTTCAGTAATTCCTAATTCGTCTAGGTGGTACATTTCTGGTAAATCTTCTACTCTGATTTCTATCTGATTTTCATCATCACCTTCGAAAAGTAAAGGTATCTCCTGATTATTTAATATTAGTATTTTTTTCTCATATTCCAACATCGCATTGTTTTCTCTTAAAAGAGTTGAACCAAAAATTCCCGCAAACATGACATGGAGTTCGAGTATTCGGAAGTTGGGGCTAGTCTCAAGTGAAACTGACATAGTCTCTTTTGGAATGGTCGCATCTTGCGTAGTTTTTAATTGACCGGATGCAGTTTTAATTGATATCGGATTTTTTAAATTTCTAATGTATTGGGGTGGGCAATGTCCTTTAGCTAAAATATTTTTGGTTGATCCCGTGTCAATTAAGATTCTAGTGGACCTTTTTGGAGATTTGAACAAGATATAGGGAAGTCCCCGTCGGGTGGTATTCCCGAGGCCATATAATGAAAATTTGTGTGCTTATCATTACATTCATACTTATCTATTTGTTATGGATACTGATAGTTTTCAGGAAAATCGTAATTATTTATGTAATGGTTCTGCCGAGTTTGCTGTGAGATGTCCATTGCCTCTGCAGGGGGTTGTTGTCCCAGTTGCCACTGTTGTCTTGGTTGTTGTTGCCATTGGTTGGGTTGGTTACCACCGTATTGCTGCTGATATGCATTGGGTCGGTAGATTTTTGGTTGCCACTGGGGATTCGCATTCATATATTGCAAATTGGGAGAAGTTAAATTTTTGGAATTCCACTTTTGTTGAGGTTCCTATGGATTTTTGCCAAAATGTTTTTGGTTCCGCTGCTGAGTGTTATTTGGAGAATTAAGACTGTTAAAGGAATTATTCCTAGAACTTTGTAATAATCCAGCTGATGATAGTTCATGTAAAGCTTGTTCCATAGTAATTGGTATAGGTAATTTATTTATGAAGATTTTCAGTGCAGTTTTGTTATTGGCCTGAATTTCATGTAGTTGGTCATCCAGTCTGTACCTTTGGTTCAATAAGGACAATTTTCGTTGTATATAATTATAAAATTCTGTGATGTCGCCTCTAAATTGTGCGTTTCTCAAATCTTCATAGAGACTTTCGGCGGAGGCAAGTCCTCCAAAATTCGTTTCTAACATTACTTTGATCTCTGACCAAGCTTTCAAATGTGGATGAATTTCCATTGCTGTTCTAGCTCGTCCTTTCAGTTTACTCTTTATGATTGAAAGCGCCAAGTTCTATGAGATTTCGTTGTACGCTGATAAAATAGGAATCAGGTTATCGATCCCACTTGTGAAAGTGTATAGTTTTTCCTTCCTGCCATCAAAATCAGAGAGCTGAGCCAGGTAAGTCATGGCGAACGTTCCAAGGATTTTGTAGTAGTCATGGAGTAAGTCTAGATACATTTGGTTTCGAATACAAGTATAGATACATATGCTTACATTGGCTGTTCCATAACTATATATATATATATATATATATATCTGTGGTTTTACCGCAATGTTTTGATCGCGGAAAAACAATTTTCTTTATGACAGTTTCTTTGAATTAATTTCGCTATTTGTCGAATTGCATCCGGATATCGTGGATTCTAACAAATTACACAAACGGTTTTGATAGGGTAAAATTTTTCTCCCGCGGTATTTATATTGTTAATTCATTAAATTTCAATAATGAGCGTTTGCTTGGGTACAGACTTATGTCATATTGAGCGAAAAATTAATATTCATATCAGGGGACTTTTTTATTTAAAAAATTTAATTGAACAAGTGCAGAGACACAGTTAACAGTTAAACAAATAAATAATTTACAAAGAATAAATCACAATATTTTATATTGTGTGCTAAAAAACAATAACAAATAGTGCATGGTGAATCCGGTATAAACAATTGATAGTCAGTGCATGAGCGCACCAAACAATAATCAAAAAAAAATATAAAAGGGAATAACAACAATGCTTTTTACTCTTTTAGTTAAAAAAACGCTAACAATGCAATGAAAAATATATATAATAATTTTTTTTATACTTTATTTAATTTTATTGAATCTTTCTATTAAAAGAAATTTACAATAAGTATTCAAATCTAAATTCTAATTTACTAAATTAATATTTACTAGTTATTACCATTGTAATAACTAATTTTTTGTGTTCAAATCTTAAAAATCTATCTTCTGTTGTGTAGAGACCTCCTCGCCAGGATCAATGTGTCAGTTCTTTTCAGTCTCTGGTGGCCGTCAAATTGCAACAAATTGCGTGCTAGAGTGTTGGGATGTGCGACTAGTTTGTTTACGTATTTGTACGTGTACGTTTTAGCTTCTTCGTGGATAGTGGGAACTTTGAGATCCCTATGTAGGTTTTCATTTCTTATGTACCAGGGGCACATACGATATGACGTAAAATCCTAGACTGTCTTCTCTGTAACTCCTTGATGTTAGAAGTACCTCACAGCTGAATACCAAATGACCATATTGGCTTTATAACGGGTTTGTATAAAGGACTTTATATTCCAAAGTCAAAGTTGAGTTAGGACTTATTAACCAATGCAGTTGATTTGTTCGAAGCTTTGTGGACGTTATTTTTGCCTCAATGTGACTGGACCAAGTTAGGCGCCGATCTAGTTGGATACCTAAATATTTAACGTGCGTTTCCGCTGCAACCAACAATTGTGCCTTTTAAGGGAAAACGTTACATGAGTACATTTCGATGGATTTACCTTTATTTTCCACTGTTTTAGTCATTCTTCTAGCCTATAAATATGGGACAGCAGTTTTTCAGATGCATTCTTCGGATAATTACTGACACTTATAATTGCAGTGCCGTCTGCAAAGGTTGATGTATATGTATGTGGGCTTGTCGGCATATCCACTGGTTAGATGATATATAATAGCGGCCCTAGCACACTACCTTGAGGTACTCCTGCACTGATTTTCCCACATCTTGAAAGCTGATCCTTTGACCTTACTTTAAAAGTTATATCTGACAAATAGCTCTTTATAAGCCTTTGAGTGTTTTCAGAAAGAACCCGAGCTAATTTAGTAAGTAGCCCATCATGGCAGACTTTATCAAATGCTTGGGAAATGTCTATAAATAAAGCTGAACAGTATTGCTTTCTTTCAAAATTCGATCTAATAATAGTCACGATTCTATGGACTTGATCAGTACTACTATGCCCTGCGCAAAAACCAAACTGATGATCTGGGATTACGTTTGGTTCCTTTAGAAACAGAGTAACACTTGAGACAAGAATAGGCTAATGGTCCTGTAGGACGTAATCTAGCTTGAGTGTTCTCTTGTATTTGGGATCAACAATTTCAGCTATTTTCCAAATAACGTTTTGAATAAAACACGATAACATTTTTTAGTTGTGTCTTTATTCTTCGAATGTGATCTTAAGACTAACTTATTGAAAATCTCTTAATCCTATTATTAACATTATTTTCTTTAAATTTTTTTGTTATTGGGTCATCGCAATGAAAATCGATGACTCTACGCGGTTTTACAAACAAACAAATATTCCTCAATATTTATTAAAGGTTTTAAATTTCACCCAAATGTATTTAACGCTGTATAGCAGAAATAAAATTGGGATGAATGAAAAAATGTCATTGACTTGAAGTGTTTATGAAATAGCGGAAGAATGAAATCAAATTTCAGAAAATAAAGAGAAGTAAAAAATTGTTTGTTGAATAAACATTCTCTTATTTTTTAAAATTGTTACAAAGTGTCTTTGACTTTGTATTTAAGTTTCTTGAATGTATTTATTAATAATTGAATTTATGTCTACGAGGGTTGGTTGAGTATGTGGGATTACATACGTAACTCGCAACATGCCAATAGATATGAAAGGTAAAATTCTCACAACTGAATTAGGTAAGTTTTTTTAAGGGTCCGGCTTATTTCCTCATATCCGTATTTACAATTGTCGATTTTAAGGAAGATAACCGAAATTTCCTAGGTGTCACTAATAATTCCAATAGTGGAACTATTTATATCACGTGGTGCGAAAACCTTCTCTAAGTGAATCGCGAACGCATTTGCCTTTTCACTTGAGTTTCTAGCCCAAGTACGGTCTTCAAGCCTTAGTGGGGGATTCGTAAGCAATAGGATATTGTAGGTGCTTTACAGCTTTCCACAGGCTTTAATCATTGTTTTTCATTGGATCCAAGATTTTTTAAAAAGTTGTCGATAGCGAATTCGTGTTTCTGTCTCAATTTACTGCGTAAGTTTTTTGGCATAAGTGCATTTGAATTTTTATGTGTGGAGAACGACTATTTTGCCATTGTCTTCTTAGTCTTCTTTTCTCAATGACAAGAATCTGGATATCTGCTGTTGTCTGGTATGATTATTTTAGCTGATGGCTTTGTTGGCGTTGCAACTTTGGCTGCGGCAGTCACGACGTCTGTAAAGGGATTTACAACTGCTTGAATATCAGCTGGATTTCTCAGTGTGATGTTTAAAGATAAGAGAGAGCTCACTTACATTTTATAGTTTATCCAATTCGTGTTTCTGTTCAGGTAGAAACTAAAGATTTTAGGTGCAGTGACAAAACTGTCGTGTAAAATAATAATTGTAGGTGAATGATCAGAAGATAAGGATGAACTAACTAATAGTTGGTCGCGTTTGATGTTTTCTACTATAGCAAAATCAATAAGGTCTGGCAACTTATTGAAGTCTGTGGGCCAATAGGTGGGCTTACGTGCAAATACGACGTCCAGCTTGTTTGCTTGAACTGTATAATACAACTGTCTACCTCAAGGATTAAGGAGTCTGGATCCCCAATATGTGTGCTTTGCATTGTAATCGCAAGCGGCCATAAATGTTTATCCTAGCGTAGCAAAGAACCTGGCGAATTCATGGTGTTCGATTTTCCCTGTTCCCTGAATTCAGGCCATGGAGAATGCCCTGCGTTTTTTCGGACTATAATGGCAGCCGCATCAGATGCCTTTTTGCTTGGGTGTTTGGTGTCATTTATAAGAAGTGTTTGGTGTCATGTATAAAAGTTTTTTTTAGTGAAATGTGTTTCATACTAATTGTATGTCTATATCATGTGCTAGCATTCATTATCTGAACGCGTTCATTATCTGAAAATATAAATATATCTGCCACAGAAACAACAAACTCATAAAATAGAACTCAAGAAATAAACATTACAGGTGCTACATATAAAATCCCAAGAAAAAGAACCACGTACTCTATTTAAACGCGTACATAACCATAACCAAGGGGAAGGCCAGTCCTAAGTCTTCGCAATAAGACCGAACCACCAAACGAAGGTTCTTATCAAGTAGCTGTTCTACTTCGTTTGAGTAAAGACGTACTTCACTTTAAGCGCATAATTTATATTCATTTAAGGTGACTTATTTTATTTTAAAAATTGAACAAGTGCAGAGACACAGTTAACAGTTAGTAACAACAACAAAATAAATAACAAAAAATAAAAAGCATTATAATATAGTGTGTGACAAAAAAGACAATAACAAAGAGCATGGTTAAACCTGTTTAAACCATTAATAGTGAGTGCATGAGCGCACCAAACATTAACGAAAAAAATACTAAAGGTAATAACAACAATGCTTATTACTCTTTTTCTTACACAAATGCTAATAATGCAATAAACAATATAAATAATAAAAAAAGATGACAGTGCTTTTTTAACCGCCAGGCCAATTGACCGAACGCGTTCATTATCAGCAAATATAAATATATCTGCTACAGAAACAACGAATTCAACAAATAAAAGGAAAGAAACAAATAATACACGAAAAATATCACAAGAAAAATAACCAGGTACTGTATCTAAACGCGTGCAAACTGGTATGGATCGGTACATAACCATAACGAAGAGGAAGGCGAGTCCTAAGTCTTCACAACAATAGCGAACCGCCAAGCAATATAAAGGTTCTCAAACAGAAGAATAACTGTGGAAGAGCCTCTAAAACGTAACGGTCCCCGTCAGTGTACCAACTGCCAGGAATTCGGACACACGAAAACCTACTGCAAGATACCCTCTGTATGCGTTGCTTGCGGTTATGCGCACCGGACTTTGGAATGCACTTCTTCCAAAACAGACCCCAAGGTCAAAAAATGCATCAACTGTGGTGAAAACCATACAGCAAATTACAGGGGCTGCAAAGTATTTCAATATGTAAAAGATAATGCGAAGGTCGTACGTAAACCTGAATATGAGCAATATAAAGCTTCCCAATTTCCTCGGCTTCATGCTGGTTCTGTTGCTAGTACACAAGCTACACAGCCACACACTAAGCCAAACTTTTCATATGCCCAAACATTGAGAAATGATTTACCTAATGCGAATGTCAAAAGTTCTAATGCGCATAAACATTCATATGCCCACGTCTTAAAAGAGGGTGCTCAGACACCCCTCACCAACAATTCGAGCTCGATCGAGAACTTAATACAGACAATGAATAATTTCATAACAACTATGCAGGGTATGTTTCAGGAAATGATGCGAACCCAAAACATGCTTCTGCAAGTTTTGCTTGGCAAAAAATGAACCAGTTAAAAATATGCTTCTGGAACGCTAACGGGCTCTACCAACATAAATATGAAGTAGGACACTTCCTGCTAGCACATGATATAGACATACTATTAGTCTCTGAAACACACTTCACTATAAAAAACTGCTTTAGAATTGATGGGTATTTTATATATGACACCAAACACCCAAGCGAAAGGGCATGTGGTGGGACTGCCATTATAGTCCGAAAAAACGTAAGGCATTTTTCATTGCCTGAATTCAGAGAGGACTTTTTGCAAGCCACGACTATAAATCTTACAGATTTTAAAATCGAACACCATGAATTTGCCAGGTTCTTTGCTACGCTAGGGCAAAAACTTATTGCCGCTGGCGATTACAATGCAAAGCATACATATTGGGGATCCAGACTCCTTAGTCCTAGAGGTAGGCAGTTGTATTATACAGTTGAAACAAACAAGCTTGACATCGTATCTGCCGGTAAACGCACCTATTGCCCCACAGACTTTAATAAGTTGCCAGACCTTATTGATTTTGCTATAGTAAAAAATCATCTAACGCGATCAACTCTTAGTTAATTCATCGTATCTTCTGATCATTCACCTACAATTGTTATTTTACACGACCGTTTTGTCACTGCACCTAAAACCCTTAGTTTCTACCCGAACAGAAACACGAATTGGTTAAAATATAATATGTATGTGAGCTCTCACTTATCTTTGAACATCCCATTGAGAAATCCAGCTGATATTCAAGCAGCTGTAGATCATTTTACAGACGTCGTGACTGCCGCAGCCAAAGCTGCAACGCCAACAAAGCCATCAGCTAAAATAATATCGTACCAGGCAACAGCAGATATTCAGATGCTCGTCATTGAGACAAGAAGACTAAGAAGACAATGGCAAAATAGTCGTGCTGCACACATAAAAATCCAAATGAACTTATGCCAAAAAAACTTACGCAGTAAGTTGAGACAGAAGCACGAATTCGCTATTGACAACTTACTAAAAAACTTGGATCCAATGAAAAACACGGATTATAGTCTGTGGAAAGCTGTAAAGCACTTACAATGTCCTATTGCTTACGAATCCCCACTAAGACTTGAAGACCGTACTTGGGCTAAAAACTCAATTGAAAAAGCAAATGCGTTCGCAAAGCACTTAGAGAAGGTTTTCGCACCACATGATATAAGTAATTCCACTATTCCAATTATTAGCGACATCGTGAATGATCCTATGAAATTTCGGTTGTGTTCTTTAAAATCGACAATTAAAAATACGGATATGAAGAAATCACCTAAACCTGATCGTATAACAGGATGAAGGATAAAAAACGTACCTAATTCAGCTTGAGAATTTTACTTTACATATTTAATGCCATGTTGCGTGTCGGCTTCTTCCCATGCTCTTGGAAGATGTCTAAAATTGTTATGATCCCGAAACCTGGAAAGGACTCAAGCCAGATTACATCCTACAGGCCAATTAGCCTACTGTCAGTTTTGTCAAAGATATTTGAAAAATTATTCGTCTCGAGTGTAACTACTTTTCTAAATGAACAAAACGTTATCCCAGATCATCAGTTTGGTTTTCGAGCAAGGCATAGTACGATTGAACAAGTCCATAGAATTGTTACCATTATAAGATCGGCTTTTGAAAGAAAGCAATACTGTTCAGCTCTATTTATATACATTTCCCAAGCATTTGATAAAGTCTGCCATGATGGGCTACTTACTAAAATAGTTCGGGTTCTACCTGAAAACACCCACAAGCTTATAAAAAGCTATTTGTCCGATAGATTTTTTAAAGTAAGGTGAAAGGACCAGCTTTCAAGATGTGGGAAAATCAGTGCAGGAGTACCTCAAGGTAGTGTGCTAGGGCCGCTATTATATATCATCTATACAGCGGATATGCCGACAAGCCCACATATATATATATCAACCTTTGCAGACGACACTGCAATTATAAGTGTCAGTAATGATCCCAAGGATGCATCTGAAAAGCTGCAGTCCCATATTCATAAGCTAGAAGACTGGCTAAAACCGTGGAGAATAAAGGTAAATCCATCAAAAAGTGCTCATGTAACATTTTGCCTTAGAAGGCAAAATTGTTCACCAATCACAATAACTAATACCACGGTTCCAGCGGAAACGCACATTAAATATTTAGGTATCCACCTAGATCGGCGCCTAACTTGGTCCCGTCACATTGAGGCAAAAATAACGTCCATAAAGCTTCGAACCAATCAACTGCATTGGCTAATAAGTCCTAACTCAACTTTGGCTTTGGAGTATAAAGTCCTTTTATACAAATCCGTTATAAAGCCAATATGGTCATATGGTATTCAGCTGTGGGGTACTGTCTGTGCATCAAACATCCAGAAGTTACAGAGAAGACAGTCTAGGATTTTACGTCATATCGTATGCGCCCCCTGGTACATAAGAAATGAAAACATACATAGGGATCTTAAAGTTCCCACTATCCACGAAGAAGTTAAAACGTACACGTCCAAATACGTGAACAAACTAATCGCACATCCCAACACTCTAGCACGCAATTTACTGCAATTTGATGGCCACCAGAGACTAAAAAGAACTGACACATTGAGCCTTGCAAGGCGGCTCTCTCTACACAATAGAAGATAGATTTTTAAGATTTGAATACAAAAAATTAGTTAATACGTTGGTACTAACTAGTAAATAATAATTTAGAAATAATATTTGAATACTTATTGTGAATTTCTTTTAATACAAAGATTCAATAAAATAATATACAGTAAAAAAAAAAATCAAGTAGCTGCAATATCGATAAGTAAAAATAGATTCTCTGTACTTGCTATCCCGGATAATGAAGATGCCGAAACCACGGTAAGGGAAGAAAACCCCCATCAATTTACTTGCGCGAACAAACATCAAATGCCTTTGCAAATATGCTGTCCCAACTCGAAGGTGAGGACATTTCTACGTGACCTCTGTACGAATAGGACAAATACAAGAAACAAAGATGAAAGGCCACACTGAATACAATTATAGCCTCATCGCAAGTCGACTCGATGCAGAAAATAATAGCTTTTATGCGTACTAAATACAAAGTGATAAAGGTTTGATAATCGTCATAAAGGGCATTGATAGTTTTGTTCCCACTGAGGAAATAAAAGTTTCCATAGAGGTGGAATGTTATTTCGGTTAGGTCAGTGCACAATATTCTAAATCAGAATAAAGTTCCTCAACTTATGCATCGCGTCGAAATTGTATTTAATGCATCTCAGCTAAAATCAAAAATCTCGGTTCGTCCATTATACAACTCGCGCCACCTTTTGAACAGAGGAGTAACCATAGAAGAGCGTATGAAACGTAATGGACCCCCATCAGTGTACCACCTACCAGGAATTCCGATACACGAAAACCTACTGCAAGATACCATCCGTATGCTTTGTTTGCGGTGATGCGCACCGGATTTGGAATGCTCTTCTTCCAAAGTTGACTTAAAGGTCAAAAAATGCAGCAACTGTGATTAACACCACACAACAAATTGCAGGGGCTGCAAAGTCTTCTAACGCGTAAAAAGTAATAATGCCAAACTCGTACGTAAACCTGAATATGAACAATATAGGGTTCTCCATTTTCATCAGATTCATGTTGATTTCACTGCTGGTACACAAGCTACACGCTAAACCAAACTGTTCGTATGGCCAAACAATGATAAATGATTTACCGAATATTAATGCCAAAAGTGAAAGGTTATAGTGTTGATTAGTTCTAACACATAAATTTGAACTAGGGCTAAATTACCAACCTACTTTCCCTTACAATCACTTCTAACTTGAAGGAAGTTGTTCAATAGTAAACACACTTGTTATGCTGACAAAAAAACTGATCTATTTTTTATTTAATTTTCCTTTTATATAGATTTTATTAATAGTGAAATTATTGATAAGTCTTAGATAAATCACAATTAAAAAATTTACCATTAATATCTAATTGGCTATTGAACTTAAACTACTGTGTAAGCAAATATGGCTTTAAATTATTACAGAAGTTATTAAATTACAAAATAACTAAAAATTCATAATAAGCAAATTACTTTAAAGCTACTGTTACTTGCTATTCAATGGGCGAGTTGTTACCGCTTTTAGCTTGGCATTTGAAAATAAGCAATAGAGCTTATGGTTTATTTATTGACAATTATCAGGCATTTGATAAAGTCTGCCATGGCCTTTTCACGAAAATAACTAAAATTCTTACTGAAAACTGTTTATGGAAAGATTAAAGGATATGTTTCTAAAAATCGTAAAATCTCTGCTGGAGTTATTATTCTATAGCGTATGTAATCTACACTTTGGATGTGCCAACGATCCCGCCTTCCGATCCCATCTGAATAACTTCAGTCATTGATGAGCTAGATGAGTGCCTAAGAAGAAAATGTCCACCAATAACATTAACAAATACCACTGTTCTAGCAAAAACACACGTTAAGTATTTAGGTATCCATCTAGTTAGACGTCGAAATTCCTCCCGCCATACTGAGGCAAAAATACGGCTATAGAACTTAGATCATATCAACTACACTAGCTACTACAACCTTAATGAACTTTGGCTTTGGAATACAGTCCTTTTATAAAAATTCGTTATAAAGCCATTATGATATTATGGAATTCAACTGTGGGGTTAAAAAAAAAATAGTCTAGGATTTGACGACTTATCATATGCGCCCCTGGCATATAAGAAATAAAAACATCCATAGAGATCTAAGAGTTTCCACTATCCTTCAGAAGCAAAAACATTATGTCCAAATACGTAAAGAAACTATTCGTACATCCCAACCATCTAGTACGCATTTTTTGCAATTTGACGGCCACCATTACTGACACATTGAGCCTGGCGAGAGGTTCTCTCCCTCTCTCTACCCAATAGCAGATAGTTGATTAGAATTTGAATACAGTAAATACACTGGTAATAACTAATCATACAAACTTTTTAAGAGGAACAATTTTCAGTTTTTTTAATTAATTATAAGACTATGTATATTACGAATAAAAAAAGCCATATATCATAAAAATCGATACACGAATCTCGGTTTTTTCTCAGTTTGACAAAATTGCGTAATGCATTTATCAGCATGTAGCAGTTACATTTTATAGATTTTAGCAAAACCATCCTATGTGAAGCAATGGTCGTTAATAATTTCAAAATAACTTTGAAATTGTTCAGCATGCAAAAAAAAGTATTAAATTGCCCAAAAGGAATCTTTTGGTGCTTCGCTTATTGAAATCGGATTGGTTGTCCTTGAGTGATAGTGAAACGAACGGCTATACGCCCTATTAAGGGGGTCATATTTGCTACGCCCTTTTAACAAAATACGTGTGCGATAGAAAAAAAACTGAAACTAGATTTTGATTAAGTAAGTTAAGCCGTTCTAATTCATCATATTCTTATTCAAAGGAGGTTTTTGCAGAACATTGTAATCAATCCAAACGTTAACTTCTAATTGTGTGATTTATTTTCAGATGGATTACTTTCAAAATCAATTTGAATTTGCTGTTCATTTCATTCTGATTCATAATTTTGATGGGAAATTCTATTTTCGAACGGTAAGTTTCCACCGAAGGTATTTGTTTTGTGAGGTTATGATATTTGACACATGTATGTACATATGTATTGATAATTCTTTAATTGCTTTTGTGACATTCATTTCTCAATTCACACTGCCGCGTATTCATAATGCCGCAGAGTCTAAGTGATTCGTTTGCACGTTGCACAGAGGAGTATTTGACCCAAAAAGCTGGCCAAAAAGGCAAAAATTAATTTGATGAAATCCTAAGAAGTAATTACGCAGATCGATAGAGAACAAAATTCTACATCGTATCGCGCATTTTAAAGATTGAAAGTTAAGATTTGTAGTTGTGGGACACTATTAAAGTCAGGAAAGTGAAGAAAATTATATGCGTTTTTATTGATTTTGTTCGATTTCAAGATATTTATATGATATTGTTTGTGGCTAAATGAATAGAGGTATTACATTGATTTTTTTTTAACTGAAAGATTTCATCAGCAGCTATTTTCAATATTTAAAAAGAAACATTTTCTGAAATATTTATTTTAAAAATATTAATTATAAAAAAACTATATATATATATTACCAAAAATTATTTCTGGTGATTTCTTGAAAATTTCAATTTTTTCTATTTTTGCTTATAAAGCAGCTATTAGACGATCATACTTGGTATGTGAACATGGTGTGATGAAAGAGAGTATTTTGTTATTAGACTATCATACGAAGTTGTCAAACATCAGTATACAAGCAAACACTGAATGGGGAGGTTTATTTTTATTATGTCACTTTGTTTAATTTTTCAACTCACGTCTCTAACAGAAACGGAAACTATTTAATTTTCTTTTAACAACTTCAATTGTTGCTTCGGGCTCAACTGTTTTTAATTTTTCCAGAAGTTTTTCACAACCCTTCTGCTTAATATGTTTATTGTGTATATTTCACTTTTTATCTGCCACAATTCTGGCAAACTTTCGTACATTTCAATAAACTCCTTTAAAAATGCGCGCACTAAGAATGCCATGTTTACCCTTCGCTTACGAAAACAACAATGAAATTTGCACTGAGCTTTGACAGAATTGCTATTAAACGAGTATGATGGTATGATGACAAACTCAAAATATCAAAATTTTTTGAAAACCATCCAACCAAGTTGACAAACACGCATTTTGCACTATTACACGAGTGTGATGGTATGCCATCACACCATGTTCACATACCAAGTTTGACCATCTAATGGCCGCTTAAGGCATTTTTTCTTATACTTTATTGTCGTCATAAACTTTTGTGTTTTTGGAATTATTGATGTGAAATGTTATTTACATCACTTTTAACAACTACCAATGTGATGGATTACCTGCCCTTAAAAAAGGAATTACTTGAAATTCAGTTCATAGTTCGTAAATTCAAATTTACTAACTGTCTTATTATCAGCAATAATTATAAGTCAACCACACGCATACAAACCTATTAAACTGTTTTTGTTTACCTGCGGTCTATATAAGACTTCATCTTCTCCAGGACACATCGTTTCTTGTGAAAATATAGTTAGATATGTACATACCTAATTTAAAAGCGTTACAAATCAAAATTACATTTAAAAACGGTGCAGGTATATAAAAAATGCACCCAAGTATCAGGTTATTAACTAAGCAACGGGAAATGCACTTTGAAAAATATACATATATGGCTTATTGCGCAAAATTCTTATTATAAGAGTTTTGCAACTTTGAGAGATAACATGGAAAAAATTTACACAAGATTTGAGTTATTCCAAGTAGTACAGGAATTTAATCATAGAACCATTGACGAGAAGTTGCAGTTTTTATGTAGTAAATTGTGTGCGATTTCAGAATGTCAAGGAGATAGGAATATACAAGCAGTAAAGCAGTGTGTTATAAATTTCAAATTATTTCAAAAGACATTGGGGTTTAGCACAACGAAAAGAGGACCGATTTTTAAGCACGTATGCTAAATGGCTGGAAGGAACTGTGACAATAACAGTATTTGGCAGTTCATCTTCCGGGCGACCAAAAAAAATTTAATGAAGCAAGTGAAAGATCAAAACGAAGAAAAACGCAAGAACTTTGTCAGCAATTAACAACAGAAGAGATCACATTTGCTGCAGCAATGACCCAGAGAGCAGCGGGACATAATGATGCGGCTAAATTAATAATGGATATAACACGATCTCCAAGACAAGCAAAATTTTGCAAGCCATCGTTAACAACTTCCGAGGTCAACCCAGTTAATAAGCTTTCAGCGGAGGGTGCTTTAGCACTGTTTATAAATGCTGATCTCACGAAAAACCAATATGAAATTTTATACAATGCCAACAAAAATGTATATCCATGTTACACATTGCTAAAAAAATGCCAAAAAAATTGCTATCCTAGTGAAGATGCCATAACCGTAACTGAGACATTAGCGGAAGTGAAGCTGCAATCTCTCCTCGCCCACACAGCAACACTATTATGTAAATACCTTGATGAGGTTTTACAGCAGTTGGATTATGAAGAACTTAAGTTTCTGGAACTTATAATGAAATGAAAACGATAATCACAACAGCTAATGAGAAAATAAAAACGATATGGCGAAATCCAACACCATCCTCAACTAGGTTGTGTAGACCAATCCGAATCCGTTTTGTGCACGAAACTACTGATATCACAAAGCAAGAAATTGAAAACTTAACTAACCAAATTCAATTGTTAAAGAAAAGTGAAGTACCATGTAATGGAACTATTGCGCAAATTAAACACACGATGGCTATTGACAATGGTCGATGGAAAAGTCTGCAATGCTGCAACGGACACAAAATCCACAATGAGGTGTTACATTTGAGTGCAAACTTCAAAAGATTTTAACACATTGCGGAAAAATCTTCCTGAAAACCCTGATGCTCTCAATTTTAGGCTATCAACTGTACACGCACGCATACGCTTTTTAGAATTGATACTTCAGCTTTCATACAAACTGGCACTTCAAAAGTGGCAAGTAAGGAGCAATGAAGATAAAGCACTTTTTAAAGAAAGAAAGGTAATCATCCAGAAGAGGCTTAAGGAAGAGATGGGGCTACTTGTAGATATTCCAAAACCAGGATATGGCAACACTAATGATGGCAACGCATCAAGAAGATTTTTTCGGATCCAGCAACTGTTTCGAAAATGACTGGCATAAATGAAGAACTAATCAAACGCCTAAATATAATATTGGCAACAAGAAATAGCGGGCACCGCATTAATATTGAAAAATTTTATGAATATGCACATAACACAGCCGAAATGTATGTGCAGTTCTACAATTGACATCCCATGAGTCCAACGATGCACAAAATTCTAATTCATGGCGGTACTGTAATAAAGCAACCACTCTTGCTCATTGGACAATTGTCAGAAGAAGTTGCCGAGGCCAGAAATAAGCACTTCAGATTATATCGTGCTAATTATTCGAGAAAATTCAGCAGAATTGATGCAAATCGAGATGTTCTAAATGGTTATTTTTGAGCAGTGACCATCTTTTAAGATGCAATACACAAAAAACACGAAAGATAAAACAGCCTTTTTCATCAGATGCTATTAAACTACTTCTTCCTGATACGGATGATGCCGCCCCAATAATAATCAGCCACTAAATTTTTTCTATCAAACTGAAGCTAAAACTATCAAAAAAGTTAAACTTTTAAAACAAAAAACACGCTTAACAATTCTGGCCAGCTTTTTGGGTCAAATACTCCTCTGTGCGTTGTAGTGTATCAATGTAAACCAAATATATTAAATTCATTTTGATGTTCACGATCACATTTGTTCTTCTACTTGCAACTTTGTTACGTTAGGATAGGTCAGTACTTGAAATTAATTGAATTTGATTTGCGTTTTGGCAATTAAATAAACTTTGTATTCGTTCGCTCCACGTTTAAACAATTCAGTGAACTTTGTAATATTTTGAGTAATAGGATACTCTAAATAAATGAAAGCAGTCAATGTACGCTGTTGACAACAGGGCAATGTTCGCGTAAGGAATTTTGCTACATTGGCAAATAGTAACGTTGGATATTGAACTGAGTAAAATATTTCAATTTGATCAATGAGAATTATTGTTAGTATTTTTACTTGAAACCCCTTTAATTTTCTGCATGCCTGGTAAAATACAAATTGGAGTGAATCATATAAGAAAATTAGAACTGAGAGAGTCTAGCGAAATATTCAATTGTCTAGAACTTCTCATATTTAGTATTTAAATACACGCTTGAGTTTTATTATAAAACTTTACAACGTATGTTAGTTTCACCGAAGAAATCTCAACGTCGAATGCTATCCACGTAAATTGTGGTACAAGTGCAAGGATGACATGTCTGAAGACATTTTGCATCGAGTTTGTATCCATTCAGGGAATCCACGTCTTGAGATGAACGAAGAGATACATAACAAGGCTTTGGTTTCGATAGAACACATGTGTTACCTCATGTGCGGCAGTTTGTTAGTCATCGTATGACATCGCCATATCGTCGACCAAACGACGCTTTCGAACGAGAATTGCTGCGTGACGTAAATACGATACAAATGCGTTAACCCAAATGGTTTGAACGAAAGTACCTTTATTGCATCCCCAAAAAAAAGGAAGTGTGTGGTACTGTGCTGAACACAATTGATTATGGAAATGTTGACATGTTTTTCATTGATGCGCCTGATGGCACTGGCAAGATATTCCTCATATCATTGATTCTAGCTACAGCTGTTTCATTTGAAATAGCACTACGCTGCTGGAAGGTTGCCAAACCGCTCATTCGGCATTGAAATTGCCATTAAATCTTCAAGCGGTGTAAGAGCGAACATGTAATATACCGAAACATTATGCATTGGCCAAAGTTTCGGTAGAAAGCAAAATGTTTATCTGGGACGTATGCATAATGTCGCATGAAGGTGCGTTAGTAGCTCTGAATCGCACTATAAAAGATCTGCGCAATGACACAAGACGTTTTGGAGGTGCATTCATTTTACTCTCAGGCGATTTCCGGCGAACACTACCACTATTACCACGATCGGCCGGAACCGATCAGATCAATGCTTGCCTCAAATCATTAATATTGTGGCGTTGTATTAAGAAACTTCAGATGACGACAAACATACGAGTTGCGTTGGAAAAAAAAACTATCCATCTGCTGAAGTGTTCTCCCACCAACTGCTAACTATTGGTAATGGTCGTGTTTCTGTCGACGCTGTGAATGGATTGATTTCGTTCCCGCCGAATTTTCGCAATTTCATCTCAACGAAAGAAGAGCCAACCACAAAAACTACGACTGGTTGAGTGAAAGATACATTTTAGCGGCAAAGAACAAGAATGTGGAATTTAAACTGCACAATTCAAAATCAAATCGTTGGTTCACTGCATTTCTTAAAATATGTATATCGTGTGTAACAAACGACGACAAAACAACTAACTATCCAGCTGAGATTTTGAATTCATTGAATGTGCCTGGCACAATTTACAATTAAAGGTTGGTTCAGTTGTCCTCATGCATCGCAATCTCAATCAATCAAAATCGTGCAATGGAATGCGTTTAGCGGTCACAAAATTCAAGAGCAATGTGATTCACGCAAGAATATTAAAGGAAAGTCCAAAGGTGAGGAAGCTCTCATTCCGAGAATTCCAATAATCCCAATCGTAATGCCATTCGAATTTAAGCGAATTCAATTACCATTTCGTCTCGCATTCGCCAGACAGTCAATAAATCACAAGGCCAATCATTGAGTGTTTGTGGCCTAAGTCTGGACAATGAATGTTTTTCACATGGTCAACTGTATGTTGCATGTTCCCGAGTCGGAAAACCTGACAACAAAACGAGAAATATTGTTTATCACAGAGTGCTTCAATGAGGAAAAATACAATTCAAAATGCCGACCGCAACCCATTCGGAAAATATTTCAAAACGATTGCAGTTAAAAATTGACCACAGATTTTCTGCAATTAGAATGACGCAGGGCAAACACCTGCAAGGCGAAGTTCGCCGCGTTCACTATAATGAAAACACTAACATTCTCTATTTAAATATAAATACAATTTGAAGGCAAAACAACGCAGTAGATTCAATAAATTTCAATTAAAATAAAAAAATAATTACGATGTACAAAATTATTTAAATTTAAAAATATTTTATTTTTGTATACGTTTATAATACCTTCGGATAATGTTCAAAGAATTGTATGTCACTCAGTGCGTGCTTCAGGACAAATTTATCTGAAAATAAGGAACTAGTTTTATTAAAATATTACTTGGAAATTTTTAATTATAATTAATGCAATTTAAGCGTAGTTATTTTTGCAAGTAGTAAATTAACAACAAATTCAAAATTCGTTAGTAGGGAAATAACTAGGCTCCATACGCATTATACTGGTGGCTTTTGTATAACGTATAAGTAAAACTGACTATTTTTGCGCATAGAACATTATGAGTGTATGATGTTTAGAATTTACTAAGCACAAAAAATGACACTAAAAATCGCACATAGCCGAAACCGGTTTGTTTTTTCACCAAACTTGACAAGGGATGACGAAAATTCGTGGCAAACGTCTATTACGAATTTCACTTTTGCGTTCATTTCTTGCTTTTCCTTCTGGTGCACATATGAAAAGTTTATGCTGGCTCCCAAGTCTGGCACAGGCAACATATAATTATACATGAGAATGATGCCTGCTACCTTTAGATAATGCTTTGTTAGTTGTCATATCAAATTGGTTGAACTGTGGGATTATTTTGTAACACATTATTTATAAACACATTTTCACCAGTTCCAGTTTTCGTCAGTATGGCTGCCTTCAAAAAAATTCGAAGGGAACTTTTTTACCAATAGTCTTGTAGCAATGCAAAGCTTTGGGGTATCAGTATTCATCACAATCACGATTGGCGCGCCAACTTTTAAAATTAGTTCATGAGGAGCCATTGTGGGCGTTTAAAGATTTGCGTTATGTTACGAAGAAATTGTTGTACCATGTTTCGTAATAGAACAGGCAAAGTACAAAAAGTTGTCTGGTAGGGATATGAGACCAGTACCGGATCAGACCGCATTCGCATTGAATTTTCTATTTTTTAGCACAGAAGTTGGTAAGATATTTTGATTTATTTACTTCGAATTGAACTGGAATATTTAAAGAAAGCATACATTCTGAACATGCTGTCAAAAATGTGACGTTTTAAGGCAGGCACTCAATTCATCGACATAGGAATTGCAGGTAGTGTATGCCGAGAATCGCCTTCACTTTTGAAATTTGGTTTGAAGACAATCCGACCTTTTTCCGGTGTCAGTTTGTGTCGGTACTATTTGTTTAAGCCTTTTCAGAATATTAGCATGTGAAAGGCCCCTTTTTTTACCACTGCACTGATTGCATCGACCATTTGGTATCACCATAAATATATATTAGTTTATTACATCTTCAAGCTTGAAAAGGTTTTGTTTAGACCGACCTGTTTTAAATTTAAACTCGTGTTCAAATCGCGTACTAGGGTGTTGGTATGGATCACTAGTTTGTATTCGTATAATATGAGTATGTTTTTACTTCCTCCTGGATAGTAGGAACTTTTATATTGGTTTGTTAATGAATTTGTAGAAAAACAGTTTGTATTCCAAAGGCAGGGTTGAGTAAGGAGCTATTAACCAATGTAGTTTAATTCTTCTAAGTTGTATGGCGGTTGTCTTTTGCATAATAATTTATTCCTCCAAAATACTATTTTTGGATGGGTATTTTCAGGTTCCTTGAAATCAATAAGTACAAATGCGATTCGGTTTCATAATGTCAAACTCTAAAAACTTTTGCGCTCATTTCCCTTCTATGATCTTTGTAGTCTCGCTTCTGATTGTATCGAAAATATCCATCACTGTTTGTTTCGGTATGTTTTTATTTTTTATACTGTATTTTATTGAATCTTTCTATTAAAAGAAATTCACAATAAGTATTAAATCTTATTTCTAAATTAGTATTTACTAGTTAGTACCAACGTAATAACTAATTTTTTGTATTCAAATCTTAAAAATCTATCTTCTATTGTGTAGAGAGAGCCGCCTTGCCAGGCTCAATGTGTCAGTTCTTTTTAGTTTCTGGTGGCCATCAAATTGCAATAAATTGCGTGCTAGAGTATTGGGATGTGCGACTAGTTTGTTCACGTATTTGGACGTGTATATTTTAACTTCTTCGTGGATAGTGGGAACTTTGAGATCCCTATGTATGTTTTCATTTCTTATGTACCAGGGGGCGCATACGATATGACGTAAAATCCTAGACTGTCTTCTCTGTAACTTCTGGATGTTTGATGCACAGGCAGTACCCCACAGCTGAATACCATATGACCATATTGGCTTTATAACGGATTTGTATAAAAGGACTTTATATTCCAAAGCCAAAGTTGAGTTAGGACTTATTAGCCAATGCAGTTGATTTGTTCGAAGCTTTATGGACGTTATTTTTGCCTCAATGTGACGGGACCAAGTTAGGCGCCGATCTAGGTGGATACCTAAATATTTGACGTGCGTTTCCGCTGGAACCGTGGTATTAGTTATTGTAATTGGTGGACAATTTTGCCTTCTAAGGGAAAACGTTACATGAGCACATTTTGATGGATTTACCTTTATTCTCCACTGTTTTAGCCAGTCTTCTAGCTTATGAATATGGGACTGCAGCTTTTCAGATGCATCCTTTGGATCATTACTGACACTTATAATTGAAGTGTCGTCTGCAAAGGTTGATGTATATGTATGTGGGCTTGTCGGCATATCCGCTGTATAGATGATATATAATAGCGGCCCAAGCACACTACCTTGAGGTACTCCTGCACTGATTTTCCCACATCTTGAAAGCTGGTCCTTTGACCATACTTTAAAAGTTCTATCGGACAAATAGCTTTTTATAAACTTGTGGGTGTGTTCAGGTAGAACCCCCACTATTTTAGTAAGTAGCCCATCATGGCAGACTTTATCAAATGCTTGGGAAATGTCTATAAATAAAGCTGAACAGTATTGCTTTCTTTCAAAAGCCGATCTAATAATGGTAACGATTCTATGGACTTGTTCAATCGTACTATGCCTTGCTCGAAAACAAAACTGATGATCTGGGATAACGTTTTGTTCATTTAGAAAAGGAGTTACACTCGAGACGAATAATTTTTCAAATATCTTTGACAAAACTGACAGTAGGCTAATAGGCCTGTAGGATGTAATCTGGCTTGAGTCCTTTCCTGGTTTCGGGATCATAACAATTTCAGACATCTTCCAAGAGCATGGGAAGAAGCCGACGCGCAACATGGCATTAAATATGTAAAGTAAAATTCTTACAGCTGAATTAGGTAAGTTTCTTATCATTGATCCTGTTATACGATCAGGTCCAGGTGATTTCTTCATATCCGTATTTTTAATTGTCGATTTTAAAGAAGACAAACGAAATTTCATAGGATCATTCACGGTGTCACTAATAATTGGAATAGTGGAATTACTTATATCATGTGGTGCAAAAACCTTCTCTAAGTGATTTGCGAACGCATTTGCCTTTTCACTTGAGTTTTACGCCCAAGTACGGTCTTCAAGTCTTAGTGGGGATTCCTAAGCAATAGGACATTGTAAGTGCTTTACAGCTTTCCACAGACTATAATCCGTGTTTTTCATTGGATCCAAGTTTTTTAGTAAGTTGTCAATAGCGAATTCGTGCTTCTGTCTCAACTTACTGCGTAAGTTTTTTTGGCATAAGTTCATTTGGATTTTTATGTGTGCAGCACGACTATTTTGCCATTGTCTTCTTAGTCTTCTTGTCTCAATGACGAGCATCTGAATATCTGCTGTTGCCTGGTGCGATATTATTTTAGCTGATGGCTTTGATAGCGTTGCAGCTATGGCTCCGGCAGTCACGACGTCTGTAAAATGATCTACAGCTGCTTGAATATAAGCTGGATTTCTCAGTGGCATATTTAAAGATAAGTGCGAGCTCACATACATTTTATATTTTAACCAATTCGTGTTTCTGTTCGGGTAGAAACTACGGGTTTTAGGTTCAGTGGCAAAACTGTCGTGTAAAATAATAATTGTAGGTGAATGATCAGAAGATAGGTCATAGGATGAACTAACTAACAGTTGGTCGCGTTTGATGTTTTTTACTATAGCAAAATCTATAAAGTCTGGCAACGTATTAAAATCTGTGGGCCAATAGATGGGTTTACCAGCAGATACGACGTCCAGCTAGTTTGCTTGAACTGTATAATACAACTGCCTCTGGTACTAAGGAGTCTGGATCCCCAATATGTGTGCTTTGCATTGTAATCACCAGCGGCAATAAGTTTTTGTCCTAGCGTAGCAAAGAACCTGGCAAATTTATGGTGTTCGATTTTATGCCTAGGCGGGCAATACACTGACGAGACTACAATTTTAAAATCAGTAAGATTTATAGTCGTGGCTTGCAAAAAGTCTTCGTTGAATTCAGGAAATGGAAAATGCCTTACGTTTTTTCGGACTATAATGGCAGTCCCGCCACATGCCCTTTCGCTTGGGTGTCTTGTGTCATATATAAAAAACCCATCAATTCTAAAGCAGTTTTTTATAGTGAAGTGTGTTTCAGAAACTAATAGTATGTCTATATCATGTGCTAGCAGGAAGTGTTCTACTTCATATTTATGTTGGGAGAGCCCGTTAGCATTCCAGAAGCATATTTTTAACTGGTTCATTTTTTGCTAAGCAGAACTTGCAAAAGCATGTTTTGGGTTCGCATCATTTCCTGAACAATACACAGTTGTCATAAAATTATTCATTGTTTGTATTAAATTATCGATTGAGCTCGAATTGGTAGTGAGGGGTATCTGGGCACCCTCTTTTAAGATGTGGGCATATGAATGTTATGCGCAATAGAACTTTTGGCATTCGCATTAGGTAAATCATTTCTCAATGTTTGGGCATATGAAAAATTTGGCTTAGTGTGTGGCTGTGTAGCTTGTGTACTAGCAACAGAACCAGCATGAAGCCGGGGAAATTGGGAAGCTTTATATTGCTCATATTCAGGTTTACGTTCGACTTTCGAATTATTTTTTACATGTTGAAAGACTTTGCAGCCCCTGTAATTTGCTGTGTGGTTTTCACCACAGTTGCTGCATTTTTTTACCTTGGGATCTGTTTTGGAAGAAGTGCATTCCAAAGTCCGGTGCGCATCACCGCAAACAACACATACGGATGGTAGCTTGCAGTAGGTTTTCGTGTGTCCGAATTCCTGGCAATTAGTACACTGACGGGGACCGCTACGTTGTAGAGGCTCTTCCACCGTTATTCTTCTGTTCAAAAGGTAGCGCAAATTATATATTGGATGAACCGAGTTTTTTGATTTAAGCTGCGATGCGTTAAATACGATTTCAACACGATGCATAGGTTGGGGAACTTTGTTCTTATTTAGAATATTGTGCACTGACCTTACGACATAGCCCTCCACCTCTATGGCACTTTTTATTTCATCAGTGGGAACAAAACTGTCAATGCCCTTTACGATGACAATCGAACCTTTAGCACTTTTGAGTTGATACGTATAATAGCTCTTATTATCTGCATCGACTTGCGATTAGGCGGTAATTCTTCTCAGTGTGCGCTTGGATCTTTGTTTCTTGAATTTGACCTCTTCGTATAGAAGCTACATAAAAGTTTTCCTTACCTACAAGTTGAGACAACATGTTAACAATTTCGTTAGATGTTTGTTCGGCAAGTAAATCGGGGGAGGTTTTTGTTCCCTGACAGCGGGTTCAGCTTCATCATCCGCTGTAGCAAGTACAGAGAATCTGTTTTCGCTTACCGGCATTACAGTACTTTGGGAGCTTTTATATTGTTTAGCAATGCGCTCTTGCTGCGAAGACTTAGGACTGGCTTTCCTTTTGGTTATGGTTATATAACGATCCATACCTGTTTGCACTTTTTTTACGGGATTTTTCAAATTACCTGTTTCGTTTGTTTGTTGCACTATTTTTACTATGGTACCTGAATTGTTTTTTGCTTTAATTGTAATTTCTTCTGGTGTTGTTATTTGCGAAGATAAGTTTATATTTCCGGATAAAGAACGCGTTCGGTCAATTGGTCTGGCGCTTAAAAAAGCACTGTCATCTTTTTTTTATTATTTGTATTGTTCATTGCATTATTAGCATTTGTGTAAGAAAAAGAGTAATAAGCATTGTGGTTATTACCTCTTATATTTTTTTCATTAATATTTGGTGCGCTCATACACTCACTATCAATTGTTCAAACCGGTTTAACCATGCACTATTTGTTATTGTTTTTTATTTACACACAGTATATTATATTGTTGTTATTTTTTATTTCTTTGTTATTACTAACTGTTCACTGTTCAATTGAATACTTTAAAAAAAATTTATATATATTTGTTATGCGTTCGATATGACGTACGTCTGTACTCAAACAAGGTCACTGTTGAACTCTTCGGTATGTGATCCATTAATTGTAAGTCAGTAACTTGTAGTTAATTATATCTTTCTTGGTGTGTAGGTCTCGTGTTTCGTTTTTAATGTATTCCCGTTTTGCCTTCTGTATTGTTCTTTTCTCCGTTCTAGTGTTATTCTTTTGTTTGTATGTTATGTTTTCTGGGATGTTTATTCGTCGTCGTTTGCTCTGTGTGTCTAGCTGATGAAGTTAGATTCTGTTGGCGAGCTGGGGTTACGCACCTTCATGTTACACAGTCCAATATGTTAGCGAGATCTTGGTTTTATTTTTCGCCCTGTTTGTCCTAGGTAGCTGTGTTGATATGTGCACCTCAGTTTGTAAACTCCCTGTTTATCCAGCTGGTCGTCAGTGCTTGTCTGTAACATTCGTCCTAGGTTGTTTCTGGTTTTGAATTCTATACTTACGTTGTAATTCTTAAGAAATTTGGCTATTGGTGTGTTGATTTTCCGGATGTAAGTTAAAGTTGTCCATATTTTTCCTTCCTTTTGGTTGTTGTGTTCTCTGATCCTTTGAAATCTTTTTTCATTTTGTCTATATTGCCTTCCTTGTAACCGTATTTTACTGCTATGGTAACATATATATCGTATTTAGTTCTTTGTTGTAGGCTACTTATGATAGTTGTGTTCGTTCAAGTCTAGTTTTTAGTTGTCTGATCGTGACGTGCTTATTTTGTTGTGGGTGGTTGGAGATATTGCGTATTATTGAGTCTGTGGCCGTAAGTTTTTTGTATATTATATATTTATTTGTCTTTATTTTTAGGTTTACATATTTTAATTTCATTATCTTCTTCCACTTCCATTGAGAACTTGATGTTTTTGTCTATTGGCTTTCCAGGTGGTGCACAAATGCTTCCATGAGTATTGCTGCAATTAAGTTTCCCATTTCAAGTCCATCTGTTTGTCTATAGATGGCGTTGTTGAATTGTAAGTACAGTACAACTTCGACAATCCGGACACATATAGGTCGGATTAACGAATTGTCCGGACTATAGTAGGTGAAAATATTGAAATACGTAATCTAAGTGAATTAAATTGTGTGTACATATGATTTATTAAAAAATAATAAATTATATTTTATTATTATATTAAATTATTAAAATATTTAATTATTTATTTAATTCATTTATAATACATGTAGCCTAATGGCCAATGAAATTATATTACAAGCATTAGTTTTGTGTTTTTTTGCTTTTTACGCTGAATACTAAAGTGGTACATACATACTATGATTTATTAAAGACCGAAGTTATTTTGTGCTGCCTAACTTTGTTGAGGTGGTTGATTTGTGCTTTTTGCTCTAGTCTCTTTAACAATAGAATATCCTTCATGTTATCACCACTGTCGACCGATTACCCATTTTATATTTCAATTACCGGTTATTTTATTACCAATTACCTATCAACGCGCAAAATAATATAAGCGCCATTTTTTATTCTTTTTTACACAAATGAGATTGATTGAAATTGAAGTAAAGTTCTTTACATTCATAATAATAGAAAATATTTTTATATGCTTAGCTTTTACACTAAAAAAGTACGTATTAACAAGTAAAATGTATTGAATTATTTACAAGTATAAAATGTAAACTTTATATATACAGGAATTTTAACGAATAGATACAATAAAATTGGATTAAAATAATTGAACACAAAATTGTAATTATTGTTCAAAATCTAGTAAAAGCTTGGCGCTGGGACTATTCCCGTAACAAAATTAAAATTCTTTTTTAACTTGAAAACTAAAAAGGTCACGTTGTCGCACACATAACCTTAAAGTCGTATTCATATACTGGCATCTGTTCATTTACACCCCAGGAATAAACACATCCAACCGGCAAAAATTGTAAGTCCTAAATATGGAAGAATTTTCTTTTCCGGGTCAACCACACCAAGAACAAGCCACAGGATTAGAACCTACAGGTAATTGTGCCACCTACCTTTCAAGCCATATCATGTCGAAAATGTCAAAAGGCATACCACCTTAATTGCATTGGTATAGATAACTACCCACCAAGCTTTACATGGGATGATTGTTCACAACAAAATTGTCTCCCTGACTCACAAAAATCTGTTAATAGTCACAGGTCTAAAGCCTCTAATAACGCCCCAAATCTCAGCCTTCGTCAAAAAATCTTAGCACTTCGCCGTATAGAAGAAGAAAGACGGCTTGCTAAAGAAAGGGACACTAATTTTTTAAAACAAAAGTACCAACTTCTAACAGAAGCAGTCGATGAAAACAGCGATCATAGTTCTGTTGATATAAGTTCAGTACACGAATGGCTAAATAATCAGCATAATACCCAACACCTTTCTGAAACCAACCAAATTTTTTGTACTACCGCGAAACAACAACCCGCAAATAAGTACATCCGCAACAAATAATAATGGAATTTTTGCAGCCTTTACGTCAAACCATTGTCACTTAGCAGCTCAATATTTAAATAATAACATTACTACAGACCACACACATACTAGTCCTCAAAATAAACTGCCAAATTCCTCTTTAAGTTCAATTTCATATAACAACAAAGCCACATTTATTAATACAAATCCTTCACAACAGCCAACAACAACAGCAGCCCCACAGCATAACGCTTTTTTTGAAGCACCTGTTAATTACACTTTTCGTCCATCAACTTCTTCTATACCCCATAGCAGTTTTACACCAAGTATAACACCACAACAAGAAGTCAACGCTAGGCATTCAGTTCACATCAACCTATACTTGGTCAACAGCAGTATGCGGTTTCACTGATGCAGAGAATTTAATCCGCCTGCAAGAAACACTCAGAGGAGATGCACTTAGGCCGTCCAACACATTCTGATCCACCCGTCGTGTGTTTCAGCTGCAATATCAACATTAAAATTACTGTACGGACAACCGGAGAAAATTCTGCATTCGTTAAAACTAAAAATAAGAGCACTTTCAACAGTTAATATCAATAAACTTGAAACAATTACCCTATTTGCTACAAAAGTTAAAGGTTTCCAAGTAACAATTGAGGCCTGTGATCTCACTGATGAGATGAATAATACATCTTTATTACAAGAATTGATTAGTAAATTACCATCATATTTTCAAATTAATTGGGGAACATTTAAAATGAATCTAGCAAAGCAGAACAAAAAAGTAAATTTGTAAGAATTTTGGAACGAATCAAATCAAGAATTTGTCAGAATTCGCTGAATGGATATTTGATATTGGTGTCTCTGCAAGCAGCGTCAACATAGAGAACAGTTTTAGCGATGCTGCAGAGAGTTCTTCAAGCAGTAGACAAAAAAATGTTTATATACATACTCACACTGAGCAAAGAAGAAGAAATTGTATTTTATGTAGTGGTAATTGCACTAATGTTGCTAATTGTCAAAGATTTAAAACTGCGGACAGAGCACAAAAATGGACTTACGTGAGAGAGTTAAATCTTTGTAAACAATGTCTACGAAAGCATTTTGGGAGATGCAACAATAACAACTTTTGCGGTGCCGATAATTGCCAATTTACGCATCATTATCTTTTACATAAAAAAAGCCAAAATGTTGATGAAACGAAAACGTCATATGAAGAAGATTCAAATAAGAATGACAATAATGGTCAAACACAGAGATGTTAGACGCACAGTGCATAAGGTTCTAAAAAAAAATTAGAAAAGAAATTAGAAAAAGAGTTTCCCTATCTAACAGGGCTACCCATAAAAAGTTATGCTGATGCTACTCCACAAATATTAATTGGGTTGAATAATTCGAGACTGTGTGTTTATGATAAAACAAAATAAGGTAATGCTAATGCACCTGTTGCAATTCGCACTCGTCTGGGCTGACTTATATATGGTACTACAAGAAAAAACTCGTTTGTAGAACACCATCACTGCCATTCAACTGAATGTAGTAATAAAATACTGTCTGATCTAATGAAAAAATTCTACAGTATCGAAACTGCTGGTATTGGCAATCCAAGCAAGAATTTAAGCATAGAAGACTATGAAAAAGGCTTGATTTAAGGAACGAAGTCACAGATAAAGTTCTTGTTGTATTCTGAAAATCATCCAGTGATTTTTTTACGTTCAGAATTTCAAGAAATATTTATAGCAATATACTATTAAATGGAAATAAAGTCCCCTCAAAACGTGAATTATTAAAATTCTTAATGTCAATTTATGACCCTTTAGGTCTTATTGGCAATTTTCTTATGTATTTAAAAATACGTCTTTAAGATGTATAGAGAAGTGGGGTAGAATGCGACCAAGAAATACAACCTCATCATATGGTCAACTGGGTTAAATGGTTATCATTTTTACCGCAAATTCAAAACATTGAAATACCTAGATGAGTTATCTTCAAACTTTTCATAGCTATGAGAAAGTTAGAAAACGGCTATGCAGCAGTTTCCTATTTCAGAATTTCAGATTGCAATGATGTTGTTGTGGCTCTTATCGGCTCAAAAACAAGAGTTTCCCCGTTAAGAATAACTTCCATACCACGGCTTGAGCTAAAATTGACAAAAAAGTATTTTGGTTTGATTCTAAAACCGTGATTAGTTGGCTAAGGTCAAAATAAAGAAAATATCATCAATTTGTGTTATTTCGTGTTAGCGAAATTCTCGAAACTACCGAGGTTGAAGAGTGGCGATGGGTTCCGGGCAAACTAAACACCGTTCTTAAAAGCAAGTGAAGATTCTTGGCCAGTACAAACTGACATACATAGGAACACTGATTGCGAGCTCAAGCAACACACACAGAAGAAATTAATTGTATACTAAACATTAAACGTTTCTCACAATATCGCAGAGCGTTAAGGGCAGTATCTTATGTAATACACTATATTAGCAAACTTAGAAAAGGTAACACTGCGAATTATCTTTCGCAAGATGAGCTAAAAGCTGCAGAAATTGTATTAATCAAACAAGCACAAGAAGATTATATAGAAGAAATTTTATGCTTTAAAAATACAGGCAAAATTAAAAAATATAGCTCTATTTTCAGACTATCCGCTTATTTAGATGAAAAACAAGTCTTGAGTATTGAAAGCCGTATAAATAATGATATTATTTCAAATGAATTAAAAAATCCAGCCATTCTCCCAAAGAACAGTTACATAACGAAATTAATAATTCTACACTTTCATACACAGTACTATCATGGAAACCACGAAACTGCCATAAACGAAATTCGACAAAAATATTATGAACAACTTTTAAAAAAATAGTACGTAAATGTCAAATGTGTAAATTAAACAAAGCGAAACCAAATTTTCCACAAATGGCAAAATTGCCAAGTGCCCACCTATCAGCGTATGTATCACCCTTCACATATACAGCAGTTGATTTTTTCGGTCCGATTCTTGTCGTGGTCAATCGACATAAAGAGAAAAGATACGGAGCTTTGTTCACGTGCTTAACAATTCGAGCAGTCCATATCGAGATCGTATATCCCCTAACCGCTAGCTCATGCATTTTAGCAATACGTAACTTCATGGCTAGACGAGGCACAGCAAGGGAATTTTTTAGTGACAATGGCACTAACTTCGTTGGAGCCGAACGAGAATTACGAGAAGCTACAAAGGAGATTGGCTCCAAAGAATTCGTATGCAAATTCACAACCCTTTGTACTACCTGGAACTTCAATCCGCCTTCTGCACCGCACATGGGGGATGCCTGGGAGCGTTTGGTGCGCTCTGTAAAAACAGCATTATATAAAATATAAACATCGAGAACACCAAATGATGAGGTATGTAACCTTTAGCCGAGTATGAGCACTGTGGTGTGGCGATAAAAAGTAGCTGGTTATATACACAGCAGTATGCTCAACAAATTCTGGAAAAGATGGCTTACTGAATATTTACCTTCATTAAAGTGCAGTACAAAATGGTTTGAAAAATCAAAACCCTTATGTGTAGGTGACTTAGTGGTTGATCCTTCGCTTCCACGGAATGTTTGGCCAAGGGGAAAGGTATTAGAGACTACAGTTTCCAGCGACGGGCAAGTTCGTAGAGCTAAGGTTATGACATCAGCCGTGTAAGGACCTGCGGCAGCGAATGAAATTCTTGCCATACTGTGGGGGGGTATTATCACCAATATCGACCAATTATCCATTTTTTATTTCAATTACCGGTTATTTTATTACCAATTACCTATCAACGCGCAAAATAATATTAGCGCCATTTTTTTTTATTATTTTTTACACAAATGAGATTGATTAAAATTGAAGTAAAGTTCTTTACATCCATAATAATAGAAATTATTTTCATATGCTTAGCTTTTACACTAAAAAAGTACGTATTAACAAGTAAAATTTATTGAATTATATACAAGTATAAAATATAAACTTTATATATACAGGAATTTTAACGAATAGATACAATAAAATTGGATTGAAATAATTGAACACAAAATTGTATTTATTGTTCAAAATCTAGTAAAAGCTTGGCGCTGGGACTATTCCCACAACACTGCATATCCAAATTATTCTCCTCAGCCCACTAAACGCAAACTGAAAATGATTTCTTTGCAGCAGCATTAGAGATCTTTGTTTTTGCATCCATTACTACAAAGTCGTCTTCAGAGTCCGTATTCATTTCGTTTAGCGTGTTGTATTCAGCCCAATCCAATGAAAACTCATTTGCACCAGTTGCCCAATCATTCTTCAGTTATGTAATTACTGGAATTCATAGCTCCAATCATACTTTGGATGGATTTCATATCATCATAGATGCCATCAGACTGCAGTTCATGACGCAGAATCTGAAGCGGATTCATATCTTCATCATCCCAGCACGATGCAGTCCTTGGCCACAATGCAGACCAGCTCTTCTGAATATTTTTTTCACTAATGCTTTGCCATGCTAAGTCCAAGAAATAAACAGCATTTTTAAGGTTAAATATTTTTAAAACTTTAATCACGTCGACATCAATATTATCAATTTCTGATAAAATATGTTGCAGTAATTGTTTTCTGTAAGTAACCTTTACGTTTTGTATTAAATTTTGATCCGTAGGCTGTAAGATTACCGTACGATTTGGTGGTAAAAAAAGAACTTTGAAATTTGGGGCAAAATTAATTTCATCCGCTTTAGGATGTGAAGGAGCATTATATAATATCAATAATGCTTTGAGTGGTCTGATAACCTGCGTTCGAAACCCTTTTACTTCTGGAATAAAATGGTTTTCGAACCAGTCCAAGAAAAGAGACGTTAACATCCATCCTATATTAGTGCTTTATATACCACTGGAATCTTATAACCTTTAAAGGCTCTTAGATTAGCAGATTTGCCAATAACCAATAGGGCCAGTTTATGTGTTCCTGCAGCATTTGAGCATGGCATAAATGTAACACGATCTTTGCAAATTTTTCTCCCTGGGGCTGACTTTTCCGTTGCATGCACCCATGTATTACCAGGCAACACTCTACAGAAAGCAGTAGATTCCTCTGCATTATAAACTTGCTCTTCACTCAAATCCATCTCAGCAACAATGTCAGCAAACTTTGTTTAAAAGGTTCCACGACACTTTCATCGCTGGAAACTTTTTCACTACAAATTTTTAAATAACGAATACCATGCCGTAACTTAAATTTATCCAACCAGCCTGAGCTCGCTGAAAAATCTTCCTTCTCTGCTTTTAAAATTTCTGAGGAAATCGGGATATGATTGTTTCATTTTTGCAAAAACCATGTATAAAACGCTTCCTCTAACTCTGGCTTTTTTCATAACTTTCCTAAAACAATTATACATACATATTATGAAAATGGTTTATTACATTATTCAGGTTCAAATGTTACCGGGGCCATTATAGGTATTCGAAATAAATTGTTTTATCTTCTCCTTATTTTTTTTTAATGTCGCAAATCGTTGATAACATATTTTCCTTCATCAAGACTTTGTAAAATATCACACTTCTCCTTTACATGGGCACTTTGAATGGAATTAGGCAAACACGCTTGCGAAAGAATGAACTAAAGCATAAGCAATGATAGTGCAAAATGTATATCAAAGTATGAATAACAAAACATGCGAGTAAAAAACGGGAAACCCCCGAATTTTAACATTTATTCTTGCATAAAAAAATTGTCCCGATTTTAGAGGTAAAAATTTTAAATTGTCCGAAACATAGAATTATTGGACTGACCGGACTGTCGAAGTTGTACTGTTCTTGACTTAGATTCTTGAAATTTTACACCATCAGAAAGGAAACATATTAAAGCTAACAGTAATGGATGTGGCATGGTGCTGAAAACAAAGAATTCATGTTAATTTTAAAAAATTTTCATAATTGATCTGAAATAAACTACGATTTCTTGAAAACTAATATCGAGAACGGCCTGCGTTTTTTTTTTTTTTTTTTGTTATGTTCAGTAAACTGTTGTATTTATTAAATGGTATGCGCACACCCAGTACAATTTGTATTTAGGGTGCTGTGTAATAAATATTACGCCCGCATATTTTCCTAACACTTGAAGTTTGGTAGTGAATAACTTTTAAAGATATAAAGGGATCAAATAACCGAAACCATCCAGAGAAAGATGAAAATGTCCTCTTTAAACGTATATATACTTCTGCACCCGCCACGAAAAAAATTTTACCAAAATTGCTAGTAAATTTTTAAAGCAAATTTAACCACGTAAATGCCATTCTCTCTGAATAAAATAAGAGAAGAATGGAAAACTTATTATTATATAACTTTGAAGTAAAAAAATAGATAATAATATTTTAAGTCGAATATGGTAAACTACAAAAAGAAATCGTAAATACAAAACACAGGTAGCAAAACGTTATGTTGATTGTCATCCTGCAATTTTGTATAGTTAATTGATTTCTTAATATAAGGTTAGGTTAACAGGTTCCTGCGAAGATAATAGCTATAAACTCATGTTAATTTCGAAGACCTAGAAACCCCGTTTTCACTACATTTACCGTTATAAAATCACTTTATGAAGTGACCTAAAAAAACCAACGGTATTTTCGTCATCCATGGACTCCAACAAAATAGAATTGGTACATTAGAACCCCTGAATAATTTTTTTCTCAACTTTTGTATCACAGTGTTATAGATCAACCAAAACAAGTATCAGACAATAAAAATGATGTTAGTACCGTAAGATTCGTTTTAGATCCCGAAACTATATTCAATATAACAGGTGCTGATATATATCTTATTTCGAGATTTAAAATAATTATTGAAGAAATAATTATTGGAACGAGCAAATTAATGCTAGGAATTTTGGTGATTATGCCAAGGAAACCGCTAGTATATACCTATAGAGAAAGTACACAAAGTTTTTTATCATGAAGATCTTCTCCATTGAGCACCATTTTTTTACCAATTGGAGATTTATCAGAGGAAGCCCAGGAAAAAAGAAATAAGAACACAATACCAGAGAAATCTGATGAAGAACTACAAATGAATAATCATTTAATATGTTATTGGCAACGTCAGATCCCTTCATCTCTAGCATTCGAAATCAAGGGAAATTGGATCATTCGAACTTCCATGCCGAAGCTAAAATAAATGATAATGATAAACGTGTTTAGAAAAATCTGTGTACTAATAACTGAAATAGAATAAAATTTATTCTGGCATTAATATTTAGTTTTAAATTATAGTTAAAATTTCTCATAAATCCATCATAAAAAAAATTAAAGAACCAGATATTAAGAAAAAAATCCGTTATTATTTAATACTTAGCGTAGGGGCTTTATGATATCCAAATACATTATAAGTATTAACAGGTAATTTGTGATTTAAGTGATACCTATATTTTGAATTAACATTATGATTCTCATAAGTAGTGTTTAAATATTTTTTTAATTCAGTGTCTTGAAGATATTTACTTAGTAGAAACGGTTCAGTTATTTATATCTATCTGGGTATGTCTTACATACTTATGTAACATATATATTCAAAAAACCAAAAGAGCCTAAAACCTATTTATTTTGTGTTATTATTATAATGGTGATTTAATTTTCATTATAAGGTCTTTTTTCAACGACAACAAAAAACGCAAAATTAAATAAAATCGATAGTTCAACTTTGACGTTAAATTTCTTAACAACCTGTATGCGTTTAAAACTAGATAAAAGTTTAAGATTTCTATTAAAAAAATAATTACAAAAAAATCTTCATTAGTTCAAAAGTTACAGAGTTTTGGCCGATGAAAAACGATTTTGAATCACTAGGCGCCGATCAAGATGTGCACCGAAGTATTTGACTTCTGAAAATTGAGATATCATTTTCTTTTATTTATCCTAATAGATTGGCATAATACTCTTCGCAATGTGAGCATTATGTAAGTAAATTTTTGTTCTTTTACCTTTATTCTCCATTTCTTAAACCAGTTTCCTTAATTGTTGATTTTCATAAATACTTAAAAGATCTATGTCGATGTGTTGATAGTTGGCATATCCAAAGTATACAACAAGTATAATTGGCCAAGGTGAGCGTAAAAAGTCTTCATGTTTCCATATAAACTTTCGGTCAGGTAATAGCTTTCTAACAGCTTATAGATTTTAGGCAAGTTCTGCTTTAATTTCTATAGTAAACCTTCATGCAATCCTTATAGAAAGGGTTTTTTACTATTATACTCTTTTTGTTTTATTCGTGGCTGAGTACAGACGTACATAATATTTCGCGCATAAATAATAATACAAAATACATTTCAACAAGTGAAGAGACACAACAGTTAGAAAAAAAACAACAACAACATAACATCTATATTGTGTTTTTAAATAAATACAAAAAGTGCATGGTAAAAAACCCAGTGATAGTAAGTATATGAGTGGGCCAAATATTCATGAACAAAATATAAAAGAGAATAACAACAATCCTCATTACTCTTTTAGTTGCAGATGCTACTAATGCAATGAACAAAATAAATAATATAAAAATATATGATAGTGCTTTTTTAACCACAAGCCCATTGACCGAACGGGTTAATTATCCGCCAATATAAACATATCTTCAACGCCTGAATCAAATAAAAATACACAAGAAAATGAGACAGGTGCTATACCAAAATCAGTACAACCAAAAAACGATATAGGTAATATAACAAACCTAGTTCAAAAACTGCAAACAGGTATGGATAGTAACATAACCAGTCCTAAGTCTTCCCAACCAGATCGTACAGCGAAACAATATAAAATTTCTGGAGTAGCGGCAAAGACGGTAAATGATAAAAGATTCTCCATATTTGCCAGCTCGGATGATGAACAGCTCAACCCACTGTCAGGGAGCAAAAACCTCCCCCGATTTACATGCACGAGCAAACATCTAACGAAATTGCTAACATGTTGTCTCAGCTTGTTGGTAAGGAAAGCTTTTATGTAGCTTCTATCCGAAGAGGTCAAATTCAAGAAACAAAGATCCAAGCTCACACTGAGAAGAATTATCGCAAGTCGCCTCGATGCAGATAATAAGAGCTATTATACGTATCAACTCAAAAGTGCTAAAGGTTTGATTGCCATCGTAAAGGGCATTGACAGTTCTCTCCCCACTGAGAAAATAAAAAGTGACATAGATGTGGAAGGTTATATCGTAAGGTCAGTGCACAATATTCTAAATAAGAATAAAGTTCCCCAATCTATGCATCGTGTTGAAATCGTGTTTAACGCATCTCAGCTTAAATCAAAAAACTCAGTTCATCCTATATACAATTTGCGTTACCTTTTGAACAGAAGAATAACGGTGGAAGATCCTCTAAAACGTAATGGTCCCCGTCAGTGTACTAACTGCAAGGAATTCGGACACACGAAAACCTGATGCGCACCGGACTTTGGAATGCACTTCTTCCAAAACAGACCCCAAGGTAAAAAAATGCAGCAACTGTGGTGAAAACCACACAGCAAATTACAGGGGCTGCAAAGTCTCTCAACATGTAAAAAATAATGCGAAAGTCGTACCTAAACCTGAACATGAGCAATAGTGGTCTTCCTGATTTCCTCGGCTTCATGCTGGTTCTATTGCTAGCACACAAGCTACACAGCCACACACTAAACTAAACTATTCGTATGCACAAACATTGAGAAATGATTTACCTAATGCGAATGCCGAAAGTTCTAATGCGCATAAACATTCATATGCCCACGTCCTTAAAGAGGGTGCACAGACACTACCAATTCGAGCTCAATCGATAATTTAATACAAACAATGAATAATTTCATGACAACTATGCAGGGTATGTTTCAGGAAATTATGCGAACTCAAAACATGCTCCTGCAAGTTCTTCTTAGCAAAAAATGAACCAGTTAAAAATATGCTTCTGGAATGCTAACGGGCTCTTCCAACATAAATATGAAGTAGAACACTTCCTGCTAGCACATGATATAGACACGGTTTTTTATATATGACACCAAACACCCAAGCGAAAGGGCATGTGGTGGGACTGCTATTATAGTCCGAAAAACGTAAGGCATATTCCATTGCCTGAATTCAGGGAAGACTTTTTGCAAGCCACGACTATAAATCTTACTGATTTTAAAACTGTAGTCTCGTCAGTGTATTGCCCGCCTAGGCATAAAATTGAACATCATGAATTTGCCAGGTTCTTTGCTACGCTAGGACAAAAATTTATTGCCGCTGGCGATTACAATGCAAAGCACACATACTGAGGATCCAGACTCCTTGCCCTAGAGGTAGGCAGTTGTATTATACAGTTCAAGCGAACAAGCTGGACGTCGTATCTGCCGGTAAGCCCACAGACTTTAATAAGTTGCCAGGCCTTATTGATTTTGCTATAGTAAAAAACATCAAACGCGATCAACTCTTAAGTTAATTCATCCTCTGACCTATCTTCTCATCATTCACCTACAATTGTTATTTTACACGACAGTTTTGTCACTGCACCTAAAACCCTTAGTTTCTACCCGAACTGGTTAAAATAAGGATCAGCTTTCCAGAAATGAGAAAATCAGTGCAGGAGTACCTCAAGGTAGTGTTCTAGGGCCGCTATTATATATCATCTATACAGCGGATATGCCGACAAGCCCACATATATACATCAACCTTTGCAGACGACACTGCAATTATAAGTGTCAGTAATGATCCAAAGGATGCATCTGAAAAACTGGAGTACGATATTCATAAGCAAGAAGACTAGCTAAAACAGTGGAGAATAAAGGTAAATCCATCGAAATGTGCTCATGTAACGTTTTCCCTTGGAAGGAAAAATTGTCCACCAATCACAATAACTAATACCACGGTTCCAGCGGAAACGCACGGTAAATATTTAGGTATCCACCTAGATCGGCGCCTAACTTGGTTCCGTCACATTGAATCAAAAATAACGTCCATAAAGCTTCGAACAAATCAACTACATTGGCTAATAAGTCCTAATTCAACTTTGGCTTTGGAATATAAAGTCCTTTTATACAAATCCGTTATAAAGCCAATATGGTCATATGGTATTCAGATGTGGGCTACGGCCTGTGCATCAAACATCCAAAAGTTACAGAGAAGACAGTCTAGTATTTTACGTCTTATCGTATGCACCCCCTGGTACATAAGAAATGAAAATATACATAGGGATCTCAAAGTTCCCACTATCCACGAAGAAGTTAAAACGTACACGTCCAAATACGTAAACAAACTAGTCGCACATCCCAACACTCTAGCACGCAATTTATTGCAATTTGACGGCCACCAGAGACTAAAAAGAACTGGCACAATAGAAGATAGATTTTTAAGATTTGAATACAAAAAATTAGTTATTGCATTGGTAATAACTAGTAAATAATAATTTAAAAGTAAGATTTGAGCACTTATTGTGAATTTCTTTTAGTAGAAAAATTCAATAAAATGAAATATAAGTATAAAAAAAAATTTTAACTACTACCTTAAAAGTGCAAGAGGTTTGATAGTAGTTATAAGGGGCATTGGTAGTTCTGTTCCTACCGAAGAAAAAGTGCTATAGAAGAAGAAGGCTATGACGTAAGGTCAGTGCACAATATGCTCCATAAGGGTAAGGTTCCCCAACCAATACATCGTGTTGCGATTGTATTTAAATCAACTCATATAAAACCCAAAAACTCCGTTTACCCTATTTGCAACTTCCGAAACTTCTGAATAAACGAATAACTGCAGAAGAGCCATTAAAACGTAATTGTCCCTGATAGTGCACTAATTGCCATGAATTTGGGCACACTAAAACATACTATAAGTTACCTTCAGTATGCGTGATTTGCGGCAATGCCCACCGAACTTCGAAAGGCACTTTTTCCAAACCTCATTGCAGCATGCAAAAAAGCAGAAAATAGCGCGAAAGCCTCAATTTGATCAAAATAAGGCCTCCCATTTTCCCAGGCTTCGTGCTGGTTCTCTTGCTAGTACACAACCCTGTAAAGTACCACACAATACGCCAAACTATGCGTGTGCTCCAGACATCGGTTTCGGTTGCGTAATTTTCGGGTCTGCTTGCCAAAGGCCACTATAGTTTGTCAGGGCGGCGGAAAGGTCCTAATTTTATATGGAATATTATGGTAGATATTCTAAAGCCAGACGGAACTGAAGTATTAAACTTCGTTTATTGTCGCGGATGCTCAAAAGTTTTAAAATATTCTAATAGCCAGACGTCAAACTTGAAAGGTCACAAATGCAGTGACGGCAGTGCAAGGCCCTGGCTTCATAAAGTTGTCAAAACTTTTATTAAAAATTGGTGCAACTTATAGTAAAAATGTCAACGTGAAAGATTTGCTTCCAGATGCGACAACAGTTTCACGCAAAGTTAAGAAGTACGCTAATGAAAAAACCAAGAAATTGCAGAGGAAATTTGTAACGCTGCAAATACTGCAAATATTTTTAAAGCTCTGTCACAAAACATTCGTATTAATTGCAGTAGCCATCTATTTTCAAGTGCTTTGGATAAATTATTCAGTGATACAAAAGAACTTAATTATAGTATAGAGTGTTGCAAAAAATTAGTAAAATATTTAAAACAAGCAAATTTACAACTTCTCTTGCCAACATCATTAAAAAACCAATGGCCAACAAGATGGAATTCACACTATAGAATGCTTAAATCAATAACTGATAACTGGATTGAGATACAAAAACTTTTAAGACAGAATGAGCAAGAACAACGTATTTCAAACATAAATAAATAAATAGTAGAAATGTGTGAAGTTTTTGAAAATATTTTTAAAAAGTTGCAAGTTTGCTCTTCGCCATCATTGTGTTATGTTTTGCCATCCATTATAAAAATTAAAGACTTGTGTATGGCCAACGTTGATGACATGACTGCGATTTCTATTTTAAAAGAAAATATTAATAAAAATATAGATGATGTATGGATCGCCAATATAAGTTTAAGGCATAAAGCAGCATTCTTTTTATACCCACCAGCTTTGAATATGCAGCCGAATGATCTTACAAGAATTAAAGAGTTTTGTATTTCCTGCATTCATAATAATGCACAACCGTCAGAATCTCCCCCCATCAACTCCTACAACGGTTTCACATAGTAATTGTTCAATAGAAAGCACGCCCTTTCCTATTTCAGCATCACACCTTTCAATTGATGTAAATACTTCTGGTCGAAGTTCCACAACCACCAGTAGCTTTAACGATGCACAATTTTTTTTTCCGGTTTGCTTAAACAGTCAGTTTTATACACAACAAATAATCCTTAAGATGAAGTTGAAAAATATTGCAGGGAATCAGTGGAAAAAATGTTTGTGCTTAATATCCAAACTTTTTTTGAATGCACGTAAAATATAGTGTTGAACTTGTCCTTGTTTTCTACTAATTTTATTTCTCTTTCCTTTTTTATATTAATTTTTGTTAATTTTTTTGAATTAAGATTTTGTTATGTCCTTTTTATTGTTTTAAAAATAATTTTTTCATGAAAATGTAATTTTTTTTATAAAATGTTACTTTTTTAGTTATTATATAATATACACATATAATAATTTTTGGAAAGTAAAGACTGAAAATTAAAAAAAAAAAAATTATAAAAAAAATATAAAAATATATATTTTTTCATTTATGTACATAGTACATGTGTAAATATGATTTCAACAAAAATTTTGTTTGCTTGTAAAATATTTATATAAAATTTTGTTTTCACTTTTACCTACGAATAATTTTTTTCATTGCTAGCTAGAAATAAAAAATGCTAACATGTTAAATAGATAGAAAATGCATTTTGGTAAAACTCCAATCAGATCATGTACAATAAAGCCGTTGTGCAAAAAAATAACTTTTTGTAAACGAGACTTTTTGTTTCAATACATATCTGTTCGTGTCTAATGTTGAAAATGATTTACACTTGTTGATGCATTTTGTGTATAAAAAGCAACAAGTATTAAGTTGATGTAATAGTTGTTGGTGTTGTTCTTAAAATTCAACTACTGTAAACAAGACGGGCCCGATCATACAATTCGCAGGTCTCTGGTGTGCGCAAACATTACGAAACGATTTACCTAATATTAAAGTAAAAAGTAATGCGCAAAAACATTAATATGAACGCGGTGTATACCTATTGCTAATAATTCGAGCTTGATCGAAAATCTTATACAAACAATGACCACTTTTATAACAACTAGCAAAAAATGAACCATTTCAAAATATCTACTGGAACGCAAATGGGCTCTCCCAGCATAAGCATGAAGTAGAACATTTTCTGCTAACACAGGAAATAGACATACGTTGGTCTCTGAAACAGACTTCACTACGAAAAATTGCTTTAAAATTAATGAGTAGTTTACGTATGACACTAAACATCCAAGCGGAAAGGCATGTCGGTGCACCGCCGTCATAGTGCGCGAAAACGTAAGGTACTCTCCAATGCCAGAATTCAGCGAAGACTTTTTACAAGCCACCGCCCAAATATTACTGATTTTAAAATTGCAGTATCATCTGTGTATTGCCCCCTATATGTAAGATTCAACACGATCAGGTCGCCAAGTTTTTTTCTACATTGCGACAAAAGTTTTTTGCAGCTGGCGATAATAATGCTAAGCATACCTAGTGGGGCTCTAGACTTAGTAGCTGTAGAGGGAGGCAGCTGTGAGCTCTCAACTATCTGAGAACATTGCTCTGAGAAATTCGGCTGATATTCAAAAAGCTGTAGATCATTTTACAGACTTCGTGACTGCAGCTAGATTGCAATACCAACAAAACCATCAGTAAAAGGAAATTTGTAACAGTTATCAGCTGATACACAAATTCATATAGACATAAAGATCAAAATTAAATTGTGCCAGAGAACTTTACGCAATAAATTGAGACTGAAACATGATTCTGATATCGAGAGCTTTCTAAAAAAAACTTGGCTCCAACGATAAACACGGATTATAGCGTGTGGAAGGCTGTGTAGCACTTACAATATTTTGTTGCCTACGAGCGCCACTAAGGCTTGAAAATCGCACTTGGGCTAAAAACTCAGATGAAAAAGTTTTCACACCACATAATATACTGTTAATCATCCTATGAAGCTTCGGCTATCATTACTAAAATCAACAATTAAAACTCTAGATATGAGAAAATCACCTGGACCTGACCGTATTACAGGATCAATGATAAGAAATTTACCTAATTATGCTGTTAGAAATTTAATGCAATATTGCGAGTTGGCTTTTTCCCATGCTCTTGCAAGATGTCTGATCCCTAAACCAGGAAAGGACTCAAATCAGATTACGTCATACAGGCCTATCAGTCTGCAGTCAATTTTATCAAAATCTTTACAAAAACTATTCGTTTCGCGCTTAAAGCCTTATCTTACTGAGCAACAGATTATCCCAGACCATCAGTTTGGTTTTCTAGAAAGGCACAGTACTATAGAGCAAGTCCATAGAATTGCTACCGTTATTAGACATTTGAAAATAAGCAGTATTGTTAGCTCTATTTATTGACATATCGCAGGCATTTAATAAAGTCTGGCATGATAGGCTACTTACGCAAATAAGTCGAGTTTTTCTTGAAAACTCCCCAAGCTTCTTAAGAGCTATTTGGTCAAAGGTCCAATTTTATAAAAATGGGAAAATTTAAGGTCTACATATTGCGCCACAATCATAGATATACAAGAAGGCCAACATCGCGTGACAGTACAGTTTTAGAGGTTGATACGTTGGAAAGCGAATACCTTTGATAAAGATATTTTAGCAGCCTGTATAGGAAATATGGAGCTAAATGGTTCAGCTGAAGATATAGCACGACAATTGGTAGATAAGATGACTCAAGCATATAATGAATCTATGTTGGGGAGGAAAACGCCGTCAAACAAGTAAGGTCTTTACCTGGTTTAGGGATCATAACGATTTCAGACATCTTCCAAGAGTATGGGAAGAAGCCAACTCGCAACATGGCATTAAATACGAATAGTAAAATTCTCAAAGAATTATTACGTAAATTTCGTATCATTGAGCGTGTAATACGATCAGATCCGAGTGATTTTTTCATATCTAAATTTTGAATTGAGGACTTCAATAAAGATAGCCGAAATTTTACAGGATTAATGACAGTGCCACTAATATTTGGAACAGCGAAGCTCATTTTGTCATATAGTGTAAAAACCTTTTCTAAGTTATAATCTTTTCTGTTGAGTTTTTAGCCAATGTGCGGTTATAAAGTCGTAGTGGGGATTCGTAGACAATAGGATATTTTAAGTGCCTTACAGCTTTCCACACAGTATGTCTATTTTCCGTGTTAGTAGAAAATGTTCAATTTCATATTGGTTATCAATTCGCGAAGAGGTTTTTCAAGTCCTCTACAGCACGGAATTTTACTATTTCCCACGAAGCGCACTTAGAAAATTGATTATTGCCTATAAGTATTATTTTCTGATTTGTATTGTAGTGAAAAGACCTTTGATTTTATTTATTATTATTTTATTATTTTCATCGAGCTCCGCGATAAGAGCTCAAAGATGATTTCAATTGGTCTGTCTCTTAAACTAGAACAAACTCTCTATTTATACTCTATTTTTGGTTGAGTTGACAATTTTCAACTCAGCCCTTATTTCGATACTAATTCTATATTTCTACATACTACAGTACATGTGCGTGTGATTGTACATTCTTATTCTTCAAATGCAAATAATGTGGGATAAGTATGTGCAACATGACACGCGCCCATTACAATTGTGTGAATACCAATGTGGTCAGTGGCGCAGCGACAGTCAAGTGTTTGCTGCTTGTACAGTGTGATATATGATACTGTTTTAATTTTATACATTGTACATTTCATGTTGATAATGACTATAAAGTCTTGCTATATTGTGTCGGTATTACAGACTGTAAAATCATGCTACAGTATAGAAGCTATCCAAATGATCGGGATATTCAGGAATCGGTGTTGCCTTTAATATTGGCTTGTTTAGATGTCTTTCATATTTTTGCTGTTGACAAATTCTACATTGTTTTACTATTCTGTTTATTTTCTTTGGCATTTATGTGAGTTCTTTTTATATTTCCCTTTCCTGTGAAGATTCTAAAATAAATGGGATAATTCTTTGTAATCCTTCTAAAGTTTTTTCATCCGTATTGATGCCATTTTCCACTGATAGATTTAGGTATCTCTTGAGAAAACACACGAGATCTTCGTCACTGTAATTATACCTTGTAATGGTGTGACGATGAAATGTGGGAAAGACTATTTCGAATTTATAAGTTGGAATGTCATCAGTAAACACAAATATTTGGTTCTTGAAAACGTTTATCGAATTCTCAGACGAACCCTCAATACTGTGCCATGTGGGTGTCAACAAATTTACCGGTGATGCTCTCGACAGGGCACCAGCCACAACGGTTTTCCTGGCTTATATTCCACTAAGGTGGCTTTTCATCTTCTTAGCTTGCTATTACTATTTTTGTTACTATGTGCGTGTGCAAGAGACTGGTGATCGGTTATTATACTTACTTTAGCAGATCCGTAAAGGTAATTTTTTAAATTCTACATAGCCCATATTATAGCGAGCATTTTTCGCTCATTAGTACCATAGTTTTCTTCTGGTTTTCTCCGAGTTCTGGATATATAAGCTATTGGATCGCACCTAACGCGTAGTTTGAGGCATCGGTAGTAAGATGAACTTATTTTAAATCGGGGTATGCCAATACGACATCCGGTTCAAATGTGGTGTTCTTAAGGTTACTAAAGGCTTCGATTGCTTCGCTATTAAGAGGAAATAATTTGATTAATATTTACCGAAAATACAGTCTTTACAATATTCTACTTTCTTAATAGGATCTGGTGAAATCCACTTTTATGATCTATAATCGAAAACCATTTTTTAATACCTAATTGTAATAAACTGTCAGCTATTTTTGGAATAGGATATTTATCTGCCAGTGTTATTTGATTAATCTTACGATAATCGACTACCATTCGGAATTTTTTTATTTTCCAGAGGCATCCAATTTTTCTTGGCACTATCCATATGATTTCGGCTTCTGTCATGGTTGAATAAGTACATTTTTTGTTTGGGTCTAAAAATAATTTGGAGTATTTGGCTGATAATTTCCCTATGATATTCTTTGATATTCTTCCGATCTGTAGACATATGTTGATTTCTAATTCCAATAGTATTAATATCACGCGAAAATTGTTGGTTTATTTTTATTTCTTGTCCGCCTCTAATTATCATTAAATTACATTCATTGAATTACATGCTGTGTCAGACTATCGTTTCATATTATGGCATGAAAAGAGTTAAGAGTTGGAAGTATAAATATTTTATAGGAATTTCGTTTTTTCTAAAAATATGTGCGAAAACATGATCAGTAACCTTTAGGGCTTCTCCTATTGAGTTGGCATAGAATGGATTATCACTCTCGATAAGGGTATTTGTTAAATTTGAATGAATGTAGTTTTTTTTTAGAAATTTTCCATCGTTAGTCCTACAACTAATATAGGGTAACGAGGATTGAGTTAATCTAAAAAATGAATATCTGTAAAATTTTCTCCGGGTCGCTCAAGGTTTGCTTCTTGATATTCCGAATAACTGTTCATGTATTCTTGTAAGGTTTCAAGTTGATTTTATCTTCTTCTGTGGTAGCAAGATCGTATTGTGTTGTTTTTGTTCAGCTACAATATGAAAATTGCGCTGCATTTTTGGAGGTGCTCATGCCTGAAAGGAAGACTGCGTTGGCCTCTTTCCTTGGAATTGATGCTGAAACGTCGGCCTGTTCATGTATTTATTAGGAAGGACGTTCTGTTTTGTACTTTAATCAGTGTAGCTTAAGGTGGATCTGTTATTTTTATCATCTATATTGGTGCATGCCCGGGTTCGAATGGGTGATCGCGATATATACATATATTTATTTTTTTCACTAAAACGTTTATAACGACGAAATTTGTTTGTGGTTGGAGTATTTACAAATAACAACGAAATAAGAGAAAATAAAAATAATTATAATAATACTAATAATAACAAAAATATTAATTCTGAATTGCTGGAGGCTTAATGTGCAGACGTTGTTAGCATTTGCTGCTGACGCTGTTGTTGTTGATTGTTCTATGTTGATATTCTTTGAAAATTATATGGTTGCCGTTTTCGCTTCTTTTTTTCAAAATTATTTTTGATGAATTTAAGCAAGTTCTCATTGTTGTTAAATTTGCTTTAGTTGTTGAAGTAGTTTAGAAATGTTTTTATAAAAGTATTTTGGAATTAAAAAATTAGGTGTTGGGGTTGTAGCAGTTTGGCTGACTAGTTGGCTGGGCTGGTTGGCTAGATTTTGTGTCGAGAGGAAACTACAAAAAATGTACTTGTCTGTAGATCTCTTGTTGATGTCTAGTTTTCTTATTATTCAAATAGTACTTTTGTTTTTACTAACACTAATCCAAATAGTTTAAATTCTCTTTTTTATTAATTCTTTGTAACATTTTGATGCTGTTGTCAATAAAATACAGCTGGTCTTATCGTGCTCTTTGTGATGATGTCTATTTGATGTTGCTTTTTATAAATTAAAATTAAAAGTTGTTTTACGCTTAAAGAGGAAGAAACAAATTTTACAATTCCTTCTTACTGTTGGTTTATTTGTATTTGTTTTGTAATAAAGATAAACAGTAAAAAAATATTCACGGAATGCTTTAATTCACTATAACTTCCTTAATAAATTGGTAGGATCGCCAATTTGGGTACACGAACTGTGTTATGAAATTGTATAAACTTTTCGTATTTTTACCCAACAAATATTTCACTTTCACAAACACAACTGTTTTCAATCAAGTTGTTTTTATTCGTTTTTGAAAAAGGAAAAATTTCTTAACCCAAAAACATTAACGAGTGTGTGATTCACTAACTACTCGTAAACGATTGTAGACATAATTAATTTTCTGTTTTTATAAATTGATATCAAGTGGCATCTTTGTCAATGAAAATGTCAAAACAAGCGAAAAGCACAAAGAGGAATGGCAAAAATTAAACGAGTTTGTAAAACAACATGTATTATGTATTATTATTTTATATTATTATTTGTTCATAACACCTTTTCATTATAGAATGACAACTAACGCTACTCGCCGAGCAACTAAATCAAATGGTTGACATCATGTTTGAGTGCCCGGGTCTTCGCTGCATAACTCTTCGTACTGCGGAGGAGCTCCAAATAAAATAATCGTATCGTGCTCCTGGATATTTAGAGTTTACCTTTAAAATTTTAAGAATTGGGTCACACATCTATAAGTTATACAATAATAGCTTCATATGTATATTATTCAATCTATGCATACATTTTTTTGACCATTTTTACATTAATTAATTGAGTGGTAGCCATGATGGTTAACATAAGCCTGCCCATGATATTTTGGAGCTAAAATCGAAATATGTGTGCAATTCGTGCCTCCTACAAAGGGTGAGGTTGCTGAATCAAAAATAGCTTTTGCAGCTTGTCGCTCTACTTGAGTCATTGGAAACCTAACATGACTCGATTTATCGTATCTGTTACACTTTGTATGCAACGGCTTATATCTATTCCTAATTCCTAAAACAATTATACATACATATTAAGAAAATGGGTTATTACATTATTCAGGTTCAAATGTTACCGGGGCCATTATAGGTATTCGAAAGAAATTGTTTTATCTTCTCCTTATTTTTTTTTAATGTCGCAAATCGTTGATAACATATTTTCCTTCATCAAGACTTTGTAAAATATCACACTTCTCCTTTACATGGGCACTTTGAATGGAATTAGGCAAACACGCTTGCGAAAGAATGAACTAAAGCATAAGCAATGATAGTGCAAAATGTATATCAAAGTATGAATAACAAAACATGCGAGTAAAAAACGGGAAACCCCCGAATTTTAACATTTATTCTTGCATAAAAAAATTGTCCCGATTTTAGAGGTAAAAATTTTAAATTGTCCGAAACATAGAATTATTGGACTGACCGGACTGTCGAAGTTGTACTGTTCTTGACTTAGATTCTTGAAATTTTACACCATCAGAAAGGAAACATATTAAAGCTAACAGTAATGGATGTGGCATGGTGCTGAAAACAAAGAATTCATGTTAATTTTAAAAAATTTTCATAATTGATCTGAAATAAACTACGATTTCTTGAAAACTAATATCGAGAACGGCCAGCGTTTTTTTTTCTTTTTTTTTGTTATGTTCAGTAAACTGTTGTTTTTATTAAATGGTATGCGCACACCCAGTACAATTTGTATTTAGGGTGCTGTGTAATAAATATTACGCCCGCATATTTTCCTAACACTTGAAGTTTGGTAGTGAATAACTTTTAAAGATATAAAGGGATCAAATAACCGAAACCATCCAGAGAAAGATGAAAATGTCCTCTTTAAACGTATATATACTTCTGCACCCGCCACGAAAAAAATTTTACCAAAATTGCTAGTAAATTTTTAAAGCAAATTTAACCACGTAAATGCCATTCTCTCTGAATAAAATAAGAGAAGAATGGAAAACTTATTATTATATAACTTTGAAGTAAAAAAATAGATAATAATATTTTAAGTCGAATATGGTAAACTACAAAAAGAAATCGTAAATACAAAACACAGGTAGCAAAACGTTATGTTGATTGTCATCCTGCAATTTTGTATAGTTAATTGATTTCTTAATATAAGGTTAGGTTAACAGGTTCCTGCGAAGATAATAGCTATAAACTCATGTTAATTTCGAAGACCTAGAAACCCCGTTTTCACTACATTTACCGTTATAAAATCACTTTATGAAGTGACCTAAAAAAACCAACGGTATTTTCGTCATCCATGGACTCCAACAAAATAGAATTGGTACATTAGAACCCCTGAATAATTTTTTTCTCAACTTTTGTATCACAGTGTTATAGATCAACCAAAACAAGTATCAGACAATAAAAATGATGTTAGTACCGTAAGATTCGTTTTAGATCCCGAAACTATATTCAATATAACAGGTGCTGATATATATCTTATTTCGAGATTTAAAATAATTATTGAAGAAATAATTATTGGAACGAGCAAATTAATGCTAGGAATTTTGGTGATTATGCCAAGGAAACCGCTAGTATATACCTATAGAGAAAGTACACAAAGTTTTTTATCATGAAGATCTTCTCCATTGAGCACCATTTTTTTACCAATTGGAGATTTATCAGAGGAAGCCCAGGAAAAAAGAAATAAGAACATAATGCCAGAGAAAACTGATGAAGAACTACAAATGAATAATCATTTAATATGTTATTGGCAACGTCAGATCCCTTCATCTCTAGCATTCGAAATCAAGGGAAATTGGATCATTCGAACTTCCATGCCGAAGCTAAAATAAATGATAATGATAAACGTGTTTAGAAAAATCTGTGTACCAATATCTGAAATAGAATAAAATTTATTCTGGCATTAATATTTAGTTTTAAATTATAGTTAAAATTTCTCATAAATCCATCATAAAAAAAATTAAAGAACCAGATATTAAGAAAAAAATCCGTTATTATTTAATACTTAGCGTAGGGGCTATATGATATCCAAATACATTATAAGTATTAACAGGTAATTTGTGATTTAAGTGATACCTATATTTTGAATTAACATTATGATTCTCATAAGTAGTGTTTAAATATTTCTTTAATTCAGTGTCTTGAAGATATTTACTTAGTAGAAACGGTTCAGTTATTTATATCTATCTGGGTATGTCTTACATACTTATGTAACATATATATTCAAAAAACCAAAAGAGCCTAAAACCTATTTATTTTGTGTTATTATTATGATGGTGATTTAATTTTCATTATAAGGTCTTTTTTCAACGACAACAAAAAACGCAAAATTAAATAAAATCGATAGTTCAACTTTGACGTTAAATTTCTTAACAACCTGTATGCGTTTAAAACTAGATAAAAGTTTAAGATTTCTATTAAAAAAATAATTACAAAAAAATCTTCATTAGTTCAAAAGTTACAGAGTTTTGGCCGATGAAAAACGATTTTGAATCACTAGGCGCCGATCAAGATGTGCACCGAAGTATCTGACTTCTGAAAATTGAGATATCATTTTCTTTTATTTATCCTAATAGATTGGCATAATACTCTTCGCAATGTGAGCATTATGTAAGTAAATTTTTGTTCTTTTACCTTTATTCTCCATTTCTTAAACCAGTTTCCTTAATTGTTGATTTTCATAAATACTTAAAAGATCTATGTCGATGTGTTGATAGTTGGCATATCCGAAGTATACAACAAGTATAATTGGCCAAGGTGAGCGTAAAAAGTCTTCATGTTTCCGTATAAACTTTCGGTCAGGTAATAGCTTTCTAACAGCTTATAGATTTTGGGCAAGTTCTGCTTTAATTTCTATAGTAAACCTTCATGCAATCCTTATAGAAAGGGTTTTTTACTATTATACTCTTTTTGTTTTATTCGTGGCTGAGTACAGACGTACATAATATTTCGCGCATAAATAATAATACAAAATACATTTCAACAAGTGAAGAGACACAACAGTTAGAAAAAAAACAACAACAACATAACATCTATATTGTGTTTTTAAATAAAAACAAAAATTGCATGGTAAAAAACCCAGTGATAGTAAGTATATGAGTGGGCCAAATATTCATGAACAAAATATAAAAGAGAATAACAACAATGCTCATTACTCTTTTAGTTGCAGATGCTACTAATGCAATGAACAAAATAAATAATATAAAAATATATGATAGTGCTTTTTTAACCACAAGCCAATTGACCGAACGGGTTAATTATCTGCCAATATAAACATATCTTCAACGCCTGAATCAAATAAAAATACACAAGAAAATGAGACAGGTGCTATACCAAAATCAGTACAACCAAAAAACGATATAGGTAATATAACAAACCTAGTTCAAAAACTGCAAACAGGTATGGATAGTAACATAACCAGTCCTAAGTCTTCCCAACCAGATCGTACAGCGAAACAATATAAAATTTCTGAAGTAGCGGCAAAGACGGTAAATGATAAAAGATTCTCCATATTTGCCAGCTCGGATGATGAACAGCTCAACCCACTGTCAGGGAGCAAAAACCTCCCCCGATTTACATGCACGAGCAAACATCTAACGAAATTGCTAACATGTTGTCTCAGCTTGTTGGTAAGGAAAGCTTTTATGTAGCTTCTATCCGAAGAGGTCAAATTCAAGAAACAAAGATCCAAGCTCACACTGAGAAGAATTATCGCAAGTCGCCTCGATGCAGATAATAAGAGCTATTATACGTATCAACTCAAATGTGCTAAAGGTTTGATTGCCATCGTAAAGGGCATTGACAGTTCTCTCCCCACTGAGAAAATAAAAAGTGACATAGAGGTGGAATGTTATATCGTAAGGTCAGTGCACAATATTCTAAATAAGAATAAAGTTCCCCAATCTATGCATCGTGTTGAAATCGTGTTTAACGCATCTCAGCTTAAATCAAAAAACTCAGTTCATCCTATATACAATTTGCGTTACCTTTTGAACAGAAGAATAAAGGTGGAAGATCCTCTAAAACGTAATGGTCCCCGTCAGTGTACTAACTGCAAGGAATTCGGACACACGAAAACCTGATGCGCACCGGACTTTGGAATGCACTTCTTCCAAAACAGACCCCAAGGTAAAAAAATGCAGCAACTGTGGTGAAAACCACACAGCAAATTACAGGGGCTGCAAAGTCTCTCAACATGTAAAAAATAATGCGAAAGTCGTACCTAAACCTGAACATGAGCAATAGTGGTCTTCCTGATTTCCTCGGCTTCATGCTGGTTCTATTGCTAGCACACAAGCTACACAGCCACACACTAAACTAAACTATTCGTATGCACAAACATTGAGAAATGATTTACCTAATGCGAATGCCGAAAGTTCTAATGCGCATAAACATTCATATGCCCACGTCCTTAAAGAGGGTGCACAGACACTACCAATTCGAGCTCAATCGATAATTTAATACAAACAATGAATAATTTCATGACAACTATGCAGGGTATGTTTCTGGAAATGATGCGAACCCAAAACATGCTCCTGCAAGTTCTTCTTAGCAAAAAATGAACCAGTTAAAAATATGCTTCTGGAATGCTAACGGGCTCTTCCAACATAAATATGAAGTAGAACACTTCCTGCTAGCACATGATATAGACACGGTTTTTTATATATGACACCAAACACCCAAGCGAAAGGGCATGTGGTGGGACTGCTATTATAGTCCGAAAAACGTAAGGCATATTCCATTGCCTGAATTCAGGGAAGACTTTTTGCAAGCCACGACTATAAATCTTACTGATTTTAAAACTGTAGTCTCGTCAGTGTATTGCCCGCCTAGGCATAAAATTGAACATCATGAATTTGCCAGGTTCTTTGCTACGCTAGGACAAAAATTTATTGCCGCTGGCGATTACAATGCAAAGCACACATACTGAGGATCCAGACTCCTTGCCCTAGAGGTAGGCAGTTGTATTATACAGTTCAAGCGAACAAGCTGGACGTCGTATCTGCCGGTAAGCCCACAGACTTTAATAAGTTGCCAGGCCTTATTGATTTTGCTATAGTAAAAAACATCAAACGCGATCAACTCTTAAGTTAATTCATCCTCTGACCTATCTTCTCATCATTCACCTACAATTGTTATTTTACACGACAGTTTTGTCACTGCACCTAAAACCCTTAGTTTCTACCCGAACTGGTTAAAATAAGGATCAGCTTTCCAGAAATGAGAAAATCAGTGCAGGAGTACCTCAAGGTAGTGTTCTAGGGCCGCTATTATATATCATCTATACAGCGGATATGCCGACAAGCCCACATATATACATCAACCTTTGCAGACGACACTGCAATTATAAGTGTCAGTAATGATCCAAAGGATGCATCTGAAAAACTGGAGTACGATATTCATAAGCAAGAAGACTAGCTAAAACAGTGGAGAATAAAGGTAAATCCATCGAAATGTGCTCATGTAACGTTTTCCCTTGGAAGGAAAAATTGTCCACCAATCACAATAACTAATACCACGGTTCCAGCGGAAACGCACGGTAAATATTTAGGTATCCACCTAGATCGGCGCCTAACTTGGTTCCGTCACATTGAATCAAAAATAACGTCCATAAAGCTTCGAACAAATCAACTACATTGGCTAATAAGTCCTAATTCAACTTTGGCTTTGGAATATAAAGTCCTTTTATACAAATCCGTTATAAAGCCAATATGGTCATATGGTATTCAGATGTGGGCTACGGCCTGTGCATCAAACATCCAAAAGTTACAGAGAAGACAGTCTAGTATTTTACGTCTTATCGTATGCACCCCCTGGTACATAAGAAATGAAAATATACATAGGGATCTCAAAGTTCCCACTATCCACGAAGAAGTTAAAACGTACACGTCCAAATACGTAAACAAACTAGTCGCACATCCCAACACTCTAGCACGCAATTTATTGCAATTTGACGGCCACCAGAGACTAAAAAGAACTGGCACAATAGAAGATAGATTTTTAAGATTTGAATACAAAAAATTAGTTATTGCATTGGTAATAACTAGTAAATAATAATTTAAAAGTAAGATTTGAGCACTTATTGTGAATTTCTTTTAGTAGAAAAATTCAATAAAATGAAATATAAGTATAAAAAAAAATTTTAACTACTACCTTAAAAGTGCAAGAGGTTTGATAGTAGTTATAAGGGGCATTGGTAGTTCTGTTCCTACCGAAGAAAAAGTGCTATAGAAGAAGAAGGCTATGACGTAAGGTCAGTGCACAATATGCTCCATAAGGGTAAGGTTCCCCAACCAATACATCGTGTTGCGATTGTATTTAAATCAACTCATATAAAACCCAAAAACTCCGTTTACCCTATTTGCAACTTCCGAAACTTCTGAATAAACGAATAACTGCAGAAGAGCCATTAAAACGTAATTGTCCCTGATAGTGCACTAATTGCCATGAATTTGGGCACACTAAAACATACTATAAGTTACCTTCAGTATGCGTGATTTGCGGCAATGCCCACCGAACTTCGAAAGGCACTTTTTCCAAACCTCATTGCAGCATGCAAAAAAGCAGAAAATAGCGCGAAAGCCTCAATTTGATCAAAATAAGGCCTCCCATTTTCCCAGGCTTCGTGCTGGTTCTCTTGCTAGTACACAACCCTGTAAAGTACCACACAATACGCCAAACTATGCGTGTGCTCCAGACATCGGTTTCGGTTGCGTAATTTTCGGGTCTGCTTGCCAAAGGCCACTATAGTTTGTCAGGGCGGCGGAAAGGTCCTAATTTTATATGGAATATTATGGTAGATATTCTAAAGCCAGACGGAACTGAAGTATTAAACTTCGTTTATTGTCGCGGATGCTCAAAAGTTTTAAAATATTCTAATAGCCAGACGTCAAACTTGAAAGGTCACAAATGCAGTGACGGCAGTGCAAGGCCCTGGCTTCATAAAGTTGTCAAAACTTTTATTAAAAATTGGTGCAACTTATAGTAAAAATGTCAACGTGAAAGATTTGCTTCCAGATGCGACAACAGTTTCACGCAAAGTTAAGAAGTACGCTAATGAAAAAACCAAGAAATTGCAGAGGAAATTTGTAACGCTGCAAATACTGCAAATATTTTTAAAGCTCTGTCACAAAACATTCGTATTAATTGCAGTAGCCATCTATTTTCAAGTGCTTTGGATAAATTATTCAGTGATACAAAAGAACTTAATGATAGTATAGAGTGTTGCAAAAAATTAGTAAAATATTTAAAACAAGCAAATTTACAACTTCTCTTGCCAACATCATTAAAAAACCAATGGCCAACAAGATGGAATTCACACTATAGAATGCTTAAATCAATAACTGATAACTGGATTGAGATACAAAAACTTTTAAGACAGAATGAGCAAGAACAACGTATTTCAAACATAAATAAATAAATAGTAGAAATGTGTGAAGTTTTTGAAAATATTTTTAAAAAGTTGCAAGTTTGCTCTTCGCCATCATTGTGTTATGTTTTGCCATCCATTATAAAAATTAAAGACTTGTGTATGGCCAACGTTGATGACATGACTGCGATTTCTATTTTAAAAGAAAATATTAATAAAAATATAGATGATGTATGGATCGCCAATATAAGTTTAAGGCATAAAGCAGCATTCTTTTTATACCCACCAGCTTTGAATATGCAGCCGAATGATCTTACAAGAATTAAAGAGTTTTGTATTTCCTGCATTCATAATAATGCACAACCGTCAGAATCTCCCCCCATCAACTCCTACAACGGTTTCACATAGTAATTGTTCAATAGAAAGCACGCCCTTTCCTATTTCAGCATCACACCTTTCAATTGATGTAAATACTTCTGGTCGAAGTTCCACAACCACCAGTAGATTTAACGATGCACAATTTTTTTTTCCGGTTTGCTTAAACAGTCAGTTTTATACACAACAAATAATCCTTAAGATGAAGTTGAAAAATATTGCAGGGAATCAGTGGAAAAAATGTTTGTGCTTAATATCCAAACTTTTTTTGAATGCACGTAAAATATAGTGTTGAACTTGTCCTTGTTTTCTACTAATTTTGTTTCTCTTTCCTTTTTTATATTAATTTTTGTTAATTTTTTTGAATTAAGATTTTGTTATGTCCTTTTTATTGTTTTAAAAATAATTTTTTCATGAAAATGTAATTTTTTTTATAAAATTTTACTTTTTTAGTTATAATATAATATACACATATAATAATTTTTGGAAAGTAAAGACTGAAAATTAAAAAAAAAATTATAAAAAAAATATAAAAATATATATTTTTTCATTTATGTACATAGTACATGTGTAAATATGATTTCAACAAAAATTTTGTTTGCTTGTAAAATATTTATATAAAATTTTGTTTTCACTTTTACCTACGAATAATTTTTTTCATTGCTAGCTAGAAATAAAAAATGCTAACATGTTAAATAGATAGAAAATGCATTTTGGTAAAACTCCAATCAGATCATGTACAATAAAGCCGTTGTGCAAAAAAATAACTTTTTGTAAACGAGACTTTTTGTTTCAATACATATCTGTTCGTGTCTAATGTTGAAAATGATTTACACTTGTTGATGCATTTTGTGTATAAAAAGCAACAAGTATTAAGTTGATGTAATAGTTGTTGGTGTTGTTCTTAAAATTCAACTACTGTAAACAAGACGGGCCCGATCATACAATTCGCAGGTCTCTGGTGTGCGCAAACATTACGAAACGATTTACCTAATATTAAAGTAAAAAGTAATGCGCAAAAACATTAATATGAACGCGGTGTATACCTATTGCTAATAATTCGAGCTTGATCGAAAATCTTATACAAACAATGACCACTTTTATAACAACTAGCAAAAAATGAACCATTTCAAAATATCTACTGGAACGCAAATGGGCTCTCCCAGCATAAGCATGAAGTAGAACATTTTCTGCTAACACAGGAAATAGACATACGTTGGTCTCTGAAACAGACTTCACTACGAAAAATTGCTTTAAAATTAATGAGTATTTTACGTATGACACTAAACATCCAAGCGGAAAGGCATGTCGGTGCACCGCCGTCATAGTGCGCGAAAACGTAAGGTACTCTCCAATGCCAGAATTCAGCGAAGACTTTTTACAAGCCACCGCCCAAATATTACTGATTTTAAAATTGCAGTATCATCTGTGTATTGCCCCCTATATGTAAGATTCAACACGATCAGGTCGCCAAGTTTTTTTCTACATTGCGACAAAAGTTTTTTGCAGCTGGCGATAATAATGCTAAGCATACCTAGTGGGGCTCTAGACTTAGTAGCTGTAGAGGGAGGCAGCTGTGAGCTCTCAACTATCTGAGAACATTGCTCTGAGAAATTCGGCTGATATTCAAAAAGCTGTAGATCATTTTACAGACTTCGTGACTGCAGCTAGATTGCAATACCAACAAAACCATCAGTAAAAGGAAATTTGTAACAGTTATCAGCTGATACACAAATTCATATAGACATAAAGATCAAAATTAAATTGTGCCAGAGAACTTTACGCAATAAATTGAGACTGAAACATGATTCTGATATCGAGAGCTTTCTAAAAAAAACTTGGCTCCAACGATAAACACGGATTATAGCGTGTGGAAGGCTGTGTAGCACTTACAATATTTTGTTGCCTACGAGCGAAACTAAGGCTTGAAAATCGCACTTGGGCTAAAAACTCAGATGAAAAAGTTTTCACACCACATAATATAAATAGCTACATTATTCCAAAAATTAGTGACACTGTTAATCATCCTATGAAGCTTCGGCTATCATTACTAAAATCAACAATTAAAACTCTAGATATGAGAAAATCACCTGGACCTGACCGTATTACAGGATCAATGATAAGAAATTTACCTAATTATGCTGTTAGAAATTTAATGCAATATTGCGAGTTGGCTTTTTCCCATGCTCTTGCAAGATGTCTGATCCCTAAACCAGGAAAGGACTCAAATCAGATTACGTCATACAGGCCTATCAGTCTGCAGTCAATTTTATCAAAATCTTTACAAAAACTATTCGTTTCGCGCTTAAAGCCTTATCTTACTGAGCAACAGATTATCCCAGACCATCAGTTTGGTTTTCTAGAAAGGCACAGTACTATAGAGCAAGTCCATAGAATTGCTACCGTTATTAGACATTTGAAAATAAGCAGTATTGTTAGCTCTATTTATTGACATATCGCAGGCATTTAATAAAGTCTGGCATGATAGGCTACTTACGCAAATAAGTCGAGTTTTTCTTGAAAACTCCCCAAGCTTCTTAAGAGCTATTTGGTCAAAGGTCCAATTTTATAAAAATGGGAAAATTTAAGGTCTACATATTGCGCCACAATCATAGATATACAAGAAGGCCAACATCGCGTGACAGTACAGTTTTAGAGGTTGATACGTTGGAAAGCGAATACCTTTGATAAAGATATTTTAGCATCCTGTATAGGAAATATGGAGCTAAATGGTTCAGCTGAAGATATAGCACGACAATTGGTAGATAAGATGACTCAAGCATATAATGAATCTATGTTGGGGAGGAAAACGCCGTCAAACAAGTAAGGTCTTTACCTGGTTTAGGGATCATAACGATTTCAGACATCTTCCAAGAGTATGGGAAGAAGCCAACTCGCAACATGGCATTAAATACGAATAGTAAAATTCTCAAAGAATTATTACGTAAATTTCGTATCATTGAGCGTGTAATACGATCAGATCCGAGTGATTTTTTCATATCTAAATTTTGAATTGAGGACTTCAATAAAGATAGCCGAAATTTTACAGGATTAATGACAGTGCCACTAATATTTGGAACAGCGAAGCTCATTTTGTCATATAGTGTAAAAACCTTTTCTAAGTTATAATCTTTTCTGTTGAGTTTTTAGCCAATGTGCGGTTATAAAGTCGTAGTGGGGATTCGTAGACAATAGGATATTTTAAGTGCCTTACAGCTTTCCACACAGTATGTCTATTTTCCGTGTTAGTAGAAAATGTTCAATTTCATATTGGTTATCAATTCGCGAAGAGGTTTTTCAAGTCCTCTACAGCACGGAATTTTACTATTTCCCACGAAGCGCACTTAGAAAATTGATTATTGCCTATAAGTATAATTTTCTGATTTGTATTGTAGTGAAAAGACCTTTGATTTTATTTATTATTATTTTATTATTTTCATCGAGCTCCGCGATAAGAGCTCAAAGATGATTTCAATTGGTCTGTCTCTTAAACTAGAACAAACTCTCTATTTATACTCTATTTTTGGTTGAGTTGACAATTTTCAACTCAGCCCTTATTTCGATACTAATTCTATATTTCTACATACTACAGTACATGTGCGTGTGATTGTACATTCTTATTCTTCAAATGCAAATAATGTGGGATAAGTATGTGCAACATGACACGCGCCCATTACAATTGTGTGAATACCAATGTGGTCAGTGGCGCAGCGACAGTCAAGTGTTTGCTGCTTGTACAGTGTGATATATGATACTGTTTTAATTTTATACATTGTACATTTCATGTTGATAATGACTATAAAGTCTTGCTATATTGTGTCGGTATTACAGACTGTAAAATCATGCTACAGTATAGAAGCTATCCAAATGATCGGGATATTCAGGAATCGGTGTTGCCTTTAATATTGGCTTGTTTAGATGTCTTTCATATTTTTGCTGTTGACAAATTCTACATTGTTTTACTATTCTGTTTATTTTCTTTGGCATTTATGTGAGTTCTTTTTATATTTCCCTTTCCTGTGAAGATTCTAAAATAAATGGGATAATTCTTTGTAATCCTTCTAAAGTTTTTTCATCCGTATTGATGCCATTTTCCACTGATAGATTTAGGTATCTCTTGAGAAAACACACGAGATCTTCGTCACTGTAATTATACCTTGTAATGGTGTGACGATGAAATGTGGGAAAGACTATTTCGAATTTATAAGTTGGAATGTCATCAGTAAACACAAATATTTGGTTCTTGAAAACGTTTATCGAATTCTCAGACGAACCCTCAATACTGTGCCATGTGGGTGTCAACAAATTTACCGGTGATGCTCTCGACAGGGCACCAGCCACAACGGTTTTCCTGGCTTATATTCCACTAAGGTGGCTTTTCATCTTCTTAGCTTGCTATTACTATTTTTGTTACTATGTGCGTGTGCAAGAGACTGGTGATCGGTTATTATACTTACTTTAGCAGATCCGTAAAGGTAATTTTTTAAATTCTACATAGCCCATATTATAGCGAGCATTTTTCGCTCATTAGTACCATAGTTTTCTTCTGGTTTTCTCCGAGTTCTGGATATATAAGCTATTGGATCGCACCTAACGCGTAGTTTGAGGCATCGGTAGTAAGATGAACTTATTTTAAATCGGGGTATGCCAATACGACATCCGGTTCAAATGTGGTGTTCTTAAGGTTACTAAAGGCTTCGATTGCTTCGCTATTAAGAGGAAATAATTTGATTAATATTTACCGAAAATACAGTCTTTACAATATTCTACTTTCTTAATAGGATCTGGTGAAATCCACTTTTATGATCTATAATCGAAAACCATTTTTTAATACCTAATTGTAATAAACTGTCAGCTATTTTTGGAATAGGATATTTATCTGCCAGTGTTATTTGATTAATCTTACGATAATCGACTACCATTCGGAATTTTTTTATTTTCCAGAGGCATCCAATTTTTCTTGGCACTATCCATATGATTTCGGCTTCTGTCATGGTTGAATAAGTACATTTTTTGTTTGGGTCTAAAAATAATTTGGAGTATTTGGCTGATAATTTCCCTATGATATTCTTTGATATTCTTCCGATCTGTAGACATATGTTGATTTCTAATTCCAATAGTATTAATATCACGCGAAAATTGTTGGTTTATTTTTATTTCTTGTCCGCCTCTAATTATCATTAAATTACATTCATTGAATTACATGCTGTGTCAGACTATCGTTTCATATTATGGCATGAAAAGAGTTAAGAGTTGGAAGTATAAATATTTTATAGGAATTTCGTTTTTTCTAAAAATATGTGCGAAAACATGATCAGTAACCTTTAGGGCTTCTCCTATTGAGTTGGCATAGAATGGATTATCACTCTCGATAAGGGTATTTGTTAAATTTGAATGAATGTAGTTTTTTTTTAGAAATTTTCCATCGTTAGTCCTACAACTAATATAGGGTAACGAGGATTGAGTTAATCTAAAAAATGAATATCTGTAAAATTTTCTCCGGGTCGCTCAAGGTTTGCTTCTTGATATTCCGAATAACTGTTCATGTATTCTTGTAAGGTTTCAAGTTGATTTTATCTTCTTCTGTGGTAGCAAGATCGTATTGTGTTGTTTTTGTTCAGCTACAATATGAAAATTGCGCTGCATTTTTGGAGGTGCTCATGCCTGAAAGGAAGACTGCGTTGGCCTCTTTCCTTGGAATTGATGCTGAAACGTCGGCCTGTTCATGTATTTATTAGGAAGGACGTTCTGTTTTGTACTTTAATCAGTGTAGCTTAAGGTGGATCTGTTATTTTTATCATCTATATTGGTGCATGCCCGGGTTCGAATGGGTGATCGCGATATATACATATATTTATTTTTTTCACTAAAACGTTTATAACGACGAAATTTGTTTGTGGTTGGAGTATTTACAAATAACAACGAAATAAGAGAAAATAAAAATAATTATAATAATACTAATAATAACAAAAATATTAATTCTGAATTGCTGGAGGCTTAATGTGCAGACGTTGTTAGCATTTGCTGCTGACGCTGTTGTTGTTGATTGTTCTATGTTGATATTCTTTGAAAATTATATGGTTGCCGTTTTCGCTTCTTTTTTTCAAAATTATTTTTGATGAATTTAAGCAAGTTCTCATTGTTGTTAAATTTGCTTTAGTTGTTGAAGTAGTTTAGAAATGTTTTTATAAAAGTATTTTGGAATTAAAAAATTAGGTGTTGGGGTTGTAGCAGTTTGGCTGACTAGTTGGCTGGGCTGGTTGGCTAGATTTTGTGTCGAGAGGAAACTACAAAAAATGTACTTGTCTGTAGATCTCTTGTTGATGTCTAGTTTTCTTATTATTCAAATAGTACTTTTGTTTTTACTAACACTAATCCAAATAGTTTAAATTCTCTTTTTTATTAATTCTTTGTAACATTTTGATGCTGTTGTCAATAAAATACAGCTGGTCTTATCGTGCTCTTTGTGATGATGTCTATTTGATGTTGCTTTTTATAAATTAAAATTAAAAGTTGTTTTACGCTTAAAGAGGAAGAAACAAATTTTACAATTCCTTCTTACTGTTGGTTTATTTGTATTTGTTTTGTAATAAAGATAAACAGTAAAAAAATATTAACGGAATGCTTTAATTCACTATAACTTCCTTAATAAATTGGTAGGATCGCCAATTTGGGTACACGAACTGTGTTATGAAATTGTATAAACTTTTCGTATTTTTACCCAACAAATATTTCACTTTCACAAACACAACTGTTTTCAATCAAGTTGTTTTTATTCGTTTTTGAAAAAGGAAAAATTTCTTAATCCAAAAACATTAACGAGTGTGTGATTCACTAACTACTCGTAAACGATTGTAGACATAATTAATTTTCTGTTTTTATAAATTGATATCAAGTGGCATCTTTGTCAATGAAAATGTCAAAACAAGCGAAAAGCACAAAGAGGAATGGCAAAAATTAAACGAGTTTGTAAAACAACATGTATTATTTTATATTATTATTTGTTCATAACACCTTTTCATTATAGAATGACAACTAACGCTACTCGCCGAGCAACTAAATCAAATGGTTGACATCATGTTTGAGTGCCCGGGCCTCGAAGAAGGTAAGTTTTAAAAACTCCACGGCAAGTTAGAGCATGAAAAAAAGTGAACTAGCGAGCAAAAAATTAAGCAGCTGTTTTAAATGTACTCTTGTTTTCGTATAAACTCTAAAATGTAATTTATTTTTGATTTTTTTTTCAGGCGGTAGCCGAATACAGCGTATTAAGGCCAATAAAATGATGGCGGAGGCCTTGACGACAATAGGCGAAGGGTTAAAGGCTACCGCGCAGGCATTTAACAATTTGGCAAATGCACTCAATCTGTAGGAGCTGTGATAATTACATCAAAAGTACAAATTCTTTTATTTTATTTTTTATCCAAATTTTAAACGTTAAAGACTGAATTTCCTACATTATTTTTTATTGGATGTATATTTTTTTTATTTGTTATTTTTTTTTAAACATTGAATTTTTAGTAACTTGTATGTAATAGTTTTTTATTTACGTTTTAAACATTAATTATCATTTTTTAAATATTGAATTAATTTTGTTTTACATGTACAAATGTATATAATTATTATTTTTTAGTGTTCTAAACATAAACGTCGAAGTATTATTAATTTGTTTGATGTGGAATATTTAATTTAGTTATTTCTTTGCAAATAACAGAATGAATTCTTTTGTGTTATAATTTTTTTTTCTTTGCATACTTTTATGTAAATGAAATATTGCAACAATAAAAACGAAAATATTTAGAATTTAATTTATGTTGTTGGGCTTAAATATTTATTTAAAAAAATTTGAAGTTATTCGGTCTTGGACAGGTTTCACTGTTGAGTTTGGGGCATTATGGGTTACCAAATTGGCAGGAGCTTGCGGCTCTGAAAACTCTTCCACGTTCTCATATATTTCTTCTCTCGAATTAATGTTATGCAATACTGCACATGTTATGATTTCTATTTTTGAAACTTCGCTGCATAACTCTTCGTACTGCGGAGGAGCTCCAAATAAAATAATCGTATCGTGCTCCTGGATATTTAGAGTTTACCTTTAAAATTTTAAGAATTGGGTCACACATCTATAAGTTATACAATAATAGCTTCATATGTATATTATTCAATCTATGCATACATTTTTTTGACCATTTTTACATTAATTAATTGAGTGGTAGCCATGATGGTTAACATAAGCCTGCCCATGATATTTTGGAGCTAAAATCGAAATATGTGTGCAATTCGTGCCTCCTACAAAGGGTGAGGTTGCTGAATCAAAAATAGCTTTTGCAGCTTGTCGCTCTACTTGAGTCATTGGAAACCTAACATGACTCGATTTATCGTATCTGTTACACTTTGTATGCAACGGCTTATATCCGCATGTCTCATGGATATTCCCCATTGTTCTCTTACAGGCCGTTGGTAACATCAAGTTGCGTAGAACCTCAGAGAAGCAATATTTAAAACTCTATTTAAGATTAAATATTAAATGATTTACCTGTTTCTCATTTGATATTGCTGTTATTCGTGAACCTTTTAATTGTCCATCAAGCTGAGCAATTAGTTCTTCAGCCAAGTCTGGTGTTAATCGCTAAAGTTTTTGAAATTCATATACTGTTAAATGGAAAGGATTTTCTACATCCAACCGCCGATTTACAGTTGGAGAACTAAGCACAAGCTCATCTTGTGATAAATTATGTGCCAAGTACTCAAAAGACATTAAAAATAAAAGCGTTAATAGTATTTTTTCTTTCTATATAAAAAATCAATTGTGTATGTTTAGCTTATTGATAGAATAAACAGCACAAAGATATATGTTGTTTATTTCGTCTACAATCGTTTGACTAACGACAACAGTGATTAAACGATACCGAATGTTGTTAAAAAAAGTTACTGAATAGCGTTAATTTTGTTGTTAAACATTTTTAACGACAGCAATGAGAAGTGCGTAGGGATCCGATGTAGGCTAGAAGGTAATGTGAAGAAACATATGGAAAATATAGGAGAAGTACAATATGAGCAGCTAAAATGCAGCTTTATTAAAATGTTCAGACGCAGCACAGTCGGACATCAAAAAGCGCGAGCTAGGTGATGTCATAATAGATGTTATACCTTACCACCTTAACTACAGCATTTGTATACAGTGGCGACACAATCGACGAGATGGTTAATCATATGAACAACGACGCCATGCAAAAAAATACAGAGCCTTGAAGTCAGCTAGTACCCCTATGCCTAACAAAATAAATTAGTAGCTTCCAGAGCGGAGAATACCCTTAAAATACCGGATGATGACGTGCGTTGCTTTAACTGCTCTCAAATGATTCCCTATGGACTATGAAATGGTAAGTGTGGCTTTTTTCATAAATATAAAGGCATTGTGGATACAGACATTTATTCTTTGTTTGACATTGGTAGCGCTATTAACTTCACATAGAGATCTGTAGTACCATTTTTACCGAAGGCTTTTTGAAACTGACATCATACTGCGGAGTAAGAAATTATAATTTAAATACGTTGGGTCAAATTACTTGTGAAATTTTTGTTCGGGAAACTAAAAATTATGCACAATTTCCATATTTTACCGGATGGGGAGTCTATAGTGCCGCTCCTTATTAGACGAGATCTATTAAAAAGGATGAATATAGGGTTATACCAGAAGAAGGAATTTTTAAAATACAAAAAGTTCTTTAACAAAATTTAAGTTAAATAAAACACCGAATGAAAATATGAGTGCGCTTATGTTTTTTGATATATTTAGAGATCCGCAGAATTTAAATCCCCACTGTTTGTAATTTTAATTCATTAGATATTTTACAAATAAAGAATTATATTACAGTATAAAATACATGTAATAGAAATTTAAAATACATGTAATAGGAATCAATCGATTTCAAAACAATTTTTTTGTGTGGTGAATTTCGGTCGACTTGGAAAGCGATATTTAAACCATTTTGTAATAATTTGTTGCACAAAAATTTAAGTAAGACACAAATTAACGTGTTTAACAGTTCGAAACCTTTTATTGGAATGAATAATTTAGCAAAGCATACCTTGAATTCAGTCAATGTAAAATAAAACAGGTTGTATGAAAAACGTTGTATGAAAAACGTTAAAGTGTTTACACTTGGAAAAAAAAACAATAAAAATGTATAAGCTACAAAGTGAATGTTGTTACTCCAACACTCCTCCCCATTCACTTAAATTACATTTGTTACAAAAATAATCGTGTTTATTTAGCGCCAAAGGCTTTGTTAAAATATCAGCTATCATCTCTTGCGTGGGGCAGTAGCTTGTTGTAATGATGCCTTTTTTTTACTAGATCTCTGGTCATTTTGTATCCATATGTTTTGTTCTACATGAAAATTTATCATCATATAAAATACGTAAGCAGCTCTGGTTGTCATTAAAAATAGTGGTTGGTTCATATATCGGTTGTTGTAAATCTTCCAGTAGTTGTCTTAGCCATTTCGCCTCTTTTGCAGATTCAGATAAAGAAATATATTCGGCTTCACACGTTGAAGAAGCTACGAGTTTTTGTTTTTGACAGCACCAAGAAACTGTACCACCATTATAGAAAAATATTCGGCCACTATTCGATTTTCTTTCTATTCTGTCTTCGGCCCAATTCGCGTCGGCATAACCAATTAGTTTTTGTTTTTTTGTTGCTCAAGCTTAATTTCAAATTTGCTGTTGATTTTAAGTATTTTAAAACACGCTTACATTGTGTCCAGTCTTCATTAGTTGGCTGTGATACCTTTTGCGCTAAAATACTTACAGCAGCTGAGATATCAGGTCTGGTGTTTACTGAAATATATAAAAGATGTCCAATCAATTTACGATACATAATATAATTTTCAAGAAAATTTATGTCTCCTCCTTTTGCATAACATAAATCCATAGGCGTTCTTACTGATTTGGCATCTTGAAGTCCAAATTTCCAAACGGTTTTATTTATATAATTTGATTGACAAAGTTGAAAATTTCCGTCGGAATCTTTTGATATTTCAATTCCTAAATAATGTTTTAATTCGCATAGATTTTCTATAGCGAAATTACTTGCTAATGTGCTTCCAATATATTTTATTTGTTCTCTTGTGGAACAGGCCAATATAAGGTCATCAACGTAAACGATTACATAACATATACTTCCATAAATGTTACCGTAATAGAAACAGGGATCATTAAGACTTTGCTTTAACTGCAATTTCACTAGAACTTCGTGTAAAGTATTATTCCATGTTCTTGCAGCCTGTTTTAAGCCATAAATACTTTTGAGCAACTGACAGCAGTTTACTATTTTTCTTTTGAAAACCCTAAGGCTGTTTCATAAAAATTGTTTCGGATAATTTTCCATTCAAAAATGCTGTTTTCGCATCTATATGATTTACAACCATACCTTACTTTCCAGCAATAGACAATAAAATTCTGAAGGTAGTGTGAGATACTACTGGGGCAAAAACCTCATCATAATCGATGCCATATTTTTGAGAAAAACCTGGAGCAACAAGGCGAGCCTTGAAACGAACTATTTCACCATTAGAATTTCGTTTTATTTTGTAAACCCATTTACTTCCTATGGCTGACTTTCCCTCAGGCAACTCAGCGAGTTCTCAAGTACGATTCCTTTTCATCGATTCAATTTCTTCTTGCATTGCAGCTAGCCATTGTGCTTTTTCATAACTATTGAGAGCTTCCTCGTAAGTTTTCGGTTCTTTAATTCTTGTACTGACCATATTTCATCTATAAATCTTCAAGGTTCTTTTCCTTTATTTTCACGATTAGAAACTCTAATTTCTAAACGTTCTTCAGAACAATTTTCTTTATTATTGTCATTATTGATTGCATTTCGTTGAAATATAGGTGATTCTGCCTTCTCCTCCTCAATCAATAATGGTTTTCCACTATCTTGAGCTTTAGATGATTCAACTTTCTCCTCCTTAAACAAAAATGGAAAACTTTTGGGAACGTTATTTGTTTGAAACTCAATTGAAACTTCTTTATCCTTAGTATTTAGTTCTTTATTTAAAAAACGCACATCTCGACTTACGACTACCTTTTTGGCAACTGGATTGTAAAAACGAAAAGCTTTCGAAGGTTCATCATATCCCAAATAAATCATTTCAATTGCTTTGTTGTCCAACTTACGCCTTCTTTCAGACGGAACGTGCACGTAACATTTTGAACCAAAAATATGCAGTTGACTTAAATTTGGTTTCGAACCGTACCATAATTCATACGGTGTTGCGTTTGAAGATTTTGTGAAAACTCTGTTCTCAATAGGAGTATAATTCGCAGTTGTTACTGCTTCTCCCCAAAATGTGCACGGTAAATTAGCATCTATTAGTAAACATCTAGCCATTTCAATCAGGCTTCTATTTTTCCTTTCAGCCTTACCATTTTGTTGAGCGCTATAAGGAGCTGTTAATTGTATTTGAATTCCCTCAGACTGTAAAAAACTCGTAAAATGTTTCCCGGTGAATTCCCACCTCTATCGGAATGAATGACCTTGGGAGCTCGCCCAAAACTTGTACGGCAAAACATTATAAAATCTTTAAATACTTGCTCCACTTCTTATTTTCGTGGTATTAGTCGAATTATTGTAAAACTGGAATAATCATCACTAAAAGTCGCTACATACGTTTTTCCAGATGCTGTAGTCGTTTGCATTGGGCCACACACATCCGTGTGAATTAGTTGCAATGGCCCTGTTGATTTAGTCAATGATTGTTTCGGAAATGGCATCCTAGTCAGCTTTCCCTTAGCACATGTTTCACATACCTCTTTTATACCACATCTAATAATTTTAAAACCGTCTGCTAATTTTTCCGAAAAGATCTTCTTTATAGCTTCAGGATCCCAATGTCCCAGCTTGCGATGCCATGTATGAATGCAATTTTCATTATGTGCAAATAAAGTATTCATATTACCATATTGACGCAAAATAAACATTTCTCCTTCGATATCAGCCATACCGATGTTGTTTCCATTTAAATTTATGCAGCAAATGTCTTTATTAAATGTTACATTAAAACCAATTTTAGTTAATTGTCTTATTGATAATATATTTCCCACCAAGCTGGGTGCATATAAAACCTCCTTTGCGAAAAATGTATGCTGCCTGCCATTTTTATTATAGCGCATCAACTCACCTGCCCCAATACCTTCAATAGCAACCCTTTCTCCATTAGCTAATTCAATATTACTTTTGTAAGCTTTATCCAAGTTTTGAAAAAATTTGTAATCGTTAACAGCATGACGAGTGGCACCTGAATCAACAAGCCAACAGAAATGTTTATTTTTTCCAAATTTGAAAAGAAATTCTGATTTTGATTTTTCCTCTACATAATTAGTTTTGTTAAAATTGTTTCCCAGGACCTGTTTTTGCTTCCAGTTCTTATATTTTACACAATTTTTCTTTTGATTTCTTTTTTGGTTTCTTACAAAAATAACACACCACTGGGTTTGGCAACAACTTTCATGACGGTATCACCTACCGCATCCCCACGTTAGCATGCAAACGTCGTTCATATTCGGCGATAATTTTCTGTTGAATAAATGCAAAGTTAATTTCACCTTCATTTCGGGATTCTAAGGATGTTATTAGAGTATCGTAACTATCAGGCAAACTACTAAAAAACATAGCTGCACTCCATTTATCGGACAAGGCCTCTTCACCACCATCACGCAATTTTGTGAATAATTCGTTCATTGTGTTTATGTGTGCCACTGCATCTCCACCTTCTTCTAATTTTAATGAGCAAATTCCCCTCATTAAATACACTTTATTGGAGAGAGTATTTTTCTCATGATAGTTCTTCAAATTATCCCACATCTCCTTGGCATTTTTTGAATTTCTAATATGGCAAAGTTGATCATCCATGACAAGCACTCCAATTGTTCCCCTGGCTTCGTCATCTTTGGTATCCCATTCATCCACATCGGCTTTATTTTTCATGACACCATTTTCTATCTTTGGTTCTGGACGGCTACCTAATATCACTAGCTTCCACAGATTTTGCTTTCGCAGCAGCAATTCAATCTTGAACTTCCAGTTTCCATAATTTTCATTATTTAATTTGCTAATTTTTGCTTTTGTGTCCGACATTTTTATTTATCTTTATTTCCAAATAAACCTTTATAACTTTAGATGTTTTAACTCAAATTTTCTGGAACCTTGATATGTATAGGCCTATAACCTGTTGCACAAAAAATTGAAGTAGGACAAAAATTAACGTGTTGTTACTCCAACATAATTTCATTTGAAGAAGCAGACCAAGAGACAAAATTCACGCAACAGAATTAAGGTAAACTAATTATGAGAAATTTATAACAACCATTAAAAATGAAACAGTAAAAATCACCTCAGCACAACCTTTTTCGTTTTTAAGCCGTTTCGTTTTAAAAATCGATTTCCATCACATACCTGATAGTAACGGGTAATAACAATAAAAATTTCATGGATGGGATTAACACAGTTGCCAATGCCATCTTTTATAACGTCGTTATTGGCCATAGTGGAGGAAAACAATGTGCGCAATTAATGCAAATGGTTTGTATGGTTGGGGCCGATGGTGGAACAAACATGAACGGTGATTTAAGCAAAGAATCAATTATATAAATATTTTGACAATTATTGTGATCTTCGTGTGACAACACACCGTGATATAGAGATTAGGTTGACAAAAAACATACTCATATGCAATTCGACAACATGAATTGCCTTAAGGGTTCTCCTATTATTTTGGTTAAGAGAAAAAATGGTGATTAGGGATGTGCGTAGATTATCGTGCGTTGAATAGAATTACGTTAAAAGACAATTACCCCCTTCCCATTAGAGAAGACAGTTTAGAACACCTAGATAATAAACCAGAGGTTTTTTTCGATATTAGACTTAGAAAATTCTACTATACAGTTAGTTTACTTACAACCTTCGATACTCCTTTAGGTTAATTTGAGTTCTGTTACATGCCGCTTGTCTTGAAGAATGCGGGATCAGTATGTTAGCGTTTTATAACCAAAGATTTAAAAGAGTTTTTTGGAATCGGAAAATATTTTAGTTTATTTGGATGAAATAAGTATAGGCAGCTCAAGATATGAGGAACACCTAAGTATCCTAGGTAACATGTTACGAACTTTTAAGGAGGCTGTTCCCGAATAATGAACATTTTAGAACGATCCAGTAATACCCCATTACTACATACTTTGAGGAATTGAAGAAATGTTTATGACTGCTTCCGTTTTTCAGACGTTTTGTACCAGATTTTTCTAAGATAGCAAGGCCATTAGCTAACCTAAGGAATACGTCAGACTGAAGTGCATAGGGAAAATTCCACCCTATAGCTTGTATTCGAAATGTACTAAAATTTCGTATGTATTTAGAAGGAATTTCGTTTACAATAGTAATGGACTGCAACTTATTTGCAATAACACTAGACAAAAGGCTGATATACCCAAGAATAGCACGATGGGCATTGGAGTTGGGAAACTTTGAATATAGGGTCAGACATAGAAGGGGCGAATTGATGGCTAACGTCGAGTGATGTGGATTTGAATATACAAATGACCCAGCCTAGGATAGTGAGACTAAAGAAATTCGGGATAAACTCAAGGTAAAGAACATGGAAGGGTATAAACTAGGGAACGGATTGGTTTTTAGGTGCGGACCATAGCGTCAAAAACAAATATATGTTCCATCGGAATTGGAGCAGACCAATTATTTATGCGCTTAATTCACGAAGAATACGGTCATGTAGGCACATAGAAGTGTACGAATCGAATACAGAGGAACTATTGGTTCCCGAATATAAGGGACAAACTGAACAAATTTATTCGAAACTGCTTGAAGCGTAAGTACTACTCAACACCACTAGGAAAAAAGGAAAGCAATCTGTACAATATTGAAAAAACCCGTTCCGTTTGGCATATTGCAAATCGAGAACTACCCGCGATAAGATCCTAACAAAAGCATATTTTTGATGCGCTATACGCAAATATTTTGAATATTCTATTAGACTAAGACGTGTAATTAGTAACAGAGGGCGTGTTTCGCATTGAATGAAATTCCAAGCTTCGTGCCAGAACGTAACATTACGCACGTGAAGATTTCAGCGAGTTCGCTACTATCGAACCAACAAGTATAAAGCGTAAACTGCGATTTAAAGGCAATGCTAGCTAAGCTACCGGAACCTATGGACAAATTGTCACTTGTAGAATTTACGATTACGAATACTATCACTCATTGTACCAAGAAACAGTAACCGAGCAAAATGTTGGGACCGAATAGAGGCGTGAAATTACAGATGTGCTAAGTGAGTATTTACAGCAAAATAGCTGCGCAATAGTAAATTGGTAGATATAGGCTCCAGCAGGAAAACTGCAGCGGAATCCGTCGACAAATCCCAATCGTACAAAATGAAAATTCTCAAATTACTTAAATGCTCTATAGTGTGATTGTCAACGCTAGTAAGTTATCGAAGCAACCGGAACATTTGTACAATGTCGTTGCTATGACACATATAAAAATAGTTGACTATCGGGGTCGATCGTCTTGTCAGGCCAGGTCAAATGGCACTATACTACCATGCGATATGGCAGCAGTCCCACATTGCAGTCTACTTTATTAATAACAAAAACTGCAACTAACTTAAGGTTTAATTATGTAGAATTTTGGAACGAATTTCCGTCATCCCTTGTCAAGTTTGGTTTGGACACAAACCGGTTTCGGCTATGTGCCATCTTCAGTGTCATTTTTCGTTCTGAGAAGTTTGCATCAATTCGTTAGTGTTTTATTGTCTGTTAGGTATCTATTTGTCATGTGAGCTCTGTAAAGCGTGAGCATCGGTAAGGTGTGAGCAGGTACCAGATAACGCTTGTATGTCGGGTGTTTTGTATGGATTGGTAGATGTAAGTGATGACTGCTTTTTATGGCTTTGTATTGCATCAGGATTTGTGTTTTCGGATGGCAGGTAGATGTTATAGGTAATTCTTTTTTTCACGTAGCTGTCTGTAATTTAATTATGTTTCCTTTCTTGTTAATTAAAACTTGATTGGGCAAATATCACCATATTAGAAAAACTTTATTGAATGGTTTTTGCTTCAATTAAATGGATGAATCAACTATGCGGGACTCAACTACTGTAAATACTTACATCTAAAAACATCATATAGTAAAGAATACGCCATTCTCATATCATGTTCGTTTGTAAAAACTACATCTTCAGCCGGTATCTTAAGAAGTTGAGCAGCTGTGCATATGTTATCCAGCGTCCATGAAACACTTACTTTTTTATTATCATTTGTTTCAGATATTATAGGAAATTTTTTTAATCTGCTGCAGACGAAGTTTTGAGCGCTAGATATTGGCGATAATATTTGAAGATTAGATGTATCAAAAACTGCCTTCTCCTTTTGATGGATGACAATTTCACAGTTCCTAAAAAATATTCAAAGAAAAACTTATTTAGGAAAATATTTATTATCACACGTCAGCTACTAATTTTCATAGCCGTTGCTAGAAATTTGGTGAGCGTTGCGCTTAAGACCTATGCATGTGCATATGTTTTAGCATCAACATTTGTTTATTTTATACTATGATAGACGCCCATGTTCTGCCATCTTCAAAACGGTTAACTTTAGCGTTTACAATTAGTAGTAAGTGTTCTCTAGTCGAATCTCGCGGAAAAGAAGTTGTGCACAAATTAACTATGTAACACCTGTGTACTTTTATTCGTAACAAAAATTAGTTTGTTTTATCAGTTATATGTGTCATTTGATTTCCTGAGTTCTGGTCGTACATATGCACATAGTAATAAACTAAAACAAGCGGTTATTTGTGCTCCTAATTCTGATAGGAATATCGAAAGCTAATCAATTTGGAGTTTTAATGTTAAAACTCATGAAGGCATCGTAAAAGATTTCGCGAAAATACCTTCGAGTCGGTCCGAGTAAATAGTCATTTACACTATGATCAATAATCAAAATAATAAAATTTGTATTCAGTACTGATTACTTGCGGCGAAAGTAATCACTTATACCAAAGTTGGTAAATGTAATACAACCAATACATAAGCCACTAAAGAAATGTATGGCAAATTCTGATTTTATTCTTAAGAGTTTATAAACATATATAGTATAATTATATACTTATTCGTTTATTAAGCTACACAAAATATATTTTGCTACTTCACATACATATGTACTTATATGTGAGTAAATGTAAGTATATTCTTACTTAAAAAAAATGTATAGGAAGTCGTTTATAATAAAATTTCTCATATGCAGGGCACCACAAATGTCTGCCGTACACTGCAAAGTGTTGCTTAGTTTTATTGATACACCCTGATGTAGTAAAGGGATTTACCAAGGGGGATAAAGTGAAGCAATAGCACTATGGAGTGACTTGATCAGTGCGCTCAGTGCAGTCTATGATACACAGGCTATGATTTGCTTAATGTATAAAATCAAAACAGCAATTTGGCCAAAGCTAGCACAAGCTATTGCATATTTATTATAAGTCGAGTTTTTGGGATTTTCTTCTTTATTTTATTTCGTTATTGGTAGAGTGTTCGGTATACTGATGGCAAAGTCATTTGAAGCAACGCAAAAATAATTAAAGAAAATTTATCGACTGAGGAAGAGGTGGCAACTGATGTACTTGATTCAGCTTTGGGCCATCCACAGTCCATATCTATATATTGAAAACTCAAATGAATATATTAGAAACATCCGAACTGTTTCCCTAACCAAAGAGAAAACGTTTCCAAGGAGACATTTAGGGCATAAGAAGTAAAGAATCCAAAAAATTTAAATTTGTCGCTGTCGAAATTAAACAAATAAACGGTATTTGATTTGACATTTCGAAAGGATATTTTGATGTAGATTTTTGGAATAAGGTTTTGTCGTCCCTATGTCAATAGCCGAAACTAGTTTGTGTCCAAACCAAATTTGACAAGCGTTTACCCTCAGAACGCAAAATTGTCCAACAATAACAAAAACCACTGCTCCACAGACAACTTAAGTTAAATATTTGCGTATTTACCGATATCGACGCCTAACGTGGTCACGGGTATGGATAGACATATAACCATAACCACAAAAAAGGCCAGTCCTGAGTATTTCTAACAAGAGCGCATCAGGAAAACATACAAAAATCCTCAAGTAGGTAGAATATCGGTAAGTGAAAATATATCCTTCGTACTGGCTACCCCGGACGATGAAGATTCTAAAACCGCTGTTAGGGAACAACAACATCCACTAATTTACTTGCGCGAGCAAACGTTAAATACCATTGTAAACACGTCCCAACTGGTAGGAAAGGAAAATTCCTATAGCGCTTCTATACGAAGAGCACAAAATACTAAGATCCTAATCCACACGTAGAAAAATTATCGGCCTATCTCAAGTCGACTTAATGCAGAAAATAAAAGCTGTTATACGTATCAACCAAAAATTGATAAAAGTTTGATAACTGTGGTGAAGGACACGAACAGAAAGTGTCCTAAAAGTTGAAGTTATATCTTAAGGTCAGTAAACAGTATTTAAAATAAGAATAAACTTCTGCATATGCATTCTGTTGAGATTGTATTGATCATCCCATATACAACTTGCGCTACATGCTGACAGAAAAAACATGGTACTCTAATTGCCAGCAATTTTAAAAACACGAAAATATACTGCCAGTTACCTTCAGTATGCGTGGTTTGCGTCGATGCACACCAATCTACACTTCTTCCATAACAGATAGCAAAGTAAAAAATTCAGCAAATGTGCAGCACTGCACTCTGCAAACTATGTAGGGTTTTCGAGCATGTAAATATAGGGAAAATAGTACGAGAGCCTGAATTTGAACAATATAAGGCTTCTCAATTTCCTAGGATCCCAGCTGGTACACAACTCAGTAACGTTCCACGCACTAAGCCAAACTATACGTATGCACAAACATTGAAAAATGATTTACCTAAAGTTAATGTAAAAATTAAAACGCAAAAATATGCTGATGTATGAAGATAGGGTGATTAGATACCATTTACGAACAATTCGAGCTCATGCAATAACCTGATATAAGAAATGACTACGGTTATGACAAATGAACCTGTTGGAAATATGCTTCTGGAATACTTATCTCCCAACGCAAATACGAAATAGAAAATTCTCTTGTGAACACAGTAAATATACCTACTTTTAGCCTCCGAAACGCACGTCACTCCAAAAAAAAATGCTTTAGAATTAATGAATTTATTATGCACGGTGGCACTGCCGTTATAGTACGCGAAAACGTCAGGTACTTTCCATTGCAACTATTCAGGAACAGGATCTATATGCCAGGTTCTTTCCTACAATAGGGCAAATGTTTTTTGCAGCTGGATTACAATGCAAAGCACACCTGTACACGTATTGATACTCTAGTTTTATTAACCCTAGAGGAAGGCAGTATAACACAGCTTAAGTTAATAAACTTGACGTCGTATCTGGAGATAAGCCCATCTATTAGCCAACAGACTTTTAAAAGCTGCCAGACCGAATCGTTTTTGCCATTGTAGAAAATATCACACGCAATAAATAATTGGTCAGTTCATCCTATGATTTATATTCTGACTATTCACCTATAGTCATAATTCTATACGATAAGTTTGCACTGCATTGGAACCTCTTATTTTTAACCCCAAGAAAAATACGTGTTGAATCAAATATAAACTATATGTTAGCTCTCACTTATGTCAGAACATTCCTTTGACAAACACGGTAGTAACCAAAATTGCAACGCCAACGAAACCAACAGTTAAAAGAAATTCGTATCAGCCAACAGCTAATATACAGCTTTTTTGTCAGGGAGCAGGGAAATCTTAGAAGGAAATGGCAAAACGGTCGTACTCCAGATATAAACATCCAAATGAACGTATGCCAGAGAAATTTACGTGAATCCGCTATATAAAGTTACTTAAAAAATTTAGATCCAACAAAAACACGGACAATAGTCTGTAGAAACCTGTAGAGCACTTAAAATGTCCTGTTGTCTAATCACCACTAAGACTTGAAAGCCGCGCTAGGGCTAATAAGTTAATTAAAAATTCTTTCGGTAATCATTTAAAAAAAGTTTTCAAACCACATGGCATAAATAGATCAACCATTACAATTATAAGTGAAAGTGATTCTATGTAATTTCGGATACCTTTATTAAATTCCCCAATGATCGATCATTAGAAACTTACATAACTCAGCTGTAAGAACTTTACTATTCATATTTAATGCAATTATGCGCATTAGCTCCTCTTCATGCTCTTGTAAGATGTCTGAAATTGTTATGATCCCTAAACCATGTAGAGACTCAAGCCAGATTATTTCAATTTTGTCAAAGTTATTTGAAAAATTAATCACCTCGATTTTAACTCCTTAATGAACAAAACATTATCCGGGAGTATCCGTTTGGCTTTCGTTCCGTTCATTTCCCAGGCGTTCGATAAAGTGTGTCATGAACTCCAATATAAGTTAAATTCTTCCAAGCTCCTTGGGAGCGATTTAACAGATAGTATGTTTAAGGTAAGACCAAAGGATCACTTTTCTACAAATGATAAGCTTTCTTCACGAGTCTCAAGGTAGTGTGCCAGGCCTAATGCACACAGTGTGTATATTACACGAAACCACTCACGCTGTGTTTACCCCTCTCATAACTTTGATTCCCTTAATCATAAAATAACTTGAAATATAGGGACTGAATGCCCAGAGCCTTCATAATAAAATTAATGAATTTATAGTAATTTTCAAGAACTCTGTAGTGTGATTCACTATTCTTTTTTAACGACAATCGCATCGTTACAAAATTTTGACAACAAAATTAACGATGCTGTTATTCAGTAACTTTTTTTAAACCACATTCGCAATCGTTTAGTCAGCTGTTGTTGTTAGCTTAACGATTGGAGACAAAAATAAACGACGTATATTTTTGTATTGTATATTTATTCGACAAACTAAAATGCATGGCATCTTTAAGGGACACTTTTAATTTGCTTAAAAATCATTTATAAAGAATAGCACTAGGTACATGCATAGCAGATTTACACTACATGTAGAAAAAGCCTCAAATGTTTTTTACTTAGCTTTTGCAAAAATAGCTAAACGCACAAACAATTTTTTCCAAAAAGTCTTTGTTTTTTTTTCATTTCGTTTATTTGATATTTTTTTGACAGTGATGCCACTTGATATCAATTTGAATAAACAAAAAATTAACCATATCTACTGTCGTTTAGTGAATCACACAATCGTTACTGCAAACAAGAAAAATTTTCGACAAATTTTGCGAATGTCGAATCGTTAAAAGTTTGTGAATCGCACTACTGGTGTTGATGTCATATGCATTTCGGAAACATAGTTTCATCCAAATGTTACTGACAATGCTTTATAATATAAATGGATATAGTTTATACCGTGCTGACAGAAATACCACATCTCATAGAACTGGTGGAGGCTGAGTTGCCATATTATGGAAAACTTCGCTTGGAGATAAAAATTCGGGCAAGATATGCAGTATTAGTTTTTAAATATTTCGGTACATTCGAAAAGATGCTTCTAGGATGTATATATAGGCCACACAAACGAACTGAAACTAAACCCCCTCTGAATGAACTTAAATTACAAAGCATAAAATATTCTGACATAATTCTTGCCGGAGATTTTAGCAGCAATATTCTTGTTGAAAGCAAGCTTACGGATCCTATGAAGTCCGTTGGCATGACACCAGTAAATACTATTATGCATACATATTTTACAGAACGAGTAATAATTCATTAGATGTTATTTTTGACAGTAACAAGCGACAAATTCTGCATTATGAACAGTTTTTAGCCCCTATGTTTTCCAAACATGATTTGATTTTTCTCAACTATAATGTTCAGCCGCTTATTAAAAAACAAACCCTAAATCTTCGTGGCTTCAACAATATTAGTATACATGATCTACAAATGAATACCCAGCTAGAAAGATGGAACATATATATAAATTTACCTAATGTTGACGATCAGGTACAATTCCTCCAAGGCAATATTCTAACTTTATATAATAAACATGTTTTAGTAAAAAACAAAACAATTCACTAGAGAGATAACCCGTGGTTTTCAACTGAAGCTGTTAATTCGAGATCGAGATGCAGCATATGTATGATGGAAAAGGCTTAGAACACATGAGCTTCACGAAGCTTTTTTCAGGAAGAGAAGAGCAGTAGTATCAAGATCAATACAAGTGCACGTATTATGAAAACAAATTTAGTTCAGCTATAAATTCCAATAAAACCTGGAGAGAAATAAAGAAAGTGGGATTAATTAAAGAATAGAGGTTCGAAGTGCTAGATGTAAATATTGAATCACCAAATTCAGCTTTCAAATATCTAGTCAATCAGATATTCTTCAAGGAATTTTAAGAGTAAAGTCCAATTCTGTAGGTCATGACGATATAAATCCAAAGTTTATGAACATTTTTCTGCCTGTTTTACTTACTTTTATGCATAACAGCACTTTCCGATGTTTCCGAAGAAATTCGATGTTATTGGTAAGGGCAACATCGCCATTTTAGTCTTTCTAGACCATTCTAAAGCATTCGATACCGTCGACCATAAAATAATGTCTAGGAAAGTGACAAAACTATTTTATTTTTCGACGACGTCTGCAAAATTAATACCTACCTATTTGAGTAATCGATACCAGGCTATATTTAGTAACTCAAGGTGTTCATTTTGGTTGACAGTTTCTAGAGTTGTTCCACAGGGTTAAAATCTTGCTTTACTATTGTATATCCTTTATTCTAATGATCTATTGACTCAAATAAAATATATGAAAATTTCAATGTACGCAGACGATGTTCAATTATTCATGGGCTGTAGCATTAAATCTATTTCCAAAATAAGTTCTGATATTTTACAAGTCAGTGAATGGGCAACTAAAAACGGGTTAGGCTTCAACCCTAAGATGTCCAAATGTATTCCGATTTCTAGGAAACAAAGGGGCACCCTGTATCAGCCTGAATTGTTTTGCGAAATTCACAAATTGAAATCGTACGCTCTGCAAAGAATTTATGTATCATACAGAGTGTCTGCCGGAAACGCCATTTTGGTAAACATTAGTCTTGGCAGTTCATAATTGGCAATCGTGAAGTAGAGACGTGGCAAATTTATTATGGAAAAATATTCGATCAACCGTGTTTTATTCGTTAAAACATTTTATCAAATTCAATCATCGATTACTGTGACGGTGAGATTTATCGTGTAGTGAATGATTTCGAAGAAAGAGAGACTGTATCATGAACCACAACATACTGCAAGATCAGCTGAAAACATTAATGCTGTTCAAGAGAGTATTCATCAACCTCAATTCGACAATACTAAACAGAATAGTCGGTTCTGGGCAATGGAAGCCCCACAAATTATTCATCAGTCACCTTTGCATCCATTAAAAGTGACAGTCTGGTGTGCAATTTGGTCACGAGGAAGCATTAGACCTTACGTCTTTAAGACTGAAAACGGCGTAATGGTAACTGGCAATTGGGAGCGATATCGTGATATGATTGAAAACTTTTTAACGCCACAACTGCATGCTTTGGGCTTAACTAACATGTGGTTTCCACAAGACGGTGCCACATGGCATACAGCCAAGTTTACAATGAATTACTGCGAGACCTCTTTCCACGACATGTTATTTCGAGGAATGGTGATGTTGGTTGGCCGCTACGGTCGCCTGATTTGACTGCTCCGGACTTCCTTTTGTGCGGATATCTGAAAAGCAAGGTTTATGCAAACAAACCAGAAACGCTGGAGCAACTCAAACAAAATATTCGTAATGAAATTAATGAAATACCGCGTGAAATGTGTGAGAATCCAATGAAAAATGTGTTGAAAAGGGCTCGCATTTGTGAGGCTAACATTTAATCAAAAATTATTTAGTATTTAGTTCAAAATTTCGTAGACAAATCATATAAATAATGTAACAGAAAAAACATATTTCATGATCCTGCCTAAAATGATTTATCCTAAGTAATTTCGCTGATTGTATCCCTGATTATTATTATTAATCTGGTGATCAAAATATTCCTGTTTTGATGCCTATTTTGTCTAAATGTTCCGCCGTGTTTAGTATTGAATTTCCTATATTCTGGCCTAATGTATGTGTCTTCGAATCTCCTTCTGGTCAATAGTCTTCGTATGTCATTAATGTTTCGTTCTTCGTAAATTTTGTCTACCAAACTTTCTGTTTAATTTTTTTAACGTTGTTCACAATCAAACTATCTATATTAGATAAGTCAATGTAGCGATCATTCCAATAATATACCGTTAATTCGTCGGCCTTATACTTAATATAATGAACCTCTATTACCAATTCACTCACCGAGTTCACTTTTAAGTCAGCTATCACGTTTGGCCTATTTCTTAATTTTAATGCCTTCTGCTGGTAGTTGTCCGCGTTGTGGATGTTTATGATAGTATCATTCGCCTGTCCTTGAACTACTTTGTAGAATATGGTTCGTATGGCCTCTTTTTTAATAATTTTCATCTTGTGTAGTTGACAGCAAGTATTCAGTGCTACTAAAAAAAACAGCTTACCGTTACTTCTCCGTTGCGAGGAAATGTGGGCGAATGATTGATTGTTTTCAATTCAGTTCCATATATGCTAGCGTAAGCTTTCTAGTTGTTAGTCCTTTCCATGCTTATCTGTCGCTTATCAAAGGCTCTTTGTGTTTTCGAATACGCTTTTTAAAAATAACAAAAAAGGATTGACTTCTTTTATATAGTGGTGTCTACTTGACATATATGTTTACTGCACTAGTATTTATTTTATAACCCCAGAGGGTCCCTTGGGATTTGCAGGACTTTATTATTTATTTATTGTTGCTTAGGTACGTTTCACTGGATCCTTTTAATTCCTAAAGGATCCTACCGACTGCGTCAATTATGTTTTTATTTGTGGTTGTGAACAAAAAAAACAAGTTTTATTTGATTTTATTTAGGAAATTTTATTGACCTGTTCTTAGGAGGAGGAATATAAGATTAATTATTAATTATGTTTATAAGTTACAGTCAAGTTTAAGCTAATGTGTATTATTGTTAATTCAGCATTTTCATATTAACTTACAATGTTGTTTGCTTAGCACTACTTTTTAATAATTTATATTAAATATGTATGTTATTTCTGCAACTGTAAACCAATTTTTAGGCACTGCATTTATTTCAACAGACAAGAAATTGGTTTAAAGTTATAATTTTATTTTATGAAAACTTTATGTTGTGCTTATTACGCTATTTATAAATTTGTCAATAGTGTCTGTCTTAATAAAGGTGTTTGTAATAGCATTTGGAACTTGTGTTCGGTCAATTGGCCTAGTGGTTAAAAAAGCATTATCATCTTTTTTTTATTATATATATTGTTCATAGCATTATTAGCGCCTGTGTAACTTAAAAAGTATTTTATTAATGTTTGGTGCCGCCATGTACTGACTGAATTATCTTTATCCGGATTCAATGACCATACACTATTTGTTACTGTATGGTGTTGCTTATTTTTCTTCGGACTGTTTACACTGTTTCTGCATTTGTTCAGTTGTTTATATTATATGCGTTTAGTACGATATACGTCTGTACTCAACCACGGTCACAATGTGAATCATCAAATAAAAATCAATAAATTAACATTACAGGTGCTACACAAGAAATAGTACAAGAAGATAAAGACCCGGGTAGTGTATCTAAACGCGTGCAAACTGGTATGGATCGGGACATAAACATAACCAATATAAAGGCCATTCCTAAGTCTAATGAAGATGCCGAACCCACTGTAAGGGAACAAAAACCCCCAAAAACTTACATGCGCGAACAAACGTCAATTGCCATTGTAAATATGCTGTCCTAACTCTGAAGTAAAGAAAATGTCTATGTGACTTCTGTACGAAGATGTCAAATACAAGAAACAAATATCCAAGCCCACACTGAGAAGAATTATCGCCTAATCGCAAGTCGACTCGATGTAGCGAATAAGAGCTGTTCTACGCATCAACTAAAAAGTGCTATTATTCATCATAAAAGTTATGCTCTGTATGTAAGGTCAGTACACAATATTCTAAATAAGAATAAAGTTCCCCAACCTATGCACCATGTCGGTTAATCCTATATACAATCTGCGGCACCTTTTGAACAGAAGAAAAACGGTGGAAGAGCCTCTAAAATGCAATGGTCCCCGTCAGTGTACCAGCTGCCAGGAATTCGTATACGTTGTTTGCGCTGATGCGTACCAGACTTTGGAAAGCACTTCTTCCAAATCAGACTCAAAGGTCAAAAAATGCAGCAACTTTGGTGAAACCCGTAAAAAGTAAAGTAGTAGGTAAAGGTGAAAACGTGAGCTGCAGCGCCAACAAAGCCATCAGCTAAAATAAATTCGTACCAGGTAACATAAAATATAGAGATTATTGTCATTGAGAAGAGAAAGCTAAGACGGCAATGGCAAAATAGTCGTTCTCCACACATAAAAATGCAAATTAACTTGTGCCAAAAAACATTACGGAATAAATTGAGACAGAAACACGAATTCGCTATCGACAGTTTAAAAAAAAAAACTTGGATCCGACGTAGAACGCGGATTATAGCCTGTGGATAGCAGTAAGAAAATTACAATGTCCGATTGCCTACGAATTTCCACTAAGACTTAAAGACCGTACTTGGGCTAAAAACTTAACTGAAAAGGCAAATCCGTTTGCGAACCACTTAGAGAAGTTTTTCGCACCACATGATATAAATAGTTCTAATATTCCAATTTTTAGTGACCCAGTAAATGATCCTAGGAAATTTCGGTTATCTTCTTTAAAATCGAAAATTAAAAATACGAATATGAAGAAATCAGCAAGACCTGATCGTATTACAGGATCAATGATTAAAAACTTACCTAATTAGGCTGCAAGAATTTTACTTTACATATTTAATGCCATGTTGCCCGTCGGCTTTTTTCCCGAAACCAGGAAAGGGCTTAAGCCAGGTTACAGCCTACAGGCCCAATAGCCTGCTTTCAGTTTTGTCAAAGATATTTGAAAAAATATTCGTCTCGAATGTAACTCCTTTTCTAAATGAACAAATTGTTATCCAAGATCATCAGTTTGTTTTTCGAGAAGGGCATAGTACTACTGAGCAAGTCCATAGAATCGATACCATTAATAGATCGGCTTTTGAAAGAAAGCAATACTGTGCAGCTTTATTTATAGACATTTCCCAAGCCATGATGAGCTACTCACTAAAACATCTCGCTTCCAAAAAGCTATTTGTCAGATAGAACAAGATGGTGGCACCGCAATCATAGTGCGCAAAGAAGTAAGGCACTTTCCAGAATTCAGCGAAGCTTTTATACCACCTACGTCTATAAATCTTACTGGTTTCAAAATTGCAGTCTCATCTGTGTACTTTCCGCACAGGCACAAAATGAAACACCATCAGTTTTCCACGTTCTTTGCTACACTAGGACAAAAGTTTATTCCAGCTGGCGACTACAATGCATGGCACTCCTTTTGTGGCTCCAGACTTCTGAGCCCAAGAGGCAGACAGCTGTACAATACAGTTCAAGAAAATAAGCTAGACGTCGTATCTGGGGCTAAACCTATCTATTGGCCAACATACTTTAATAAGCTGCCAGATCTAATTGATTTTACCATCGTAAAAAATATTAGACGTGATCAACACCAAATAAACGATCAGTTAAAATAAATGTATACCAATCATCGGCTGATATACAGACTCTCGTCAGCAAAAAGAGAAGGCTTAGAAGGCAATGGTAATATAGTCGTTCTTCTGATATGAAGAACCAATTGAACTTATGTCAAAGAACTTTACGTAATAAACTAAGACAGAAACAAGACTCCGCTATGGAGATATATTTAAAAAATTTGTATCCAAGCAAAAACACTGACTATAGCCTGTGGAAAGCTGTAAGGCACTTCAAATGTCCTATTGCCTACGAATCCCCATTAAGATTTGAAAACCGAACATGGGCTATGAGCTCTGCTGAAAATGTTTGCACACCACATGACATAAGTAGTTTCACTCTTCCAAATATCAGTGGCACTGTGATTGCTCCTATGAAATTTCGGCTATCGTTATTAAAATCGACAATTAAGACTCTAGATATGAGAAAATCGCCCGGCCCTGATCGTATTACTGGATTAATGATAAGATATTTATTTAGGCTCTGAGAATTTTACTGTTCGTGTTTAATGAAATGCTGCGAATTGACTTCTTCCCATGCGCTTGGAAGATGTCTGAAATTGTAATGGGCCCTAAACCAGGCAAGGACGTAAGTCAGATTACGTCGTACAGGCCCATTAGCCTGCTGTCAATTTTATCAAAATTGTTTGAAAAATTATTCGTTTCGTGTTAAAAGCCACATCTTAGTTATCAAAAGATCATTCCGGACCATCAGTTTGATTTTTTAGCAAGCATAGTACAATTAAGCAAGTCAACAGAATCGTCACCATTATTACATCCGCATTTGAAAATAAGCAATATTGTTCCGCTTTGTTTATTGATATTTCCCAGGCGTTTGATAAAGTGTGGCATGATGGGCTACTTACGAAAATAACTCGAATTCTATCTGAAAATTCTCACAAGCTTCTGAAGAGATATATAAGACAGAACGTTTAAGGTAAGGTCAAAGGATCAATTTTCTAGAATAGGGGAAATCTCTGCAGGGGTCCATCAAGGTAGTGTACTAGGGCCGCTATTATATCCCACATATACAGCGGATATGCCAACAAGGGCAAACACATATACATAGGTCAAGGTTTGCAGACGACACTGCAATTATAAATGTTGATAAAGATCCTACGGTAGCATCTGCACAATTTCAGTCCCATATTTATGAGCTAGAAAGGCTGGATAAAATAGTGGAGAATAAAGTTAAACCCATCGAAATGTGTACAGAAGACGAAATTGCCCACCAATATCAATAACAAATACCACGGTTCCAGCGGAAACCCACGTTAGATATTTGAGTATCCACCTAGATCGACGTCTAACGGGGTCACGTTATATTGAGGCAAAAATAACGGCCATAAAACTTCGTACCAATGACCTACATTGGCTAATAAGTTCCGTCAAATTGGCCTAAGAGCGAAGCATTTGGAAAGGGGAACAGATCGTCAAATGCATTGCTGTTGTGAATGACGCCGCACGGTGGCACATATTTTGAGAAGGCGGCCAAAAATCATTTTTTTGTGGTTACCGATCTTAGTGTTTTCTTATTCATTGGAAAGTAAATACCTCGAGAGGCAAAAATTTAGAACTCTGTTCCAACTATAACACACTGAACAGGCAGGATGATCCAAAATAGACTTTCTGAATATTTTGTTAAAATGAAATTTTTTTTAGTAACGTCTAATTTTCAAATTACTATAACTTTTTTTTAAGATATCAAATCAAAATAAATTGCTTTTAATTATGCAGTTTGTTAGTTATCAGTGCTAGCAAAATACAGTCGTTACGGTTTTTAGAAGTTTTTAAATATTTTGTTTTAAAATAGGTAAAAATTCTTCAAAAATCTCGTGCTTAATAGGGCATAACTCCCTCCCGTGAAACCACGTCAAAAAGATGTTTCTCTGTGTTATAGCCCAAAACCTCCCCTACACACATATACCTCATTATATGTGCACCAGGTTGCGCCCGTGTGCACCAGAGGAATTTTTCTGACCAAATGTCAGGTATTTTGTACAAAAATTATCAATACATACGAAATTTTCCTACAGAGAGATTGCGTTTATAATTTTTGCGATGGAATCTAGTAATATACAAATGCACTATATTGTACCTATCACATTTGGAAAATCTAAATATTCAATGAAATTTTGGTTACCCATTAGATTTGGTAATGGCAAATATATCATAAAACAATAAGATCAAAAAATTTATGAATCCAGAATAATGAAATAATTAAAAAGGAAGTCTTAAATAAAATACGTTAATGCACATGTTTATTATGGCATTCTTTCAAATTACCACATAGGTAAGGAAACGTAAGCTAATTCCTTGCTTAATTGAATAACACAATGTGCGCACACACTGCATGGGATGATCTGTACCTGATTATTTTTGCCACAAAGGTTATAATGTGTAACTGCATGTGGGTAAAATTATTATATAAATATTAAAAAAAATCGTGTCCGGATTAGTCTTAAAGTGATCGCAAAACGAGATACGCATACTAATTGTACAAATATATACGAACACACAAATTAGGGCAGAAAATTTCTATTTAACAAAAAAAGACATCGAAATGATTGATGGAAAAGTTGCGCAAGTTTTAACGGAAACAAAGTCAATGCCAAAAGACATCAAACCCATTAAATCAACCTCCAGCACAAGACGATAGCTTTAAGGAAGCTTACGAATTTGGATTGTCGCCTCTTCATACTAGGTTTCGTTTTATGTTGGAATATTATGGAAGTTGCTTCTTCAGGTGAAACCATAAGTAACAGTCAAGAAAATTCAGAAAAACGAAGAAAAAAAAGAACAAATTCAAGAAAGATATCTTCAGCTAGGCCTTATAATCGACCAACCTAAACAAGGAGAAGGAAATTCGAATGATGGAAATACTGCAAGAAGATTTTTTTCCGATCCAGAAACTGCAGCATCTATCACAGGTGTAGATTATGAGTTAATAAGTCGATTCAAAATCATATTACAAGTCTTAGCATGCAGCAGAAAGATAAATGCATAAAAATTTGGAGATTACGCCAATAAAACAGCTGCACTTTACAATGAAAAATACTCTTGGAGATATATGTCTTCAACGGTTCATAAAATTTTGTATCATGGGGAACAAATCATTCAACATAATATGCTACCAATAGGAGATCTGTCTGAAGAAGAGCAAGAAAAAAGAACAAAGACTACAGATTCTTTCGCGAACATAGCACAAGAAATATGTGTAGATGTTGTACTAATGAAGACCTTATCACCATTTTGTTGTGTACTTCAGATCCATATATGTCCAACATTCGACAAAAACAACTCCAGTCGAATTATGTATGTAAATTAATCAATATTTGTTTTATAACTTGTTAGAGAAATATTTAAAAATAAAATAAAACTTTAACTAAAATAGGATTTTTTCATTAAAACGTTCCGTTATTAAGAAAATTTTAACTTTTTAAAAATTTTACATTTTTTATTTCAAAAGGCTGTTTAAAAAAATCAACCTTTGGTCCTTGTTGCTTTTAAGCTTAAAAATATTACGGGGGCCAAAATTTGGCGTTTCCTGACAAGATTTAGTTTACAAAACTATTAGTAATTATAATTTGTAACAATAAGAATAGGACATATTAAAAAAAAAAATTTTTTAATGTTTCAACACTCCTCTTTTATACTCAAATTCAATTAATAATGGTAACGAATATTAAACCATTCGTAACTTCTTTTTTTGTCGGTCGACTTTTATGCTTTTTATCAAAAATTAAAGTTTAAAATCCCGCCTACCAAACAAAAAAAAACTCATCAAAATTCCAATCCAATCAAAAGTTACGGATTTTTGACCGCCTTCTCGCCAAATGTGCCACTGTGCGCCTAAAGAAAGGTTAAACTAATAACTGACTTTAACATATGCTTAACACACAACGAAGATGATAGACAGTATTTGTTACACATTGTAGAGGATTACCGTAAGGACTTCCCAACCTATACAAAATATTCATTCATTTAACATAAAAATAATAAGCCAATTTAATAAAAACGAAGAAAAAAATATATTACATTATTTCTTGTCAAATAAAAATGATAAAATACAAAAAAGATAATTTTAGTGATTTTTCAAAATTTTTACCTTTGACCTCATTATGGCCCGGGTTGGCACCATTCGATTAACCTGAAAATTTACCACATCAATTGTGGTATCAAGTCGCATGTTTTAATCGCTACCCACATTACAGTTTCATGAAAACGATTTTAACGCCAGGTTTAATGGACATATGACATTCAGCTGTGCGGTACTGCTCGCGCATCTAATATTCAAGAAGTTACAAAGAAAACAGTCTAGGATTGTACGACTTATCGTAAGCGCCGCTGGTACATAAGAAATGAAAATATACACAGAGATCTAAAAGTTCCCACTGTCCAGGAAGTAGCAAAAACATACTCGTCCAAGTACGTAAGCAAATTAGTGGCCCACCCTAACACTCATTGAGCTTGACGAGACGGCTCTCGCAATAGATAGTCCTTTATTATTAAGATTTAAATACAATAAACTAGTTATTACATTGGTAATTCCTAATAAACAATAATTTAGAGATAAGATTTGAATACATATTGTATTTGGTAGCGGCGTTTTTAAGATGTGCTAAAAGAGTCCTGCTGATTTATTGCATTTGTGAACGATATGAATAAACAGAAATTGCAAGCACTGCCATGCGTTTATTAACCATAGTGTCGTTGATATGCATCATGCATTAGCATTCCTTATTTTTTTAATGAGTGTTAGCTCAATATTCATTTCATAAAACGCAAAATTTGTCATTTCCAAAAAATCATTTATTTTTTTGAAATTTGATCGTGACAATCTAATAAATACTACTTCTAATTTATTTTCGTTTAATGTAAACATGCATAATGCACGACTGTATGATCCGTTAAGTTTTTTAGTAACTGCTACCGTAATTGCAAAGATAATAAAATTCTTCGAAGAAATTTGGTTCAAATATAGGTCCAATCTCAGAATTCCGAAATGGACAAAATTTACTAGTGGTTCTAAGCTTGAACCTCAAGGTTTTTGTGATACTTCGACAATGGCGTATGCTGCTGCTGTTTATGCGAAAGTTACTACGTTAAATAACACATTTATTTTTTTAGTACAATTAGCCTCAAAACTCAAGATTTTATTTATTACTAAACTTTAACTAGAGTGTTGGGATGGACCACTAAGTTGTTTACTTATTTCGACGTGTATGTTTTCGCTTCTTCCGGGATAGTGGGAACTTCTAAATCTCTGTGGACGCATACGATAAGTCGTAAAATCCTACTGTCTTCTTTGTAACTTTGAGATGTTTGATGGACAAACAGTACCACACAGCTGAATGCCATATAACCACATTGCCTTTATAAATGATTTGCATAAGAGGACTTTGTTCCAAAGCCAAGTTTTAGTAAGTACCAGTTAACCAGTGAAGTTGAATTGTTCTAAGTTTAATGGGTTGAATTGTTCAAGTTTAATGCCCGCAGTTTTAGCCCCAAATTGCTGAGACTACGCTATGCGTCTATTGATATTGGTGGAGAATTTTTACCTCCTAAGAGCATATTTCAAAGGTTGCTTTAGTTGTTCAGATGCAACCTTTGGACCATTATTAACACTAAAAAATGAAACAACTATGTCGATGCCATATATGTATTAGGAGTTGATCAGTGACCATGTTTGAATACAGACGTACGTCATATTTAAGGCATAACAAATATATATATTTTTTAAGAATTCAATTGAACAGTGAACAGTTAGTAATAACAAAAATTTTTTTTTTATTTTTTTGTATTTTATTGAATCTTTCTATTAAAAGAAATTCACAATAAGTATTCAAATCTTATTTCTAAATTATTATTTACTAGTTAGTACCAACGTAATAACAAATTTTTTGTATTCAAATCTTAAAAATCTATCTTCTATTGTGTAGAGAGAGCCGCCTTGCCAGCACAGAATATAAACAGAATACCCAACAATGGCATTTGAAAAAGCGTGTAATCAGGTGTCATGCGTTTTTACGTACAAAATTTTAAATTGACCCGATTACATGAAAGAGATAGCTTAATTAGAAACGATAGGGTTTTTTATCTCTCTTATATAATCGAGGTAATGTTGTTGTGAGTTGTCGCGTCTAATTAGTAGTCATCGTAAAGGGCATTGACAGTTCTGTTCGCACTGAGGAAATAAAAAGTGCCATAGAGGTGGAAGGTTTTGCCGTAAGATCAGTGCACAATATTCTAAATAAGAATAAAGTTCCCCGGCCTATGCATCGTGTTGAAATCGTATTTAACGCATCTCAGCTTAAATCAAAAAAAAAGTCGGTTCATCCTATATCTAATTTGCGTTATCTTTTAAACAGAAGAATAACGGTGGAAGAGCCTCTAAAACGTAACGTTCCCCGTCAGTGTACCAACTGCCAGGAATTCGGACACACGAAAACCTACTGCAAGCTACCATCTGTATGCGTTGTTTGTGGTGATGCGCACCGGACTTTGGAATGCACTTCTTCCAAAAGAGACCCCAAGGTCAAAAAATTCAGCAACTGTGGTAAAAACCATACAGCAAATTACACGGGCTGCAAAGTATTTCAATATGTAAAAAATAATGCGAAAGTCGTACGTAAACCTGAATATGAGCAATATAAAGCTTCCCAATTTCCTCGGCTTCATGCTGGTTCTATTGCTAGTACACAAGCTACACAGCCACACACTAAGCCAAACTTTTCATATGCCCAAACATTGAGAAATGATTTACGTAATGCGAATGCCAAAAGTTCTAATGCGCAAAAACAGATACCCTACGTCAACAATTCGAGCTCGATCGACAACTTAATACAGACAATGAATAATTTCATGACAACTATGCAGGGTATGTTTCAGGAAATGATGCGAACCCAAAACATGCTTCTGCAAGTTTTGCTTGGCAAAAAGTGAACTAGTTAAAAATATGCTTCTGGAACGTAAACGGGCTCTCCCAACATAAATATGAAGTAGAACACTTCCTGCTAGCACATGATATAGACATACTGTTAATTTCTGAAACTCACTTCACTATAAAAAACTGCTTTAGAATTGATGGGTTGTTTATATATGACACAAAACACCCAAGCGAAAGGGCATCTGGTGGGACTGCCATTATAGTCCGAAAAAACGTAAGGCATTTTCCATTGCCTGAATTCAGGGAAGGCTTTTTTGCAAGCCACGACCATAAATCTTACAGATTTTAAAATTGTAGTCTCATCAGTGTATTGCCCGCCTAAGCATAAAATTGAACACCATTAATTTGCCAGATTCTTTGCTACGCTAGGACAAAAATTTATTGCCGCTGGTGATTACAATGCAAAGCACCCATATTGGGGATCCAGATTCCTTAGCCCTAGAGGTAGTCAGTTGTATTATACAGTGCAAGCGAACAAGCTGGACGTCCTATCTGCCGGTAAACCCACCTATTGGCCCACAGACTTTAATAAATTGCCAGACCTTATTGATTTTGCTATAGTAAAAACATCAAACGCGACCAACGGTTAGTTAGTTCATCCTATAACCTATCTTCTGATCATTCACCTACAATTATTATTTTACACGACAGTCTTGTCACTACACCTAAAACCCTTAGTTTCTACCCGAACAGAAACAAGAATTGGTTAAAATATAAAATGTATGTGAGCTTTGAACATCCCACTGAGAAATCCAGCTGATATTCAAGCAGCTGTAGATCATTTTACAGACGTCGTGACTGCCGCAGCCATAGCTGTAACGCCAACAAAGCAATCAGCTAAAATAATATCGTACCAGGCAACAGCAGCTATTCAGATGCTCGTCATTGAGAAAAGAAGACTAAGAAGACAACGGCAAAATAGTTGTTCTCCACATATAAAAATCCAAATGAACTTATGCCAAAAAAAACGTACGCAGTAAATTGAGACAGAAACACCAATTCGCTATCGACAACTTTCTAAAAAAACTTGGATCCAATGAAAAACACGGATTATAATCTGTGGAAAGCTGTAAAGCACTTACAATATCCTATTGCTTACGAATCCCCACTAAGACTTGAAGACCGTACTTGGGCTAAAAACTCAAGTGAAAAGGCAAATGCGTTCGCAAAGCACTTAGAGAAGGTTTTCGCGGCACATGATATAAGTAATTCCACTATTCCAATTATTAGCGACATCGTGAATGATCCTATGAAATTTCGGTTTTCTTCTTTAAAATCGACAATTAAAAATACGGATATGAAGAAAGCACCTTGGAAGATGTCTGAAATTGTTATGATCCCAAAACCTGGAAAGGACTCAAGCCAGATTACATCCTACAGGCCTATTAGCCTACTGTCAGTTTTTTCAAAGATATTTGAAAAATTATTCGTCTCGAGTGTAACTCCTTTTCTAAATGAACAAAACGTTATCCCAGATCATCAGTTTGGTTTTCGAGCAAGGCATAGTACGATTGAACAAGTCCATAGAATCGTTACCATTATTATATCGGCTTTTGAAAGAAAGCAATACTGTTCGGCTTTATTTATAGACATTTCCCAAGCATTTGATAAAGTCTGCCATGATGGGCTACTTTTTAAAATAGCTCGGGTTCTACCTGAAAACACCCACAAGCTTATAAAAAGCTATTTGTCCGATAGAACTTTTAAAGTAAGGCCAAAAGACCAGCTTTCAAGATGTAGGAAAATCAGTGCTGCAGTACCTCAAGGTAGTGTGCTAGGGCCGCTATTATATATCATCTATACAGCGGATATGCCGACAAGCCCACATACATATATATCAACCTTTGCAGACGACACTGCAATTATAAGTGTCAGTAATGATCCCAAGGATGCATCTGAAAAGCTGCAGTCCCATATTCATAAGCTAGAAGACTGGCTAAAACCGTGGAGAATAAAGGTAAATCCATCAAAAAGTGCTCATGTAACATTTTGCCTTAGAAGGCAAAATTGTTCACCAATCTCAATAACTAATACCACGGTTCCAGCGGAAACGCACGTTAAATATTTAGGTATCCACTTAGATCGGCGCCTAACTTGGTCCCGTCACATTGAGGCAAAAAAAACGTCCATAAAGCTTCGAACAAATCAACTGCATTGGCTAATAAGTCCTAACTCAACTTTGGCTTTGGAGTATAAAGTCCTTTTATACAAATCCGTTATAAAGCCAATATGGTCATATGGTATTCAGCTGTGGGGTACTGCCTGTTTATCAAACATCCAGAAGTTACAGAGAAGACAGTCTAGGATTTTACGTCATATCGTATGTGCCCCCTGGTACATAACATATGAAAACATACATAGGGATCTTAAAGTTCCCACTATCCACGAAGAAGTTAAAACGTATACGTCCTAATACGTGAACAAACTAGTCGCACATCCCAACACTCTAGCACGCAATTTATTGCAATTTGACGGCCACTAGAGACTAAAAAGAACTGACACATTGAGCTCTCTCTACACAATAGAAGATAGATTTTTAAGATTTGAATACAAAAAATTAGTTACTACATTGGTAATAACTAGTAAATAATAATTTAGAAATAAGATTTGAAGACTTATTGTGAATTTCTTTAAATAGAAAGATTCAATAAAATAAAATACAGTATAAAAAAATATATATATGTATTTGGGCGTATATATATGTGTGTATAGGTGATATATAATAATATTATAGGAGCTTCTACAGACATTTCTCCATTCTTATAAAACTGATCCTTTAAACTCACCTTAAACATCCTATCTGTCGAATACCACATAAAAGAGTTTTCAGGAAAAACTTTAGTAAAATTTTCACATCAAAATTAGGTAAATTTCTTACTCTTAATCCTGTGATACGATAGGTACGGGTGATATTCTGATATCTATATTTTAAGTTGTCAGTTTTAATAAAGTTAGCCTGAATTTCGTAGGATAATTCAGTGCCATTCATATTTGGAATATTGAAACTCTTTATGTCATGTGGTGTGAAAACCTTTTCTAAGCGATTTGCGAATCTATTTACTTTTTCATATAACAAACTTAAGTGTCTGTATTAAGTAAGGCTCTGGCTTAAATTCATTTAAATCTTTTTGCCTGGAGAACGATTCTTCTCCTGAATATCAGCTGATCACTATCGCGAATTTATATTAACTCTTGTTTAGTTGGCGTTGCAACTGTAGCTGTTACTGTCACGGAGTGTGTAAAATGGTCCACAGCTTTGTGAACATCAGCCAGGTTCTGAGATAAGTGTGAGCTCACATACATTTTATATATTAACCAGTTCGTATTATTTTTTGGTTAAGAAATAAATAAAGGTGATGGTCAAAAAATAAATCGTAGGATTACCTGTCTACAAATTGTTCACGTCTGATGTATTTAAAATTTGCAAAATCGATAAGGTCTGGCAGTTGGTCAATGTCTGTTGGCCAATAAATGGGTTTATCTCCAGATACGATGTCTATCTTATTAGCTGGAATTGCTTTGTAATTTCCAGCTGCAAACAACTTTTGCCTTAATGAAGTAAATCACCACACAAATTTATTGTGTTCACTCTAATGTCTAGGCTGGCTATACACAGGGGAGGCTGAACTTTAAAATCAGTAAGATTTATAGTGGTTGCTTTTGAATTCTGACATTGGAGAGTGCGCACTATAATGGCAGTCCCGCCACATGCTCCTCCCCTCGGGTGTTTAATTTCGTATATAAAAAACTATTATCTCTGTAGCAGTTTTTTAGCGAAGAGATTGAAAGTATGTTTATTTCCTGGGACATTAGGAAATGCTCTATTTCAGATTTATGTTGGGAGAGCCCTATTATCGTTCCAGAAGCACGTCGTGATCTGGTTAATTTTTTGCTAAGCAAAACTAGCAGAAGAATGTGTTGGGTGCGCATAATTTCTTGAAACATACTCTGCATAAGACATTGGCATATAAATACTTTTTTGTGAGTTAGATCTTCTCGCTTCACGATTACTATTATTTAATTGTACAGCATTTTTCAGTGTTTGGATATACGAGTTGTTTGCTTTAGTATGTGGCTGCGTACTAGTATAGGAACCAGCATGAATACAAGAAAATCGTTAAGCATTATATGATTCAAATTCGGGTTTTCGGTCTATTTTTAATTTTTACATATTGGTAGACTTTACAGCCCCTGTAATTTGCAGTATGGTTTCACCGCAGCTGCTGAATTTGTTAATTTGGGTATTCTATAATTGCTCTTCTGTTGAGGAGGAGTTGAAAGATGTAGATAGGGTGTATGGAGTTTTAAAATTTTAGCTGAGTTGCACTAAAAATAATCTCAACCGATGCAATTGTTAAGGACTTTATTTTTACTTAGAAGATTATATCCTGATCTTCGGCGTCTAGCGCAATTCCTATTTCCTGAGTAGAACTAAACTGGCAATGCCCTTTATGGCTTTTATAAAATTTAAAGCTCTTCTTAATTGGTAGGTGTAGTAGCTCTTATTTCCTGCGTTATCTGTATGGGATTCCATCTTTGTCTCTTGAATTTGTTGTCTTCGTATTGAGGCGACATAAAAGTTTCCCTTATCTACAAGCTGTGACAACATGTTTACAATCGCATTTGATGTTTTTTTTATTATTTACGAATATATTAATGTAGCGTGCTATTGAAGTAGACCCCCTTTTTTCGGTCTCTTTTCATCCCCCTTCTTTCCTTAAATTGATTTCAGTCAACCAATTTGTAATTTAGGAGTACCTTACTCTCATTTAAGTCTCGTGCTACAAGTAGACTATAGTAATTTCAGGCTGTCGAATGATGGCTTTCTTTCTCATCACGTAGTCTTTTGCAATTGTCAGAATTTGTCGAAGGCTTAGGTCCACCACGGCATTTACATTTAAGAATTGTCCGCGTGTGGTCCTAATCCTTATGCCAGCTAGTGCTGGACATTCACCCCGTCTCAGTCTCTTCCTCAGGAGTATCTTTGGAGACATACCCGTCCACCTCTTGCAATGTTTTCTTGTCCATCTTTTCAGAATTCCTCGATTGGTTAATAAGCGCCAGTGTTGCTACAGAGGTTAACCTCTTCACCTCTTGCGAGGCTTCACTGCCCATTCATATCGGAATCGTACGGCCCAAAGCCTTAGATGTACCTTTAAAGATTCACCCGTTCACCCATAGAAAGGCATTTTTATCCATCTCTTCGGGTTTCTCCTTTGGCTAACTAAAACCTCCTGCGATGCTTCCTTTTTAATTTCTGTAATAGAGAAAAAATTTTCAAGCCACACACAAACTATAGAGCAATCACCGTCTTGCCCACGAATCCCTAGCGTATGTTCTACCACCGTGGATTATGGAATATTTATAAGGGAGTGTTAACTTCTCTCTACTGATTTAGCCAGCCTATTTGCAGAGACAGCAACCTGTTTCCGGCCGCCACGACTAGGAGGTATAAATTTCTGACAGTGCGCTCAATTACAGCAAATCATACCTCTGTGCATGCCAGCTGACGGCCGCATTTGATGTTTGCTCGCGCAAATAAATCAGTGGAGGTTTTTATCTTTGACAGCGGGTTCGGTTCTATCTTCTGGGGTTTTCACTTACTGGTTTTGCACCTACTTCAAAACTTTTGTATTGTTTGCAGTACACTCTTAGTGGGAAGATTTAGAACTAGCCTTTCTCTTCTTTATGGTTATATAACAATTAGTACCTGTTTACACTACTTATGGTATGGCATTTGCTGTATTTTGGGAGCACCTGTTTTTGGTAGCACCGGTTTCGTTTTTTGTTAAATTTTATTTGGTTAGAGGTATGTTACCTATGCTGATATATTTATAATTGCTGATAGTGGGCGCGTGCGGTCAATAGGCCTGGTGGTTAGAAAGGTACTATCATATTTTTTTGTTATTTAAATTGTTCATAGCATTATTAGATTGCACTAAAAGAGTAATAAGCATTGTTGTTAGCCCGTTTTACATTGTCATGGCAGCTATAATACAGCGGGACACCTCTTGGTGTTGTTAAAGTGCCTTTCCCTTTCCATCGCACTTCCTGTCAGACAGTAATATCGACTTATACTTTTTAAGTACATCTGCCAGTGCGTACACTGCACCTGCCGATGGCTCTCAGTTAACGTATGGTTGTTGTATATATTTCCGATTGGCAGTACACAAGGGATATCAATCAACTTTACTGATCGCAAAATAAAACGTTACCCTAGTTCTCCACCAATCATTACCACGTCTAGATCTTGTTGTTTAATTCGTTATTCGTTCCTTCTCTTGGCGACTTCTCGATCGTGTGCGGCAGTTAAAATTTTTATGCGAAATTTAGATTTTAACGAAATTTCTATTAGGTAGTGAATTTTTAAATTTCTGTTGTTCTGACTAAACATTTTTAGTGAATTTTTAGTTTTTTCGATATTTTTATGTAAAAATGTTTTTTTTTTTTAAATTTCAAATTGTTGATCATTTTGTTACTTTGTAATAACTGGCTTAAAAAATTGTGGTGAATTGCAAACTTTTTGGCGATTTTGTTTATTCATTATTTTAAATAAAATTTTTTTTTTTTTACTGTATTTTATTTTATTGAATCTTTCTATTAAAAGAAATTCACAATAAGTATTCAAATCTTATTTCTAAATTATTATTTACTAGTTAGTACCTACGTAATAACTAATTTTTTGTATTCAAATCTTAAAAATCTATCTTCTATTGTGTAGAGAGAGCCGCCTCGCCAGGCTCAATGTGTCAGTTCTTTTTAGTCTCTGGTGGCCATCAAATTGCAATAAATTGCGTGCTAGAGTGTTGGGATGTGCCACTAGTTTGTTCACGTATTTGGAGGTGTATGTTTTAACTTCTTCGTAGATAGTGGGAACTTTGAGATCTCTATATATGTTTTCATTTCTTATGTACCAGGGGGCGCATACGATATGACGTAAAATCCTAGACTGTCTTCTCTGTAACTTCTGGATGTTTGATGCACAGGCAGTACCCCACAGCTGGATACCATATGACCATATTGGCTTTATAACGGATTTGTATAAAAGGACTTTATATTCCAAAGCCAAAGTTGAGTTAGGACTTATTAGCCAATGCAGTTGATGTGTTCGAAGCTTTATGGACGTTATTTTTGCCTCAATATGACGGGACCAAGTTAGGCGCCGATCTAGGTGGATGCCTAAATATTTAACGTGCGTTTCCGCTGGAACCGTGGTATTAGTTATTGTGGTTGGTGGACAATTTTGCCTTCTAAGGGTAAAGGTTACATGAGCACATTTTGATGGATTTACCTTTATTCTCCACTGTTTTAGCCAGTCTTCTAGCTTATGAATATGGGACTGCAGCTTTTCAGATGCATCCTTTGGATCATTACTGACACTTATAATTGCAGTGTCGTCTGCAAAGGTTGATGTATATGTATGTGGGCTTGTGGGCATATTCGCTGTATAGATGATATATAATAGCGGCCCTAGCACACTACCTTGAGGTACTCCTGCACTGATTTTCCCACATCTTGAAAGCTGGTCCTTTGACCTTACTTTAAAAGTTCTACCGGACAAATAGCTTTTTATAAGCTTGTGGGTGTTTTCAGGTAGAACCCGAACTATTTTAGTAAGTAGCACATCATGGCAGACTTTATCAAATGCTTGGGAAATATCTAGAAATAAAGCTGAACAGTATTGCTTCCTTTCAAAAGCCGATCTAATAATGGTAACGATTCTATGAACTTGTTCAATCGTACTATGCCTTGCTCGAAAACCAAACTGATGATCTGGAATAACGTTTTGTTCATTTAGAAAAGGAGTTACACTCGAGACGAATAATTTTTCAAATATCTTTGACAAAACTGACAGTAGGCTAATTGGCCTGTAGGATGTAATCTGGCTTGAGTCCTTTCCAGGTTTCGGGATCATAACAATTTCAGACTTCTTCCAAGAGCATGGGAAGAAGCCGACGCGCAACATAGCATTAAATATGTAAAGTAAAATTCTTACAGCTGAATTTGGTAAGTTTTTTTATCATTGATCCTGTTATACGATCAGGTCCAGGTGATTTCTTCATATCCATATTTTTAATTGTCGATTTTAAAGAAGACAACCGAAATTTCATAGGATCATTCACGATGTCGCTAATAATTGGAATAGTGGAATTACTTATATCATGTGGTGCGAAAACCTTCTCTAAGTGCTTTGCGAACGCATTTGCCTTTTCACTTGAGTTTTTAGTACGGTCTTCAAGTCTTAGTGGGGATTCGTAAGCAATAGGACATTGTAAGTGCTTTACAGCTTTCCACAGACTATAATCCGTGTTTTTCATTGGATCTAAGTTTTTTAAAAAGTTGTCAATAGCGAATTGGTGTTTCTGTCTCTATTTACTGCGTAAGTTTTTTTTGGCATAAGTTCATTTGCATTTTTATGTGTGGAGAACGGCTATTTTGCCATTGTCTTCTTAGTCTTCTTTTCTCAATGACGAGCATCTGAATATCTGCTGTTGCCTGGTACGTTATTATTTTAGCTGATGGCTTTGTTGGCGTTGCAGCTATGGCTGCGGCAGTTACGACGTCTGTAAAATGGTCTACAGCTGCTTGAATATCAGCTGGATTTCTCAGTGGGATGTTCAAAGGTAAGTGAGAGCTCACATACATTTTATATTTTAACCAATTCGTGTTTCTGTTCGGGTAGAAACTAAGGGTTTTAGGTGCAGTGACAAAACTGTCGTGTAAAATAACAATTGTAGGTGAATGATCAGAAGATAGGTCATAGGATGAATTAACTAAGAGTTGATCGCGTTTGATGTTTTTTACTATAGCAAAATCAATAAGGTCTGGCAACTTATTAAAGTCTGTGGGCAAATAGGTGGGTGTACCGGCAGATACGACGTCAAGCTTGTTTGCTTCAACTGTATAATACAACTGCCTACCTCTAGGACTAAGGAGTCTGGATCCCCAATATGTGTGCTTTGCATTGTAATCGCCAGCGGCAATAAATTTTTGCCCTAGCGTAGCAAAGAACCTGGCAAATTCATGGTGTTCGATTTTATGCCTAGGCGGGCAATACACTGATGAGACTACAATTTTAAAATCTGTAAGATTTATGGCCGTGGCTTGCAAAAAGTCCTCTCTGAATTCAGGCAATGGAAAATGCCTTACGTTTTTTCGGACTATAATGGCAGTCCCACCACATGCCCTTTCGCTTGGGTGTTTGGTGTCATATATAAAATACCCATCAATTCTAAAGCAGTTTTTTATAGTGAAGTGTGTTTCAGAGACTAATAGTATGTCTATATCATGTGCTAGCAGGAAGTGTTCTACTTCATATTTATGTTGGGAGAGCCCGTTAGCGTTCCGGAAGCATATTTTTAACTCGTTCATTTTTTGCCAAGCAAAACTTGCAGAAGCATGTTTTGGGTTCGCATCATTTCCTGAAACATACCCTGCATAGTTGTCATGAAATTATTCATTGTCTGTATTAAGTTCTCGATCGAGCTCGAATTGTTGGTGAGGGGTGCCTCTTTTAAGACGTGGGCATATGAATGTTTATGCGCATTAGAACTTTTCACATTCGCATTAGGTAAATCATTTCTCAATGTTTGGGCATATGAAATGTTTGGCTTAGTGTGTGGCTGTGTAGCTTGTGTACTAGCAATAGAACCAGCATGAAGCCGAGGAAATTGGGAAGCTTTATATTGCTCATATTCCGGTTTACGTACGACTTTCGCATTATCTTTTACATATTGAAATACTTTGCAGCCCCTGTAATTTTCTGTATGGTTTATACCACAGTTGCTGCATTTTTTGACCTTGGGGTCTGTTTTGGAAGAAGTGTATTCCAAAGTCCGGTGCGCATCACCGCAAACAACACATACAGATGCAGTAGGTTTTCGTGTGTCCGAATTCCTAGCAGTTGGTACACTGACGGGGACCGTTACGTTTTAGAGGCTCTTCCACCGTTATTCTTCTGTTCAAAAGGTAGCGCAAATTATATATTGGATGAACCGAGTTTTTGGATTTAAGCTGCAATGCATTACACACGATTTCAACACGATGCATAGATTGGGGAACTTTATTCTTATTTAAAATATTGTGCACTGACCTTACGACATAACCTTCCACCTCTATGGCACTTTTTATCTCCTCAGTGGGAACAGAACTGTCAATGCCCTTTATAATGACATTCAAACCTTTAGCACTTTTTAGTTGATACGTATAATAGCTCTTATTATCTGCATCGAGACGACTTGCGATTAGGCGATAATTCTTCTCAGTGTGGGCTTGGATCTTCGTTTCTTGTATCTGTCCTCTTCGTACAGAAGCCACATAGAAATTTTCTTTGCCTACGAGTTGGGACAGCATATTTACAATGGCATTTGATGTTTGTTCGCGTAAGTAGATTGGTGGGGGTTTTTGTTCCCTTACAGTGGGTTCGGCATTTTCATTATCCGGGTAGCAAAGACAGAAAATCTATTTTCACTTACCGCTGTTGCAGCTACTTGATGAGAAGATTTATATTGCTTGGCGGTTCGCTCTTGTGAAGACTTAGGACTCGCCTTCCTCTTCGTTATGGTTATGTACCGATCCATACCAGTTTGCACGCGTTTAGATGCAGTACTTGGTTCTATTTCTTGTGCTATTTTTTGTGTATTATTTGTTTGTTTAGTTTTATTTGTTGAATTCTTTGTTTCTGTAGCAGATATATTTATATTTGCTGATAAAGAACGCGTTCGGTCAATTGGCCTGGCGGTTAAAAAAGCACTGTCATCTTTTTTATTATTTATATTGTTTATTGCATTATTAGCATTTGTGTAAGAAAAAGAGTGATAAGCATTGTTATTACCTTTTATATTTTTTTCGTTAATGTTTGGTGCGCTCATGCACTCACTATCAATTGTTTAAACAGGTTTAACCATGCACTTTGTTATTGTCTTTTTTATCACACACAATATTATATTGCTTTTTATTTTTTGTTATTTTGTTGTTGTTACTAACTGTTAACTGTGTCTCTGCACTTGTTCAATTTTTAAAATAAAAAAAAAGTCACCTTAAATGAATTTAAATTATGCGTTTAAAGTGAAGTACGTCTTTACTCAAACGAAGTTTACACAAAAAAAAAAAAAAAAATTATATTGTAATTTTTCACTTTGAAAGCGACTTTTCAATATAGTGTTGAATTTTAAATTTCCGAACTGGATTTTCGATATGGAGTCAGTTTTTTTATTACAGTATGATTTATAAAATTTTGACATATTATTCAAATATGTGGTGAAACATGTTGGGATTTTTCGATTTTGGTATTATTTTCGAATTTTGATTCTTTATCTTGGAGATATTTTTTATAGTTAAGTAAGTTTTGACTTTTTTTTCGAAAATTCTTTTTTCGATTTCAAATATTATTTTTCGATTTTCAAGTATTTTTGAGTTTTCCTTAAAATATTTATTTTTCAATCCCCTGTATTATATCTAACAAAACAAACAAAAACTCTCCTGCTATTTTTAAGTTTTTTAGTTTTAACGAGACTAACGAACAGTAATTGGTAGCTAACTAAGCCAACTAGACAAAGAAGCCTGTACTGGAATGGCAGTCATACAAAAATCACTGAAAACTAAAACATAGGGAACAAAAATGCACTTGTACATATGTAAGGAAAACGTATTAAATAAAACGATTGAGATGAAAGGTACTTGTAGGCACTATTAAAATGTACACTTTGATTTCGAAAAATTAAAAAATATTCGAGTTGTCTTTAGTGTTGGGTTAAATAGATGATATTTACAGTTGACAAAAAACTAGTAGAAAAGATACAAAGAATGTCGAATACGTGCGTAGAATCATAGAAACTGCATACTATACTGCTAGTTGTCTAATAAAATGTTAAATTTTACTGTATTCCAAGTTATCATATCAAATAAATTTTCTTTCTTAATAGAAAAACAAAGATAACGAACTTTAGCCTACAAAGTAAATTACTTATTATTAATAAGCAATAAATTGTTTAGAAACCGAGTTTTTGAGACTGTATTCTTTTATATTTTTTCGATGATAAGCGCGAATTTAAGAATTGAGTGGTACGAATACTTGTGGCACTCAATGTACAGAAAGTTCCAGAAGTAAAGAGTGCGACAAGATTTGGCTTCTGCTGTACAGACAACACCTTTAAGCTCAGATAAGTTTTCAGGAAAGTAAATACACATAGAACAACAACAACGATATAACATCAACACGAATTAAGATGAATTCCAGACATTAAGTTGTATGAAAACACAAAAAAATAACCATAGGAAACAAAGCAGACTGTAGTTACAAAAAGAAATTTCATGAAAAAACAGCAGGAAAGATGTTTATAGCTAAAGATGTATCTACTGAATTCTTGCGTATTCTATAAATTTCTGGAAACTAGACGACTACTAGAGTTAATATCGAGTTAAACCATAAAGTGTGACTATAAAGCGACTATGAAGAAGCAACAGTGTTTACTGTAAGTGTGGAATAAAGGAAATCCAGTAACATTGTGTAAAAGTAAAATTCTGCCGTGTATATTATTTTAATAAACTATCTAATTAAAAGAACCTGCTAATACATAAACACGTTTTAAAAAAATTTAAGAAGTGAAATTGAAAAAAAAATACATGATCATGAAGTTCGACGATCTTAATGTGTAGCAGCTAAAAAGGGAACTGGGTAAGTTAAATCTGCCCACAGCTGGTAACAAAACAGAAATGCAGTTGACGCTAATAGATGAGTTCAAGCACTGTGACAGTGACATTGAGCCTTAAGAGTTCGAAGAAAAAGAAGAAATGAAGATATGTACTCGTGCGTTGACGAGAAATGTGGATTTTAATTAACTACGATGGAGAATATTGCTAAAGTTCCAAAGCCAATAACGGGAAACTTTTGGCGGAAGTTCAAGCAAGTTCTAAAATGACATCAGCTAAAAGTTTCTTGTTGTTTTTAGAACTTGCTTGAACTTCCGCCAAAAGTTGGCCGTTATTGGCTTTTAGTATTCATTTTCTTACATCTTGGTAATAGAAGTGACTTCTTAACAATAGCAAAGCGATCGTTTAACGTAGCAAATAATTATCAAGAGGGACAGTTGAAGTTATTGAGCATATAAACAATATTGAATGGGATAGCAGTGATGATGAACCCTTACAATCATACAGAAAAATTGATACGCAGGAACCGAATTGGCACAAATGTGATGGCACCTACACCAACAAGTCGTTAGAGTAAAACAACGTACAAAAGCAGAAAGAAAATGTTGTAAATGAGCTCGTAGGTCTAACACCAGTCGAAATTTTTGAGAAATTATTTGATGAAGAAGTTTTTAACATGATCATCCTGAACACGAAGTTGTATGCTTCACAACACAATAATCATGACTTCCGAATCAGTGTGGATGAGCTCAAAAAATACGTTGGTATTCTACTCTTATATGAATATCATTCACTTCCACGAGAGTGATTATACTGTCTAGATGAAGACTTCAGTGTTACATATATTTCAAAAGCAATGTCTAGAAACAGGTTTATGGATATAAAAAATTGTGGAAAATCAGCAGGAGAAGCGAGTAATGAGTCGTTAGGATCGAAAGTGGTTAAGAACTTGTTGAACAAAGCAAATGTTATTCCGCATGAACATACCATATATTTCGAAAAATTTTTTACCAATCACGCATTGCTGCGAGATTTACGCCAATCTGGTTATCGTGCTACGGGTACCGTCAGAGAAAATAGAACAAAGAAATGCCCACTGGAGTCTGTCAAGAATATGAAAAAGAAAGAATGTGTAGAGTTTGACTACCGATTTGATACAGTCAATGAAATTTTGTTTGTGCGATGGCTTGACAATAGTGTATGTACCACGGGTAAAAACTACGATTTTGTTTATCCCCTCGGCAAGATGAAAAGATGGAGCTGCATAGAAAAGAGAAAAGTAGACGTGAACATTCCTTATGTCTTCCAGAACTACAACAAGGGCATGGGAGGCGTCGATCAAGCCGACCAATCTGTTGCAGTGTATAAGTAGATCAGCAGTACGGGGCAAAAAATGGTGGTGGGTTATATTTACCTATATGCTAGATTTGTCTGTGGCTAATGCGTGGCGGCTTCATCTCTTGACTGCCGAAGATAATATGGACCAGCTCCAGTTTCGCCGAAGTATATGCAGAAATTATTTGAGATATTTAGACGGTGAAAAAGCTGATGGAAGGCGCAAGCCTTCATCAATGGTATCAGGTATGAGCTTAGAAAATGTTGGACACTTCCCCCAAAACTTGCTTAGCCAACTACGATGCGCCGTATGCACAGTAAAGCCCGTTGGCAATGTAAGAAATGCATCACTATGCATTGAAAAAGGATGTTTTGAAAAATTTCACATATGAGCCTATTGGCACTATTTGGCGACAGCCATATATTTTCAAACCGAAGAATTTTTTAAAAATTTTTTTACTGTAAAATATTTTATTAGCTTCTAATAGCTGTTGAAATAAAGTTATTTTCAAAAATTTCCTTCTGGCTTATCGTACAAATAAAATTAAATTTGTAGTGAAAACACCATTCCCAAACGAATTCAGTTGTCTGAGAACACTCCAATGGAAAATAATTAATTTCTCGAATAAAATTTTTTTTGGCATAATTAACCAAAATTTTTTACAAGAAATAAACTTTATTTTGAAGAATATAATTATAGCAAATATATTCATAATATTTGTAGTATAGAACAAATAGAAATATAAGAGATAACATTAATTTTTTTCTCATATGAATACCGAAGAATGTCAGGCAACTTTAACGCTGCTTACTGGGTTCGACAATATATTCTTTAAAGAAGGAGACTATTTATCATGTACAAATGAAGCACAAAAGAAAGGCCTTTATATTGTAAATAATATATGTAGATAGCCTCAAATATATGAGGAAGAAATGAAATTATGAAAGAAAGCAATAATAGTCCACTATGGATCATCGAAAATAAATTAGATAACTCCGGAGAAGAAAAGTATAGAACCGTTATTGACTACAGAAAATTAAACGAATTTACAATTGACGATAAGTATCCTATTCCGAATCTAAATTCATTGTTAGCCAAAATTGGTGGAGCAAAATTGGTGGGCAAAAACAGCGTTTTCAACACCATTTGGATAATATGAGATTATTGGTTCGCCTTTTTGCCTGTAAAATGCTCCATAAGCCATCCAAAGACTGATAAATATAATCCCTCCTAAACTTACATATGAACAGAATATGTGTAGTTTATAAACTTTATTCTAGTTTTTTGACCTTTATTAACACAAGAAGCGTTATAGAGCCCAAGATTTATAAGTCTTTAGCTTATGTGCCAGGAATATCAGAGCGACTTGAAAAATCAAAAATCTTCAATAACGATAGATACAAAATTGCTCATAAATCTTACAATTCTTTAAATAGATTATTCAGTAAAACTAAAGATAGAATTAAGAAAATGGAAATGTCGAATGTGGTTTATAAAATAACAAGGTGAAGAAGACACCACGACAGCCGAAATAGGAACGGTCCATTTCCAAGAGGAAGATCTATATCAATTTTAGATACAATCGTCAATCGGTTTAAAACACAAATAATAGTTATAGAGGAAAAACGAAACACAATTGAAAAAATTTGCAAATTTAATCAAAATTATAGTAATTCGAATATACTCATACTCAGATTTCATAAGAAAATAAATCGATAAAGGAAGATTGGAAATATGCTTAACCTGAATGATCACGAATATTACTAAGTACAGAAAATTATAGATGATGAATTTTATACGAACCCCAATGTTAAATTCGTCAAATATTCTCGCTTGGCAAAAGATATCTAGAATGACGAAGAGTTAATAATCAAATCGCCCTCTTTCACAAACATGAAAGCGGACGTTGTGGTATAACAGCAACTTTCGAAAAGTTAAAAAATGTAATATATAAGCCTCAGCATAAGGAAGAAATAACAAAAGTCATCAACAGCTACGATATATGCTCAAGAGGACAATAAGATGGAAACCCCATCAAAAGCAAGATTTATATAACCGAAACTCCGTATACTACTAATGAAATTATACACGTAGACACTTATGTCAATAGCAAACATTCCTTCATCGTTTTTAATGATAAGTTTTCAAAACATCTCACATACTGATAGAAATAGTATTACACTTGTTGCACAATCACAACTGTTTTTAACGATAATGAAAATGTTAAAACATTTATGCAAACTGAAGGAATAGAATATCACATTACTATTGAAAGATTAAACAACACAATCAGAACAAAAATTTTTTTTTTTTTTTACTGTATTTTATTTTATTGAATCTTTCTATTATAAGAAATTCACAATAAGTATTCAAATCTTATTTCTAAATTATTATTTACTAGTTAGTACCAACGTAATAACTAATTTTTTGTATTCAAATCTTAAAAATCTATCTTCTATTGTGTAGAGAGAGCCGCCTCACCAGGCTCAATGTGTCAGTTCTTTTTAGTCTCTGGTGGCCATCAAATTGCAATAAATTGCGTGCTAGAGTGTTGGGATGTGCCACTAGTTTGTTCACGTATTTGGAGGTGTATCTTTTAACTTCTTCGTAGATAGTGGGAACTTTGAGATCTCTATGTATGTTTTCATTTCTTATGTACCAGGGGGCGCATACGATATGACGTAAAATCCTAGACTGTCTTCTCTGTAACTTCTGGATGTTTGATGCACAGGCAGTACCCCACAGCTGGATACCATATGACCATATTGGCTTTATAACGGATTTGTATAAAAGGACTTTATATTCCAAAGCCAAAGTTGAGTTAGGACTTATTAGCCAATGCAGTTGATTTGTTCGAAGCTTTATGGACGTTATTTTTGCCTCAATATGTCGGGACCAAGTTAGGCGCCGATCTAGGTGGATACCTAAATATTTAACGTGCGTTTCCGCTGGAACCGTGGTATTAGTTATTGTGATTGGTGGACAATTTTGCCTTCTAATGGAAAACGTTACATGAGCACATTTTGATGGATTTACCTTTATTCTCCACTGTTTTAGCCAGTCTTCTAGCTTATGAATGTGGGACTGCAGCTTTTCAGATGCATCCTTTGGATCATTACTGACACTTATAATTGCAGTGTCGTCTGCAAAGGTTGATGTATATGTATGTGGGCTTGTCGGCATATCCGCTGTATAGATGATATATAATAGCGGCCCTAGCACACTACCTTGAGGTACTCCTGCACTGATTTTCCCACATCTTGAAAGCTGGTCCTTTGACCTTACTTTAAAAGTTCTACCGGACAAATAGCTTTTTATAAGCTTGTGGGTGTTTTCAGGTAGAACCCGAACTATTTTAGTAAGTAGCCCATCATGGCAGACTTTATCAAATGCTTGGGAAATGTCTATAAATAAAGCTGAACAGTATTGCTTTCTTTCAAAAGCCGATCTAATAATGGTAACGATTCTATGGACTTGTTCAATCGTACTATGCCTTGCTCGAAAACCAAACTGATGATCTGGGATAACGTTGTGTTCATTTAGAAAAGGAGTTACACTCGAGACGAATAATTTTTCAAATATCTTTGACAAAACTGACAGTAGGCTAATTGGCCTGTAGGATGTAATCTGGCTTGAGTCCTTTCCAGGTTTCGGGATCATAACAATTTCAGACTTCTTCCAAGAGCATGGGAAGAAGCCGACGCGCAACATAGCATTAAATATGTAAAGTAAAATTCTTACAGCTGAATTTGGTAAGTTTTTTATCATTGATCCTGTTATACGATCAGGCCCAGGTGATTTCTTCATATCCGTATTTTTAATTGTCGATTTTAAAGAAGACAACCGAAATTTCATAGGATCATTCACGATATCGCTAATATTTGGAATAGTGGAATTACTTATATCATGTGGTGCGAAAACCTTCTCTAAGTGCTTTGCGAACGCATTTGCCTTTTCACTTGAGTTTTTAGCCCAAGTACGGTCTTCAAGTCTTAGTGGGGATTCGTAAGCAATAGGACATTGTAAGTGCTTTACAGCTTTCCACAGACTATAATCCGTGTTTTTCATTGGATCCAAGTTTTTTAAAAAGTTGTCAATAGCGAATTGGTGTTTCTGTCTCAATTTACTGCGTAAGTTTTTTTGGCATAAGTTCATTTGCATTTTTATGTGTGGAGAACGGCTATTTTGCCATTGTCTTCTTAGTCTTCTTTTCTCAATGACGAGCATCTGAATATCTGCTGTTGCCTGGTACGTTATTATTTTAGCTGATGGCTTTGTTGGCGTTGCAGCTATGGCTGCGGCAGTCACGACGTCTGTAAAATGGTCTACAGCTGCTTGAATATCAGCTGGATTTCTCAGTGGGATGTTCAAAGGTAAGTGAGAGCTCACATACATTTTATATTTTAACCAATTCGTGTTTCTGTTCGGGTAGAAACTAAGGGTTTTAGGTGCAGTGACAAAACTGTCGTGTAAAATAACAATTGTAGGTGAATGATCAGAAGATAGGTCATAGGATGATTTAACTAAGAGTTGATCGCGTTTGATGTTTTTTACTATAGCAAAATCAATAAGGTCTGGCAACTTATTAAAGTCTGTGGGCCAATAGGTGGGTGTACCGGCAGATACGACGTCAAGCTTGTTTGTTTCAACTGTATAATACAACTGCCTACCTCTAGGACTAAGGAGTCTGGATCCCCAATATGTGTGCTTTGCATTGTAATCGCCAGCGGCAATAAATTTTTGCCCTAGCGTAGCAAAGAACCTGGCAAATTCATGGTGTTCGATTTTATGCCTAGGCGGGCAATACACTGATGAGACTACAATTTTAAAATCTGTAAGATTTATGGCCGTGGCTTGCAAAAAGTCCTCTCTGAATTCAGGCAACGGAAAATGCCTTACGTTTTTTCGGACTATAATGGCAGTCCCACCACATGCCCTTTCGCTTGGGTGTTTGGTGTCATATATAAAATACCCATCAATTCTAAAGCAGTTTTTTATAGTGAAGTGTGTTTCAGAGACTAATAGTATGTCTATATCATGTGCTAGCAGGAAGTGTTCTACTTCATATTTATGTTGGGAGAGCCCGTTAGCGTTCCAGAAGCATATTTTTAACTGGTTCATTTTTTGCCAAGCAAAACTTGCAGAAGCATGTTTTGGGTTCGCATCATTTCCTGAAACATACCCTGCATAGTTGTCATGAAATTATTCATTGTCTGTATTAAGTTCTCGATCGAGCTCGAATTGTTGGTGAGGGGTGTCTGAGCACCCTCTTTTAAGACGTGGGCATATGAATGTTTATGCGCATTAGAACTTTTGGCATTCGCATTAGGTAAATCATTTCTCAATGTTTTGGCATATGAAAAGTTTGGCTTAGTGTGTGGCTGTGTAGCTTGTGTACTAGCAATAGAACCAGCATGAAGCCGAGGAAATTGGGAAGCTTTATATTGCTCATATTCCGGTTTACGTACGACTTTCGCATTATCTTTTACATATTGAAATACTTTGCAGCCCCTGTAATTTGCTGTATGGTTTTCACCACAGTTGCTGCATTTTTTGACCTTGGGGTCTGTTTTGGAAGAAGCGCATTCCAAAGTCCGGTGCGCATCACCGCAAACAACACATACAGATGGTAGCTTGCAGTAGGTTTTCGTGTGTCCGAATTCCTGGCAGTTGGTACACTGACGGGGACCGTTACGTTTTAGAGGCTCTTCCACCGTTATTCTTCTGTTCAAAAGGTAGCGCAAATTATATATTGGATGAACCGAGTTTTTTGATTTAAGCTGCGATGCATTAAACACGATTTCAACACGATGCATAGGTTGGGGAACTTTATTCTTATTTAAAATATTGTGCACTGACCTTACGACATAACCTTCTACCTCTATGGCACTTTTTATCTCCTCAGTGGGAACAGAACTGTCAATGCCCTTTATAATGACATTCAAACCTTTAGCACTTTTTAGTTGATACGTATAATAGCTCTTATTATCTGCATCGAGACGACTTGCGATTAGGCGATAATTCTTCTCAGTGTGGGCTTGGATCTTCGTTTCTTGTATCTGTCCTCTTCGTACAGAAGCCACATAGAAATTTTCTTTGCCTACGAGTTGGGACAGCATATTTACAATGGCATTTGATGTTTGTTCGCGCAAGTAGATTGGTGGGGGTTTTTGTTCCCTTACAGTGGGTTCGGCATTTTCATTATCCGGGGTAGCAAGGACAGAAAATCTATTTTCACTTACCGCTGTTGCAGCTACTTGATGAGAACCTTTATATTGCTTGGCGGTTCGCTCTTGTGAAGACTTAGGACTCGCCTTCCTCTTCGTTATGGTTATGTACCGATCCATACCAGTTTGCACGCGTTTAGATGCAGTACTTGGTTCTATTTCTTGTGCTATTTTTTGTGTATTATTTGTTTCTTTAGTTTTATTTGTTGAATTCTTTGTTTCTGTAGCAGATATATTTATATTTGCTGATAAAGAACGCGTTCGGTCAATTGGCCTGGCGGTTAAAAAAGCACTGTCATCTTTTTTTTTTATTATTTATATTGTTTATTGCATTATTAGCATTTGTGTAAGAAAAAGAGTAATAAGCATTGTTGTTATTACCTTTTATATTTTTTTCGTTAATGTTTGGTGCGCTCATGCACTCACTATCAATTGTTTAAACAGGTTTAACCATGCACTTTGTTATTGTCTTTTTTATCACACACAATATTATATTGCTTTTTATTTTTTGTTATTTTGTTGTTGTTACTAACTGTTAACTGTGTCTCTGCACTTGTTTAATTTTTAGAATAAAAAAAAAAGTCACCTTAAATGAATTTAAATTATGCGCTTAAAGTGAAGTACGTCTTTACTCAGCCAAAGTTTACACTGAACTGCAGAACAAAAATAAGAACACAAATATCAAAAGGCATAGTGTTATACAATGACATATATCATAGAAGAATTAAATGCACACCATTACAAGTTCGAAATTACAAAATCGAATACACCACAATAAATGAAAGGTTATGTAAAGTAAAAGAACATCTAATATTAAATGCGAATAGAAATAGGGAAAGTTACACAGATACAAGATAAGTAGGCTGTATATAGCTATAAAATGTACGACACGAAGAAGAAACAAAATTCAGAAAAAAAGTTACAGGGAATACGTAAAAGCAATATTAAAAGACCTAATAAGTACTACAATCTCATTATAAACGGAAATTTCCACTTAAATTTAATATTCTAGGTAATGTTACACATACTAATAACCCTATTCATAATAACTCAAATTAAGGCCAACATAGTATTACATCCAACAGCTATAATTGCAGCATTCCTATAGAATCAGACCTAATTGTAGACCAAATCAAATAAATCAAGTAATTTGAAAAAATATTTATATGTAATAAGATGAGACACTTTTAAGCAAGATAAAAACAACAACACCTAGGATTATGCGAAAACGTGGACTTTCAAAGTTAGTACGACATGCTTGGAAATACCTTTTTTTTAAACTGGACAATACTGACCAAGAAGAAGAATTTAATATATTCTATGGAGGAAATTGACTAAACATCGGTATAAGGAATTGCAGAAGCAAACCAATGAAAAGAATTCTGAGAATTTCCTGAGTATCGAGACGTAGATTCTGTCAATAAGGAAAGCTTACTTTTGCAAACTGCTATTAGTGTTACTTCAAATTTAGCAGAAATAAAATTGAGCATACTGCAGAACGACTGTTAAAGATTCGTGATGCAGATCATTTCAAAAAACTTGAAAATGGCAACATTACTTTATATATCAAAATGGGGATGTGGTGGATCCTCTGGTGAGAAACAATACATGCAAGCTCATGTCGAGAATTTATCACATGCTTCTTTATTTATGGTATCTTTCATTTCCATGCGCTTAATAAAAACTTATACCGGCTTAAAGCCGTCAACGGGCAAAGCAACAAGCGGCAAGCTGCATTATATGCCAAAAGACATCAAGTCGATTTAGCCAACCCCTGCCACAAACCGATAGTTTTAAGGAAGCTTACGTATTTGGCTTGTCCTCCCTTCATTTGGAATTTTGTCCAATAGGCGTGCAAGTGAGAAAACCGAAATGGAAAAAACAAATTCAAGCAAAATATCTTCAGCTGCGGCTCATAATCGACCAACCAAAACAAGGCGAAAGGTGAAACTCAAATGACATAAATACTAACAGGATATTTAGTTCCGATCCAGAAACTGCAGCATCTATTACTGGTATAGATCATGAATTAATAAGACGATTTAAAGTCATATATCTCCTATATAAAAATAAGTCGGGTTTTCCTTCCTGACGCTATAACTCCAGAACGCACGAACCGATTTCCACGGTTTTGCATTCGTTGGAAAGGTATCGGGCTCCGTGAGCTTTATAGCAAAGAAAATTCAGGAAAAATTTTAACAAAAAAGCGGGAAAATCTTTTTTCACATACAGCGCCATCTCTGATACATAGCATGTACTACAAACCAATATTTTAAGTAGATGCGTGACACATTGTTTGACAGCTACTCATTGTTCTCTGCTCAGTTAATTTCGTGTGACAAACCGGTATTGTGTTCACTGTGAAATTGTGAAAAAAAAGTAAAAAAATAAGTTATTCGTTTCCTAACATTTCAGTTGGAAACCATCAAATCAATCACGTGTATTGTGCAAATTTTTATTAAATTTCAACAGCAGGCATTTGTCTTAAAGCTGGTAAGTACAAGTGTATAAATTAAATATAGTCCAAAATGCCTAGAGGACGACGTGCGAGCATCGGCCGCGCACAAGCCATCCAAGTCAGCAACAAGTGTATTCACAGAACTTAAGCGAAGCAAGACAAAATATAATAAGAGAAAATGCCCGATTGAGACAAGGCGTGAGCACACGAAGATCATTAGCGTCATACAATCGCTTGGCATTCCAATATGATCCCACTGCGAACTACAGTGATGATGAAAATTTTGATATTGGACCAATGACGACTACATGCCGATATTGCAATGCGTTAAAGTTCAAAAGAGAAACGGCTGGATTGTGCTGCGCAAGTGGAAAAGTCAAACTGGATCCATTACTTACACTACCACAGCCACTGAAACCATTGTTCGATGGAAGTGATCCCGATTCCAGCCATTTTCTTCAACACATCCTTGAATACAATAACTGCTTTCGCATGACTTCCTTTGGAGCTAATATCATTCGAGAAGCCGGCTTCATGCCGACTTGCAAGGTAAAAGATAAAACACACATAACCAATCACTCACACCAACACAATGAATTGCAACACATAAGAACTACATATACACCACACACTACACCATCACACGATCAGAAGTTACACCGTATTCTTCAACAAATGATTGTTTCCAATTACAGATACAAGGCCAAATATATCATTTGCATGGTTCAATGCTGCCAACAACAGATGAACCGCATCAATTTCTGCAAACATATAGACGAATTATTGAACAGTTGCAAGCATTTTTTCACGCTAATAATGCTGCGGTTAATATGTTCAAAACAGCATTGGAACGAATGCCATATGATACTCACAAATTTGTCATAAGAGCGGATTGTACCCCAACAGGTGAACATGTGCGAAGATTCAATGCACCCACCGTTAATGATGTTGCTGGAATTATTGTTGGCGATCCAACTAAATCGCGAGACATTGTCGTTCAGCGAAGAAGCAACATCGTTTGTACGATGCGTTACAATATCCAATCATTTATTGGCAAGGGCAAGACGGATACAACATCACGTTGAAGATGGTCGATCCAATTACAGGTACAATATTCACACACTAATTATTGCTATTATAGCTATTATTGGTTCACATTAACAATTCATTTAATTTTGCATTTTCAGGCGTACCAACGAATAAAAATCTAAGCGCAATGAATTACTATGCGTATCGTATGATGATTCGTACACATGAGGAGAATGTTATTCTGAAGTGCCGTCGGCTATTCCAGCAATTCGCTGTCGACATGTATTTCAAAGTCGAGACCGAACGTTTAGCGTTCATCCGATTCAATCAGGGAAAGCTACGATCTGAGGACTATATACACTTGCGTGATGCTATTCATTCAGATGGTGATGTTCGGAATATTGGACGTCTGACGATTCTCCCATCATCTTATATCGGAAGCCCACGCCACATGCACGAATACGCTCAAGACGCTATGACGTACGTGCGAAATTATGGAACACCGGATTTATTTATTACGTTCACATGCAATCCGAAGTGGACGGAAATTGAACGTGAGTTGGAAACGGGCCCAAAAACCGCAAGATCGCCATGACATATTCGCCAGAGTATTTCAGCAAAAACTCAAGGTTATGATGGATGTGCTTACTAAGTATCGAGTTTTTGGTGACACACGTTGTTATATGTACTCGGTGGAATGGCAGAAGCGTGGACTACCACATGCTCATATCTTAATTTGGTTGCTGAACAAATTACATTCAAATGAAGTGGATGACATCATATCAGCTGAAATAAATTCCTCATCCAGTTACTGATCCCCATCTACACGACATTGTGACGATACAGATGGTGCATGGTCCGTGCGGTGCATTAAATCCATTATCGCCTTGCATGGCTGATGGAAAGTGCACAAAACGATATCCGCGACCGTTAGTTGCTGAAACAGTCACAGGGAATGATGGATATCCAGTTTATCGTCGGCGTTCAAAAGAAGATAATGGTCGAACTATCAAAGTTAAAGTTCAAAATCAAGAGATTGAGATCGGAAATTACTTCATTGTACCATATTGCCCGCTGCAGTTCAACAGTGACCGTGTTTGAGTACAGACGTACGTCATATGGAACGCATAACAAATATATATATATATATATATTTTTTAAAGTATTCAATTGAACAGTGAACAGTTAGTAATAACAAAGAAATAAAGAACAAAAAATAACAACAATATAATATATTGTGTTTAAAAAAAAACAATAACAAATAGTGCATGTTAAACTGGTTTGAACAATTGATATTGAGTGTATGAGCGCACCAAATATTAATGAAAAAAATATAAAAGGTAATAACAACAATGCTTATTACTCTTTTTCTTACACAAATGCTAATAATGCAATGATCAATACAAATAATAAAAAAAAAGATGACAGTGCTTTTTTAAGCGCCAGGCCAATTGACCGAACGCGTTCCTTATCCGGAAATATAAACTTATCTTCGCAAATAACAACACCAGAAAAAATTACAATTCAAACAAAAAACAATTCAGGTACCATATCAAAAATAGTGCAACAAACAAACGAAACAGGTAATTTGAAAAATCCCGTAAAAAAAGTGCAAACAGGTATGGATCGTTATATAACCATAACCAAAAGGAAGGCCAGTCCTAAGTCTTCGCAGCAAGAGCGCATTACTAAACAATATAAAAGCTCCCAAAGTACTGTAATGCCGGTAAGCGAAAACCGATTCTCTGTACTTGCTACAGCGGATGATGAAGCTGAACCCGCTGTCAGGGAACAAAAACCTCCCCCGATTTACTTGCGCGAACAAACATCTAACGAAATTGTTAACATGTTGTCTCAGCTTGTAGGTAAGGAAAGCTTTTATGTAGCTTCTATACGAAGAGGTCAAATTCAAGAAACAAAGATCCAAGCGCACACTGAGAAGAATTACCGCCTAATCGCAAATCGCCTCGATGCAGATAATAAGAGCTATTATACGTATCAACTCAAAAGTGCTAAAGGTTTAATTGTCATTGTAAAGGGCATTGACAGTTCTGTTCCCACTGATGAAATAAAAAGTGCCATAGAGGTGAAAGGTTATGCCGTAAGGTCAGTTCCCCAACATATGCATCGTGTTGAAATCGTATTTAACGCATCTCAGCTTAAATCAAAAAACTCAGTTCATCCTATATATAATTTGCGATACCTTTTGAACAGAAGAATAACGGTGGAAGAGCCTCTAAAAAGTAATGGTCCCCGTCAGTGTACTAACTGCCAGGAATTCGGACACACGAAAACCTACTACAAGCTACCATCCGTAAGCGTTGTTTGCGGTGATGCGCACAGGACTTTGGAATGTACTTCTTCCAAAACAGACCCCAGGGTCAAAAAATGCCGCAACTGTGGTGAAAACCACACAGCAAATTACAGGGGCTGCAAAGTCAACATGTAAAAAATAATTCGAAGGTCGTACGCAAACCTGATTATGAGCAAAATAAAGCTTCCCAATTTCCTCGACTTGCTGGTTCTGTTGCTAGTACACAAGCTACACAGCCACACACTAAGCCAAACTTTTCATATGCGCAAACATTGAGAAATGATTTACCTAATGCGAATGCCAAAAGTTCTAATGCGCATAAACATTCATATGCCCACATCTTAAAAGAGGGTGCTCAGACACCCCTCACTACCAATTCGAGCTCAATCGATAATTTAATACAAACAATGAATAATTTCATGACAACTATGCAGGGTATGTTTCAGGAAATGATGCGAACCCAAAACATGCTTCTGCAAGTTCTGCTGAGCAAAAAATGAACCAGTTAAAAATATGCTTCTGGAACGCTAACGGGCTATCCCAACATAAATATGAAGTAGAACACTTCCTGCTAGCACATGATATAGACATACTATTAGTCTCTGAAACACACTTCACTATAAAAAACTGCTTTAGAATTGATGGGTTTTTTATATATGACACAAAATACCCAAGCGAAAGGGCATGTGGTGGGACTGCCATTATAGTCCGAAAAAACATAAGGCATTTTCCATTGCCTGAATTCAACGAAGACTTTTTGCAAGCCACGAGTATAAATCTTACTGATTTTAAAATTGTAGTCTCGTCAGTGTATTGCCCGCCTAGGCATTAAATCGAACACCATAAATTTGCCAGGTTCTTTGCTACGCTAGGACAAAAATTTATTGCCGCTGGTGATTACAATGCAAAGCACACATATTGGGGATCCAGACTCCTTAGTCCTAGAGGTAGGCAGTTGTATTATAGAGTTGAAACAAACAAGCTTGACGTCGTATCTGCCGGTAAACCCACCTATTGGCCCACAGACTTTAATAAGTTGCCAGACCTTATTGATTTTGCTATAGTAAAAAACATCAAACGCGATCAACTCTTAGTTAATTCATCCTATGACCTATCTTCTGATCATTCACCTACAATTGTTATTTTACACGACAGTTTTGTCACTGCGCCTAAAACCCTTAGTTTCTACCCGAACAGAAACACGAATTGGTTAAAATATAAAATGTATGTGAGCTCTCAATTACCTTTGAACATCCCACTGAGAAATCCAGCTGATATTCAAGCAGCTGTAGACCATTTTACAGAGGTCGTGACGGCCGCAGCCATAGCTGCAATGCCAACAAAGCCATCAGCTAAAATAATATCGTACCAGGCAACAGCAGATATTCAGATGCTCGTCATTGAGAAAAGAAGACTAAGAAGACAATGGCAAAATAGTCGTTCACCACACATAAAAATGCAAATGAACTTATGCCAAAAAAACTTACGGAGTAAATTGAGACAGAAACACCAACTCGCTACCGACAACTTTTTAAAAAACTTGGATCCAATGAAAAACACGGATTATAGTCTGTGGAAAGCTGTAAAGCACCTACAATGTCCTATTGCTTACGAATCCCCACTAAGACTTGAAGACCGTACTTGGGCTAAAAACTCAACTGAAATGGCAAATGCGTTCGCAAAGCACTTAGAGAAGGTTTTCACACCACATGATATAAGTAATTCCACTATTCTAATTATTAGTGACATCGTGAATGATCCTATGAAATTTCGGTTGTCTTCTTTAAAATCGACAATTAAAAATACGGATATGAAGAAATCACCTGGACCTGATCGTATAACAGGATCAATGATAAGAAACTTACCTGATTCAGCTGTAAGAATTTTACTTTACATATTTAATGCCATGTTGCGCGTCGGCTTCTTCCCATGCTCTTGGAAGATGTCTGAAATTGTTATGATCCCGAAACCTGGAAAGGACTCAAGCCAGATTACATCTTACAGGCCAATTAGCCTACTGTCAGTTTTGTCAAAAATATTTGAAAAATTATTCGTCTCGAGTGTAACTCCTTTCCTAAATGAACAAAACGTTATCCCAGATCATCAGTTTGGTTTTCGAGCAAGGCATAGTACGATTGAACAGGTCCATAGAATCGTTAACATTATTAGATCGGCTTTTGAAAGAAAGCAATACTGTTCAGCTTTATTTATAGACATTTCCCAAGCATTTGATAAAGTCTGCCATGATGGGCTACTTATTAAAATAGCTCGGGTTCTTCCTGAAAATACCCATAAGCTTATAAAAAGTTATTTGTCCGATAGAACTTTTAAAGTAAGGTCAAAGGACCAGCTTTCAAGATGTGGGAAAATCAGTGCAGGAGTACCTCAAGGTAGTGTGCTAGGGCCGCTATTATATATCATCTATACAGCGGATATGCCGACAAGCACACATACATATACATCAACCTTTGCAGACGACACTGCAATTATAAGTGTCAGTAATGATCCAAAGGATGCATCTGAAAAGCTGCAGTCCCATATTCATAAGCTAGAAGACTGGCTAAAACAGTGGAGAATAAAGGTAAATCCATCAAAATGTGCTCATGTAACGTTTTCCCTTAGAAGGCAAAATTGTCCACCAATCACAATAACTAATACCACGGTTCCAGCGGAAACGCACGTTAAATATTTAGGTATTCACCTAGATCGGCGCCTAACTTGGTCTCGTCACATTGAGGCAAAAATAATGTCCATAAAGCTTCGAACAAATCAACTGCATTGGCTAATAAGTCCTAACTCAACTCTGGCTTTGGAATATAAAGTCCTTTTATACAAATCCGTTATAAAGCCAATATGGTCATATGGTATTCAGCTGTGGGGTACTGCCTGTGCATCAAACATCCAGAAGTTACAGAAAACAGTCTAGGATTTTACGTCATATCGTATGCGCCCCCTGGTACATAAGAAATGAAAACATACATAGGGATCTCAAAGTTCCCACTATCCACGAAGAAGTTAAAACATACACGTCCAAATACGTGAACAAACTAGTCGCACATCCCAACACTCTAGCACGCAATTTATTGCAATTTGATGGCCACCAGAGACTAAAAAGAACTGACACATTGAGCCTGGTGAGGCGGCTCTCTCTACACAATAGAAGATAGATTTTTAAGATTTGAATACAAAAAAAATAGTTATTACGTTGGTACTAACTAGTAAATAATAATTTAGAAATAAGATTTGATTACTTATTGTGAATTTCTTTTAATAGAAAGGTTCAATAAAATAAAATGCAGTAAAAAAAAAAGTATTGCCCGCTGCTATCACGAATTTTCGAAACACATGCAAACGTTGAGAGTTGTCATTCGGCCAAATCAATCAAATATTTGTGCAAGTACGTCACAAAAGGCAGCGACATGGCTGTGTTTGGTATTGCGTCGGAAAATGCGAATGAAATCAGCAACTTCCAAATGGGCAGATACGTCAGTACTAATGAAGCACTGTGGCGATTATTTTCATTCCAAATTCATGAAAGACATCCCACAGTTATACATTTAGCAGTGTATTTTGAAAATGGCCAAAGAGTTTACTTCACTGAGGCAAATGCAGCACAACGAGCTGAGAGACCACCATCGACAACATTGACTAGCTTCTTTGCAATGTGTGAAGCAGATCCATTCGCAGCGACGCTGATGTACCTTGAAATGCCCAAGTATTACACTTGGAATCAATCAACAAAGAAATTCCAACGACGCAAACAAGGAAACCCGGTTCCAGATTGGCCACAAGTGTTTTCCACTGATGCATGTATACTGTTCATCCTAGAAATGATGAATGTTTTTATTTGCGGCTGCTGTTGGTAAATGTACGTGGACAAAATCATTTGCGCATTTGAAAACTGTGAACGGCCACCAATGCCAAACATATCGAGAAGCATGTCAACTATTGGGTTTGCTGGAGAACGATTATCATTGGGATTTAACACTTGCGGATTCAGTTGTTTCATCAAATGCGTACCAAATACGAACGCTGTTCGCAATTATCATCACCACATGTTTTCCTTCACAACCAATTCTGTTATGGAACAAATACAAAGACGACATATGTGAAGATATCTTGCATCGCTTGCGCATTCAAACGAATAATCCTGACATTCAAATAACCGATGAAATCTACAATGAAGGATTGATTCTGATTGAGGATCAATGTTTGACTATTGCAAACAAGTTACTGATTGAAGTAGGAATGATTGCGCCAAATCGATCGATGCACGATGCATGCAACCAAGAATTAAATCGAGAGCTGCAATACAATGTTGATACATTGCAGGAATTCGTTCGAAATAATGTGCCGTTGGTGAATGAACAGCAAAAACAAGTATACGAAACATTAATGCAAGCGGTGGACAATAATATCTCTGGTCTATTCTTCCTGGACCCACCTGGAGGAACAGGGAAAAAATTTGTCATTTCATTGATTTTGGCCACTATTCGATCAAGATGTGACATAGCTTTGGCGTTGGCATCATCTGGAATTGCGGCGACTCTTCTAGATGGCGGTCGTACTGCACATTCTGCGCTTAAGTTGCCACTCAATATAAACACAATTGATACTCCAACATGCAATATTTCCCGATCCAGTGCAATGGGAATATTGTTGATGCAATGCAAGCTTATTGTTTGAGATGAGTGCACAATGGCACATAAGAAGTCACTTGAAGCACTTAACTTCACACTGAAGGATATTCGGCGAAATAACAACATCTTTGGCGGCTTGATGATACTGTTGGCAGGCGATTTCAGGCAGACGTTTCCAGTAATTCCCCGTGGAACGCCTGCAGATGAATTGAATGCTTGCCTGAAGGCATCACCTTTATGGAATAACGTAAAAACATTATCGCTAACCACTAATATGAGAGTTCAACTTCAAAATGATCAAAGTGCTGGACGATTTTCCAAACAATTGTTAGCTGTTGGAAATGGAAAAGTCACCGTTGAAGCGACATCTGGATTAATTACTCTTACCAACGACTTTTGCCGATTTGTAGACTCTCAATTAGCTTTTATTGAAAATGTTTTCCCAAACATTAGTGAGAATTATCTGAATTATGCTTGGTCAAGTCTACGAGCAATTCTTGCAGCAAAGAATAATGATGTACACGCACTGAATTTCACCATTCAATCAAAAATTGCTGGCGATTTGGTGACATACAAATCCGTTGATTCCATAACAAATCCCGATGATGTAGTAAATTATCCAACGGAGTTTTTGAACTCTCTGGAGTTACCAGGATTTCCACCACATAACTTGCAACTCAAAGTTGGTACAGTTATTATGATATTGCGTAATGTGAATCCACCGCGACTTTGCAATGGTACTCGACTTTCGGTAAAAAGACTTATGCCGAATTTGATTGAGTCAACCATTATTAACGGAAAGTACGCAGGTGAAAATGTATGCATTCCTCGAATACCAATGATTCCGACTGATCTTCCGTTTAACTTCAAACGATTGCAATTTCCAGTTCGCCTTGCGTTCGCAATGACAATTAACAAGTCGCAAGGCCAATCGCTTAGTGTTTGCGGGATAAATTTAGAAAATCATTGTTTTTCATATGGGCAGTTATACGTTGCGTGTTCACGAGTTGGGAAACCATCCGCTTTGTTTGTGTTAACGTCAGACAAAAAAACTAAAAATGTGGTTTACCAAAGAGCACTTCAATGAAACGGATAATTTGCGGACACGTATAACGCTTCGATTCAGTATTTACTTTGGATTCACTTTCATTTACTTAGAGAAGTTCAACTAAATAACACTTAATTTTTGTAATCGAAATAAATTCATTACTGTAGTGAAATGAAATAACATTTTTCCTTTTCATATATAAAAAAAAAAATTTTGCTTCATCTTTTAATCACCAAACGAAATTTTACATAAAACGAAGCCATCTGGTGGCGAAACGGAGTTCGCCGGGTGTATATATATATATATATATATATATATATATATATATATATATATATATATATATATAATTGCAAAAACAAAAAGTTGGAGTGCACGCCAATAAAACAGCTCTACTTAATAACGAAATATACCTTTGGAGATACATTATATGCCATGCACAGTTCGTACAATTGTGTACCATGTGAAGCAAATATTTCAACACAACATGCTACCAATTGGAGATATATCTGCAGAAGCGCAAGAAGAAAGGAACAAAGGCTACAGCTTCTTTCGCAATACCAACACAAGAAAAATGTCCAGATGTTGTACAAATGAAGACCTTAGCACCAATTGGTTTTGTCCTTCAGATCCATACACAAATATATCCAAGCTACGACAAAAATGAAACAGAACTTCTATTGATTTAGACGAAGATACAAAACAATTTCTAGAAGATAGAAATCAAGGCTATTTAGAAGAAATATTTAGTAAAATTTTGTTTGATTTTAGTTGTCAGCACGTTCATTTATACTCCTTTTTATACATATATGTAGATAGATCACAATTTGTTCTTGATTTAAAAATTTATTTAAATTAATCAAGATTTGATTATTCCTTCTGTGTGCAAACACTCAAACGACTTATGCTCTACATTTTTTATACCAAATGAGAAATCCAAAGAAAATCAAGACAAAAGAATTAAAGTTAAAAAAAGCCACACAACAACAACTTTTATTGTATTTTTCTTACTTGTTTTACTACATTTGTTTGGTTGTTTGCCAACTCCAAAGGTAGCTGTAAGCCGTAAATTAAAAACAACACTGGCTATGATTTGCTTTAGGTAGACTTTTATAGGTTTACAATAAAAATTTATATCAAAAATTTAAAATAATTAAAATATTTCACTAAAATTAAGACATACGACTTTTCATTAAATCTTCTCTCTCTTAGTAAATTGGATTAAAAGCTTTAGCGGTTCGGTATTTTCTGCTAGTATGTTAGTAAGACAATTGTCAATAAACATTAATTATTTAACACTCTTATAATAACACTCTACTAAATATGAAAATATATTTTAAACAATCCATTACTTTTTACTTCTTATTGGTCGGTTTCTACGTTCTATGCTTATGACCGCCTTCTCGTGAAGTGGTTCACTATGATGCCCCTTAAGATGGCGCATAAAGATGAATTTATTGCGCATGTATTACCGGCAGAAATAATCGGAAAATCCGTAACCGTCGTTTAAAAAGAAACGAAACGCTAATCGAGTGCTTGTATAACATTATGGCGATAGGAGAACAGATAAATTTAGACGAACAGAGCATTGTATAATTCGTTAAGTAGGGTATTCCCCATTGAAGACAAAACGTACCCGTGTTTTATCTGGCTGGTAGTATTTCGGAATTGGTAACACAATTGATAGAGTGTAAACAGACACTGTTCAATCCACGGTCATCATGAAAGGGTAAACAGTCTATGCCTATGGGAGGGAAGTTAAAGGCTCTTAAAGCCGAAATTCAGGTGAAAAAGAAGTCATGTACTAGATGTGACGAAAAGTCGCATAATGCAAAAGACTGTCCCAAGCAGTACAAGTGTTTTAAATGCCTATAATTTGCCCATCACACCTTTGAGCGCACTGCAAAAGATGGTAAAAGAAGATTTCCTAACACCCAAGGAAGTCAGGCGAGCACGATATTCTACACTTAATTATATTCCGAAATAGATGCTTTGGATTGAAAGAAATATATTTTTTCAACTTTAACCGTATTGAAAGAAATTTACAGTATGTAATGAAATCCTATTTCTAAAATATTGTTACGTTTATTACCACAATAAACGTGATTTTGAAGGATTCGTTTAATTGTAAAAATTAAATTACACAGTCCTTAATGATTTTTACCAGTACAAAACTTTATTCGGCAATTAAGACTCTATTTACAGCTATACTAAGTACTTATTTACACTGTACACTTCACACTTTTGTACGCACATATATTCACGGTATGAAATCTCAAAGTCAACTAACTCTTCTGCGGTGGACGGCGCCTTTATATACAGATCACGGCCGCTTCTTGAAATGTCCCGAACATACGCGAAATTGCGCATTTGTTATTTCAGTTGCTGGCTTAGTAGTCTTGTATATGTGTTTGTGTGTGTGTGTATCTTTTGCTTACTTTTTGCTTGCTGTAGAAATTGTTTTTTTTTGAATCGCGCTTCATTGAATTTCTGCTGCGCAATTTGTTTTTGCTTTGTGTTTGTGATATTGCGCATTTGTACATTTGTACAATAGGTTGTTTCACACACCTTTGACTATTACTTTGTAACACTGCCGCCCACTTAAGCCTTTTCGTTCCGAACAGGCTCAACATCACCCTTTCCATATTTGGCTAGTCGTTCAAGGTGAACCACCTTCATTTTGGACCTCGGGATATGGCACTTCTGTATCCGGTAAACTACGTCATTCAGTCTCTTAACCACCTTGTATGGTCCCTCCCAGTGGGTTGCAATTTAGGGGATAATCCTTTCTTGCGTTGTGGGTTAAACAGTAGAACCATTTGTCCTTCGGTAAATCCCTCCATGTTTGCTGCTCTATCATATCTGGCTTTCATCTTATCACTGGACATTTTAATACGGTTACGGACAAACTCATGAAGCTCGTGAAGATCTTCTTGTGCGTGAAGAGTGTTTCTATTGTCTTCGCACACAGGTTTAGGTTTAACACCGAACTCTAAATCCGCTGGCAGTTTCCGTTCCGTTTCAAACAGGATTTTCGCTGGACGGTTACCAGCGTCACTGACAGGGAATGGACTTGCTACATCGATAGCTATTCGCTCAAAAGGGGCACCTACAATGTATTGCTGAAGCTTGCCGCAACTTTTCCTTGTTGGACCCTTGGTCGTAATACATTGTTCGCAATTAGCTATCCAATCGGCTACAGACTGCTGGCATTCCACCCAGTAAAAGCGCTGTTTTATCTTTTCCAAAGTTTTTTTAATGCCCAGGTGGCCGCCGCTAGGACCGTTATGAAACTGCTTCATTACGTCCTTTATCTTGGAAGTTGGCACGACAATTAAGTCCGTTGTAAATTTGCCATCTGTACTTTCCCAAGATCTATATAAGCAGCCATCTATTAATTTTAGGCTATTCCACTGGGCCCAGTACGCTTTTGCTAATGGGCTTTCTGCCGATATTTCATTGCGGGTCGGTCTTTTGTTATCCTGCTTAGCCAACATAATCTTTGCCAAAATGGGGTCGTCATTCTGTTCCTTAGACCAGTCTTCCTCTGAGCTAATTTGGGTCAGCCGCACGTCAATGACACATTCCTTTTTCTCGACTTTTGTGCAGTGCTTGCACTCTACGTTGCATGGCCGTCTTGAAAGTGCATCAGCATTATTGTGTTTTCCGCCTTTTCTGTGCTCGATACTAAAATCATAGCTTTGCCGACGTTCAATCCAGCGTGCGAGCTGCCCTTCGGGGTTCTTAAATTGCAGCAGCCAACGTAATGCAGAGTGGTCTGTCCTTAAGATGAAGTGTTGACCATATAAGTATTTGTGGTAATGTTTGACACACTCCAGCACTGCCCAAAGCTCTCGTCGTGTAACACAGTAATTTCGCTCGGGCTTGGACAATACTCTGCTGTAGTAGCCAATGACTTTTTCCACCCCATTAACCACCTGGGAAAGGACTCCCCCTATTCCATAGCCGCTCGCATCCGTGTCCAATATGAATTTCTGCCCAGCGATTGGATAGGCGAGGACTGGTGCTGTACACAAAAGTACCTTAAGCCTCTGGAACGCTTCTAATGCTGCCTCACTCCAGTGGTATGGTCGCGACTTTCTGGTCAACTCATGCAAACTAGCAGCAACTTGAGCAAAGTTCGGCACAAATCTCCTGTAGTAAGTGCAAAGTCCCAGAAAACTACGAAACTCATGAAGATTCCGTGGGCGAGGCCAGTCCTTTACAGCCAGTATTTTGTCCTCATCAGTGGATATGCCCTCTGATGTTACACGATGCCCCAAATACTTAACCTCCTTTTGAAACAAAGCGCATTTCTTAACGCTTAACTTTAATCCTGCAGCTGTTATACGCTTAAACAGCTCATCCAGGTTTTTTAAGTGTTCGTCAAAAGTCTTCCCCATCACAATTATGTCATCCAGATATACCAAACACGTCTTCCAATTGAGACCTTTAAGCACACGTTCCATTAAACGCTCAAAAGTAGCTGGAGCGTTGCAGAGCCCAAATGGCATCACCTTGAACTGCCATAGACCATCGCTCGCGCTAAAGGCAGTTTTCTCCTTGTCCTTATCGGCTATTTCTACCTGCCAATAGCCGCTCTGCAAGTCCAAGGTAGAGAACCATTTCGTTCCGGCCAACGTGTCTAAGGTATCGTCAATTCTGGGCAGCGGATAACTATCTTTCTTTGTGACGTCATTGAGTTTCCGGTAATCAACGCAAAACCTGGTGCTGCCGTCTTTCTTCTTCACCAAAACTATTGGCGAGCTCCACGGACTAGAAGATGGCTCAATGACTCCATTACGCTCCATTTCGTTGACCAGTTCTTTGACCTCGTTTCGCTTTGCTAGGGGAATACTCCTGGGTGCTTGTTTTATAGGCCTCGCTTCGCCGGTGTTAATTCCGTGTTTCACAACTGAGGTTCTACCTTGGCTTTTATTACTCAGGGCGAAGACAGAGGCATGTTTTCTAAGCAACTGCTTAGCTTTGCTTCTGTCAGGAGATGTCAGGCCTGATACCCATTTTTCCACATGTTCTGCCAGTAAATCTCGTTCTTTGGCTGTTGTTTTGGGGCATACTGAATTCGCCGCACAATTAATTATGGCTCCTGCCGGCTCACATTGACCGATCTCAAACTTTCTGTCAATGATCTTTTCGCTTTTGGATAGATTAAGTACTCTTACAGGAACTCGTCCATCGTCGCAGGCTATGACAAGGGATCTAGCTGTTATGATTTCGGCTTTTATTTCTTTTGGTTCTACAACCCACAACCGGTTATTCACACAATCTTCCTCCACACGTGCCCATACTATAGTTTCTGCCTTAGGTGGTAATTTCTGGCGTTCAACGGCAAACAGCTTCCTTACTGTGGTCCTGCTCTCATATCCAACATCCAGGGGTATCTCGACATTGCGCCATACCATTATTTGATGTCCCATGCGTAGATCAATCCCGTGGGCTATCATGAAGTCTGCACCAACAATAACTTCATCCAATATGTCGGCGATAACAAACACATGGTCGACGCTGATGTTTGCGATAGTCAGTCTTGCCCTGGCTCTTCCATAGACGGTAGCTGAATCCCCAGTAGCAGTGCGTAGTCGTATATTATTTAGCGGTTCTACTGCTCCTTTTACCAAATCGGGCCTTATTATAGACTGGGATGCACCTGTGTCTATGGTGAGGACCTGTTTCTTTCCGTTGATAAAACCGCAAGCAGTAAGGTTGCTGTTCTTTTGCTGCATGATGGAAATGGAGATTGTGGGGCCATCGGTTGTAGGAGCTAGCTCTTGCCCCTCAGCGCTAGCTCGATCTAGTTTAACGGTGACGAATGCGTTTTGGTGTTATTAGCCCGTTTGTTTTCCCTCGGTGGCGAAGCAGACCTTGATCTTTTCTTTGCTGATCTGCAGTTGCGCTGGAAGTGGCCGACCTTACCGCAATTAAAGCATTTTGCGCAAGATTTGCCTTTTTCCTCTAGTATTTGCTTGACCACCTCTTCTATCTCGCTCCTTTTGTCTCCGCAAGTTGGCGTATCAGCCTCAAGTTGCCGCACCTTGTAGACTTGTGGCTTCGATATAACTTTTGCGGTCTCCTGTGCCAGCGCGTACGAAATAGTTTCCGCAAAGGACGCCTTCTGCATAGCGCAAACTGCATATCTAACATCTGGATCCCGTATGCCATTTACAAATGCTTCTATCTTGAACTGGTCCAGGAATGGATGGTTCTCACCTGGGTAAGTCAGCTGCACCAAGCGTTCAATTTCCATCGCAAAATCTTGCGGCGTTTCATTCGGCTTCTGGACTCTGCCCCATAGTTCCATCCTGTACAGTTCTCGCTTAAGTTCGCCACCGTACTTACGTTGCAAGGCCACCATTATGTCTTCGTAGCTATTTCTGCAGCCAGCTGGTAAGCTTTCAAGGATTGCTACTGCTGTTCCCTTTAACGCAAGAATTAGTTCTATAGCTTTTTCTTCACTGTCCCATTCATTTTTGCTAGCCACCGTTTCGAATTGGAACTTGAAGACATTAAAAGGTGCGCTGCCATCAAAGCTCGGGGCCTTTACCTTGCTGACGTGCTCAGGAATTATTCTTACCGGTCCTTCTCGAATTTGTAGATCGCTCATCCTGTTCTTTAACTCATGAAGTTCTGCGTCAACATTGCTCTTTATGCCGTAGAGTTTTTCGTCAAAACTTCTCGTTATGCCGGAGAGTTTTTCCTCAACATTTCCCGTTATGCCAGAGAATTTTTCATCAAGCTCGCTGACTCTCAGTTCTATAGCTTCAACTCGTTTGCCTATAACTTCTGAAATTTCCTGAAGTGTCTCGTTGTTGGCTCTGACCTCAGCTGAGAGTCTTTCGCTGTTCTTAGAAACTTCTTGAAACTTTTCTTCTACCTCAGCTAAGAGTCTTTCGCTGTTGATCTTAGAAACTTCTTGAAATTTCTCCTCTTGTCTTTCGTTGTTGGCTCTGACCTCAGCTAAGAGTCTTTCGCTGTTGATCTTAGAAACTTCTTGAAATTTCTCCTCTTGTCTTTCGTTGTTGGCTCTGACCTCAGCTAAGAGTCTTTCGCTGTTAGTCTTAGAAGCTTCCTGAAATTTCTCCATCATAGCGGCGAACATTACGTTGAAGTCCATATTAGTGTTTGTGGCAGGGGTACATATCTCGAGCTCCTCTTTTTCCTCGAATTCATGTAGACCGATGTCAATACCACGTCGCTTGAATTCCTCTATCAGCCTCTTTTGCAGTTCTGCCTTATTGCCCGCCGTTGGCAGATCAAACTTGCTCAGCTCTTTTTTTAGCTGATCTACTTTCAGCTCCTCAAACTTCATTTTTTTTTTTACTTACTTTTTATTTTTACAATTCTACTTCTGACACCAGTTGTTACGTTTATTACCACAATAAACGTGATTTTGAAGGATTCGTTTAATTGTAAAAATTAAATTACACAGTCCTTAATGATTTTTACCAGTACAAAACTTTATTCGGCAATTAAGACTCTATTTACAGCTATACTAAGTACTTATTTACACTGTACACTTCACACTTTTGTACGCACAGATATTCACGGTATGAAATCTCAAAGTCAACTAACTCTTCTGCGGTGGACGGCGCCTTTATATACAGATCACGGCCGCTTCTTGAAATGTCCCGAACATACGCGAAATTGCGCATTTGTTATTTCAGTTGCTGGCTTAGTAGTCTTGTATATGTGTTTGTGTGTGTGTGTATCTTTTGCTTACTTTTTGCTTGCTGTAGAAATTGTTTTTTTTTGAATCGCGCTTCATTGAATTTCTGCTGCGCAATTTGTTTTTGCTTTGTGTTTGTGATATTGCGCATTTGTACATTTGTACAATAGGTTGTTTCACACACCTTTGACTATTACTTTGTAACACTGCCGCCCACTTAAGCCTTTTCGTTCCGAACAGGCTCAACATCACCCTTTCCATATTTGGCTAGTCGTTCAAGGTGAACCACCTTCATTTTGGACCTCGGGATATGGCACTTCTGTATCCGGTAAACTACGTCATTCAGTCTCTTAACCACCTTGTATGGTCCCTCCCAGTGGGTTGCAATTTAGGGGATAATCCTTTCTTGCGTTGTGGGTTAAACAGTAGAACCATTTGTCCTTCGGTAAATCCCTCCATGTTTGCTGCTCTATCATCATATCTGGCTTTCATCTTATCACTGGACATTTTAATGCGGTTACGGACAAACTCATGAAGCTCGTGAAGATCTTCTTGTGCGTGAAGAGTGTTTCTATTGTCTTCGCACACAGGTTTAGGTTTAACACCGAACTCTAAATCCGCTGGCAGTTTCCGTTCCGTTTCAAACAGGATTTTCGCTGGACGGTTACCAGCGTCACTGACAGGGAATGGACTTGCTACATCGATAGCTATTCGCTCAAAAGGGGCACCTACAATGTATTGCTGAAGCTTGCCGCAACTTTTCCTTGTTGGACCCTTGGTCGTAATACATTGTTCGCAATTAGCTATCGAATCGGCTACAGACTGCTGGCATTCCACCCAGTAAAAGCGCTGTTTTATCTTTTCCAAAGTTTTTTTAATGCCCAGGTGGCCGCCGCTAGGACCGTTATGAAACTGCTTCATTACGTCCTTTATCTTGGAAGTTGGCACGACAATTAAGTCCGTTGTAAATTTGCCATCTGTACTTTCCCAAGATCTATATAAGCAGCCATCTATTAATTTTAGGCTATTCCACTGGGCCCAGTACGCTTTTGCTAATGGGCTTTCTGCCGATATTTCATTGCGGGTCGGTCTTTTGTTATCCTGCTTAGCCAACATAATCTTTGCCAAAATGGGGTCGTCATTCTGTTCCTTAGACCAGTCTTCCTCTGAGCTAATTTGGGTCAGCCGCACGTCAATGACACATTCCTTTTTCTCGACTTTTGTGCAGTGCTTGCACTCTACGTTGCATGGCCGTCTTGAAAGTGCATCAGCATTATTGTGTTTTCCGCCTTTTCTGTGCTCGATACTAAAATCATAGCTTTGCCGACGTTCAATCCAGCGTGCGAGCTGCCCTTCGGGGTTCTTAAATTGCAGCAGCCAACGTAATGCAGAGTGGTCTGTCCTTAAGATGAAGTGTTGACCATATAAGTATTTGTGGTAATGTTTGACACACTCCAGCACTGCCCAAAGCTCTCGTCGTGTAACACAGTAATTTCGCTCGGGCTTGGACAATACTCTGCTGTAGTAGCCAATGACTTTTTCCACCCCATTAACCACCTGGGAAAGGACTCCCCCTATTCCATAGCCGCTCGCATCCGTGTCCAATATGAATTTCTGCCCAGCGATTGGATAGGCGAGGACTGGTGCTGTACACAAAAGTACCTTAAGCCTCTGGAACGCTTCTAATGCTGCCTCACTCCAGTGGTATGGTCGCGACTTTCTGGTCAACTCATGCAAACTAGCAGCAACTTGAGCAAAGTTCGGCACAAATCTCCTGTAGTAAGTGCAAAGTCCCAGAAAACTACGAAACTCATGAAGATTCCGTGGGCGAGGCCAGTCCTTTACAGCCAGTATTTTGTCCTCATCAGTGGATATGCCCTCTGATGTTACACGATGCCCCAAATACTTAACCTCCTTTTGAAACAAAGCGCATTTCTTAACGCTTAACTTTAATCCTGCAGCTGTTATACGCTTAAACAGCTCATCCAGGTTTTTTAAGTGTTCGTCAAAAGTCTTCCCCATCACAATTATGTCATCCAGATATACCAAACACGTCTTCCAATTGAGACCTTTAAGCACACGTTCCATTAAACGCTCAAAAGTAGCTGGAGCGTTGCAGAGCCCAAATGGCATCACCTTGAACTGCCATAGACCATCGCTCGCGCTAAAGGCAGTTTTCTCCTTGTCCTTATCGGCTATTTCTACCTGCCAATAGCCGCTCTGCAAGTCCAAGGTAGAGAACCATTTCGTTCCGGCCAACGTGTCTAAGGTATCGTCAATTCTGGGCAGCGGATAACTATCTTTCTTTGTGACGTCATTGAGTTTCCGGTAATCAACGCAAAACCTGGTGCTGCCGTCTTTCTTCTTCACCAAAACTATTGGCGAGCTCCACGGACTAGAAGATGGCTCAATGACTCCATTACGCTCCATTTCGTTGACCAGTTCTTTGACCTCGTTTCGCTTTGCTAGGGGAATACTCCTGGGTGCTTGTTTTATAGGCCTCGCTTCGCCGGTGTTAATTCCGTGTTTCACAACTGAGGTTCTACCTTGGCTTTTATTACTCAGGGCGAAGACAGAGGCATGTTTTCTAAGCAACTGCTTAGCTTTGCTTCTGTCAGGAGATGTCAGGCCTGATACCCATTTTTCCACATGTTCTGCCAGTAAATCTCGTTCTTTGGCTGTTGTTTTGGGGCATACTGAATTCGCCGCACAATTAATTATGGCTCCTGCCGGCTCACATTGACCGATCTCAAACTTTCTGTCAATGATCTTTTCGCTTTTGGATAGATTAAGTACTCTTACAGGAACTCGTCCATCGTCGCAGGCTATGACAAGGGATCTAGCTGTTATGATTTCGGCTTTTATTTCTTTTGGTTCTACAACCCACAACCGGTTATTCACACAATCTTCCTCCACACGTGCCCATACTATAGTTTCTGCCTTAGGTGGTAATTTCTGGCGTTCAACGGCAAACAGCTTCCTTACTGTGGTCCTGCTCTCATATCCAACATCCAGGGGTATCTCGACATTGCGCCATACCATTATTTGATGTCCCATGCGTAGATCAATCCCGTGGGCTATCATGAAGTCTGCACCAACAATAACTTCATCCAATATGTCGGCGATAACAAACACATGGTCGACGCTGATGTTTGCGATAGTCAGTCTTGCCCTGGCTCTTCCATAGACGGTAGCTGAATCCCCAGTAGCAGTGCGTAGTCGTATATTATTTAGCGGTTCTACTGCTCCTTTTACCAAATCGGGCCTTATTATAGACTGGGATGCACCTGTGTCTATGGTGAGGACCTGTTTCTTTCCGTTGATAAAACCGCAAGCAGTAAGGTTGCTGTTCTTTTGCTGCATGATGGAAATGGAGATTGTGGGGCCATCGGTTGTAGGAGCTAGCTCTTGCCCCTCAGCGCTAGCTCGATCTAGTTTAACGGTGACGAATGCGTTTTGGTGTTATTAGCCCGTTTGTTTTCCCTCGGTGGCGAAGCAGACCTTGATCTTTTCTTTGCTGATCTGCAGTTGCGCTGGAAGTGGCCGACCTTACCGCAATTAAAGCATTTTGCGCAAGATTTGCCTTTTTCCTCTAGTATTTGCTTGACCACCTCTTCTATCTCGCTCCTTTTGTCTCCGCAAGTTGGCGTATCAGCCTCAAGTTGCCGCACCTTGTAGACTTGTGGCTTCGATATAACTTTTGCGGTCTCCTGTGCCAGCGCGTACGAAATAGTTTCCGCAAAGGACGCCTTCTGCATAGCGCAAACTGCATATCTAACATCTGGATCCCGTATGCCATTTACAAATGCTTCTATCTTGAACTGGTCCAGGAATGGATGGTTCTCACCTGGGTAAGTCAGCTGCACCAAGCGTTCAATTTCCATCGCAAAATCTTGCGGCGTTTCATTCGGCTTCTGGACTCTGCCCCATAGTTCCATCCTGTACAGTTCTCGCTTAAGTTCGCCACCGTACTTACGTTGCAAGGCCACCATTATGTCTTCGTAGCTATTTCTGCAGCCAGCTGGTAAGCTTTCAAGGATTGCTACTGCTGTTCCCTTTAACGCAAGAATTAGTTCTATAGCTTTTTCTTCACTGTCCCATTCATTTTTGCTAGCCACCGTTTCGAATTGGAACTTGAAGACATTAAAAGGTGCGCTGCCATCAAAGCTCGGGGCCTTTACCTTGCTGACGTGCTCAGGAATTATTCTTACCGGTCCTTCTCGAATTTGTAGATCGCTCATCCTGTTCTTTAACTCATGAAGTTCTGCGTCAACATTGCTCTTTATGCCGTAGAGTTTTTCGTCAAAACTTCTCGTTATGCCGGAGAGTTTTTCCTCAACATTTCCCGTTATGCCAGAGAATTTTTCATCAAGCTCGCTGACTCTCAGTTCTATAGCTTCAACTCGTTTGCCTATAACTTCTGAAATTTCCTGAAGTGTCTCGTTGTTGGCTCTGACCTCAGCTGAGAGTCTTTCGCTGTTCTTAGAAACTTCTTGAAACTTTTCTTCTACCTCAGCTAAGAGTCTTTCGCTGTTGATCTTAGAAACTTCTTGAAATTTCTCCTCTTGTCTTTCGTTGTTGGCTCTGACCTCAGCTAAGAGTCTTTCGCTGTTGATCTTAGAAACTTCTTGAAATTTCTCCTCTTGTCTTTCGTTGTTGGCTCTGACCTCAGCTAAGAGTCTTTCGCTGTTAGTCTTAGAAGCTTCCTGAAATTTCTCCATCATAGCGGCGAACATTACGTTGAAGTCCATATTAGTGTTTGTGGCAGGGGTACATATCTCGAGCTCCTCTTTTTCCTCGAATTCATGTAGACCGATGTCAATACCACGTCGCTTGAATTCCTCTATCAGCCTCTTTTGCAGTTCTGCCTTATTGCCCGCCGTTGGCAGATCAAACTTGCTCAGCTCTTTTTTTAGCTGATCTACTTTCAGCTCCTCAAACTTCATTTTTTTTTTTACTTACTTTTTATTTTTACAATTCTACTTCTGACACCAGTTGTTACGTTTATTACCACAATAAACGTGATTTTGAAGGATTCGTTTAATTGTAAAAATTAAATTACACAGTCCTTAATGATTTTTACCAGTACAAAACTTTATTCGGCAATTAAGACTCTATTTACAGCTATACTAAGTACTTATTTACACTGTACACTTCACACTTTTGTACGCACAGATATTCACGGTATGAAATCTCAAAGTCAACTAACTCTTCTGCGGTGGACGGCGCCTTTATATACAGATCACGGCCGCTTCTTGAAATGTCCCGAACATACGCGAAATTGCGCATTTGTTATTTCAGTTGCTGGCTTAGTAGTCTTGTATATGTGTTTGTGTGTGTGTGTATCTTTTGTTTACTTTTTGCTTGCTGTAGAAATTGTTTTTGTTGAATCGCGCTTCATTGAATTTCTGCTGCGCAATTTGTTTTTGCTTTGTGTTTGTGATATTGCGCATTTGTACATTTGTACAATAGGTCGTTTCACACACCTTTGACTATTACTTTGTAACAATATTATTTATTGCTTGGGTTATTCAAATTTTAATAATTTATTATTAAGATTTGAATTTAATAAATTAGTTATTTCATTGGTGATAATGAATATATAATAATTAAGAGATAAGATATTAATACTTATTGTGAATTTCTTTTGAAAAACTTCAATGAAATAAAAAACAAGTTTCTGCGTCTTCCTGAATAGTGAGATTTTTTGAGATTCTTAATTCTTCTTTTAGATCTAAGTATATGCATGTTTGCATTTCTTATATAACAGGGGGTACATACGATAAGTCGTAAAATCCTAGACTGACTACTTTGTACCTTCTGGATGTTGGAAGGGTTTGAGCCTATTAACCAATGCAGTAGATTTGTTCGAAGTCTTATGGCCGTTATTTTGACTCCATATGACGATCCAAATTAGAAGGTGGGTACCCAAATACTTACATTTGTATTGTTGGAAAATTTTGCTTTCTGAAGGAAACCGCTACGTAAGCACATTTCGATGGGTTTACCTTTATCCTCCACTTTTTTAGCCAATCCTCTAGCTCATTAATATGGGACTTAAATTATTTATATGCATTCTTCGGATCATTATTTACACTTCAAAATGCAGTGTCGCATATCCGCTGTATATATTATATATAATCCGCTGTATAGGTTATATATCATCCACAAAAAAACATAAATGTGAAAATAAGGCCAAGTTCCTATCCAAAAATTTTGTCCGTACTGAGATCAAAATGAGGATAAAATTTTTCATATGTATTGTACTAACCCATTTCTAGACAACTTGCTAGTTTGGTAACACCTCTCCCATAATCCTTCCCCATATGAGAGCGCTAAAAACAAATTTTGTCAAGCTATCAAGTTACTGGAAGTGTCCCATACAAATAAATAGAACCTTCGCATCCCAGATAAAAAGTGCCGTGTTCAGATTTTTTTGATTTCTTATTCTCCCATGCCTACATGTATGCCAAATTTAGCTCTCTAGCTATTGTGGAAGTGCCCCCAAAAAAAGGGGCAACCCTAGCCCCCCAGCTAAAAAGTGCCCCTTATTAGTTTTTTTGTTTACTAATTCCCCAAGTCCTACCTATATACCAAACTTCAGCTCTTTAGCTAAAGAGGAAGAGGAAAAAAGCTTTAATTTTAACGTTAGTAAAAAAAAAATTAAATTGCTTTTCTAAAGTTGTTTGTGCTTTAAATATTATGTGGAAGTAGATTCCAGAGCCACTAGACACGCACAAAATTATAACGATAATAAATTATTTAATAATAATAATATTAACGACAACTATGGTAGGAATTTTAATAATTCAGAACGAGCTCGATTTCAATATAATAGGATTAAAAATCCATCTGACAACTTCTCACGGTTCGGGCAGGTAGAACACCCTAGGCCAAATTTCAATCAAAATAGATGGACTCAACCACGGCGAAATCTAAACGATCCTATGGATGTTGATAATATATACTTATATAAATAATGCAATAACTTAGAACGAGATGGTGTACATAATATCCAGATGGTCGGACAGGTAGGACACCCTAGGCCAGGTTTCTGCTAAAAGTCTCTTGAAACAACCAAAGCAAAACCTAAACCCACCCATGGATTCCAATACAGTAGAAAAAAATATAATTTAAATGAAACAGCAGGAAATGCTGAAAGAATCCAGTGTCAATCCGACATTGGTCAACTGAAACAAGAACAAAATAATTTTTTTTTTTGGAAACAACCTCAGACTACTAACTCCTCGTAAAGATAACAAATAATAATACATAATATATTGAGCTAATAGATACTAACGCTAAACGTTCGGTCTCGACTTTGACATACATGTCGACAGCGAATTGCTGGAATAGCCGACGGCACTTCAGAATAACATTCGCCTCATGTGTACGAATCATCATACGATACGCATAGTAATTCATTGCGCTTAGATTTTTATTCGTTGGTACGCCTGAAAATGTAAAATTAAATGAATTGTTAATGGGAACCAATAATAGCTATAATAGCAATAATTAGTGTGTGAATATTGTACCTGTAATTGGATCGACCATCTTCAACGTGATGTTGTATCCGTCTTGCCCTTGCCAATAAATGATTGGATATTGTAACGCATCGTACAAACGATGTTGCTTCTTCGCTGAACGACAATGTCTCGCGATTTAGTTGGATCGCCAACAATAATTGCAGCAACATCATTAACGGTGGGTGCATTGAATCTTCGCACATGTTCACCTGTTGGGGTACAATCCGCTCTTATGACAAATTTGTGAGTATCATATGGCATTCGTTCCAATGCTGTTTTGAACATATTAACCGCAGCATTATTAGCGTGAAAAAATGCTTGCAACTGTTCAATAATTCGTCTATATGTTTGCAGAAATTGATGCGGTTCATCTGTTGTTGGCAGCATTGAACCATGCAAATGATATATTTGTCCTTGTATCTGTAATTGGAAACAATCATTTGTTGAAGAATACGGTGTAACTTCTGATCGTGTGATGGTGTAGTGTGTGGTGTATATGTAGTTCTTATGTGTTGCAATTCATTGTGTTGGTGTGAGTGATTGGTTATGTGTGTTTTATCTTTTACCTTGCAAGTCGGCATGAAGCCGCCTTCTCGAATGATATTAGCTCCAAAGGAAGTCATGCGAAAGCAGTTATTGTATTCAAGGATGTGTTGAAGAAAATGGCTGGAATCGGGATCACTTCCATCGAACAATGGTTTCAGTGGCTGTGGTAGTGTAAGTAATGGATCCAGTTTGACTTTTCCACTTGCGCAGCACAATCCAGCCGTTTCTCTTTTGAACTTTAACGCATTGCAATATCGGCATGTAGTCGTCATTGGTCCAATATCAAAATTTTCATCATCACTGTAGTTCGCAGTGGGATCATATTGGAATGCCAAGCGATTGTATGACGCTAATGATCTTCGTGTGCTCACGCCTTGTCTCAATCGGGCATTTTCTCTTATTATATTTTGTCTTGCTTCGCTTAAGTTCTGTGAATACACTTGTTGCTGACTTGGATGGCTTGTGCGCGGCCGATGCTCGCACGTCGTCCTCTAGGCATTTTGGACTATATTTAATTTATACACTTGTACTTACCAGCTTTAAGACAAATGCCTGCTGTTGAAATTTAATAAAAATTTGCACAATACACGTGATTGATTTGATGGTTTCCAACTGAAATGTTAGGAAACGAATAACTTATTTTTTTACTTTTTTTTCACAATTTCACAGTGAACACAATACCGGTTTGTCACACGAAATTAACTGAGCAGAGAACAATGAGTAGCTGTCAAACAATGTGTCACGCATCTACTTAAAATATTGGTTTGTAGTACATGCTATGTATCAGAGATGGCGCTGTATGTGAAAAAAGATTTTCCCGCTTTTTTGTTGAAATTTTTCCTGAATTTTCTTTGCTATAAAGCTCACGGAGCCCGAGACCTTTCCAACGAATGCAAAACCTTAAAAATCGGTTCGAATTTGTTAAGGTATTTTATTTTTGCAAATTGCAAAAAAATTGTTATTTACTTAATTGGTTTCTCTTACAGGTTTTTAACTTATGAACAACAATTAACGCAAAACAAATCAAATGCAGTCAGTGAGCAACTGAAAGAAAATTTTGTTTTAATGTACCGTTATTTTTTATCAGCGTTTGAAAAAATCTCAAAAATGTGCACAAAATGTAGGTATCATAAATGAAAGAATACACAAAGTTGTTTATTATCGATTGATAATATAATGTTATATGTTAATATTGACATTGGATCATTATTATATCCATACATTACATAGTTTTTTTGTAAATATTTTCGTAACTACATAACCGATTTAAGAGTTTGATATCACGTTTCGAAGAACATGACAACGGCTTTCAAGAAAAAATAAAATAAAGCCACTTGATTTTACCACGCCCCCTGCCCACAGACCAAAAATCAGACACAGTGTCACCCGCCTGAGTATTCTGAAGATTCCCTGAAAATTTCATCAAAATCGGCCCAGCCGTTTTGGTAAATGGTATTTTGCCACGCCCCTCCGCCCATATACCGTTTTTTCTGAATTTTCTTTGCTACAAACCTCACGGAGCCCGAGACCTTTCCAACGAATGCAAAACCGTGGAAATCGTTCGTTCTGGAGTTATAGCGTCAGGAAGGAAAACCCGACTTATTTTTATATAGTAGACTAGCAAACCCGGCGAACTCCGTTTCGCCACCAGATGGCTTCGTTTTATGTAAAATTTCGTTTGGTGATTAAAAGATGAAGAAAAATTTTTTTTATATATGAAAAGGAAAAATGTTATTTCATTTCACTACAGTAATGAATTTATTTCCACTACAAAAATTAAGTGTTGTTTAGTTGAACTTCTCTAAGTAAATGAAAGTGAATCCAAAGTAAATACTGAATCGAAGCGTTATACGTGTCCGCAAATTATCCGTTTCATTGAAGTGCTCTTTGGTAAACCACATTTTTAGTTTTTTTGTCTGACGTTAACACAAACAAAGCGGATGGTTTCCCAACTCGTGAACACGCAACGTATAACTGCCCATGTGAAAAACAATGATTTTCTAAATTTATCCCGCAAACACTAAGCGATTGGCCTTGCGACTTGTTAATTTTCATTGCGAACGCAAGGCGAACTGGAAATTGCAATCGTTTGAAGTTAAACGGAAGATCAGTCGGAATCATTGGTATTCGAGGAATGCATACATTTTCACCTGCGTACTTTCCGTTAATAATGGTTGACTCAATCAAATTCGGCATAAGTATTTTTACCGAAAGTCGAGTACCATTGCAAAGTTGCGGTGGATTCACATTACGCAATATCATAATAACTGTACCAACTTTGAGTTGCAAGTTATGTGGTGGAAATCCTGGTAACTCCAGAGAGTTCAAAAACTCCGTTGGATAATTTACTACATCATCGGGATTTGTTATGGAATCAACGAATTTGTATGTCAAATAATCGCCAGCACTTTTTGATTGAATGGTGAAATTCAGTGTGTGTACATCATTATTCTTTGCTGCAAGAATTGCTCGTTGACTTGACCAAGCATAATTCAGATAATTCTCACTAATGTTTGGGAAAACATTTTCAATAAAAGCTAATTGAGAGTCTACAAATCGGCAAAAGTCGTTGGTAAGAGTAATTAATCCAGATGTCGCTTCAACGGTGACTTTTCCATTTCCAACAGCTAACAATTGTTTGGAAAATTGTCCAGCACTTTGATCATTTTGAAGTTGAACTCTCATATTAGTGGTTAGCGATAATGTTTTTACTTTATTCCATAAAGGAGATGCCTTCAGGCAAGCATTCAATTCATCTGCAGGCGTTCCACGGGGAATTACTGGAAACGTCTGCCTGAAATCGCCTGCCAACAGTATCATCAAGCCGCCAAAGATGTTGTTATTTTGCCGAAGATCCTTCAGTGTGAATTTAAGTGCTTCAAGTGACTTCTTATGTGCCATTGTGCACTCATCTCAAACAAAAAGCTTGCATTGCATCAACAATTTTCCCATTGCACTGGATCGGGAAATATTGCATGTTGGAGTATCAATTGTGTTTATATTGAGTCGCAACTTAAGCGCAGAATGTGCAGTACGACCGCCATCTAGAAGAGTCGCCGCAATTCCAGATGATGCCAACGCCAAAGCTATGTCACATCTTGTTCGAATAGTGGCCAAAATCAATGAAATGACAAATGTTTTCCCTGTTCCTCCAGGTGCGTCCAGGAAGAATAGACCAGAAGTATTATTGTCCACCGCTTGCATTAATGTTTCGTATACTTGTTTTTGCTGTTCATTCACCAACGGCACATTATTTCGAACGAATTCCTGCAATGTATCAACATTGTATTGCAGCTCTCGATTTAATTCTTGGTTGAATGCATCGTGCATCGATCGATTTGGCGCAATCATTCCTACTTCAATCAGTAGCTTGTTTGCAATAGTCAAGCATTGATCCTCAATCAGAATCAATCCTTCATTGTATATTTCATCGGTTATTTGGATGTCAGGATTATTCGTTTGAATGCGCAAGCGATGCAAGATATCTTCACATATGTATGTCGTCTTTGTATTTGTTCCATAACAGAATTGGTTGTGAAGGAAAACATGTGGTGATGATAATTGCGAACAGCGTTCGTATTTGGTACGCATTTGATGAAACAACTGAATCCGCAAGTGTTAAATCCCAATGATAATCGTTCTCCAGCAAACCCAATAGTTGACATGCTTCTCGATATGTTTGGCATTGGTGGCCGTTCACAGTTTTCAAATGCGCAAATGATTTTGGTCCACGTACATTTACCAACAGCAGCCGCAAATAAAAACATTAATCATTTCTAGGATGAACAGTATACATGCATCAGTGGAAAACACTTGTGGCCAATCTGGAACTGGGGTTCCTTGTTTGCGTCGTTGGAATTTCTTTGTTGATTGATTCCAAGTGTAATAATTGGGCATTTCAAGGTACATCAGCGCCGCTGCGAATGGATCTGCTTCACACATTGCAAAGTAGCTAGTCAATGTTGTCGATGGTGGTCCGTCAGCTCGTTGTGCCGCATTAGCCTCAGTGAAGTAAACTCTTTGGCCATTTTCCAAATGCAGTGCTAAATGTATAACTGTGGGATGTCTTTCATGAATTTGGAATGAAAATAATCGCCACAGTGCTTCATTAGTACTGACGTATCTGCCCATTTGGAAGTTGCTGATTTCGTCATTCGCATTTTCCGACGCAATACCAAACAGCCATGTCGCTGCCTTTTGTGACGTACTTGCACAAATACTTGATTGATTTGGCCGAATGACAACTCTCAACGTTTGCATGTGTTTCGAAAATTCGTGATAGCAGCGGGCAATATGGTACAATGAATTAATTTCCGATCTCAATCTCTTGATTTTGAACTTTAACTTTGATAGTTCGACCATTATCTTCTTTTGAACGCCGACGATAAACTGGATATCCATCATTCCCTGTGACTGTTTCAGCAACTAACGATCGCGGATATCGTTTCGTGCACTTTCCATCAGCCATGCAAGGCGATAATGGATTTAATGCACCGCACGGACCATGCACCATCTGTGTCGTCACAATGTCGTGTAGATGGGGATCAGTAACTGCATGAGGAATTTATTTCAGCTGATATGATGTCATCCACTTCATTTGGATATAATTTGTTCAGCAACCAAATTAAGATATAAGCATGTGGTAGTCTACGCTTCTGCCATTCCACCGAGTACATATAACAACGTGTGTCACCAAAAACTCGATACTTAGTAAGCACATCCATCATAACCTTGAGTTTTTGCTGAAATACTCTGGCGATTATGTCATGGCGATCTTGCGGTTTTTGGCCCGGTTCCAACTCACGTTCAATTTCCGTCCACTTCGGATTGCATGTGAACGTAATAAATAAATCCGGTGTTCCATAATTTCGCACGTACATACGTCATAGCGTCCTGAGCGTAGTCGTGCATGTGGCGTGGGCTTCCAATATAAGATGATGGGAGAATCGTTAGCCGTCCAATATTCCGAACATCACCATCTGAATGAATAACATCACGCAAGTGTATATAGTCCTCAGATCGTATCTTTCCCTGATATATATATATATATATATATATATATATATATAATTGCAAAAACAAAAAGTTGGAGTGCACTCCAAAAAACAGCTCTACTTAATAACGAAATATACCTTTGGAGATACATTATATGCCATGCACAGTTCGTACAATTGTGTACCATGTGAAGCAAATATTTCAACACAACATGCTACCAATTGGAGATATATCTGCAGAAGCGCAAGAAGAAAGGAACAAAGACTACAGCTTCTTTCGCAAGACCAACACAAGAAAAATGTCCAGATGTTGTACAAGTGAAGACCTTAGCACCAATTGGTTTTGTCCTTCAGATCCATACACAACTATATCCAAGCTACGACAAAAATGAAACAGAACTTCTATTGATTTAGACGAAGATACAAAACAATTTCTAGAAGATAGAAATCAAGGCTATTTAGAAGATATATTTAGTAAAATTTTGTTTGATCAGCACGTTCATTTATACTCCTTTTTATACATATATGTAGATAGATCACAATTTGTTCTTGATTTAAAAATTTATTTAAATTAATCAAGATTTGATTATTCCTTCTGTGTGTAAACATTTATTTTTAACTAAAATTTGAATCCAAACTTATTTTTATTATAAAACTCAACTTTTTAGAAAAACTTAAACGACTTATGCTCTACATTCTTTATACCAAATGAGAAATCCAAAGAAAATCAAGACAAAAGAATTGAAGTTAAAAAAATCCACACAACAACAACTTTTATTGTATTTTTCTTATTTCTTTTACTACATTTGGTTGGTTGTTTGCCAACTCCAAAGGTAGCTGTAAGCCGTAAATTAAAAACAACACTGGCTATGATTTGCTTTATGTAGACTTTTATAGGTTTACAATAAAAATTTATATCAAAAATTTAAAATAATTAAAATATTTCACTAAAATTAAGACATACGACTTTTCATTAAATCTTCTCTCTCTTAGTAAATTGGATTAAAAGCTTTAGCGGTTCGGTATTTTCTGTTAGTATGTTAGTAAGACATTGTCAATAAACATTAATTATTTAACACTCTTATAATAACACTCTACTAAAAATGAAAATATATTTTAAACAATCCATTACTTTTTACTTCTTATTGGTCGGTTTCTACGTTCTATGCTTATGACCGCCTTCTCGTGAAGTGGTTCACTATGATGCCCCTTAAGACGGCGCATAAAGATGAATTTATTGCGCATGTATTACCGGCAGAAATAATCGGAAAATCCGTAACCGTCGTTTAAAAAGAAACGAAACGCTGATCGAGTGCTTGTATAACATTATGGCGATAGGAGGACAGATAAATTTAGACGAACAGAGCATTGTATAATTCGTTAAGTAGGGTATTCCCCATTGAAGACAAAACGTACCCGTGTTTTATCTGGCTGGTAGTATTTCGGAATTGGTAACACAATTGATAGAGTGTAAACAGACACTGTTCAATCCACGGTCATCATGAAAGGGTAAACAGTCTATGCCTATGGGACGGAAGTTAAAGGCTCTTAAAGCCGAAATTCAGGTGAAAAAGAAGTCATGTACTAGATGTGACGAAAAGTCGCATAATGCAAAAGACTGTCCCAAGCAGTACAAGTGTTTTAAATGCCTATAACTTGGCCATCACACCTTTGAGTGCACTGGAAAAGGTGGTAAAAGAAGATTTCCTAACACGCAAGAAAGTCAGGCGAGCACGATATTCTACACTTAATTATATTCCGAAATAGGTGCTTTGGATTGAAAGAAATATATTTTTTCAACTTTAACCGTATTGAAAGAAATTTACAGTATGTAATGAAATCCTATTTCTAAAATATTGTTACGTTTATTACCACAATAAACGTGATTTTGAAGGATTCGTTTAATTGTAAAAATTAAATTACACAGTCCTTAATGATTTTTACCAGTACAAAACTTTATTCGGCAATTAAGACTCTATTTACAGCTATACTAAGTACTTATTTACACTGTACACTTCACACTTTTGTACGCACAGATATTCACGGTATGAAATCTCAAAGTCAACTAACTCTTCTGCGGTGGACGGCGCCTTTATATACAGATCACGGCCGCTTCTTGAAATGTCCCGAACATACGCGAAATTGCGCATTTGTTATTTCAGTTGCTGGCTTAGTAGTCTTGTATATGTGTTTGTGTGTGTGTGTATCTTTTGTTTACTTTTTGCTTGCTGTAGAAATTGTTTTTGTTGAATCGCGCTTCATTGAATTTCTGCTGCGCAATTTGTTTTTGCTTTGTGTTTGTGATATTGCGCATTTGTACATTTGTACAATAGGTCGTTTCACACACCTTTGACTATTACTTTGTAACAATATTATTTATTGCTTGGGTTATTCAAATTTTAATAATTTATTATTAAGATTTGAATTTAATAAATTAGTTATTTCATTGGTGATAATGAATATATAATAATTAAGAGATAAGATATTAATACTTATTGTGAATTTCTTTTGAAAAACTTCAATGAAATAAAAAACAAGTTTCTGCGTCTTCCTGAATAGTGAGATTTTTTGAGATTCTTAATTCTTCTTTTAGATCTAAGTATATGCATGTTTGCATTTCTTATATAACAGGGGGTACATACGATAAGTCGTAAAATCCTAGACTGACTACTTTGTACCTTCTGGATGTTGGAAGGGTTTGAGCCTATTAACCAATGCAGTAGATTTGTTCGAAGTCTTATGGCCGTTATTTTGACTCCATATGACGATCCAAATTAGAAGGTGGGTACCCAAATACTTACATTTGTATTGTTGGAAAATTTTGCTTTCTGAAGGAAACCGCTACGTAAGCACATTTCGATGGGTTTACCTTTATCCTCCACTTTTTTAGCCAATCCTCTAGCTCATTAATATGGGACTTAAATTATTTATATGCATTCTTCGGATCATTATTTACACTTCAAAATGCAGTGTCGCATATCCGCTGTATATATTATATATAATCCGCTGTATAGGTTATATATCATCCACAAAAAAACATAAATGTGAAAATAAGGCCAAGTTCCTATCCAAAAATTTTGTCCGTACTGAGATCAAAATGAGGATAAAATTTTTCATATGTATTGTACTAACCCATTTCTAGACAACTTGCTAGTTTGGTAACACCTCTCCCATAATCCTTCCCCATATGAGAGCGCTAAAAACAAATTTTGTCAAGCTATCAAGTTACTGGAAGTGTCCCATACAAATAAATAGAACCTTCGCATCCCAGATAAAAAGTGCCGTGTTCAGATTTTTTTGATTTCTTATTCTCCCATGCCTACATGTATGCCAAATTTAGCTCTCTAGCTATTGTGGAAGTGCCACCAAAAAAAGGGGCAACCCTAGCCCCCCAGCTAAAAAGTGCCCCTTATTAGTTTTTTTGTTTACTAATTCCCCAAGTCCTACCTATATACCAAACTTCAGCTCTTTAGCTAAAGAGGAAGAGGAAAAAAGCTTTAATTTTAACGTTAGTAAAAAAAAATTAAATTGCTTTTCTAAAGTTGTTTGTGCTTTATATATTATGTGGAAGTAGATTCCAGAGCCACTAGACACGCACAAAATTATAACGATAATAAATTATTTAATAATAATAATATTAACGACAACTATGGTAGGAATTTTAATAACTCAGAACGAGCTCGATTTCAATATAATAGGATTAAAAATCCAGCTGACAACTTCCCACGGTTCGGGCAGGTAGAACACCCTAGGCCAAATTTCAATCAAAATAGATGGACTCAACCACGGCGAAATCTAAACGAACCTATGGACGTTGATAATATATACTTATATAAATAATGCAATAACTTAGAACGAGATGGTGTACATAATATCCAGATGGTCGGACAGGTAGGACACCCTAGGCCAGGTTTCAGCTAAAAGTCTCTTGAAACAACCAAAGCAAAACCTAAACCTACCCATGGATTCCAATACAAAAAATATAATTTAAATGAAACAGCAGGAAATGCTGAAAGAATCCAGTGTCAATCCGACATTGCTCAACTGAAACAAGAACAAAATAATTTTTTTTTTTTGGAAACAACCTCAGACTACTAACCCCTCGTAAAGATAACAAATAATAATACATAATATATTGAGCTAATAGATACTGGTTTAATAAAATAAATAAAAACAATTGAAATTAGTGCCATAAATAGGAAGGATATATGTAGAAAATAATGCGAAAGTTAGATGGAAAATGACCCAATTGAGAAGACGAAAACACAGTTTTGTTAAAGGAATTGATTTAATGAACTGCTTTAACACAGTGATAAATCTGGTGGACTGACATATATCATTTAATAATAAAATAACAAACGTTATAATAAATTTATATAAAAACCTACAGGTTTGTACATTTGAGGGATCAGACATTGACTGGAACAGAATACAGCTAGACCATTTGAATACAGAAGAATATATAAAGTGGAAGGAGAACAGAGTTGCGCATTTTTTGTGTAGACTAGACACGGTTAATACAACAGACGTACCAAGACGTACCAAGCCCACACTGAGAAGAATTATCGCCTCATCGCAAGTCGTCTCGATGCAGATAATAAGAGCTATTATACGCCTGTACCCACTGAGGAAATAAAAATTGCCATAGAGGTGGAAGGTTATGTCGTAAGGTCAGTACACAATATTCTAAATAAGAACAAAGTTCCCCAACCTATGCATCGTGTTGAAATCGTATTTAACGCATCGCAGCTTAAATAAAAAAACTCGGTTCATCCTCTAAAACGTAGCGGTCCCCGTCAGTGTACCAACTTCCAGGAATTCGGACACACGAAACCCTACTGCAAGCTACCATCCGTATGCGTTGTTTGCGGTAATGCGCACCGGACTTAGGCACGCAGTTCTTCCAAAACAGACCCCAAGGTAAAAAATACAGCAACGGTGGTAAAAACCACACAGCAAATTACAGGGGCTGCAAAGTCTTTCAACATGTAGAAAATAATGCAAAAGTCGGCTTCATGCTGGTTCTATTGCTAGTACACAAGCTACACAGCCACAAACTAAACCAAACTATTCGCATGCCCAAACATTGAGAAATGATTTACCTAATGCGAATGCTAAAAGTTCTAATGCGCATAAACATTCATGTGCTCAATCAATAATTTAATACAAACAATGAAAAATTTCATGACAACTATGCAGGGTATGTTTCAGGAAATGATGCGAACGCAAACTATGCTTCTGCAAGTTTTGCTTAGCAAAAAATGAAGCAGTTAAAAATATGCTTCTGGAATGCTAACGGGCTCTCCCAACATAAATAGTATGTATAACACTTCCTGCCAGCACATGATATAGACATGCTATTAGTCTCTGAAACACATTTCACTATAAAAAACTTTTATATATGACACCAAACACTTCTTATATATGACACCAAATACCCAAGCGAAAGGGCATGTGGTGGGACTGCTATTATAGTCCGAAAAACGTAAGGCATATTCCATTGCCTGAATTCAGGGAAGACTTTTTGCAAGCCGCGACCATAAATCTTACAGATTTTAAAATTGTAGTCTCGTCAGTGTATAATATCAGCACAGTGTATAATATCGGCACAAAATTGAGCACAATGAATTTGCCAGGTTCTTTGCTACGCTAGGACAAAAATTTATTGCCGCTGGCGATCACAATGCAAAGCACACATATTGGCGTTCCAGACTCCTTTGCTCTAGAGGTAGGCAGTTGTATTATACAGTTCAAGCAAACAAGCTAGACGTTGTATCCGGCGGTAAACCTACCTATAGGCCCACAAACTTTAATAAACTGCCAGATTTTTTTGATTTTGCTGAAGTAAAATCATCATGTAAGTTAGTTCATCCTGTGACCTATATTCTAATCATTCACCTACTTGGTTATTTTACACGACAGTTGCCACTGCACCTGAAACCATTATTTTCTGCCCAAATAAAAATACCAGTTGGTAAAAATATAAAATGTATGTGAGCTCTCACTTATATTTGAACATCCCCCTGAGAAATCCAGCCAATATTTAAGCCCCAGTAGATAATTTTATAGACGTCGACTCTGCCGCAGCCAGAGCTGCAATGCCAATAAAGCCATGTGCTAAAATAAAATCGTACCGGTCAAGAGCAGATATATAGATGCTTGTCACTGTGAAGAGAAGGCCAAAAATGCAATAGAAAAATAGTCATTATCAGCACATAAAAATACAAATGAACTTAATTTAAACCAAATCTAGCAATAAATTGACATAGAAACACGAATTTAAAAAAAAACAACTTTGATCTAATGTAAAACACGGATTATAAGTCTTGAAGACCGTACTTGCGCCAAAAACTCAAGTGAAAAGGCAAATGCGTGCGGATCACTTAAAGAATGTTTTCTTACCCCACGATATAAAAAACTGAAAAGTCCTGTTCTATAGGTTTGTTTTCGCTAAGCATATTTATAAAGCTGCACTTAGCTGCAGACTTTGCTTTAATTCTGTTATGCTACCCGTTAGAGTGCAACACAGAAGGAGTGAGAACTGATTTGGTTTTGATGCAAAAATATTCTGATTTTATTTTCTATTTCTTCAACTATTTATACTTAATTCTAATGATTACAATATTATAAACATACTTCATTTTTAAATATCCATTTACACATAAAAGAGAATTGAGTCATTTAAAGTTGTAATTTTCTTTCTTATTATTTCTGTATTTTAAAATATCTATGTTCTCTTTAAAGTGCTTTGACCTACGCTATTAATATTTATCATTTTACAAATTTTTTATATTCCTATATGTGTGTCACAATTTCTTTGTTAATTTTTTTTAAGGTTTATTGTTGCATAAAATTTTTATCAAAACAAAAGTGGTGCAAATGTAATTAGAGTTTTTTTTTTTTTTTTTTTTTTTTTTTATTTTTATTTCTCTATTTAAAATATGTGGTATGTTGTTTATGGTATTTTAAACACATTACACCTTCCCCCTTAGGATTGAATTTATGAATGTAATGAAATGAATTTAATCTAAAAAAATTCAAATGATATATAAGTGTTTAATTGTGAAGTATTTGTAATAATGCTTATTGAAATTGTTTTTACTATTAATTAGATTTGTATAACTTAAGTATATTATTATGATATAATTTTTCTGAATTATCCATTTTTAATAAAGAATTAATTCCTAGTCTTTTTGTTATTTCATACGGTCCCTTATATGGGCTTTGATTCTTCTTTCTAGATTCTAACTTTATTAATACTAAGTCTCCTACTTTAAAATTACTAACATTTGTGTTTTTGTCATAAATTTCTTTTGATTTTTGTTTGGCTATGTCAATTAACTTTTTAGCATTTTCCAATGATCTTTTTAGTCTCAACTTAATTTCATTAGCGTAATTTTCAATGTCATAACACTTACTTGAGTGTTGTATTGTGTCTGTTGGTAATGCTGCTAACTTTCCATAAATTAGTTCGTGAGGCGAATAGTTTGTGTCAATATGTGGTGTCGTATTATATGCAAATGTATAGTATGGTATCCATTTGTCCCATTCATTATCATCAACAAAATTTAGTAAATATTCATTTAATACGCGATGATTACGTTCTAAAGAACCTATTGTTTGGTGGTGATAAGGTGCTGAAAATATTTGATTAATTTTCAATAAATTACAAACTTCTTTTAACAATTCGTTGTTAAATTCTGTACCTCTATCTGATTTAAGATTCTTAAAACATCCATACTTTAGAATGAACTGTTCAACTAATGTTTTAGCAATACTTCTAGCATCTTTTGTTTCAATTGGGTGTGCCATTACATATTTTGTTAATTCACATTGCATAGTTAGTATATATCTGTACCCATTAGATATTCTTAAAGGTCCAACAGTATCTATTTCTATTGTTTCAAAACTAGTAGTAGGACTTTCTGTCACGATCATTTCCTCTTTAATGTTTTTAGTTTGTTTATTTCTAAGACATTTATCACATTTGGTAATATAATCTCTAACCATCTTTCTCATATTCTTCCATACATAACGTTGTTTTAATTTTAGTACTGTTTTTCTTATACCAAAATGTCCTGATAATGGTGAATTGTGGAATTCTTCTATAATTTTCATTTGTGATCTTTTATTCGTAATATGTTGCAAAGGTTTGTATAATATAATATTCAATTCAAAATTTCTATACCTATTTGATTTCAATAATTTCTGGTATACCTCATTATAAATTTTATTTAAATATCTATCTGATATGAGCTCAAAAATATTATCTTCGCATGATAAAGCGAGATTCTTTATATTTTGCTTATGCATATAAATCATTAATTTCTATAGTGACAAAACGTATTTTGCTAGATCTTCATTAACATTTATTACAAAGCTATTATCTTTACTTTCTATGGTACCATCTTTAGGTCCATTTTTTATATTTTTTATACCGGTTTTTATAATGTTAAATTTTAATTTGTGAACGTTCTTTATATCTTGTAATGATGTACATTCCCACATATGATCCTTATGTTGGGTTTGGGATATGTCATTCTCGTTATTTCTTTCTATATTCTCAATATTTTCCTTTGCAGTCATTCCACGTGTTGTTACTAAAATTTTCGATGGTAGTTTCCTATCTTCTTCTACAGGTGTCATATTTCTTAACATCTCAGAATCTAATTTTATTCTTGATAAAGCGTCCGCGTTTGTATTAATCTTTCCTTTCTTGTAAACAATTTCAAAATCATAATCTGATAAATCAATTCGTATCCGAGTCAGTTTAGATGAAGGGTTTTTATGTGAAAAAAGTGAAACAAGTGGTCTGTGATCGGTTACTACAATAAATTTTCTACCAAATAAATATGGTCTAAAGAATTGTATACCCCAATGTATCGCGAGTAGCTCTTTTTCTATTACTGGCTTGTTTAAATCATGTTTCCCTATAGTCTTGCTAGCATAAGAAATTGGTAAATCCTTTCCTATCTCTCCTTGTGATAGTATAGCTCCCAATGCGTAATTTGATGCATCTGTGGTTAATATGAAAGGTTTTTCAAAGTCTGGGTATCTTAATATAGGTGCTGTAATTAATTTTGTTTTCAGTGTATCAAAAGCTCGTTGACATTCTTCCGTCCACCGGAATTCCTTCCCTTTCTTCGTTTGATCATTTAGACATTTTGTGATTTCTGCAAAGTTTTTTATAAAACGTCTATAATAATTACAGAATGCTACAAATCTTTTAACCTCCTCTTTGTCTTTTGGAATTAGATATTGTTCTATTATTTTATGTTTAGAAGGGTCTGTTCGTATACCGTATTTTGTTATTTGATGTCCCAAATAAATTACCTCTGATTTTAGAAATACACATTTTCTTGCATTCAATTTTAAGTTGTATTTTGACAGGCGTTCGAATACTTTCACCAGGTTTTCATTGTGATGTTTTATACTACATCCAAATACAATAATATCGTCTACGTATAAAAATGCTTTGGAATCTAAGCCACTTAGTGCTATTGTCAGCATCCTTTGGAAACTATTGGAAGAAATTTTTAAACCAAATGGTAAACGTTTAAATTGATAATGTCCATTACTGGTTGAAAATGCAGTTAATCGCCTGGAATCATCGTCTAAATCTATCTGATGGAATGAGTTAGTCATATCCAGAGTTGAAAAATATTTCGCTCGTCCAAGGCGATCTAGAACATCTTCTAGTCTTGTTAACGGAAATTTATCATTCACTATTTTCTTGTTAAGTTGTCGAAAATCTACAACTAATCTCCATTTCTGTTTTCCATCTTCATTTTTCTTTGGCACTACTAGTAGAGGTGAATTATATGCGCTGTTTTATGGTTCAATGATGTCTTTGTCTAACAATTGTTGTACCTGGTCATTAATCTCTTCTTGTTGTGTATGTGGTAATCTATAATTCTTTATGTATACTGGTGTATTGTCTGAAACCTTTAAATTTTGTGTATAAAAGTTATTAGAAGTCAGTGTCTCTCCCTCTAGGTGAAAAATATCATGATATTCTTTAAAAATCTGTAATAATTCTGTTTTCGTTTTTTCATCTTTTGTGTCAATTTTCAAAATATTCATTAATGTATTGAATCTGTCTTCACTGAAATTTGTTTGCCTTTGCTTTTGTAATAAGGTGTAATTTCGTAAGGGTTTTATTTCAAAATTAATATTCTCTAAAACAACGTCTTTATCTGTTGTATTCAATATCCTGACATGGTGGTTGCCTCTTCCTGGTACTATGGTATTACTAACAAATATACCTGGCTGAATTTCATTATTAAGAATGATACTATCTTCGCATATATCCAAATTTACAGGATGAATACTTTCTGATCGTTTTTCTACTTTTATGCAATAATTTTTGTTTACCCACGATTTCATATGTATGGTGATCTCTTCACCCCCTAAGGTAAGTGTTAGCGTGAATGTTTCATAGTCAATCTTACATAAAAATTTTGTAAAGAAATCTCTTCCTAAAATTCCGTCAGTTGGTATTGGAAATTCCTTTTCAATAATATGAAATTTGTAGTTTTCACTGAAATTGTTTATGGTGAATTTCAATTCTGATGTTCCTACGGATCTTATCTTTTCTGTGGTGATACCTGTGAAGCTAATTGATTTTTCTTTATCGATATGTAAGAAGTCTTCATTTAATCTATTAATTTTACATAAAGAGATATCTGCCCCTGTGTCTATTAAAAATGTCAGTTTTGAGTTGTTACCTAAGTCTAAGTTTATATAATTCGTGATGTTGTTAGATACCTGAAAGACATTATTTAGTTTTATTATTGGTTCTCCGGACAGTGGGTTCGTAAAGTTCCTTGACTCACTTCCGGATCCTGATGGTTTTCCTGTACATAGTGTATATGTCTTCTATTCGGAATGTTGTTCTTGTAATGATTCCTATTTTGGTTCCTGTTGTTTTGGTTATTATTATGATAATCATGATAATTATTTTGTCTGTTACCACTGTTTCTGTTATTATTGTTATGCTGTGTAGGCCTGCTGTTATATGCGTTACCATTGTTATTATATTGCCTATTGTTATATATGTTTCTGTTAGAATGAAAATCATTCCTTTTATTGTTGTTATTGTAATTATTGTTGGTGTTCTTTATGTTTCTCTGGTTATATCTTTCGTTCCTATTATTTGAAAAGTAAAGGATTTGCTCGGAGTTATTAGAAAATTCTTTTTCTAGCTCTAATGCTAATTGTAATGCTTCATTAAGTTCTTTGGGTCTTGAAGCGAAAATAGTAGGTTTTAAATCTCCTTTCAGTCCATTTTTAAATACATTCAATGCATAATCTTTGTTTAATTGTTTTATAGTTGAAGATTGCACTTCATTGCAGTTTTCTATTCCTTTGATTTGCAATTCAGTTAGTTCCGCAATCATTTCTAGTATTTTTTCATGATACGTGGTCACATTCATGTTCCTTTGCGAAAAATTATTTAAAGTAACTTGTATTTGCGAAACTGTTTTTCTTGATTTGTATCTATTTTCCAGAAGAGTTTTCAAATTTTCTAATGTTTCTGGAGCTGTTATACCCAATGAAGTTTTTACAATGCTAGACAATTTTACGTTATAAACAAAAGTGATTAAAATTGGTTTTTGTGCTGACTCTAAAGTATTATGAATTAAACTTATGATTGTAATAAATGAATTCAATTCCTTGTAATTTCCTGTGAATTCAGGAATTACTTTCATTGCAGTCTCTAGGTTAAAATTCGCCATATTTATTAAATTTAGCTTTTTAGATAATAAAGATTGTTCAAAAAGTGTCTTTGCTGTGTTATAGTATTTGCTAAATTTTTCTATGATTTCTTTAACTTCTTCTGTCTTTGTTTTTGTGTCAGATAGTTTCAGAAATTCTACTTGCAATGATTCTAATTCTTTTAATTTTGTTACTAGTGTGTCTTCACTGTATCCTTTATTTCCTGCTTTCTTAAAGTTTTTAATTAAAGTTTCTACTTTACTTATAATTACTTCCATTTAGATACATATACTATTATTTGTTTTCTATATGTTTTATTAAAAAAATTTTTTTTTTTTTTCAAACCTGTACTACAGCTTTCTTTTGAACATAATTCTTAATATATCTATTTAACTTACTTATTATAAAAATTATTACAATAATACAAAAAATAAAAAATGCATCTAGTTTAATAGTCGTCCCGAAGTCCATCTCTTGGTTGTTGTTATTATTCACTGTGATGGCTTCTACAGATTTGGATTTTTGATTGCCCATTTAATCTTTGTAGCTCTATGTATAGTTTTCTTTTTTCCTGTCCGTGTGACAAACCTATTAGTCGCACTAATTCTCTTCTTTGTTTCTTTATTTGGAGTTTCTTTCCTCCCCTTTTCGTTTTCTTCTTCGTTTCTCGTTTCTGTTCTTCTTTTTTTCTTTTCTGATTCCTCTCCAAGTACTCTTCAATTGTTAAAGGTTTTGGCCCAGCATTTAATGGAGTAGGTGTGTATTTCGGTTGGTTTTTCTGTGTGTTGGCACCCTCTGGTATGTATTCTTCTACGCAATATTTTGAGAATATTGCGTCTATATCCTCCTTTGACGGGGTTGGATCTTCGTGCCTGGACATATAATTAGTTGGAAAAGGATTCAATTTTGATAAGGTTTAAAAGTATTCAATGGTTGGCAAGGATCGCCATGAAAAGTCCTGTTCTATAGGTTTGTTTTCGCTAAGCATATTTATAAAGCTGCACTTAGCTGCAGACTTTGCTTTAATTCTGTTATGCTACCCGTTAGAGTGCAACACAGAAGGAGTGAGAACTGATTTGGTTTTGATGCAAAAATATTCTGATTTTATTTTCTATTTCTTCAACTATTTATACTTAATTCTAATGATTACAATATTATAAACATACTTCATTTTTAAATATCCATTTACACATAAAAGAGAATTGAGTCATTTAAAGTTGTAATTTTCTTTCTTATTTTTTCTGTATTTTAAAATATCTATGTTCTCTTTAAAGTGCTTTGACCTACGCTATTAATATTTATCATTTTACAAATTTTTTATATTCCTATATGTGTGTCACAATTTCTTTGTTAATTTTTTTTAAGGTTTATTGTTACATAAAATTTTTATCAAAACAAAAGTGGTGCAAATGTAATTAGAGTTTTTTTTTTTTTTTTTATTTTTATTTCTCTATTTAAAATATGTGGTATGTTGTTTATGGTATTTTAAACACATTACAAAACTCTACTATTCCAATAATTAGTGACACCGTTAATGATCCCGGGAAATTTCGGTTATCTGCTTTAAATCGACAATTAAAAATACAGATATAAAGAAATCACGCGGACCTAATCGTATTACAGGATTAATGATAAAAAAAATGTACCTAATTCAGCTGTGACAATTTTACTTTACATATTTAATGTCATAGTGCGCGTCAGCTTTTTCACATTCTCTTTTTATTACTAGATCAGGGTTTAATGGGCTACTCATTAAATAGCTCGGGTTCTTCCTGAAAACACTCACAAGCTTTTCAAAAGTTATTTGTCAGATAGAGCGTTTAAAGTAAAGTCAAAGCATCAGTTTTCAAGAAGTGGGAAAATCAGGACAAGAGTACCTTGAGGTAGTGTACTATGGCGTCTCTTATATATCATCTAGACAGCGGATATGCCGAAAAGCACACATACATATACCTCAACTCCTGTAGACGACACTGCAATTATAAATGTTGATAAAGACAATACGGTATCATCTGCATAATTTCAGTCCCATATTTATGAGCCAGAAAGACTGGCTAAAACAGTGGAGAATAAAAGTAAATCCATCGAAATGTGTAACGTTTTCCCTAAGAAGGCAAAATTGTCCACTAATAACAATAACAAATTCCACTGTTCCAGCGGCCACGCATGTTAAATATTTCGGTATCGACCGTGATCGACGCCTTGGTCCCGTCACATTAAGGGAAAAATAACAAGTCAAGTACATTGCCTAAAAAGTCCTAACTTAACTTTGATCAAACATCCAGAAACAACAAAAAAGACAGTCTAGTATCCAATGCGACCCCTTGTACAGGGTGTCCGCCGTGAAGGTATACTACATTGTTTTGTCGCCATTTTTATAAACATTAGTCTTGACAGTTCGTATTTGGTAGTCGTGAAGTATAGACGTGGCAAATTTATTATGGAAAAATATCGTTAAAACATTTTATCAAAATCAATCATCGATAACAATGACGATGAGAAATTTACGTGAAATTTTTGGGAGAAACAACGTAGCTCATAGGCCCAGGCATAGACCACAACGTACGGCTGAAAAAATTACTGCTGCTCAAGAAAGTGTTTAAAACAATCCATCAACCTCAATTCGACACCGTGTTTAGGAGCTTGGTCTTCAAAGAACAACTTGGCCACAATTTTGCACAAAGATTTGCATTTGTTTCCATTTAAGATTCAGCTAACATAAGAGCTTCTTCCAGAAGACCATTTACGCCTCCGTACATCTGCCAATAGGATGCTACAGCTCGCCCATGACAACCTTGATTTTAATAATGAAATCGTAATGAGTGATGAGGCACATTTTCATTTGAATGGATATGTGAATAAACAGAATAGTCGGTTCTGGCCAAAGGAAAATCCTCAAATCATTCATCAGTCACCTTTGCATCCATTAAAAGTGCCAGTCTGGTGTGCAATTTTGTCAGGAGGAATCATTGGACCTTACTTCTTTGAAACTGAAAACGGCGTAACTGTAGCTGTCAATGGGGAACCATATCGTGATATGATTGAAAACTTTTTAACGCACAAATGCATGCTTTAGGCTTGACTAACATGTGGTTTCAACAAGACCGTGCCACATCGCATACAGCCAGGATTTTATTATTATTAATGTATGGGGGGATATCGAGGCAGACCACTTACTTTTTGGGTCCCTTTTCGACCCCTATTTCGCTCCTCAAATTGATTTCAGAGAACCGTTCCGTGATCACAACCACCCTACTTTCAATTGAGTCTCGTGCTAGCCCTAGCCTTTACTCTTGGCTAAAGTGATTTCAGACTGTCGACTGGTAACTGTCGACACTCTTCCTCATCACGGAGTCTTTTGTAATTGCTAGCATTTTTCTAAGGGTTAATTCCCCCATGGCATTCACATCTAACAAGTGTCTGCCCGTGGTCAGTGCTGGACATTCACACACAATGTGCGCTACCGTCTCAGCCTCTTCCAGGCATAGTCTGCAAATATCATCTTCTACGACTTTTATCTTAGCCAGATGGTACTTCCATGTCCTGTCACTAACGCAGTGATCCAGCTTAAACAAGCTCTATTATATCCGAGCACCTTGCTGGCCTTCCTGCCGAGGGGCTCTTTGAGCACCATTCTAGCCTGTCTGCATGTGGTATTCTCCCTCCACCTATTCAGGTGTAATGAGTTTACCCATTGAAGAACTTTAGCTCACACTAGGCCATTCCCCAGGGCAACCCTGGGTTCTGGTCCACAGAAATCCACATCAGATCTTCTTTTTGCTAGTTCGTCTGCTGCTTCATTCCCAGCTGTGCCTATGTGTCCCTTAACCCACATCAACGTTACATCATTCAACGAGGCACATGTGTTTAGTTTCAGATCACATTCCAGCACCAGTTTGGAATACACGTTCACTTGCCTCATGCGTTTTATAACTGACTGATTGTCAAGGGCAATGAGAACTCTTTTTCCATGCACTCGGTTCTCAAGCAAGTAATCCAACGCATGCAGCAACCCAAGCAGTTCTGCCTGGTAAACTGACACGTACCTCCCCAGACACAGACTACAGGACAAATTCAGCTCAACTGAGAATACAACTGTTCCTGCCACTCACAAGAGAACCATCAGTAAAAATGCTGTTGTCGTTCTCCATACACTTATTGTGTATAATGCCTTCCGCAATGAGTGTCCGATGCAGCCTCTCGACTACCTTTCTTCTACTCATGCGTTCCATCGGCATCTGAGCAGCCCTAACCTCTTTCCCAACGAGGTCCGATGTTCGGCCCAAAGCTATGCCAAACCGCATCGCTCCTCATTCGCAAAGCTGACAATGCGGCCGATGACCTAATGAATAAGTCCAATGGCAGCAATCCCAACATTGCCTCGATTGCCTGTGTTGGCGCCGTGCACCACTTATATCCATGCAGGCAACCCTACGAATCCCATCCAACTTACGCTTAATTGTGCCCTGAGAGGCCTTCGGCCACCACACCACGGATGCGTAACTTATAATGGGTCGCACCATCATTGTGTAAATCCAGAATGCAGCCTTTGGCGAGATTCCCCACCTACGGGCACACACTCGTTTACATGGATACATAATCCATTTTGCTTTCCGGATCTTTGTTTCAATGTGTTCATTCCAGGTAAGTTCCTTATCCAGGGTAACACCCAGATAATTCACCTTCCTGGACACATTTAATTCCGATCCGAAAAGCTTTAAGGCTTCAACCTCTACACCCTTCCTCTTACGAGTGCAAAACATAGCGTCGGATTTACTGGCATTTATGGTTAGACCCTGGTCACAGCACCATGTCTCAGTCGCCATGAGAGACTGTCTCATGCAACCTTGAATGGCCCCGATGAACTTACCACCAACCATTAGTGCCAGATCGTCTGCATACGCAATCGTATGAACGCCTATTGAGTCCAATCTCCAAAGAAGGCCATCTACGGTGATGTTCATCAAAAGAGGTGACAATACACCTCCCTGTGGGCACCCCCTAACTACTCTACCTCGAATCTTGGTTCTCCCATCTCTGAAATTTATAGCCCTAGTCCGAAGCATAGCGTTTATTTTATATTTATAATAATGGGGTCAACCCTACGTTCAGTAGGAGCATTTCTCACCTTCCCAAAAGAGATATTGTCAAAGGCGCCATCAATGTCCATAAAAACAGAGCAGCTCCGCCATTGAAAATTTCTCTTTCCGCGGTGTCAGTAGATCTGCCTGCTCTATAAGCATGCTGAAATCTACTCAAGGGATTACAATGGAATTACTGCGAAACCTCTTTCCACGACATGTTATTTCAAGGAATGGTGATGCTGATTGGCCTCCACGGTCGCCTGATTTGACTGCTCCGAACATCTTTTTGTGCGGATATCTGAAAAGCAAGATTTATGCAAACAAACCAGAAACGCTGGAGCAACTCAAATAAAATATTCGTGATGAAATTAATGAAATACCGCGCGAAATGTGTGAGAATGTAATGAAAAATGTGTTCAAAAGGGGTCGCATTTGTGTGGCTAACATTTATCTGTTATTGTATTCCATACATGATTGCCGACATTAAATAAAACATGTATCAATATACATACGATCCATTCTCTTTCATTTAATCAAAAATTATAAACAACCTAAGTAGTATACCTTCCGGGCTGACACCCTGTATATAAGAAATGAAAATATCCATAGAGATCTAAAAGTTCCTACTATCCAGGAAGAAGCAAGAACATACACGCCCAAATACGTAAACAAACCAGTCGTACATCCCAAGATTCTTGTACGCAATTTATTGCAATTTGACATGCACCAGAGAGTAATAAGCACTGACACATTGAATCTGGCGAGGCGATTCTCTCTACACAATAGTAGATGGTTATTAATATTTTAATATAAAAAATTTGTTATTACATTGGTAATATCTAGTAAATAATAATTTAGAAATAAGATTTGAATACTTATTGTAAACTTCTTTTAGTAAAAAGAGCCAATAAATTGAAATTAAATATAAAAGTATAAAAAATTGCTATGCTGTGTGATGTATGGATGTGAGTGCATATTTTTATGAGTTTTGTGCATCATCCCAGCGGAAAAAACTTATTATTTTATATAATATTCGATTAAATAATATCTGCTTTCAGAATTTATTACTTTTAGAATCGAGAAGGTAATTTCATGTGGCACACAACTATATATTGATTACCATGTACATTCCCACATCTATAGAAGAAAGAGTTTATTTGTTTGTGGATTCTTTTGTTTTTTTTTTTCATAGTTTGTTAAAAAATCCGCTATTTTATTACGCAAAAAAAATTTGTTTTATTAAAAAATGCAGTTTGTGTTTAAACGCGTGGATGTGCAGACAAAAGAATCAAAAATTTTAATTAAGTAAAAAATAGAATTAATATCATTTGAAAATATTAAAATAAAATTCAATAAACGCGTAAAAGTGTGGACAAATTTTATTAGTAAAAAAAAACTTTGGTTTTTTGGAAAACGGCACTGGAGGAGACAATTAGCAGACCAATATCGTGCAGGTGTACCCAATGAAGCAAATAATAATTTTGTAGTAGGAAAATCAAGTGCATATGAATATAATAAAGAATGTGTTTCAACCGAAGACAGCTTTAAAAATAGATGAGAACATTCCTTTTTATTTTTGTTTTTATTTTTAAGTATTGAAGTAGTTATGATTTTAATATTTAAAAATTATCTATTTTATTATTATTTTTACAATACGTAAGTAAGTGTAGATATAAACATGAAAATATACATACAATAAAAACATAATATATTATTAGCTATTCAGGAATACACGTTTTACCATTTACTATTTTTGTCACTTATAGCTTTTCGTATCTTTTTTATATTTATTTTAAAACTTAAATTTTTTCCAAAATTATAAAAATAGGAGTTTATTAACAAGAGCGCAATTACAGGTGCAAAAAATGTTAAATAGTAAAACGAGTATTCCCGAATAGCTACTATTATTTTATCCTTGATTTGATATTCCGACAGGGTGTTTTGATGTAGAATTTTGGAACGAATTTCCGTCATCTCTTGTCAAGTTTGGTTTGGATACAAACCGGTTTTGGCTATGTGCCATCTTCAGTGTCGTTTTTAGTTCTCTGAGAACGACAAGGGATGACGGAAATTCGTTCCAAAATTCGACACTATTATTTTTCTTGTAGCGGAGGAAATTTTTAAAATATATAATAATTTAATGCATTCAAAATAATTAATTCTAAAATTAATTACGCGGGTACGTAACCGTAATATATTACAAATACATTAATAATATAATGCATTAAAAATAATGCTAATAGAATTTATTCGTTTAAATTATTAATAAATAATAACTTTATGCATTCTAAATAATAAATTCTTAAACTTATTACGAAGGGATATTAAAAAAATTTATTACTTTCGTAGGACATGATCTATGTTAAGGGTAATGGTTTCCGGAATCAACAGATTACCTTCTCGATTCTCATCGATTACCATTTCCCGCTGGGATTGTATCAGTTATTTGTATACACTTTACAAATATGAAAAGATTTGTCATTCCGTCTGTAATTTCTACAATATTTATTTCTGACCAAACAAAATATGTATATATATATTCTAGATCCTTATAGGTAGGGAAGTTCAATTAAACTATCTTTCCGATAGTGAAATCAACTGTTTGACGGCACTAGACAATCTAAGATCTTGAAACTTGGACCACATGAACAGCGATGTTGGCAAATTTTCGCTATTTGAAATCAGCCATAGGAGTCCACAAGTTCCTGTGATATAGGCCATAAATGATTTCGGTATTCTTACTCTTAATTCCAAAACTATAAAAAATTTACCATAATTTAGGTATATACCAAAATCCAAAAATCCACAAACTAAACTATAATTCAAAAATTTTTAAAATGGATAAATATCTTAATTTTCCAACAAATGTAAATAAAAACAAAATGAAACTGCACAAAAATTGTAATATTTTTGAAATTTTGACAAAATTTTAAATTCACGATAAAATTTAAAAACTGGAAAATTTGCAATTAGTTAAAAATTAATATTTAACAAAAAATCGTTAAAACAAAGTGTTGACATTTTAACGCAAGCATTTAAATTTCACAAAATTTTACAACATTAAAACTAATCAAACCTATCCAACAAAAAAAAACAATTTTTATCATAGTAAAAAAATTAACGAATTCACTAAAGAAAAGTATATATATATATAATTGTATATGTATATGTATATAATTGTAAATTTTACCAAAAATCTAAATTAATCTGAAAATAATAAAAAAAATTAATTTCACCATGATTTGGAAATGCACCAAAACTCGAACAAATACACCACACATAAGTAGCAATTTTAACAAATTCGATGTTATATAAGGTCTCGAAACCGCACTTTACACAAACTAGGAACAAAAAACCAACTTCACCATATTTTGAAATTTAACGACAAAATTTAGGACAAGCCTTAAATTGAACCGAAAACTATAAATTTTATCAATAATTAAAAATCATATTCTTTGCACCGGGAAAAATCTGTAGTATATATTTTGTAGTTCATACTTTTGTAAAGGGTATATAAGATTCGGTACAGCCGAATAAAGCTCGATTTTGACCCATTTTTTGGATCTCAAAAAATCTCCATATAATGAAATGCTTAATTTAGCTATTTTTAGACCACTATTACTCAAAATCTATACAAATTCTGAATATAATATATACAGTTCTGAAATCCACTGTGCCATGGCTATTTACCCACATAGTCCGTATAACCGCACCCTCTCGATTTTGACCCATTTTTTGGATCTCAAAAATTCTCCATATAAGGAAATGCTTCATTTAGCTATTTTTAGACCACTATTACTTAAAATCTATACAAATTCTGAATATAATATATACAGTTCTGAAATCCACAATGCCATGGCTTTTTACCCACTTAGTCCGTATAACCGCCTTTCCTCGATTTTGACCCATTTTTTGTATCTCAAAACGTCTCTTTATAAAAAAGATGTAGTTATATTTTTCTTAATATTTAAATGCATAACTTTTTGTTTTTATTTGCTTTTTTTAATATACTGCACTATTATACCGATAAATATACCAATAAAATATATATTTAATAGGAATTCAGCCTAGTTTTTATTATTTTTGGTTGAGAATGTTAAAAATAATTCTATTCTGTTAACTTAACATAGCTTTGCGAGAAATATGTAAGTTAACACAGGGTTGGTAAAAACGAAGCTAACTGACGGAGCTAACTTCACACACATCAAATTTTTACCCGTTATTCTGCCGACGCTCCATCTCTTCACGTGCTAACAAATTTGTAGCTAGTCAAGACGTAGTGTAGAGCTAATCCAAGCTTTGTTTTTCTTTAACTTTTGTTGTCCCTCACTGCTACATTATTTGATTATCAAAAAAAACAAACTAAATATGAAAAGGAAACATTCCTAATTTGGGTAAAGGTTTGCTGATGAATTGGAAAAGCTCATAGAGACTGGGTTATTCATTGAATTGAAATAAAAATAAGCCAGTGGAAACATTGCTGATTAAAAAACTTACATATGTATGTAGTTCTTCTTATAGGAAACTAAAAGTTGGCACCCAGTGAATGATGTCCCCTTGCTTCGCCATGCCACTATTGAAGGTTAAATGTTCAAAAAAAAATTTATATTGCGATTTCTTGTAACGATACATTGTGTATTTATTTCATGTTGCATTGGTACTTTTTACTGTGAATACTTACTTGTTATTTACTAGAGCCTCATTTACACTTTTTTGAACTTCTAGCAACATATGAAACATTTTATTCTGCCAATCATTATCACTTGGTAAATAAATTTGTTCGTAATATTTTTGATCTGATAATAATTCATGAAATAATTTCTGATATACCGAAAATGTGTCAGGTGAACTTAAGAAAAATAAATTATTAGCCATGATTTAACACTATTTAAAATTACAGAAGTGAACTACTTCCACAACAAGCAGATTTTTTACTAAACTTAAGCAGACGTAAATTTTTTAATTTTGTAGTAGTTCACTGAACTACTTGTACCTATCGTGCTCAACAATAATTCAATAGCAAATCAATAACATTCATCGTTTATCACGCAATATGACTGATGTATTATATGAATATATTAGTTATTGTCTATTAACAATGTAGAAGAAATGTATTGAAGTCTAGTTTAAAAGAAATTAATTTATTTCTCCATATATTTGTACAGTGGGACAAATAAATTTGATAATTTTATAATACTATAGGAATCAGATTTTACATCACAAATTTTTTAAAATTATATGTGTATTATATTGTTTAAGCGGATTTCATAATGTAAAGGCTGCAATCAAAAAAGGATTACATGTTTAATTTTAAATAACATGTCCTTTGTGAACAATATCGCAAGATCCCGTTATTTTTTAATCAGCCATGGCATCAGCATCGAAATTAGAAAAAAGCAAAACAATATTGGAAATATTAATAAAAAATTTCACAAGTTACGCAAATATTTTTTTTAACTTTAATTCCATTTTATTGAATGTAAACTTCGTTTGAGTAAAGACGTACATCACTTTAAGCGCATAATTTAAATTCATTTAAGGTGACTTTTTTTTATTTTAAAAATTGAACAAGTGCAGAGACATAGTTAACAGTTAGTAACAACAACAAAATAACAAAAAATAAAAAGCAATATAATATTGTGTGTGATAAAAAAGACAATAACAAAGTGCATGGTTAAACCTGTTTAAACAATTGATAGTGAGTGCATGGACGCACCAAACATTAACGAAAAAAATATAAAAGGTAATAACAACAATGCTTATTACTCTTTTTCTTACACAAATGCTAATAATGCAATAAATAATATAAATAATAAAAAAATAGATGACAGTACTTTTTTAACCGTCAGGCCAATTGACCGAACGCGTTTTTTATCAGCAAATATAAATATATCTGCTACAGAAACAACGAATTCAACAAATAAAACTAAAGAAACAAATAATACATAAAAAATAGCACAAGAAATAGAACCAAGTACTGCATCTAAACGCGTGCAAACTGGTATGGATCGGTACTTAACCATAACGAAGAGGAAGGCGAGTCCTAAGTCTTCACAAGAGCGAACCGCCAAGCAATATAAAGGTTCTCATCAAGTAACTGCAACAGCGGTAAGTGAAAATAGATTTTCTGTCCTTGATACCCCGGATAATGCAAATGTCGAACCCACTGTAAGGGAACAAAAACCCTCACCAATCTACTAGCGCGAACAAACATCAAATGCCATTATAAATATGCTGTCCCAACTCGTAGGCAAAGAAAATTTGTATGTGGTTTCTATACGAAGAGGACAGATACAAGAAACGAAGATCCAAGCCCACACTGAGAAGAATTATCGCCTAATCGCAAGTCGTCTCGATGCAGATAATAAGAGCTATTATACGTATCAACTAAAAAGTGCTAAAGGTTTAAAGGTCATTATAAAGGGCATTGATATTTCTGTTCCCACTGAGGAGATAAAAAGTGCCATAGAGGTGGAAGGTTATGTCGTAAGGTCAGTGCACAATATTTTAAATAAGAATAAAGTTCCCCAACCTATGCATCGTGTTGAAATCGAGTTTAATGCATCGCAGCTTAAATAAAAAAACTCGGTTCATGCTATATATAATATGCGCTACCTTTTAAACAGAAGAATAACGGTGGAAGAGCCTCTAAAACGTAACGGTCCCCGTCAGTGTACCAACTGCCAGGAATTCGGACACACGACAACCTACTGGACTTTGGAATGCACTTCTTCCAAAACAGACCCCGAAGTCAAAAAATGCAGCAACTGTGGTGAAAACTATACAGCAAATTACAGGGGCTGCAACGTATTTCAATATGTAAGAGATAATGCGAAAGTCGTACGTAAACCAATATAAAGCTTCGCAATTTCCTCGGCTTCATGCTGGTTCTGTTGCTAGTCCACAAGCTACACAGCCACACACTAAGCCAAACTTTTCATATGCCTAAACATTGAGAAATGATTTACCTAATGTGAATGCCAAAAGTTCTAATGCGCATAAACATTCATATGCCCACGTCTTAAAAGAGGGTGCTCAGACACCCCTCACCAACAATTCGAGCTCGATCGAGAACTTAATACAGACAATGAATAATTTCATGACAACTATGCAGGGTATGTTTCAGGAAATGATGCGAACCCAAAACATGCTTCTGCAAGTTTTGCTTGGCAAAAAATGAACCAGTTAAAAATATGCTTCTGGAATGCTAACGGGCTCTCCCAACATAAATATGAAGTAGAACACTTCCTGCTAGTACATGATATAGACATACTATTAGTTTCTGAAACACACTTTACTATAAAAAACTGCTTTAGAATTGATGGGTATTTTATATATGACACCAAACACCCAAGCGAAAGGGCATGTGGTGGGACTGCCATTATAGTCCGAAAAAACGTAAGGCATTTTCCATTGCCTGAATTCAACGAAGACTTTTTGCAAGCCACGACCATAAATCTTACTGATTTTAAAATTGTAGTCTCCTCAGTGTATTGCCCACCTAGGCATAAAATCGAACACCATGAATTTGCCAGGTTCTTTGCTACGCTAGGGCAAAAATTTATTGCCGCTGGCGATTACAATGCAAAGCACACATATTGGGGATCCAGACTCCTTAGTCCTAGAGGTAGGCAGTTGTATTATACAGTTGAAGCAAACAAGCTTGACGTCGTATCTGCCGGTAAACCCACCTATTGGCCCACAGACTTTAATAAGTTGCCAGACCTTATTGATTTTTCTATAGTAAAAAACATCAAACGCGATCAACTCTTAGTTAATTCATACTATGACCTATCTTCTGATCATTCACCTACAATTGTTATTTTACACGACAGTTTTGTCACTGCACTTAAAACCCTTAGTTTCTACCCGAACAGAAACACGAATTAGTTAAAATATAAAATGTATGTGAGCTCTCACTTACCTTTGAACATCCCACTGAGAAATCTAGCTGATATTCAAGCAGCTGTAGACCATTTTACAGACGTCGTGACTGCCGCAGCCATATCTGAGACGCCAACAAAGCCATCAGCTAAAATAATAACGTACCAGGCAACAGCAGATATTCAGATGCTCGTCATTGAGAAAAGAAGACTAAGAAGACAACGGCAAAATAGCCCTTCTCCACACATAAAAATGCAAATAAACTTATGCCAAAAAAACTTACGCAGTAAATTGAGACAGAAACACCAATCGACAACTTTTTAAAAAACTTGGATCCAATGAAAAACACGAATTATAGTCTGTGGAAAGCTGTAAAGCACTTACAATGTCCTATTGCTTACGAATCCCCACTAAGACTTGAAGACCGTACTGGGGCTAAAAACTCAATTGAAAAGGCAAATGCGTTCGCAAAGCACTTAGAGAAGGTTTTCGCACCACATGATATAAGTAATTCCACTATTCCAATTATTAGCGACATCGTGAATGATCCTATGAAATTTCGGTTGTCTTCTTTAAAATCGACAATTAAAAATACGGATATGAAGAAATCACCTGGACCTGATCGTATAACAGGATCAATGATAAAAAACTTACCTAATTCAGCTGTAAGAATTTTACTTTACATATTTAATGCTATGTTGCGCGTCGGCTTCTTCCCATGCTCTTGGAAGATGTCTGAAATTGTTATGATCCCGAAACCTGGAAAGGACTGAAGCCAGATTACATCCTACATGCCTATTAGCCTACTGCCAGTTTTGTCAAAGATATTTGAAAAATTATTCGTCTCGAGTGTAACTCCTTTTCTAAATGAACAAAGCGTTATCCCAGATCATCAGTTTGGTTTTCGAGCAAGGCATAGTACGATTGAACAAGTCCATAGAACCGTTACCATTATTAGATCGGCTTTTGAAAGAAAGCAATACTGTTCAGCATTATTTATAGATATTTCCCAAGCATTTGATAAAGTCTGCCATGATGGGCTACTTAATAAAATAGTTCGGGTTCTACCTGAAAACACCCACAAGCTTATAAAAAGCTATTTGTCCGGTAGAACTTTTAAAGTAAGGTCAAAGGACCTGCTTTCAAGATGTGGGAAAATCAGTGCAGGAGTACCTCAAGGTAGTGTGCTAGGGCCGCTATTATATATCATCTATACAGCGGATATGCCGACAAGCCCACATACATATACATCAACCTTTGCAGACGACACTGCAATTATAAGTGTCAGTAATGATCCAAAGGATGCATCTGAAAAGCTGCAGTCCCATATTCATAAGCTAGAAGACTGGCTAAAACAGTGGACAATAAAGGTAAATCCATCAAAATGTGCTCATGTAACGTTTTCCCTTAGAAGGCAAAATTGTCCACCAATCACAATAACTAATACGACGGTTCCAGCGGAAAAGCACGTTAAATATTTAGGTATCCACCTAGATCGGCGCCTCACTTGGTCTCGTCATATTGAGGCAAAAATAACGTCTATAAAGCTTCGAACAAACCAACTACTAGTCCTAACTCAACTTTGGCTTTGGAATAAAAGACCTTTTATACAAATCCGTTATAAAGCCAATATGGTCATATGGTATTCAGCTGTGGGGTACTGCCTGTGCATCAAACATCCAGAAGTTACAGAGAAGACAGTCTAGGATTTTACGTCATTCTTATGTGCCCCTGGTACATAAGAAATGAAAACATACATAGGGATCTCAAAGTTCCCACTATCCACGAAGAAGTTAAAACATACACGTCCAAATACGTGAACAAACTAGTCGCACATCCCAACACTCTAGCACGCAATTTATTGCAATTTGACGGCCAGCAGAGACTAAAAAGAACTGACACATTGAGCCTGGCGAGGCGGCTCTCTCTACACAATAGAGGATAGATTTTTAAGATTTGAATACAAAAAATTAGTTATTACGTTGGTACTAACTAGTAAATAATAATTTAGAAATAAGATTTTAATACTTATTGTGAATTTCTTTTAATATAAAGATTCAATAAAATAAAATACAGTAAAAAAAAAATTTATTGAACGTTTCTATTTAATTTACAATAGGTATTCAAATCTTATCGCTAAAATATTATTTATATACATCTACCAATGTAATAATAGGTTTATTATATTCAAATCATCTACTGTTGGGTAGGGAGAGCCGCCTCGCCAAGCTCAGTTTTCTTGAGTCTGATGCCCATGAAATTGCTATAAATGACAGGCTGTGTTGGGATGGACCAATAGTTTATTTACGCATTCGGACGATTATATTTTTCTTCTTCCTGGAGAGTGGGAATTTTCATTTCTAGACTGTCTTCGTTGAAACTTCTTACTTTAAAACAGATTTGCATAAAAGGACTTTGTATTGCAAAGCCAAGGTTGAGTTGGGACTTATTAGGCATTGTAGTTGATTTGTTCAAAGCTTTACGACCGTTATTTTTGCATCAATGTGTAGACAAAGATATAGGTAAATGCCTATATATTTAACGTGCGTTTCCGCTTGAGCCGTGGGTTTGTTATTGTTATTGGTGGGCAATTTTGCCTTCTGAGTGAAAACGTTACGTGAGCACATTTCGATGGGCTTACCTTTATTCTCCAATTTTGCAACCAGTCCTCTAGCATGTATGTTATAGTTTCTTCCTGAATAGTGGGCATTTTTATATACCTGTGGCAGCACTACGTAAAACGACAAAAAGGAATTCAATGGCACCGCCTGCTCAACACATGAAAAAAAGAAAAAAACTTAATCATTCGGAATACTTCGTATACCATCAACTGATACACACCCCAATCTTTTTATGTTTTATAACCAAAGTTAATTTAATAAGTTTAAAATAAAAGTGAATTAAAACTATCACATACGGTCTTATTATTTATCGCATACAATTAAAAGAATAACAAACAAACTTGTTATATTGGTGACCCCGACGTGATTACGATAAATAAGACAATCGAATTTTAATATAAAATAAATTACAACATGGCTGACGGTGACGATGAAAATGGCCGTGGTAATGCAGACAACATAGTACAACAAAATCAAGACAATAATGTAAACCTGGATGCAGTTTCAGCAGTTAGATTAACTCCACCTAGCATGAACCTATTTTTTGCCACTTGAATTTTGGTTTGCCGCGTCACGCATTACTCGTAATCAACTTAAATATAATATTACCATGGCACAGGTTCCGTCACAAAAACTAAGTGAGTTGCGATCAATTATCGATGCCAACCCACAGCAATATAAATACGAATACATCAAGGTAAAGTTAATGGAGTATTATGTTGATAGTCAGCAGCGACGTGTACAACGTGTCTTGTCTGATATGCCACTTGGAGATATGAAACCATCTCAATTGTTACACGAAATGAGACGTGTTGCAGGTAGCGCCGTAAGCGAAAATATTCTCATTGACTTATGTGCAGCAAGGCTACCAACGTATGCCCAAGCTGCCGTAATAGCATCTAAGTGTGATATCGCTGATAAAGCGACAATTGCCGATCCGATTGTTGACTCGCTAGGGCTTCGTAAAATAAACGATGTGACTGAGGTTAACGTAACCTCAAAAAATACAGCATCAACGCATACACTCAACGAGCTAAGTGCAATACAGCAACAATTACAATTAACGCAAATCATGACAAATTTTACGCCATATGAAGGTAAGCACAAGCAAATACGTTCTAGATCTCGTAGCAAAAGTAATGCCACCAATAATAGAAGCGACTCAATACCAGAGTGCTGTTATCATCGCTGCAAGCCATGTTCATGGGGTGGTGCAAGTGGTGACAAACAACGTTTGGATAAACAACAAAGACGCGTGTACCCGTTACCTTATTGATTCTGGAGCTGAAGTATCAGTAGTACCAAAATCTCCATATGAAAAAACAATACTGCCGACCGACATTTCGCCGCAAACGGTTCTTCAATTAAAGTTTATGGCGGAGTGCTAATCAGAGTTAACCTTGGCCTTAGACGCGAATTTTTATGGACCTTTATTGTGGCAGACGAAAGTTTCCACATTATAGGAGCCGATTTTTTAGGTCACTTTGCTTTGCTCATCGACTTAAAACGTAAGCGATTAATCGATAACGTTACACAGCTTAACACAATTGGCATCCCAAAGCAAGGTAATGATCCCACGATAAAAATGTTGCAGTTATCGAGACCTTTTATAGAAATTTTTAGAGAATTTCCAAATATTACACGGCTCGTACAACAAGGAACTCATCTGAAGTTCACCGTATCGAAACGAAAGGGTTCACAGTGTTTTCACGTCCAGTAAATTGGCAGGCGCGCGTGCAGAATTTAAAAATTTAATGAAACTCGGAATATGCAGACCGTCAAACAGCTCCTGGTCCAGTCCGCTGTACATGGTCAGAAAGCCTGATGGCACTTGGCGACCATTTGGGGACCATGTGGCGACTATAGAGCGCTGAATGCCATAACCGTACCTGATCGTTACCCACTACCGTATCTCCAAGATTTTACGACGGTTATGCAAGGAAAGTCCATTTTTTCAAAGATGGACCTTCAAAAGGCTTTTCACCAAGTGCCCGCACACCCCGATGACATAGCTAAAACAGCCATAACAACGCCCTTTGGCCTTTTTGAATTTGTGTACATGACACTTGGCCTCAGAAATGCTGCGAAAACATTTCAGCAAACATGATGTATTCAGAGGGCTGGAGTTTGTATTTCCGTATATGGACGACCTATGATTAGCCTCATCATCAGTAGATGAACATCGAGCACATTTAAAATTAGTTTTGGAACGACTGCAACTCCACAACTTGGCAATTAATCTAACAAAATGTTTGGAAAATCTGACATTTCATATCTAGGGCATAAAGTTACGCCCCAAGGTATACAAGTGCTTCCGAAACGAGTTGAAGCCATAAAAAATTTCAAAAAACCAACAATGGCGAAAGAGCTGAAGCGATTTCTTGCGGTTATCAATTTTTATAGAAGATTTGTCCGACAAGCCATTACAGCTCAAGCGCCTCTCTTAGCTATGGTACAAGGTAACATAAAAAACGATCGAACGCTCCTGCAGGGGAACAACGATACTGATGCAGCATTCGAGAAATGTAAAATGCAACTAGCAAATGCCACCCTGCTCGCACATCCGGCGCAGGAGGCTCAAATTTCCGCACTACATGAAGTTGTTAATGCGCAAATCCAACCGTTGGGTTTTTTTTTCAAAAAAATTTGTTAAAACACAACTGCATTATAGCACATATGATCGGGAGCTAACTTCTATGTACCAAGCAGTTGCTCATTTTAAATATATGATGGAAGGCCGCGATTGCCACATATATACGGATCATAAGCCGATTACGTACGCCTTTCGTCAAAAACTTGATAAGGCAACAAATCGACAGGCAAGGCAATTACACTATATAGGGCAAATAACAACAGACATCAGGCACATACCCGGAAAGGGGAATATCACCGCAGATATGCTTTCAAGAATTTCAACAGTTATAACTAGTCAAGAGATCGATTATGAGCAGCTCGCCCTCGCGCAAGAATCGGACGACGAGCTACAAGCAATTATTGAAGGTAAATTACCATACAAAATACAATTAAAACGTTTTCAAATTCTAGGAAGTAAAAGTCAGCTGTACTGCAACTACTGAACCAATCGATTACGCCCATTCATATCTGCACCGCTGCGAAAAATGTTTCTACAAGCTACGCACAACATGTCACACCCGGGTACTAGGGCAACAGCCAAACTGATGACAACCAGATTTATTTGGCCTAATATTCGAAAAGCTAGCATCGAATTTGCTCGTAGTTGCATTCAATGTCAACGCGCAAAAGTGCTAAGTCACACAAAAATACCTCTACTAAAATACGAAATAGCGAGCACCCGCTCTACACATCTGAACATCGATATAGTAGGACCGTTTCCACCTAGCGACGGCTATCGTTATTGCCTCACAGTTATAGATATGTTTACTCGTTGCCCAGAGGCCATTCCAATAGTGGACATGTCAGCCACAACAGTCGCTCAGGCGCTGGTATCTGGTTGGATCGCTCGTTTTGGTATACCAGCCAATATTACGTGTGACCAGGGACGACACTTCGAATCTCTCCTTTTCACAGAGATAACATGATATCTCGGCATCAAACACATCCGAACCATGCCGTTCTGGTTCTGGGCACTACCTTACGTTTTCCAGCACTACCTTACGTATTGGCCCACAGCCTACTTTAAGAACCGAAACCGAAGTTTTAAATGAATTGCGTGAGGCCATGCAAAACATACAACCTCAACAAACGACATGGCATGGTGAAATTAAAACTTTCAAACATCCAGCGATTGATACATGCTCTCACGTATTCGTACGAAATGACTCCATTCGTCCATCCTTATCACATCCATATGATGGACCGTATGAAATCTTAAATAGAAGTGACAAATATTTCAAAATTAAAACTAGCAACAGAGAGGTTAACGTATTAACCGACAGGCTTAAACCAGCGTTTAAAGCCAACGAAGGAAACGGGTTTTCGCCACATATACCGACAACTACGCCTGAACCTTCAAGTGATTCTACGCATACTAATACCCCAAGTTCCTCGGCAACATCTGAAATGATACCGTCTTCACAACCACTCAATAACACAGCTGCCACTAGGACATCAGTTCCCTTATCGACACCGACCACTCGCTCTGGGCGACACGTAAGACTACCAGCAAGATTCTTATATATAGGTCGAGTCGAGCCGGGGAGTACTGTGGCAACACTACGTAAAACGACAAAAAGTAATTCAATGGCAGCGCCTGCTCAACAGGTGAAAAAAAAGAAAAAAAACTTCATCATTCGGACTACTTCGTATACCATCAACTGATACACACCCCAATCTTTTTATATTTTATTAGACCCCTTTCAGACCACCAAAGTTTTCTTAGCAAAGTCTTGAGTTTGTGGATGAGAGAGGAAAGGAGAGCGGGGGTTGGTACAAAACTTGTTGTACTCGCAAATTCCTTTTGTGTTTTTAGTTCGTAAACCGAATTAATATGGCTGCTCTTTATATTTGATAAACATACAAACAAAAGAAACAGACTTTGTCAAAGTAAAATTATCCTGTCTGAACACAAGACAAAGTTTAAAAGAGAATTCAAGAAACTTTGTCAAAGAAAACTTTGCTGGTTTGAAAGGGGTCTTACCAAAGTTAATTTAATAAGTTTAAAATAAAAGTGAATTAAAACTAGCACATACGGTCTTATTCTTTATCGCATACAATTAAAAGAATAACAAACAAACTTGTTATATACCTATGGATGTTTTCATTTCTTATATACCAAGGCGCGCATACGTTAACACGTAAAATCCTAGACTGTCTTCTTTGTAACATATTGGCTTTATAACGGATTTGTATAAAAGGACCTTATGTTCCAAAGTCAAGGTTAAGGTAGGACTTGTTAGAAAATGTAGTTAATTTATTTGAATGTAGCGGGACAAAGTTAGGCGCCGATCTAAGTGGATACCTGAATATTTAACATGAGCTTCCGCTGGAACAGTGGTATTTATTCTTGTTAATGGTGGGCAATTTTACCTTCTGATGGAAAACGTTACGTAAGCACATTTCGAAGGGTTTACCTTTATTCTCCAATCAGTCCTCTAGCTCATGCATGTGCGACTGAAGTTGTTGAGAAGCAAACTATGACGCATAGGTATTTGGGCTTTTTGACATATTTGCTGTATAGATAAGATATAATAGTTGCCCTAGTATAATATCTTGAGGGACCCATGCAGAGATTTCCCCTTTATTAGAAAATTGAACATTTGACCTTACAATAAACGTTCTTTGTTAAATAGCTCTTCAGAATTTTGAGGGAGTTTTCAGGTAGAACTCGAAAAATGTTCCAAAACAAACTGAATGTCCCGGATGATGTTCTGATAAGTAAGATATGGCTTGAAACAGGAAACAAATAATTTTTCAAAAATGTTTGATAAAATGTATAGTACGCTAATCCTGTAATCTGACTTAAATCCTTGCTTGGTTTAGGGATCATTACATCTTGTAAGAGTATGAGAAGAACCCAATTTGCAACGTTGCATTAAATACGAACAGTAAAATTCTCAGAGTATAATTAGGTAAATATCTTATCATTGATTTTCTCATTTCTGGAGTTTTACTTCTCGGTTTCAAAAGCGATAGCCGAAATTTCATAGGATCAATCACAGTGCGAGCTCTTACCGCATGTGCGGGTTTAAAGTCTTTATGGGGATTCCTAGCTAAAGACATTTTAAGTACTTTAAACATTTCCACATGCTTTAGCGCGTTTTTTCCTAGATCCAAATATTTTAAATATATCTCTTTAGAGGCGTATTTTTCTGTCTTATTTTATTTCTGGTCATTTGTTTGGTGTTGTAAAGGATTCCACCGGAAATACTACTTTGCTTGTTTATGAGTTTTAATTAAATGAAAGAGAATGGATCGTATATTGATAAATGTTTTATTTAATGTCGGCAATTATGTATGGAATCCAATATATAAATGTTCGCCTCTGTTAGCCTCACAAATGCGAGCCCTTTGGAACACATTTTTCATTACATTCTCACACATTTCACGCGGTATTTCATTAATTTCAACACTAATATTGTTTGAGTTGATCCAACGTTTCTGGTTTGTTTGCTTAAATCTTGCTTTTTAGATATCCCCACAAAAAGAAATCCGGGCAGTCAAATTAGGCCACCGTGGAGGCCAATCAACACTACCATTCCTTTAAATAATTTGTTGTGGAAAGAGGTCTCGCAGTAATTCCATTGTAATCCTGGCTGTATGCGATATGGCACCGTCTTGTTGAAACCACATGTTAGTCAAGCCCAAACCATGCAGTTGTGGCGTTAAAAAGTTTTCAATCATATCACGATATCGCTCCCAATTGACAGTTACCGTTACGCCGTTTTCCGTTTCAAAGAAGTAAGGTCCAATGATTCGCCCTGACCAAATTGCACACCAGACTGTCACTTTTAATGGATGCAAATGTGACTCATGAATGAGTTGCGGGATTTCCATTGCCCAGACCCCACTATTCTGTTTATTCACATATCCATTCAAATTAAAATAAGCCGCGTCACTCATTATGATTTTTTCATGAAAATCGAGGGCGAGCTGTAGTATCCTATTGGCAAATGTACGGCGACGTAAATGGTCTTCTGGAAGAAGCTCTTGTGTTAACTGAATCTTAAATAGAAACCAATGCAAATCTTTGTGCAAAATTATGGCCAAAGTTGTTCTTTGGAGACCAAGCTCCTACACACGGCGTCGAATTGAGGTTGATGGATTGTTTTGAACACTTTTTTGATCAGCAGTAATGTTTTCAGCCGCTCTTGTAGTCCGTTGTGGTCTATGCATAAGCCTATCAGCTACAGTCTTTCTTTCTTCAAAGTCATTCACTACACGACAAATAGTGCGTACTGTTGGCACGTTGTTTCCCCAACAAATTTCACGTAACTTTCTCATCGCGACAGTAATCGATGATTGATTTTGATAAAATGTTTTAACGATTAAAACACGTTGGCTTACCGAATATTTTTCCATAATAAATTTTCATGTCTCTACTTCACGACTGCCAAATTGGCAGCAAAACAAAGTAGTATACTTTCCCGGCGGACACCCGTATTAAACTTATAGAAAATAAAAAAAAATAAATCAAATAAATATGTGATGTTTATAAAATAATAATAAATTATAACCATTAATTAAGAAAATAAAACGTAATATAATTAAAGCTAATTGTTTGTGAAAGGTTTTAGTGTTGATTAGTTCAAACACATAAATTTGAACTAGCACTAAATTACCAAACTACTTTTCCTTACAAGCACTTGTAAATTGAAGAAAGTTGTTCAATAGCAAACTTGCTATGCTTACCACTTGTTATGCTTACCGAAAAACTGATATATTCTTTATTTAATTTTTTCTTTTATATACAATTAATTAATAGTGAAATTATTAATAATTCTAAATAATGTTCAAATGATAAGGCTAGGGCAGCTATGGTAGATTAATAAGACTGGATTCAGGCTTCTGCAACATCTATCGTTGATGGCTGTGATCGCAATGCTGGTGTGGGGTAAATTGGCACGTTTTGTTGTGACTTGAATGGCTCTTCCAAGTTAGCAGAGTGAGGGAAATTAGTATGCAGAAAGCTAGTACAGTGTAACTTACTGCATGATGATGTTGACTGTTTTAATTAATAATTTGTGGCAAATGTTTTAGAGTTGATTCATTTAATTGTTTTTGTAGAGTTGCTAGATGTTCTAGTTGCATCTTGTATTGGTGTTGTGTGGTGTTAAAAAACAAATATTATATTTCCTGTGGTATACGAATTGATTCAAAATGCCCTTATATTGTTATGATATTATATTTCATCACACAGTTCGAACCAATTTCCATTAATCCCGTATTTTTGATTTTGATGAGTGTTGTTTCCATACCACAAACCATTGACGCTTCATTATCTGTAGTAGTAGCGAAGATCCGTTTATATTGATGGTTTAATTGGTTTCAAACTGTCATTCCTGGAATTATATTGCGATTACAATTTGTTGTTGAATGATAATTGAAAATATTGATTTCACAAGGATTGCCATTTGTATTTCTTCTAAGTTTCGACTATTTATTTTCGCATATGTATGTAAAGACATTTAAGGGTTAATGTTGTTAGCTGAATGCATCACGCATGAGTGTAGTGACGGCGAAATAAAAAATGTAAAGACATTTAAGGGTTAATGTTGTTAGCTGAATGCATCACGCATGAGTGTAGTGACGGCGAAATAAAAAATAAGAGGCAGCAGAAAAGAAGCAAATGTTGTGAACGATCGTAAAGTTGCTAAAAACTTGTTCTATTTAAAAACTTACCTAAATTTAAATATTAAATTTATTAAACTTCATTCTAGTTTTTTGACCTTTATTATAATTATGTTTGCTTAATTTTCCCAAGCTCAAGGTCTTCAATAAAATTTCCTTTATTATATAGTATAATAAAATTTCCTGACGATGCTACACAAAGGCGTAGCGAAATATTGAATAAAACAATGTTAATAGAAGTTAAAATAAAAAAAATAAAAACATCTACATTTGGGGGCTCATCAGCGAACGTTGGATGATATTCCTAGGAAACACATCGAGATACGATGTTTCGTCTATATAGATGATATAATTATATTTAGCAAGGATAAACAAAGCAATTTATAAGACATAGAAATTATTTTCAAAACACTTCGCGATGCAAACATGAAAATCCAAGTCGATAAATGCGAATTTCTAAAAAATAACGTCGGATTTATCGTATCTGAGAACCGCATAAAATCGAATTCGGCAAAACTGGAGGCCATCATAAACTTTCCAGCACCGAAAACGCTAAAAGACCTGGGATCCTTTCTGGGACTATCCGGCTACTATAGACGCTTTGTCAGGGATTATGCTAAGCTAGCGAAACCCTTGACAAACTTTTAAGAGGGGAGGGCGGACTTGTGTCCAAAAACATTTCGAAGAAAACGCCAATAAAACTTAACAACGATGCAATGGAGGCATTTGGCAAAATAAAAACAGCCCTCACTGAAGAAGTAATGCTTCATTACTCGGACTTTACCAAGAAATTCTAGTTGACAACAGACGCGTCAGAATATGCTATAGGAGCTGTCTTATCCCAAAATAACCGACCAATAATGTTTATATCTAGGACGCTTAGCAAGACCGAAGAGCAGTACGCTACTAATGAGAAGGAGACGTTAGCGATCATCTGGGCTCTCAACTCCTTCAGGAATTATCTTTATGGCTCCGCTAAATTAAAAATATTCACAGATCATCAGCCGCGGACATATGCGCTAAGCAGCAAAAATAATAACAACAAAATGAAACGTTGTAAGGCCATCCTTGAAGAGCACAACTATGAGTTACATTACAAACCCGGACGAACGAACGTTGTAGCTGACATGCTATCTCGACCACCCCAAATAAATTCAAATGACTGCCACGGTTCATAGCGATAAAACATCGTCACATCATCTCATCCCAATAGCCAACGAACCAATTAAAGTATTTACAAATCAAATTTTCTTAAAATTAGGCCCAGATTCTTCATATGAAATTCAAATAATATTCCTCGCCTATCATCGGCACATTATTTACGACAACGACTACACAAAAGAAAAACTAACAGCCATTCTTAAAAAATATCTATACCCTTCTGTTGTAAATGGATTAAATACTACCGAATCTATTCTCGGGAAAATACAAGAATTGTACCCTGAACATTTCTTTAATTACCGCACGAGATTCACTCGAAGGTTGTCACTGACTTATTAAACGAAGAAACCAGGAAAAATAAATATTGAATGATTGATGTTCACATCGTAGTGCTGCTGAAAACAAGATCCAGTTGATTGCGAGGATTTACTTTCCAAGAAAGAATTGTCAAGCAATGCAAAATTTGCAAAGAACAAAAATATGAAAGGCATCCAGCCAAACCGTCGCCTAATGAGATACCAATTCCTGATTACCCTGGAAAAATAGTTCACCTCGATATTTACCTTACTAATCAAAACGTTGTGTTAACAGCCATAGATAAGTTCTCCAAATATGCGACAGATATGCAAAAATTATCAAATCCACAAGCATCAAAGAACCATTGCGCGAGATATTGGTGAGTTTGGGACCTCCCGAAGGAATAGTTATAGATAACGAAAAATCATTAGGATCAGCACCGGTAAATCATGTGTTGGAAAATCAATTCGGGATCAACATTTTCAAAGCTCCACCGTATACTAGCAGTGTCAACGGACAAAATGAAAGATTTCATTCGACGCTCTCCGAGATAATGCGGTACGTGAAAGCTGAAAAAATCCATGATTCATTTAAAGAGTTACTTGAAATGTCCGTTAGCAGGTACAACTATTCTGTTCATTCCACAACAGGAAAAAGACCTGTAGATACATTTTTTGGAAGAGTGAAGCCAGAAAACCTCATGGAGGAAAGAAAAAAGCATACAGAAAAACTAAAAGCAAAGCAAGCAGCAGATTTGGCATTTCACAACAAAAATCGAACAAATCCTAAACACAATTTACCCGGCGACATACAAAGTTTATGTGAAAATCAATAAAAGAATAGGAACTAAATAGTCGCCCAGATATAAAGAGGAAAAAGTGGTAGAAAACCTCAATAATACCATAAAAACTGTTTCAGGTCGAATAGTGCACAAAAGCTTAATAAGAACATAATTTCTTCTTTTCTCACTTACAGATTTCTACTGCGAACCATTAAACCTGAAATACAAATCTTGGACTATTCCAATTCCGAGATCGTGATATTTCAAACCGGACGAGCTTTAATACAAAATGGAACCTTCAATTTAATACATATTATAGACATCGATACTTATGAACGGGAACTAAAACTTATTGAGGAACATATCATTTTAGAATACCATTCCTCCAACATGAAATGTTGGTGTTGAATATATTCGGCCCTTCAAAAGGATCGCAGGTTCACCAGATCGGACAGACTTAGATATTTTGACAGATAAAATAAATGACAACTTACGGCAGTCAGAAAACCAAATTATAATAAATAGACTATACGAACGAAAATTAAATGAACTGACGAATTTGACAAACAACATAAGCAATCACATAGAAAGGGACGATAAAGAAAACACCGCAGCGCTTAAATTTAAATTTGAGTTACAGATACTTAAAATAGCAATATCTAATATTGAACAGGCTTTATTGTGGTCAAAGGGAGGTATTATAAATTCTTTCCTCTTCTCTCATAACGAAATGGAGATATTGAATGAGTTAATTGTAGAACAAAATTTTCCTTATAATAATTTGGAACAATGTTTGAAATTTGCCAATATTAAAGTCGCTTCAAATAACTCTATTTTGTTGTATGTAATAAACCTACCGATTGTAATAAACAACATTGTGAAACTATTTTAATCAAACCAGTTAAAATAGGAAATAATGTTATTAAGATAGAATATGAAACTGTCATATATTGCTAAGAAAAGATATTTGAAATAAGAAAACCATGCAAAAGTTATGACGAATTAAAATTGTGCACAGAAGGAAGCATCAAAGATATAACAACTCCAACTGCATACCAAACCTTCTTAAAATTAGTCCGTCTATTTGTAAAAAGAACAATAATTTAGATATTCCGTCATTGGAGAAAATTCAAGATGGTGTCTTATTATTCAACCGGTATAATGGATCCATAATTTTAAATGATCACCCTATCGATATGAATGGAACCTTTGTGGTACAATATCATAATGCCACTATAACCATTGGAAGTGAAACATTTTCGCATTATGACAGAGGGACATACAAACCGTTGTCCGCTGTTCTAAGCTCACTGAATTGCAGTCATTATTTCGAAGAAACCTTAAAACTTATCAAGGAAAACAAACAAAACAATCCAATTTATCAAGAAGGAGGGCAATGTAAACCTATGGGAAAGTTCAATAGCTCTGATAATATGTGCAGCAAGTACGTTGCAAAAAGGAAGTACAAACTTAACATAACCAAAACGAAGGTTCAACCAATCGATTGGGAGTTTCACCAAACTTATTTCCCTGCAAACGGGGTCGTTTGCATTTAAAGGGGGAAGAGTTTGATTTATTCATTTTTTATTACACTTCTTTATTACTTTTTTATGAGTGCAGCGAACTATAAGATTAATGAACTCTAAAATACTTACCAATATTTTTCTTATTAAATTATTCCAGAAAAACGGTAATGTCACCACTTAAGCTGACCTAAATATTATTGCTTTTTCTTCTTTTGTACTTTTGTTAATGTAAACATTATTTTTATTGCATAGTATTGATTTTTATTGTAAGAACAATTTGTAACTTTGTATTGATTTTTTGTATTTTATTTAGTAAGCACATTTTGTAATTATAAAATAATTTTTTGGAAAATAAAGTTTAGTTGATTACAAACTCAAAAAGAAGAAACAACATATTTTCTTCTAACTTATATGTACATCTAAAGTGTAATGTTGGGGTGAGGTGACTCCTTTCCCCAATTAGTATAAAAAGAAAAACTCAGTTTTCTTTTTTTCTATCGGAGTGTATAAACAAAGCTTCTTGTTTTATTGAATTGTTTCTTATGACTTACAAGATTATTCGAAAATATTATATATACGCTAAAGTGATTAACTACGTAAAAGAAGAAGCCGTTATTCAGCGGCGAAAGAATGTTTATAAGAATCAATTAAGAGAGTTAAATATGCTAAGAGAGAAAAAATATGAAATACAAAGATATATATGTACAAAAAATATTAAGTGGCTTAATGCGCCTGTTGAAGTTGCTTCAACATACTCCCGCGGGGCGAGAGGGGTGACAAGGGCACCCATTCCAGATACCAAATTTTACCCATGCCAATACCGATAACTGCGCTTTAAGGACGGTAGCAAGCGGTTGGATTACTTCTCCCTTCATAATAGTGGCTATGGTTCGGCTGCCGATTACTTGGCATTGGAATAGCTGGAGTGGGAGAAAAACAAGTATACATATTGTATTATTGGAAACTTTGTTAAGCGACTTTCTCTTTGTTAATTTATTTACTTGTGTGTCAATCCAGTGAATTATTTCGATGGGTTTTATAGAATTTATTTAGGAGCAATATTAACGTTTGGCAGGAGACACACTTTTGCGATCGGACGTAATATATTTACGTTTTGTGTTTTTATTTCTACTACTCGGACTTTGCTGTCTTTGCCATTAATGACTTTGTTGATGCGTCACAGACGCCACTCGGTAGGAGATAAAGAATCATCCAACACGATGACGAAGTCGTTTATCTTTATTTAACTCTCTCCGGAGGGAGTGCTGCCATCACCTGTTGTTGAATTTTATGCTTGTAGATAGTGCATGTTTTACAACTTCGAATGCACTTCCTAACAAAAATTTTGAGGCGTTGCAATTTTGAGCGTTGCAAACCGGCATTTGTTAGGAACTGAGTGATGTAATCTGCCTCCCGCACGTATTAAATCCTCCTTGTCAATAAAGGTACTTAGAGTTATAATCGGGCTTTTTTTTGTTGTTTGGCCGTTTATCGTGCAAACACTTATACTCCTGGTAAAAGAACGTTTTCTGAACTGTGGAAATCAGGCGATTTTTCGTGAATTTAATTTCTTCGGACGTAATAAAGGGCTCTGTGTTGACGAAACCTTTCCGAACGTTATGGTAAAACCGAAAACAATAGCTAATGACTCTAAGGCCTCGTGCGAAAGGAAAGGGAGAGGAAAAATTCTCCAATATATCGTACGGTTCTTCTCCATTTAGGTTGTTTACCTTTGTAGTCTTTAGGTGCAGAGCTACCACCTTTTTTGTCTCTAACTCTCGTAGATCGAACATGCGAGGTTTCGGCGAAAGTTCAGTGGGTTGCATTTACCTGAGGGGTCCATTCCACCATAGTTTGCTCACTAATAGTTCCTGAGGAGTGCAACCGCGGGTACCTATATCAGCGGGATTGTCTTCAGTTTTTATATATCTCCAGGTTTACCTGCTCGCAGTACTAATAATTTTTGCGACACGATTTGCCACGAAGGTTTTTAAGGTATGTAGTGATTTTTGTAGCCAACCAAGAACTATAAAAGAGTCCGTCCATAAATGTAGTTCGTAGGGGAAACGTACATGTTCTCCTACACCTTTTACAAGTTTTGACAATAAAACCGCTCCACACAATTCGAGTTTTGGAATTGTAATCTTTTTTATCGGTGCAACCTTTGTTTTTGCAACTAGCAAAACACATTTTATATTTCCATCAATACTGAGAGTTCGTAAGTAGACTGCAGCACAGTACGCAAAACAAAAGTTTTCACAAAATACATTAGCTTCCCTTTCTGTGCGAACCTTTTCAACTTCTTCGAGTTCCCAGAACTTTTTGATTTGTTCGTGTAGAAGAAATTCATCTGATGTAGAAACTATAGTGTTAAATGTGTTGATTGCGCTTGTATTGCAGGGGCCAGACAAATACCATCCAAAATGTGACTCCCGGGCTTCTAAGTTTACACATATATTTCTACGGATGCCTTCAAGGTTAATGAAAGGCAGAAAATCGCTTCCTATTATCATATCAATAGCAGCGGGCTGATAAAAGTGGGGATCAGCGAGGGGTAAATTTTTTATCTCAGAAAAAGTTAGCAATTTAATATGATGAGAAGGCAATAGATTCGCAATTTTCGAAGCGACGACAGCTAAAATCTTTATTTTGAAATTGGAGACTCTTGACTTAACTGTTACATAGCAACTCCCTTTGGAGTTACCCAAAATTGTACCACCGAAGCCTGATATTTGATAAGGGTGCGGCACAAGCGGGATTGCTAACCTTTGCTGAATACGTGTAGTAATAGAACTTTGTTCTGCGTCAGCATCTAATAGCGCTCGAATGGTATATAGCTCTCCGATAATTGCATTTGGCATCACTGTGGTACTTTGGCGCTGAACCATGTAGGCTTGCACATTTTCCGAATGGTTCTGAGTATTAGTTGAACAGGTAGGTAGCTCGTCAACTTGAGTATTAAAAGTATTAGCTTCAGTAGTGGTTTCGAGTGTTGATAATTTTTCGTTTGGCTTGGTGATTCGATTTTGTGTGTCCATTCATGACATTGGAGTTTCTAGAAGTTACGGTGGCATCCATATGTAACATCGTGTGATGATATTTGTGACAAATGTTGCACGAGCCGGTGCTAAGACATTTTGATTTGTAGTGAGTAGGTGATAGAGAGCTAACGCAATACTTATTTACAAACACAAACTTCATACGCTCGCTTGGTTTCATCGATTTAAATGCCTCACAAGCTCTTAGCGAGTGATTTTGTTGACACTTTTTGCAACTAGGAGATTGTTCAGCTTGAGTGTGTAATATCTGAGTGCGTGAGGGCTGATTTTCCTTTTTCAATGGTTTTTCCCTGTCATCCATTGTTTCCAGTATTTCTATTCTCTCCGAAAGAAATTCTGTCAATTGCGTCCATGTGGGTAGCTCACGATGGTTTTTCAAGGAACTTTCCCACTCTTTCATTGTCTCATCGGAAAAGTTGGAGACAATTACATAGATCAAAAATCGATCAAAATCAGGCAATTCAATATTATAATTTTTTAGAATGGCTAAACAGTCACTTACAGCATTTTGTATAAATCGTAGGGACTTGACGTTTTCATTGTGAGCTGGGGTAATGGCAAAATTTTTTTTCATTTCATCTTGTACCAAAAGTCTTCGATGTTTGAATCAATTTTGCAATTTTCCACAGGCTATATCAAAATTAGTATCCACAAAGTCTAAATCTTTTATGGCTTGGTAGGCCTCCCCCCTCACTTGGCCGCGTAAATAAATTGTCGCACAAAATAACCAATAAATACAGTACATACCTTAATTTTTCCGCGTTTATCTCACGTGTTCTGCTATATAGATTTCTTACTAACTTGTTGTAGCTTTATTTGATGCACTGTTTGACCTGTTTGTTGATGATGCCCTCAATTGCACGGAATTCACGTTGAAGTACCCTTGCACAGTGAAGTGAAGTACCTTTAAATTCCTCTGCCGAAACCCCGATGAATTTTTGTTAAAGTTGCCGTCGGTAGATACAACTGTTGTAGTATTGGAATAGTGGGCTCCATACCACTGATTCTTTCCTGTCGTAGCCTATTCTAGGACTTATCGAAGGACCATATATTGGGGTGAGGTGATTCCTTACGTAAGTTATATATTTCAAAAACTTATTAACTCAGACGTCATGGAACTTTACACAGACGATATTATTATATATGGCGAGACTATGGAGGAATGTTTTGACATGCTCAAGCTTGTTTTAAATAGAGCTGCTAGATTTTTTTTATACTGTATTTTATTTTATTGAATCTTTCTATTAAAAGAAATTCACAATAAGTATTCAAATCTTATTTCTAAATTATTATTTACTAGTTATTACCAATGTAGTAACTAATTTTTTGTATTCAAATCTTAAAAATCTATCTTCTATTGTGTAGAGAGAGCCGGCTCGCCAGGCTCAATGGGTCAGTTCTTTTTAGTCTCTGGTGGCCGTCAAATTGCAATAAATTGCGTGCTAGAGTGTTGGGATGTGCGACTAGTTTGTTCACGTATTTGGACGTGTATGTTTTAACTTCTTCGTGGATAGTGGGAACTTTGAGATCCCTATGTATGTTTTCATTTCTTATGTACCAGGGGGCGCAAACGATATGACGTAAAATCCTAGACTGTCTTCTCTGTAACTTCTGGATGTTTGATGCACAGGCAGTACCCCACAGCTGAATACCATATGACCATATTGGCTTTATAACGGATTTGTATAAAAGGACTTTATATTCCAAAGCCAAAGTTGAGTTAGGACTTATTAGCCAATGCAGTTGATTTGTTCAAAGCTTTATGGACGTTATTTTTGCCTCAATGTGACGGGACCAACTTAGGCGCCGATCTAGGTGGATACCTAAATATTTAACGTGCGTTTCCGCTGGAACCGTGGTATTAGTTATTATGATTGGTGGACAATTTTGCCTTATAAAGGAAAACGTCACATTTTGATGGATTTACCTTTATTCTCCACTGTTTTAGCCAGTCTTCCAGCTTATGAATATGGGACTGCAGCTTTTCAGATGCATCCTTTGGATCATTACTGACACTTATAATTGCAGTGTCGTCTGCAAAGGTTGATGTATATGTATGTGGGCTTGTCGGCATATCCGCTGTATAGATGATATATAATAGCGGCCCTAGCACACTACCTTAAGGTACTCCTGCACTGATTTTCCCACATCTTGAAAGCTGGTCCTTTGCTCTTCCTTTAAAAGTTCTATCGGACAAATAGCTTTTTATAAGCTTGTGGGTGTTTTCAGGTAGAACCCGAACTATTTTAGTAAGTAGCCCATCATGGCAGACTTTATCAAATGCTTGGGAAATGTCTATAAATAAAGCTGAACAGTATTTCTTTCTTTCAAAAGCCGATCTAATAATGATAACGATTCTATGGACTTGTTCAATCGCACTATGCCTTGCTCGAAAACCAAACCGATGACCTGGGATAACGTTTTGTTCATTTAGAAAAGGAGTTACACTCAAGACGAATAATTGGCCTGTATGATGTTAAATGGCTTAAGTCCTTTCCAGGTTTCGGGATCATAACAATTTTAGACATCTTCCAAGAGCATGGGAAGAAGCCGACACGCAACATGGCATTAAATATGTAAAGTAAAATTCTCACAGCTGAATTAGGTACGTTTTTTATCCTTGATCCTGTTATACGATCAGGTCTAGGTGATTTCTTCATATCCAAATTTTTAATTGTCGATTTTAAAGAACACAACCGAAATTTCATAGGATCATGCACGATGTCGCTAATAATTGGAATAGTGGAATTACTTATATCATGTGGTGCGAAAACCTTCTCTAAGTGCTTTGCTAACGCATTTGCTTTTTCACTTGAGTTTTTAGCCCAAGTACGGTCTTCAAGTCTTAGTGGGGATTCGTAAGCAATAGGACATTGTAAGTGCTTTACAGCTTTCCACAGACTATAATCCGTGTTTTTCATTGGATCCAAGTTTTTTAGAAAGTTGTCGATAGCGAATTCGTGCTTCTGTCTGAATTTACTGCGTAAGTTTTTTTTGGCATAAGTTCATTTGGGTTCCTATGTGTGCAGAACGACTATTTTGCCATTGTCTTCTTAGTATTCTTGTCTCAATGACGAGCATCGGAATATCTGCTGTTGCCCGGTACGATATTATTTTAGCTGATGGCTTTGTGGGCGTTGCAGCTATGGCTGCGGCAGTCACGACGTCTGTAAAATGCTCTACAGCTGCTTGAATATCAGCTGGATTTCTCAATGGGATGTTCAAAGATAAGTGAGAGCTCACATACATTTTATATTTTAACCAATTCGTGTTTCTGTTCGGGTAGAAAGGGTTTTAGGTGTAGTGACAAAATTGTCGTGTAAAATAATAATTGTAGGTGAATATCATAAGATAGGTCATAGGATGAACTAACTAACAGTTGGTCGCGTTTGGTGTTTTTTACTATAGCAAAATCAATAAGGTCTGGCAACTTATTAAAGTCTGTGGGCCAAGAGGTGGGTTTACCGACAGATACGACGTCCAGCTTGTTCGCTTGAACTGTATAATACAACTGCCTACCTCTAGGGCTAAGGAGTCTGGATCCCCAATATGTATGCTTTACATTGTAATCGCCAGCGGCAATAAATTTTTGGACCTGGCAAATTCATGGTGATCGATTTTATGCCTAGGCGGGCAATACACTGATGAGACTACAATTTTAAAATCTGTAAGATCTATGGTCTTGGCTTGCAAAAAGTCCTCCCTGAATTCAGGCAATGAAAAATGCCTTACATTTTTTCGGACTATAATGGCAGTCCCACCACATGCCCTTTCGCTTGGGTGTTTGGTGTCATATATAAAATACACATTAATTCTAAAGCAGTTTTTTTATAGTGAAGCGTGTTTCAGAGACTAATAATATGTCTATATCATGTGCTAGCAAGAAGTGTTCTACTTCATATTTATGTTGGGAGAGCCCGTTAGCGTTCGAGCAGCATATTTTTAACTGGTTCATTTTTTGCCAAGCAAAACTTGCAGAAGCTTGTTTTGGGTTCGCATCATTTCCTGAAACATACCCTGCATAGTTGTCATAAAATTATTCATTGTCTGTATTAAGTTCTCGATCGAGCTCGAATTGTTAGTGAGGGGTGTCTGAGCACCCTCTTTTCAGATGTGGGCATATGAATGTTTATGCGCATTAGAACTTTTGGCATTCGCATTAGGTAAATCATTTCTCAATGTTTGGGCATATGAAAAGTTTGGCTTAGTGTGTGGCTGTGTAGCTTGTGTACTAGCAACAGAACCAGCATGAAGCCGAGGAAATTGGGAAGCTTTATATTGCTGATATTCAGGGTTTCGTACGACTTTCGCATTATCTTTTACATATTGAAATACTTTGCAGCCCCTGTAATTTGCTGTATGGTTTTCACCACAGTTGCTGCATTTTTTGGCCTTGGGGTCTGTTTTGGAAGAAGTGCATTCCAAAGACCGGTGCGCATCACCGCAAACAACGCATACAGATGGTAGCTTGCAGTAGGTTTTCGTGTGTCCGAATTCCTGGCAGTTGGTACACTGACGGGGACCGTTACGTTTTAGGGGCTCTTCCACCGTTATTCTTCTGTTTAAAAGGTAGCGCAAATTATATAAAGGATGAACCGAGTTTTTTGATTTAAGCTGCGATGCATTAAACACGATTTTAATACGATGCATAGGTTGGGGAACTTTATTCTTATTTAGAATATTGTGCACTGACCTTACGACATAACCTTCCACCTCTATGGCACTGTTTATCTCCTCAGTAGGAACAGAACTGTCAATACCCTTTATAATGACAATCAAACCTTTAGCACTTTTTAGTTGATACGTATAATAGCTCTTATTATCTGCATCGAGACGACTTGCGATTAGATGCTAGATTTGACTTAAAATTCAAATGGTTAAAGTGTTCTTTTATAAAAACAAAAATTTAATTATTGGGCCATACGGTTGGAAGTGGCAGTATTTCACCGGGCAAAACTAAGACTACTGCTGTTGAAAAGTTCCCAACACCAAGGAATGTTAAGGACGTACCGGCTTTCCTTGGCCTAACAGGCTACTTTCGAAAATTTGTGTGCGGATATGCCCAATTTGCAAAACCTTTAACTGACTTGTTAAAAAAAGATACACCCTGTCATATGAGTATAACACAGTTGGCAGCAATCGAAAAGTTAAAAAAATTCATCTCCAGTGAACCAGTGTTCAATATTTATTGTAGAAATTCCAAAACCGAACTGCATACAGACGCGTCCAAAATAGATTTTGGCGCAACCCTTTTTCAAATGTTTGATGAAAAATGACACCCTGTTTTTTATTCGACAAACAAGCTTCACCACAAGAATGTAAACTCCACAGTTATATTATGGAAGTAAAAGAAGCTTACCTTGCATTCAAAAAGTTTCAACACTATCTGTTGGGCGTTGAATTTAAATTAGTAATCGATTGTGCGGCGTTTAAACAAACAATATCTAAAAAGGATATCCCGGACAGGAATGAAGCATGTAGATCGCTTGAGTAGATACCCAGTGAACGTAATGGTTATCTCTTCAGAAATAACCGTTGGTATCAAACGTATGCAATAAACGGATCAGTGCATTAAAGCAATATGTTTAATACTTCAGTCGCATTATTACTAAGATTTTAAAGTCAAAGGTGGTTTAATTTATAAAGCAGTAAATGGAACCGATTTGCTCTTTGTTTCAAAAGCCATGGAAGTTGAAATAATAAGAAATTGTCACGAAAACGGAGACTTTTCTACTCCAAAGTACAACAGTAATTTTATATGCTGCGTGTTGAGAAAAAGGTTACGCAGATTGTCCAAAATTGTGTAAGATGCATTATACTTAATAATAAACTCGGTAAAAAGAAGGTCTGCTGCAATGTATCGATAATGTGATTTGCCTTTGCATACTATAAGTATATATTGGCTACTTGGGGCCAATGGATGCAACGTGTAAGCAGTACAAATACATCTTGGCTGTAGTTGATGGTTTTTTGAAATTTTTTTGGTTGTTTACAACGAAGTCAACAAATACTAATGAAGTTGTGAAGAATCTATCAGTATGGTCTAACACGTATGGTAATCCGAGTCGTATTATTAGTGACAAAGGGTCAGTCAGCCTTCACCTCTCAACATTTCAAAGAATATTGTGAGTAAAATTCGATTGAACACATTCTGACTACAACAGGTATTTTAAGAGGCAATGGACAGATCGACCGTGTGCATCGCTGTATTTTATCTTTTATTGCAAAACTGTCAAATGAAGATTCATCCAAATGGTATAAATACGTAGGGCAGGTGCAAAGATCCTTAAATTCCGGCCTTCACAATTCTACACAACCAACACTATTTGAAATTCTCTTCGGCACAAGAATGAAGATTATGCCTGAGCCAAATCCTAGAAATACTGCAGAATGAACTTATTAATCAGTTTGATAAAAATCGTCAACAATTGCGAAATGAGGCGAAGCAGCAAATCCTGAAAAGGCAGGAGGTATATAAGAAGCAATACGACAAAAGTCGAACAAATCAGATTGAGTATGCGGTGGGCAATCTTGTGGCTATTAAACAAACTCAGTTTGTAGCGGACAAGACATTAGCCTACGAGTATTTGGATTAAGCGAAATGGACGATTCCATGTTTCAAAAGTAGCAGAATTTGAAGGTCCATTAAACCATGGAGAATTACCGACGAGGAAGATGTCTTGTCATCGGAGACCGATGAATATCAGGATGGCCGAATGTAAAGACATTTAAAGGTGAATGTCGTTAGCTGAATACACCACGCATGAGTGTAGTGACGGCAGTAGAAAAGAAGCAAATGTTGTGAACGGTCGTAAAACTTACCTAAATTAAAATATTAAATTTATTATTAATCAAATAATATTAATAAAAGTTAAAAAAAAAAAAAAAAACATCTACATGTATTCGTCATCGTTAGTTTTATTGCACTTTGATATGTCATCTGTTGTGCATTGGTAGTAATGTACGATATATCTGGTTCGATAGCAATTAAAGAGTTATTTTTAGCCGTTGGAATTGGCACTGAATAGAATTGTTGATCAGACAGAGGTATCTTAATTTCGAAAATGACTTCATTTATTGTTACGGCTCCTTTCGCGTTCATCAGTTTATATAGTTCATTTAAGCTATCATATGGAAGTGTATGGGATGTTGGATGTTGGGATGGGATGTACATTTATGATTTTAGGTTCTATTCTATGTAGCTTTATTGCTGTCAATGTTAGGTGGGTTAATAGAAGTCAAATAAGTTGCAAATTGTCCAGCTGTGACGATTCTTTAATAACTCATTTTTGGTTTGCTAAACCAGTTTTAAGATCTCATTTATCCTTTCCTCAGTATTAATCTCATCCTGTTTAATAATGTTCATAGTTGAATCAATTATTGATGTTTGGCTCTTTAAGAAACTTGCAATGTGGTCGTGCTCCAATTTCGGCTTACTAATATCCGTGACATTTCGTCAGCATACTCCGAATCTAAAACTTTAAATAGTGATCGCGCAATATTGTCGAATATGTTAAATGTGGATATTTTGATTCGCCTTTTCGTGACCAATTCTTCTTCTTGTAGTAATTCGTTTTTAATTTTCTTTAGGTTATTTGTCAAAATATTGCATATTGGATGTTTTTGTATTATAGGACACAGTTATTGCAGGGTGTGCAAGCCTGATGACAGGAAATTTATTTCTGATATAAAAGGTTTAAGATCGTAATACACCAATACTTTCCACTCTGCCGTATTAGGTTTTACTGTCCCCATTCCTTCAAAATACAAACTTGTTATCCCGAAATTGTGTAATACTAGGGTAAGTACTATCAAGTTCTCTAAAGCCTTAAATCTTTTTGGTGGGATAGGATGATTTTTGTAATTTCTTAAACGTTCTGATGTTGGCATTATTTCTTCTGAAATGACTATTTCATGTTTTAGAAATAGTGAAGCCAACCTGTGGACAGATCGCTTAAATACCCCAGTTGATGTTTTTACTTCGGCAACTTTTACAGCACCGTCATCGCCAGCATAAAACTTAAGAATTCCGCCCAACGGCCACTTCATTGTAGGTAGGTTATCATCTTTAATAATATCCCCTATTTTGAGATTGCTGGCATTGTATCTGTGGACCACCTTTTCCAAAATTGTTATTTTATTTGGGAAACTAGCTTCCAGTGAGATACACCCGATCCCTTAACAATTTCTGCACTGCTGTCTACTTGTGAGGTGAGCGCTTCACCAATGAGAAAATGACCAGGCGTCAATGCAGTCTGGATCATTAGAAAGCGGAGTTAAAGGACGTTAATTCAAAATAACTTCAAAATAATTTCTATGATTATTGTCTCCAGCTCTTCATGGGTTAATGATTCGGTTGATGTACTGCGTACTAGCAGATGTTTTGCGATCTTCTCGGCAGCCTCTAACAATTCTCCACAGTGAGGTGCTCTTTGTGGAATGAAATGAAAATGTATACCCTTAGAGCTCGAACCGAAATTGCCTCTTGTGCCTTGTCCGAATGTATGTTTTCAGATAGTTCAGATAGAAGGTTTTTTGCTCCGACGAAATTTGTTGCGTTGTCACAGTAGATATTTCGGCAATGTTAACCTTGGTTGGTCTTTTACCTCTGACCTAGTAGTGTATCCAAAATGGGCCACAATAGTCAACATCGGAGTTGATGGATGGACGAGCAGGAACTACTCTCGGTTGTGGTATGTTGCCCACTATTTGTTGATACAGTTGGGATCGCGGTCTAGTGTACTTTACACATTTTTGAATAACTCATCGTGCTGTAATCTTCCCTTTTATTGGCCAACACCGTTGTCTTATTGTATTTAGAACCGCTTGTGGTCCGCAATGTTGATTATATTCATGCGTCATGATAAACAATAGTTTTGCCAGAGGATCGTTATATGGTAATATTATTGGATTTTTTGTGTCTGATTGTAGGTTGGAATGCTCTAACTGTCCTCCTACTCGGATTATACTCTCCTTGTCCAAAAATGGTGATAGACGGTTAAGTGGACTACTTTTAATATTGTCTGGCCCTTTTGAAGTTGTTTTATGTCTGTTGCAAAATCCGAAGACTGTATGGCTCGAACAATTATATGGAGGGAATCGTCTAACTCTTTCGGGGTAAGTGATGTGGGTCTTGATCTATGTGCAGTAGGGTACAGTTCCTTGTAAATCTAAGGACTTAACCCACAATTCTTTGCAAGGTTCTAAAGGAATTCTTATGGTGAATTTTATATATAAAATCGTTGTCGGTTTTTATGACTGTCGTAACTACCTTCTTCATTTCAGTGTTATTTGGATTGTGTATTTGAGTTCAGAATTTTTATGGCCATAGCACTTCTTTTCCATGAAGAAACATTGGTGCATGAAACCATAATCCATTTGCAGGCAGATTGGCTGATTGAAGTTCTCGGGATATAATGTCTGCAGGGTTATCCTTTGATTTCACATTGCGCCACTGTTCTGCTAATGTTAACGATTGAATAGTTGATATTCTATTAGCCACAAATATTTTATATGAAGATGATTGTGAATTAATCCATGATAACACAATTTCCGAATCGGTCCATAGAAACATAGGCTGATTTTGAAGATTTAAATCAACCTTTACTCCATGAACGAGTTGAGGTAGTGTTTGTTGTTTTACAGGAGCCACTCTTGATTTTGCAAAAAGCAATCAAACAGTTACTCTTCCATCTATTCGTATTGAGCGAATATACTTATGCAACTGCGCCAAAAGCCTTTTTCGATGCATCTGCAAATATGTGATGCTGTGTTTTGACTGGAATCTCACCATGGAATATACGAGTATGTCTTACTATTTTGAAATTATCTAATGTCTTCAAATCACTTCGGAAACTGTCCCACGTCATACGAAGGTTCTGAGGTAATGGTGTATCTCAATCTTATGAATGCTGCCATAGTTGTTGTATAAACATCATTGCTTTGACAACAACAGGTGCGAGGAGACCAAGAGGATTAAATAATTTTGCAAGCTCTGATGTAACTGTACGTTTTGATACTAATTGTAGTTCATGAAGGCTCACCTTAATGCAAAAATGGTCGGAATGCGGCACCCAATGTAGTCCCAATGTTTTTATTGTTTTATTATCACTGTTTTAGAAAGCTTTTTGAAGCTTTGCATTATTTGAACACCATTTTTTGAGGTTAAACCCATGTTTTTCTAAAATAATTTTTAGTTCCCTTTGTGTTTCGATAGCTGATTTTAGACTATCTGATCGGAATTGGATATCAGTTGTAAAAACAAATTTCGGAATTTGGAAACGAAGTAAAATAAAAATAACTCACTTTGTACAGTTGGACCAGTGTGCATTAAATCATTTAAGAATATCCTGTTGACGTTTTTGACGATGCGTCCGTCGAATACTGCTCTAAGTTGTATTGAAGTACTGTCTGGCTTTAGAACACAATGATGTGGGATAAAGTATCTTGGATTGCGTACATTATCTGTATTAACCTTTTACATGTGGCCCAATTGCTCGTATTGATTGGCCCAATGCCGTTGGGTTTTCTTTAAATAGAAGGCTGCCAATGAAATGGCCGTTCAAATTTGTCTGAACATGCTGATTGAACTGGGCTTCACAAAAATTTTCTTCTGGAGACATGTCCTCCTCTGTTGCTCCTACCTCGTCGAGTTTCCAAAGCTGTTCGATTGCTTGTTCTAATGAAGTTTCATTATCATAGATTGCACAAGTTAATGATGAAGATCGGCAAGGAACAGTGTGTTCTTTAACTGAGCCGCCTACAAGTCAGCCAAGTGAATTGTTTTGAAGTATTGGATGACTGTTGCTTAATTATATCGTTCCCGGTTTCATCAGGCTGAAGTAAAACTCAGCTCCCAGAAGGATGTCTTTTTTTTCGGCATATTTAAAATGGGATCTGCCAGATGGATGCCCTTTGGAATTTTCCAGGAAGAAACATCAATAATATACCTCGGCTGGGATGGGATACTGGTTGGAAAAACTAAAGCTTCCAAGTTTGTTGAAAAATCATGACTTCTGGATGTCATCTTTACATTAATGCGAATATTTGGTATTTTCAGAATCCTTCCAACCCCGTCAATGCATAGAGGGGATTCTGTTGTTGAAAATTATAATTTTCTGATGAGCCGTTCAGCCACAATGCTCACTTGTGAACCTGAATCTAGAATATCCCTAAACTCATTTGCCCTACCATTTGAGGCTGATGACTATTGCTGTGGCTAAAATGACGTATTTCTGCTCTTTTGCTAAGGATGCGGTCGACGCTGAGGAGACTGAAACTGCGTTGACTAGATCTCCATCGTGTTTTGTCGTTGCCAGGTGAATAGGCGATCTAACCGTACCATCTGATTTTGTTGGTAAATGTACTAATGTGTTGTGTTTATTATTAGGTACATTTTTTGCAATAACCATAAGGACAGGTTTTGGATGAATGATAGGATTTAAAACAGTTCACGATTAGCTTCTGTTGTTGTATCCATTTCAGTTTTTGATATTCTGTCATTGCCATGAACTGCTTGTAAAAATGAATACGGTGTTTACTACAATTATTGTTGATCTCTAACCATGCTACAAAAGATTTAGCCTTGTTTGTATTTTGATGGAGGACTGGCTTTTCCTTGTGCCCAATCAGTTCCATTGCTTCAAATTGTCTCTCCAAGAATGAAAATAATTCTTTAATAGTTGGCACTTCTTTTGACTTCAATAACGATTGCATAAAGCGAATGTAGAGTGTGTGATCGAGTTTTTTGATCATTAATTGAATAGGTATGGCACCCCAGGACGATGTGTCGATATTCAAGTTATTTAGTGCCAATAAGCATTCCTTTCCAGTTTCATGAAGAGCCTTGATTGAAATAGGAGACAATGTTCCCCTTGGTTGACTAAAATTTTTTCCACCAGTGTGGATACCAGAACTCGTTTATTGTTGTTCTACTCCTGGACTTTTCTTCTGATAGACTTAGGCGGTTTATAAGTTTGCCAGCATCTCCTGACAAATTAGTTTTTAGGTATCACATTTTTTGGACGTTTGGGAGAGGTTGCTTGACTACCATTTCTAAAAATAATTCATAAAATTGACGCCACTTAAAGCAGTCTCTATTAAATTGGGAAATGTTTACTTTCGGGAGTGGCAGTGAACTGTGTGCTGCACTTTCACCCCCCAATTGGGTTGAACAAGTTGCTTTCTCTTTGTGTTTATTTATAACTAGCCAAGCCCGGCGCGCGTTTCCTACGCCCCTTAATGAGCTCAATATGTGTGTAAAGTTTCAGAAAAATCGGTCCAGTGCAAGTACCTCAAAATTATAACTTTTTTAAGGGCGTGGCCCTGCTCAATTTTCTAATCACGAAAATATATAGTTATGACAGTTTAATATGTGTGCAAAGTTTCAGAAAAATCAATCTAGTGCAAGTAGATAAAAATGATAACTTATTTTTTATGGGCTTGGTACTGCCCACTTTTCTAATTACGAAATTGTATAATCATGAGAGTTCAATATGTGTGCAAAGATTCAGAAAAATCGGTCAAGTGCAAGTAGCTGAAAAATTAATATTTATTTTGTATGGGCGTATTTAATTTTTATGTATATATAGATATATATATATAGATTACTGCGAGTTGTATTAGTTGGTGGTGAACCAAGTCTTCCAGCTTGATGTATTCATCTTGATCGCAATTCATCCCATAAATTTTGAACTTGGTTCCATAAGTTTCTTATTGTGTTTCATTAAATTGTTGCGGTTTATCTTCTAGTGGGGTGTTCAAACTTTATAATAATCGTAATAGTGCTGTCATTTTTTTTATACTTTATTTTATTTTATTGAATCTTTCTATTAAAAGAAATTCACAATAAGTATTCAAATCTTATTTCTAAATTATTATTTACTAATTACTATCAATGTAATAATTAATTTTTTGTATTCAAATCTTAAAAATCTATCTTCTATTGTGTAGAGAGAGCCGCCTTGCCAGGCTCAATGTGTCAGTTCTTTTTAGTCTCTGGTGGCCGTCAAATTGCAATAAATTCCGTGCTAGAGTGTTGGGATGTGCGACTAGTTTGTTTACGTATTTGGACGTGTACGTTTTAACTTCTTCGTGGATAGTGGGAACTTTGAGATCCCTATGTATATTTTCATTTCTTATGTACCAGGGGGCGCAAAAAAAAAGACGTAAAATCCTAGACTATCTTCTCTGTAACTTACTGTCTTCTTAACTTATTACAGATTTGTATAAAAAGACTTTATATTCCAAAGCCAAAGTTGAATTAGGACTTATTAGCCAATGCAGTTGATTTGTTCGAAGCTTTATGGACGCTATTTTTGCCTCAATGTGCCGGGACCAAGTTAGGCGCCGATCTAGGTGGATACCTAAATATTTAACGTGCGTTTCCGCTGGAACCGTGGTATTAGTTATTGTGATTGGTGGACAATTTTGCCTTATAAAGGAAAACGTTACATGAGCACATTTTGATGGATTTACCTTTATTCTCCACTGTTTTAGCCAGTCTTCTAGCTAATGAATATGGGACTGCAGTTTGTCAGATGCATCCTTTGGATCATTACTGACACTTATAATTACAGTGTCGTCTGCAAAGGTTGATGTATATGTATGTGGGCTTGTCGGCATATCCGCTATATAGATAATATATAATAGCGGCCCTAGCACACTACCTTGAGGTACTCCTGCACTGATTTTCCCATTTCTTGAAAGCTGATCCTTTGACCTTATTTTAAAAGTTCTATCTGACAAATAGCTTTTTATAAGCTGGTTGGGTATTTTCAGGAAGAACCCGAGCTATTTTAGTAACTAGCCCATCATGGCAGACTTTATCAAATGCTTGGGAAATGTCTATAAATAAAGCTGAACAGTATTGCTTTCTTTCAAATGCCGATCTAATAATGGTAACGATTCTATGGACCTGTTCAATCGTACTATGCCTGGCTCGAAAACCAAACTGATGATCTGGGATAACGTTTTGTTCATTTAGAAAAGGAGTTACACTCGAGACGAATAACTGGCCTGTAGGATGTAATCTGGCTTGAGTCCTTTCCAGGTTTCGGGACCATAACATTTTCAGACATCTTCCAAGAGCATGGGAAGAAGCCGACACGCAACATGGCATTAAATATGTAAAGTAAAATTATCACAGCTGAATTAGGTACGTTTTTTATCATTGATCCTGTTATACGATCAGGTGATTTCTTCATATCCGTATTTTTAATTGTCGATTTTAAAGAAGACAGCCGAAATTTCATAGGATCATTCACGATGTCGCTAATAATTGGAATAGTGGAATTACTTATATCATGTGGTGCGAAAACCTTTTCTAAGTGCTTTGCGAACGCATTTGGCTTTTCACTTGAGTTTTTAGCCCAAGTACGGTCTTCAAGTCTTAGTGGGGATTCGTAAGCAATAGGACATTGTAAGTGCTTTCCACAGACTATAATCCGTGTTTTTCATTGGATCCAAGTTTTTTAGAAAGTTGTCGATAGCGAATTCGTGCTTCTGTCTCAATTTACTGCGTAAGTTTTTTTGGCATAAGTTCATTTGGATTTTTATGTGTGCAGAACGACTATTTTGCCATTATCTTCTTCGTCTTCTTGTCTCAATGACGAGCATCTGAATATCTGCTGTTGCCTGGTACGATATTATTTTAGCTGATGGCTTTGTTGGCGTTGCAGCTATAGCTGCGGCGCCAACATTTAGAAATAAGATTTGAATACTTATTGTGAATTTCTTTTAATAGAAAGATTCAATAAAATACAGTATAAAAAAAACATTTAAGGCTCCAAGTGCTTCTTTTAGTGATGGAACTGGGTTTACCTCTTCATCATCGTCATCTGTAACATTGTGCTCGCTTTCAGCAGCAATTTCTAAATTACTGTTTATAACAGTATTAATAATTTCGCCATGAGTTAATTCACCATAGCATTTTTCATCCTTATCACAATTTACATTATCCATCCTGTCTGGGATTAAATTTAGCAAATCTGGCTCTTCATTAATTTCATCGGTATTTTCGATTGAACCGGTAATAAATCCTGCCTATATATTTAGATAATGGGGGTGTAGAATATCAATGTGTACATGTGTTTAAGCATTAAAATATAAAATTAACGAATAATTTACCTTTTTAAAACAATTGGAAATACAAGATGGTGTCACTAACCACCAAGCTCGTTTTATAAAATGAAGGGCGTCCAAGTATGAAATAGATTTGTGGAATTCCTTAATATTCATATCTCTTTCTAAGGCTGAAATTTGCTTTTTTCCAATTATCTGCCTATAATTTAAAGGCTGATATGATACCCTGATCTAAAGGCTGAATTAACGCTGTAGTGTTCGGTGGTAAAAATTGAACAACAATATTTGCTAGATAAATAGTTTTGTGACAGCTGGCATTGTCGACAAATAATATAATCTTTTTATTTAATTTTCCCATTTCAATATCCAAAGAATGCATAATTTCATGCCATAAAGAAGTTGTCATCCAGGCCTTTTGATTAGAAAAGTATTGTACGGGCGCAACAACATTTTTTAAACAACGAGGGTTTTTTGACTTTCCAATTGCATACACTCTTTTAAATGTACCTGTAGCATTACAAATAAATAATAAAGTCAATCTTTCTTTTTGGGTTTTATGTCCAACAGGTTGAATATCTGGTCGGTAATACGTTTTTGTTGCCAATGCTTTATAATAAAGTGCACTTTCGTCTGCGTTCATTATATTTTCTGGAGAGTATTCTTTAATAAGGCCAGGTAAAATATTTTCAATAACAGATGTAGCACCATCTTTATTACTATCTGCAACTTCTCCTTGAATTACTCCCAGTTTTATATTTTGTCGTTTTTTTCCACCTGTAGAGCCAGTTGTTGTCAGGTCCAAAATCATTATTTAACTCAATGGCAAATTCTTTAGCCTTTTGTAGGAGGACCATACTGCTTATTACAGCATTTTTTTGTCTTTGCTGGTCAAACCATATCCCAAGGGCCTTTTCAACACCTTCATGGACTCCTTTTCTATTTCGTTTTTGCTTTAAATTAGAAGAACTGCAACCGGCTTCAATAATTTCTTCCTTTTTCTTTAATATGCGATTTACTGTTGAAATGTCACACTTATATTTTAAACATACAGCTTTCTTTTCTTTATGACATTCTTCGATTTCTTTAATTATATTCAGTTTTTCTTTAATTGATAAACCTGTTAGTTTTTTCTTTTTGGAAAACATTTAAAAAAAATTTATCAGACAGCAATGACTCAAGATTGTCAACAAACTAAACAGCTGTAATTCAGTGATGACAATTACATTTTTGCACCCCTATTTAGCGATTTTTTTAACGACTAAATTTGAAAATCGAAGCAATTGAAATTTTTGTCTTTTAAAATAAAATACATTTCAATTACAAATTTGATGCAGCTAACCGTAATATTTTATATGAAAAAAGTTTTAAAATTCTAAAAACAATAGGCACGTAAGCCAAAATGTGCAGGTACAAAAAGTGCACTTAAAAAAGAAATTGGTATTGCATTTTGTCAAATGGGAACACAAAACCAAAGTTTTGGGCCGGTAAAGTCAATGCGCAGGTAAATAAAAGGCAACTAAACCAAAACTATTGTAAATTCAAAACTATTAAAATTAAAAAATAAAAAAAATTAATTCACATAGTAGAAACCTTCAGACAATTAATGGTGCGAAAAAAACAAAAGGAACGATTAAATTAAAAGTAAAAATATTCCAGATGGAGGAAGAAAATTTTAAATATGATGTTTTATTGGACTTAATATGATAAAAAAATTTAAATTACATCAAGATGAAAATCAACAAATAGTACAAAAGCTTGATACTAATGATGCGAAAAACGTAGTATATGAAAAATATATAACTGGAATTAAAGAAAATGAATATAAAGTAAATTTCAATGGACATTTAAATGTACAACGCTTTGAAATAAATATAAAACACTTAAGCCAGGAATATCAGTCAAAGATATGCAAACTTATTGACAACTATAAACCTATTTTTGCGAAGGATAAATATGATACAGCTAAAGTCAGGCAGTTTGAAGCATAGACTACTAACTAGACGCGACACCTTACAATAACATTACCTCGATTATATAAAAGAGATAAAAAAACCTTTTCTTTTCTCATTTAGCCATCTCTTTCATATAATCGGGTTAATTTAAAATTTTGTACGTAAAATCGCCTAACACCTGATTACACGCTTTTTCAAACGTCATTGTTGGGTATTCTGTTTATATTCTGTGGTTTGAAGCTTGCATTGACTTGAAGATTGATAAATACTGCAGTAAGAGAACATACAGATGTTCGATAGAGGACAGAAAAGAAATAGAAAAACAAGTTTCAGAGTTACTGAAGAGAAACCTAATTAAGGATTAGTATAGTCCATTTGCAGCTCCAGTATCTTTAACTAATAAGAAAGAAGATGATAAGAAAACAAGACTTTGCACAGATTTCAGAGAACTGAATAAGATTGTGGTTCCTTATTCACAACCATTCCCACTCATTGAGGATCTCGTGGAAAAAACGAGAAATTGTAAATTTTTTTCAACACTCGATATAAACTCAGCATTTTGGGCAATACCACTAAGGATTGAAGATAGGCAGAAAACAGGATTTGTGACCCAATTCATTTTCAATGGACTTGCCTCCCATTTGGTTTGAAAACATCACCAGCGATATTTCAACGTATATTGAGCAATATTATAAGAAAACACAAACTGACAAATTTCGCAGTCAATTACATATTTGACATTTTAGTTTTTTCAAATACTTTTGAAGAATATATAAACCACTTGGAAAAACTTTTAAATTCCATAATAGAAGAAGGCTTCAGGTTGAAGTTATCAAAATTGTAAATTTGCCGCAAATTCCGTGAAATACCTTGGGCATATTATAGAAAATAATTCGATAAGCAAAGCAAGTTCGTCAGTTTTTAGGGAAAATTAATTTTTACAATAAATACGTAGAGAAGAGCTCAATAATCCTAGATCCACTTCACAACTTATTAAGAAAAGGAATAAAATTTAGCTGGTCAAAAGAATGTAATGAGTCATTCGAATATATAAAAAGATTGCTTTGTTCGAAACCAATTCTAACAATTTTCGACAAAAATTTACCGATATACATATATTTACACGGATGCAAGTATTGAAGGTGTCGGTGCAATTTTAAAGCAACCAAATGAAAATCGTGAGATTAAGCCTGTGGCGTATTTTTCAAAAAAGTTAAATGAGAATCAAAAAAGGAAGAAAACTATTTATTTAGAATGTTTAGCTATAAAAGAAGCTATCAAATATTGGCAATACAAACTTTTAGGAACAAAATTCACAATCTTTTGTGATCATAAGCCACTTGAAAACATGAACATCAAGGCAAGAACTGATGAAGAATTGGGAGACCTAACTTATTATTTGTCGCAATACGACTTTGATATCAAGTATGCACCAGGAAAACAAAACCTAAAAGCTGATTGTTTAAGTAGATACCCGTCTTAGAAGCACATGAAAATGAAGATGAACAGCTTAAAATAATAAACTTTATCGGACTTGAGGAAATTTTATTAGACCAGAAGAAAAAAAAAAAGCTGATGGCTACCAAAAATAAATATATATTGAAAGAAAACATATACTACAAAGACTCCAGAGAAAAAGCGAAAATTATCCTATCTGAAAAATTTAGCATAGAATTGATAAAAAGAATTCATAAACAATATTGTCACATAGGAATAAAACAAACACAAAACAAGATTAGTCCTATTTACTCAGCAGAAAATTTGACCGAAAATATTAAAAAAATTTGCAACACGTGTGAAACATATAAAAAATAAATCAAGAAAAACAAAGATTGGTCTCTTGTCACATTTAGGCCCGGCTACAAAACCTTTCGAAATAATTTCGATAGACACTGTTGGTGGTTTTGGAGGTTCCAGGTCCACAAAAAGGAATTTACATCTACTTATTGATCATTTCACAACATATGCGTGTATCCAGACTACAAAAACACAGGCCGCAAGGGATTTTATAAATCTCATGGAAAAAGTCAAAGATTACAACATTGGAAAAGTATTATCTGATCAATATCCTGGAATAAATTCAAATGCGTTCAAAAATTATTTAACAGAAAAATCTGTACCTATCATTTTGGACACACTATTTTCAAATGGTCTGAACGAAAGATTGAACCAAACTCTAATTAATAAAATTAGATGTATGATAAATGAGAACAATAAAAAACGAGCATGGACAAAAATAGCTCAGGAATGTGTTGAAGCGTATAATGAAACTGAACATACCATAACAGGATTCTCGCCGAAATATCTCTTAGATGGCACAAATGATTCACTCCTACCAGAGGAATTAAAACAAACAATAACATATGAAAAAATGGATGAATTGCGAATTGGACCATATGAAATACTAGAGAAAATTTCAAATACAATCTACAAAATAAATACGGGACTTAAATACAGTGAGTTTAATTTCTTTCACATAACAAAATTAACTCCTGCTCCAACTATTGAATTTTCACAAAACAAATAATAATTAATTAGAAAATAAATTACAAATTATTTTCTCTCTAAGGGGGGAGATGTAAAGATATTGAATTTCTGTATTTAAATAACTGACATGTATGAGAAGAATGCACTTAGTTAGACCCCTGACATAAAAACCGATGTTTTCTTAAAACGTGAAGGGAAACTGAAATACATAGTTCTTAAATTAATTAATTTGCTTAGTTTTTATTAAATTTTATTACATATTGAAGAACAAAAGGAATTGGCATCAAATTATAGACTTTAAATGTCGTTTCTTTGTTTGCAGGTGAATTAGCAAAAGTTCTAATTAATAAGTATTATTTTAATATTAATCTAATAAAATGTAAACTTTGTTTGCAGAGAAACTCAGTTTTGTTTATTTAATTGGTGTAATAATTCCAGAAGGAACCCTGTCTTCCGATCATATTAAATATCATTATATGTATGTAAGTATTATTTTTAACAAACAATTTGTATGTTTTTGTTATTTTTTTCTTACAATGAATCCAAAATATGAGTTGAACATGTTTTGCTGAAAATCACAAAAATAAAATGGAATTTCAAATGAGTTGATAGAGTTTTTATCAACCATTAGTGCATTAAAATAAATTAATCCACACCTTTAAAGTTTAGTTCTCAAATAAATTGAGTTGTAAATATCAAAAAATTTTTTTGTAAATGTGTATTTATGTGTGTGTTTTCTCATATGTTACCACTTGCATCAACTCCAAAAAATTAATAGACTCTTTGCTCTATTTTAGATTTATTTTGTTCCTTGTTCCCTTTTTTATCTTTATTTATAGATGTTTTAGATATGTATATATATGCATTTTTTATTTATATGTTAGCTTCTTATATATATTATATATAAGGTGTTAAATAATTAATTAATTATTGTATGGGCATATTATAAGTAAACTTATATGTATATAAATAAATTTAAGTAAATATTTTATTAGATAAATTATAAGTATATAATAATAATAATTCACGCGTAGATCGCTTTTCTCGCTCTTCCTTCTTTGAACATTGCTTTTTCTTCTGTTTTGTAATAGTAAATGGTAATTGTTATTTCTCTTTTTGTTCGTTGTTGTTAACCTATTGTTGTTGGAGTAAATTTTATGATGTTATTGTGTTTCTTTTGTTTCAAGTTGTTCAATAAAGTTCTTTTTGATTATTTCCAATATTATTTATTTCATTTCATGTGTTTATTTGTTATTTATTGCATTGTCCTCTTTGTTGTTTTTTTTTCGTGTGTGTTCAACATTTTATTCTGCAGGTTATAGCTTTTTTATTTTGTTGTCACACTTTGATTGTTGTATTGGGGTTTTTTTTTGCTAATGTTTAGTTTCTGATTATTGGTTTTAATTATGTATTTTGTGCTTACTTTTTCCCACTTTAAGTTTGACTGACTTCCAGTGGTCTGACCAATCAAAACAATAGGGGACTAAACGAAATTCAGAAGGCTCAGATTATTCAGTTAATCAGCGAGGCTTTAAATACACCTTCACGTCGTCTCTCGGACGAGGGTTGCGATCAACCCATAGGGGCGGTTACGACCGAATTAGGGGAATTAGACAAAGTCCCAGATATAATAAAATCACTAAGGGAATTTTTCGGGAAAACAGGCGAGTTCAACTCTTGGCGAAAATCCGTCGACAGAGCGCTGGGCCTCTACACCACTCTTAGGGGAACGGGACGGTATTATGCGATCTTACATACGATAAGAACGAAGATTACCGGCGATGCAGACACTGCATTGGAATCCTATAGAACGCCCTTAGATTGGGCTCCAATGAAAAAATGCCTGATGGTGCACTACTCTGAGAGACATAGGCACCTTAGAATATCAATTGACAGACCTGTGCCAAGGCAACAGGACAATTACCGAATTTTACCAAGCTGTGTATCAGCACCTCTCTTTGATACTTGATAAGGTATCCTGTTTAGATTTGGACGAAGGAAGCCTTCGTGCAATGACAAATACTTACAGGGATAAAGCCCTGGATACGTCTATCAGAGGTCTGAACGGGGATCTTCCACGGTTACTAAGCGTCCGTGAACTAGTTTCTCTACCCGAAGCATTGCACATATGTTTGAAACTAATTTAACATGACCTTCCGTATGAACTATGCGCATGGACAAATATATAGAGGGAACATCCAAAAGGATAGGATTGGGGCAGCAAATCCATTCCCACGATATAGACAGAAATTCTTTCCTGAGCTCGCTTACGTTGGCGGTATGGCACATTACAGACCACCATTGCCACCTCCTATACCAAATTATGGCCATAACCAAATTTTCGTCCAACCGATTATCAACACTTTGGCCCAAGACCACAATTTAACCAGGGAAACCAAAATGGCTTTCCGAACCAGGCCAAGAAGCCACAATATTCAAATCGCCAGAAACCAACGCCTAATGCAGAACCAATGGAAATAGATAAGTCCATTCAATCTAGACAAATTAACTATATGAACAGACCACCAATTAACCAGGTTTCTAAGAGACCTGCTGGGGGCTCATTTCAAGGGCCACTCAACAAATTCCAGAGGAACTTCCATGTGGTAACCGACAATGAAGTGGTCCAACCATTGAATCAGGTTCCACAATATTACGGGAACGAAGAGGGGGCAGTCGGGGGAATGACTGAAATAGATGATTATTACAGGGAATTCGCTAACAGTGGACTCGAAATATTCGAGTATTCATCTGAGAACCCCGAAAACGAGGGCAGCGATCCCATAAAAACTGATTACCCACGGGAAGATTTACTAAACGATCTTAATTTTTTTTTGTTAAATAGCTCGCTCCCATACTTTCAAGTTGGAACGAGGAACAGGCAACATCTCAAATTCCTGTTAGACGCAGGTAGTAATAAGAATTATATAAAACCCAGTTTAGTTACAAATCATAGACCTAATCGGGAAAAATTTAACGCAAAGTCCATAGCAGGGGATGTGGAAATAACACATCATGCCCTTTTAAATAAGTTTGGCATCAACGACGTCCCCATTAAGTTTTTTATTTTACCGGGACTAAGAACCTTTGATGGAATACTGGGAAATGATAGTTTGAAGGCATTATCAGCCGTGATCTATACTTCGGAAAATTATTTTACGGTTAAAGGGAAACTAAAAATCCAAATTTTCCAATATATTTCCCAAGACGTCAATAACATAGAAACTAGAATAGAGCACCTTCCAGAGAATCAGAATATTTTTCTAAGACACATTGTGGGTTATCATAAGAGCTTGTTCGCAGAACCGGATGGAAAACTTACTTATACAACGCGAGTGGTTGGCGATATACGCACATCCACGGAGATTCCAATCTATACCAGGAATTACCCATATCTCATGGCCATGAGGGATAATAAGACCATCACGATCACCCTACAATTCACCTATATGGATTGTACCGAAGAAGCAGGGTACTTCAGGCAAACAGAAATATAGACTAGTCATAGATTTCAGGAAACTAAATTCTATTACAATACCAGATAGGTACCCCATCCCCGAGATAAATGAAGTTCTCTCACATTTGGGACGTAATAAATACTTTACCGTAATAGACCTAAAGAGTGGATTCCACCAAATACCTCTTAGGGAAGATGTAGAGAAAACGGCGTTTTAGGTCAATAACGGTAAATATGGATTTACAAGACTTCCATTTGGATTAAAGAATGCCCCGTCCATATTTCAACGGACATTGGATGACATTCTCAGGGAACACATTGGCAGGTCCTGTTACGTTTATATTGATGACATTATAATATTCAGTAAAGACGAAGGGGATCATTTTAAACACTTGGGTGACATTTCCGAGACACTCAATGCTGCCAATATGAAGGTCCAGCTGGACAAATGCGAATTATTCAAGGAGGAAGTAGAATTCTTGGGATTCATTGTCTCCCATAGCGGAGTAAATGCTAATCCCAAAAAGGTTGAGGCTATAGTGAAATTTCCTTATCCTACTACACTTAAAGAACTCCGCTCTTTTCTCGGCCTCTCAGGATATTACAGGAGGTTTATAAAGGGATACGCGGACTTAGCAAAGCCTCTAACGAAATTATTGCGAGGAGATGCGGGCACAATTTCCAAATCCGAATCAAATCGCAGGAAAATCGAAATGGATCAAGAAGCTAAAAGCGCCGTTGATTCATTGAAAAATGCCTTAGTATCGAGGGAGGTAATTCTCGCATATCCGGATTTCAAAAGGGAATTTTATTTGACAACCGATGCCTCTAATGTAGCATTAGGAGCCGTCTTAAGTCAAGACGACCGTCCAATAGCATTCATATCAAGGACCTTGTCAGGGGCAGAGGAAAACTATGCGGCCAATGAGAAGGAAATGCTAGCCATAATATGGGCCTTAGGAAACCTTCGAAATTATCTGTATGGGTCAGCCAAAGTCATCATCTTTACAGACCATCAACCACTGACATATGCACTCAGCACTAGGAACAACAATAGTAAGATGAAGAGATGGAAAGCTATCGTAGAGGAGTACAACTATGAGATGAAATATAAACCTGGAAGAAGCAACGTAGTAGCAGACGCACTATCTAGGCTTCCAACGACAGGCTTAAATTTTCTATCGGGTACAGTGCACAGCAGTGATAGCTCTCCACAGGAGCTTATTCCTAGCATAGAAACCCCAATAAATGTGTTCAAGAATCAGATTTTTCTTACCATATTCGAATCTTCCACTTACCAATTTAAAATTGTATTCCCGGGGTTTCATCGACATCTTGTAGGGGAACCTGAATATGATGAACGGAAACTTATAGGAATTCTGAAAAGGTATTTGAATCCGTCCGTAATAAATGGTATAAAGGCCCCTGAATAATGGGGAAAATTCAGACAATGTATCCGGACCACTTTTCAAATTACAAATGCCGATTTACCCAGCTGGTGGTCGATGACATAACGTCGGAAAATGACCAAGAGATCGTAATTATAGAAACCCATAATAGAGCCCATCGCAATGAAAAGGAAAATAGATTACAAATTATGGAAAAGTTTTATTTCCCAGGGATGGCAAATAAGATCAAAAGGATCATTAAATTGTGCTCTACCTGTAGGGAGGATAAATATGAAAGACATCCGAATACGCCCAAACTAAAAGAAACGCCCAGACAAGACTATTGAAGGGAAGATCTATAGAGGACGTTCGGAAACCTCTTAGGGAGATCCTATTTTTTTACGGGGTACCGAAAAATGTTGTCATGGACAATGCACCTTCTTTGAATTCAGCTTCAATTCTATTCATGATGAAGGACGATTTGGGAATAAACATTTTTAACACCCCATCTTATAGGAGCGAGGCAAATGGGCAAATCGAACGTTTCCACTCCACTCTTGCCGAGATAATTAGATGCCTAAAGAGTAATGGCACACCTCGAAGAACTGTTGGAAAGATCTGTCAACGAATATAACCATACCATTCATTCCACGGTCAAGAGGAAACCCGTGGATCTATATTTCGGTCGAACGGTTGACTTTTCACCCCAGGATTTAGAGACAACCAGACCATCCAACATTGACCGACTGAAGCGCAAACAGGAAAATGACTTTCACAATAAGGATAAGAAACCAATTAAAGAATACTTACCCGGTCAATTAGTCTACATTAAGACAAATAAAAGACTGGGGACGAAACTTGCTAAACGACTTAAGGAAGAAGTAGTGAAAGAGAACCGTAATACAACTATAGTTACGGAAAGTGGCCGTGTTATCCACAAGAGCCACATTAGGAATTGAAGTTATGGAACGAATGAATAAAACACGTTAATTCCGTTGCAATACCAAATATCAACTGGTTCTTTATTTAATTCCTTCCTTTTTTATAAGTACAAACTTATTCTAAAATTGGGGTTAACACAATTATGCTAATTTGTCTATAATTTAATATTTTATTTTTGTTAATATGTTTTGTTTATTGTTGCATCTTTTTAAGTGCAATGAATTCAAGATCTTTTGTTCATATTTCATTAAGTGTGTCGTTATAGAAAAATTATGTTGTGTAAGCAAGTGTATTGACTTTGTGTCGTTATGGAATTTAGTGCATTGACTTTAAGATTATATTGTGTAAGCAAGTGTATTAACTCCCCCTTTTTTAAGAATCAGCGTCTTGCTGATCAAAGTAAAGTTTAATAATGAATTTTCATGGGTAGTTTATTTTGATCTCTGGAAAATTTCTGATTGTTGGAATATTAAATGTTCCACGATTGCTTCTGCACTTGGTACTTAACTGAATTGCTAAAATTATGAGAAACCCAGCGAGGAGTATGAAAAAATTTAGACCGATTGAGATGAAACCTTTATGTGAGAGATTACCTATGTTTTCAATATTTTCGAGATGAAGGTGATGAAGATATTGTAAGTCTAATTTTATATCTTTCTCGGTTAGGTTACTTTGAAGAACTGGTGGAAGAATCTGAAAGGAGATTGTTTGCCAATTCGAATAGGCGACATTATTAAGAGTGATCGTTTCATTTAAGAAATTTATGATGTAGGTGCCATTTAGAATCTGTGTGGTATTGCCGTGTATGATATCTCCATGATAGTTTGTCAGAAAGAGTGTACCTTCCGATATAAGTTCAACTACTGGTCGTCTTTCCATCTGATATTCACAGATTGCTTTTCCTCCATTAAGAATATTAGTTACGCAATGGTCAGGGTTCAATTTTTCAATCTGATCCCTTCTACAGACCGTTATGTCTCCAATGTTCATACAGTTTCCTTTTATGCCATACTTTTCTGTTTGGGATATGAATAAGTTCGTATAGTTGAGGTAAATTCGTTTGTTATTATTGTTGAACGCAAGATCACATTATTAAACAGAGTGTCTTCTATTTGGGGTAAAGAAACGATGTATAAGAGAAGAGAGTCCTTTATAACCATTTGAGGGTTGCGCAAATTGGAGTGCCTGTAACTCATTCTTGTATGGAAGTGTCTCAGTCCGGGAGATTATATTGTCGATGTATCCCTTGTTCAGTAGTTGAGAGTGGACTATACCCTGTTTCGCGAGTTGACCTGCCATTACAATTTGTGTTACTTCATCCTTCAGCAATCCGAGCTTGTTAAAAATCTGCTTCAGTGATTATTTTGTTGTATTCATCTAATATGCTGTTGGTAGCTTTCGTTAAGTATTTGTTGATAATATATTGCTTATTGTTGTTGTCCGTAATTTTATTCGTTTGGCTTAGGATATGACCCCAGTCGGTAGCATCTGGGTTGCCAGCTACCCATTTCCATGCAGAACCGATCCAATTTATCGATCTCTTAGTTTTTGTTGGGTTCCGAACATGTAGTTGGTCCAGCAAATTTTCTACCTTACTAAGCTGGTGTTGTATCTGTAGGCCCAGTGGTCCAGCTTCTTTTTCTCGGTAACGAATCACTGTCTTTATCTCCGTTACGGCTCGTTCGTATTCTTCTAGGTGTATAGTGTGTATTATTTTATAGTTTCCGTTAATGATTTTTCCAGTACCCTGTTTCATGGTTACTATGGGGATATTGTATTCGTAAATGTCCATAGTGGCATCCGTAAAGTATGCTAGGAGTCTGAAAAGAAATGGCTTCTTGTTAGGAAAAAAGGTAATTTAATTGGGCATTAATTCTTTAAGTGCGATTTATGAATTCTCTTATTATCGGTTGTGCTTATTGTGACATTATTGTCCTTCCCAACAGTTTTTCTTTCAAATAATGGTTTGTCTTTTCCCTTGATCTGTTTATTTTTTTTAAATACCGTGTCCCCTGGCTCATACTTTCTCGGTTTTTGCCTTTTTGCATTCCGTCTATAGAGCTGAATTTTTTGGTTCCTAGCTATTTCGTTCTTTAGGTTGCTGTTGACAATTTCCTTAAAATCCACTAAGTTCTGATAATTAATTCTTTCCGCTCGTCCGAAAAAAATGTCAACCGGCTTCTTTTTTGTGACAGAATGAACTGTATTATTGTATCTGTCGGCCGTAATATTAATTAGTTCTTTAGTTGAGTATTCCGGATATTCCTCACGTAGGCATCTTAAGATTTCAATAATCGTAGAGTGTACCCTTTCAATCGTACCGTTAACCTCACTTTTCTGTGGAGGTGCGAAGTATGTTTCAATACCCAGTCCTTCTATATAGTTTAAAACTCTTGGGCTGATGAAGCTGCCTTCGTTATCCATCACGATTTTCCTAGGGGCAGAGAAGAAGTGGAGCAGTTTTATCATTTTGTCTCTGATTTGCAGAACCTACTTATTCTTAATATGAAAAAATTTCGCGTATTTTGAGAACTTGTCGAGGCAGGTTAAAAATTTCTCACCTTTTATTTCCATTATATCAACGTGCAGGATCTCCGTGGGGTATGATGGAATTGGGGTTGGTTGAATTTTAGGATTTGAAGGATGTCTGTCGTACTTATTCTTACTGCAGACTTCGCAAGACTTCGTATAATTTTTTATTAATTTGGCCATTTTTGGGAAATAATACTTTTCCAAAATTTGTTCTCTGTTTTCAGCGGCATTTCTGTGGGCCCTTTTGTGTTCGTTCTGGATGATACAAAATATCTGCTCTTTGTCTGTTACATTTTCTACCAGTCTTTGGGTAATTCTTATTCTGAATTTAGAAAAATGTTCCTTTTAGACCTCTTGTAGCATCATAATTTTGTTCTCGGGTATTTTTATTCCATTAATGACATTTGTGTCTAATTTCTCCTTTAGTATATAAATCAATTTTGCTTTACTAAGTCTTCCAAGTTTTATAAAAATTCTTTTAAAATTTTTGTGCGGAATTTCATGATTTAGATAAGTTTTCTGAAAATATAATTTGATTTCGAAAAACGTTGATGGAGCTTCACAGTGGTGAATGAGATCGGTGCTGTCTTCTTCGGCGCTGTGCTGAGAATTGTCATCAGAGGATGATAAAACATTAATTTCCGGAGGTAATCTCGACAGTGCGTCTGCGACAACATTTGTCCTTCCGGGTTTATAAATCAGAGTATAGTTGTACTCCTCTATTCTCGCTTTCCATCTCTTAAGTTTCGCGTTGTTGTTGGAGTTGCTTAGTGCAAACGTCAGTGGTTGGTGATTTGTAATAATTTTTATTTCTTTAGCTCCGTAAAGATAAGCCCGAAGTTTATCAAGAGACCATATAATAGCCAGCATTTCTTTTTCTATAGTCGAGTAGTGTTCCTCGGTTTTATTGAGGGACCTAGACAAAAAGATTATTGGGCGATCTTTTCCAAGTTCTCCTTGAGAGAGGACAGCTCCTATGGCAAAATTTGAAGCATCAGTCGTTAGGATAAATGGCTTCTCGAAGTTTGGGAACACTAAGATTTCGGATGACGTAAGAAGTTCTTTTAAGCCATTAAAAGATTTTAGGGCTTTATTATCTAGATTGATTGGGATTTTCCTGGACTGGCTAGCCTTAATTTGGGCATTCGAACCTCTTGTCAGGTTCGTCAACGGTTTTGCTATTGCTGCAAAATCCTTTATGAATCTCCTGTAATAAGATGCCAAACCCAAAAAACTTTTCAGATCTTTTAGATTCTTTGGGGGAGGAATTTTCTGTACCGCAGAGATTTTTGCAGGATCAGGCCGTATGCCGCCTTGTGATACAACATGCCCAAGAAATTCAACGCTTTCTTTTAAAAATTTTGATTTCTCAAGGTTAACTCTTAAATTAGCCTTCTTTAATAGAGAAAGAACTTCCCTTAGATTATTATGAACATAACATCTTTATCAAATACTATTATATCGTCTATGTAGACGTAGCAGGCCCTCCCAATCAATGAATACAAGACATCATTCGTTGGAAAATTGCAGGTGCGTTTTTTAGGCCGAAAGGTAGTCTTACAAACTCAAATTTACCGTTGCTTGTGGAAAAGGCTGTCTTCTCTATGTCTTTTTCACTCATTCTAATTTGGTGGAATCCAGAAGTTAAGTCGAGAGTGGTGAAATATCTGCTCTCCCCAAGGCTAGAGAGAGTGCTATTAATGTCTGGAATTGGATAGGCATCTGAGATGGTTACCGCGTTTAAGCGCTTGATGTCTACGACTACTCGATATTGTCGCTCACCATTTGGTTTTGGTTTTTTTCCACTATCCACAGAGGTGAATTGTATGGTCTTCTGGATGGTCTTACTATGCCATCTTCAAGCATTTGTGCGACCTGTTTTTCTACTTCGTCCCTTAGGTGACCTGGGAAAGGGTACGGTCTGGTATAAATTGGCTCATCTGTCGATGTCCTTATTTCTGCTCGAACACTTGTTCCAATTATTCCACTTCCGGAAACTGGACCAAATAGTATTTTGAATTCATTTGCCAGATCCTGTATATCTTTGTCCAGTTTCTGATTGGTCTCAATATTATTGACTTGCTTAGATATTCTGGCCTTAAGCTGAATTGTAATGCCATTGCACAACTGTAGGGTATTATTTCCGCGGTCAAGTACGGCTTTGAGTTCTCTGAGAGAATCGTCGCCCAGAATACCATCAAATGAACGGAGGCCGGGAAGGACAAAGAAATCAAAATAATTTAAAATATTTAAGCTTTGAAAAAATCTTCCTCTAGCTTTATGCGTAATCAGAATATCGCCTCCAGCTGATTGAATTTTGAAGGGTTGATTTACGGGTTTGGAATTGAATGCTATACATTTGGAAATAAAATTCTTGTTTGCACCCGTATCTACAAGAAATTTTAGAGTTTTCCCGTCTCTCAAGCGTGGTTCTAGATAGGGTATGCTAGAGAGGCTCCTGTCATAAAATTTAATTCGTCTTGCTCATTGTCAAGAGCTGGTTCATCGCAAAAGTCTTCTCCACCCTCATAATCTTCGTTCTGCGTTTCATATTCTTGGCAAGGAGTCTGTTCGTAAGCTTCCACAGTTTCGACATTGAAAAGACGTTGCTGTTTTCGAGGGATGTTGGAAGAGTAGGTTCCAGAATTAGGAGGAGGAGACTTTTCGGGTCTGTTCATATAATTTACCTGCCGTGCTCTAATGGAAGGATCGACTTCCATTGGTATGGCTGGCTTTGGTGGCGTGGGTCTCGGAGGTGGATCATTTTGCGTGTATTGTTGATCCCGTCTTACTGGGATAGGTCCATTATAAATGCGAACTTGTTCAGCTGAACTCAGGTTCCTATAGGGAGTACCAAATCTATTTCGATTCATTGGGCTCTGTACCTGATTAGTAGATGCGCCAACATTATTGTGCCTATTATTGCGCGGGTGAATCGAGGTGCTCCTATAGTTCATATTTTGGAACTCGAGGCAAGAGGTATATGCCTCTGGAAGTGTCGCTGGTTTTTTAATTGCTAGCATTTTCGATATGTCACCGTTTATCCCCCGGATGAATACATCCAAAGCTCTATTTCTGTGACTTGAAATTAAAGCCTCGACTGTTTCAGCCGAATAGTTATCCGACTTGATTTTGTTTATAATCAGCGATAATTGGTGATTAATTTTCGCATAAAATTCGTCAACCGTATTATTACGCTGTGACGTACCGCTTAGCTCGTATTCCAAGGTTCTCACATCCCGTTTATCCGCATAATGCAAGGACAAACAATTTTTGATCTTTTCCCAACTCTCATCGAATATATTGTAAGATATTAGGGCCGCATCGGCAGGACCCCTTACTTTGTGTCTTATATGCTGTAGGATGGCCCTATAGATCGGTTTATCCCTAACTATCGCATAATCCCTTAATATGGATTTCACGTTGTGAATCCAGGAAATGTACTGGACGGGGTTACCGTCAAAGACTTGTAAATCCTTAACGCAATCCGGAAGTTTCCGTATTTCGACCAAACCTGCTTCGGTCCTTGGAACGGGGAGTATTGCATCCTCAATAGGAGAAGGGTTGGGTCTACTCTCCAAAGTAGTTATTCTGTTGGTGAGCAGTCTCACTTGCTCTATTTGTGCGTTAAGGGCACCGGTAAGCTGCGTTATAGCATCCTGAATCCGGTCCATTTTAGAAAAATAAAAAAGTTTAGCTTTGCTTCGAAAGGTATTCGTACAGCTTGGTCTTTAGAGCCAAAAAGGATGTTTGATTCGTTGAACCAATGATCTATTCACAATCTTCCAGATATTCTTTACCGCAATATTAAAAAATTTCCCAAAAAATTTGTTTGTGTAGAAAGGTGTTTGTATAGGCAAAAAGGTGTTTTCAATTCTAAATATTTTCACTTTTACAATAAGAAAGAAAATCTGTGTTTTCGTTTTTTAAAGAAAGATTTATAATATATGTTGTTTTGTTTTTAGGAACGATAATTTCAAAAAATTAAAAAAAAAAAATTTATTTTTCACTTTAATATTTTTACAAAAATTTGTTCTTAATTTTCACGATAAGGGAAATTTAAAATATTCTCTAAAAAATTATTTCTTTTTTGTTTGTAAAAATTTGCTTTAATTTTCACTATAAGGATAATAAAATATTATGTAAAAAGTTTATAATTTAAAAAAATTTGTTTTCATTAACTACAAAAAAGAAATATTCTGTAAGCTTCGCTTTCTTAATTTTAATGTTCACTTTCTTAATTTTAATATGACTTACAACATAGTTTTTATGAAGATCCACATTCTTTTGGAGATTCCGCTTCGTCCTTTTTGAGGGGTTTAGCCGTCTACTGGGGTACGGATATTCGTCACTGTGTGGGTTCCTTTTATTCTTCCCTCTGGTATCGGTGGTGTTGTCTCTTCTTTTCTGAGTTTACCTCCACGTTCTTAAGGGTGAGTTGTGAATTGTATGGTGTATTGCACAGATACTGATGAGTTTCCAGAATTGGTAGATGTTTCACTTGGATTCACTCGTTGTTTTATTCTTCAAATGTTCTCTTGTTGTTAGGTTTGTTTTAATTGTAACAAACCTTAGTTGATCGATTTTGGTAACTTTTTTGTTTGACTCTTTTTTATTTTATTTGTGAATCACTTTTTTGTTTGTTAACTTCTTTTTTTGTTTGTTAACTTCACTGTTCTTCGGATTTTTGTAGCAACAAAAAAAATTTTTTAATCGTTCGATTTACTTTAATTTTCTAAACTTCTTTTGTTCTTCAAATGTTCTTTGATCTCTTTGGATCTTTTGTAACGGGCTTTCGCTTTGTTTATTCTGGAATCTTTTTTATTTTCGAATCCTTTTTTATTTGTTTAACCGATTTTCCGTTATGCCGTTTAGGGTTTTTTTCCTCTTAAACCTTTACTAGGACTTTTTAAATTCGCTCGGGCGCCAGTTATGGAACGAACGAATAAAACACGTTAATTCCGTTGCAATACCAAATATCAACTGGTTCTTTATTTAATTCTTTCCTTTTTTATAAGTACAAACTTATTCTAAAATTGGGGTTAACACAATTATGCTTATTTGTCTATAATTTAATATTTTTTTTTTTGTTAATATGTTTTGTTTATTGTTGCACCTTTTTAAGCGCAATGAATTCAATATCTTTTGTTCATATTTCATTAAGTGTGTCGTTATAGAAAAATTATGTTGTGTAAGCAAGTGTATTGACTTTGTGTCGTTATGGAATTTAGTGCATTGACGTTAAGATTATATTGTGTAAGCAAGTGTATTAACTTTGATACTCTTTCTATTTTACACCCTATATTATTTTTTTTTTGCAGATTACTAATTGGTAACGCCCTTGCGGACTTTAATATTGTCGACTACTCTAATGCAAGATTAATAACCATTCAGAACGGAATGGCAAGGAAACAGAATGGTACTTTTAAAGTCGTGCATTCTATTGACCTGGAACAATACCGAACCCTATCACGAGACATTGAATCCATCCTGGATACTAATATTACATATAGTCATCCGCTCCGTCCGTTTTTAAAACAACAAGTTTTTGACATTAATGGACTTCTCAAACGGTTAAGTCCGCCCATGAGGAAAAGATCTATCGATTTTATCGGTAGCGCATGGAAATGGGTTGCCGGGACCCCGGACAGTCATGACTTTGAAATCTTGAACCAGAAAATTGGGAATGTGTTGGAGAACAACAACAGACAAATGATTAGAAACAAACTGACAACTAGCAGAATACAAGATATTTCCAATATAACAAACGAAATACTGAAGGCAAGGCGGGAAGATTGGAATACTGAACTGGCAAATTAGAACACAAATTAATATTAATTGAAAAAGAATTACAAAATATTGAATACGCCATCCAATGGGCTAAAGTAAACATTGTTAACTCATTTATTTTGTCAAAAACCGAAATTGAAAATTTAAATTACGTCTTAGAAAATTATAGCATTCCCACTTTTAACGTAGATGAATTATTATCTTTTGGAAATGTGAAAATTGTAACGAATAACAAAGAAATTTTATATATTTTAAGTATTCCCATTGCCCAAAATAAAATTTGTAAAATATTTTTAGCAAAGCCAGTAAAAAATGGAAACATTATCGATAAAATTGAATGTGACAGAACTTTATATTGTAATAATGAATTATTTGCCATTAAAGGAAGCTGCAAAAGCTACAACGAATTAACTATATGTAATAGAGATAAACTCGTAGAATTAAAAGACCATTTTTGTATAACTAGTTTATTTAGAAACAAAATAGGAAATTGTACACAGGTTAACAACGAGCACATACTCGCAATGGAAGAAATCGGAAGCGACCTACTGCTGCTGAATCAATATATTGGGAAAATTAAGGTAAACAAAGAAGAGATCACGTTGAATGGAACTTATTTGGTGAAATATTTTAACACAACAGTCAACATTGACGGACAAGAATATTATTTGAGAGAAATAAGCGGCAATAAACCCTTTCCAGCCTCTTTACAGCCAAAAGCATGGAATAGCAAAACTGAAGAAATTCTCTCATTACAGAGACTCCAAAAGCTTAATGTGGGAAACATCAAGAGATTGCAAGTATTGGAAACCAGGAATAATTTTCTACTAATATCAAGCATAATTTTCGTTATATCCGTCTGTGCTGCAATTGTGTGGATCATTAAGAGAAAAGATATAGGAAAATGAACAATAGAAATGGAAATAGTCCAAGCAGAACATCCACCTGTAATAAAACCCACAGGAGGAAACACTAGAAAGAAGAACACTACCATTTACGACATCCACACATTTTAAGCAATCGGCACGATTGCATTTAAGAAGGGAGGAATTAACACAAAATACATTTAAATTAACTATTCTGCTGACCAGTAAACAACCCATAAAAAATCCATAAAAAGTCCTCTAGCTGACGTTGCGTCTTTTGCAAATCCAACAACGCAGCTTATTTCACAATTATACCATTGCACATGCCAATGGTCGACACCCGACACCTATATGAATTACTGCAACGTAGTTATTTCCCACCAACAATACTGGACAACATTGCACGCGCAGACAAATACCAACAAACACCTGAATGGCGTAATAAACAATTCTTTATTATAAATTAGGGTAGTTTTAAGTATTCTTTGCTTGTAATTTTTGTGATACGAATAAAGACAGTTGTTGTGTCGCTAATCGCGCACAACAATTAAATTTTGTTTTAACTAAATTCCCCCCAGGAATTTAATTTATATATATATTCCACTTTGTTTTTATTATCGCTATATATGTATGTACGTTAATTTACTTACAAAATTTTTACTTAAAATTAATTTATTAAAGCAGTATCAGTTATGTAATTTTATTTTTAGAAAAAATTCGTTGGTATTAGTGCTCACTATAAATAACTAAAAGAATAGTACTTTTTGTACTCAACCGTAAAAATTTTAAATTATATATTTTGTATTTTATTAACGCATTGGAATAGTAGTTGTTTTCCTTTTTTTAACTAGGAAATGCCCGACGATGAGTAAAGGTTTTTAATAGAGTATATGCAGGTTGAAATCAGAAAACCAAAAATTACCATAATATTAAGTTCACTAATAATTCATAAATATGTTGCACTAGTTTCTGGACGGCACATTCAACCAGGCAGGTTCGCCATATAAAGAACACGACTTCATCACTTGAGTTGAGTAACAGAACTAACTTTATTCTTTTATTTCTCTATTACTATTCTTAAAACTAAGGCGCTACTACACCTCGCATTTGCAGGGTTGCATATTATAGGTGGAGATGCCACTATAAGCCGGTTCACTTAGAATAAGATGATATGTGAACCGGTTCATTTAAAATACGATGATACGTAAACCGATTCACTTAGAATAAGATGATATGTGAACCGGTTTACTTAGAATAGTATGATGTATGCACAGCTTCAATAAGAGTAATGTGATATGTGAACCGGTTCACTTGGAATAATCTGATATATAAACCGGTTTACTTATAATAATGTGACAAGTGCACCGATTCAACTAGATGTGATATGTGAACCGGTTCACTTGGAATAATATGATATGTGAACCGGTTTACTTAGAATATGATGATATGTGAACCAGCTCACTTAGAATAAGATGATTGTAAACGGGTTTACTATGTGAACCGTATTTAGGTATTCACTCTATGAAATCTGAAAGTCAACTATATCTTCTGCGGTGAACGGCGCCTTTATATACAGGTCACGGCCGCTTCTGGAAATGTCCCGAACATACGCGAAATTGCGCATAATTTATTTCATTTTCTGGCTTAGTAGTCTTGTATATGTGTTTGTGTGTATCTTTTGTTTACTTTTTCTTTCTGTAGAAGTTGTTTTTGTTGCTAAGTTGAATCGCGGTTCGGGGAATTTCCGCTACGCAATTGTTTTTTGCTTTATGTTTATAACATTGCGTATTTGTACAATAGGTCGTTTCACACATCTTTGATTATTACTGCCGCCCACTTAAGCCATTTCGTCCCGAACAGGCTCAACATCACCTTTCCCATATTTGGCTAGTCGTTCAAGGTGAACCACCTTCATTTTGGACCTCGGACTATGTCACTTCTGTATTCTGTAAACTACGTCGTTTAGTCTCTTAATCAAATTGTATGGTCCCTCCCAGTGGGTTTGCAATTTAGGGGATACTCCTTTCTTGAGTTGTAGGTTAAACTGTAGTGTGTTTGACAAGTCGAAGTTACCATACCTTCTGTATGTTACTTAATATCAACACGTTCTTGTTGATAATGTACACACTGCATAAATGCGGACAGCGTGTGATGTGCTGTCTAAGCATATTCCCACACGTATTGTACATTTAAGTCATTGTAAATTTGTGTATGTTTTAAGTATTGAGTTAAGTTAAAAATTAATCAATAAACAGAACTTAAACTCAACAGTCGCAAAGCGGCTGTTCGCAACCATCAATAAAATATTATATAAAGTATTATTATTAATCCAATGGCATAACATGGCAATCCTGCCATTACAGAAAAAATTTCTTAGTTCTCTTATTTTGTGAAAATTTACCCATAAAAACGTTAAATATTGCTACTCAATAAACTGTTAAAAAAATAAAAAAAATTATTCATGGAAATAAGCGTTTTAAAAATTAAATCAAAGTGAAAAATAACATACCGCGTTAACAGAAGGAAGAGATCGGAGCGGCCAAAGCCCGATTACTCAACAACTAACCAACCACCAACAACAAGCCACAAACATCATCAACATGCAACAACAAAAATTCTATTAAATTATAAAAAACAACTGTGGTTAAAGGTTAGTAAACACCGTCACTTATTCTTGTTTGTTATTCTTGACAAGTACAACACAACATGCAATTTTACACAAAGTTTAAAACAATAAAGAAGGGATTTGGTATAAAATCATGTATCAATTAAAATTTAACCTCAATAAAATTATTATTACTATAATTATTATTTTTGTTTAAAACAAACTTAAAATAAAAGAAAATTATATAAATTTGTATTAACATAAAAAATTTACTATAAAACACTGTTAATTTAAAATTAAATATATTAATATAATTTTAAAAAACCCTTTACAAGTTACCAATTCTTTCATTGTATTCTTATCAAAACAAATGTTATCTATTCGATAGGTTCAGTTATTGTATACAAATATCCTGAATTATTTCAATATGGGAGGAAAAGAATCTAAGGTTGAAAGCCCTAGCGAAATGTTATAAACGAGATTACGTAGAGTTTCCGGTGATTTATATTATTATAATTATTGTAAACTTGGGATTGCAATTCTTAACCACCCTGTACCAGTTGCATAATAGGTCGTTGAGGAAAAATTACATCCGCGCTGCTTCCATGGCAAATGAAATAGAAAAAAATTAGAATCATCTTCCCTTAACAATTTAATGACCCAACAACTATTTCTGCGCGCCATTTAGCGTAATTATTTTATTCCAACCTAAAATTTAGCTTACTATTATATTTTTGCGGTTACGATTATACGTAAATACCAGTTTATTGTTCCTAATTAATGGCGCTCATTGATTGATTATCTACCAGATGGAATGGGATTCAATTGTCTCAAAGGCAAGGCAAATTAAGGAAGATTTTAATAAATCGTATAAGTGTCTAAACGTTGACAGAGATACCAAGAGAGAAACCATTAAGAAACATATATAGGTACTCGAAGGTCATGTTGAACGTTTAATGGTACTGTTTAACGTTCATTAGTCTCGTTTAACATTAACAGACATCAGAGAAAAATTAATCTCTGTTGCTCTAAAATAAGGAGTGCAACTAAAAATATCTGGTTCACTCCAGTGGAATACAGGTTCTATAGTTGAACCCATATTACAAGACGACGAAATTAGTATCGCTCAGGCAACTGATGCAAAAATTACAAAGTCTAAAGACAGTAATTTCAGCCAAATTGATGAACATAAGACAGGCGAGCAAAAATTATAGCGCCTATATTAAAGAAGTAGAGGATTTAACAAAATCACTCCAATGGCTTACATATTCGATGGCTTAACGTCACAATTAGCCGACAAAGGCCACCGTGAAAGCGATCGTCAATAATGCAGCAAATGAGCGAGTGAAGCTGATAATGCAATCAGGTAGATTCGACAACCTCAATGAGGTAGTTGCAAAATTCGTAGAGAGTTGTACCTAAGTATACGGATAACAGAAAGCTATGTTATATATGAACAGTCAGGGTAGCCAGGCTAACTACCGTAAAAACAACCGCGGTGGTTACCACGGTAATAACACAAGCACTTCAAATAACCAGGATAGAAATGCCTACCGGAGTAACTATAACAGACGTTACAATAATAATAACAATAACTGTAACCGAAGGGGCCGCGGTAATAACCGTGGATCCCAACAAAATAACAGAAACCGAAATGGAAACAATAACAATTCTCGAAATAGGAATATTAATTTGACTGCAGAAGACAACTCGGAAAACAGGCAAGCACCCCTAAGTACTCAGTAGAAACCAAAACCTACAATATTAATTTGAATTTATGTAGCTACTGACGCTGTAAAACTACTCTAAATGGTACAATCTCAGTCTTTTTAATGGATACTGGCGCTGATATTTCAATTATCATGCACAACCAGGTTTTAAATAAATCCATAAATATTTATGACAAAAAAACCTTAACGGTATTGGTCCAGGTATAATTTCAACATTAGGTAGTCTTCAATCGCAATCAAAAATAGGTAAATATTTGATAAAACATAAACTTCACGTAGTTAAGGATGATTTCAAAATACAAGCAGATGGAATCATCGGAATGGACTTTATACGAAAGTATAACTGCATACTAGAATACACCCATGATAGAGACCTACTAATTCTTCGATCAAATGAAATTGATCATGATATTGGAATACCAATTAGTAGTGGTCAAATTCAATATCAATTCCAGCTAGATCTGAAGTCATAAGATCCATACAAATAGAATCGTCCGAACAACATGTTTTGATACCTTATCAAATAATTCAAAACGGCGTTTACGTCGCAAATACAATAACTTCTACGTCAAACACTTTAATAAAATTATTAATACAACTGAACAAAATTTGATAATTTCTTATATAAAACTTGTTACAGAAACTCTCACAGATTACAAAATTGTCAAACATGATTCTTCTTCCCATCATTTGCTGAAAAAGGTTTAAAAATCGTATGCAAAGAATTCATAGATATCTTTGCTTTAGAATCTGAAAATATTTCGGTAAATAATTTCTACAAGCAAAAGCTTAACGTCAATAATACTCAACCTGTCTACATAAAAAATTCCAGAATTCCTCATTCTCAAAAGGAAGAAGTAAACAATCAGGTTGATAAGCTAATTAAAGACGATATTATTGAACCATCAATTTTGGATCACAATAGTCCAATTCTTTTAGTACCAAAGAAAGTGCTACCCGGTACTACCCAAAAGAGATGGAGATTAGTAGTAGACTACAGAGCGGTTAACAAAAATTTAGTAGCTGATAAATTCCCATTGCCTCGAATGGACGACATTCTTGATCAATTAGGTAGAGCTAAATTCTTCTCTTGTCTTGACCTGATCTCAGGTTTCCATCAAATAGAACTTGAAGAAGAATCTAGAGATATTACATCCTTTTCAACGGACAGAGGATTATTGAGATTTAAAAGATTACCATATGGTATTAAAATAGCCGCTATCTCCAGCACAAGCATTCGTGCATATGGATGACCTAATAGTAATTGGTTGTTCTCAGGAACATTTGTACGTAATTTAAAAAACGTATTCGAATTATGCAGAAAATGTAATCTAAACTTACATCCAGATAAATGTTCATTTGTACAGATTACATTTTTAGGCCACAAATGTACCGATCAAGGTATATTGCCTGATGATAGCAAATTTTCTATAGTACAAAACTATCCAACACCAAAAAACGGTGATGACGCTAAACGCTTCGTTGCCTTTTGTAATTATTACCGAAGTTTTATACCAAATTTTGCTGAGTCATCAAGACATATAACTAGATTGCCTAGCAAAAATGTACCTTTTGAATGGACCCAGGATTGTGAAAATTCATTTCAATATCTAAAAACCCAATTACTAAGTACTAAAATTTAACTATACCCTGATTTTTCTAAAGATTTTTATATAACAACAGACGCAAGCAAACACGCTTTTGGAGCCGTCCTTAGCTAAGAAAAACAAGGTACAGTAATGCCAATTTCATACGCTTCAGGATCCTTCACTAAAGGTGAAAGTAATAAATCTACTATAGAGCAGGAATTAACTGCAATACATGGGGCAGTAAAACATTTTAGACCATATATTTACGGTAAAAAATTCATCATTCAAAGTGATCACAGACCACTGTAAAGTTTTATAATTAAAACTCAAACGTGTTTGTTAAAGATGCGAAAAATCAATACTTCTTTTATTCAAAATTCTTCTTACTATGAGAAGTTCTAGACAACTGAATAATTCGCTAGACTCTCTCAGTTCTTATTCTCTAATATGACTCACTTAATTATACTTACATATCTCAATTTGTATTTTACCAGGCATGTAGAAAATTAAAGGGGTTTCAAGTAAAAATACTAACAATAATTCTCATTGATCAAACATTTTACTAAGTTCAATATCCAACGTTAATATTTGCCAATGTAGCCAAATTCCTTACGCGAACATTGCTCTGTTGTCAACAGCGTACATTGACTGCTTTCATTTATTTAGAGTATAGGTGTTCTATTTTCATCGCAAATCCCATTAAATTATTGTCTTTTTTACTGATTCGTGTTATTTCATTTAATAGGCTATTCGAAGTTTTCAGTGGCTTATATGTAGTTCTTAATGTTGCTATCAACAGCTCGACAGATGTAGGCACAGATATTTGTTTTACTCGGTTTTGAACACGCACCTCTAATCGTGACTTGTGATAAAATCGTGTAAGCCTTCAGATCTACCACTGAATTTTGGTACAAGTTTAATAATGATAGATAATTTGTTTATGTCTAAGTTTGCCATATTCTTAGTTAGTTCCTTTTCTTTATTTTCTTTTTTGTATGTTGTTCCAACAAGCTATAGCTTCTTTCTTTAATCTATTAAGTTTTTCTAATATTTTATTTGTCTCTGTTTCTTCTGATAAATCTTTTATATCTTTCTTAATATTATCTTCCAGTTTCTGTATCTCAATCTCTTTTTTCATTTATAATTCCTGTTGTATAAGGCTTTCCTAATGATTTCTTAGCATTCGCTATTAATTGCTCTAATCTTTTTAAAGATTCCATCAACTTTAGTTATTATTATAAGATTTTTTTTGGCTTCTACAGCAATATTGCTCCTAGTTCTGATTTGGGTTTTTTGTTATTAGTTTTATAAACTTTAAAATTTTTAAATCTAGAACTACAATTAGTGGTGCTACTATTATTACTAGAATTATCCAGCCAACATATTTGATTTGAGCCTGTAAGGTTTTTTATAGACAGTAGCAAATAATTGAAACAAAAAATATATTGTTCTTACAATTAAAATTAAACTTTATTCTTTGATTGATTTCACACGAATGTTCTAAGTTACAAAAAATAAGACAATAATTGCAAAGCAGCAGCATTAACTTCAGTGAGCTGCATTAAATGTGCCGTTGCAAATATTGTTATTGTTGTTGATATTATCTTCAAAAACAGGTATACATAAGAGCCACTAGCAAACATATGTATGTACATACATACATATGTATGTATGTCTGTGGGTATGACCTTGAATAATTTCATGTATAAATATTACAAATAAATAAAACTGCAGGGACGGATCTGCGGTTAACATGCTCCCCCCGTTGAAGGCATGGGGCCTTCAACCGATGTCTCTATTGGAAGGACTGCTAATTTTGCAACTGAGCGCTTCATCAAACCATTACCCGTTCGAATAACTGCAACACGAGCCACCTCATCCTTGCCAAGTATTACGTCTGCAACGCGATCGATTTGCCATTTTAATGGTGGTTGATTTTCATCTTTTATCAGCACCATTGTGCCACACATAATGATTTTGCCATTATCACGCCACTTTGTGCGTTCTTGTAATAGAGATAGGTATGAGCTGCTCCACGATTCATGTCTATTTCTGTTATATTTGGCTCAGCTACAGATACTAAAGGGAGTTATATCTGATAACCCTAACCCTGAAAATAATAAAAAACCTGTTTGGAACGAAATAGTAGAAAAATACAATTCAGAGTAAATTTCATAATTTTCGTTCCCACAGAAATTTTGAAATTTGCTTGACAAATAATTTTTCGTTCTCACAGAAATTTTTAGCTTACTTGCATTTTTAAAAGATACAATTTAATTTTAAATAATTTTCGCAGACAACATTTCTTTATGTTTGTCTAAATTATATAATAAACATAAGCCCAAATACTATAAAATAAAATCTGATATCATATTTCAGTAATGCTAAAGCAAAAACAAAAATTGTTTGCTGTGAATTGTAACCAAAAACAAAGGTTCATAAATGAATGCAAAATATTGTAAAGCTTAGTTTTAAATTAAAGGTGGCTCAATAAACAACAAATATTCTTATAAAAGAAATTAAAGTTGTTTTATTTTTATTTCTGAAAAAATAAAGTATATTTATAATTAGGGCTACCAACCAAAAAGTGTCCCGGCGTAAGCACTTCAACATCCAATAAATCGATGAAGGGCCGATAAAAATGATGATGTTGATAAGTCTTGAACTACTTCCAAATGTGTAGCCTTTGTTGAGAAACAAATAAAAATCCAGACGTAACATTTTATTGGTGTGCGAGTTCTTACTTCAGACTTATAGTAAAATGGCCCACAAAAATCCACTCCAGTGGTGTAACACGGTCTACTTGGCCTAACTCTATCAATAGGTAAGTTACCCATTACCAGCTGGCTCAATTTCGGTTTTATTTTAAAACATTGTGACGACACGTACTCGCTGGTTGCTGGGGTAGTCTCAGCCGAGTCCAGGGTCGTTTTCCACAGAATAAAAAAACACGGGGAATTTCCACTTAACGTTATAATTCTTCTTTATTGGTCTTCTCTTTACACAAAATCTACACAGAACTCTTGTGTGATGTGTACTCGCGTGGTGACTTCTCTCGCGGCCAGGTTTCTCTGAGAGTGTGGGATTTGCCTTCTCTCGCACCAAAACCGAGAGATTTGTAGCGGAAGAATGTCCCACTCTCCGCTAGGATCTCCGGCACGTGATCAGGAATCAACTATTAGTAGGGTATCCCCCCACCAATAATAGTTTCCGGATGCTGTGAAGGCTTGACCAACTCCTCGGGAGCAATGAGTTTGCGACCGTACACCACTACCCGGAGAATCTATCGAAGGGTACCCCACTAACGATAGAACCTCCGGCGTATACAGGCTTCGATATTGGCCCCACCAATAAGAGGCCTGGGTGCGTCGCTGATGCAGCTAGCTCTTGGGTGCAGTTAACCTTGGCTCAACAAGAAGATCCTCCACTGAAGCGGTAGCCTACTCTCCAGTATTGGTTGCTTCCAACAAACACTACTTTAGTACTTATATTAGAGCAGGTACCCCACACTCTAATAGCAGTTCTTACCGTAGCGCGAGCTGCTAGCTAACTAGCTTTTTGTTTAACGATCACTCGTCTTTTATACTTGTTTGCTTGTACACACATGAGTACACATACACACGTACTAACACACAACATGAATACACACTGCGTGTGGGCGTTCATACACAATTGACCACATATGTTTGTCCGACGCAGTGCTGTATTAATGCGTGTAAATCCGTTAAATTTAAATTCAAAAACTAACGAGAAATGATAGTATAATGATAATTCTTTCAGGTAAGTAATTTATGATAAATACAAAATAGAAATAATTCATGGTGATAAGTAAATAATAATAATTCATCTAATTAATACAATGACAATTATAATACGAAATAATAATAATAAAATACTACTTCATTGTAATACAAAAAAAATAATAATAATTCATAGTCGTTGTTGCTGGTACGTTTAAAACGAGCCCGCGACTTTAATCGGTACACTACCCCCTCCTTCTGAAGATGATTACGGCTTTAGCCATAATATCCGCACCACTCCGGCGTTTACGGTTGGTATTGTTTTTTGGCGGATGACTGCGATTCCTCTTCGATAAGGTATTGATGGAGTGTGGACGAAGTTGAGCGGACCCGCTTCCCATGGAAATCTCGTTTCGCTGTGGCATGGTCGATTGTGCGTGAGTACCTATCATCGGCGTTGGGTTGGTATTTGGTACTAGAATTCTGGCTCTCCAAACGCGTTCATAACAACGCTGGCCAAAATATACTTACGGGGGGAGTTGGAGACTTACGGGGGGGATTTGGAGGCCTGAAATTTTCGTTTTCCCAGTCGAGCGATGATGGTGATCTCGGTGGTAGTGGTGATGGTGGCGTGGCGGCTCGTACGTCAAGGGTCCTATCATCCGCTCCAAAGAGTACACGCCGAATTTCCTGGAGCTCTTCGTCGTTCCATTCCACATTAGGCTGTGACCACTGGTTACTTTCATTTTCTTCACTGTCGCTGTCTATAGTAACCACAGGAGTCACTTTTACCGGAGGTGGTACAGAACAGCCCTCATGTGTCGGCTGGGCTTCCATTTGAAAATGCTGAGCTTTCATTCGCCGTGTATTTTTGGTGGCCGTGGGTGACGGTTGTTGAGGCGACGCGTATTTTTTGATTTGCGATAAGTTCGCCGTCCTCGACTAGACGGTTGTTGAGGCGACGCGTATTTTTTGATTTGCGATAAGTTCGCCGTCCTCGACTAGTACTTGGTACGTCATCATTATTTAGGAAAATAGTGCGTCGTCCTTTGGCTTGCTCGCGTTCCCAATTGCGGCGGAGGCCTCGAATTTTCCCCGTTCCTTACTCATCACGCGTATTTTGTTGGCGTCAGTGTTGGGTAGTCTAGCACGATCCAAAGAAAATAGTCTATTAGTTTGGGTTGCTACAAAAGGTTTCAATTCACTAAGGTGAGCAGTGCGCACTTCACTACGATCTACTCTACTCAATGATACTATGACGGGGGACACGAATCCCGTAACGACATAAGGTCCCCCGACTTTAGGTGCCAGTTTAGCGGCAAAATTATCGATAGCCTTTGACAACGGGTGTTGTCGCACCAAAACGTGGTCTCCAACCGTGGGCTTCCACTGGCGGCGTCGCAAGTTGTAATGATGTTTGCTTTTGTGATGCCTTTTGTAGATTTCGTCGAACGATACGGAGCACTTCTTGTAATTGGTCTGCTCGCTCTTCAGGGCTTACACTACGAGTTCCGGTACCGCGAGTAACTTGGTCATATAAAGCCTTTGGTAAACGTGGTTCTCTCCCCTGAGTTATATACGCTGGGCTATAGCTCGTTGATTCGGAAGTGCTGGTATTTATGGCCAACATGATTTCCGGCAATAGTTCATCCCATTTGGTATGCTTTTGCCTAGTGAACTGGGCCATCATAGTTTTGATCGTACGATTGGCTCTTTCTGTTGGGTTTTCTTGCGGCGTGTATGGAGCTGTGAATTGTTGATTCACACCCAGTTCCTCTAAATATGTTCGTAGTATTCGTGACGTAAATTGGGCACCATTATAGGTAAGAAACGTTTTGGGAACACCATATCGCGATAGAATTCTCTCCCTGAATGCCTTCACTACCCCCTCGGTCGTGGCCTTGCGCATTGTAATCAGTTCGCACCATTTTGAAAAATGATCGAAGAATACTAGGAGCACTGTGTTGCCATGTGTGGTTCTGGGTAAGGGACCTATGAAATCTGCGCAAATTAATGATCATGGTTCTTGTGGCTGCCGTGTAAGCATTTCCCCGCTGTCTTTTGTTGTGGGACTTTATATTGCTGGCAGCTCTCACAACTTCGGACATATTGGTTAATGTCTCGTGCCATGCCCGGCCAGTAATAGCGACTAGCGACTTTTCTTAAAGTCTTTTTTACTACTAAATGGCCCCCGGCGGGTTGGTCATGCGTTTCTTGTAAGACCTGTTTTCTTAATGGTGTTGCTACGCATAGCTTCCATGGTGTGGGATCATTAGTACCTGATGCCTTGGACATGTAACGGTACAGCTGCTCATCGACAATCACGTAGTCGGGGTGTTCCTTGCCATGTTCCTTGCCATGAGCCATGAGCACGTAGGTTTTGGCACTGCTTGTGCGACCTTCACCTCCCCGGTTGGTTGTCGGGATAGTGCATCGGCTACAACATTTTGCTTCCCTTTTCTGTAAATAATTGTGAACCTGTATTGTTATAATTCCAGCGCCCATCTGGCTAGACGGTCGCTGGGATTTTCAATGGAGTTGAGCCACTTTAAGGCCAGATGATCAGTGATGACGTTGAACTCATAGCCTTCAATGTATTGGCGCATTTTCCGGATGGCCCAAATGAAGGCCAGACATTCCTTTTCCGTAGCTGAATAATTCTTGTCAGCGTTGTTAAGGTGTCGGCTGGCATACGCGATGACGTGTTCTCCGTCATCAAATTCTTGTGTTAGCACGGCTCCTAGGCCGTAATCGCTCGCATCGGTTTGTAAGGTAAAGTTTCGGGTGAAGTCTGGACATGCCAAAACCGGGGCGGTCGTCAATTTTTGCTTTAGCGTGTCAAAGGCTTTTTGTTGCTCCGGGCCCCATTTCCAGTGTTTACCTTTTTTCAACAACTGTGTAAGTGGCTGGGTTATTTCGGCAAAATCCGGAACGAATCGTCTATAACAGGAAGTAACTCCAAGGAACCGTCGCACTTCCTTAATGTTTTGTGGTGGGAGCATCTTTATAACCGCTGCTATTTTGTCTAGATCCGTTTGAATTCCTTCTTGGGTAACCACATGTCCTAAGTATTTGGTTTCTGACTTAAAGAGTTCACATTTGTCTATATTAAGTCGCAGCTTGGCGGCGCGTAATCGACGGAATACTTCTCGCAAGTTTTTGGCATGCTCTTCGAAAGTGGTGCCAATGACAATAATATCATCTAAGTAGGCAAATGCGTGTGGCTCCATGTCTGGACCTATGATGCTATCTAAAGCTCGTTGAAATGTAGCCGGGGCGGAGTGTAGTCCGAACGGCATTACTCGCCACTGATATAATCCTCGTCCATTAACTGCGAAAGCGGTGAATTTTTTACTATCAGGATCCATAGGAATTTGCCAGTACCCATCCTTGAGATCGGGACTGCTTATGAATTTCGCGTTGCGCAGTCTGTCTAGAATAGTATCTATTCTTGGTAGTGGATAGGCGTCTGGCATGGACCGGGCATTTAGTTGCCGGAAATCCATGCACGTTCTCCACGTCCCATTTTTCTTTTTTACTAAGGTGATGGGAAAACAAAATGGGCTATGTGAGGGTTCAATACATCCCTTGGCAATGAGTTTATTTACTTCTTCATCAATAATGGCTTGCATGGCGGGATTTCTTGGGGCATAGCGTATCTTGATGGGTCGTTCGTCCTTCATTATGATTCGGTGGGTTGCGGCTGAGGACAACCCGGTTACTTCTTGAAACTTGGGTAGTTCCTCATCCAAAAATTTATTGATTCGCCGTTGTAAAGTCCCCTCGCTACTTCCTTCATTAATACAGGCGGATCTATAAATGATGGGGCTTACCTGATCTAGCGGCTGCTTCGAGTCTTGGTTAGAGTGTGTAGATAGCCCGGCACAGGTGATTGTGGTGTTGAACGCTTTCAGGAAATCTAGTCGCAGTATGAGGGGTTCGGTGGCGGCGTTCATCATTAAAAATTCATGCCTTGCGGTTCTGTCCCCCAGGGAAACCTCGCAGTGGACGGCGTGCGAAATAACTTTTTTAGAGCCATCGGCTAAAAGTACCTCGAAGTCCACCTGTACGTATGGCGGTCGCGTTTTTAGTTTTTTTATTAAGGCGTCCTGAATGAAACTTCGCGTTGCGCCGGTGTCGATGATGGCGGTGATTGCTTGGTTTTCAAGGCGGATAAATGTTTTTATTTTTTCATTCTCCCAGATGAGGTGTGTTTGATTTTTAGGGTGCTTCATGATCCGCTTTTGACCTGTATTTCGTTCTTGAAAACTCGTTGGGCATGCGGCTAAGCTGTTAACCATGCGGTGGTGTTCTCCTCGTGCTGGTGAAGTCCCACGGGGAATACTCTCTAAATCGGTGGCAAGGCTGATGAGCCCCTCCAGGGTAGTAAAATCCTTACGCCGGATATACCATAGATAGTCTGCATTGGCATTGCGATAAATTCGGTCTAGTTTTTCGTCTGGACTCAAATGTGCATGACGCATCAAATCCTGCAGTGCTAGGACATAATCTTTAAAAGCTTCTCGTGGTCGTTGTGTCCTTTTACGAATTTCGTCATCCAACTTTTCGAAATATCGTGGCGGCAAGAAAAATGCATAAAAATCGACTCTAAAACTAGACCATTCGTTCCACTGCTTGTTGTTGTTTCTCCACCAGATCAGCGCTTTCTCACGGAATAGTTCCGTCAGGACGGGCAGGACACTATTTATCTCAATTTCATACATACTAGCGAGTTCTTCCACTCGCTCGATAAAACCGAGTGGGTCTCTCCCGCCATCGTATTTTAGTCCCCATTTTCTGACGAGTTCAATCGTTGAGGTTCTGGAGTCTGTGCATGGTTCACTTCGGCGTAATGGTAGTTGTGAATTGCTTGGAGTCTCTACCTTAAGAAGAGAGTTGCTGTCTTCTTCTGTTACAATAGTCGGTGTTTGTAGTTTGTTGCTGGGTGATACGGAACTCACGGTGTAATGCTGGGTTTGCCACACGAGGAGTTGTTTTGTTTCTTCTTCATCATGCTCAGCACTTACAAATTTGGCGAACCTCTTTCGCATTTCTTCTACAGTTCCGGTCACACTTTGTCCACATTGTGACAAATAGTTGGTTAACTCCTCCTTCTTTAAGGAGTATACCCATGTTGTTTTCAGCATGATGTTGTCGGGCGATCTTTCGGCGATTTATATAACGAAAGATTTGCCGGCTCGTAGTTATTATTTTCGCTGCTGATGTTGTTGTTGTTTTTGTTGTTGTTGCAGGGCAAATATACGTTGCTATTTTTGCTGCTGCTGCCGTTGTAGTTATTGTGATTGCGTTTGTTGGACAATTAAGTCCCTGCTCGGGCGCCACTGTGACGACACGTACTCGCTGGTTGCTGGGGTAGTCTCAGCCGAGTCCAGAGTCGTTTTCCACAGAATAAAAAAACACGGGGAATTTCCACTTAACGTTATAATTCTCCTTTATTGGTCTTCTCTTTACACAAAATCTACACAGAACTCTTGTGTGATGTGTACTCGCGTGGTGACTTCTCTCGCGGTCAGGTTTCTCTGAGAGTGTGGGATTTGCCTTCTCTCGCACCAAAACCGAGAGATTTGTAGCGGAAGAATGTCCCACTCTCCGCTAGGATCTCCGGCACGTGGTCAGGAATCAACTATTAGTAGGGTATCCCCCCACCAATAATACTTTCCGGATGCTATGAAGGCTTGACCAACTCTTCGGGAGCGATGAGTTTGCGACCGTACACCACTACCCGGAGAATCTATCGAAGGGTACCCCACTAACGATAGAACCTCCGGCGTATACAGGCTTCGATATTGGCCCCACCAATAAGAGGCCTGGGTGCGACGCTGATGCAGCGAGCTCTTGGGCGCAGTTAACCTTGGCTCAACAAGAAGATCCCACTCTTCAGTATTGGTTGCTTCCAACAAACACTACTTTAGTACTTATATTAGAGCAGGTACCCCACACTCTAATAGCAGTTCTTACCGTAGCGCGAGCTGCTAGCTAACTAACTTTTTGTTTAACGATCACTCGTCTTTTATACTTGTTTGCTTGTACACACATGAGTACACATACACACGTACTAACACACAACATGAATACACACTGCGTGTGGGCGTTCATACACAATTGACCACATATGTTTGTCCGACGCAGTGCTGTATTAATGCGTGTAAATCCGTTAAATTTAAATTCAAAAACTAACGAGAAATGATAATATAATGATAATTCTTTCAGGTAAGTAATTTATGATAAATACAAAATAGAAATAATTCATAGTGATAAGTAACTAATAATAATTCATCTAATTAATACAATGACAATAATAATATGAAATAATAATAAAATAATACTTCATTGTAATACAAAAAAAAAAAATAATAATAATTCATAGTAGTTGTTGGTGGTACGTTTAAAACGAGCCCGCGACTTTAATCCTTACAACATCGTAAGTACTTTGAAATTATACTGCCTACCAATTTACGACCACCAATTGGCCAATACTGCTGCCTGATTGAAGCTAACAAACGTCCTCAATGTTTGTAATAGCTTTTCATGAAAGTGCATAATCAGGGATGTAGTAAAAGGATGCTTCTTTGGTAGAATAATGCGATGTTGGGCATCAAAATCAAGAGCCGAATGTCGGAGACGACCACCCACACGAATTAAACCAAAAGAGTCAATTATTGGCATCAGCGAACGAAGTTTGCTAGACGATGGTAAATTTGATTTTGCTTTTAAAGCCTTATACTCTTGTGCAAAATGTATAAGCTGAAGGACTTCAGGTTAAACCTTGGTGCGTCAATTTAGGATAAGCGAATTTAAAAACATACGAAAATATTCGTTGCATTTTTGCATAGGAATTGTGATACTTACATTGTATCGACAAATCTGATAGTCAAGTCGTTATCAAAACGTTTTTGCGCCGCTCTGGTAGCTCAGCTGTAAAATCAACATTGAAGGCTCCTGGCATAAAAATTTTGGGCCTTCCGTCCATAAAGAGGAATGAAGCAATTCTGTGGGTGTTGCGCCTCTTGATAATATGTCTGCTGGATTTAGGTTATTTGGAACGAAGTTCCATTTCATTTTGGCTGTAACTGATTGTATACGAGAAACTCTATTCGACACAAAAACATTGAAATTTGATGGCTGTTCTCGAATCCACGAAAGTACCACCATTGAATCGGACCAACAGTGTACATCACAATCAAACGGTAACGTTTTAACGAGACGAACTGTGATATTTAAAAAATGATTTTCACAAAATATTTCTTCATCTGAGAATGCACTGCGAGTTTCGAAATTATTTTCAACTTCCCAGAAACGTTTCATTTTGGAACACAGTTGCTCTTCTTGCTCTACCTTTGAGCCGACAGCGAACGACCACGAATGACGAGTACCAAAAGCACCACCAGCAACTACCCAGCCTAATAATGTCTTTTGAAGCACTGGTAAATTATGAGCCAACTTAATTTGACCAACTGACATTATTTCGAAGAAAAGTTCAGCTCCAACTAAAAGATCAATTCGACCACATTTATCAAACGAGGGATCGGCAAGCTGTATATTGTTTGCTATATGCCAATCTGAGATATTAGTGCTGATGTTTGGTTGGTAATCGGTAATACTCGGAACGACCATAGCAGCCAAAGATTTTGAATAATCACCATATTTTGACTTTAAAACGACATCGACCGATTTATCGATTATAAAACTTCCATCGCCTATACCCGAAATGGTACCAGAAGTTTTATTGCATTTTAGATTTAATTGTTTAACGAAGCGACTAGTAATGAGATTTAACTGTGATATGGTGTGAAAACTCCAAGTTTGTTGTTCACCATAACAATAGCTGTAGCCAACAAATTTGTGCCACTTGCAGAAGTGAGCACTGCTTGCGATGTACTTGGAACCACTTTAGTTGTACTTGGAACTACATACGATGTTGCGCTATGATCTGCTGAAGCATTATCCATATGCAATGTTGTATGATGTTTAGCAAAGCATGACGGCAATTACCTGAGCTACAATTTTTTACCGTCCTCAATAATGTTTGATATACTAATTTTAATCCATAACACCAGAATGTATGCAAAAAAAAATAATATCAGTGAAAGTATTACTATATATTCTAAGTAACATTATTTTATTCATATTTAAAAAAAAATCAAAAATTAATTTTATTGTCCTTAAAAACAGTATTAGTAACAACTGTGATAATATTATACAAATTAATATAAGTGTGTTTGCATAATCATTCATCCTTTTTTTTACTTATTTTCTTTTTTTTCTTTTGCTTTTCTTTACTTGTTTTATATTATTTTTTATAATTGTTATTGTCTTTTGTATCTTATTTAAATTTTTTCCTGTGTTGTACGTTTCCTCATACTTCAGCACTTTCAGCTGTCTTGAGTTTATTTAAATTCCTTCCTCTTGACTTCTAAATATTAGGGAACACTGGTTCCTGTTCCTTTTTTTTTTTTGGTTTCACACTTCTAGGCTTGGGACCGCGCAGTAGTATCTCTGGTTCTTGCTCTTTCTTTCCGTCTTGTAGGAGTTGCGCCCAACGGGATTCTGCTTCTTTTAATTTCTGCAAAATCTTTTCCCAGGACTCTTCCATGGGTTGCTCAAAAATTAAAGTTTTGTGGCTCGAACAGGATCCAACTAAGCATAAGCTCTGTATATTGGTATTCTGTCATCCCTTTTTTATTGAGATTAATTAAGAAATAAGGATAAGCAAAATTGCTAAATATTCCTTGTTTTGCTTTATTTTTTAAACTAGAATAATTTTAGGGATAGCGCATGATCGCCATGTAAAGTTTTATAATTAAAACTCAAGCGTGTTGTTTGTTAAAGATGCGAAAAATCAATACTTCTTTTATTCAAATTCTTCTGCTTAACTACTTATTATGAGAAGTTCTAGATAACTGAATAATTCGCTGGACTCTCTCAGTTCTTATTCTCTAATATGACTCACTCAATTATACTTACATATTTCAATTTGTATTTTACCAGGCATGTAGAAAATTAAAGGGGTTTCAAGTAAAAATACTAACAATAATTCTCATTGATCAAACATTTTACTAAGTTCAATATCCAACGTTAATATTTGCCAATGTAGCCAAATTCCTTACGCGAACATTGCTCTGTTGTCAACAGCGTACATTTATTTAGAGTATCCTATTACTCAAAATATTACAAAGTTCACTGAATTGTTTGAACGTGGAGCAAACGAATACAAAGTTTATTTAATTGACACAGCGCGAATCAAATTCAATCAATTTCAACTACTGACCTATCCTAACGCAACATTATTGTTGATAAGCGGCTTTTGTTTACTTTTAGTAGATAAAGTTGCGCACTTGGAATGAAACAAAGTTGCAAGTAAACGCACGAATGTGATCGTGAGCTTGAATATGAATTTAATATATTTTGTTTATATTGATACACTACACCACTTACCTACCTATTTTCTCTAAAGAACCCGCCTCAAAGCTCACGCGTATGAGACTTGACCTCGAGGAATACGTCTTTATAGTCGAGTATATTTGGGGTGAGGAAAATAAAGTGGCAGACGCGCTGTCACGCATAGAGTTTCAGGATATTAAAAATATTGAAGTCAATAAACAACCAGACTTCAGTCTAAAACAAGCGGGATAAGTACGAATAAAATTTTAAACCGCATACAGAATCAATTAAATTTAACGTATATGAGGCTATATGTGCCCATGAGTACCGTAAAATACCTCGATTGTATTTTACTAATGATAAAGTAATTATCCATAGAGGAAAGCAAGTACTTTCCGATATTAAGTTAAAGGACTTCGTTATTAATAGAAAAGTCGACCTAGGTCACCTCTTTCTACAGCCTTGCAAAAACAGCTAATAACAGTGGTCTCGAAACATTGCTACTCTCTAGATGACAGTATGCTTACTTACCTAGGAACAAATTTTGAAACCTTCAAAAGTAAAGGTAATGAAATCTTGCAAGATACTAAATTAACAATTGTGCTCGTTCCAAAACTTACTAAAATTTCATCTGATTCTGAAGAATTGCGAATTATGCAAAAATACCACGATGATCCTATCACGGGAGGACATCCAGGCATTACTCGCATGATAAAGAATATTAGGCTTTAATACCATTGGAAAGGCATGACTAAAGACATAGCAAAATATTTTAAAAAATGTCAATCATGCATTATGAACAGTTGTCAAAGGAAAGGAACCTTTTGTTCTTACACCTACATCTGCGAAAGCGTTCGATATTGTTATTATTGACTGTATCGGTCCGCTACCAAGATCAGAGTCACAAAATGAATACGCAGTGACGATTATGTGCGCTTTAACTAAATATTTAGTTACTATCCCTGTCCCTAACAAATCAGCCAAAATCGTAGCTAAGGCTATTTTGGAAAATTTCATCCTAATATATGGCTCAATGACGAAAATAGTCACTGATATGGGTACAGAGTATATGAATCAGACTTTACAAGAATTATGCTCACTCATAAAGGTAGAAAAACTTAATTCTACGCCTTATCATCATGAAACTTTGGGAACAGTAGAAAGTTCCCACATAACGTTCAACGAATATCTCAAAGCATACATTTCCTCAGACAAATCCTATTGGGACGTGTGGCTAAAATATGTTACATATTGCTACAATACCACACCGTCCACCGCTCACGGGTATTGTCCGTTTGAGCTAGTCTATGGAAAAATACCGCCTTCCCTAGATTTCATGAAGGAAAACAAAGTTGAACCCTTGTATAATGTCGACTCATATGAAAAAGAAGTTAAGTTCAGACTTCAAGTTGCACAGCGCAGAGCAGCAAACCTCATAGAACAAGCAAAGCTGCTAATATAACGAACTTCCAATGAGGGGGCCAACAGCCAAAAAATATCCATTAATGATCTCGTTATGGTCCGCAATGAAGCTGGACACAATTTTGACGCCACCTATAAAGGACCTTACAAAGTGATAAGTCTCTATGACTGTAATAATGTCGTGTTCCTTGATAAAGACAGAATAAAAAAGGTGTATACGTCATAACTTTCCTTACATAATCTCCATTAAGTCTTCCTAAAATTTTTTATATTTCCCTCGAGCATTGTTTAAATTTTTTATTTTTATTTTTTTTTTTAATTTGTAGCAATAAGAAATTCATTTGTTAAACAAAAAAATTTTTTAAATACTTAAAAAGAATCTACTAAAAGAGGAAAGTATCACATTGCTTTTATTGCAATAAGTAGTTAAAATTATAAAAAAGTTAATACATAACTCTTTTATTTTATGTTTCTTCATTTTAATGTTGTTTTAGTTTTTCCGAAAGTGTTAAAGTCTCTCGAAAGAGAATCCCAATATCATTTAATGTCAATACATGTATTTTATCGTACTTATTTTTATTACAAATATTCTTAAGGTTTTTTAATCCTTTAAATGTTTTTTTTTCTAATCATATTTGTATATACTTTCAATTTGTTTATTTTTGAAAAGAATTTCTATTTTAAGATGTACAGACTTAACCTAATTAAATCCTAAGATATAAGAAACTATATTGATTTCTACTTATTTTAAGTCCGTCGATATATTATTTCTAAAAGAACAATCAAATTTTCTTTTCATTGATCTTCTCGGTAAAAAGGCAAAGCGGCTGTTCGCAACCATCAATAAAATATTATATAAAGTATTATTATTATTAATCCAATGGTATAACAAAATAGTAGAACCATTTGTCCTTCGGCAAATCCATTCGTGTTTGCTGCTCGATCATACCTCGCTTTCATCTCATCACTGGACATTTTAATGCGGTTACGAACAAATTCATGAAGCTCGTGAAGGTCTTCTTGTGCCGGAAGAGTGTTTCCATCGTCTTCGCACGCAGGTTTAGGTTTTACGCCGAACTCTAAATCCGCTGGCAGTTTCAGTTCCGTTCCAAACAGGATTTTCGCTGGACTACGTGAGGTAGAATCGTGGACTGCTGACCGGTATGCCAGTAACAGCTTAGGTATATGCTCATCCCAATCCTTTTGGTGTGTACTAACCACTTTTCTGAGATATTCCTCCAGCGTACGGTTAAATCGTACTACCGTGCCATCAGACTGTGGATGTAGCGGTGTCGTTCTTGTCTTTTTGATGACATATAAGTCGCACATTTCTTTAAATATGGCGGATTCAAAATTTCGTCCCTGGTCTGAATGCAATTCCATCGGAACACCGTCAACCACCGTTTTAGATTCTTGGTTTGGAATGGCATACACCTCGGGCCATTTGCTGAAATAATCTATTACCACTAGTACATACCGGTTACCAGCGTCACTGACAGGGAATGGACCTGCGACATCGATAGTTATCCGGTCAAGAAGGGCACCTACGTTGTATTACTGGAGCTTGCCGCGACTTTTTCTTGTTGGACTGCCGCAATACACTGTTCGCCATTAGATATCCAATTGGCTACAGACTGTTGGCATCCAACCCAATAAAATCGCTGTTTTATCTTTTCCAAAGTTTTTTAATGCTCAGGTGGCCGCCGCTAGGACCGTTATAGAACTGCTTCACTACCTCATTTATCTTGAAATTGGGCACGACAATTAAGTCCTTTGTAAATTTACCATCTGTACTTTTCCAAGATCGATATAAGCAGCCATCTATTAATTTTAGGCTATTCCACTGGGTCCAGTACGTTTTTGCTAATGGGCTTTCTGCCGATATTTGATTACGGGTCGATCTTTTGTTATCCTGTTTAGCAAACATAATCTTTGCCAAAATGGGGTCGTAATTGTGTTCCTTAGACCAGTCTTCCGCTATGCTGATATGGGTCAGACGCACGTCAATGAAACATTCCGTATTTCGACTTTTATGCACTCTACGTTGCATGGGCGTCTTGAAAGGGCATCAGCATTATTATGTTTTCTGCCTTTGCTGTGCTTAATACTAAAATCATAGCTTTGCAGACGTTTAATCCAGCAGGCGAGCAGCTCTTCGGGGTTCTTAAATTGCAGCAGCCAACGTAATGTGGAGTGGTCTGTCCTTAAGATGAAGTGAAGACCATATAAGCTTTGTGATAATATTTAACGCACTTCATCACGGCCAGTACTCTGCTGTGGTAGCCAGAGACATTTCCACCCCATTAACCACCTAGGAAAGCACTCCTATTCCCTAGCCGCTCGCATCCGTGTCTAATACGAATTTCTACCCAGCGATTGGATAGGCGAGGATTGGTGGAGTACACAAAAGTACCATGAGCCACTGGAACGCTTCTTCCCCTGCCTCACTCCAGTGGTATGGTCGCGACTTTCTGGCCAACTCATGCAAGCTAACAGCCACTTGAGCAATATTTAGCACAACTCTCCTATAGTATGTGCAAAGCCCCAGGAAACTATGAAACTCATGAAGATTCTGTGGGCGCGGCCAGTCCTCTACTGCAAGTATTTTGTCTTCATCAGTGGAAATACCCTCTGATGTTACACAATGCCCAAAATATTTAACCTCCTTTTGAAACAAAGCGGATTTCTTAACACTTAGCTTAAATTCTGCAGTTATTATACGCTTAAATACCTCATCCAGGTTTTTCAGGGGTTCGTCAAAAGTCTTCCCCATAACGATTATGTCATCCAGATATACCAAACACGTCTTCCAATTAATACCTTTAAGCACACGTTCCATTAAACGCTCAAAAGTAGCTGGAGCGTTGCAAATGGCATCACCATAAACTGCCATAGAGCATCGCTCGCGCTAAAGCAGTTTCCTCCTTGTCCTTATCGGCTATGTCTACTTGCCAATAGCCGCTCTGCAATTCCAAGATAGAGAACCATTTCGTTTCTGCCAACATGTCTAAGGTATTGCAATTCTGGGTAACGGATAGCTGTCTTTCTTTGTGACATCGTGGAGTTTCCGGTAATAGACGCAAAACCTGGTGCTGCCGTCTTTCTTCTTCACCAAAACTATTGGCGACCTCCACGGACTGGACGATGGCACAATGACTCCATTTCGTTGACAAGTGCTTTGACCTCGTTTCGCTTTGCTAGGGGAATACTCCTGGGTGCTTGTTTTAAAGGCCTCGCTTCGCCGGTGTTAATTTCGCGACTGCGGTTCTACCTTGGCTTTTATTATTCAAGGCGAAGACGGAGACATGTTTTCCACCTGTTCTGCCGGTAAATCTCGTTCTTTGGCTGTTGTTTTGGGGCATACTGAAATTGACGCTGAATTAATTAAGGCTCCTGCCGGCTCACATTGACCGATTTCAAAATGTCTGTGGTGAAAACCATACAGCAAATTACAGGGTCTGCAAAGTATTTCAATATGTAAAAAATAATGCGAAAGTCGTAAGTAAACCTGAATATGAGCAATATAAAGTTTCCCAATTTCCTCCGCTTCATGCTGGTTCTATTTCTAGTACACAAGCTACACAGCTACACACTAAGACAAATTTTTCATATGCCCAAACATTGAGAAATGATTTACCTAATGCGAATGCCAAAAGTTCTAATGCGCATAAACATTCATATGCCCGCGAGTTACGTATGTAATCCCACATACTCAACCAACCCTCGTAGATATAAATTCAATCATTAATAAATACATTAAAGAAACTTAAATACAAAGTCAACGACACTTTGTAACAATTTTAAAATTTTTATTCAATAAACAATTTTTTTTTACTTCTCTTCATTTTCTGAAATTTGATTTCATTCTTCCGCTATTTCGTAAGCATTTAAAGTCAATGACATTGTTTTCATTCATCCAAATTTTATTTCTGCTATAAAGCATAAAATACAATTTGGCTGAAATTCGAACCCTTTAAAAAAATATTGAGAAATAATTGTTTATTTTTTGAAACCACTTGGAGTCATCGATTTTCATTGCGATGACCCAATAAATAAAAACAACAACAACAACGAAGAAAACAGAAGAAGTCATGTTAAGAATAGATTTAAGAAATTTTAATAATTCAGTCTTAAGATCACAATCAAGAAATAAAGACACAAAAATAAAAATTGTGTTTTATTTCAAAACGTTATTGGCGCAGTCAACGGAAACTTATTCCAAAGAATAAGTTAAAGAACATATTTATTCTTAAGAATAAATAAACGCTCAAAAGCCTAAAGTAAGAACGGTAAAATAAAAGAAAATTTTTTAAGTGAAGTAATTTTAAAATAAATAAAAGTGAAAAGACAAAATATATATAAATAAAAAAAAAAAAAAAAAAAAAAAACAAATCACTGAAAAACTGTTTTTTGTTAGTGAACTTCTTAATGAAAAAGTATATACATATATAATAAAAAAATAAAACACTGGAAAATCGTTTAATGTTAGTGAACTTATTAAAGAAAAAGTATATGTATTATAAAAAAAATAAAGCACTGAAAAATTGTTAAACAAAAGACATACATACATAACCCTTCGTAATAAAAAAAGAAAAACAAATTGTGAAGAAAATAAACTTAAAACATGAGCAGATTTGATGAAAACAGAAATTTGGGACAACAACCCAATGGAGAACAAATTGTGGAGGTAATAGCAGCCCAGGAACAACTTATTAACCAGCTAAGAGGACAAGTTGAAGCTTTACAAGCACAGCAAGCACAACAATTACAGCAATCGCAAAATCAACTACTTACACCAAAGGACATACTGCAGCAGTTTAGACAATTAAGATGTCTTGACGAAAATCATAGCGTTATGCCATTCATTAAGTCGGTCGAAGCAGTGATGTTGCTGTGTCCAAGGGACAACATGGAACTAATGAATCTAGCAATGAACATAGTGGCAAATGAAAAAATTGTTGGAGAGGCAGGAAGATATATCCAGGAACTGGGAGACAACGTAACATGGACTCAAATAAAGCTGAAGTTAATGGAACATTACAAGCCCAGGACAACTTATGGAGATGTTTTCAACAAATGCAGGAATGTAAAAGTATGTAATTTAAGAGAACTTTTTAACTATTTTGAAAAATGTAAACATGAACTTAACAAAATATATTTATTTGACAATAATAAACCATTAATTTATAAGCCAGACAGGGTAGATAGGGATTTGGTAAATATTTTAATAGAAAAAATAGATATTCCATTACGATCTCATTTAGATCAAACCAGTACACTTAACGACATTATTACAAGATATTCACAGATCAGAGCTTTAGACGACCCTAGAGCCATACACATAAAATACAGGAAAAATATAAATAATTATAATAAAACGAACACAAACATGAACACTCAAAAACACAATTACAGTAATCATTACACTGAACAACGTCAATATACAAACAGACACCAAAACCAACAAAATAGGCAGAATCAAGAATTTACTCAAAATTTTAACAAGGGATTTAACAATTATCAAAAGGATAATTACACTTACCAAACTAGAAACACTAACAGAAGCTCTCAATCTCATAACCCAAAACAAGTACCTGAACCTATGGAAATAGGTACTTTACAAGAAGAACAATTAATAGGAAATAATGATTTAAATTTTATAGTACCGCCTCAAAATCAACATTACCCATAGTTAAAATTTCTATAGGCAAACAAACCATTAGATGTCTTATTGATACAGGTTCCACCACAAGTATCTTAAAGGAAGGAGTACTGTCTGAACAGTATCCAAAAATTACTCTTAAGAATCCTTTGCAGTATAATACACTTAATGGTACAAATAAAATAAAATTTATAGTCACAACACCATTTCCAAAAGAGTTCGGTTGTCTAGGAACACTCCAATGGAAAATAATTAATTTTTCAAATAAAAATTTCTCTGCTATAATTGGTCAAAATTTCTTACAACCTCTAAATACAAAAATTGACTATGAACAAAAATGTGTGCAAATACTAAACAACAAACTTTATTTTGAAGAATATAATTATCCCGAATATGTTCATAACATTTGTAGTATACAACAAATGGAGAATAGAAATATAAGAAATAATATTGATTTTTCTCATATGAATACCGAAGAACGTCAGGCAACCTTAAGGCTGCTTACTGAGTTCGAAAATTTATTCTTTAAAGAAGGAGATTATTTATCATGTACAAACGAAGTATACCATGAAATAATTACCACAAACGAAAGGCCCTTATATTCCAAAATATATAGGTACCCTCAAATACATGAGGAAGAAATTAAACGCCAAATTAAAGAAATGATTCAACAAAAAATAATAAAAGAAAGCAATTCTCCATATAATAGCCCACTATGGATAGTAGAAAAGAAATTAGATAATTCAGGAGAAAAAAAGTATAGAATCGTCATTGACTATAGAAAATTAAACGAATTTACAATTGACGATAAATATCCTATTCCGAATCTAAATTCATTATTAGACAAAATTGGTAGAGCACAATATTTTACAACACTGGATTTGGCAAAGGGGTTCCACCAAATTCCAGTAAGGGAGGAGGATAGGGCAAAAACAGCGTTTTCAACACCATTTGGACACTATGAGTTCATTCGTATGCCATTTGGCCTGAAAAATGCTCCATCAACCTTCCAAAGGCTGATGAACAAAATTTTACATGAACATATTAATAAAATATGTGTCGTTTATATGGACGACATATTGGTGTTCGGAACATCCTTGGAAGAACACTTAACAAATCTAAGGCTAATATTTAAAACTCTACAAAAAGCACATCTCAAAATTCAAATCGATAAATGTGATTTTCTAAAAAAAGAAACTCAGTTTTTAGGGCACATCCTTACAACAAACGGAATAAAACCAAACCCCGCTAAAATAGAAATAATAAAAAATTTGAAAATACCAAATAATACAAAACAAATAAAATCTTTCTTAGGTATGACAGGCTTCTATAGAAAGTTTGTCAAAGATTATGCAAAAATTGCATATCCCATGACACGATTTTTAAAAAAGGATCAACCAATCAATGTATACGATCCTAGTTACATCACTTCTTTTGAAAAGCTTAAAGACCTAATAACAAATTCACCAATATTACGTTACCCCAATTTCACAAAGAAATTTAAAATCACAACAGATGCAAGCAACTTTGCCCTTGGAGCTGTACTATCTCAAGATGGACACCCAATTGCATATGCATCTAGAACTTTAAACAAGCATGAAACTAATTATGCTACTATAGAAAAAGAGTTACTCGCCATAGTATGGGCAGTAAAATACTTCCGACCATATGTTTTTGGCAGGGAATTTGATTTAGAAAGTGATCATCAACCACTAAAGTGGCTAATGACAAAATATACGGGTAAAGACATAAACCCAAAACTTCAAAGATGGCTTCTAAGTTTGGGGGAATATAGTTTTTCAATTGAATATATTAAAGGAAAGACAAATAATGTCGCCGATTTCTTGAGCCGAATAAGAAACGACGAAATTAATGCTCAAATGGAAGATATACAAAATGAAGGAGAAAACAATAGCATAACAGCCGAAATAGGAACAGTTCATTCCCAAGAGGAAGATCTAGGCTTTACAATTCCAATTCTAGATACAATCGTCAATCGGTTTAAGACACAAATAATAGTTATAGAGGAAAAACGAAACACAATTGAAAAAGTGTTCAAATTTAAACGCATTTACATAGATAAAAAAGATATCCACGAGAATAGAGTCTTGGATATCATAAGAAAAGAAATAGATAAAGGAAGAGTGGGAATATACTCTAACCTCAATGATCATGATTATTACAAAGTGCAGAAAATTATTGAAGAGGAATTTTCTACGAACCCAAATGTTAAATTCGTCAAATGTTCTCGATTGGCAAAGGACATCGACAATGACGAAGAATTAAGAAAACAAATCGCCCTCTTTCATAAACACGAAAGCGGACATTGCGGTATAACAGCAACTTTCGAAAAGCTAAAATATTTAATATATAATCCTCAGCTCAAGGAAGAAATAACAAAAGTCATTAATAGTTGCGATATATGCTCAGGAGGAAAATATGATAGAAATCCCATCAAAAGCAAGTTTTACATAACCGAAACTCCGCATACTACTAATGAAATTATTCACGTAGACACTTATGTCAATAGCAAACATTCCTTCATCGTTTTTATTGATAAATTTTCAAAACATGCCACATGTTTGCCTCTTATGGACAGAAATAGTATTACACTTGTTGCACAATTACAACAATTTTTAGCGATTAAAGGAAAAGTAAGAAAAATGGTATTTGACAACGAATTTAATAATGAAAACGTAAAAACATTTATGCAAACTGAAGGAATAGAATATCACATTACTAAGCCAAATAGCCACACTGGCAACAGCGATATCGAAAGACTAAACAACACAATCACCGAAAAAATAAGAACTTTAAATTTAGAAAATCATTTACCAATTACACAACAAATATCTAAAGCCATTATGTTATATAATGACACATATCATAGCACAATTAAATGCACACCATTACAAGTTCAAAATAACACAATCGACCACACCATAATATATGAAAGGTTATGTAAGGTAAAAGAACAACTTATATCAAAAGCAAATAGAAATAGGGAAAATTATATAGAAACAAGACAAGAAGGTTTTATAAAACACTATAAAAATGTAAGACACAAAGAAGAACCAAAGTTCAGGAAAAAATCTTTGCAGGGAATACATACGAGCAATATTAAAAGACCTAATAAATACAATAGTCTCATTTTAAACGAAACTTAATTTACATTTAAATTTAAAATTACAGGTAATATTACACATACTAATAACCATATTTATAATAACGCAAACTCAGGCCAACATAATCTTACATCCAATAACGGAAACAAGTGGATACGTACAAATTAACAACTATAATCACAGCATTCCTATAGAATCAGAGCTAATTTTACACCACATAGATATAAAAGAAATAACAAATATTCTTCAGCAAATGATAAGTGACTCAAATAATTTGAAAAAGAACGAAAGAATATTTATATGTAATGAGATAGACACACTTTTAAGCAAGATAAAAACAATAACACCTAGCAATAGGCAAAAACGTGGACTTTTAAATTTAGTAGGACATGCTTGGAAATACCTTTTTGGTACAATGGACAGTACTGACCAAGAAGACATCATTAAACATTTTAATACAGTTGATTCTAACATACATAACTCTATAACAAACTTAAATCAACAAATAAAAATTAACGACTATTTCAACAATACACTACAAATAATAAGAAACACTGTAACACAGAACCAGAAAAATATAATATATTATATGGAGGGACTACATAGATCAGTAAGAGACATATTGACAAAAAACATATATTTTGAAAATTTACTTATTTTAACAACAATTAGAAACCACATAGAACATATACAAAACTATATAACAACAGCACAAAATGGAATAACAGACGCCAGCATCCTAACAAAGCAAGAGATAGATGACTATAATATAGATATAAGTAAAATCCAGTTCTTAAGAACTGCAATTTTTGAAAAAACTAATGAATTAATATTTATAATTAAAGTTCCAAAAACATTTCTCTCTATACAAGTAACAACTATTATACCTATGCCATACTTAAATAAAGAAATAGATGCAGAAATTGAAAATACATTTAAGTATAATAACAAAACATACATATACAAGCATAACAGTTATTTAACTGAATGTAAAATATCAAAACATTGCACAATAGAAAAAACATGTAAAATTATAAAAAACGATAATACCGAGATCATAAATATTAACGATCAAACAATTGTAGTAAAAAATGCAAAGAATAATACAATAACTAGCAGCTATAATAACACAAACAATGTTTTGAACGGAAATTTCTTAATACAATATAATAATTGCACTTTAACAATAGCAAATCAAAAATTTTCAAATAATAATAAAATGTATTTGGATAAAATAATTGTTCCAAAATTTCAAAACATAACATTTAAGAGTACACTTACTATAGAAGAGGTAAAAATAAAAACAATTCAAAATATGAAAGAAATTGAAGAAATAAAATTAAACAGTATGATTATTGTTTACACCATACCATCAACAATAATAGTGGCAATAACAATAATACTAATAATAATATTATATGGCAAATGTAAGAAATCAAATGGAAGAATTCGGGAGAATCCTTCATCTAATGGGGGAGGAGTTACGTATGTAATCCCACATACTCAACCAACCCTCGTAGATATAAATTCAATCATTAATAAATACATTAAAGAAACTTAAATACAAAGTCAACGACACTTTGTAACAATTTTAAAATTTTTATTCAATAAACAATTTTTTTTTACTTCTCTTCATTTTCTGAAATTTGATTTCATTCTTCCGCTATTTCGTAAGCATTTAAAGTCAATGACATTGTTTTCATTCATCCAAATTTTATTTCTGCTATAAAGCATAAAATACAATTTGGCTGAAATTCGAACCCTTTAAAAAAATATTGAGAAATAATTGTTTATTTTTTGAAACCACTTGGAGTCATCGATTTTCATTGCGATGACCCAATAAATAAAAACAACAACAACAACGAAGAAAACAGAAGAAGTCATGTTAAGAATAGATTTAAGAAATTTTAATAATTCAGTCTTAAGATCACAATCAAGAAATAAAGACACAAAAATAAAAATTGTGTTTTATTTCAAAACGTTATTCGCGTCTTAAAAGAGGGTGCTCAGAGACCCCTCACCAACAATTCGAGATCGATCGAGAACTTAATACAGACAATGAATAATTTCATGACAACTATGCAGGGTATGTTTCAGGAAATGATGCGAACCCAAAACATGCTTCTGTAAGTTTTGCTTGGAAAATAATGAACCAGTTAAAAATATGCTTCTGGAACGCTAACGGGCTCTCCCAACATAAATATGAAGTAGAACACTTCCTGCTAGCACATGATATAGACATACTATTAGTCTCTGAAACACACTTCACTATAAAAAACTGCTTTAGAATTGATGGGTATTTTATATATGACACCAAACACCCAAGCGAGAGGGCATGTGGTGGGACTGCCATTTAAGTCCGAAAAAACGTAAGGCATTTTCCATTGCGCGTGAACTCAGGGAGAACTTTTTGCAAGCCACGACCACAAATCTTACAGATTTTAAAATTGTAGTCTCATCAGTGTATTGCCCGCCTAGGCATCAAATCGAACACCATGAATTTGCCAGGTTCTTTGCTACGCTAGGGCAAAAATTTATTGCCGCTGGCGATTACAATGCAAAGCACACATATTGGGGATCCAGACTCCTTAGTCCTAGAGGTAGGCAGTTGTATTATACAGTTGAAGCAAACAATCTTGACGTCGTATCTGCCGGTAAACCCACCTATTGGCCCACAGACTTTAATAAGTTGCCAGAACTTATTGATTTTGCTATAGTAAAAAACATCAAACGCGATCAACTCTTAGTTAATTCATCATATGACTTATCTTCTGATCATTCACCTACAATTGTAAATTTACACGGCAGTTTTGTCACTGCATCTAAAACCCGAAAAGAAACACGAATTGGTTAAAATATGAAATGTATGTGAGCTCTCACTTATCTTTGAACATCCCACTGAGAAATCCAGCTGATATTCAAGCAGCTGTAGATCATTTTACAGACGTCGTGACTGCCGCAGCCATAGCTGCAACGCCAACAAAGCCATCAGCTAAAATAATATCGTACCAGGCAACAGCAGATATTCAGATGCTCGTCATTGAGAAAAGAAGACAATGGCAAAATAGTAGGTCTCCACACATAAAAATGCAAATGAACTTATGCCAAAAAAACTTATGCAGTAAATTGAGACAGAAGCACGAATTCGCTATCGCCAACTTTTTAAAAAACTTGGATCCAATGAAAAACACGGATTATAGTCTGTGGAAAGCTGTAAAGCACTTACAATGTCCTATTGCTTACGATTCTCCACTAAGACTTGAAGACCGTACTTGGGCTAAAAACTCAAGTGAAAAGGCACATGCGTTCGCAAATCACTTAGAGAAGGTTTTCACACCACATGATATAAGTAATTCCACTATTCCAATTATTAGCGACATCGTGAATGATCCTATGAAATTTCGGTTGTCTTCTTTAAAATAGACAATTAAAAATACGGATATGAAGAAATCAGCTGGACCTGATCGTATAACAGGATCAATGATAAAAAACTTACCTAATTCAGCTGTAAGAATTTTACTTTACATATTTAATGCCATGTTGCACGTCGGCTTCTTTCCATGCTCTTGGAAGATGTCTGAAATTGTTATGATCCCGAAACCAGGAAAGGAATCAAGCCAGATTACATCCTACAGGCCTATTAGCCTACTGTCAGTTTTGTCAAAGATATTTGAAAAATTATTCGTCTCGAGTGTAACTCCTTTTCTAAATGAACAAAACGTTATCCCAGATCATCAGTTTGGTTTTCGAGCAAGGCATAGTACGATTGAACAAGTCCATAGAATCGTTACCATTATTAGATCGGCTTTTGAAAGAAAGCAATACTGTTCAGCTTTATTTATCGACATTTCCCAAGCATTTGATAAAGTCTGCCATGATGGGCTACTTACTAAAATAGCTCGGGTTCTTCCTGAAAATACCCACAAGCTTATAAAAAGCTATTTGTCAGATAGAACTTTTAAAGTAAGGTCAAAGGATCAATTTTTCAAAAAGCGAAAATCTCTGCAGGAGTACATCAAGGTAGTATACTAGGGAAGCTATTATACATCATTTCTTCAGCGGATATGCAAACATGCCCACATACATATACATCAACCTTTGCAGACGACACTGCAATTATAAGTGTCAGTAATGATCCAAAGGATGCATCTGAATAACTGCAATCACATATTCATAAGCTAGAAGACTGGCTAAAACAGTGGAGAATAAAGGTTAATCCATAGAAGTTTGTTCACGTCACGTTTTGCGTTAGAAGGCAAAATTGTCCACCAATCACAATAACTAATACCACGGTTCCAGCGGAAACGCACGTCAAATATTTAGCTATCCACCTAGATCGGCGCCTAACTTGGTCCCGTCACATTGATGCAAAAATAACGTCCATAAAGCTTCGAACAAATCAACTGCATTGGCTAATAAGTCCTAACTCAACTTTGGCTTTGGAATATAAAGTCTTTTTATACAAATCCGTTATAAAGCCAATATGGTCATATGGTATTCAGCTGTGGGGTACTGCCTGTGCATCAAACATCCAGAAGTTACAGAGAAGACAGTCTAGGATTTTACGTCATATCATATGCGCCCCCTGGTACATAAGAAATGAAAACATACATAGGGATCTCAAAGTTCCCACTATCCACGAAGAAGTTAAAATGTACAAGTCCAAATACGTAAACAAACTAGTTGCATATGAAAACACTCTAGCACGCAATTGATTGCAATTTGACGGCCACCAGAGACTAAAAAGAAATGACACATTGACATAGATTTTTAAGATTTTAATACAAAAAATTAGTTATTACATTGGTAATAACTAGTAAATAAATTTAGAAGTAAGATTTGAACACTTATTGAGAATTTCTTTAGTAGAAAGATTCAATAACATGAAATATAAGTATAAAAGAAAAAAATGTCTGTCAATGGTCTTTTCGCTGTTCGACAGATTAAGTACTCTGACAGGAACTCGTCCATCGTCGCAGGCTTTCACAAGTGCTCTAGCTGTTATGATTTCGGTTTTTAGTTCTTTTGGTTCTACAACCCACAACCGGTTGTCCACACAATCTTCCTCCACACGTGCCCATACTACAGTTTCTGCTTAAGATGGTAATTTCTGGCGTTCAATGGTAAACAGCTTCCTTACTGTGGTCCTGCTTTCATACCCTACATCCAGGGATATCTCAACATTGCGCCATACCATTATTTGATGTCCCAAGTGCAGATCAATCCCGTGGGCTATCACTAAGTCTGCACGAATATTAACTTCATCCACTATGTCGACTACAACAAACACATGGTCGGCGTTGATGTTTGCGATAGTCAGTCTTGCCCTGGCTCTTCCATAGACGGTAGCTGAATCCCCAGTAGCAGTGCGTAGTCGTATATTGTTTAGCGGCTCCACTGCTCCTTTTACCAAATCGGGCCTTATTAGAAACTGAGATGCTCTTATGTCTATGGAGAGGACCTGTTTCCTTCCGTTGATAAGCCACCAAGCAGTAAGGTTGCTGTTCTTTTGCTGCATGATGGAAATGGAGATCGTGGGGCATTGGCTGTATGAGCCAGCTCTTGCCCCTCAGCACTAGCTCGATCTAGTTTAACGGTGACGCATGCGATTTGGTGTTATTCGCCTGTTTGCAGTCCTTCGGTGGAGAAGCAGATCTTCATATTTTCTTTGATGATCTGCAGTTGCGCTGGAAGTGCCCGACCTTACCGCTCATCATCTTTTCATCTCTTTTATCTCGCTCCTTTTGTATCCGCAAGTTGGCGTATCAGTCTCAAATCGCCGCACCTTATAGACTTGTAGCTAAGATATAACTTTTGCGGTCTCCTGAGCCAACGCGTACGAAATGGTTTCCGCAAAGGACTACTTCCGCATAGCGCAAAATTCGTATCTAATATCTGGATCCCGTATGCCATTTACAAATGCTTTTATATTGAACTGGTCCAGAAATGGATGGTTCTCGCCTGGGTAAGTCAGCTGCTCCAAGCGTTCAATTTCCATCACGAAATCTAGCAGCGTTTCATTCGTTTGCCCCGTAGTTCCATCCTGTACAGTTTTCTCTTATGTTCGCCACTGTACTTACGTTGCAAAGCCACCATTAATGTCATCGTAGCTATTTCTGCAACCAGCTAGTAAGCTTTCAAGGATTGCTGCTACTGTTTGCTTTAACGCCAGAATTAGTTCTATAGCTTTTTCTTCATTGTCTCATTCATCTTTGCAAGTCACCTATTTCGAATTGGAATTTGAAGACATTAAAATGTGCGCTACCATCAAACCCCTGGGTCTTTATTTTGCTGGCGTGCTCAGAGATAATTCTCACCGGTCCTTTTCGAATTTGTAGATCGCTCATCTTGTTCCTTAACTAATGAAGTTCTGCGTCTACGCCGGAAAATTTTTCGTCAAGCTCACTAAATTTCAGTTCTATAGCATCCACTTGCTTGCCCATAACTTCTGAACTTTCGTGAAGTTTCTCGTTGTTGGCTCTAACTTCAGCTAAGAGTATTTCTTCTTGTCTCCCGTTGTTGACTCTGACCTTAGCTAAGATTCTTTTGCTGTTAATCTTAGAAGTTTCTTGAAATTTTTCCTCTACCCCAGCTAGGAGTCTTTCGCTGTTAATCTTAGAAGTTCCTTGAAATTTTTCCATTTTATCCATTATAGCGGCAAACATTACGGTGAAGTCCATATTAGTGTTTGTCGCAGGTGTACATACACTGGCTCACAGCTTATTTCGTGTGAGACACTATATTTACTTCTTATTGAAGAAAAAACAACAAAAATTCAATTTAACAAAAATTTTTTTTTTGCATTTTATTCTTTGTCCACTTCTTCGTGTAATAAAACAAAAACAACATTTTAAAAATATTTGAAAAAGGAAAAAATATAACAAACACAAAAATTCATACAAAATCAAAGTCACAGCTTATTTCGTGTATATATTAAACTTAAAAATAATTATTATCCTAAAATGAAAAAAAGGTTAATTAATATTTAGTGGGGTAACCTTTTTGCTTTATCACACTTCTTAAACGAGTATTCATTGAAGAAACCAATTTTTTCGTGTAGTCCAGGGAAACCTTACAACATTCAGTTCTTAGGGCCTCTTTTAGGTCGCTTATGTTAGATATGTGATAAAGTCTGATTTTTTTTCAAGCAGATGCCATAAATTTTCAATAACAATTATGTGTGGTGATTGAGGTGGCGTTTGGATTACATATGGACAATTCCATATCAATCATGTTTGGACTACAGCCGACTTGTGCTTTGGGTCTTTGTCTTGGTAGAAGCTGAAATTCTCTCTTATGCCTAATTTTTCCGCACTTTGGAGTAAATTTGCCTTTAATACTACATTTACATCTACGCAAAATCTAGTAGATTTCAGCTCAAATCTCGAAGAAAATCTTTGCCGTTTACATCAATGCTTTTTGACGTATTATTGGATTTCATTTTCATAACATAAACAGCTGACTGAAGAAAGCATAAAAAATTGGCTCTAAACTTAATTAAATTCGTGCTACAATTGTTTTTACACACATAATTACATATGTAATATTACTTACACTTTATTCATTATTGTTTTATCCATATTGAAAACACTTATTTTAAACTTTTATTATTTTTTAATGTTGCTGTAAATATTTTGTTTCTACAGCGCTTTTTTTTTTGTTACAAATGTCAAAATTTTCTTGTTCAGCGCTGTATATTTCAGTACATTAGCCAAAAATACATAGTTGCATCATTTAGTATTGCAAGATTTTGAGAGATTTTGCCAAAATCTAGTTCGTAAGTAGATTTTGTTTTGTATGGGAAATCTGGTGGAAATGAACTAGATTTCGCTCAAAATCTCATAAGTACCAGATTTTGCGTAGATGTAAATGTAGTATAAAATATTTAGGTATCGAATTTTGTCCATATTCTCTTCGACAAAGTGCAAACTTCCAACTCCTGATGCCTACGTGCACCCCCAAACCATCACATGTCCACCTCCATGCTTTACAGAACCACGTAAGTTTTTAGCTTGGAGCTCCGTATTTCGTTTCCTCCATACGCAAACCTTTCCATCAGACCCAAATAGGTTATACTTACTCTCATCAGAGAAAATGACGGTATCCCAGAACGAGTCTGGCTTCCCAAAGTACTACGTTGCGAACTGTATTCTTACCCTTTTATTTTTTGCGCTTATAAAAGGCTTATTACGAGCAGTTCGACCATGGAAATCATTGTTTCTAAGAATTCTGCGGATGGTTTCAGGGATGCACTTTTTTCCAATGTATTTTTCCACTTCCACAGCTAAATAGGGTGCACTTATTTTGGGATCCTGCTTAACTTTTCTTAAAATCCACCTTTCATCAGCTTCATAATAAGATAATTATTATTATATTATTAAGATATTTATTATTAGGGGCATTTCTGCCCTTATCTGCAATGCGCTTCTCGCGTACGAAGCGCTGTATGATATATTGCACTGTTGAAGGGCTCAAGTCAACAATTTCAGCGATTTCCTTTTCGGTTTTGCCCTCTTTAAAATGTTTAATCACGATTTCACTTTTTTCAATTGAAGTGCGTCGACCCATTCTGATAGCCATCAAAATAATAACTGAAATAATTTCTAATAGCACATTAAGCAGGTAGAAAACATTTTATGAGTCAATAAAAGTCATAAATTACTCTCAAATAGCGGTAAATTCAAACACACGAAATAAGCTGTGACTTTGATTTTGCATGAATTTTTGTTTTTGTTATATTTTTTCTTTTTTCAAACATTTTTAAAATGTTGTTTTTGTTTTATTACACGAAGAAATTTTTTCTTAAATTGAATTTTTGGTTTTTTTTCTTCAATAAGAAGTAAATATAGTGTCGAAATAAGCTGTGAGCCAGCGTATTTCGAGCTGCTCTTTTTCCTCGAATTCATATAAGCCGATGTCAATACCACGTCGCTTGAATTCCTCGATCAGCTTCTTTTGCAGTTCTGCCTTATTGCCCTCAGTTGGCACATCAAATTTTCTGAGCTCTTTTTTATATACTTTCAGCTCGTAAAACTTTATTTTGTTTTACTTACTTTTTCTTATTTTTTTATAATTTTTTTTCGCGATCCCAGTTCTGACACCAGTTGTTACGTTTATTATCACAATAAACCTTCATTTGTTTAGTTGCAAATATTAAAATACACAGTCCTTAATGATTTTATCAGAACTCAATTTCCGCTACGTAATTGTGTTTTGCTTTATGTTTATAACATTGTGTGTTTGTAAAATAGTTTGTTTCACACATCTTCGATGATTACTTCGTAACAATATCATATGTGACAAAGTTTACTTAGAATAATACGCTTAGAATAATGTGATATGTGAACTGGGTTCACATACAATAAAAAGATATGTGAACCGGTTTTCTTAGGATATCTGAACCTGTTCACTTAGAATAACATGACATCGGAACTGGCTCACTTAGAATATTATAATATGTTAACCGGTTCACTTAGAATAAGATGATATGTGAACGGGTTCACTTAGAACAATATGATATGTGAACGGGTTCACTTAGAATAATATGATATGTGAACCATTTCACTTAGAATAATTTGATATAAAAACTGGTTTACATAGAGTAATGTGATACGTGCACCGACTCAATTACAATATTGTGATATATGAACCGGTTCACTAGAATAAGATGATATATGAACCGGTTCATTAGAATAAGATGATATGTCAACTGGTTAGCTTCGAATAATAGGACATCTGAACCGGTTCACTTAGGATAATATGATATCTGAACCAATATTGTTGGAATAATATGATATCCAAACCGCTTAATCCAGAATATGGTACGCGAAGCAGTTCACATAGAATAATATGACACGTAAGCCGGTAACTTCAAAAAATATGTTATGTGAACCGGCTCACTTAGAATAATATATGTCAACCTGTTCACTTAGAATAAGATGCTATGTGAACCGGTTCATTTAAGACAATATGATATCTGAACCGGTTCACTTAGGATAATACGATATCTGAACCAATATAGTTGGAATAATATGATATCTGAACCGCTTAATCCAGCATATGGTACGCGAAGCAGTTCACATAGAATAATATGACACGTAAGCCGGTAACTTCAAAAAATATGTTATGTGAACCGGCTCACTTAGAATAATATATGTAAACCTGTTCACTTAGAATAATGTGATATACAAACCGGTTTACTTAGAATAATATTGTTATTATCCTGACATCAAGAGCCAAATGAACATATCTCAAAGAACTTTACGCATAAAACTGAGACAGAAACACGACTCCGCTATAGATATATATTTAAAAAATTTGGATCCCACAAACAACACGGACTATAGCCTGTGGAAAGCCGTAAGGCACTTGATATGTCCTATTGTCTACGAATTCCCACTAAAACTTGATAACCGGACATGAGCTAAAAACTCAACAGAAAAAGTAAATGCCTTCGCAAATTGCTGACATTATACGCTTCACTACTCCGAATATCAGTGACACTGTCATTAATCCTATGGAATTGCGGCTATCTTTATTGAAGTTCACAATTAAAAATATAGATATGAAAAAATCACCCGGACCTAATCGTATTACACAATCAATGGTAAGAAATTTACCAATTATGCTGTGAGAATTTTACTATTCGTATTTAGTGTAATGTTACAACTTGGCTTCTTCCCATGCTCTTGGAAGATGTCTGAATTCTTTATGATCCCTAAATCATTAGCCTACTGCCAATTTTATCAAATTTGTTTGTTGTTGTTTATTCGTTTCATCTTTAAAACCTCACCTTAATGCACAAATCATCATAACTGACCATTAGTTTGGTTTTCGAGCGAGGCATAGTACTATTGAGCAAGTCCACAGAATTAACATCTGCATTTGAAAATAAACAGTATTGTTCAGCTTTATTTATTGACATTTCCCAGGCGTTTGATAAAGTCTAGCATGATGGCCAAGTTACGAAAATAACTCGAGTACTACCTGGGAACTCTCACAAGCTTCTAAAAAGCTATCTCATGGATAGAACATTTAAAGTAAGGTCAAACGATCAATTTTTCAAAAAAGCGAAAATCTCTGCAGGAGTACCTCAAGGTAGTATACTAGGGACGCTATTATACATCATTTCTTCAGCGGATACGCAAACAAGCCCAAATGCGATTCGTCAACATTTGCAGAAGACACAGGATTTTTAAGTGTTAACAAAGACCCGAAAGTAGCATCCGAACAACTTCAATTTCATATTAATAAGCTATAACATTGGGTAAACACGTGGAAAATACAGGTAAACCCATTGAAATGGGCGCATGTAACGTTTTCCCTCAGAAGAAAAAATTGTCCACCTATAACAATAACAAATGCCACTGTTCCAGTGGAAACCCACGTGAAATATTTGCGTATCCACCTTGATCGACGCCTACCTTGGTCTCGTCATATTGAAGCAAAAATAACTGCAAGGTAACTGCGAACAACTCAACTACACTGGTTAATAGTTCCTCGCTCAACCTTGGCTTTAGAATACAAAGTCCTCTTATACAAAACCGTTATAAAGCCAATATGGTCATATGGCATTCAACTGTGGGGTGCTGCTTGCGCATCAAACATTCAGAAGTTACAAAGAAGACAATCTAGAATTTTACGACGTATTGTATGCGCCACCTGGTATATAAGAAATGAATATATTCATAGAGATCTAGAAGTTCCCATTTTCCAGGAAGAAGATAAAACATACACGTCGAAATACGTAAACAAACTAGAGGACCACCCTAACACACTGTCTCGCAAATTATTACAATTTCGCGGGCATCAGAGGCTAAAAAAGACTGATATATTGTAGATTACTTATTACATTTGTAATAATTAATAAATATTTTAGAGATAGGATTTTAATACTTATTGCAATTTTCTTTTAGAAAGATTAATGGCTCGATTATCGAATGCAACTCAACTTCTGTTGCGTTGTCAGCAAGCAACGCAACTGACAACAAACATATTATTATGTAAGGCAACCTTGTTCAGTTGCCTAAAGTTATTTTTTTTACACATCTCTAGTTCAAAAACGTATACAAACAATTTTTTTGAAAAGAAAATTTAGTAAATTTGTAAAAAAGTGATTTTATTAAAAATAAAACTTTAAAGAAATTTTCAAAAAATAAAAAAAGAAATAATTAATTGTATATCAACTTCGTGAGTTGAAGTTCTCCTGCATGGTTCGTCGGATGTAAAGGCAAGCACAGAAAACTGTTTGGAGTTTCTTCTTCTTTATTTCTGTGTTAAGGATCTGCTCTTGTAATAAAGCATTATATTTCTTTTTTTTAAGTTCCTTGATTTCATTTAAAATGTCGTTTTTCTTGCATAGATGTTTTTCGATATTGTTCACGATTTTAACCAGCTCACTTTGGGTGCCTGTTTGTTCTTGAAAAAGATTGAATTTCTCTTCATCGATCTTAATTTTTTTCTTTTGTGGCACATGTTGGTCCTTTCTTTATGATCAGTAAACTCTTGTTCGTGTTGATTGGGCATTTCCAGTTCAATGTGCTATGGCTCTGGTGTATTTTCTTTTTGGTTTACACCAAAAATGCTGCCATTGGGATCAACTACAAGATCTATCTGTAGTAGTTCGGCTACAGCCTGCTCCATGGGAGATAAGGCCACTTCTTCTAACGGCCCACCACCAGTGGTATACAATTTAGCCTTATAATGGATCCAAATGGATCTCTGCCATTCGGGGGATGTACGCACTGGTGGGCCATAACTGTTTAATTTGGTCGATACCTCAGCCCATCCTAGTTCAACACTAGCTTTTGTCTGTCCAAAAGCTCGTACTCCGCCGGCAATATTTGGATTTGCTTCCATATGACTCACCAGTTCCTCGAATTGTTTTTTTTGTTGTACATTTGACCATGTTGGATTAAAAAAGAATATTTAAATATTAAAAAACTAAAAATTTTTCGAAAACTTGAAAACTTTTCATATTTTTTGCCTTTTAAATTAACAAAATATTCAAAGCAACCAAAAACAATATGGTTGCCAGTATGGCAACTGAAATAATCAGCTGTCAGTTGCCATCCATAATGCAATTTTGGCAACTGGCAACTCCACTTAAGTTCAGTTGCAATCGATAATCGAGCCATAAATAAAATAAAATTAAAGTTTAAAAAAAAACTTAGAATAATATGACATGTGAAACTGTTTATTTAGAATAATATCACTTGGAACCGGTTCTTTTAAAATAAGATGATATGTATACCAGTCCACTTATTACAAGATGATATGTGAAATGGTTCATTGAAGATAATATAATGCGTGAACCGGTTCAACTAGATTAATATATCTGAAACGGTTCACTTTAAATAATATGAAATCTGAACCGGTTCACTTAGAATAAAGTGATATGTTATCCGGTTTACTTAGAATATGGAAACAGGTTCACTTAGAAGACCACGATATGTGAACCGGTTACCTTAGAAGAATATGATATGTGAACCGGTTACCTTAGAATAATATGATGTGACCCGGTTCACTTAGAATATCATGATATGGGAACCGGTTCACTTGTTGGCATATCCGCTGTATAGATATGTAACAGCGGCCCTAAAATATTACCTTGGGGGATTCATGCATAGATTTTCCCATTTGTAGAAAATTGGTCCTTTAAACGTTTAAAGGTTCTATCTGTCAAATAGCTCTTAAGAAGCTTGAGGGAGTTTTCAGAATTTATCAAACGCCTGGAATATGTCTCAATAAATAAATCTGAACAATATTGCCTATTTTCAAATGTCGATTTAACAACGTTAACAATTCTATGGACTTGCTCAATAGTACTATGCCTTTCTCGAAAACCAAACCGATGGTCTGCGATAATTTGTTGCTCAGAAAGATAAGGCTTTAAGCACGAAACGAATTGTTTTTCAAACAATTTTGATAAAATTGACAGCAGACTAATAAGCCTTTATGGCGTAATCTGACTTAAGTCCTTTCTTGGGGTAGCGATCCTAACGATTTCAGACATCTTCCAAGAGCATGGGAAGAAGCATTGCTGCATTAAATACGAATAGTAAAATTTTAACAGCAAAATTAGGTAAATTTTTTATCATTGATCCTATAATATGATTAGATCCGGGTGATCTTCTCATATCTAGAGTTTTAATTGTTGATTTTAGTAATGATAGCCGAAACTTCATAGGATCTTTAACAGTGTCACTAATATTTGGAATAATGAAGCTTTCTACATAAAGTGCTATGAAAACTTTTTCCAAGTACAAACTTCGTTTGAGTAAAGACGTACTTCAATTTAAGCGCATAATTTATATTCATTTAAGGTGACTTTTTTTATTTTAAAAATTGAACAAGTGCAGAGACACAGTTAACAGTTAGTAACAACAACAAAATAAATAATAAAAAATAAAAAGCAATATAATATAGTGTGTGATAACAAAGGCAACAACAAAGTGCATGATCAAACCTGTGTAAACAATTGATAGTGAGCGCAACAAACATTAACGAAAAAAATATAAAAGGTAACAAAAACCCCCACCAATCTACTTGCGCGAACAAACATCAAATGCCATTGTAAATATACTGTCCCAACTCGTAGGCAAAGAAAATTTCTATGTGGCTTCTGTACGAAGAGGACAGATACAAGAAACGAAGATCCAAGCCCACACTGAGAACAATTATCTCCTAATCGCAATTCGTCTCGATGCAGATAATAAGAGCTATTATACGTATCAACTGAAAAGTGCTAAAGGTATGATTGTCATTATAAAGGGCATTGACAGTTCTGTTCCCACTGAGGAGATAAAAAGTGCAATAGACGTGGAAGGTTATATCGTAAGATCAGTGCACAATATTCTAACTAAGAATAAAGTTCCCCAACCTATGCATCGTGTTGAAATCGTGTTTAATGCATCGCAGCTTAAATCAAAAAACTCGGTTCATCCTTTTAAACAGAAGAATAACGGTGGAAGAGCCTCTAAAACGTAACGGTCCCCGTCAGTGTACCAACTGCCAGGAATTCGGACACACGAAAACCTACTGCAAGCTGCCATCTGTATGCTCTGTTTGCGGTGATGCGCACCGGACTTTCGACTTTTGACCCCAAGGTCAAAAAATGCAGCAACTGTGGTGAAAACCACACAGTAAATTACAGGGGCTGCAAAGTATTTCAATATGTAAAAAATAATGCGAAAGTCGTAAGTAAACCTGAATATGCGCAATATAAAGCTTCCCAATTTCCTCGGCTTCATGCTGGTTCTATTGCTAGTACACAAGCTACACAGCCACACAATAAGACAAACTTTTCATATGCCCAAACATTGAGAAATGATTTACCTAATGCGAATGCCAAAAGTTCTAATGCGCATAAACATTCATATGCCCACGTCTTAAAAGAGGGTGCTCAGACACCCCTCACCAAGAATTCGAGATCGATCGATAACTTAATACAGACAATGAATAATTTCATGACAACTATACAGGGTATGTTTCAGGAAATGATGCGAACCCAAAACATGCTTCTGTAAGTTTTGCTTGGCAAAAAATGAACCAGTTAAAAGTATGCTTCTGGAACGCTAACGGGCTCTCCCAACATAAATATGAAGTAGAACACTTCCTCCTAGCACATGATATAGACATACTATTAGTCTCTGAAACACACTTCACTATAAAAAACTGCTTTAGAATTGATGGGTATTTTATATATGACACCAAACACCCAAGCGAGAGGGCATGTGGTGGGACTGTCATTATAGTCCGAAAAAACGGAAGTCATTTTCCATTGCCTGAATTCAGGGAGAATTTTTTGCAAGCCACGACCATAAATCTTACAGATTTTAAAATTGTAGTCTCATCAGTGTATTGCCCGCCTAGGCATAAAATCGAACACCATGAATTTGTCAGGTTCTTTGCTACGCTAGGGCAAAAATTTATTGCCGCTGGCGATTACAATGCAAAGCACACATATTGGGGATCCAGACTCCTTAGTCCTAGAGGTAGGCAGTTGTATTATACAGTTGAAACAAACAAGCTTGACGTCGTATCTGCCGGTAAACCCACCTATTGGCCCACAGACTTTAATAAGTTGCCAGAACTTATTGATTTTGCTATAGTAAAAAACATCAAACGCGATTAACTCTTAGTTAATTCATTCTGTGACCTATCTTGTGATCATTCACCTACAATTGTTATTTTACACGACAGTTTTGTCACTGCACCTAAAACCCTTAGTTTCTACCCGAACAGAAACACGAACTGGTTAAAATATAAAATGTATGTTCGCTCTCACTTACCTTTGAACATCCCACTGAAAAATCCAGCTGATATTCAAGCAGCTGTAGATCATTTTACAGACGTCGTGACTGCCGCAGCCATAGCTGCAACGCGAACAAAGCCATCAGCTAAAATAATAACGTACCAGGCAACAGCAGATATTCAGATGCTCGTCATTGAGAAAAGAAGACTAAGAAGACAATGGCAAAATAGTCGTTCTCCACACATAAAAATGCAAATGAACTTATGCCAAAAAAAACTTAGGCCGTAAATTGAGACAGAAACACCAATTCGCTATCGACAACTTTTTAAAAAACTTGGATCCAATGCAAAACACGGATTATAGTCTGTGGAAAGCTGTAAAGCACTTACAATGTCCTATTGTTTACGAATCCCCACTAAGACTTGAAGACCGTACTTGGGCTAAAAACTCAAGTGAAAAGGTAAATGCGTTCGCAAATCACCTAGAGAAGGTTTTCGCACCACATGATATAAGTAATTCCACTATTCCATTTATTAGTGACACCGTGAATTATCCCATGAAATTTCGGTTGTCTTCTTTAAAATCGACAATTTAAAATACGGATATGAAGAAATCACCTGGACCTGATCGTATAACAGGATCAATGATAAAAAACTTACCTAATTCAGCTGTAAGAATTTTACTTTACATATTTAATGCCATGTTGCGCATCGCCTTCTTCCCATGCTCTTGGAAGATGTCTGAAATTGTTATGATCCCGAAACCTGGAAAGGACTCAATCCAGATTACATCCTACAGGCCAATTAGCCTACTGTCAGTTTTGTCAAAGATATTTGAAAAATTATTCGTCTCGAGTGTAACTCCTTTCCTAAATGAACAAAACGTTATCGTGTTTGCAATTGAATTGGAATTTTCTCGCACAAGTATATTGGTGGCTTTTTTTCATGAGAGCGGGTGGAGAGTCTTCATCATCCGGGGTGCAAAGTATGGAGAATCCATTATTATTTACCGCCTTTGTAGCTACTTCAAAACTTTTATATTGTTTCGATATACAATCTTGTTGGGAAGATTTAGGACTGGCCTTTCTTTTGGTTATAGTTATGTACCTATCCATACCTGTTTGCAGATTTTGTACTGGGGTTGTTATATTACCTGTATAGTTTTTTTGTTGTACTGATTTTTGTATATCACATGTCTCGTTTATTTTTACTTGATTCAGGCGTTGAAGATATGTTTATATTGGCGGATAATGGACGCGTTCGGTCAAATGGCCTGGTGGTTAAAAAAGCACTGTCACCTTTTTTTTATTATTTATTTTGTTTATTGCATTATTAGCATCTGTATAACTAAAAGAGTAATAAGCATTGTTGTTATTCTCTTTTATATTTTTTTCATGAATGTTTGGCACACTCATATACACATACATATATCACTGGACTTTTTAACCATGCACTTTTTGTTTTTATTTACAAAACACAATATAAATGTTATGTTGTTGTATATTCTTTATTGTTTTTTTCTAACTGTTCTGTCTCTTCACTTGTTGAAATGTATTTTCAATTATTATTTATGAGCGAGATATTATGCACGTCTGTACTCGACCAGAAACAAACTTTTTTGTTATTATTAAAATTTGAATACAGTAAATTAGTTATAATATTACAGTGGTTATAATTATTAAGTAATATTTTACAGTTAAGATTTGAATACTTATTGTAAATTTTCTTTAAAAGAAGATTACATAAAATAAAAATTAAAGTAAAAAAACTTACGGCCAACTGTATATTAGCCTCATGTATTGACTTTATATGTTAGCCTTCTCTGAAGTTCTGCTTTGTTAGGTCACTTAGTTTATTTTTGTTGTTATTAGTTTAACATGACACAAAAAAATTAACTTACTAGCTTTACTGTGCAAGCCTTTTCATGGTAGTCATATATGTTTTAAGAAGCTTGTAGAATAGTAAAGAATATTTACCGAAAAACCTCTTCTTTATTTGTATTACGATATTTGTTGCAGCGAGAACTTTGCTCTGTTGCTTATGGTATCGGTTTCTATGCCTTGTTGTCTTCTTGTGTACTTAACTTCTGGTAATTCGTCTGTTAGTGTTGATGTTATATTTTTTTTGTTTGGCGTGTGTATTGAATTTTTTGTTTGCGATTATGGGTATGGTGTATGTTGTTGTTTGAGCACAGCACTGGAATTTAATTCTTAGAGGTTTGCATTTATGCATGGTATAAAAACACGAATATATAGTAGCTTAATTGAAAATTTAATATTTATAGTTGTGTATAGGGACTTTACTACATTATACCGATATCTAGTAATTTGATTTACATTTTTTTAAAAATCTACATCGTATTCACTGAATTTCTGTGACATTAGCAAGCATTCATGGACAAAATACCACTAATGTTAGAGATTTCTTAACTTTAATTTTATATATAGGTATACAAATCTTATCTCTAAAATATTATTTATTACTTATTAATAATGTAATACCTAATTTATTGTATTAAAATCTTTTTGTGCTATCTTTGATTGGGTCGCGACAGTCGTCTCGCTAGGCTCAATGTGTCTGGTCTTTTCAATTTCTGGTGCCCATGGAATTGCAATGAATTGCGTGCAGTGTTGTAATGGACCACTAGTTTGTTTACATATTTGCAGAGTATGTTTTTGTTTCATCCTGGACAGTAGGAACTTTCCGATCTGTGTGGATATATTCATTTTAAAATTCTGGACTGTCTTTTTTGTAGCTTCTAGATATGTGATGTGCAAGCAGTACCCCATAGCTGAATGCTAACATTATGTCCATATTGGCTTTATAATGGATTTATAAAAAAACAATTTTTATTTCAAAGCCAAGGATGATTTATGAGCTATTGACAAGTTTAGTTGAACTGTTAAAGCTTCATGGCCGTGAGTTTTGGCTTAATATAGCAACACCAAGTTAGGCGTCTATCTAGGTGGATACCCAAATATTTTACGTGGGTTTCCGCTAACACAGTGGTATTTGTGATTTTTATTGGTGTACAATTTTTCATTCTGAGGGCGAGAGTTATATAAGCATATTTTTGTGGATTTACCTTAATCCTCTACATTTTGCACCAATCCCCTAGCCGATGAATGTGGAACTGTTGTAAGATGTTGGCGTATATGTATTGGCGTATGGTATAATAGCGGCCCCAGTATATTACCTTGAGGATCTACTGCATAGAGTTTTCCACTTTGTTGATCCTTTGAGCTTACTTTTAAACATTCTATCTTTAAAATATCTCTTAAGAGACTTGTGGGTGTCTTCAAAAAGAACTCGAGCTATTTTAAAGAGCCATCAAATGCCTGGTAAATCGCTATAAATAAAGTTCAACAGTATTACTAATTTTCAAAACCCGATCTAATAATGGTTACGATTTTATGCACTTGCTCAATAGCGCTATACCTTACTTGCAAACCAAACTGATGGTCTTGAATAATCTTCAGTAAGATAAGGTTTTGCAGACGAAAGTTTTTGAGATAAGTTTATTAAAGTCGACTAGGTAACTTAAAGTAACAAAAACAATTTTTGTATTCTACCCGCCGCATTCATTAAAAATTAATTTGAATTTCAAATATATTATTTAAAAAAATGTATGGAAAATTTGATTTGAATGAATTCGAATTATTTTTTATAAATGCGGAAATATGATCAGCGGTCTTAGCGCACATTATTATTTTAGCATGTTTTTGGTCATATAAATTCGGTAATAACATATTACTAAATTTTAGATGCGTAAAGTATTTATATATTTTTACTGCATATTTATATTACAAATTTTGATCTATTTTACAAAGCTAATGTTTTATACCGAAAAAAATATTACATATGATTCCGAAATTACTTACTTTTGCATAAAAGTTATTTATACAATTTGTTACATTTCAGTTATTACTTAAGTATGCATGGTTTAGTTTATAATGCATACCTAGTTAGAGTATATTTGTTTTGCTGGGTGGTAATTAGTAGTGAAAATAATACACAACAATATATTATTATATATTATTTTATTTACATATTATAAGCAACATATATAGGATCTAACTGATCTGCCAAAAATCCATCTCGTAGGTGCATTCGCTGCTTTTCTCCTCTGCTATTAATTGGCACAACACCTATAATTAGAGAAAAAAATTTTGGATACGTTTTTTAAAAACTGTACATATATTTGGTTACACTAAAAATATATAAATTATCGCAAAACAATTTTGTTAATGAATGAAAATTTTTTGAAACATGTGCAACCATTTTGAATATTGTCACCAACATCACTGTATTCTTTTAGTTTTGATTTTAGTATCACATGAAGAGAATAGATAGAATATTTTAAGTTTTTTTTATTTATTTACATACTTTTATATGGTATCTTCCGATGTTCATATTTTTTACAAATACTTTTTGAATTGAGCTCTTAGCCCATGTAAAGTAATAAATCTTAAGGGGGATTTGTAGGCAATAGGACATTTTAAGTGCCTTACAGCTTTCCACAGCATTATTTTTCTTGGATCGAACTTGTTTAACCCAGTAAGGCCAAGCGTTGCGTTTTCGCAACGTGCACTTTAACCTCCTGTCACACCATTTCAGATTAGTTTAGATGTATAGTAGATACAGGAAAGTAAACTTTAGTTTAATATCTAAACGGTGTGTTTCAATATACGTAGCATACATTGGTTTTTCTTACAAAAAAATTTCGAACAAATTTCCAATGTTTCCTTAATTTTTGAGATTTTTTTTTAATTTTTAGAAAAATGTACTAAAATATGATACACCAATCGCTTACTTTTGCCAAAGAAGGCTAACACTTTCATATTATAATACATACGGTAAATTTCAACATTTGTATCCAATTACTAAATTTTTGAGCACTGAAAATATGTATGATGCGAAACGCAACGCTAGGCCTTAACGATATACAAATGTATAATCTTCTCAAATACGTAAAATATGAAAACATACCCATACAAGAGCTTTGGAATTTAAACGTCATATTGTCTGATTTAAATAACGGTACTATACATACGTATGTACATAAGAATTATTATATTTTATGATTATGATTAGTTGGGAAACTAATTTTGAGTGCAGTGGGGTGACCATAAGATAAAAATGTTTTGCAAAAAAATTTAAATTTGAAAGAAATAAACGATATTTTGAATGAAAGCTCCAATGAGGATGAAGTTAATTTAAGAAATGCTAGCGAAATAGATATATCAAAGTGATACCGAAGATATTGATGAAAACCAGCAAGTTTTAAATAATCTAGAAACACTTCCAGCTGAAATCGCAGGTGAGGTGGAATTGTCATATATCTGTGATGCAGATGGGCAAAATGTTCTGTCTGTCGTCGCGTGCACACACGTTCCCTATGTTATATTATTGTCGTCTTTTGGTTTCTGTCCGCGTACAGTATTTTAATAAAAATAGCTAAATAAAGATTGTACAAGTGTTCAATAAGAAAATGAAAATAATTTAAAACAAAAAAAAAAAATAAGAGTTTCAACACAAAGCTTGTTAAAAAAAAATAAAAAATAACAAAAAAAAAAAAAATATCAAGCAAACAAACAATAAAAATCAACGGTTTTTACAAAAACAACAACAAAACATACTTACATCAATATCAATTAAGACAGCAAAAAAAAAAAAAATACAATATACAAAACAAAAATGCAATTGATTACATCGGCGCTTGTACCGCAAAACAGAAACAGAATAGTTGATTTGTTCTTTTCTTCAATATTGTTATGGTGAGTCGATTTAGAATTGACTTCTGCAACATACGTGGCATAAGGGTGATTTTTTTTTGCAATATACGCGCACATTTGTCTCCATCGGCAAGACGTTTTCGCCTTATGTGAAACCCAGGTGTCTGAGAATGCTGATCCACAGGATTTTCAGATACCTGGTTATCACCTTCTATCGGTTTTTAATTTCCATCGCAACGAAATTGTGTACCAATGCCAGCAATCTCTATGCATAAGTGATGCTGAATTTACCTGTCTCTAGGTTAAATTCAAAATCAGGTCACACCTTTTGCATTTCGGGTTTCTTTACAGAAGCCCAAACGCGGGAACGGATATTTTCCAATGTTCCCAACTCGTAATGGCTTCGCCATTCGGGCAATACAACTACGGAAGGCCAATATGTTGAATTATTCGCCGCGCACAATCATCTTGCGCAACTGGTGAACGCACATTTCGTGTGTTGAAGGGCACCAGGACAACACTCTTTTATTTCACACCCTGAAAAGTATGAAGTAAGCGTCAGTGCACCTCTCGGTAACACGGATCACTGTACGATTTCCGTCTCCTTTTCGTTCTCGGAACTCCTTAACGTTTCACAAACGATCTGATCTCAACGAGTTCTTCAGGCATTTTGATTGAAAACTTTGTTTCATGGACAATAATGTCAACGCCATGGCGAAAATGATTGAGAATATAATTTTGTTTGGAATGAAATCCTTCATTCCATCTAAACAAACTTCGATAAAACCTAGAATAAAATCTTGGTTTAATCAGACGTGCATCTCGAGTATCGACGCAATGAGGGTTGCCTTTCACTGTTCTATCGCTACTACAATGGATTGTGCTGTGGTGAAATTAGGGATATAATTCCCGAAACCCGTTAATTCATACGCAGCACACGTACTTCATCATGAGCACATCTATTCGTGGTCGAATGGCCAGTGGATCGCACAACGCACTACAGAAAGAATTCGTTCTTTAGCCGGACCATTCGTATGTAGAATAAGCTTCCAGCAGAGGTCTTTCCTCCCACTCCCTCTGTGGAAAAGTTCAAGTCAAATGTTAAAAAACACTACTCCCTCTATCCTCCTTCCCATAACCTCTTTTCCTAGTTCTAGCACAATGCATTGCATCAATTGGGGTCATCCCCTGAGTACTGGTCCTACCATAAAAATAAAAAAATTAACCTGAAGTTCAAACATTTTCATTGTAAGCATTTACGGGATAATGAATTTTCAAAATCGCATGTTGACGTTTCGTGCAAAAGTATGCAAAAGCTATATGACTCTTACGGTTCTTTCGATCCAATGCAACTGTATAAGCTGTTCATTGACGATAATATTATTGATTTTATTGTCCAAACCACTAATCGTTATAGCCATATAGACAAAAACGATTCGAGTTTTGCTACAAATTATGGTGAAATTCTGAAGTTTATTGGTATTTTGTATTTAACTGTTATCAATACAATGCCAAATATAAGAATGTATTGGTCGGAAAGTTCTGCTTTCGCAAATCAACTCGTTAAGCAAAATATGAGCCGTGAGAGATTTAAACGTATAAAATCAAATATACATTTGTGCAACAATGCCCATTTAGACAAAGAGGACAAATTTGCAAAAGTTACTCCCCTTCACAATATGATAAACAAAAACTTCACGCAATTTGGTATTTTTTTCGCACAAATTATCAATCGATGAACAAATGGTAGCCTATTATGGTAGACACCCATGTAAGATGTTTAACAAAGACAAGCCCATTAGATTTGGATACAAATACTGGTGTCTTTGCTCGATTGATGGATACTTATTTCAATTCATTCCACATGCTGGACTATCAGCCAGCCAGTCTGGATTTGGCCTGGGAGAAAATGTTGTGATGCAGTTGCTTACACATGTCGACAAACCAAATCAACACACTACCACATTTGACAATTTCTGCACTTCCTACAAACTAATGGCTAATTTGAAAAGTTCCGGATATTTTTTTTCTTTTTATTTAAAATTGGTAAACTTACATGTACAGTTAGAGAAAATAGGATAAGTAATGCAGAATTGACTCGTTCTAAAGTTAAAAAAAAAACAGAACTTACAACTAATGCTACGACTTGGTAAATGAAATGTCAGCTGTACGTTGGAATGACAACTCTGTGGTCACTGTTTTGTCAAATTATGTGTCAGTGCAACCATTGAAACAAGCTAAGCGTTACGACCGCAAAAATAGAAAAACGATAAGCATTCCTATGCCAAATGATATATATGAATACAATAAAACTACGGGTGGGGTTGATTTATTTGACAACGCTATGAATAATTACCGAATTCAAACAAGAGGCAAGGAAAGGTATTGGCCACTTTTCACAAATGCTCTAGACGCAGCTCTAGTAAAAGCCTGGAAATTGCATTGCCTACTAAGGAAACAGGAAAAACAAGTTGTAATGCCACAACTGGATTTCCAAATTTTTCCGTTATTCGTATAGACCGAATAGATCATAAAATGCTTCGCCAAGATAAAAGATTGCGTTGCGGACAATGTAGCAGTCAAACAATTTTTAAATGTACCAAGTGTGATGTAGCAGTTCATCCAAAGTGCTTTGTAGATGATCATAAATAAAATCTATTACTTATAAACATGTATACATTCTATTTTTTTGAAATTCAATAAAAAAGTTAACATGTAAAATTTTCATATGTGTTCAACAGTCTATAGTGTTAAGGCCCAGCGTTGCGTTTTCGCATGGTAGGTTTTCTGGGTAAAATTTTTCAACGTCATGAACAGGGAAAAAATACAATAGTCCCAAAATTTCATCATCCTAGCTTAACAAGAACACAGCTTGGGCCTTAATGGGTTAAATATATCTATATAACGGTGTCTTGTTTTTGTCTTAGTTTATTACTTAAAGTTCTTTGACATAAGTTCAATTGGGTCTTGATGCCAGCAGAACGACTACGTTGCCATCGCTTTCTGAGCCCTCTGTTTTCACGGAGGAGGGTCTGTATATTAGCCGATGATCGGTATTAATAACTTTTAACTGATCGCTTATTTCTTAATAGGATTTCACATTTCAACCAATTAGTGTTTTTATTTGGATATGAAATAAGAGTAGTATCAATACTCGCCTGTGCGCATCATTTCTTGAAACATACCCTGCATTATTGTCATATTGTTGTTTAGTTTACTGAATGGTTTTCACCGCAGCAGCATTTTTTAATCTTGGAGTCAGTTTTCGGAGATTTGCATTCCGAAGTTGATGGTCGCCGCAAACAAGACAAACGATGGTAACTTACGGCTTTTCCATTACGTTTTAACGGCTCCTCTACAGCTATTCTTACATTCAATAGGTAACGCAAGTTGTAGATAGGATGACCGGAATTCTTTGATTTTAGCTGAGTTGCAATAAATGCAATCTCAACACGATGCATCAGTAACACTGTAATTGATCCTATTAAATTTCGGATATCATTATTAAGTTCAACAATTAAAACTCTAGATATAAGACGCCATGTATTGAATTGCCTTGTTCCATTGATCTTGGAAGATGTCTTAAATTGTGATGATTCCTAAAGCATATAGCATCATACAGGCCCATTAGCCTGCAGCCAATTTGATCGAAATTGTTTGAAAAGTTATTCGTTTCGTGTTTAAAGCCTTATCTTGCTGTGCAAAGCCTTATCCCGGGCCATCATCTAATTTTCTAAAAATATGAAAATCTCTGCAGGAGTTCCTTTAGGTAGTATTGCGATAACAAAAACCACTCTTCTAGTGGAAACTCACGATAAATTTTTGGGTGTTATACCTAGATTGACGCCTTACTCGGTGCCACCACATTGAGGCAAAAATAACGGCGTTAAAACTTAGAGAATATTAGCTACATTGGTAAATAAGTCTTAATAATGGCTTTGGAATACAAAGTGTTCTAATACAAATCCATTATAAAGCAAATATGGCTTCAACTGTGGGATACTTCTTGCATAGCTAGAAGTTACAATTGATTTTACGACTTCATATGCGCCCCCTTGCGTAAATCCAATATAGACACACTTGTGCAAATACGTAAATAAACTAATGGTTCATCTCAACACCCTTGTACGCCATTTAAAATAGCGGTCTTTATTTCGTTTCCAAGCCACAACGGAAGTACCCTCGATTAGGTATTACTTTCGTTAGCAGTTGTTCAGAGACTCAAAGAGGAGGAACCATTTCCGGGAGTTGAGCTGTTACTTTTACAATTTTATCTGAATTTTTTCATTCCTCTTGTTCTTTAACTTTACGTTAGCTTTTAGTATACTAACTGGTTGTAATGCTTTCTTCATGAGTTTATGTTTCCATTTTCAGAGCCTTTGGAAATTTCCGAATACGACTATGTTTCTTCTTGTTGCTAATTCGAGTTTATACTCATCTTGTATTTGCATCTTTCTATGCTGTTGATTTTGATAGCTTCGTTTTCCATAATATACAGTGTACAGTTTTTACCAGTGTGCAGTTTGCACACTGAAGTCGTATACAATCAATTGGCATAGGCTGGATTAGAACGTCTGTTAACTTTTTGTAATTGGTATCGCACAGGTTTGGACAAATACAAATTCTTTTATGTAGATTAACTTTAATTGGGCTGGCACTTGCCTATGTCTTAGTTTTAAGAAACTTTTCAGGTATTACTGGATTACGAACAAGTACTACAAGACTTCCATCTCCCAATCGGCTTACGGAATCGATTAACGTTAATATTTTTTTTATACTGTATTTTATTTTATTGAATCTTTCTATTAAAAGAAATTCACAATAAGTATTCAAATCTTATTTCTAAATTATTATTTACTAGTTAGTACCAACGTAATAACTAATTTTTTGTATTCAAATCTTAAAAATCTATCTTCTATTGTGTAGAGAGAGCCGCCTTGCCAGGCTCAATGTGTCAGTTCTTTTTAGTCTCTGGTGGCCGTCAAATTGCAATAAATTGCGTGCTAGAGTGTTGGGATGTGCGACTAGTTTGTTCACGTATTTGGACGTGTATTTTTTAACTTCTTCGTGGATAGTGGGAACTTTGAGATCCCTATGTATGTTTTCATTTCTTATGTACCAGGGGGCGCATACGATATGACGTAAAATCCTAGACTGTCTTCTCTGTAACTTCTGGATGTTTGATGCACAGGCAGTACCCCACAGCTGAATACCATATGACCATATTGGCTTTATAACGGATTTGTATAATAGGACTTTATATTCCAAAGCCAAAGTTGAGTTAGGACTTATTAGCCAATGCAGTTGATTTGTTCGAAGCTTTATGGACGTTATTTTTGCCTCAATGTGACGGGTCCAAGTTAGGATCTAGGTGGATACCTAAATATTTGACGTGCGTTTCCGCTGGAACCGTGGTATTAGTTATTGTGATTGGTGGACAATTTAGCCTTCTAAGGGAAAACGTTACATGAGCACATTTTGATGGATGTAAGGCCTATTTAGCCTACCGTTGAAATCGTAGATGTAACGTAAATGTAAATGCAACGTAAATGTAAATGTTTGAGCGCTTATAGAATGCCTAAATCCGTGTCAGGTGTTTTTGGCACAAACAAAAAAATCAAAAAAAATTGCAGATTAAATAAAAGAGAAAACTGTGTGTTTTACTTTTTATTCCGGGTGTTTTTATTAAAAATATAAAATCAAATGGATGAAGAAGATTTGTTTATTATCTTGAACCATTTGCGTATTTGTAAAATGTACAGGGGCATAAAGAAAAAACATCATCCATTTTTTTAACAAATAACAAATAAAAAGCAGTACAGCTGTTCGAAACAATGATGAGAGTACAGCATGTTTAGTATATTCGCCAAAAGTACGTAACTTATTTAAATAGTACCAAAAATTAAATTTACCTTTTTTAATAAAAAAATTTCTATAGAGTTAAATTACATACATATTATTTTTACATTATATACATATTTATTGCAGCTAAAAATATTTATATGTCTTTTAATTACATACATATGTACTCGTATATTACTTTCATTATATTTTACAGGTCTAAGTCTAATCTTGCTGCTTTTAGCAGCATTTAATTTGCATTTTAAAACGATTTTCAAAATTCATTTTTTTTAAAGAAATTTATGCGTATCAAATACTTTTGGAAATCGAGCGGATAAAGTCTTCGCCCTATTGTTATTGCAGAAATATTTTAAATTTGCATGTATTATCCGCAACATACCATATATTATTTACGCAGAAACGAAAACACCGCAAATTTATTAAAATACATCATGCGTGTTCATAAATTGATCATTTTAAATTTTAAAATATCAAAAAACAAATAACACTGCAAAAGGGTTTTTGTGCCGTCTTCTCATTCACAATAATATATACCATCACTGGCTGCATCTGTCACGTAAGCTCGTAATGAAATTCTATTTTCTACAGGTTGAGACGTTACGGTTACATTTGACTACAGTCAGATAAGCATTTTCATAGCTACTCGTATAACAAAAATTATCAGCTGATTCAGTTACATTTACGTTTCTACATTTACGTTCGGCTAAATGGGCCTTTACGTTTATTCTCCACTGTTTTAGCCAGTCTTCTAGCTTATGAATATGCGACTGCAGCTTTTCAGATGCATCCTTTGGATCATTACTGACACTTATAATTGCAGTGTCGTCTGCAAAGGTTGATGTATATGTATGTGGGCTTGTCGGCATATCCGCTGTAGAGATGATATATAATAGCGGCCCTAGCACACTACCTTGAGGTACTCCTGCACTGATTTTCCCACATCTTGAAAGCTGGTCCTTTGACCTTACTTTAAAAGTTCCATCGGACAAATAGCTTTTTTAAGCTTGTGGGTGTTTTCAGGTAGAACCCGAACTATTTTAGTAAGTAGCCCATCATGGCAGACTTTATCAAATGCTTGGGAAATAAATAAAGCTGAACAGTATTGCTTTCTTTCAAAGGCCGATCTTATAATGGTAACGATTCTATGGACTTGTTCAATCGTACTATGCCTTGCTTGAAAACCAAACTGATGATCTGGGATAACGTTTTGTCCATTTAGAAAAGGAGTTACACTCGAGACGAATAATTTTTCAAATAGCTTTGACAAAACTGACAGTAGGCTAATTGGCCTGTAGGATGTAATCTGGCTTGAGTCCTTTCCAGGTTTCGGGATCATAACAATTTCAGACATCTTCCAAGAGCAAGAGAAAGAAGCCGACGCGCAACATGGCATTAAATATGTAAAGTAAAATTCTTACAGCTGAATTAGGTAAGTTTCTTATCATTGATCCTGTTATAGGATCAGGTCCAGGTGATTTCTTCATATCCGTATTTTTAATTGTCGATTTTAAAGAAGACAATCGAAATTTCATATGATCATTCACGATGTCGCTAATAATTGGAATAGTGGAATTAGTTATATCATGTGGTGTGAAAACCTTCTCTAAGTGCTTTGCGAACGCATTTGCCTTTTCACTTGAGTTTTTAGCCCAAGTACGGTCTTCAAGTCTTAGTGGGGATTCGTAAGCAATAGGACATTGCAAGTGCTTTACAGCTTTCCACAGACTATAATCCGTGTTTTTGATTGGATCCAAGTTTTTTAAAAAGTTGTCGATAGCGAGTTGGTGTTTCTGTCTCAATTTACTCCGTAAGTTTTTTTTTGGCATAAGTTCATTTGCATTTTTATGTGTGGTGAACGACTATTTTGCCATTGTCTTCTTAGTCTTCTTTTCTCAATGACGAGCATCTGAATATCTGCTGTTGCCTGGTACGTTATTATTTTAGCTGATGGCTTTGTTGGCGTTGCTGCTATGGCTGCGGCAGTCACGACGTCTGTAAAATGGTCTACAGCTGCTTGAATATCAGCTGGATTTCTCAGTGGGATGTTCAAAGGTAAGTGAGAGCTCACATACATTTTATATTTTAACCAATTCGTGTTTCTGTTCGGGTAGAAACTAAGGCTTTTAGGTGCAGTGACAAAACTGTCGTGTAAAATAACAATTGTAGGTGAATGATCAGAAGATAGGTCATAGGATGAATTAACTAAGAGTTGATCGCGTTTGATGTTTTTTACTATAGCAAAATCAATAAGGTCTGGCAACTCATTAAAGTCTGTGGGCCAATAGGTGGGTTTACCGGCAGATACGACGTCAAGCTTGTTTGTTTCAACTGTATAATACAACTGCCTACCTCTAGGACTAAGGAGTCTGGATCCCCAATATGTGTGCTTTGCATTGTAATCGCCAGCGGCAATAAATTTTTGCCCTAGCGTAGCAAAGAACCTGGCAAATTCATGGTGTTCGATTTTATGCCTAGGTGGGCAATACACTGAGGAAACTACAATTTTAAAATCTGTAAGATTTATAGTCGTGGCTTGCAAAAAGTCCTCCCTAAATTCAGGCAATGAAAAGTGCCTTACGTTTTTTCGGACTATAATGGCAGTCCCACCACATGCCCTTTCGCTTGGGTGTTTGGTGTCATATACAAAATACCCATCAATTCTAAAGCAGTTTTTTATAGTGAAGTGTGTTTCAGAGACTAATAGTATGTCTATATCATGTGCTAGCAGGAAGTGTTCTACTTCATATTTATGTTGGGAGAGCCCATTAGCGTTCCAGAAGCATATTTTTAACTGGTTAATTTTTTGCCAAGCAAAACTTGCAGAAGCATGTTTTGGGTTCGCATCATCTCCTGAAACATACCCTGCATAGTTGTCATGAAATTATTCATTGTCTGTATTAAGTACGACTTTCGCATTATCTTTTACATATTGAAATACTTTGCAGCCCCTGTAATTTGCTGTATGGTTTTCACCACAGTTGCTGCATTTTTTGGCCTTGGGGTCTGTTTTGGAAGAAGTGCATTCCAAAGTCCGGTGCGCATCGCCGCAAACAACGCATACGGATGGTAGCTTGCAGTAGGTTTTCGTGTGTCCGAATTCCTGGCAATTAGTACACTGACGGGGACCGCTACGTTTTAGAGGCTCTTCCACCGTTATTCTTCTGTTCAAAAGGTAGCGCAAATTATATATTGGATGAACCGAATTTTTTAAGTTGAGGTGCATTAAACACGATTTCAACACGATGCATAGGTTGGGGAACTTTATTCTTATTTAGAATATTGTGCACTGACCTTACGACATAACCTTCCAAGTCTATGGCACTTTTTATTTCCACAGTGGGAACAGAACTGTCAATGCCGTTTATTATGGCAGTCAAACCTTTAGCACTTTTTAGTTGGTACGTACATATAATAGCTCTTATTATCTGCATCGAGACGACTTGCGATTAGGCGATGATTCTTCTCAGTGTGGGCTTGGATCTTTGTTTCTTGTATTTGTCCTCTTCGTACAGAAGCCACATAGAAATTTTCTTTGCCTACGAGTTGGGACAGCATATTTACAATGGCATTTGATGTTTGTTCGCGCAAGTAGATTGGTGGGGGTTTTTGTTCCCTTACAGTGGGTTCGGCATTTTCATTATCCGGGGTAGCAAGGACAGAAAATCTATTTTCACTTACCGATGTTGCAGCTACTTGATGAGAACCTTTATATTGCTTGGCGGTTCGCTCTGGTTGTGAAGAATTAGGACTCGCCTTCCTCTTCGTTATGGTTATGTACCGATCCATAGCAGTTTGCACGCGTTTAGATTCAGTACCTGGTTCTTTTTCTTGTGCAATTTTTTGTGTATTATTTGTTTCTTTAGTTAACGTTAATATAACGTTGAAACCCTTACGTATCAACCAGGGAATTCAAATAATCATTATTCATAAAATTTCAACAACAAAAAATCACAATATAAGAAAAATGTTGCAAAATTAGGAAATACACCAACGTAATCCTTGTTACGCGGACCACGTTTGGGTACATTAATTTTTATTTGTTTGAGTTTTATTAAAAACAATTATCTTTAATAATTATTTTCAAAGTTAGTAATATACATAATAATATTACTCTTCAATTTTTATTTTTCGCTTGATAACTAATAGTTATTTTTTATGTTGTATTTTTGGCTTGAAAAATATCAAATATTTTTAAGTTTTATTTTTTAGTGAATAATAAAACTTGAAATCCAAATCAGGTGCCAGTTTTCAGGCTTTTTTGTTTGCTTACTAATTCCCCAAGACCTACATGTATACCAAATTTCAGCTCTCTAGCTATAGTGGAGCTGTCCCATACAAATAAGAGGGAACCGTGTCCGTTTTCAGATTTTTCTGTTTACTTGTGCCCTAAGATCAACCTGTGTACTAAACTTCTATAGCTACAGTAGAAGTGCCCCATAATATGGATGAGTAAATGAGTCATTGAATATGTACCAAAATATGCACTTTTTACAGCTTCATACCTCGGGAAGCTTTTATGGTGAAACTTGTTCTATGAAGTTACCTATATGTCGAGTCCTTACGTTTGAAGTTGCACTACTTTATGATTAAAGGAAGCAAAGTAATGAGGGGGCTGAAAACAGCGCTAATGGTTTCGTGTAATATACACACTGTCTGCATTATCGTGCGCCTTAATGAGACCCTGTTCATCAGAATACAATATGTGTCAACATCAGAATATAAATGTGTATACACAGTTATTCCAATAAATACAGCTTTAAAATTACCTGGGTCTACAACAACTACAACTCCAACTATTAACTGATGCTCCTCTAATATGGTATTTGTAACAAGAGGAACCAGATCAAGGGCTTCTGATTCATTTCCATCCAATTCCACAACAACTACTAATAAATTAGTCCAAGTAAACACAGCGCTGTAACAGTGAAGTAATCAAATTGAAATTACAATTGATAAAAATATATTAAAATAATTTTCTAATACCTTTCCGCTATTTTCTTATGACATCTTAGAACCGAATTCTCAATGTCAATGGGATGAAAATTCATTCCGCGCAGAGCAATAACTTCGTCAAGCGCTCCCACTACATACACAGCATCATGTTGTTCTTGCCCACTTGATTGCTGATCTAATGGAATCGTGTTAGAAGCTAAATTAAGGTGATTTAAGGAATTGACTGAATCATTATCACTATCTCGGCTGGCAATACTAGGAGTAGTTTCATCTAAAATAGAAACAGACTGCGAGCACTCTGTTCGTCTTAAAAATCCTAAATAACCAGTTCTTGCATAAACTTCAGTAGTAGCTCCTGTTACAAGTTTGGCATTAAAATGATCGTTATAGTCGGTCTCATCGCCATATATAGTATAGTATCCATTAGCGTTGTGCGGCGATTGCACCTAAAATACATAAATAACATACATAATATGTGAAAAAAATACTATAAATATGCATTGAATAAAGATACAATACTTTGTACTCTTTTCATGATAACAATAAAAAAATTTAAACATATGTATATTTATAAAATTGTAGAGCCTCCGCAAACGTAGAAAGTGCAATTTATAATACTGATTATAACTCCAATTATAGATCTCTTCGACAAATAGGTTTGATCACTCTTATATGAGATTGATAAATTCAATGCTAAGGAGTCGAACCATAATTCAACATCTGTTGATATTACTATACATACCATTAATGCTGTCAAAAGGTATCCTCAGGGCCGTGCTCTAACCCAACTGCTCTGATGAACTTCTAAGCGTTCCTGGTAGGGGAGTTAAGTTATTGGGTCCATACTTTTAACAACTGGAAGTTTTAGCACCGTTTTTTCGGACATAGAAAATTGCAATTTACGCACCATTTCGCCATGGTGTGGTACACATTTCCTCTCGGTTACCCTAGTAAAACAATTCTTGTAGATTTATCTCTTTAGATAAAACACGATCGACAATTGGGTATTACTGAATACCTGCACCTGGGTCATGTGCACAGACCAGGGCGTGGCGATTGCGAAGCATTGAAAACTTGGCATATCTTCTGGATACCGACTTTATAAGGACACGCCCAACCATTGCCATTGAAGCCACTTGTTTGGTTCGCATCAACTCAAACACAGTAACCCTTCCTTCGGTAGGAATATCGACAGAGGCTTGTTGTGCACTGTTTTTAAACAATGCAAAAGGTAGCCACTGATAATAAGGTTTTTTTATACTGAACGCGAGTAAGCCATACGGGCCTGATAGTTCCACTTTTTCGTCCAGAGACATTTGATTGTGTTTATTGGTCAATGATTATGTAAGTGCTAAACGTGAGAGGCTTCTGACGCAATGGGAGCTTGTACCGATTCTAAAAATATGAGGAAGCTAAAATCCTTGATTTAACGATCCTTAATCTACGAATTAAATGTGAATGACCTTCGACATTTAATTCGCTCTGTGGAAGGGAATCGGACTAGTTCTACACTACTCGTTTAAGGAGCTGAATATAAAGAATGGTAACCCTGTGTTCGAGGTAAATTAAAAAAAAAAACAAATAATTCTTGCAATATTAATAAATAAAAAATTAATTGGTTAACAGAATATGAGATCATGTTAAACTTGGCATTGTCGTCGGTCACTGGCTTTCTAAGGTTGTACAAAAGTTACGAAATACAATATAGTTGACAAAATAGATATACAATTTGATAACAAAAATTATTATAATATATATAGATTATGCAAAACCATAAGCAATCTAATTAAAACATATACAAACTTACGACAACAAATCTTTGTTCGAAATTGTCCATACAAGTGTTTGTGGACTATTGCGGGTAAGCCAAATGATTTTTTACTACAGAAATAATTATTATTTCTTCATTAAACTTTTTTTTTTGTTAGAAACAAGTAATATTTCTTAATTTTTTGTTGGACAGATATAATTATTATTTCTAGACTTTCATTATATTGGGCTATTAAAAAAAATTAATTAATAATTTAATGTATCTTACCTTCTTCACTTATTTATTTATATTCGGAAGTAATATTTTATAAAAAAAGGTAATTGCCTAATTAAAAGAAAACCTCTTAAAATAAAAGATGAAACAGAATACGACTGCAATTACAACTACTGTTAAAAAAACGAGATAATTCGAGGCAACGTAGTTGCGACAATGAATGTCACAAAAAGAGTACATAAGATCAAAATAAAATAGATTCTCTATCACCACTGCATAGAGTCTAATTGTATGGTAAAACTTGTGATGCTCCAGTTATGTTTTATCACGCCTATTTAATATTACGACGAATGATAGAAATACCAGATTAAGCCATCGCATATATTATGTTAAAATTTTCTGCGCATGTAATACAAATGTCACACAAACTGTGTTCCTGTTGGCTAACAATTTTTATCTGCCGAACAAAATAGTTAGTTAAACATAGCAGCGCAAAAATTTATTATTTTTCTTTTGAAAATATTTGATAACGAAAAATTTAACAATTTTTTTATATTAATTTGTTATTTTAATAAATTTCCGCTTTCGTGTGTTGATATTTTTGTATTTTCTGTTTTTAGTAACTTATTCTGAAACATGTACTATATCTGTTAATTGTTATAATGCGGCTATAGTTTAAATTAATTCAAACGCATAAATCTGAATTAAGTCTCTATTTTCCTTTGTTGTTCTTCAAGCACTTTAACCTGAAGAACACTATTCTATTTAATTATTAAAACGCCTTAGAATGCCTTATAATGAATTTTCTTTATTCTGTTCCTTCTTATATACTAACTATTATTAACAAAATTGCTTAAAATTAAATACGGAAATGACCCAAATTGATTGTTTTTATGCAACTGCTGAACTCAACATTTTTTGCTTTTATAAAAATATTTATTTATGTTTCGTCAACAATAATTATTTATGGTTATTGAACTAGGAATTAATACAGAAATTGGGTCATTTAATTCAACACAAAATAATAAAAAATATAAACTTAAATTAATGTGTATGTTGATGTGATGTCAACATTTTCCCCCGCGTTGACCATTGGTCGATGATGACATATGTGGGTTAAGTGTCTGTTTTGACATATGTATTCATCGTCTTTAGATATGATGCAGCTCGTCACGTCCTCGGTTGTAAACGGAATGAATTCATCTTCTTCTGGATCGATTGATTTTAAGACGTTATTTCTTCTTGTTGGAACCGGAATCACATTGAAAAGTTCTAGGAATTGTTGGTCGACAAGTGGCTGCATGATTTCAAAGATGACGTCGCCCCTTGTTGCTGCTCCCTTGGCTTTCATTAGCTTATATAATTGTATCAAATTATCATTTTCTATAGGAAGTGTGAGTTGTTTTGGGAGATGGGCCTTTATTATTGTTAACTCACTTCTAAGTTGATGCGGAGATAATAGAAAAGGGCTAATTTTTCCGTGATGAGCATCAGTTAATACATCTATAATCTCGTTCTATGTTCTTTGCAAGTTTAAAGCTGTTAATGTCAATTGGGTGGAAAGTAGTGACATTTGCTGCGTTAGAGTGATTTGTTCAGCTTCCTTGGTTATCGTGTTTGCTTCTTCATTAATATTTTTCACAATTTCCCCTAGTTGTTTCTGTGTGCTGAGCTCATCTTGTTTAATTATGTTAACAGTGGAATCAATAATAGACGTTTGGTTTTTTAGTAACAGGAAAAGATAGTCTGTTTCGACTTTGGCCCTTTTAATAGTTTCTGACATTTCATTTGCATAGGCTGAGTCCAAAACACCAAATAATGACCTTGCCACATTTCCTACGATGTTGAATGCACCTCGTTTCGTTCTGCTAGTGACAAATAGCTACTTCTCCTCTAGCAAATCTTTCTTGATTTGAATAAAATTGTTTACTAACATGTTGCAGGTTCATTGGTGTTTGATGTATAAACATAACTGCTGCGGAGTGGATAATCCAGAATGAAAGGCCTAAGTTCAGAAGAATATCGTGCTAAGTCATAGTATATTATGAGTCTTCATTCAGCAGTGATCAGTTTTATGGTTCCCAGTCCTTCGAAATACAATCCTGGGTCAGACCGAAAGTTTGTTATCTTGATGTTACTGCTCATGACAACTGTAATCAGAAGAATCGTTATGATCATTGTGAGAAAGATTGGGTTGCTGTTAGTCTTTAATTTTTTGATGGGTGGGATATCTGGTTCATCGTACGACGTTCGTGGAGTAGCGTTAGATGCTTGATTTTCTGCTAATTCGTCCTCGTGAAGTAACGGAGCTAAATTATGAATGTCTTCTTTTTATTCCTGATGCTGTTTTTATGTCTGCTACCCGAACCTTGCCATCTTTTCCCTCATAAGTTTTAAGAATTCTGCCGAGTGGCAATTGCATTACAGGCTGATTATCTTCCTTTATTATAACAAGTTTTCCCTCCCTTGCATTCTCGGATGATGTTTTCCATTTTCGTTTCTCTTGTAGATGGTGTAGATATTCCAATGACCAGCGTTTCCAAAATTCATGTTTGAGTTGAGAGACAAGACCACCTTTTTGACAGTGAGTGGTTGTTAGGGTTAGGTGCTCTTGAATCTAGTTGAGCCGTTAGTGACCAGGACTGTATAGTCGTTTGGATCACTAGATAGTGGAGTAAGTGATCGAGAGTTTAAAATTGCTTCAATTTCGATAATGACTGTTTCTAGTTCTTCGTATGTAAGTGAAGCTGTTGCTATACTTCTAAGTAGCAATTGTTAAGCAGATTTAACTGCTGCTTCCATAATCCGCCGAAAGGAGGTGCTCTTGGGGATATAAACTTAAATTTGATCCCACTGTTGCTGCAAGATCTAGTGATTGTTTCCTGTGATTGTTCGGAAAAGATTGCGTCATTAAGCTCCTCAAGCTGAATTCATGCTCCCATAAAATTTAAAGCATTGTCCGAGTATATGGTTTTGGCTTCAATAAACGCTTCCGTGGCAAGGTCACTCACTATTTTTAAATGTACTGCCCTAGTTTTTTTTTATACTTATATTTCATTTTATTGAATCTTTCTACTAAAAGAAATTCTCAATAAGTGTTCGAATGTTACTTCTAAATTATTATTTACTAGTTATTACCAATGTAATAACTAATTTTTTGTCTTCAAATCTTAAAAATCTATCTTCTATAGAGAGAGCCTAGCCAGGCTCAATGTGCCAGTTCTTTTTAGTCTCTGGTGGCCGTCAAATTGCAATAAATTCCGTGCTAGAGTGTTGGGATGTGCTACTAGTTTGTTGACGTATTTGGACGTGTACGTTTTAACTTCTTCGTGGATAGTGGGAACTTTGAGATATTTTCATTTCTTATGTACCAGGGGGCGCATACGATAAGACGTAAAATCCTAGATTGTCTTCTCTGTAACTTTTGGATTTTTGATGCACAGGCAGTACCCCACAGCTGAATACCATATGACCATATTGGCTTTATAACGGATTTGTATAAAAGGACTTTATATTCCAAAGCCAAAGTTGAATTAGGACTTATTAGCCAATGTAGTTGATTTGTTCGAAGCTTTATGGACGTTATTTTTGCCTCAATGTGACGGGACCAAGTTAGGCGCCGATCTAGGTGGATACCTAAATATTTGACGTGCGTTTCCGCTGGAACCGTGGTATTAGTTATTGTGATTGGTGGACAATTTTGCCTTCTAAGGGAAAACGTTACATGAGCACATTTTGATGGATTTACCTTTATTCTCCTCTGTTTTAGCCAGTCTTCTAGCTTATGAATATGAGACTGCAGTTTTTCAGATGCATCCTTTGGATCATTACTGACACTTATAATTGCAGTGTCGTCTGCAAAGGTTGATGTATATGTATGTGGGCTTGTCGGCATATCCGCTGTATAGATGATATATAATAGCGGCCCTAGCACACTACCTTGAGGTACTCCTGCACTGATTTTCCCATTTCTTGAAAACTTTACTTTGAAAGTTCTATCTGACAAATATCTTTTTATAAGCTTGTGGGTGGTTTCAGGTAGAACCCGAGCTATTTTAGTAAGTAGCCCATCATGGCAGACTTTATCAAATGCTTGAGAAATGTCTATAAATAAAGCTGAACAGTATTGCTCTCTTTCAAAAGCCGATCTAATAATGGCAACGATTCTATGGACTTGTTCAAACGTACTATGCCTTGCTCGAAAACCAAACTGATGATCTGGGATAACGCTTTGTTCATTTAGAAAAGGAGTTACACTCGAGACGAATAATTTTTCAAATATTTTTGACAAAACTGACGGTAGGCTAATGGGCCTGTAGGATGTAATCTGGCTTGAGTCCTTTCCTGGTTTCGGGATCATAACAATTTCAGACATCTTCCAAGAGCATGGGAAGAAGCCGACCCGCAACATGGCATTAAATATGTAAAGTAAAATTCTTACAGCTGAATTAGGTAAGTTTTTTTTTCATTGATCCTGTTATACGATCAGGTCCAGGTGATTTCTTCATATCCGTATTTTTAATTGTCGATTTTAAAGAGGACAACCGAAATTTCCTAGGATCATTCACGATGTCACTAATAATTTGAGTAGTAGAATTACTTATATCATGTGGTGCGAAAACCTTCTCTAACTGATTTGCGAACGCATTTGCCTTTTCACTTGAGTTTTTATCCAAGTAAGCAATAGGACATTGTAAGTGCTTCACAGCTTTCCACAGACTATAATCCGTGGTTTTCATTGGATCCAAGTTTTTTAAAAAGTTATCGATACCGAATTCGTGCTTCTGTCTCAATTTACTGCGTAAGTTTTTTTGGCTTAAGTTCATTTGTATTTTGTGTGGAGAACGACTATTTTGCAACTGTCTTCTTAGTCTTCTTTTCTCAATGACGAGCATCTGAATATCTGCTGTTGCCTGGTACGATATTATTTTAGCTGATGGCTTTGTTGGCGTTGCAGCTATGGCTGTGGCAGTCACGACGTCTGTAAAATGATCTACAGCTGCTTGAATATCAGCTGGATTTCTCAGTGGGATGTTCAAAGATAAGTGAGAGCTCACATACATTTTATATTTTAACCAGTTCGTGTTTCTGTTCGGGTAGAAACTAAGGGTTTTGGGTGCAGTGACAAAACTGTCGTGTAAAATAACAATTGTAGGTGAATGATCAGAAGATAGGTAATAGGATGAACTAACTAACAGTTGGTCACGTTTGATGTTTTTTACTATAGCAAAATCAATAAAGTCTGGCAACTTATTAAACACGTCCAGATTGTTCGCTTGAACTGTATAATTCAACTGCCTACCTCTAGGGCTAAGGAGTCTGGATCCCCAATATGTGTGTGTTAGGCTGAGGGCCGCCTTACCTACCTCTTTGGAAAAAAAATAAAATGCTAGTTAAATTACGGGTTTAATTCAACATAAGTAGCGGTTTTATTCACTGTTCTTATTAAAACTGAAACATTACTTAAAAATTAACTTAATATATATGTACTAACGTACATAAGAGAAAAAAAAGGAAACCCGCTATTCTGCGGCAAATTCAATCTCTCTATATATGCAAATATATATATATATATATATATATATATATATATATATATATATAGAATGAAGGAGAAATTATAAATGAAATAATAAAAAGAAATACAATAGAAAATTGTTGAACACGGTTCAACATACTCCCGGGCATCTTAGTGACAATAGCAGCCATGCCATTCTCCAGCGATGACCCAGCCAAATATTGAGAGTTGTGCTTTGGGAAGCCTGTCGTCAGTCTGCACCGTTCTTCCTTTCCAAAGAATGGCGTTCAAGGTTTGTCGGCCGATTACGCCGTCGACTTCACGGCAGGTTGCAAAATAGGGATGAGCTTGGGGCTTGATTGTTCGAAAGTGATCCGTTAGTTGACGATCCTCAATAGATGGCGGTACCATTATGCGAGCGTTCTTTACTAAGAGTCGCCATCGTGCTATTGGGGCCTAGCTTTTTCGAGGTTCGAAGGTTGGTGAGACTTCAAAAGAAGCATATGCGTCGTCTCCCTTATAGTAGTCCGGCCTATAGTCAGGAAACCAATGGCTACACCTTTTAATAAGAATGACACCTCCGAAGTTGGGTCGAGAAGAAATGTTACCCACATTGGATTGCCTCGATAAATCAAATTTACTCTGACCAGGGGAGGGATTTGTTGGCCCAAACGTATTGGTGAATATTTGGTGGGCGATAGTAAGGGTTCTCTATTTGCTACTTCAGAGGGTAACGGTACTTTCCTCTAAGGGAGAGGTTGAACGCTCACGTCATGGGGACGATCGCGATGCAGCATAGAATGGTGATTTGCTCCACATATTGCGCAACGATTGAGTGAGCTGCAGGACTGACGGGAATGAGTATGTGCGATACAGTTCAAGCTAAATCCACAGTTAGCCAAATGTTCGCGTCGCCGCTCCACGGTCTTTTTAACAAATTCAGGACAGTGTCTGAACGCATGATTTTTGAGGCATAAGTTGCACCTTGGCATAGTAATGGCTACCTGAGAGGAAAAGAAGTTTATATACTGTGTTATTAGAAATTTTGTTCAGCGACTTTCTCTTTAATTTTAAATTGGTGGTTTACTACTAAATAGGTGGATTAGTTTTATTCGTGGAAAGCTTGGTTTAAATAGTGTGGGTTGGTAAAATACATAGTTGTGTAATCGCGCGTGTTATAATTCCGTTTTGTGTTTTTAATTCTACAACTCGTACCTTATTATCCTTTCCATATATAACTTTAGTAACACGTCCTAGACGCCACTGCGTGAGTGGTAAAGAATCGTCTTTGACTATGACAAAATCGTTGGGTTGTATATTATGTTGTTCAGTTTTCCATTTAACTCTTCGTTGTATTTCGACGATGTATTCATTTTTCCATCTACGGGCGAATATGTGTTGAATAGCTTTTAATCGATTCCATCGATTGGTAAAACTTAAGTTTTCCACCGGTGGCTCGTCAGCAGCTTCAGGTCGAGCAATGAGTGGTGCATCTTTCAGGAAATGCCCTGGGGTTAAAGGTAGCAGTTCGGAGGGACTTTCTGTTAATGGCGACAACGGTCTAGAGTTTCACGCCGCTTCGATTCTAACTAACATAGTGGAAAATTCTTCGTACGTAAATTTGAGGTTATTCGATATTTTCTTAAGATGTGACTTCATACTTTTAACTGCTGCCTCCCAAAGGCCGCCCATGTGGGGCGCGTAAGGTGGGATGAAGGACCATTTGAATCCGTGAATACTATATTTTTCCACCAGCGCCTTTTCAGAAGCTTTTAAGAATTGATTAAGCATTTTGGTTAGGGCTAAGTTTGCTCCCAAGAAGTTTCGACCATTGTCGGAGAACATTACCTTAGGGAGACCTCTACGTCCTGTAAATCGATCAAAGCAAGCCATAAAAGCATTTGTCGAAAGATCTGAACAAGCATACAAACACTACTGCGTAACCTTTGATGATCTTAGCGTTTCGCAAGTTGGATGATTTCAAACCAAAGGGACCGGCAAAATCGACACCGGTGTATATAAACGGTAATGAAAAGTTGACTCTTTCAGGAGGTAGTTCGGCCATTATTTGTTGCTGTACTTTATGCTTATAAATAGTACAAACCCGGCAACTTCGAATACATTTTCGCACTAAATTTTTTAAGCGAGGAATGTAGAATCCCTGTCTTATAGCTCTTAGCATAATGTGATGTTCTGCGTGGAGCAAAATCGCATGTGTATATTTGACAAATAGATTGGAAAACTGGGATTTGTCAGGGATTATCACTGAGTGACGTTCATCATAGCTTAATCCAGAGATGTTCAATCTTCCTCCAACACGCAACAAACCATCATTGTCTAAATATGGAGTCAACGTAAGAAGTCGGCTTTTCTTGTTAATTGGTCGATTAGCCTTTAGACAGTCGTAGTCCTCAGAAAAATAGTTTGATTGGGACATGGCAATGAGACGGGTTTTTGTAAACCTTATTTCTTCATATGTAATGTACTGTTCAGTGTTAAATGGACTCTTTCTGATACGATTATAGAAACGAAAGCAATAGCTGATCACCCTTGGTGCTCGAGAAAAAGAGGAAAATCGTTCTAATATATCAGTACACCAGTTTTCCTCGTGAGGAGCTAAATTTCTGCTGTTGCTGTTAACTACGGTGGTTCTCAGATGATAAGTGGAGACCCTTTTAGTTTCCAAATCTGTTGGATCGAAGACTCGTGGTTTCGGCCAAAGTTTTGGGTGCTGTATTAACCAGATGGGTCCGTGCCACCAAAGTTTGTTGTCGACTAACTGTTGTGGGGTACAACCTCGGGTACCAAGATCAGCTGGGTTGTCCTCTGTTTTTACATGTTTCCAGTGAGTGTTATCGGCAAGACTAAGTACTTCTGTGACACGGTTTGCTACGAACGTCTTGAGACTGTGTGGCGATTTTTGCAGCCATCCAAGGACGATCGCGGAGTCTATCCATAGGTACAGTTCATAGTGGAACTTCACGGTTTCCAATAGTCTTTTAATCAGATTTGCGAGTAGGAGTGCTCTGCACAGTTCGAGTTTAGGAATTGTCATCTTTTTTATAGGGGCAATTCTAGTTTTTGCAATAAGCAAATCGCCCGTAAATGTGTCATCGAAGGATGCAGTCCGCATGTAGACAGCACTACAATAAGCCCTTTCCGATGAGTCGCAGAATCCGTGTATTTGTATCCGACGTGTAGGTGAAAATTGTACCCATCTAGGAATTCTTAGTAAAGAAATTTGTGGTAAATCTTGGAGAAATGAGTTCCATTTTGTAGTTACTATGGGTGGGACCGGCTCATCCCAATCCGTTTTTAACTCCCATAGATCTTGCATCAGAATTTTAGCTATTACCACAATTGGACTCAGCCAACCCAGAGGGTCGAATAATTTTGCTATTTTTGATAAAATATGTCTTTTCGTTGGGTTAGATACTATTCTACTGTCTTCTATAGTATAGTAGAAGGTGTCAGACATCGCATTCCAGCGTATGCCCAAGGTTTTAGTGATACTGGAATCATCTAACTTTAAAAAATCTTCGTCAAGAAGATCCTCCGGGGCCAAGTTATTCAGTAAAAAACAGTCATTGGCAGTAATTTTCTTCATGGGGAAGCCTGCTGAATTTAATGCCTTTATCAATTCAATTCGCTTCAGCTTTGCCTCCTTAAGATTGTGCCCCCCTGACAAAATGTCATCTACATAAATTTAATTTTTTAAAATGTTAGACGCTTTTGGAAAGACATTTTTACAGTCATCGGCAAGTTGCTGTAAAGTTCTGATTGCCAAAAACGGTGTACAGTTTACTCCAGAAGTAACCGTTTTCATTTGGAATGTTCTAATAGAATTATCCGTTACCTTACGGAATAAAATTTGATGGTAAGGTCTGTCAGCTTCATGAATCATTATTTGGCGGAACATTTTTTCAATGTCGCCAGTGAAAACGTATCTGTAATAGCGCCAACTAAGTACTATCTGCATCAAGTCAGACTGAAGAGTTGGTCCCTGGTGTAAAACGTCATTTAACGAAAAGCCACTGTTCGTCTTCTTTGACGCGTTGAAGACTATTCGTACTTTTGTTGATTTACTGTCCGGTCGAATAACCGCGTGATGTGGAAGAAAATAGGAAAATTGTTTGGAAGTTTTGGATTCGAGGCGATATACTGGTTTCATGTGGCCCAAGTTTATGTATTCTTGGAGAACTTCGTTGTATTTCTCTTTTAAGTCAGGGTTTCTTTTAAGGGCTTTTTCCATACTATGGTATTGAGCTAAAGCACTATTTGCTGAATTGCCTAGATATAGGATGTCGGGAAATTCTTCTTTAAATGGTAAACGTACGACATAACGGCCATTTGGTTGGCGAGCAGTGGTCGCCTGATAAAAATTCTCGCAAACTATATCTGCTTCTGTAGCTGTGCGATTATTTTCTGCTTCTTCAATTTCCCAAAATCATTTTATTTCGTTTTTCAGGAGGGAATCTTCCGAGGGGGAAACGGTAGTAGAAAACGTGTTTACGCTATCTGAATCGCCAGGGCCTGATAAATACCACCCAAAGTGTGATTCTCTCGCTTCCAGGTGACCCGAGATATTTCGGAGCACACCATCTAAGTTTATGAATGGCAAAAAATCGCTGCCTATTATCATATCAATACTAGCAGGTTGGAAAAAATGTGGGTCGGCAAGTGCTAAATTCTGAATCGCCTTATAATTTTGTATTTCAATTGGCTGAGACGGTAGAAGATTAGCTATTTTAGGTGCTACGATTGTCAAGATTTTTAATCTGAAGTTGGAAACTCTAGATTTTACTATTACTATACACTTTCCCTTAGCGCTTCCTACAATAGTACCGCCGAAGCCTGATATTTGACTATGGTACTTCTCAAGTGGTAACCCAAGATTTTGTTGTATACGTGTAGTAATAAAGCTTCTTTCTGCACCTGCATCTAATAAGGCTCGTATTGTATAGAGTTCCCCGCAGTTTTCTATTTGAATTAGCGCTGTTGGCAGCAATGTAGTTCCATTTCGGCGGAGAAAATAAGCTTGAGTATTGTCTTTAGAAAACGATGTTTCAACTTGGGTGTTAAACGCGTGAGTGTTTACGTTTGAATGTTTATTACTTTTTTGTGGATTTGACAGGAAATTGTCTTTGTTTGAGCTTTCTTCGGGAGAAGTTAGTGGTTTTTCATCGTGTAGCATAGTGTGATGTTTTCTATGACATATGGAACACGAATTTGTACTGGTGCACTTTGACTTAAAGTGTGTAGGTGATAGACAATTTACGCAATATTTGTTTACAAACACGAATTTGTTACGATCATTTGTTGACATACTTCTAAAAGACTTACATACTCTTAGTGGGTGGTTTTGTCTGCATATCCTGCAACTGAAAGTTTGCTCACTTTGTGTGTGAAACGTTTGGGATCTTGATGCGTTTGCTTCTTTAGGTAAAGGTTTCTTCCTATCCATCATTGTTTCCAAAATTTCAATTCTTTCTGATAAAAACTCGTTCAATTGAGTCCATGTGGGAAGTTCTCTATGATTCTTTAAGGACTTTTCCCATTCCTTCACAATTTCTTCGGAAAGTTTTGAAATCACGATGTGAATTAAAAATGGGTCGTAATCATGCAATTCGATTCTATAATTTTTCAAAATTGACAAACAGTCGTTAACTGTGTTTTGAACATATCTGAGAGATTTCACCGTTTCGTTTGAAGCTGGAATGATCGCATGAATTTTTTTTATTTGATCTCGTACTAAAAGCCTTGTAATTTCAAATCTATTTTTTAATTTATCCCAAGCTAGTATGAAATTATCATCGACCAAGTCAAAATCCGTTATTGCTTGGTATGCTTCTCCCCTCACTTTGCTCCTTAAATAGTATAATTTTTGAGATGGTGCTATTGCCTGATCCTTTCCGATTACTGCCTGAAACATGTCTCGAAACGCTGGCCACTTGGAGTAACCGCCTTCGAATGTTTGAATTTCGCACGCGGGCAACTTAAGTGCTGGTCTGAGACTTGTAGTCGCATTTGTAGATGGTTCAGTTGATAGCTTTTTTTCCAGGATAAGAGTTTTTAGGTTTTGGTAGTTATTAAATGCTTCCTCAAATTTTATCGAAATCTCATTTTTGATGTCTTCACCTTGGTCTTTATCTTACAATAACATGTATTCTTCATAAGACTCTACTAATTTCGTCCATCTTTTTTTCGAGTTCTTCTTGTTTGATGTCTAGGAATATAGTTGAACATTCTGAAGGACAAGTTCTCTCAAAGTTTGTGCAAAAGTTTGATAATTGTTTTAAATCGAATGTGCACCTTCTTTTTGGAGCTGCCATTTTGTATACCTTTACCAGGTTTTTTTTTAAGACTCGCTGTCTTGAAGAAATAGATGTTTTGTCAGTTGAAACTGAAGAAAACTTAATAGTTTTACGCTGTTTGGTTCGAAACTCTATAGTGAACTGTTTTCCTGCTTCTTTCTTTACTTTTCGTTTAATTATTTGATTTTTGTTAAATGTATTTATTTCAATTCGACCTTTTTTTTTAAATTTCTTTATTTGATTTTATTGATTGAAACCCTATTTAGTTTTCAATAAAAAATTTGCTACTAATAAGCGCTGCAGGAAAAAATTTAAGGGAAAAATAAAATTTGTTTAATTGGACTTTACTTTTGTTTTATTTTTAATTTTGTTTATTAGTTTTCCACCAGAAATCGAAAAAAATACAAATAAACAAAACTCAACGTTTAAGCACTTGAAATTTTTTGGTAGGGAACGTCTGGCCACTGTATTTGAGACAATTTGATGACGTCACGCCTGTAGTTGAATATGATTTTTAAATCTTGCGTTGTTTTTGTTGTAAATTTGCGGTAGTTTTTTTTTTGTATTATACTTTACCTTGTATTTTTTGATGTTAAAATTATATGTTGAAAATGTTGTTGCTTGTGTAATATTGTTTGATTGTTCCTTTTCTTTCTACACTATTTTAATTTGCGGCTTATATTTTCTACTTCTATAAGTATTTAACACGGGCCGCTTTTTTTTTGATTTTTTTTTTGCTTTGAACTTTTGTTTGTGAAATTTGCACTGATTTTTGTTTGTCTTAGGTTTTTTTTTCTAAAGGGTTTGTATTCTTTTTATTGTTAATTATTTGACGTTGTTCAATTTTTTTTCCAGTTTAATTTCACTTTTTATTTATTACACAGTTTTAATTTTTATAGGATTTAATGTCTTTTCTTGTGCTCGTACTTGAAATAATCTGTGCTAATAGGAACGAACTGAATAGAACATTTGGTGGGATAGTTTCTTTTTCTTCTATATGTAAACGTAGTTGTCTCTTTTTTGTACGTGGTTTTATTGTTGAAATTTAATGATGACACTTTTCGCATATTTCATATTTTAGTGGTATGAATTTAGTGGGATTTTTAGAGATGGTAAAATTAGGGAAATTTTCTTGAAATGTAATAGGTAATATCTCATGTATTTTAACCACACTTTTTAAACCAAATTTTGTTTTTTTTTTGTTTTTAGTTTTTCACTATTTTCGATGTTTGAGATGAAGAGAAAGATAGATTAGCACAAAATAACTAATAAACACAGTACATACCTTATTCTTTCCTGTTTATGACCCAATATTGTCCGATATACTCAGCCTTTTAGACTTTTTATTGATTATGCTCGAGTTTCTGCGATGCACTGTTAACCTTTTACCTGTTGACTGCTCCGATGACACGTAGTGCACAATGGAGTTTCTTTTTTATTTCTTTGCCGTAAGCATAAGAATTCGTTTGATGAGTGTCTCTGCCAAGTGACTCTTGGTATACCTGTTGTTGAAGTTACCGTGGGTTGAGACAACTATTGTCATTTCGTAATTTGGGAGCTTCGCACTAATTCTTTCCTGTCCTCTGGTAGGACTTTTTCGAAGGACCATATGTTAGGCTGAGCGCCGCCTTACCTTCCTCTTTGGAAAAAAAAATAAAATGCCAGTTAAATTACGGGTTTAACTCAACATAAGTAGCGGTTTTATTCACTGTTCTTATTAAAACTGAAACATTACTTAAAAATTAACTTAATATATATGTACCAACGTACATAAGAGAAAAAAAAGGAAACCCGCTATTCTGCGGCAAATTGAATCTCTCTATATATGCAAATATATATATATATATATATATATATATATATATATATATATATATAGAATGAAGGAGAAATTATAAATGAAATAATAAAAAGAAATACAATAGAAAATTGTTGAACACGGTTCAACAGTGTGCTTTGCATTGTAATCGCCAGCGGCAATAAATTTTTGCCCTAGCGTAGCAAAGAACCTGGCAAATTCAAGGTGTTCGATTTTGTGCCTAGGCGGGCAGGGCAATACACTGATGAGACTACAATTTTAAAATCTGTAAGATTTATGGTCGTGGCTTGCAAAAAGTTCTCCCTGAATTCAGGCAATGGAAAATGCCTTACGTTTTTTCGGACTATAATGGCAGTCCCACCACATGCCCTCTCGCTTGGGTGTTTGGTGTCATATATAAAATACCCATAAATTCTAAAGCAGTTTTTTATAGTGAAGTAGTTTCATATAATAACAGTATGTCTATATCATGTGCTAGCAGGAAGTGTTCTACTTCATATTTATGCTGGGAGAGCCCGTTAGCATTCCAGAAGCATATTTTTAACTGGTTCATTTTTTGCTAAGCAGAACTTGCAGAAGCATGTTTTGGGTTCGCATCATTTCCTGAAACATACCCTGCTTAGTTGTCATGAAATTATTCATTGTTTGTATTAAATTATCGATTGAGCTCGAATTGGTAGTGAGGGGTGTCTGTGCACCCTCTTTAAGGACGTGGGCATATGAATGTTTATGCGCATTAGAACTTTTGGCATTCGCATTAGGTAACTCATTTCTCAATGTTTATGCATACGAATACTTTAGTTTACTGTGTGGCTGTGTAGCTTGTGCGCTAGCAATAGAACCAGCATGAAGCCGAGGAAATTTGGAAGACCTATGTTGCTCATATTCAGGTTTACGTACGACTTTAGCATTATTTTTTTAATGTTGAAAGACATCAGCCCCTGTAATTTGCTGTGTGGTTTCCACCGCAATTGCTGCATTTTTTGACCTTGGGGTCTGTTTTGGAAGAAGTGCATTCAAAAGTCCGGTGCGCATCATCGCAAACAACGCTTACGGATGGTAGCTTGTAGTAGGTTTTCGTGTGTCCGAATTCCTGGCAGTTAGTACACTGACGGGGACCATTACGTTTTAGAGGCTCTTCCACCGTTATTCTTCTGTTCAAAATGTGGCGCAAATTGTAAATAGGATGAACTTAGTTTTTTAATTTAAGCTGAGATGCGTTAAATACGATTTCAACACGATGCATAGGTTGGGGAACTTTATTCTTATTTAGAATATTGTGCACTGCCCTTACGGCATAACCTTCCACCTCTATGGCACTTTTTATTTCCCTCAGTGGGAACAGAACTGTCAATGCCCTTTACGATGACAATCAAACCTTTAGCACTTTTGAGTTGATACGTATAATAGCTCTTATTATCTGCATCGAGGCATCTTGCGATTAGGCGATAATTCTTCTCAGTGTGAGCTTGGATCTTTGTTTCTTGTATTTGACCTCTTCGTATAGAAGCTACATAAAAGCTTTCCTTACCAACATGCTGAGACAACATGTTAACAATTTCGTTAGATGTTTGCTCGCGCAAGTAAATCGGGGGAGGTTTTTGCTCCCTGACAGCGGGTTCAGCTTCATCATCCGCTGTAGCAAGTACAGAGAATATGTTTTCGCTTACCGGCATTACAGTACTTAGGGAGCTTTTATATTGTTTAGCAGTGCGCTCTTGCTGCGAAGGCTTAGGACCGGCCTTCCTGTTGGTTATGGTTATATAACGATCCATACCTGTTTGCACTTTTTTACGGGGTTTTTTAAATTACCTGTTCGTTGGTTTGTTGTACTATTTTTGATATGGTACCTGAAATGTTTTTTGGTTGAATTTTAATTTCTTCTGGTGTTGTTATTTGCGAAGATAAGTTTATATTTCCGAATAAAGAATGTGTTCGGTCAATTGGCCTGGTGCTTAAAAAAGCACTGTCATCTTTTTTTTTATTATTTGTATTGTTCATTGCATTATTAGCATTTGTATAAGTAAAAGAGTAATAAGCATTATTGTTATTACCTTTTATATTTTTTTGATTAATATTTGGTGCGCTCATACACGCACTATCAATTGTTCAAACCGGTTTAACCATGCACTATTTGTTGTTGTTTTTTACACACAGTATACTATTTTGTTTTTATTTGTTGTTATTTCTTTGATATTAGTAACTGTTCACTGTTCAATTGAATTTTAAAAAAAAAATATATTTGTTATGCGTTAAATATGACGTATGTCTGAACTCAAACATGGGCACTGATCAACTGCCCTAGTTGAAAAACAAATAAATGACTCTATGTACACCGTGTGGGGCCTCTTAACTTGTAGTGAACCCAGCGTGGGCCGCATAATTTGCTGCCTTAGCATTGGTCTTGATTTTGTACATTGGACCCAGTTTTGGACGATGTTTGTGGCCATCGATTTCCCCTTGATGAATAGTTTGGTTTTCGAGGAAGGCATAATACTATTGAACAAGTCCATAGAATCGTTTATTAGATCGGCTTTTGAAAGAAAGCAATACTGTTCAGCTTTATTTATAGACATTTCCCAAACATTTGATAAAGTCTGCCATGATGAGCTACTCACTAAAATAGCTCGGGTTCCTTCTGAAAACATCCACAAGCTTTTAAAAAACTATTTATCAGATAGAACATATAAAGCAGAGTCAAAAGATCAGATTTCAAAAAATGCTAATATCAGTGTAGGAGAACCTCAAGGTACTGTACTAGGGCCTCTATTATATATCACCTATACAGCGGACATGAAGACAAACCCACAGCGTTATAATAAATAATGGAGAATAAAGGTAAATCCATCCAAATGGGCTCATGTAACGTTTTCCCTAAGAAGCCGAAATTGTCCGCCAATAACAATAACAAATACCACGTTTCAAGCGAAAACGCACGGTAAATATTTGGGCATTCACCTAAATCGACGCCTAACTTGTTCACGTCATCTTAAGACAAAAATTACGTCCATAAAACTAGAAGCAAATCAAATACATTGGCTAATAAGACCTAACTCAACCTTGGCTTTGGAATATAAAGTTCTTTTATACAAATCCGTTATAAAGCTGTTGTATAGTTATTACGATTAAACTTGAATTTCCTAAATAATGTTTTACAGTGTACATAAAGATCAAAAATGACTATAGGAATCACCCCGCCTATGTACATAGATTATAGAATATCATAGATGAGAGTAAATAAAGAACTCTCTTCTAATAAGTATTTCAAATGTGAAAGACGTCTTTTATTGATTATTAATTATTTTATATTAAATATAAAACATGGTGTCAGAAGTGGCTTATGATATTTAATTATCAGTCTGAAATATTAAAAAAAAAAAATGTCACATGAGGTTAAAAAGAAACAACAAGTAACCAATTGTTTGCTGCCACGTTGCAGCCATTGAATTTGAAAGCAGCAAACTTGGCCAAAGAATGGCAAATGTGGCATACGCAATTCAAGATCTTTTTAAGGGCGTCCGACTTGGAGTCTCAATCTGATAAAAGGAAGGTGGCTTTGATGACTTAGTAAAGAAAATGGCGGAATTTTTTGTCCCTCGAATAAACATTGTGATGGAAAGGCATACATTTTTTTCATATAAACAACAAGAAGAGCAAACCGTGGATGAATTTGTTACCGTCTTAAAGAACCTCAGCTTAAACTGCGAATTCAATGAGTTAAGGAAAGCCTTAATTCGTGATATTTTCATATGTGGGTTGGCGCCCAAATTATCTAACGCCCGTGAGAGACTTTTGACTGAAGCCGATATTACTTTAGAACGAGCTGTCTCTATTGCAAACACTATGGGCATAGCTAAACAAAATTCTACGTTACTAAAGAAGACAGAGGATTGAAAGAATGGAACGTGGAGGTAAAAATAAATAAACAAAAAATAGATACAGGAGCACAGGCGAATATATTGTCAACACAGACCGCAGATTTTTTAAATATTAAAAATGTATTGATACCGTCTAGAATTAGAATTTGTACATTCAGCGGAGATAGGGTTCCAGTATTAGGGACTACTAATTTGGAAGTTACCTATAAGAATACAGTCTTTGTGGTTAAGTTCTTTATTGTTAATAAACAGTGTAAGAATATTATAGGTATTGAAACTGCTGTTAAAATGAATTTAATTAGGCAAGTTAATGAAATTTCAATAAATGGAGTAATGGAAAAGTATTCGGATGTGTTTAGTAGGCTGGGGTGTTTGCAGAAGAAGTGTGATTTTATGCTAAGGGATGATATTACTCCAGTTGTAGAGGCCCCTCGTAAGATACCGTTTAAGTTGATGGATAAGTTAAAGACGGAATTAGATAGAATGGTTAACCTGAAGGTTATTGTCCCTGAGCTTGAACCGACAGAATGGGTCAATTCAGTTGTTCTTGTCACAAAGCCAAATGGCAATTTGAGGATTTGCTTGGATCCCAGGAATTTGAATAAGGCGATTCTAAGACCACACTACCCATTTCCCAGCATTGAGGAATGCAAGGCGAAGCTAAATGGTTCCTTATATTTTTCAACATTAGATGCAAATAGTGGATTTTGGGTGGTTCCATTGGGTGAAAACTCTTCCAAACTTTGAGTCGGATTGAAGTTCAATGAGGCCAAGTGTCATTTTCTTAAAACAGAGATAAAATTCACAAGCCATTAGTTAGTCTTTTTGATAGGCCCCTGCAAAAAATTCCCGCAAGATTGCAGCGGTTTATGTTGCGCTTACAATGTTACAATATTTCTATAATCTATAGGCCAGGGCGGGATTTGAAGATAGCCGATACCCTTTCTAGAGCGCCCTTGGGCGATACGGCATTGTCTGAGCTGGATAGGGAAATAACTTTGCATTGCGATTTTATTGCCACTTATATGGAGGTTCCATTTGCAGAAATTGATGTGATAAGGGAGCATAGTGGAAAAGATGAAACGTTTTTAAAGATAATGTCTTACGTGAAGAAAGGGTGGCCTAAGAATCGAAGGAGTATTGGACAGGATGTCGCACCGTATTATAAAATAAAGGACGAAATTAGTGTCTTAAAGGGGGTGTTAATGAAAAATCATCAAATACTCATTCCGAGGAGCCTCCGTAAAATAGTCTTAAATAAAATCCATGAGGGCCACATGGGGGTTCAAAGATGTCAAAATTTGGCAAGACAGTCTGTATATTGGCCGAATATATACAACGACATTGATAATATTGTGTCAAATTGTGAAGTTTGTTTAAGACACCAGAACTCCAACACTAGACCAGAACTTATGCCACATGAGGTTGTAGATAACCCTGGTATAAAGTGGGGTGCGATCTTTTTGAGTTTCGTGGAAAGATTTACCTTCTGGTAGTTGATTACTACTAAAAGTTTGTTGAAATTGAATTGCTGAGTAATGGTTACAGTGCATCTCATGTAATATGTAGATTAAAGCCAATATTATCAAGACACGGTATACCATATATTTTTATGTCCGATAATGGACCGCCTTTTAATTCTAAAGAATTCGAACTTTTTTGTATAGACTGGGGAATGGATCATGTGACTTCGAGCCCGTATTTGGCTAGATCAAATGGGGTAACTGAAAGAACAGTCCAAACTGTAAAACGATTTCTTATTAAATCCTTGGAAAGCAATTCGGATCCCTATATTGCCTTATTACACTATCGTACAACACCCAAGGGTGATCTTCCAAGTCCTTCCGAATTGTTGATGTCACGCACTTTGCGTACTAGAGTTCCTATGATGATAGATAACTTAAAACCAAAGTTAGTAAACACTAAGAAATACAAAGAAAAAATTAAATCAAAATTAGCCAAATGTACTGAATATTATAATAGAAGATCGAGGAAATATGAATCGGTTAATGAGGGCGATAAGATCTTATTTAAAAAGACACCTACTGGTTGTTGGCTGAATGGTGAAATAGTTGAAATTTGTAGGGAACCGAGGTCTTATGTGATTTTGGATGGTAATGGTTCCCTTTTTAGAAGAAATTTGGAACATATTAGGAAGTCACCAGGGGATAATTTGCAAAGTAGTGATACAACACCTAATGGTAATAGTGAAAATCTTGAAATTGAGTGTCAAAAACAGGATAATGAAAATGAAAAGGAGGTAGTTCAGGAGAATATAGGAGTTGATTGTAAGGATGGTCAGTATGTAACACGCAAAGGTAGAATTATCAAAAAACCAAGGAAACTTGATTTGTAACATTTTAAGCTATAGTTTTATTAAATTTTTAATTGATATTTATTATTAATATTTTTTGTATTCTTTATTATTTGTAAAGGGAGATGATGTATAGTTATTATGATTAAACTTGAATTTCCTAAATAATGTTTTACAGTGTATATGAAGATCAATAATGACTATACGAATCACCCTGCCTATATATATATAGATTATAGGATATCATAGATGAGAGTAAATAAAGAACTCACTTCTAATAAGTATTTCAAATGTGAAAGACGTCTTTTATTGATTATTAATTATTTTATATTAAATATAAAACAAAAGCCAATATGGTCATATGGTATTCAGCTGTGGGGTATTGCCTGTGCATCAAACATCCAGAAGTTACAAAGAAGACAGTCTAGGATATTACGTTTTATCGTATGCTCCTGCTGGTATATAAGAAATGAAAACATCCATCCGAAGTTCCCATTATCCAGGAAGAAGTTAAAAATTACACGTCCAAATACGTAAACAAACTAGTCGCACATCCCCGCACTCTTGCTCGCAATTTATTGCAGTTTGACGGCCACCGGAGACTGAAAAGAACTGACACATTGAGTCTGGCGAGGCGGCTCTCTCTACACAATATAAGGTATTTTATTAAGATTTGAATACGAAAATTAGTTATTACGTTGGTAACAACTAGTAAATAATTAAGAAATAAGGTTTGGATAATTATTGTAAATTTCTTTTAGTATGTATGTATGTATATGTAGATTCAATAAATTAAAATTAAGCACACAAAAATATGACACGATTTCTGATTTATTTGGCTTTTGATGAAAATTTCTGTAAAACTCTCTTAACTTGGCTTCTGCCCCAATAAAATGTTTTCAGTTGGGAGAATTCTGCATAGAAGTAGTGTTGCTGAATGAGACAAACAATGCTGAACAGCGCATGACTTAACTCGTCTGTAGGTATAGTAGGACCTTTAAGCGTGGGACTTGAACGAAGACGAAGAACATATGAGACGATTCTGAGGCATTTCATATAGTTACTGAATTTATGTTCTATTCTGGCATGTTGGTTACTAGAACAATATTCTTTCTTTCTGGGAGAATTTCGACTTCACTAAGGTTCACGCGACGATAGGTTGCGGGTTGCTCATATTTTTCCCGGAGACAATCTAACACAAGTGTGTTTTTGCAGAATTGGCAAATTTTCTTTACAACAAATTTGTCCAGCAGATAAGATTGAGAAAATACATCAGCACCCAACAGCATATCTATATCCTTTCGGTGATGAAACTATAGCACTACGTTGAAGGGCAAACTCTGTTATTGACATATTTTTATCAGGATGGTAACCCGAAATGCTAATAATTCTAGGGACTGCTCGAAATTATTCAATCGAGATCTTATTGTACTTTAAGTATTGAACGTCACTTCAACACCAGATGAGCCAATTCCCAAGACGTTTATAGAATTCTTAGATTTCTTGAAGTCCAAGGCATTAGAAAAACACTCACTTATAAAATTGACTTGGGAATATGAATCCAACAAAGGTCTTGCCAAATGGTACTTTTCCGCAGAATCAGGTATTAATAAGGAAGCAGTTGCCAAAATCACTTTACTTGCTCTGGGCTCACATTTTTATTGAAATGTGCCATGAACGATATCTGAAATAGCAGCTGATATGTCATCAGTTTGCTTATGCACTCCAGAATATCAACAAACAAATTAGAAAACTTTTTCAAGAAATACAACATAAACATAGATTTCAAAACGAGAAACAACTTAAGAAAAATATTACTGATTAACACAAACAAAACCGACCAGCTAGATAAACAGAAGGTACACAAATTACCAACAACATGTCAACACAGCTACAGAGAACAAACAAGACGCAAAATAAAGAGAACTCACGACCATATAAGATACTATAAAAAGAAGATGCGTAATTCTAGCTCAACACCAGAATCTAACTTCACCAACCACATTTGTTTAAGCTTTAATATTATTTTATTGAATCTATCCCGCAAAATTATAATAAATTGCGTACAATTGGGTGGACCACTTGTTTGTTTACGTCTTTCGACGTGTATGACCTTGACAGGCGCTCATGATAAGTCGTAAGATCCTGGACTGTCTTCTTTGTAACTTTAGGATGTTTGTGGCACAAGCAGTATGACTGTATTCCAAAGCCACGATCGGCTGGGGATTTATTGACCATTTGCGCAGTTTTATGGCCGTTATTTTTGCCTCAATATTTCACATAGGTTTCCACTGGAACAGTGCTATTTGTTATGGTTATATGTGGACAATTTTTCCTTCTAAGCTAAAACGCTATATGGGAACATTTCGATGAAGTTACCTGTATTCTCCACTACTTTAGCTAATCTTCTAGCTTGTTAATATGATACTGCAGTGGTTTGGATGCAACTAACGGTTCTTGGTTAACACTTATAATACACACTGTGTCATCTGCTACCGTTGACATGTATGTGTAGGGGCTTGTTGGCATATTATCTTTTGACCAGACTAATTCCAGCTGTCAGTTAGGTCTTCGTAAGCTTGTAAGAAATTCCAGGTAAAACTCCTGTTTTTTTTTTTGGTATGTCGCTTACTATGGCAGACTTTACCAAAAGCCTGGTAGAGGCCAATAAGTAAAGTTGAACAATATTGCTTATTTTCAAATGCAGATCTAATAACGGTGAGAAGTCCGCGGAATTGCTCACTTGTACTATGACATGCTCGAAAACCAAATTGTTGGTCCGGGAAGATGTCCAGTTCATTAAAGTCAGATTTTAAATAGAAAACAATGAATTTTTTAAACAACTTTCATAAAACTGACAGATGGCTAATGGGTCTGTATAACGTAATCTGATTTAAGTCCTTCCCTAGTTTAGAGATATTCCAAGAGCATGGGAAGAAGCTAACTCGTATTAAATACGAATAGTAAAATTCTCACAGCATAATTTGGTAAGTACCTTGTCATTGATCCTGTCCGGTTGATTTTCTCATACCTATATTTTTAATTGTCGCTGATATTTGAAATAGGCATGTGGTCTTAACCCATTTTCATAGTTATTTGCGAATGCGTGTACCTCTTTAATTGAGTTTTTTTCCATGTCCGGCTTTCAGGTCTAAGTGGGGATTCGTTGGCAATAGGATATTTTAGGAGTCATACAGCTTTCCATAGGCTATAGTCCGAGTTTTTTGCTGAATCCAAATTTGTTATTTATATCTTTATAGCGGAGTCGTGCTTCTATCTCAGCTCATTGTGTAAAGGTCTTTGACATAACGTCATTCGGGCCTTAATATCAGGAGAACGGCTATGTTGCCATTGCCTTCTGAGCATTGTATTTTCCATGACGAGACTCTGTATATCAAGCGATGATTGGTATACATGTTTTTAATTGATCGCGTATGGGATGATGCACTTCTGACTGAAGCCGCCATGACGGCCGTATACTGATCCATAGCAGCTCGAATATCAGCCGAATTTCCCAGTGCGATGTTAAGAGGCAATTGAAAGCTCACATACATTGGCAAAGTCAATAAGATCTTGCAGCTTATTAAAGTCTGCCGGTCTGGTTTGCCTCCAGATACGTTTAGCTTAGTTGCTTTAAGTGTATTGTATATCTGTCTCTCTATTGGGTAGTCACCAGCTGCAATGAACTTTTATCCTAGTGTGGCAAAAAAGTGTCTAATTGATGGTGTTTTATTTTGTGCATGAGCGGACAGTACACTGATGAGACTGTACTTTTGAAATCACTAAGATTTATAGTGGTAGCTTGTATAAAATCTTTGCTTCATTTTGGCATTGGAAAGTGCCTGACGTTTTCGTGCACTATGACAGCGGTTCTACCACATACCATTACACTCAGATGTTTAGTATTGTATGTGAGAAATCCATTAACTCTAAAGCACTTTTTTAAAGGCATACATATTTGACTAAAAATATGTATATTTCCTGTCTTATCTGAAAATATTCAACTTATGATTTACGAGGAGAGAACCCATTAGAGTTGCATAATCATATTACCCTGCATTATTGTCGTGAAGTTGTTCATTATTTTAATTAGGTTTTCGATTGAACTCGAATTTTTTGTAAACAGTGTCTGTGGACCCTCCCTTAGGATGTGGGTGTAAGTATGTTTTTACGGAAACTTGCTTTTCGTATCACGATTAGCATTACATAAGTGTGTACAATTTTTCAGATCATGGGTTGGTTACTAAGGTGCACTGGCTACTCAGTACAAAGCGTAGGAAATTGATTATATCGCCTTTATGCGCGTTTACGTACGATTTTTGAATTGTTTTTTACGTGTGGAATACTTTACAGCCTCTAGAGTTTTCAGTGTGGTCTTTTACCACGGTTGCTGCATTTTTTTAACTTTGGATCAGTTTTAACAAAAGTGCACTCCGAAGTTCAGCGAGCGTCCCGCAAACAGGTCATACGAATGCTAGTTTGCAGTAAGTTTTGGTTTGCCCGAGTTCCTGGCAATTAGTGCATTGACGAGGACCATTACGGTCATTGCTTTTCTACCGTTATTATTCTGCTAAAAAGGAAGCGCATGTTGTATATAGGATGAACCTATTTTTTTTTTATTTTAGCTGAGTTGCATTAAATACAATTTCAACACTATGCATAAATTGGGGAACTTTATTGTTATTTGAGTATTGTGCACTGCCGTTATGACATAACCTTCGGCCTCTATATTGTACTTGTTTCGTCAGTTGGAACACTTTTAGTTGATTTGTATAATTGCACTTATTTTCTATATCGAGTCGACTTGTCCGTGTAGGCTTCGATTTTTGTTTACTTACGAATTGGGACAACATATTTACAATTGCATTTGATGTTGGTTCGCACAAGTAAAGTGGTGCGGGTTTTTAAGATATTTTAGAACCTTTATACTGTTTGGTGGTGCGCTCTTGTTGCAAAGTATTAGGACTGACCTTTCTCTTGGTTATGATTATGTACCTATCCATACAATTTTGCATGTTTGTGGATACAGTGCCTCTTTCTTTTTCTTGTTGTACTATTTTTGGTATATTTGTAAGGTTTATTTTTTGAATTTTATTTGCAGAGTTCGTTGATTCTGTGATAGACACAGTTCACTGTATTCTTAGTTTCTGGTGCAGTAAAAGAATAGCAAGCATTTCTGTTACCATTTCTTATATTTTTGTTATAAATGTTTCCTAAACTCATTCACTGACTATCAGCAAAATTTTTTAACTGGTTTAAATTGTTTTCAAATAGTTATTGTTTTTAAATCACATATAATATGTTGTCGTTTATTTTTGTTTTTATTTGTTCTTTTGGTTTTTCTTAACTATCAGCCCAATCATAAATTCTCTCGAGAAATTTCTTTCCCACGGAAAAATTTTTTCTCGAGAAAAAATTTCCCCAATCATAAATTCCGTGGGGAATGCAAAATAAGGGAAAAGAGAATTTTCGAAATCAGCTGTTTTGCTTAGTGCCATTTAATATTTTAGTTTTTTACACACGTTTATCGGAGAATTAGCTTTTATTTCACTTAAAAAAAAGAAAAACATTAAATAAAATGAATAGCATTGCCTTTCGGATGCTTGCGGAAAGTATGCCAGTGGAAGAAGATGAGCGGCAACTGAGAAATCGAAGAATTGAAAGAAGGCAGTTGCGAGATTTGTATAATCCACTGGATTTGCCACAATCTTTGTAAGTATATGCAAAAACATTTGTGTAGTTTTAAATTATATCTTCTTCGTTTTAATGATAGGTTTCAAAAATATTACCGGGTAAATAAACACGCTTTTCGTTACTTGTTGGAAGTGTTGACAAAGCATTCTCAACAGGCCAAAAAGCAATTTGCTATTCCACCGGTAGTCAAGCTTAGCGGATGCTTGCGTTTTTTTTTTTTTTTGCTGAAAAACCAATCTCTGTCCAATTTGGATTAAAGCCCAAATTTGCTGGAGTTATCGGTTGCATCGATGGAACCCATGTTCAAATAATTGCTCCATCTGACCACAAACACCTTTTTACAACCGAAAAGGAAAATTTAGTTTAAATGTTATGCTGGTAAGTATGGAATATTTTTGCTTTTCTTTCCCCAAAAGAGCTTAATTAATTAAATAAATAGGTGTACTAAAAGAATGCAGAAAGTAAAGCAAAAAATTATTTTTGTAGACCTAAGTATTAAGTTGTTATTATTTGTAGCTTTGTGACGACCAGTTAAAAATTCGATATGTCGATCCTTCCCACCCTGGTGCATGCCATGATTCTTTTATATGGAGCAATAGCGACCTGCGAGCTCACTTTGAGCAAAAATATTTGCAAGGGGAAACCAACTTTTGGCTCTTAGGTATGCTTTTTTTAATTACTTTAAATTTAGTTACTTTAAAAAAGCTTATAATTTATATTTTTATAAAACTAGGAGACGCGGGATATTCTTTGGAGCCATGGCTATTAACCCCACATCGTATGCCAGAAGATGGATTCCCAGAAATTAAATTTAATGACGTCCATTCAAAGTGCCGAAATATTATTGAGCGCACTAACGGGGTGTTGAAAAATCGATGGAGGTGTCTCCTTGGCGCAAGAGAATTGCACTACGCTCCGGAAATAGCAGCAAAAATTGTAAATGTATGTTGTGCTCTACACAATATTTGCATCCACTACAAGGTAAAAGACTTATGCAGCGAACTCGCTGATGTAGCCATGCCGGAAGAGGAAGTAGTACCACCAGTATCGAACCAATACTTAGCTTCAGCTCAAGCTATAAGAGCTAACATTGGGCTTACACTTTCATAATAACAAATAATTTTCACTGAACACTTGCGTATTGTTTTTTTTATTAGTGCCTTAATAAATAGTAAAATAAAAGTTATATAACAAACAAAAATGATATAAAATTCATTAAAATAAACATAAAAAAAGAGACAAAATTCATTTTAAGATTATTACAACTCTTACAAAGTAAGGCACATAACGTTGCATAGAACCAATTCATTCTTCTGGGTTGAGGGTAATACGACTTTTTTACTTATCTATTTTATTAATAAAAAAAAAACATATAATAAGAGAAAACTTAAAATATTTTACTATATTCTTACTTTTTGTGTTCCCATAGCTGCATTTCTAACCTTTTCTAATTTATACTCAACTTCCCTTATTTCTCTGTTTTTCCATAAAAGCATTATGCCGCCGTAATTTTTCTACTTCCTCCATTTTGAGTTTTTCCATTCCTTTTAAAATGTCTTTCATTATTTTCACTAATCTTCTCTAGGGACCGGTAACTTCTTTTTGTATTTTGCTACTGTTCCTTTTGATTTTGTGCTATTATTTTCACTGTTTCCACTAATTCCTTTGAACGTTAAGCTCAGCTTGAAGGGCTTTATAGGAACTTTTTGCTAGTTCCTTTTGTGAACCTAGTTGTGTTGGAATTTTTTGGCGTAATGGTGACAGAGGCGCACTACCAGTCTCAATATTTGCTGGCGACGTATTTTGCGGAATCTTTTTTATTTCATCCAGTTCCTGCAGCACTTCATCCTCCCAAGTATCTGTAACTGGCAGACTTTCTTTTTGAATTTTTCTTGTGTTAATCCCAAAGGATTTTGCTGCCACACCTTCTACCGCAGACTTCATTCCCACGAGGTTGTAAATTCCTTCCTCTAAGGGTGAAAATTTCGCGTCTTTGTTCGGGCCTACCCCAGTGCCGAACATATTTTTTTTTTGATCTGCCCACACCTAAAATTTGTTTTTGGTTTTTAATAACATCTTTTTCCACTCTGCAGTACATTTCGTAGGAGGACCCATAGAATTCAGCTCCGTTTCTACTTTTCTCCAAAATCTTTGGAGTGCCTCCTTGCTGCCTTTGGAAAACCCGCACGCTATATCGGCGTTGGCTTCCATCATTGTGAGCAAGTGCTGCATTTGTTGTTTATTTGTGTGTTTTGACCTATGAAGAACATTTTAAAAATAAAAAAAGACTTAAAATGAAAAAAATTACTTACATTTTTGTTCATATTCCCCTCTATACTGCAGGTGAAAAAAACTTGAGGAATAAACATGTTTTTTCCCCTTTTTTTTCATTGATGATACCTACTTTTTTTCCCGCCGAATTTTTTTCTCTCCCCACAGTTGAAAAAGAGGGAAAATATTTATTCATAATTGGAGAAAAGTGAGAAAATTTTTGTTTATTATTGGGCACATCATTTTTATTTTTCGATATTTCGCTACTCCAATAAATTTAATTAAAAAAAGGTCAAGAAGAGCTATAATTTTAATATGTGAAAGTTTGTTTGTTCGTTTGTTTCTTTGAATATGTGTGTGTAGTTACGGATGTCTGTATAAATATGAGATACAAAACTATAAGAATTCGGTTAAAAGTAGATCAGTGTTGCTCACGATCTACACAATTCGAAGAATATATTGTATTAAAAGAAGTGTAACCGCATGTGCAATAATTTGAAAAACCAAGCCTTAAAAACAGGAAAAGAAAACTGGTCTTGTTTGTTCTCTTTTCTTGCCTTAGAACTGCTACCCATTTTTCAGAGTCTGTTAATTGAACTGTGCAGTTCATAAACGGCGCAAGTTTGGCCATGCGGCAATGGAGGAACGTTTTTTGCTAACTCTTTAAAAGTTTACATTAGAGATTACTACCAAAACAAATCTCATTTCGTAACTATTTATTTTTGGAAAAATTAAATTTTAAAAAATTGAAATCTTTTAGGCAATATTCATGAAATATATTTTCGATTTATAAAAGTTTTATTAATAAAATTTCTATGCAAAATATGTTTACTAAACCTTTAATTTAATTTAAAAATATTCTTATGAATATAGCATTTTATTTTGGATATATGAGATGGCGATAATTAAATATTGTAAGTATCAAGGTATCAAACGCTTTGATAGTGATAAATTTTTATCAAACTTGTATAAAAAGCGAAATTTTTAAAAATCAATAACATTTATGTTAGTTTTGTAGCGTACCACAGGTTTAAGTCCGGCAACGTCGACATTAAACAAGAAAATACTACTCGTGCATGAATTCAAGTATAAACGTATTTATTTGATAGACGAATATTTTTAAGAATTTTATTTACACAATAAAGTAGTCACCACAGATATCAGCAATGTCCAACGAAGACGACGCATAGTGCTTTGGTCCCATATAATGATGGGGAAAATTTAGCAGTATTATTGATGGGACAAAATAGCAACGTTATTATGTTTGCTTTATTATTTAACATCAAATTGTGGACACATATATTTGCTATACCAATAATATTTGTGAGTTGGTTTTTGCCACGATTATGAAAACGACTGTTGGTTTTGTCAAGTGAAAATAGAAAAAATGCAATAACTTTTAAAACAATTATCCCGATTCCATGAAACTTGCGATGTTTGTGAAAATATATTAATACAGAAGAGCGCATGTCTGTTTTAACGCACTGTCACCACTCGCGCGATGAGAATATATGAGAATATATTTTCTCATACATGTTCACACGCAATTAATTGTTATTTAGTTAATTTTTTGTTTTATAATATTTTAAGCGTTTGTTTTCTTGGAAGCTAACAAGACAAAAATAACTACTATTGTTTAAGGAGAGCCGTCTCGCCAGGCTCAATATGTTTTGCTGGATAGTAGGAACTTCTAGATCTCTATGGATTTTTCATTACGTATATACGCGAACGGCAAGTTGTAAAACCCTGTTGTCTTCTTTGTAACTTCTGGGTAGTTAAAGCGCATATGTGTTTGGGCTTGATGACATATCCACTGTATAGAGGATATATAAAAGCGGCTCTAGAATACTGCTTCTGCATAGATTTAGCAATTTTTTAAAAATTGGACTTTTTACCTTACTTTAAACGTTTTATCTGTCAAATAACTCCTAAGAAGTTTGTGGAAGTTATCAGGAAGAACTTGGTTTATTTTCGTGAGTAGCCCGTCATGGAAGACTTTCATTAAATAAAGCTGAACAATATTGCTTATTCAAATGCCGATATAATAACGGTAACAATTCTATTCTACTTGCTCAATAGTACCTGGCTCCAAAAAGAAACTAATGGTCTGGGATAATGTGTTGCTCAGTAGGATAAGGCCTCAAGCACGAAACGAATAGTTTTTCAAACAATTTTGATCAAATTGACAGCAGGCTAATAAGCCTGATCATAACAGTTTCAGACATTTTCCAAGAGCCTGGTAAAAAGCCAACTCGTAACATGGCATTAAATACGTATAGTAAAGTTCTAACAGTATAATCAGGTAAATTTTTTATCACTAATTCTATAATACGATCAGGTCCGAATTTTAATAGGGTCACAGTATCGCTGATATTTGGAATAATGAAGCTATTTATATTATGTGACTAGAAAACTTTTTCCAAGTGAGTTGCAAAGGAATTTACTTTTTCGTGTGAGTTTTTAAGACAAGTGCGACTTTAAACCCTTAGTAGAGATTACGAGGGTTGCCTTTTATGTTTCGGGATTTGGCAACTTTAGTGTTGCAATTTGGCAACTGACAGCGCTATCAAAAAGTTGCACATTTTCGAGGTTATACGTACTCAGAACGTTTTGACACACGAGCACTATTTGTGTTGTTTACCAGTATCGTGGTTAAAGTTCACTCCAAGACGAATTTCCTGAAGGTCGTCCAAAATCAGTTGTTGTTCCGAAAAATATTGATGGTGTGCGTGAACTGATATTGCAAGATCGTCATGTGACCTATCGTGAGATTGAGACAATCTTAGGCATTAGTGGGACTTGCATACATTCAATATTGCATAAATATTTGACTGTCAAACAAATCTGTTCGCGTTGGATCCCACACAATTTGTAGATAGCTCAAAAAAAGGATCGTGTCGATTGGTCGAAAGAAATGCCCAAATTTTATTATCGCGGTGCTTCGAAACACGTCTATGACATTGTGACAGGTGATGAATCGTGGATTTACGCGTATGAGCCCGAAAGTAAACAGCAGCCGACTGTATGGGTCTTTCAAGATGAGCCAAATCCAACAATAGTTGTTCGCGCATGAAGCACTTCTGAGCAAATGGTCGCCTCTTTTTTCGGAAAAACTGGACATGTCGCAACCGTACCACTAGAACAACGCAGAAAAGTAAATTTTGAGTGGTACACAACCATTTGTTTGCCAGTTGTCTTCCACGAAAGCCCACCGCCGAAGAAGGATCATTCTTCACCACGACAATGCGAGCTCTCACACATAGGCTCAAAACAACTGCATTTTTAAACTCCCAAAACATCGATTTGATGTGTCGTCCGCCGTATAGTCCTGACTTGGCACCGAATGACTTCTTTTTATTCCCGTACGTAATAAACAAACTTAGAGATAAACTTTTTTCGACACCTGAAGTAGCGATTACTGCATTTAGAATGCATGTTTTGGAGATACCTCAATCGGAGTGGCAAAAAGGCTTCCACAATTGGTTCAAACGCTTGCAGAAGTGTATAGATCTTCATGGGCAATATTTTGGAAAACAATAAAGTGATCTTCGATTATTAATGTCTGTTTTTGTTCTCTAATCCCGAAATATAAAATTCATCACTCGTAATAAGCTACAGGACATTGTAAGTGTAACCTCTCCACATGCTATATTTCCGTATTTTTCGATGGTTGGATGTATTTTAAAAAAGCTCGCGGTTGGTTGGTTTTCGAGGAGAGACAGGTCCATAGAATTGTTACTGTCATTAGATCGGTATTTGCAAGTAAGCAATATTGTTCAGCTTTAGTTATTGACATTTCCCAGTTGTTCGATAAAGGCATGATGGGCTTCTCACGAAAATAACTGGAATTCTTCCTGAAAACTCCCACAAGCTTCTTAAGAGCTATTTGACAGATAGAACGTTTAAACTAAGGTCGAAGGATTAATTTTCTAACAATGGGAAAATCTATGCAGGACCGTTGTTATATATCCTCTAAACAGCGGATATGCCAACAAGCCCAAATACATATACGTCAACGTTTGCAGACGTCACGGCATTTATAAGTGTTCACGAAGATCCTAAGGTTTTAACTTAACAATTTCAGGCCCATATTCATGAGCTAGAAGACTGGCTGAAGCAGTGGAGAATAAAGGTAAGTCCATCAAAATGTGCTCTTGTAACGTTTTGCCTCAGGAGGCGAAATTGCTCACGTTAACAATAACAAATTCTACGGTTCCAGCGAAAACCCACGTTAAATATTTGGGTATCTACTTAGATCGACGCCTTACTTGAACCCGCCACATTGAGGTAAAAATAACGGCCATAAAACTTAGAACAACTCAACTACACTGGTTAATAGGTTCTAACTCAACCCTGGCTTTGGAATACAAAGTCCTTTTATACAAATCCATTCTAAAGCCAATATGGTCATGTGGCATTCAGCTGTGGGATACTGATTGCGCATCAAACATCCAGAAGTTACAAGGAAGACAGTCTAGAATTTTACAACTTATCGCCTGCGCCCCTTGGTATATTCGAAATGAAAAAAACCATACAGATGTGGAAGTTCCTATTATCCACCAAGAAGCAAAATCACACTTCTGCAAATACGTAAACAAATTACTGGTCCATCACATCACTCTTGTACGCAATTTACTGCAATTTTATGGTCACCAGAGGGGGAAAAACTGACACTGAGCCTAGCGAGACGGCTTTTACTACCCTATGGATGGTGATAGTTATATTATTTTATTATTAAGACTTGAATACAATAAATTTAGTTATTACATTGGTAATTAATATTAATTTTAGAGACACGATTCAAGTACTTGTTGCGGATTTCTTTTGGATAGACTCAATAAAATAAAAAACTAAAGCCTACACAAATAGGACAATTTTGGAACAATTCATGCACAGAGATTAACTCGATCACTTAAGAAGCTGCAAGAATCACTAGATTTTTAGACATTCGGGCTCAACTCAAACATAAAATTGTTGTAACTGTCAAATCTCGAGTATCAGATTTCGAGTACACTTCAGTATTTTCGATAACCAAGTCAATCCTTTCTCAACAACCAGCCGAGCGTATGACTACTGATAATTAGAGCATTCCTAGGGGTCTGAAGTTTGCAGATTCACAATTTTAGTTACCTCAGCCGCTTGATTTACTTCTTAGTTCAGACGCATTCTTCAATTTAATACTTAATTGTAAGATAAATCGTAGTGATGGTCTTTTCTATTTGAAAAACACTGTACTACGATAGTAGGGGGTAAAAATGATTCTAAGCTACTAAATCGAGTTTCGCCGTGAATTGTCAGGGTTAAAAAAGTTAAAGGCATTTTGGAATACTGAAGATTTTGTTAAAATACATCTATCATGACGTAAGAATAGAATTAATTTTATGTACATCGATTTCATTAACGAATATACCTCTCTTGGCCACATGCTCAGCGAAAAAAGTTATTCATCATAAACCTAATATGTAATACCATTTCATGCCGTGTTGCGTTCCAAAAGTGTATCAACCAGATAGAATCGTCGGCTCGTACATCGACAAATATTTCTTTTAACGAAATAATAATGGTAAACCCAACTCTCAAGCACAATTCTTCGTTTTCCTCTTCATAATTTCGCTCTGACACCAGATATATGTAAGATGTATACATAATTTTTAGTGTACAAAGAAGATCGAAACCTCCAACTCGTCTATTAGAGCGAAAATATAGATAATCCAATAAAATTGTATCAGCTTTACACTAACTTATAACAAGAATTTTCTATTGTCTGTCCGGTAGTGAAACAAGACCTACGTTGAAGACGTTCTCACTGCGGCATCAAATGTTACTAAGCTTTTAACCGAAAAGATTGAAATTAGTGAAATTAACGGGTTTACGAGTTCCAATTGCTCGTAATTAACAAATTCAATAAATGAATTTCCGCTAAAAGTTAATATTGAAAATATCACCAAGGGTCTTGGTATGTATTGTAGGCCAGGTAAAGATGTCTGTTTGTGGCGAAAATATTTTACATCCTGGGTTAGTTTCCTGCAAGGAATCAGCAAATTGGGCGAAACCCACGTTTAAATGAACAACCTAAATGTCGGTGGCTTTAAATTTAAAAAACATTACCATATAAATCAAATAGAAATCCCAAGCTTTGTCGGAATAGCTCCAGATGTATATTTAGCAATAAATGATATTTCGGATACCTCATAGGTAAATGGATATTACACATTACATTCCAGTATATGGTCCAAGAGAGTTTCACATAAGTGTACTTATACCAAAGTATAATGTAGCTTCTGTCGTCAAATAGTCGTTAGCTAGATAAGAATTGTGTGCTGCCATATTACCGAGGCGTACATGGGTAAAAGTCAAATATAAATTTCGTAATTATAAATACAACATATTTGTCTTGTCTGATTCCAAAATCGTTTTGAATTGGCTGAAAACCACTCATCGTCATACGTGAGTTTCGTCGCTAATCAATTATGAGAAATCCAGAATACAACTAATAATTTACCATAGCGACATGTGCGATCGAAAGCAAATCCGGCAGATGTAGTATCCCGCGGCTATCTCGCAAAATAACTTGGTTTTACAATCTGGTTCAACAGTTCAAAAAACTGAAATACATTCGCATTAAGACAGCATCTGTAATAACAAGCTTCCTTCGTCAGAAACTAGAAAGTCGTTGTTCAAAACAACAATCGTCGGTACATTTTTTTATCTGAAAAAATTGAATTAGCGCAACCTGATTTTAGCAAGAATTTCGTATTCTCCACTGATGCCTCTAATGAAGCAGTAGGTGATGTCCTCAGTAAAGAACCAAATCGATCCCATTTATATCAAAAACATTAAGTTCAACCGAACAAAACTACGCAACGAATGAAATAGAACCTTCTGCTATTGTTTGGGCATTAAAGAATTTAAGAAATTACTTATACGGAAGCTCAAATCTCGAAATTCACACAAATCATCCGTTGACATTTGCCGTTTCAGATGAAGAATCTTTACACGACACTCAACATTCTACTGAAAGCAGTGATGACTTTAATATTTCTGAAATTTCTAAACCTTTTAATGAATTTAAGGAACAGATATTATTGAGTAAAGCAAATTTTACTATGCATGAAATTTTGGAAGAACTAGAAAAATTATAGAGCACGACACTAGAGAGAATCTCCAAACCAGCCTTTTAGAATTTATTCGACCTCATTTGGTTACCGCAGTACATAGTACAGCAGAAGATCTTTACTATTTTAAACGAACTGTCAAAGGCGTTTTCACAAATAAATTTGTATATACCAACATATTTCCTTTAGACGTAATAAATGTTGATGACCAACAAAACATAATACAAACCACTCATTCCCGAGCTCATCGGAGCTGTAGAGAAAATTACAAACAAGTATATAAGCAGTACTACTGCCTAAAAATGACAAGCATTTTAAAGAATACATTGGGCATTACACAAACCACAAAAAGTTCCAATTGGATAGGTTCCAATTCCTAACAAAGAGGGGAGTATTTTAATATAGAAATTTTATATGCAGAGGGTTTAAAATTCATAACTTGCATTGATGCTTATTCCAAATTTTATTTGCTAAATGTATTGAAGATTAAACTAACTTCGGAGAAATGGTGTTGGACGTATTACAAGCCTTCCCAAATGCTAAAAAAAATACACTCGATAATGCAGCGATTAGGAATTGAACTATATTACTGTACATTACGCCATAGCACAACGAATGGTCAAGTCGAAAGAGTCCATTCCACCCTTGCAGAAATCGCTAGATGTATAAGAAGAATTTCATATATTAGAAAATACAGAATAACCAAACAATCTATTCTGTCGCACAGAATAAGCCAGAAGATATTCTTTTTAATAGACTCACACAATTTAGGTGAAATGTTAAAAAAGGCTCAAGAAAAAATGCTATTAAAAAATTAACCGTGCCAGGCAAAAACATACCAACCCGGCGACATTATATACGAAAAAATGACGGGACAAAGAAACAAATTATTGCCCCGGTTTAAAATTTGCAAAACAGAAGTTCAGATATTAGACTACACGAATTTACAAATATCTCAATTCATATGGGACAAGCAAGACTACAGAATGGAAATTTTAAACTCATCAATATTTTGGAATTAAATACATATGACCAGACTGTCGAAAATTAAAAAACCGAAATTCAAGGAAAAATATTAAGAAATAGCTCAATATTACCATTCTTACTTCATGACTTCGACCAATTAAAAAACCGGTTGAAGATAATTAAACCAAGAGTAAAACGCTCAATTGATATAATAGGAACAGCTTGGAAATGGATAGCTGGATCACCAGACAACGAGAACCATAATATCGTAGTTACCAAAACAACTCCTTATCTAATTGAACAAAACGTTATCCTAGATCATCAGTTTGGTTTTCGAGCAAGGCATAGTACGATTGAACAAGTTCATAGAATCGTTACCATTATTAGATCGGCTTTTGAAAAAAAAGCAATACTGTTCAGCTTTATTTATAGACATTACCCAAGCATTTGATAAAGTCTGCCATGATGGGCTACTTACTAAAATAGCTCGGGTTCTTCCTGAAAACACCCATAAGCTTATAAAAAGTTATTTGTCAGATAAAACTTTTAAAGTAAGGGCAAAGGATCAGCTTTCAAGAAATGGGAAAATCAGTGCATTAGTACCTCAAGCTAGGGCCGCTATTATATATCATCTATACAGCGGTTAAGCCGACAAGTCCACATATATATACGTGTGCAGACGACACTGCAATTACAAGCGTCAGTAATGACCCAAAGGATGCATCTGAAAACCTGCAGTCCCATATTCATAAGCTAGAACACTGGCTAAAACAGTGGAGAATAAAGGTAAATCCATCGAAATGTGCTCATGTAACGTTTTCCCTTAGAAGGCAAAATTGTCCACCAATCACAATAACTAATACCACGGTTCCAGAGGAAACGCACGTTCAATATTTAGGTATCCACCTAGATCGGCGCCTAACTTGGTCCCATCACATTAAGGCAAAAATAACGTCCATAAAGCTTCGAACAAATCAACTGCATTGGCTAAGGAGTCCTAACTCAACTTTGACTTTGGCATATAAAGTCCTTTTATACAAATCCGTTATAAAGCCAATATGGTCATATGGTATTCAGCTGTGGGGTACTGCCTGAGCATCAAACATCCAGAAGTTACAGAGAAGACAGTCTAGGATTTTACGTTATATCGTTTGCCCCCTGGTACATAAGAAATGAAAATATACATAGGGATCTCAAAGTTGCCACTATCCACGAAGAAGTTAAAACGTACACGTCCAAATACGTAAACAAACTAGTAGCATATCCCAACACTCTGGCACGGAATTTATTGCAATTTGACGGCTACAAGAGACTAAAAAGAACTGACACATTGACCCTGGCGAGGCGGCTCTCTCTACACAATAGAAGATAGATTTTTAATACAAAAAATTAGTTATTACATTGGTAATAACTAGTAAATAATAATTTAGAAATAAGATTTGAATACTTATTGTGAATTTCTTTTAATAGAACGATTCAATAAAATAAAATAAAGTATAAAAAAAACCAAAATAAACGGACTCTTAATGAACAATGAGCGACAAAAAGTAATAAATAGAAATAGTATCGAAAGGATAATCTTACTGACCAATACTACAAACAAAATTTTGAAAACAATTGAATCTTTAAAGGAAGTTCAAAGGACAGTAGAGGATTCCATTAGAAATAAGATAGATATTTTTAAAACAGAAATAACAAACATAGAATACGCTTGACAATGGGCAAAGGTAGGGGTAATAAATTCGTTTATACTTTCTGAGAAGGAAATTAATGAAGCAAAATAATCGTTAGACCTTGAAGAATTTCCTTATAATAATTTAAGCTTTAAGATTTGTACATTCATCGTTAATATATATAATTAACTTGCCAGCGATTGAACAAACAAATTGTGAAAAATTGTTGATTAAACCAGTTAAGCAAAACAAAATTATTGTAAAAATTAATTCAGAAAATGTTATTACATGTAAGAATATAATTTTTCAAATTAAAAATGACTGTTCTCAATTTAACGAATTATGTATTTGTAATAATAAAAATTTAATAGATATTAGTGAAACCCATTGTATACCACCACTTTTAAAAAGCAAGAAGCATAATTGCACCTTTATTTATAATCAACATGTACCTACTGTACAGGAATTGAATCAAGGAGTTATCCTTCTAAATCGATTCAACGAAATTTTAGAAGTATTTAAAAAAAAACATATCAGCTGTCAAGAACAGCTGCACTACAGCTAACATCTAATAAAGGATATTTAATGTTTTCCACCAATATCGCTTTAATTATTGCATTGACTATTGTATGTTTTGTAATATTTTATAAAACTAGAACGAAATCCAATGCGGACATAACCGTGATAACAATGGTCAACGATGATGTCGAGCCAAGGGCCTTGGATATTGAAAAATCTTCTTTACCGGAATTTTCAAGAAGATTTTGTAGCGCTAATGAACTCCCAACATTTTAACAATCGGGACGATTGATCTTACACGGGGAGGAGTTGAGATACCGCAACCATATCTTAATATAATTATTATTATTATTTTGCTGACATCAGGGTCTGCAACATTTATTAAAATAGAAAACATATAGCGTTGCATTTTGTCAACATAAAATTTACAACAGATTAGCCAATCGCGTCGAAGGACGTAATGAGGTGATTTGCAACCTGAGATTGTTTTGTTGGTTGCCACGACGTGACAGCATTTTTGTCTTGGAATGCAGCAGATATTATGCTTCTTGTTTGAATTAGAAATTCTTTAGTTCTTAAGTGAGAGTTGTAAGATAGAGTTAGAACTCTTAAGATAATTTGAAATAAAAAAAAATTTTTAACAAAATTTAACTTAGAAAATTAATTTGCATATGAATATTTTTATGAGTTTGAACTTCTCCCCTCACGATTATCATAAGGTAATTGTGCATTATTTTTCAGTGCTTGGGCATACGAGTACTTTGGTTCAGTGTGTGGTTGCGTACTAGTAATAGAACCAGCATGTTTACGTACTATTTCAAAATTAGTTTTTATACTACGAAGTTGGATGGGCGTCGCCGCATACGAACTGTAACTTGTAGTAAGTTTTAGTGTGCCCGAATTCTTGACAACTAGTGCAGTGACAGGACCATTACGTTTTAAAGGCGCTTCTATAATTATTCTTCTTTTTAAGAGATATCGTAAGTTGTAAATAGCATACATTAAATTCTTTGATTTTATTTGAGTTGCATTAAATACAATTTTAATACCATGTGTCGGTTGGAGAACTTTATTCTTATTTATAATATTAAGGACTGGCTGTACGACATACACTTCCGCCTATATGGCACTTTGAGTTTATTCAGTGGGAACAGAACTGTGAATGCTTTTTAATCAACTTTTCAGTTGATAAGTATAGTAGCTTGAGCCGATAACTTTTTGCCGTATTGGCTTGTTTCTTCGTCTCTTGAATTTGTGACCTTCGTATAGAAGCGACATAAAAGTTTGTCTTGCCTACAAGCTGCGACAACCTACTCAGTGGCTTGCTCGCGCAAGTAAAGAGAGATGACAGTTTCGCCTTCTGACGGATAACATGAGCACATTTCGAAGGATTTACCTTAATCCTCTTTTTAGCCAGTCCTCTAGCCCATGAATGTGGGACTGAATAAATTCAGTGACGGCTGCGAACATGGATGTATATGGGCTTGTTGGCATATCCGCTGTATAGATGATATGTTAAAGCGGCCCTAGTGTACTGCCTTGAGAGACTCATACAGAGATTCTGTCACTTTTAGATAACTGACGTTTTGACCTTACTGTGAAGGCCCTATAAGCCAAATATATCTTTAAGAACCTTGTGAGAGTTCACAGCAAAAACTCGAGGTATTTTTTTGAGTAGCCCATTCTGCCAGACTTTATGAAAAGCCTGGGAAATGTCAAGAAATAAAGCTCAACAGTATTGCTTATTGTTATATGCAGATCTAATAACGGAGACAGTTCTATGAACTTGCTCAATAGTACTATGCCTGGCACGAAAACGATACTGATAGGCCGGGATTATGTCTTGTTCATTTCAAATAACCTTGACAAAATTCAGTTTAGGTTAAGCGGCTGGTATGACGTAATCTGGCTGAGTCCTTTTCCGGCTCAGGGATCAAAATAATTTCAGATATCTTTCCAAAGCATAGAAATATGCTAACGTGCAACATGCCATTAAATGTGAAAAATACGATTCTCACGGCTCAATTAGGTTTCTTATCATTGATCCTGTAACAGGAACAGGTCTGGTTGATTTTCTCATATCTATGGTTATAATTGTCAATTTTTATGAAGATATCCGAAATTTCATAGGACACTGTCACTAATATTTGGAATAGTGACTCTATTTTCGGCATGTGGTCTGAACCCCTTTTCTAAGTGATTTGCGAACGCATTTACCTCTTCAATTCAGTTTTTAGCCCATGTCCGGCTTTCATGTCTAAGTGGGGATTCGTAGGCAATTGGATATTTTAAGCGCCTTACAGCTTTCTATAGACTGTAACCTGTGTTTTTGATGGATCAATTTTTTTAAATAAGCTTCGATATTAGACTCATATTATTGCCTCAGTTTCCTGCGTAAGATTCTCTGGCATAAGTTCATTTTGACCTTTATGTTGCCATTGCTGGTGCGAATTTCATCTACCTTTTAGCCTTGATGTAGTTCCATATCTGGCTGCTAACGTCGCGGTGTTTGTAAAATGGACCGCAGCTTCTTGAATATCAGCCGAAATGGTTAGAGCAATGCTCTAAGATAAGTGAGCTTACATGCACTTTACATTTTAACCAATTCGTGTTCTTAGTTGGGTAAGTCATAAGAGTTTAAGGTGCAGTTGAGAAACTGTCATTTAAAATAACGATTGTGGGTGGTCATAAGATAAGTTGAAGGATGGACTGACTAAAATTTGTTCAGGTCTAGCAGCTTGTTAAAGTCTGTTGGCCAATAGGTGGGTTTACCGTTAGATACAAGATCAAGATTATTAGCTTGAACTGTGTTATACAGTTGCCTCCCTTTTGAGGTAACAAATCTAGAGCCATTAGGGGTGTGTTGTACATTGTAGTTTCTAGCTGCAAAATACTTTTGTTCTAAAGTAGCAAAGAACCTGGCCACGCAGAAGAAACGGTTATTTTAAAATTAGGAAGTTTTATAGTGGTCACTTGTAAAAAATCTTTGTTTAATTCTGGCATTAGAAAATTCCTTGCTTTTGTGCACTACAAGAGCAACGCCACCATATGCCTTTCCACTGGGGAGTTAGTGTCGTATATAAAAAATGCATTAACTCTAAAGCAGTTTTTAGAGTGAAGAGTGTTTCAGAGACCAAGAGTATGTCTATTTCTTGCTTGCCATTAGTATGCCAGAAGCATATTTTCAACTTGTTCATCTTTTACTTAGAAAAATTTGAAGTGTTACATCATACATTGCATAGTCGCCATAAAATTTTCAACATTTCGTATAAGATTTTCGGTTGAGCTCGAATTATTCGTAATAGGTACCTCTGCACCCTCCTTTAATATGTGGGCGTGTGACTATTTTTGTGAGTTTGGCGATTAGCATTAGGCAATTGTGCATCAACGCAACCGTCAATGCCCTTTACACCAATTATCAAATTATCTATTACTTTCAATTAACAATTATCTATTATTTTCTGCATCAAGCAGACTTGCGATGAGCCAATAATTCTTCTCCGCATTTTGTTGCCTCCCTCACAGCGAGTTCGCATCTTTAACATCAGGTATGGGTAGTATATTTTTACTTACAGTAATTCCAGCTACTTGTGAACTTTTTGTATTGTTCGGCGGTGCGCTTATGCAATATAGTTATTAATTCAAACAACATATATACGAATAATATGTTCGAAAAAGTAAAGTATATATATATCTGTACCTCGGAGGGATACAACACTATGTCCATTTTCATAACTTTACAGGAGCGGAGTTTTAAACTTTTTTTCAACAAAAAGTGTTATTGGCACAGCTATTTATTGAGATGTTGAAACAATATTTTACCGGTTCTAACTTGTTTTTGACATAGTGCTCTATTCCTCTAAGAAATATGAGAAAAGCTGATTTTAACTCTGTAATACAGTCAATATGGAAAAAAATGGACATATATATATATATATATATATATATATGTATATATGTAATAATTATATGTTCTACAAAATAAAGTATAAAGCAACTCTCTATCTTACTGAATCTCGTTAATCTCTTAATACATATACTGTATTAAAATAAATTTTATACCCTTTAGTATACACGGTTCGGTATTCATAAACTTAGATTTTTACTGTGAAACCTTAAGCATAAAATATATGTTTGTGCAATTAATTTTATTTTTTACATACATACTTATGTACTCGTAAATCTCTAAGGACCTGAACTGAAAGAAGGTAAATTAAATACATAGATGAAACAATTCCAAAATTAGCACAAAAATGAACAAAAAATACATAATCGCAGAAAATAAAGCCTAAACTAATTATTCCCACCTTAAAAGTGCCCATAGAAAGGATCTAGGTTAAAAAATTTAATTGCATTATTTTCTTAATACGCTGGTCAAATACGACCGAATCATTGCTCTTGTAACGATGCTTCTCAGCTGGGGTATATCTCGCCGCTCCAGGAGGTTCAGTCACAGAATATTTCTATTACTGGACCCTTGATGAAGGAAACACGCTCTTCGTTACTTAAATGCTCTTTATTGAACGTCTCTTATAGTCCTATACTATGCTAGGTACAACACAGCCACTCTCTTAACGTTATTGGCCACCACTAACTTTACGGAGCCTTATATGCTCGCCAGTAGATGACAGAGAGCTTAACTGAGCCGCTGGTACGCCACGGTACAGTTAAAAAACCGTTGACAGAAACACGCTCTCCTACAGTAAGTATATTGCTTCTAGGCAACACCACGGAGGCAATATCTCACTCAGCGCTGACAGTATTGGGGGGTGAACCGGTGGACGCCACCTGCACACTACCACACCTTACAGCGATGTCAGAGAAACTTTTCTGCCGACCGGTGTACTGACGCACCACCGCGATTTAGCGGTTGCTTAAGATAGATGGATGGTCCCTGGACGTTAGCTAAAGATCTCTTTAACGACGGCTCATGTATTGAGTCTAGGTCGCCACGGACACAATACCTCAACGTAGTTAGACGAGATGGGCTCTTACGTGACACAGATGTAGGTATGGCACCTGGGCAACACCTCGGGTACCCTACCTTTATCTGTAATAGAGAATTTGAACAATCAGAAAAAAGGGTAGACGCCACCGAATTTCTTATCTTCCAAATTTCCACTAAATCTTCTAATACTAGGAAATTTTATATCGAGAGTTACTTCAAAATATTTATGTGAGTCTTAATCTCACTTTTGTAACTTATATTACTATATAAAATACTAAATCACGTTAATAGTAATGTCTAATTAACGAGTTATTATATAAAAATAATAATTCACATTCTTGCAAATACTTTCAATAGTAATAACAACAAAGTAATAATAATAATAAAAGAAATAAAATAAACATATTATAATTTGTTGTTGATTCTGTGTGGTGAAAACGAGGCACCGACTTTCATCGTCACACTGTTATATTTCTTATTTTAAAATTTAAAGGATATTTACGAAAGTGAGATTAGCAAATATGTATACTGCTGTCATACTTGTTAGTGACTCCAAATTTATTATTTACTTACCCAAATTTCACCTAAATGAGAGTCGCCACAATGACCCTTTGTTTCGGGGTTCGCAATGATAACTTTAACTCCTGGTAGCAATTTTCCAGATTCTATTAGACAAAGGGAGTTTGGAGCTCCACGTTCCACAAGTGCAACTCTGTTGTTTCTTAGGGCTCTTAAATCAACGTAAACTTGCGCGCTTTCTGCTGAACTAGCTCCTTGCACACATATAGCGGGATTAACGCGACATCCAAATGAAGTTGAAACACATCGAGTACTTAAGCCTAAAGCCTGAAATAATTTGCAAAACTGTTGAGTTAATTGCACGCGAGGTCTTTCTTCTGCTACGACAACGCATGTGCGCACACATCTTAGGTCGATATTTCTCTGCTTTAATAATAGAATAGAATTGCTTAGAGCTTTTGTACACAGTTCAATTACACCATAAGAGCAAAAAGTATCTCGTACTCTGTGATGTGAAAGAGTTGAGAGCCAAAGGCTAGGATTAGATTCAACTTCATACGGAGCGATCAATATGGAATGATGGCCACTGTAAACTCCGATCAATGTCCACATTGCAAATCCTAGTCCACAGTATGGGTCTAAACATAGAGCCACATGCCGCGATGGGTACAACTCACATGACAACTTTAAGCTAGCACAAAGGCTAGAAAGAGACCTATTAACAATAAATATTAGTATCAATATTAAAAATTAAATATTAAAGATTATGTCAGTACCGATGACTAATATTAACTCCGCTTAACCGGCCACAGGTAGACACACTGAAATCCAAGTACGCCGTAGAGTCTAAAGGAGAATTTGAAATGCAAGATAGTTTGCGCTTTGGATTGTCATCAATATCCAAAATTAAAGGCCATGTTTTAGGATCAACGGAGACAGCAGCTTCTCGTGATTTTAAAAGCTTAATTATTGATTGAGTAGAGAGAACAATTACACTTTTTGAAACATCAACAATCATTCTAACTGTTGGTAGAGTAGTAATCAAATTTTGAGGATGTGGAGGTCTAATGGTAACTGGTACAGCTCCAAGATAAAGGCAGCCATAAAAAGCGCATAGCAAATCTAACCCAGGTGGAAAGATTAATGCTGCATGTAAAAGATATTTATTAAAATAATTTTGTTTTATCAAAATAATTTGTATACAGACCAACATGATCATTTAACTCAATTTTCCCTTTTTCTTGCAAAAGTGCTGCTATTTTCTCTGCTCGCTTATGCAGTTCGGAACATGTTAATGTTTTTGCGATCGAACCTTAAAAGAAAACAATAAACACTCATATTTTTAATTAATTCTAAACGGTTATGTTAGCAATTTAAAAATATTACTTATTTATCAGTTTAATGTATATCAAACAAATACTCGATGCAATATGCATAACACAAAATATAAATCGTTCTCTGGTGGATAACACTGCAGTTTCATGTTCCAGATTTTGTTTTCAAGTAGACCATACTGATTGTCAGCTTAAGCGTTATTAACACACATCTGTGATATATGTAAGTGTTGTTTTTCCGTATATATTTTTTGTGGGTTTATTGCGGTTTTAAAATAACCCATGATATTTTCATTTATAAAAACACCAACTGTTTTTTTCATTATATTATTCATGTGCTTAATTAATATGTAAAGATTAAATTCAATGTTAATTCAAACCATTAGATAAATAAAAAAAAATTTTGTTGCACATAGGTATTGTTTATTTCTTCCCAATATTTCGATCAACTTAGATCAGTGATGTGCAGCCCATAGAACAATTGTTTGAAAAAATTTACACGCATTTGTTACGCTGTTTTAAAGACTTTTATTCATTCATCGTTTAGCAAGCCATGTAAACACATGTGGCGGACTATCGTAATTTTTCTTCAGAAATTTATTAAGAATTGTTGTTGGACGAAGCACAGTAAACACATGCGTTTCAATTATAACTGAACAAAAAAAAAAACAAAGTCAAAATTGTTGTAACATAAAACATAAATGAAAATATTTTATGATAAATGATCCTTTTAATAACATTAAATGCCTCTTATGTTACAAAACACTTAAGGCGGGAAATGAAAATGTTTTGAAAAGACATTTTTATTCTTATCATTATTAAATTAATGAAAGAAATTGTAAAGAGAAGGAGGAGCTTCTTAATGAGAAGAAGAAAATTGTTTTTTGTAAAATTAAAAGAATGGCTTAATCGAAATAAAAATAATTCAGAAGAACAGAACCTAAAAAGGGAAATATCAAGCTTAGTAATTTTAAATGTAGTCAGGCATGGAAACCTTATTCTGATGGGATGTTCATTAAAGCAATTCTTATAAAGACTTTCGAAAAGCTAAACTACAGTTCAGATTTCATTAAATCTATTCCTTTCTCCCGCTATACAGTAGCCCAGCGCACTGCACAAATAAGAATGTCTTTAGAACGTACTGTTATTAAAAAGTTGCGAACGCTTTTAAATTTTTCTAGATGAAAGTACCGACATTAACGACGTTTGTGAACTTGTAATTTGTATTCGTTGTGTAGATGCCAATTACAAAGTTTTTGAAACAATGTTCACCCTTGAAAGTTTTTATGGAAATGTAACAGGCAACTTTTTGTTCGACATCGTTAGTGAAAAACTATTTTCAATTGTAGACACAACCAAGTTTGCAGCCGTTTGTACAGATGGTGCTAGCTAATGACCGGTAGCTACGAAGGCTTTGTCGGACAACTACAAAAACATGGATTCTCAGTTAAAATTTTTACTGTATAATCCATCAGGTAGCACTTGCATCAAACTTTCTTTCAGAACATTCTATTATGAAAGCAGCAGAGTGCATAATTAATAGAATTCGTGGCGGACAAAATTCCGTCACTCAAGGCAGTCTTATGTATAAAATCAAATGTAAGGAAAAAACGAATCTCTTGATTTATTTCGCATTGGTACAAAGTCATCTTAACTACTTAGCGATTGTGTATGGATATACGAATACTAACGAACTAAAATCACTTCAAAGAGTTCAAAACAAAGCGCTGAAAATTGTTGCAAGCCTTCCATTAACATATTCCACTGTGTCTTTGTACTTTAATATTTTTAAGTTTATATTCGCAGTTCATGCATTATATAAATATCAGCTTTTACTTAATGTCTAGAAGTGCATAAATAACGTTGGTTATCACACAACCGATTTAGAGTTCAGCACTCATTTAATACAAGGAACAACAGAAATTTAGTAACAGTAAGGTGTAGGTTGGAAACAACCAAACAGCGCATTCAATATATGGGTAGTCATGAGTTCAATAAATTACCTGAAAGATTGAAAAGTATCAATAGAATTTCATTATTTAAAGTTTCCTTAAAAAGATATATATTGAATAACTTGGAACAATTTCTGAAGAAAAAATGCTACATGTACGAAATGCCTAAGGCATACTTTTAATATTTATGTTAAAGATATAACAAATTCATTTTATCATATTGTAGTGTGACCAGTCTGTCTGCATAACCAATATTAAACAACAGCAATAAAATATTATTATTAATTACCAATATATTTGTGCACACTTATAAAAAAATGTCAAATTGACAAAATACTATATTCGGTAAACAAACAAGTACATTGCACTCAGCAATTACATATTGCATACATATATTTATATTTGTGTTATATGAGACAGGAATCATATTACACTTAAAAAATTATAGTTTAAGTATAGAATTAGGGTTGAGTGAAAATAAGTTGGTCAACCATATAGTATATAAGGAATTGTAAAAATAATTTTAGAACAATTAAAAATAAACCAAACAAATTCGGAGCTCGCATTTAGCTCTAAGTTGAATAAATTAAAAATAAAATATCTATCAATTCTGCAATATACTACTATTATCCTACCATATTCTGTTTTAAACTGAAATGTATATAATTACAAACATATAATATTTTTTTTCTATTTAGTTATGTGCTTAATAAATATATATATGTATATACTACATACTTAAAAAATTAAGTTTATTAGAACTTATTTAGCCAACTTTCCTCTACAATGCCATTTTGGCGCTGAGGTACTAGATTTTAAAGTACGTATGTAATTTTGCATTCAATAAATAAATAAATAATAAAGTCTGTTACTTATTACAAGCTAGGCCGTGCTAGGAACCGCTGCAGGTTCAATGTGTCAGTTCCTTTTAGCCTTTGGTTCTCCTCAAACTACAATAAATTGCGTACAAGAATGTTAGATTGTGCGACTAGTTTGTTTACGTATTTAAACGTGTATGTTTTCGCTTCTTCCTAGATAGTGGGAGCTTTGAGATCTCGTCAAGTGTAGCAAAGAACGCGGCAAATTCATAGTGTTCGATTTTGTACCTTGGGGGGCATTACACTGACTGCAATTTTAAAATCAGTAAGATTTATAGTCGTGACTGACAAAAAGTTTTCGTTGAATTCAGGCATTGGAAAATGTCTTTTTGGACTATAATGGCACTGCTAACACATGCGCTTTCGCTTGGGTCTTTGGTGTCATAGATAAAAAACATATTAATACTAAAACAGTTTTCGTAGTGAAGTGTGCTTCAGAGACTAAAAGTATATTCCAATCTTGTGTTACAAGGAAATGTATGGATGCGCATCATTTTTTTAAACATTCCCTGCATGGTTGTAGTGAAATTATTCATTGTTTGTATTAGACCATCGATTGAGCTCGAATTGTTCGTGGGGGGTTTATAAACCCTCCTTAAAGGCCAGGGTATACGTTTATGTGCGTCAGAACTTTTGGACACTAACATTAGGTGAATAATTTTTCGATGTTTAGGCTTACAATTAGTTTGGTTTAGTGTGTGGCTGTGTGGCTTGTGTACTAGCAATAGAACCAGCATAAAGCAGAGAAAATTGTGAAGCCATATACAAGTATTGGTCATATTCAGATTTTTGTACAATTTTTGAATTATTTTTTAGGGTTGGAAGACTTTGCAACCTCTATAATTTGCTGTGTGGTTGTCACCGCAGTTGTTGAATTCTTGAGCTTGAAGTCTGTATAGGAAGAAGTGCATTCCAAAGTCCGATGGCAGCTTGCAGTAAGTTTTCGTGTGACCGAATCCGGGGCAGTTAGTCCATTACGTTTCAATGGCTCTTATACAGTTATTCTTCTGATCAAAAGGTAGCGCAAGTTGTATATAGGATGAACTGAGTGTTTTGATATTAGCTGATTTGCACTAAATTAAATTTCAAAACGATGCATAGGTTGGGTAACTTTATCCTTATATAGAATATTGTGCACTGTCTTTACGATATAACTTTCAGCCGGTATGGCCATTTTTATTTCTTCAGTGTGAACAGAACTGTCCATGCCCTTTACTATGATTATCAACCCTTTAGCACTTTTTAGTTGATACGTATAAGACCTCTTATTTTCTGCATCGAGTCGATGTACGATGAGGATATGATTGTTGTCGGTGTGAGCTTGGATCTTCGTTTCTTGTATCCGTCCTCTTCGTACAGAAGCCACATAGCAATTTTCTTTACCTATGAGTTTGGACAGCACATTTACAATGGCATTTGATGTTTGTTCACGCAAGTAAATTAGTGACGGCTTTTGTTCCCATACAGTTGGTTCGGCGTCTCCATTATCCGGGGTGGCAAGTACAAAGATTCTATTTTCATTTACGTATATTGCAGCTACTTTAGAACCTTAATACTGTTTGGCGGTGCGCTCTTGTTGTGGAGACTTAATACTGGCCTTCCCCGTGGCTATGGTTATGTACCCATCCATACCAGTATTCCATTTTGTCTTAAATGTTGGTATAAGTAGAAGATGTTTAGACACACAATTTGTAGACAAGACACGAAGAATGTTGATAACGTGTGAAGCGGCATAGAAAATGCATTCCATTCACCTAGATGTCTAATAAAATTAGAACTTTTACTGTTTTCAAAGTTGTCCATATTAAATAAATAATTCTCTTTCTGAATAGAAAGAAAAACGAACTCATGCTTAAAGATTAAAATTACTTAATAATTATGGTATTCTACAAGTTGGATTTTTGCAGAGAGAAATTAAACGAAAATCATTTTGACTGTCAACAAATTTTAAGTAAAATAATTTATTATATTGTATATCTTCACAAACCCACACGAAATAAGACTTCAAGCAAGTAGCAGAGAAACAAGCCGAAACGATACTTTCGGCGGCAATGACCGAGCGATTTCGAGTAGGTACCGGCGGCGTTGGCTCTTGGGAGTTCCATCGGCTCAAGTTTCTGTTAAATTTATATATATTCTGATATATTTATAAAATGAAGTGGTAACCGAAGTAAAAAAAAAAATGTTCAGCAATTGAAAAACAAAATCAAGGTGAAAACATAATTACTATTTTTGAATTTTAAAACAAGAAAATAGGCTTAGGAAATTATCCAAGGACCATATCAAGCGCACAGTTTTCATCGTATGAATTATTTATATTTTTTTTAGCAGAAATAATTTTTATTTTCTAATTTTAAGTTTTATTTGTTTGGCAAGAGTAATTTTTATTTCTTGATTTTTTTCTTTTATTTTTTTTTGGAACAAATAATTATTAAATTTTAATTTATAACTTTTAAGAAGAAATAATTGTTATCTTCCGGAAATTTTAAAACCTAGAAAATGTAAACAACATTCAATTAAATTAATAATTAATTTTTACTTTAATAAAAACCATAATATTAATAATTACTTCGGACAATATAATAAAAAGCAAGATGTATTAATTATTTTCAAAAAAAAATTTTTTTTTTGTACTTAATTTTATTTTATTGAATCTTTCTACTAAAAGAAATTTACAATAAGTATTCAAATTTTATTTCCAAATTATTAGTTATTATCAATCTAATAACTAATTTTTTGTATCCAAATTTTAAGTATAAACTTCGTTTGAATACAGACGTGCTTCATTTTAAGCGCATAATTTATATTCATTTTAAGGTGACTTTTTTTTATTTTAAAAATTGAACAAGTACAGATACACAGTTAACAGTTAGTAACAACAAGATAGAGCTGTTTTATTTGAATTTCTACATCCATGGTCCGACTTATGTCCGGCTATTCTAGTTTTTAGCATATTTTTCGTTGTACCCAAATATACTACAATTCTCCTGATCATTACCGTTAGAAGAATTGTAGTAAAGTATATGTGGGTAAAATATTAGATCCGATAGAATCAGTAGTTTTCCAGTAATACAGTTTTGGAGGTCCATTATGTTGATTGCGGACATAGTAACTAAGAAGGAAAACTTACAAAACATTAACGAGTTCGTATTAAAAATAACACCCACAATGGTTACAAATTCACTACTGGTAATTAGAAGACGGCTGTGCTACCTGTATAATATACTGCGTTCAGGTATCTATCCCCATCATTGGACACTAGGTTTGCTGACTCATATACACAATCGAGTAAAAAAATACAACTAAGCTTGAAGGATATCGCCGGATATCTTTAGTTCCCGTACAGTCGAAAACTCTTGAAAAAATTATAGCTGCTCGATTTTGGAAATACCAAAAAAAAAAAATTCAAGTCAGCCACATGTAACAACAGCGCAGGAACAATGTCGTCTTGTCAGAAGATATAGATGAAGCTTTCAATCGAGTGGTATATACATTTTTTTAAAAGAACCACATGCATCTTAAAAAAACTTAAAAAAACAATTCAAAGCTATGTGTTATAAGCTCCGCAATATTATTAATCCTGCCTCATAGAACTGAAACGTATTCAAGATTTTAATTTATTAAAATAGTTTCTTTAGAACGGAATGGACAAATCGGACCCTTGCGATGATGAATAAACAATTTACTAGTAAGAGCCAAAGAACATGGAACGAGCAGTTGCCCCAATTAATGTTGGTATTGAACTCCAGTAAGCAAAGTTCAACGAACTATACCCCGGCTTATTTAGTACAAAGATGGGAATAACGACTACCTGAACAATTGTTCACCGAAAAGATGCTGTAAAAAATACTGAAGCAATAACCAGCCTGGAGAATAAAGCAAAACACCTCCAAGAAATATTTCAAATAGTTCAGTAATCTGCAAATAGCTGCAAGTACCTACGCTGCAAATTATAACTTATGAAGTCGAGTGTTGACTACGCGAAAAGGTGACTTAGTATTGGTAAGATGGCGTCTTTTCTTTAAAGCTGTCGAATATTTGTTTCTAGATGTGGAACAACAGATTGTGTTTTCCAAAGCCTCGAAACGATAAATTGATCGAGTAATTAACTGCTTCAAAAATCGAACCAGGAGGGAGATGTAACAAAGCTTTACAGCGTTACATACATACAAAGGTTAACGAAACCCTTTCTATGGATTAGTATTTCGATAATTGTGAAATTATTATACTCGTATGTTGGGTCATCATGAAATATAATATGCTTAAGTTACATGCAAAAAAGATTATTATTACTTGTAGTTTAGTACGATGATATTGTTTTACTTGTATATTATTACTAGATTTAAGAGTTTGTGATAAGAGAACCAATCAAAAGATAGTATCTTAATCATGTAAGTGCACGGCTTAAGCGTAATATTAATATCACTTCCGCTTTCGTTGAGCTTGAGACGTTGTGGAGTACGGCCACTAGTTTCGGCTATTTGCCATCATGACACTGAAGATGGCATATAGCTGAAACCGGTTTGTCTCCAAACAAAACTTGACAAGGTATGATGGAAATTCGTTCCAAAAATCTACATCAAAACACCCTGTCGGAATATGAAATCAAGATCGGTTAAAAATACTTTCCTGCAGATTATGTAAGAAACAAATCTTAGAAACCAAATAAAGCTTTCGTTGTTGCAATTTACGGAACTGAAAGCACTTGTGATCGGAATATTATTCTGAGACAGAGCTGTATACATCTGTTAAAAACTGTTTGTAATATTGACTTTTAGATTTAAATTTTTTACGTTAAATTATAATGAATTTTACAATCGTTTAAACAGCCGTGTGCCGACAGCGTTGACCATCTGACCCAAATAGACGATATACACTTTATTTCTATTTTATTGATCCTTTCTACTAAAAGAAAGTTATAATATGTTTTCAAATCTTTTCTCTTAAATATTCTATATTGATTGTTAGCAATGTAATAGCTAATTTATTGTATTCAAATCTTAATAAACTATCTATTGGGTAGCTAGAGGCGTCTTGCCAGGTTCAATATGTCTGTTTTTTTCAGTCTCTGGTGCCCATGAATCGGTTGGTCTGACGAGGGTTTCATATAGCTCTTAGGTATTCCTCAGGTGGTTCCAAACCTTTTCGCTAGCCGCGTATTCGAACATAAAAAAATACAGAGGTACAAAAAGTTACAGCCACTAAACACACTTTGTTTACGTATTGGACGTTTTTGCTTTTTCTTGGATAGTGGGAACTTTTGGATATCTATGGAAATGTTCATTTCTTATTTGTATAACCAGAAGTATAAACGGTAAGTCGTAAAATCCTGTCTGTCTTCTTTGTAGCTTCTGGATGTTTGTAGTGTAAGTGGTACTCGACAGCTGAATGCCATATGCCCATAGTGCCTTATAATGTATTTATATAAAAGTAATTTGTAACCCAAAGCACCTATTAACCAGTGTAGCTGAATTGTTATAAGTTTTATGTTCGAAATTTCTGCTTCAATATGGCGGGACCAAGTTATTGGTTTTTCTAGCTTGATACCCAAATATCAAATATGTGTTTTGGCTGGAAGTGGTATTGGATACTGTTATAGGTGGACAATTTTATCTTCCAAGGGAAAACGTAACGTAAATACATTTCGATGGATTTACATTTATCGTGAGCTTTTTTATTTAGTTTTCTAGCTAATAAAATTCTTTAAATGCATCCTTTGGATCATAATTAACACCTATAAATGCAGTATCCGCTATAAACATGATAAAGGGTTATACATTTTTCGATTTTAAAAGTAATATTAAATAAAACAAACTTAAGCCTATGACTTCGATAAAACTTTTCACTTTAATGCTTAGATCCTTTTGGGATAGTTTCCGACCAATTTTTCCCACATTTCAGGCGGTCTCGGCGATAACTTCATGAATGTTGGTTTTCCAAACGTGAAAAGTTACGCGTTCTGGAAACTTCCTACGCCATATTGCAAAAATCGGTCGAGTGGTGCGGCTCGTGGCACCGTCTTGTTGAAACCACGTTTCGCCCAATTAATAATCTTTAATTGATGACCAAAAAGTCGGTTATCATACGCTCACAGAGCTCTGAATTGACCGTAACGGTTCTTACAGGGAGTATTTTTCGAAAAAAAACGACCAAAGACACCTCCACACTATAACGCGCACCAAACAGTCACATTCTCCGGAAAAAATGACTCTTGGGTTCTCCGAGCCCCATATGTGACAATTTTGCTTGTTGGCGCAACCAAAAAGTGACAAATGACCAATACAGAGATGATACAACAATTTTGAAATCAGTAATATTTTTAGATGTTGCTTATAAAAAGCCTTCGCTGAATTCTGGCAGTGAAAAGTGCCTTATGTTTTTGCACACTATAACGGCAGTGTCATATATAACTAATACATTAACTATAAAGTAATTTTTTTTATATTTATATTTCCCCTGTTAGCAGGAAATTTTCTACTTTACGTTTATATTGTGAGAGCTCTTAAGCGTTCGAAAAGCATATTTGCAACCCGTTCATTTTTTTCTAAGCAACACTTGCAATAGCATGTTTTGGGTGCGCACTATTTCTTGAAACTTTACCTCCATAGATGTCATAAAATAAAATAATATGTCTCCACCCTGATGTTTGCGTATAAATATTTTTGTGAGCTAGAGCTTTTCGCATCAGAATAATCATAAGGTAATCGTGTACTATTCTTCAGTGCTTGCGGATACGAGTAGTTTGGTTTAGTATGTGGCTATGTGCCAGTAATAGAACAGCATGAATGCTCCGAAACTGGGAAGCCTTATGCAGTTCAAATTCTGGGGTTCGTACTGTTGTTGAAATTTTTACATGTTGACTTTACAGTCCCTAAAGTTTACAGTGTGCTTTTTACCACAGTTGGTGCATTTGTTGACCTCGAAGTCTGTTAAAAAAAAGTGGACGTCGTCGCACATAACGCATACGGAATGTAGTTTGCAGTAAGTTTTCGTTTGCCTGAATTCCTGGCAATTAGTGCACTCACGGGGACCATTATGTTGCAATGGCTCTTCTATAGTTATCCTTCTGTTAAGAAAGTATCGTAAATTGTAAGTTCGTAGGACGAAGTTTTTAGATTTTACTGGTTGAGGAAATTTGGTTTTGTTTAAAATATTGTATAGTGACCTTCCGACGTAATCTTCCGTCTTTATCGCACTTCTTATTTCCTCAGTGGGAACAGAACTGTCGAACATTTAGCACTTTTGAATTGGTAGGTGTAGTAGTTCTTATGTTTTGCGTCAAGCCGTATTGGCTTGAATCTTTGTCTCTTGAATTTTTCCTCTTCCTATGGAGGCGACATCAAAATGTATAGTGGCTCACCGCTGATTTCGTGTGAGACACTATATTTACTTCTTATTGAAGAAAAAACAACAAAAATTCAATTTAACAAAAAAATTTTTTTTGCATTTTATTCTTTGTCCACTTCTTCGTGTAATAAAATAAAATTTTAAAAATTGTTGAAAAAATATAACAAAAACAAAAATTCATACAAAATCAAAGTCCCAGCTTATTTCGCGTATATATTAAACTTAAAAATAATTATTATCCTAAAATGAAAAAAAGGTTAATTAATATTTAGTGCTTTCTCACACTTCTTAAACGAGTATTCATTGATGAAACCAATTTTTTCGTGTAGTCCGGGGAAACCTTACACCATTCAGTTCTTAGGGCCTCTTCTAGGTCGCTTATGTTAGATATGTGATAAAGTCCGTTTTTTTTCAATCAGATGCCATATATTTTCAATAACATTTATGTCTGGTGATTGAGGTGGCGTTTGGATTACATGTGGACAATTCCATATCAACCATGTTTGGACTACAGCCGACTTGTGCTTTGGGTCGTTGTCTTGGTAGAAGCTGAAATTCTCTCTTATGCCTTATTTTTCCGCACTCTGGAGTAAATTTGCCTTTAAAATATTTAGGTATTGTATTTTGTCCATATTCCCTTCGATAAAGTGCAAACTTCCAACTGCTGATGCCGACATGCTCCCCCAAACTATCACATGTTCGCCGCCTTGCTTTACAGTACCACGTAAGTTTTGAGCTTGGAGCTCCGTATTTGGTTTCCTCCATACGCAAACCTTTCCATCAGACCCAAATAAGTTATACTTACTCTCATCAGAGAAAATAACGGTATCCCAGAACGAGTCTAGCTTCCCAAAGTACTCCGTTGCGAACTGTATTCTTACCCTTTTATTTTTTGCACTTATAAAAGGCTTATTACGAGCAGTTCGACCATGGAAATCATTGTTTCTAAGAATTCTGCGGATGGTTTCAGGGTTGCACTTTTTTCCAATGTATTTTTCCACACTTATTTTGGGATCCTACTTAACTTTTCTTAAAATCCACCTTTCATTAGCTTCATTAAATATCTCATTAGGGGCATTTCTGCCCTTATCTGCAATGCGATTCTCGCGTACGAAGTGATTTCCTTTTGGGTTTTGCCCTCTTTAAAATGTTTAATCACGTTTTTCAATAGAAGTGCGTCAACCCATTCTGATAGCCATCAAAATAATAACTGAAATAATTTCTAATAGCACATTAAGCAGGTACAAAACAGTAAAAGTCATAAATTACTCTCAAATAACGGTAAATTCAAGCACACGAAATAAGCTGTGACTTTGAATTTCTATGAATTTTTTTTGTTATATTTTTTATTTTTTCAAACATTTTTAAAATTTTGTTTTTGTTTTATTACACAAAGAAGAGGACAAAGAATAAATTGCAAAAAAAATTTATTTTGTTAAATTGCATTTTTGTTGTCTTTTCTTCAATAAGAAGTAAATATATTGTCTCACACGAAATAAGCCGTGAGCCACAGTATCTTACCTAATAGCCACTGTATCTCTACAATCATCAAATGCTCAGGCAACAGGTTCTTGCCTGTGCAAGAAGTCGGGATTAATAAGTCGAGCGTTTCACAATGCATACGCTAGGGATGTATGCGCACTCTGGACACCAGTCGATTTCTAGTTGTATTACGGACTTACCCGTTCAAATGGTGCTCCATATGGGTGGTAATTTGTTTCTCCATTACTCTTGAAGAGAACAGACGTTTTTTTTTTTAATTCATCACAGCTGAACCAAACAAAACAATATAAAGAACATTTAATCAGTGAATAATATGAATAATAAATACGTTTATTTTTTCTTCTTTGGTGTCGCGAATTAAAATATAAAGATAATAATGACAACAAAATTAAAACAAAATACATGGGAACTATATGAGCTTCTCCAACAATAACAATATAGAGCGTATACTTTGTAAAAACTAAAAGAATTTTACGTTACAGTAACTGCAAAATGAAGTAGTACAAATAATTTTTTCATTAATGGGGATATAAAAGTACCCAGCTTGTATTTAACAGCTAAATGATATAATCGCACTTGCTCGTGTTCAGCTGTGCTAAGGAGAAGTAATACATAATTAAATTTTGTTGAAATGAATTTAACAACTAAAGCAACGGCAAATAATAAAATATATTTTACAGGTGTAGCGACTAAAACAAGCTATATGGAAAAAATATATTAAGCAATGTTTACGTACGAAATACCCCTAGTGTATGTTTAATCTTGCATTTAGTAGTTTGACTTTTTCCTTTGTATTCTACTTTGTGGCGGCTAGTTTTTCGTTTATATAAACTCACTTTTTTTTCTTTCGCTACGTAAGTAAATAATTTTTATTTAAACAAGAAATCTAACCCCCAATCTGCAATTAATAGCTTTGAACAGCAAGAATATTCACCCCTATCATGAATACTTTTTCCCTGTTCCCTAAATATGCAATCGTGAAGACATTCCCCGTGAATGATTTCATGCTAACATAAAATTATCCTTATCGTGAATGATTTTTTCCCCGCGATTTTTTTCACTTTTCCCTTTAATTTATTCGCTTTGATTTTATTGGTGAATAGAACAAAAAATGTAAGTAGTTTTTATTATTTGTAGTGTATCAATGTAAACAAAAAATATTAAATTCATTTTAACGTTCACGATCACATTTGTTCTTTTACTTGCAACTTTGTTTCATTCCAAGTGCGCAACTTTGTATCTACTAAAAGTAAACAAAAGCCGCTTATCAACAATAATGTTGCGTTAGGATAGGTCAGTAGTAGAAATTAATTGAATTTGATACGCGCTGTGGCAATTAAAGAAACTTTGTATTCGTTTGTTCCACGTTTAAACAATTCAGTGAACTTTGTAATATTTTGAGTAATAGGATACTCTAAATAAATGAAAGCAGTTAATGTACGCTGTTGACAACAGAGCAATGTTCGCGTAAGGAATTTTGCTACATTGGCAAAATAGTAACGTTGGATATTGAACTTAGTAAAATGTTTGATCAATGAGAATTATTGTTAGTATTTTTACTTGAAACCCCTTTAATTTTCTGCATGCCTGGTAAAATACAAATTGAAATATAGAAGTATAATTGAGTTATTCAATTGTCTAGAACTTCTCAAAATTAGTATTTAAGCAGAAGAATTTTAAATAAAGAAAAGAATGGACTTCTCGTATCTTTAACAAACAACACGCTTGAGTTTTAATTATAAAACTTTACAATTACTTGAATATTTAACTTTGCAAATTTTATTTTAAGGGCAAGAGCTGTTAAAATGGCACAAACTGACATTATGCTTCAAAAAATACAAATCAACTGATCAATTGCTTGCGGCTTTGTGAAGCTTTGAAAAGACGTGGCAGATTTTTGGAATTGCCTTGCAGAAGACCTGAACAGTGCTGGCCCTCCCATCAAAAACGTAATGGAAGTATTTTGTTTTGTAAACCGATTGTATATTTTTTACGTTTGATTTTATGTATTGAATTTTAGGTGTGGTCAGGTCAAAAGCGGTATGTTCGCTCAAAAGCTGCAGTGAACCTAACAAATCTAAAAGCGACAGGAGGTAGCCGAAATAAAAACAAATGCCTTTCAGAAAATGAACAATTTATAAACGAGCTGGTAGGCATGAAGGAGTCCGTAGAGAGTTTGGATAACTCCTTAATTTTTGGATTACCAGAGTGTTCATCCGCTAGTGGAAACCAAAAGGATATATAGACGCAGAAAAAAATTCTTCACGATGAAGAAATGGTGGGTAGTAACGCAACCGTCTTGCCGAAACAGATACCACCTAGACAACACTTTTGTTGTTAATCTTTTTTCAAGTTTCAAAATGTGTGCAAATTATTTTAACACTTGTGATAAATTTCTTTGATTCTGTATGTTGTTTTCAGCTTCTTCCCTTTTTTACATTCACTGAGCATTGATAGCGGGAATAATTTTCCACGCGAGATTCACGATACCATTTTTCCCTTCGAGTGGAATAAAAATTTCACGTGAACTAAAATTTCACTTGCTATTCACGATAGGGGTGATTATAAAAGGAAGTTCAAACAGAAATGCATAGATGTATCACCATAAAAAATAGGAAGGAAAGTCATTATTCTCTTAACAGGAGAGCACCGAGAAATATTATAAAAGCTCTAACGCAGCTACATTACCGGTAAGAGAATATAGATTTTCTCTACTTACTACGCCAGACGATGATGAAGCAGAATCTGCTGTTAAGGAACATAAACCTCCACCTATCTACATACGCAAACACCGAACGCCATTGTTAACATGTTGTTCCAAATAGTGGGACAAGTACTGGAAACAGAAGTACAAACAAGTAGGCTTTAAACAGAAAAAGTAAAGAATTGAATATTGTTATAAAGGGCATAGATAGTTTAGTTCCCCCAGAGGATATAAATAGTACTTAAAGGCCGATTTATATGTGGAAAGCCCACAATACCATAAAAAGGAACAAAATATCACATCCAATGCTCCGAATTAAGATTATATTCAATGCATATCATTTAAAACATAAAAACACTCTTCAGCCCATCTAGAAGTTAATGCACCTTCCTAATCGTAGGATAACAGATCCAACAATGCAATCGTTGATGAGACGCTTCCATAGTAAACAAGCAAGAGACCTATATTCGGCTGTTGCGAATCTTACATACATACATATGTATACCATTTCCAAAAGTGCTAACTATAAAATATACACTATAAATTTTTCCCGGTGCAAACAATTGTGTGATATTATTGATATTATTTTACATCTTCTCTCCTTTTCTTTTAATATAAGCACATTCGATCGGTGTATTTTTGGTTTCGTTTTCATAAATTCTCCTTGTTTCCTAAATTGTATAGCACATAAAAGCGGCATTGGGTTTATATTAAAATTTTTAATAGTTGATAAAATTTATAGTTTTCGGTGCAATTTCAAAATTTTGTGAACTTTATTCTTGGTTATTTGTATAGGAAAATTACGTATTTTGTAAGGTACATGACTTTTGGAACTTATGTAACATCGGTTTTTTTTAATGAAATATTAATTTTTTGCAAACTTTGGCTGAAAGTGTAATATTTTTGTGAAATTATACTTTCGGTACATTATTAGTAATTTGTTGGTACAAGTTCATTATCCTTTGCAGCTTGGTTTTTGTGAAGATTTTAAAATTTTAGTGAATTCGTAAATCATAAATTATTATTTATGATTTTAATTTTTCTTTTGTGAATTGCTAAATTTTTTCCGAATTCCCGATTTATAGTGAAATTCGCCACTTTCTATATAACTGTGTAAGATATTTTCTATTTTAAAGTTTCTACCAATCTTAGTTTTTTAATTGAAGATATTGTGGCGAAATTTGGAAATACAGTTAACTCGCGAAAACGTGAACACTCTAAAGTGTGAAGTATTCTAAAACGCGAATCAGTTTTCAAATTGGGAAATCCCCTAAATAAAATATTATTTGCTTCTTTACTTATGCTAAACCGGGTGTTTTCCTTTTATTTATGCGCTGATCTGTTAGTTGCTTTGGCATTGCTACGTAGATGTTGCAAGTGATTAAAAAGTTTTAGTTCGTGAAAGTGAAAAATGTCATTAAAAAAACCTAAAGTGTTAACTTTACAAAATAAAGTTGATATTATTGAATTACTGCAAAAGGGTTGTAGTGTTAGTGGCTTGGCAAGAAAATATAGAGTTACAAAAGCAACAATTTCTTCAATTAAAAAGACAAAACGGGAAATTACTAATCGTGTAAATAATACACTTTATGGCACTGGTAAACGTAAAACATTACGTGCAGCGGAGCTTCCGAGAATGTAAAAAAGCCTTTTTAAACTGTTCCTTCACATGCGAAATAAGAAAATGCCGGTAAATGGATTGATGTTAAAGGCGAAAGCTTTAGAAATTCACGATCAAATTAAAGAAAATGATCGTGGTTTTAACGCCAGTGATGGATGGCTCCAAAAATTCAAACAAAGATTTGGCATTCGCCTTCTTAAAATTTCCGGAGAAAAGCTTTCTGCCCAACCTCAACTTGTTGACCCATTTAAGGAAAAGTTAAGAGTAAAAATGGAAGAACTCTCTCTTTGTGAAGATCAGCTTTATAATGCTGACGAATCTGGGTTATATTGGAAGCAGTTGCCAGATAAAACATATGTGTCATCATTAGAGAAAATTGCTCCAGGCGCATTCATCAGCCCGTCATGGCAGACTTTATAAAATGCTTGGGAAATGTCTATAAATAAAGCTGAACAGTATTTCTTTCTTTCAAAAGCCGATCTAATAATGGTAACGATTCTATGGACTTGTGCAATCGTACTATGCCTTGCTCCAAACCAAACTGATGATCTGGGATAACGTTTTGTTCATTTAGAAAAGGAGTTACACTCGAGACGAATAATTTTTCAAATATCTTTGACAAAACTGACAGTAGGCTAATAGGCCTGTAGGATGTAATCTGGCTTGAGTCCTTTCCTGGTTTCGGATTCATAACAATTTCAGACATCTTCCAAGAGCATGGGAAGAAGCCGACGCGCAACATGGCATTAAATATGTAAAGTAAAATTCTTACAGCTGAATTATGTGAGTTTCTTATCATTGATCCTGTTATGCGATCAGGTCCAGGTTATTTCTTCATATCCGTATTTTTAATTGTCGATTTTAAAGAAGACAACCGAAATTTCATAGGATTATTCACGGTGTCACTAATAATTGGAATAGTGGAATTACTTATATCATGTGGTGCAAAAACCTTCTCTAAGTGATTTGCGAACGCATTTGCCTTTTCACTTGAGTTTTTAGCCCAAGTACGGTCTTCAAGTCTTAGTGGGGATTCGTAGGCAATAGGACATTGTAAGTGCTTTACAGCTTTCCACAGACTATAATCCGTGTTTTTCATTGGATCCAAGTTTTTTAAAAAGTTGTCGATAGCGAATTCGTGTTTCTGTCTCAATTTACTGCGTAAGAGTTTTTTGGCATAAGTTCATTTGCATTTTTATGTGTGGAGAACGATTATTTTGCCATTGTCTTCTTAGTATTCTTTTCTCAATGACGAGCATCTGAATATCTGTTGTTGCCTGGTGCGATATTATTTTAGCTGATGGCTTTGTTGACGTGGCAGTCACGACGTCTGTAAAATGATCTACAGCTGCTTGAATATCAGCTGGATTTCTCAGTGGGATGTTCAAAGATAAGAGAGCTCACATACATTTTATATTTTAACCAATTCGTGTTTCTGTTCGGGTAGAAACTAAGAGTTTTAGGTGCAGTAGCAAAACTGTCGTGTAAAAATTGTAGGTGAATGATCAGAAGATAGGTCATAGGATGAACTAACTAACAGTTGGTCGCGTTTGATGTTTTTTACTATAGCAAATTCAATAAGGTCTGGCAACTTATTAAAGTCTGTCGGCCAATAGGTGGGTTTACCGGCAGATACGACGTCCAGCTTGTTTGCTTGAACTCTATAATACAACTGCCTACCTCTAGGACTAAGGAGTCTGGATCCCCAATATGTGTGCTTTGGATTGTAATCACCAGCAGCAATAAATTTTTATCCTAGCGTGCAAAGAACCTGGCAAATTTATGGTGTTCGATTTTATGCCTAGGCGGGCAATACACTGACGAGACTACAATTTTAAAATCAGTAAGATTTATAGTCGTGGCTTGCAAAAAGTCTTCGCTGAATTCAGGCAATGGAAATTGCCTTACGTTTTTTCGGACTATAATGGCAGTCCCACCACATGCCCTTTCGCTTAGGTGTTTTGTGTCATATATAAAAAACCCATCAATTCTAAAGCAGTTTTTTATAGTGAAGTGTGTTTCAGAAACTAATAGTATGTCGATATCATGTGCTAGCAGGAAGTGTTCTATTTCATATTTATGTTGGGAGAGCCCGTTAGCGTTCCAGAAGCATATTTTTAACTGGTTCGTTTTTTGCTAAGCAGAATTTGCAGAAGCATGTTTTGGGTTCGCATCATTTCCTGAAACATACCCTGCATAGTTGTCCTGAAATTATTCATTGTTTGTATTAAATTATCGATTGAGCTCGAATTCGTAGTGAGGGGTGTCTGAGCACCGTCTTTGAGGACGTGGGCATATGAATGTTTATGCGCCTTAGAACTTTTGGCATTCGCATTAGGTAAATCATTTCTCAATGTTTGTGCATATGAATAGTTTGGCTGTGTAGCCTTGTGTACTAGCAATAGGACCAGCATAAAGCCGAGGAAATTGGGAAGACATATATTGCTCATATTCAGGTTTACGTACGACTTTCGAATTATTTTTTACATGTTGAAAGACTTTGCAGCCTCTGTAATTTGCTGTGTGGTTTTCACCACAGTTGCTGCATTTTTTGACCTTGGGGTCTGTTTTGGAGGAAGTGATGGTAACAATAAAAGATGCAATTATTCTTTTGGACTTAGCATGGAGTAAAATCCCAACAAATTTTAAACAAAAGCTGGAAACATGTTTTCAACTTAGTTTCAGACCAAGATGACCCCGATGATAACATTCCCTTAAGTGTTTTAAGAGAGAGGATATCTCCTCCAGAAATAAGACAACTAGAAAATAGTGCGGTTATCCTTCTTCATTCGCTAAACTCACAGGTTTGTTTTATTATGGGTTTCAGTGTTTTTAGAGAATTTAACTAAAATTTAATTACAGATCGATGTTACTCTTTCCACGGTCAAAGATTGGAACAACCATCCTGAGGAAAATTGCACAGAGGCAGCAAGTGTTGAAATTCAGGATGATACCGACGATGATGGTGATTCGATTATATTCCAACCAGAAGTTACAATCAAGTCCACGGAAGCTGCAGAAGCTTTGGATAAGGTTTTAATATGGGTTGAAAACAATATGGTAGGCCAAAATGACATTAGAGTGTTGAGAAACCTTAAAGAAAAAGCTCTTTTAAAGATGGCAAAAGAAAAAACTTGACTGAAAAATAATGACTGATTATTTCTTTTAAACTTTACTTAACTGATCCTTAATTAAAAAAAGAAAAAAACAAATGTTCCTATTGTTTAGTTTTAGTGTATTTTTTGTTGTTTTTGTTTATTAAAAATGAATCTCTTGTTTCCTTTATTTTATATTATTTTTTTGTTATTTATCTAATGCAAAGAGAACTGAATATATTGTATTTTATTTTTTGTTATTAAAAATTAATAAAACAATTAATTTAAAATAGTATTGAGCATTTTTACTTATTAAAATATTATTTTATATATTAAATACGGTAATTTTTTTTAAATTTGGGTACTCGATAACGTGAACAAACTCGAATATATGAACTGCCTTGGCAAAAATTAGTTCACGCTTTCGCGAGTTCACGGTATTGGTTTTCGTGGTTTCAGGTTATTATTAAATAATGATTATATAGCGATACAATTCTTATTATTCCAGTTCTTCGATTTTATAGTAAATTTTTTAAATAGTAAATTTGAAATTTTGGGCAAATTACGAATTTTTGCAATATTCTGTGCAGTTTTGTTATTTTTCGATTTCGATTTTTTGGAATATTATACAATTTTTGTAATGTAAAATTTTCAAAATACAGTTTGGTGTTATGTTGAATTTGTTTTCGTTTTAATTTTTACATTAATTGCGATTTTTTATAAATTTTGTAGTTTTTAAATAGTCTGGTAAATTTTTATTGTTTGCGGATTTTTTTTATTTTTTTTTTAACTCACCACTTATGGTGAATTTAGTTTGTTTTTGTTGTATTTGTTTAACGTCGGTTTTGTTAAATTCGGATTTTGATTAATTCCCAAATTCTGGTTAAATTTGGGTTTTTTAATTTTTCAGATTAATTGAGATTTTTTATAAAATTCATAAAATTATTTTTAGTGTATTTAATTTTTTTTTTTTGGAATTTACATGTGAATTTTTTACTTTTGTCTTTAAGTTTGTTAAATATCTTCGGTGAAATTACAAAAATGTCGTGAAATTTCAATTATTGTGGTAATATTGAAAATTTGGTGAATTTTGGCATTTTTGTAAAACTTATTTATTTTTGCTTTTCGGTTTTGTGGTGAATTTAATGTTGGCAAAATTTCGAAGTTATTGTTGTGAAATTTTGGTTTTTTGAAGAATTTAGGCTTCTTTGTTAGTTTTTTTAAATTTAGATTTTTTACTTTTTTTAAATCCGTTGAATATTTAGGTCCGTAGGTTATCTGACGGTCTGGGGATGATAATTTCTGTAGAGAGACTAAATAGAACATTTTATAAGAAGCCAGAATATGAGACTTTTATGGGCATGCGTATAAGCGTTTCTTCGTTAAAGTAAAAATACGAAAAAAAACCAAAAACATTTGAGATTAAATTTTATTGTTTTATATACGAGTATTTGTTTAAAATATATATTGTTAAAATTTTGTAATATATTAGTTTTGGTGGTCTTTTTGCGAATATATTGGGTTATTATTATGATTTCTGAGAAATGTATTCCAGTTCTTAAATCTTATAGTGAATTTTTAAATTAATGGTGAATTTAAAATTTTAGCCAAATTACAAATTTTTGTACAGTTTTGGTTTTTATTTTTAAATTTAGATTTTTTGGAATAATATAACATTTTTGTAATTTAAAAATTTTGCAAGTATAATTTTTTTTTTTTTTAATTTTTTAGATTAATTGAGATTTTCGATAAAATTTATATTTTTAAATAGTTTGGTTAATTTTTTTGTTGTTGGTGATTATGGTGATTTTTTTATGTATATTAAACATGTTTTATGTTCTATTCATAAAATATTTATTCTTTTATTTTTCGGCAAACTTACGAAATTTTGATTTGTTGCGATTTTTCGGCTTCTCGGCAAAATTACAAATTGTGGTAAAATGTAGCATTTTGTGGTAAATATTACCTTACAAAGCGTAATATAACAATATCTTCTGTATAATCTATTCTTAGACATAAAATTTAACAAAATCAATTTACTGGACTCATTGCTCTACTTATACGAGTATGTCTTAGAGGGAAAAAATATACATAATATCTGGTGGAAAACCAACATATTTCCATTCAGGCTCTAACAAGACTCCAAAGCTGATTGACTTTGCTGTGACAAAACATAATCAAATATCAGTGGTTATTCTTATGATCTATCACCTGACTATTCACACAGAATTTCAACCATGAACAGCAATTATAGAAAGCCATTTTAACTTTTGTCGCTAGCTGCGACTATATATATATATATATATATATATATATATATATATATATACACACATATGTATGTATATTCGCCTAAAGTTAATCAAATAAAATTCTACATTTAAGTGATTTGCAATGTACATACTAAAACTTTAAGTACATCTTTATAAATACCATTTAAATTTTTAATAGATCTGGATTTATTTTACTCGCTACTAAATATGATTTTAAATACAATTAAAAAAGAAAAAGGATTCGAACAAATTGTTGAAAAAATCACGTCAAAGTCGAAACAATTTCGTAAATATGTTTTTTAAATTATTCGATGATATTTCTCTAGTCGATTCAAAATTTTTTAACCCGACTAAGAAACCCTGCGGTGACACAAAAAAATATTTTCCCTAACAAATTATTTGATCAAATTGTTAAAAAAAATATTGCGCTAGAAATAATAAATATTTACATGGTAATTATAACTTTTACATGGAAAATTAAAAAACAAAAATTTTTCATTTGGGAAAAATGGCAAGTAAGAATAGTAAATGACTTTAAAAAAAATTTGTTGCGATTGAACCTGATGTATGTACTTTAACAATTTGCTAAGTGCTATTTTTAGATTAATAGATAAAATTAGTGTCATCGCTTGTATCTCCCTGTCTCGGCGATTTGCCGTACTGGTTAGAATTTCAAGAAATTTCATTTTTAAGTTTAACATTTTTGGAACCCATATCTTGAAAATCGGATATAAAACCGATATTTTCACAGGGTTTTTAATTAGCCGAAATGTTTATATGTAATAAAACAGACAACAAAATCCTTTCATCGGAATGCATTTGGTGTTATGTCTGCAGGTGCCCGAATAATGTGAACACTAATTTAGCATGAACCACATAAAATAAGGCAATTAAGTATTACGTGCTGTGTATTACAAAATAAGAGCCCGAGAAAATTGATGATTATACTGATTACGGTGCACTAATTCTAGGTGAATAACGCAGTAAAGACATTGCCCACAATTTTCCGTATTCTCCAATGCACCGTTTCCGCACCACCGAGGACACTTAATAAATAAGCGAAGATTTTTCCAAAATTTTTGGGAAAAAGAAAGTTGTTCATTAAAAAACTTAACATAAATAAAGTTTGTCGAAATAAAAATTAAACATACGACTTTTTCCTTTTAACCAGAGAACATTTTTGCACTTTTTTATTTCCATGTTTTTCTAGATTTTTGGTAGTACAGCTTAAATACCATATATGTAAGATTCTCGTGAATTGACATGCAATTGTGCAGATTACTTCTTTTCTACTTCAATTAGCGTTACAAATTTCTAGCGAAGTGTTTCATTAAAAACAAAATAAAAATGGTTCCTAGTAACCTTGAGTTGAAAAAATATAAAAAATATAATTTTAATTCTTCTATAGCTTATAATTTCCGTATCTGAAAAACGTAGTTCGAGTTTTAAGTTTTTTTATTCAAATTTTTTATATATAATCAATATATATAAATATTTATTTTTAATTTTGATTGCCTGTTTAATCTTACAAAAGGTTTGTTAGTTCGAATATTTATTTGCCAGGAAACGATTCAAATATTTACTTTTGAGTGGTCACGTGAGAAACATTTTTTGTTTGCTTGCTATTAAATTTATTTTCCTAAAATCAGCTAGTTTGTTGTTTGATTATTATAAATATTTTGTGGTCAGACTACAAAAGGATGCACCTGAAAAGCTACAGTCCCATATTCATAAGCTAGAAGACTGGATAAAACAGTGAAGAATAAAGGTAAATCCATCAAAATGTGCTCATGTAACGTTTTCCCTTAGAAGGCAAAATTGTCCACCAATCACAATAACTAATACCACGGTTCCAGCGGAAACGCACGTTAAATATTTAGGTATCCACCTAGATCGGCACCTAACTTGGTCCCGGCACATTGAGGCAAAAATAACGTCCATAAAGCTTCGAACAAATCAACTGCATTGGCTAATAAGTCCTAACTCAACTTTGGCAAAGTACTTTTATACATATCCGTTATAAAGCCAATACGGTCATATGGTATTCAACTGTGGGGCACTGCCTGTGCCTCAAACATTCAGAAGTTTCAGAGAAGACAGTCTAGGATTTTACGTCATATCGTCTGCGCCCCCTGGTACATAAGAAATGAAAACATACATAGGGATCTCAAAGTTCCCACTATCCACGAAGAAGTTAAAACATACACGTCCAAATACGTGAACAAACTAGTCGCACATCCCAACACTCTAGCACGCAATTTATTGCAATTTGATGGCCACCAGAGACTAAAAAGAACTGACACATTGAGCATGATAATATGACGCATGATATAATGACGCAATTTTTTCGAGATTTATATTTATTCATAAAAAGGAAAACATTAAATAATTCATTTGGTTTATAATAAAAAAAATTCACAAAATAACAAAAAAGTAGCATAACAAAAGTCTACGTACAGTTCAGTCTTAATAAAAGATAGCTAATAATTTTTGTGTATGTACATAAAGTTTTGATTAATTTCAATATTTGGTTGGTGCACAATTGTTGTCTATTTTAAGTTGCAGGCGTCGTGGCATTGATGAAACCAAATTATAGTTAGAAACCATAGTATATGAAACCATTTCTTGACAATAAGTGCAGTATGCTTGAGTTCGTTGTCTTGAATATGCGCACGCGCAAACACGAAATATTTTGGCAACTTCACTATAGGATTGTTTTGTTTGACTACTGATTTCTTTAAGTCAGACGATATTTCTTGCTACGATCGACCAGTTCATCAACAAAACAAGAACAAAATGTTGCATGTGATAACTGCTGCGATATAAAGTCTCAAAATTTAAAGTAGCGGTACTTTACAACTACTTTATCATTGTTAACTTTGTTTGTGTGCGGTGTATGTAGAACTTTGTCACATAATTCTTTTTACTAATTTGCGATTTGTTTTCTTATGGAGCAATTGAAGTATTTTTTTTATATTTTTATGAATAAAAATTTAAAACAAAAGAAAACTGCATTTTTAGTTTTTTTCTTAATAAATACTTTTCAAAAAGTAAATAAAAATGTAGTTGCATGTAGACTTTAGTCCTTCACAGCATATTTTAATGTTGTTAAGCTAGTTGCAGCATATTAACATATTGTGTTAATATTATATTATACAGGGGGTGCCCCGGTAGACTAGTTGGTAGTGTGCTAGTCTATCAGTTGGGGGTTGTGGGTTCGATTCCCACCTAAGACTCTGCGTGTTTTCACTACAACGAGTGAAGGTCTTTGTTACTATGCTCGGTAATTTAAGTTGCAATATAATTTGTAATTGTATTGTAACATTTAAATAAATAAATAAATAAAAATTATATTATACATATGTATATTTTTTTAACAATTAATTTAATATTGTAAAAAGTAGTCGATAATAAAATTAAAAAAAACAAAGGATGTTATAAAGATATTTAAAAGGGATTATGATATAATAGTGACGATAGAATTATTATCATAAGTTGATTGCAATTTTTTAAAGGCAAATTTTTTCATAAAAATAGCTATACTGTGCTGAAATAATAGCTTTGATCTATTGTAAATGATTGTATTTATTTGACTGAATTGGAGTTTGGGAGGCAAGTAAAAGTCTAGCTTTTGTTTTCTTGATTTGGCTGGGGAAATCAGAGTAGTCACCATAAAACTTGATTTTAAATAATACTTTGTGATAAGTTTAACATACAAGTGGTCAAAGCTGTGAAACTGTTAGATCTTTTTTGCAGGTCCTCTAGCGAAAATCGAATAAACTGAATTTTAGTGTTTCTATTTATGTTGTTTCGTTTGCTCAAAAGGAAAAAGCAAATGTTTTTTAAAACTAAAAAAGTAACAATGGCCCTTATGAGCTGAATTCGGAGTTAAATCTTCGCTGGATATCGAACAACGGAATTCAAATTCATATTGTTAAATACGCTGTCGAAACTTACGATGCGCATCGAATTGTTTATGGAACGAATTTGGCTTTCCTTGTTGTAGCGTAATGTGAAAAATCGTTGAAGATATACATAGGTATTTAGGAATGTTTTTTTTTCCTTTTGGCCGACCATGCACCAATTTGAAACAGTTTTTGTTAATTTTATACAGGTGTAAGGTCTAAATTCCAAACAAAACGTGAAAGGCTCGTTTTATGATTTTGGTCTCAGCTGGTAGAAATATAGTACTTTGAACAATAAAAATTAGTGCAATTCGGTGAAACGACAACACATTCGATCAGCTCTTTAGATCACAGACCACTATCGAACGTCGCTCATAAGGGCCAATATATTACAACTTATCTCTAACCGCAAGTTACTGCTACATGCGTTGAATAAGTAAAGGCCAAAATGTACTGAGACGGAAATAACAAATATTTTATTTCCTGATGATGAGCGCTACACAATGGAATAGCGATATATCGAATAAAAGAGTTTTTGTTTTCTTGATTCGGCATACATAGACTAAATGGTTGTTTACTTAAGGCATATCTGATGAGAGAAATAAAAGACTTTAATACGGATAGAAACAGCAAAGAAAGTAATAATTAGTTAGTTTACATTTGTTGTAAGGGTTAGTTAAGAAAATATCATAATGAAGAAAACACGCGTTGCGTCAGAAAAAATATATTTTTATGCTCAACAAAAAGTAAACCTTTGATTGGAGATGCTGCCAGCAGAATATTTAAACTTATTCTTCGCACGATCCGGCCAAAAAGAATCCTTGTAATACAAGGGCAATAACAAAACCGCTTAGTGTAAATAAAATCCGAACAATAACATAAATTTAAAAATAAGCCGAAGTCTTATCCAAAAATTTCGGCCGTTAAAAGTACTGAGATCAAAATGCGGACGAAGTTTTTCATATGCTCGTTTTCAGATTTTTTTGTGTACTTGCTCCCCAAGGCCTATTTTATGTTTCAAGTTATGTTAATTTACGATTAAAGGAAACAATGCTATGAGGGGGTCAAAACAGCGCTAATGGTTTCGTGTAATATACACGCTGTGTGCATTAGGCCTGAACTTGGTGTGGCGCACTACCGTGTGTCTTAACCTCCCAGCAAAAACTTTTTTTATACTTTATTTTATTGAATCTTTCTATTAAAGTATTCAAATCTTATTTCTAAATTATTATTTACTAGTTATTACCAATGTGAAAAGCAAAACCTTAACTTACAATTTTAATTTCAATAACTTACTGCATGCATTACTTTGTAGTAATTATGCTTTAAATAATGTGTTTACTAGATGTTATAGTAGTTATTTTTCAAAAATACCAAATATTTACTTCAGTTTTATGAGTTACACAGTTTATATTTAAAATAAAGAACTGTTTATAGTTATTTGGGCCTTCAGATTTATACTTTTCGATTAGTGTGCTTATTATTTCCGACTTTTATATTCAAACATATGCGTATGTATATACAATTGTTTTTTTATCTTAACTTATGAATTGTAATTGTGGGAGACTGGTTTCAAAATGATTTTGGTGATCAATGAAAGATTACCATATATTTTTAAACGGTAATTTTGAAATCGATAAATGTCTGTACCTGATTATTTTGTAATAAAATCAGAATGTTTTTTAAGTGTTCTTTTTATAAAATATGGTAGTACGCATAACGTTTAATTTTTACCATAATTTTATTTAAAATTTTTTTATCTACAATTTTAATGTAGTTACTAAATATACATATGCATGTGTACATAGGACTTAAACTATTGTTACCAATAGTAACAATGCATATGTGCATACGTACATGTATGTATAACAATAGCAGAAGGAACTGCTTCAAAAACCATAACTCTTAATGGAATAAAAAAATTATACAATTTTGGAAGATTTTAAATTTTATGTCCATAAACTTATTATTGCTTTACCAGTGCTAAGTAAAACCTAAAGAAAATAATGTTAAAACTATCTTCTACGAGTACTGTTTTTTTTATTGCAGGCGATGAATTGGACAACTAAAATTGGACATGGACATTGATATGTGTTGAGATCTTGCAACTAATTTCCTACTGGGTATTCTGGTCTTGTTTAAGAAATTAGAATTGTTATATGTATGCTACAATAAAACACAAATATTTGCGTCCAGTACGTGTATACATTTTAACAAATATATATAACATAGTACCGCTTATCGCGACACGCATTTAAACTGTATGTAAAAAAAAATTACTTAAGAGGAGCGGACGTTTTCCTTGCGTGCTAAAATATGTATAAAATAAATAAGTCTTTTTGTAAACCACTAGTCAGTCTGTGTAAACCCAAACACATCTATAGTAAAAGATTTAATTGATTCAGTAAATGCAAATCTGCGTGCTTAAGAATTGATTGCGTCCAAAACCCAAATTTCTGAAGGAATCATACTATAGATTATAGCTCTAAACTTGATTTTTGCACATTTTCAGGCAGACACCTTGTACAATTATTTATTATTATTTATTAATTTGTTCGTCACTGTATTAAAATAAATTACAACATATGCATTAAAGTTTTATTTAAAATAAATTACAAAGTATGCACTATACAAAATTATGTCAATTTAACTTAAACTGCAACGCATGCAGTATTTTATAAATAATAACACAAATATATGTAAGTACTTAACTCAGTTCATTTGCCTTAGTAATATTCGTTTATATTCGTTAGCACTATTTATTTAGGTCAACTTTTTTGTTTGCTGCTTAATGTTAAGTCCATTTCCGTATTATTAAGTATGTAATTATTTTAATATTATATAAAAGGTGAACAATTTTCACAAATAAAGTGCAGTTGATTTACAGCTTTCAAAAACAAGGGTCTTTTACTTCTTTATCTAAATCTCAAGTCTTTCAGTTACAAGTGCTGGAAAGACAAAGGAAAAAATAAAAATAGTGCTAATTCAGACGAAACGTTTGAGTTAAATCACTAGAACTTTCCTTATTTAAACACACCTCATCACAATCTCTTTCACTTCCAAAGTGGAATGATTTTTTGTTATTTCTAGAAAAACACTAGAAATAGTTTCTAGAACAATACCATATAAACCTCAATCCACACTCCACGGACGATTAATAAATCAATACCAGTCATATTCAGCAAAACGACGTCATATGTCTTCATTCTTGCCTACAAATCAAACAACAACATGCTGCTTTTCATTGCAAAATATTTATTGTATTGTCAACACCTAATAGATTTCGAACAGATAAACGGTTATAATTATGTATTACTTGCTTGAGCTCTAACCACGTAGCTACAACATGTCCATACAGTAACAGAACGCCAACATTGCAATGCAGTAATCATACACTCTTTATCCGCAAGCTCTAGTCTTTTAGGTAAAGCCAGCGTAGAGCTACAAGCACCAAACGGAAGTTCCATTATGGTACGTGCATTGTTAGACTCTAGATCTCAATTACACTTCGTCTCTGAAAAAATTTCATTACACTTACGTGTTTCCCGGGAAAAGGTAAATAATAAAATTACAGGTATAGCCGGAAAGTCATCCGCTGCCTTTAGCAATTGGTAGTAGTAAAATCAGTTACTACTGATTATGCCACACCAATCACATCTGTTATTATTCCACCCATTACGCCATATCAACTACAAGCATCAATAAATCTTGTCAACTTCAAAATACCAGATAACATTCGCTTAGCTGATAGTCATGTTTATATGCTCGGACTAATCAACATACTCCATGGGGCTGGGTTGTTGTGCGAGTTGTTAATGGTTGGCCAAATTAGAACCGGGAACACGCCAATATTGCAAGAAACCACCTTAGGCTGGATTGTCACAGGTAAAACAGTAGAAAATAATGTGATTCCTACAAAAACAAACAGCTCACAAACTTCGTTAAGCGTGTCGTCTTTAATGTTAAACGCATCACAAACAACAGACGGAAAGCAGATCGAAAATAAAACAAACCAAACGTCATTTACTTTCACTTGTTTAGAAAGGCCCGCAAAACCATTATACACATTGTATACTGATTCAAACGAAACGCTATTAAAAATATGCTGGAATGATTTTGGTAAATCAAAGAACCTGCGTGTAAGAAAAACCTACTCCCCAGGAGGATATTTTTTCTATTTTATTGAGATCCGGCTTCATAAATGTGTGCTAGTCACCGACATCGAAAAAATGTACAGGCAGGTATTGGTTAATGAAGACGATGTACATTCGAGTAATTCCTTGTAAACATACGTTTTAAAAGCAGTAACTTATGGCACCAGTAGTGTCCCATATTTAGCAGTAAAATCTCTCCAGGTGCTAGCGAAAGTGGGATCATCAGCATATCCTGTGGGGTAGAAGGTAACCCTGCAAGACGTTTATGTAGATAATTTGATGACTGGTGGCAACAGTGTCGAAGAAGTAAGTGAAATTAGGCAACAAATGGTTGAACTTTTGAAAGAATGTGGTTTCCCATTAGTTTGCAGCTAATTGTGAGGACATATTGATTCCCGACTTCAGAGAGAGAGAGAGAGAGAGAGAGAGAGAAAACGATTCGTAAGTGATAAGGATTCGGAATACTTCAAAACACTAGGTCTTAAATGGTTACCACAAAAATACAGTTTTAGTTACTTGTACAATCGCCGCAAGTTGCCTGCAAGTAAAATCACCAAGAGAAGAATTCTTTCACATACAGCAAAATTGTTTGACTACCTAGGCCTTGTAAACTGCATAGCGCTTAGGCATTAAATTTTACTACAACGTATTTGGTTGTTAATGATACACTAGGATGAGTGCCACAAGATATCATGACGGAGTAGGTCGAAATACAAATTCAAGATGACCACAACAGTTCAATAACATAGGAGTTATAACAAATATATTCACATTCATGCCTTTGCAATTGCGAGCTCTAAAGCGTATGGGGCTTCCATAAACGCAGTCATTGGCGGCCCAGCTGCGAAATATTCATTGATTTTATGTTCCCAATCACGCATTGCTGCTTTGAAGCCAGTTAGTCTCTCCAGGTTAGAACTGTGCGCAGTGGTGCTGCTGGCCTAGCTTTGAAGATCGGTATTGCAAACGTTGCTAATGCCACTTGAAAAAACAATAGCCTGGTACTAATATTGTGCTGGATTACTGGAGATTGCACACGTTGGCACGCGGTGCAATACTTACGAACCTAAGAACCAATTAGTTATGGTTTCAGGGACCAGAATTATTGCTACAAGACGAATGCTTTTTGGCTACTACTTATATTTACTCTGATTATGGAAATTGTGAAATGCGACAAAGTGCCCTAATAACAACAACAAACTCATGTAAAAATATACTGATTTATTACACAATCACAAATATATACATTATAATAAAACATACATTGTTATAAAAACAACTTAGAGTATTTGCATGCTCTGCTTCTCCTATTGTTCGTAAAGAATTACAAAAAAAAAATGGCCGTATTGAAGATGAAAAATTGAAACAATCGCTTAAAGTTACCTGTCGCTTAATACAATAGCAATCATTCACACAAGTGCTTCTATGTCTAAAATCAAACAAACAAATTGCTCGTAAATCAAAGTTAATTACGCGCTGTTACCATTTTTTCACAATTATCTAATATGTCTCATATTTACCTGTTTCAATAAAGCATCTAATAGTGTTACCGTGAACACATGCATTTGTTGACACAGTCATTCGGTACCATCATCATAAAAATCTACACGCAAGCGTACAAACTTGACATAATATTCTTCGGGAAAGCATATAGATACTTGAAGCCAAACAAACAAACATACAGATAATACATAATTGCATATATTATTACAGATTTTGCCCTATAATTGAACATCAAATAATGGGCACATTGCCAATAGAACGAGTAAGCCAATGTCACCCGTTCGCTGTATCAGGCGTTGATTACTGTGGACCATTTTATGTAACCCAAATGCGTGGGAAGCCACTTCTCAAGGTATATGTATGTTGCATTGTTCATTTGCTTTGCTGTGAAAGCTGTCCACCTTGAACTCGTAGTAGATTTAACTACAAACGCATTTATCTTAGCATTAAAAACACTCATATCGACACGAGGACGATGTTCGGCAAATTATTCTGATAACGCGACAAATTTTACTGGTGTCAACAGAAGGTATAGGATGGAAGTTTATACTCCCACGTTCTCCACATTTCGACGGTTTATGGGAGAGCACGGTCAAACAGGCGAACCACTGGTCTATGTTGTCAAGATGAGGCTATTATCAATACATGCAGCCATTTTTTTCTTATGTTTTTCCTGATTTTTCTAAACTTTTAATACAATGAATTTATTGTAAAATGACAAAAATTATGGAACAGCTGATCATCTTAAGTGATGCCATCAATAATAAAAAACGCGGCTTTCGACTGCCATCTATTTCGTAAAAAATTTTGCATTTGTACATATTAATTCTTTCTATTAATTATTAATAAATCTAGAAAATATTATTGAAATTTACTCACAACTTCAATATATTTAATTTTTGTTGGAACTTTCAATCGGTAGTTTATTAATGAAGCTTTTGTTGTTTCGTCTAATTTTCACCTCACTGTGTTCCATATTTTACTTGGCGTCTTGACTAGCAATAAATCTATTTAGCCATCGTACATTTTGCTACTCGCACATAAATTTGGCTAGTGAACACCTTCGCTGTTGATGATCAGTTCGTGTTCAGACAAAGTTCTCCGAACACAACTTTGTTATGCGGTTACATAAACAAAATACATATAGGAAAAATAAAAAGTATGTGTGCGCGAGTTACATACCCAGGTATGTACCCTAACCCATAATATAGTTCAATAAACCCTACTCCAATTTCACTAGTTTTATTTTCATTAATAATAAGTCAATAACCTTCTTTAATAATAAGGAAATAAAATTGATTACACAAGTTTTATTAATAAGTCAATAAACTGTAAAAGTAAGCAAAATAAATTAATATTAAATTCTTTTCTTAATTTTACTTGCAAACTAATCAATAATTAACAAATGACCTAAAAACGAATTAACTGTTAAAATAAGCAAAATAAATCAATATTAAAATTATAATAAGCAAAAATAAAATAGAATTTAAGTTTCTTGTAATTAAATTTAAATGAATAAAGTTAGAATTATTTTAACCACGAAAAACTAAAGTTGTTTTTTTTATCGTAACGGCTGACTGACACCTTAAATGGCGCAGTCGGTAGTCCGGTTATCCGTGTTTAACAGTAAAACGAAAAATATATAATGTGTAAAGTGAAAAAATAGATTCCAACAAATAAAATATATAAAAAAAAAAACCAACACGGAATGCGTAAAGTGAAAAACAAACTCCAACAAACGAAAAATATATAATGTGTAAAATAAAAAAAAATAGACTCCAACAAATAAAATTTTTTAAACAAAAAAAAAACAACACGGATGGATTTTAATCCTCTATAACCGGAAGAACCAGCATCCTCAAGGGAAATTCAACGTAAATTCAACAGTCACAGCCTTCAACCACAGACTTCAAGGAACGATCAACAACCCAACTTATCTACAACAAAATTTTTCAACTCTGTCAGCAGCCTACACTCATCAAGAACTCAACTTAAGATGAACCACATCATAATAGTTATATTAATGTAAGTCATATTAATTTTATAAAAGTTAGTCCTATATCCTTATGAAATTTAAAGAAAATAAGAGAACAAATAACAAATGAAATAAAGGTTTAATAAGTTATAGTCACCAAGGCATATGTGTAACTATAACCATATCAAGTAACAGAAAAAAAAAAACAACAAAAAAAAAAAAAAAAAAAAAATAATAATAATAATGGATACATTTTACTCCTTGGAGGAGAATATTTAGTACCTTTTGCAATCAGAGCATAGCGTGATTGTAAACAAAAAAAAAAAACAAAAAAAAAAAAAAATTTTTTTGAAATTCCATAAATAGAATCAATAGGAAATTTTTAATATAATTACAACTCATAATTAAATAAGTTATCTTCATCAAGGAATATGGTGATTATAACTCCTTTAACATAAATAAATTTTAAATAAACAAATTAAAAATATTAGAAACAAATACTTCAAATTTTTAGTAATAACAAATATATAAGTACATAATTAAATAAGTTATCTTTGCTATGGAATATGGTAATTATAACTCCTTTAAAATAAACATTTTATAAACAAATAAAAATATGTATATATATATATACATTGTATACTACAATTTAAAAAATTTATATATTTCTACCAATCAGAGCATGGCGTGATTGAAGAAGATCTATAGAAAGAAAAGTTAAAATAAAAATTCACATACATATTTAAAAGAAGAAAAGTTAAACGAAATCCGACACATAAAAAGTGTATTGAGAAACTGTAACTTTAGTGAATATTGTTTTATTGTATTTATCGCTATTATCAATACCGATTATCATATTAATTTAACACACCCAATCACCAAACAAGAAAACTATAAACAATACACAAACAAATAATCACACTTATGCAACAAACAGTCAAATATTTAGGACCAATAACAAGACTTAGGAAAAATACATTACCAAACATACCAGAAGAAATAGTAGAAATGACTCAGGCAAATCCAGCGATTACCACCCAATCTGACATTTTCAATTCCCTTAGAATACCAGATGCCATCAAGGACCTACCTCATTTTAGTGGCAATCCAAGGCTTCTATATGAGTTTATCAATAATGTAGAGGAGATATTACTCTACATTAACAGTGCAGATAGTACTCCATATGGGAAAATTCTCTTAAGAGCAATTAGGAATAAAATAGAGGGCGAGGCCAACGAAATCCTTAATATGTATGGCACCCCCTTAAATTGGGATATGATCAAAAGCAACCTTATTCTTCATTATTCGGATAAAAGATCCGAAACATCCCTTATTAAAGATCTACACAACGTTAGGCAAGCTAACAAGACAATTCAGGAATTTTACAGCGAAATAATAGAGATACAGGCGGCACTATCCAATAACATTCTCATTCATGAAAAGGATGCGAATGTAATTTCATCAAAAAAGGAACTCTTCGCTGATATGTGCCTTAATACATTCTTATCGGGATTAAAAGAACCCCTTGGTTCTTCCATTCGAGCGATGCAACCTAAAACCCTCGCATCAGCCTTGTCATTCTGTCTTAAGGAACAAAATATATACTATAGACAATCCACATTCCATAAACAACCCTACAACAATAATTACCCTCGAACCTCACAATATTATAACTCTAATCAACAATACAGGCCAAACAATTACTTCAATAATCAACCACAAAAGAGGAAATTTGAAGAGCCTGAAATCAAATTTTCCAAAAACTATCAATATAGATCGCCTCAAAACATGACACCCAAAAAGGAAAACTACAATTCAAGATATACCACTTACTCCAAAAACACCTTTATAAAGCAAAGCCCAAGTTCTCAAATCAGAGCCCATAGACAAAGCGAAATACACAACATGGAGCTACCAACAACTCCACAATACCAAACGTTAGATCAGTTTACACCAAACCAAGATGTAGCCACTAATATAGATGATACCCAAAATTTTCACTTTTCTCCAACCCATCGGCAGGTTACATAGATATTAATACGCATGGTTCACAATTAGCCTACATACAAATTATTTCTCCGATAGGTAAAGCATTGAAATTTCTAATAGACACAGGAGCCTCATCATCCTTCATAACACCTGAACTTATAGACCCAAAAATTACCGAAAATTGTAAACCAATAACAATTAAAACAGTTCTGAATGAGCATACACTTACAAAACAAGTTACGTTACCCATATTTCACGAATTTAAGCAACTTGGAGAATTCACCTTCCTACTATTCAAATTTCACACATATTTTCATGGGCTACTTGGCCTAGATTTCCTAACGAAAGTAAAAGCAAATATTGATCTCACCAGTAACACACTCAAAACAGAACAAGTTTCATTACCACTCCAATTTAAACCAAATCATACTTCGGAGAAATATGTAATTCCCGAGTCGACGAAGACCACAATATCCCTACCAGTAGACACGGAAAAGGGAGATATTTACATAGAACAAACACAAATGGGACCAAACCTCTTCATATCTGAAGGGATATACAAAGCGAATAATTGGTTTAGCACAGTGGAAATAACAAATACCTCCATTGAACCGAAAACAATATTCATAGAACAACCTCTAACAACAAGACAATATGACACATCCTTGTACCATGAAATGTACCAAATTGAGCAAAAAACGGTAGAAAAAGATCCAAAGCCGATAAACTTTCAGAATCTTTTAAGGTTAGAACATCTTAATACAGAAGAAATAACAGCCCTTCTTAATCTATGCAAAAAATTCAAACATATTTTCTATAGAGATAACGATCCGTTGACTTTTACAAACGCAGTGAAGCACAAAATACCCACAACGGATGACATTCCAATCTACACAAAATCATATAGGTATCCCTATATACATAAAGATGAAGTCAAAAGGCAAATAGATAATATGCTCAAACAAGGAATCATCCGCCAAAGTTATTCACCCTGGAGTTCCCCCGTCTGGATCGTACCAAAAAAAATCGACGCATCAGGCAAACAAAAATGGCGATTAGTAATAGACTATCGTAAGCTCAATGAGAAGACTATCTCCGATAGGTACCCTCTACCAAATATCACAGAAATTCTAGACAAACTAGGTCGATGTATGTATTTTACAACCCTAGATTTGGCTAGCGGATTTCATCAACTGGAAATGCATCCCAAAGATATAGCAAAAACTGCTTTTACCGTAGAAGGTGGCCACTACGAGTATGTTAGAATGCCTTTTGGGCTAAAGAATGCTCCGTCCACCTTCCAAAGGGTCATGGACAACGTTTTAAAAGACCTTGTAGGGAAAATATGTCTGGTATATCTAGACGACATCATAATCTTCTCTACATCATTAACTCAACACATTAACGACATCAAAACCATCTTCGATAGACTTTCCACCTCAAATTTCAAAATACAACTCGACAAATCAGAGTTCCTAAAGAAAGAAATCGCTTTCTTGGGTCATATTGTCTCTACAAATGGAATCAAACCCAACCCCATGAAAATAGAAGCTATACAAAAATTTCCAATCCCCAAAACTCAAAAGGACATTAAATCGTTCTTAGGATTGCTAGGCTACTACCGTAAGTTTATACCCAATTTCGCACAGTTAACTAAACCAATGACAAGTTGCCTAAGAAAAGGCACATCCGTAATAATTGATGAAAACTACATTAAAACATTTAACACATGCAAAACAATATTAATGAATGATCCAATCCTGCAATATCCAGATTTTTCAAAACCTTTTGTACTAACTACTGATGCCAGTAATGTCGCTTTAGGAGCTATCCTTTCACAGGGCACTATAGGAAGTGACAAACCAATATGCTACGCAAGTAGAACCTTATCCGTTTCAGAAATCAATTACTCGACAATAGAAAAAGAACTCCTAGCCATCGTATGGGCAACTAAATATTTCAGGCCCTATCTATTCGGACGAAAATTTACCATCGTAACTGATCACAGACCACTTACATGGCTAATGTCACTGAAAGAACCAAACTCGAAACTAGTACGTTGGAGACTTAAACTAGAGGAATTTGATTATGAAATCAAATACAAAAAAGGCAAACAAAACACAAATGCAGACGCCTTAAGTCGAATCAAAATATCTGAAACGAACAGTGATACAATAGATATAAATATTAATGAAGCAGAAGATAATGACAACATGTCAATGGCAACTATACACTCCGCGGAGGAGAATCTATGTGATAATCTAGCAATCACCGAACGACCACTCAATGATTTCCAAGTCCAAATAATATTAAAAAAATCAAATACCACATGCAATAACCTGTTCAATCCATTTCGAAACAAACTAAGGAAGACAATAGAAAGGCCTTTATTTTCAGAAGATGAAGTACTGGATATTTTCAAAAAATTTATACCACCCAATAAAACAACAGCAATTTATACAGATGATGAAACCTTCCGTGTAGTGCAAACAGTATATTCCAAATTCTTTTCTAATAATAGAACTTTTAAAATAGTAAGGGCAACAGAATTGCTAACTGATATTCAAAACAATGATGAGCAAGAGCAAATAATTAGAGAATATCATAACAATAACAATCACAGAGGTATTAATGAAACACATTGGCATCTGAAAAGAAGCTACTATTTTCCATTTATGCAGAGGAAAATAAGGGAAACTATAAATAATTGCGACAAATGCGAAACCTTAAAATATGACAGGCGACCACCGAAACCACTACTACAGAAAACTGAAACACCCTGCAAACCCCTAGACATAATTCACATTGATATATACACTATAGCACATAAACAAATTCTCACAATAATTGATAAATTTTCCAAATTTGCGTGGGCATATACAGTCCAAGCTAGAACAAGCGTATGCATCCTTAGGTCTTTTAAAGATTTCATAGCTCTTTTTGGTATTCCAAAGAAAGTCGTATGCGATCAGGGAGTAGAATTCACCGCAAGTATTTTTAAAGATTTCTGCCGTCAGCAAGGAATAGAACAACATATAACTTCATTTCAACAAACTACTAGCAACTCACCAGTGGAGAGGCTTCACTCTACCTTAACGGAAATCTACAGAATTATAATAGCAGAAAAGAAAGAAAAACGCTTAGAAATAAACCATAACGAAACTCTCAAAGAAACCCTAATTACATATAATAACTCAATCCATTCTACCACAAAATTGACTCCGTACGAGTTGTTCTTTGGCAAAACCTACAAATTTGAGCAAACAGTTCAATTTAATAATGAACATGAATATTTAGACAAGCTCAGAGAATTTCAAGATATCCTATATCCTCTTATAAAAGAAAAAGTAGACCAACTCAAGGAAACCAGAACGCTAAAATTAAACAAAAATAGGGAAGTTCCAGAAAATAAAAACACAGGTGAGGTCATTTTTAGAAAAGAATGCCGTAGGAATAAACTTACAGATAGGTTCTCAAAACATAAAACGCAAACAGATAATGACATAACCCTCACAACAACAGAAAATAAGAAAATCCACAAAGCCAGAATTAAACTTAGAAAAAAATTTAAACGTATTATTCCAGAATTGCACCAGCAACCTGCCAACTGATAGAAATTAACGACCTCAGAAACAACAACGGTCTATTGCAATTGAAATTGGGTACAGCTAGAGTCATTAAGGGCCATAACAACATTATTCATATCGTTGACACCAATCAATATTTAAACTCTATAGAAAACATACTCAATACGCTGGACACTTTCAACCATTCATCACATACCAACTCCATTTCTACTACAAGACTAAAGGCGACTGAACTATTAGACAAAATTCACAATTTAATACCACATAGAACTAAAAGAGGACTCATAAATGGGCTTGGTACGGCAATAAAATTTATTACAGGGAACCTGGACGCAACGGACGCAGAGGACATTAATCGACAAATAGACCAAATAAGAAAACGAAATAACAATATTACTCAATTTTTACAAGACACTAATTCACTAAACACACAAATGACAAACAGACTAAACAACCTCACAAAACACATCAACACACAACAAGATAATATCCAAAAATACATTAATATTAATTCCAAAAGACTCAGTAACAGAATACAGAAAGAAGAGGACAGGATTCAAGAAATCCAATATATTAACCAAATTAATTATAACTTAGACATATTACATAATCATGTAACAGACATCTCAGAAACAATTATATTAGCCAGATTAAATATCATTTCTAAAACAATATTAAGTAATCAAGAAATAGAAATCATAAATAAATACATCAAAGATCAATCCATTCATGTATCATCAAATGAACAATTGTACGAATTATTAAAATTACAAGCATACTATAATAATACAAATATTATATTCAATATAAAAATACCTATAGTAGAAAATAAGAATTATGAACTTATCCAAATAATACCTCTACCAATAAACTTTACAACATTTATTAATGTCGAACCTTACATGTTAATTGATCAAAACAAAATATTGTATATGAACACAAATTGTCCACAAATTGAAAATACATATTTCTGTGAAGATATCATTGAACAAGAAAATATTTTAGAATCGAGCTGCATGGGCCAGATACTGAATAATACAACGGCAAAATGTCACTTCAAAGACAAAGGCCGCATTTCTTCCATATCACAACCAAAACAAAATTTACTCCTTTTTATAAACGTACCGTTCACTCATGTACAGACTTCTTGCAAAAAACAACCTTTTACCATAAATGGTACAATTCTAATTAAATTCAATAATTGTACAATTAACGTAAACGGCATGACTTATGAAAGTCAACCAATAACCTTCCAGGACGAAATGCATATTATTTTGCCCACATACAATCCAATACATCCGAAATCGATAACAGAGGAACTATCTCTTCAAAAATTAAAAGAATATCATTTCGACAATAAGATAAAACTTACGTCTCTACAAGAGAACACTAGAATTTCAAACAACATAACTCTATTAACAATTTCTACTATGAACGTAATACTTATAATAATAATAATTATTACATTGTGTACCTCATCCAGAATCAAACATAATTATACATTGAAAAGTGATATCGCTCCAGCCACAATACCATCGTTGTGGCCATCGCTCCATTCTAAGGGGGGAGGAGTTACATACCCAGGTATGTACCCTAACCCATAATATAGTTCAATAAACCCTACTCCAATTTCACTAGTTTTATTTTCATTAATAATAAGTCAATAACCTTCTTTAATAATAAGGAAATAAAATTGATTACACAAGTTTTATTAATAAGTCAATAAACTGTAAAAGTAAGCAAAATAAATTAATATTAAATTCTTTTCTTAATTTTACTTGCAAACTAATCAATAATTAACAAATGACCTAAAAACGAATTAACTGTTAAAATAAGCAAAATAAATCAATATTAAAATTATAATAAGCAAAAATAAAATAGAATTTAAGTTTCTTGTAATTAAATTTAAATGAATAAAGTTAGAATTATTTTAACCACGAAAAACTAAAGTTGTTTTTTTTATCGTAACGGCTGACTGACACCTTAAATGGCGCGCTCGTCTGTAAACACCCGTACATAACTATGCTATGCACGCACAACTAATCCCAATGAGACAAAAAATTATGGTCAAACTAAACAGGAACATCTACATGTATTCTCCAAATAGAAGAACACGAAGAACCATATTATTGTTATTTTATTTTTCAGACGCATTCTCAATGTGCGAACAAATTTATGGCTAGTCAAGGTGTAGTGTTAAGCCAGTTATTATTTTGAAATGTTGTTGCCATCACTGTTTAAGATTGTAACATTGACAGACTTGTTTTATTCAGTTTTTATTTTATTTAACCTTTCTAAAGAAATTCATAATAAGTGTTCAAATCTTATGTCTAAGATATTAGCTGTGTTCATTTACTAAAAATTTGTACAAATTTGTAACAATTCTTACAAAAAGCGTTCATTATCCCAAAAAATTTGCAACGAGAGAGCGTAAGAAATTGAGACCGAAAAATTCTTGCAAGTTTTTACAAATAAAATTTTTACTTGCAATAATTATTCAAACAGCTTTGTGTTTACAAAACAATATTTCTAAATTAAGTTGAAAATAAAAATATTGTGGGAAATTGTAAGTAAATGTAAACTTTTAAAACTATAAAAAGTATGAAAAAGATACATTTATTTTTCTGTAACTTAGGAACAATAGAAGCAAAATAAGATGTCTAAACCTGTGGTTTTATAGAGTTTTAATTGTTGATTTTAACAATGGTGGCCGAAATTTGATGGAGTCATTTACAGTATCGCTGATATTTGGAATATTGATACTATTTATATCACTAGGTGTGAATTACCAGCAGAAAAATGCGTACAACACTGTGGTAACAGCTATCAACGGAGGTTATGGATGAATGTTTTTCCTCGATGCACTTGGCGGACTGACAAAGCGTTTTTTAAATCATAATTTTTGTTCACAGAACCAAAATGCGCGGGTCGTAGATTCATCTGGGATTGCTGCCAGACTGCTAGAAGGGCCAACAGCCCATTCGGGCCTAAAACTGACTTTAAACTTACAAACGGTAGGTGAGCCAAAATGCAACGTTTCGAAGCAACCCAAAATGACAAAAGTACTTTAAAGTTTGAAGATAATTATTTGGCAGGAATGTACAATGGTTCACAAACAAGCGTTAGAGGCAATTAATAGGGCACTGCAAATATGCGACTCGTTCTACAAATTTATAAATCAGGGAATGTGTTTTCAAAGCAATTGGTTAACCACAGGGTAACTATAGCTGAAGACATTGACACATAAAAAATAAAAAACTCAGTTTTTTTAATATGGGTTCTGTTAGAAAGAGACAAATATAGCATTTTGTGACGAAATACAAGAAATCACGGCAAGAAAATCAAAATAAACACAAAAGTCGAAAAACAAAACTAAGGCTCTGAGAGAACGAGACGGATAGAGAAAAAGATCACTATACTGTCGTTTCACCTCTGTTTACTACTTTGTGGGTTAACAATGGCAATGGAAAAATATAGACTGACGCTATCACGGCCAAGATATTGTTTCCACCGGGTTTTGGTCAATTGACAACGTCTAAAAAAGAATATTTTTTTTACTATATTTTATTTTATTGCATCTTTCTATTAAAAGAAATTCACAATATGTATTCAAATCTTATTTCTAAATTATTATTTACTAGTTATTACCAACGTAATAACTAATTTGTTGTATTCAAATCTTAAAAATCTATCTTCTATTGTGTAGAGAGAGCCGCCTCGCCAGGCTCAATGTGTCAGTTCTTTTTAGTCTCTGGTGGCTGTCAAATTGCAATAAATTGCATGCTAGAGTGTTGGGATGTGCGACTAGTTTGTTCACGTATTTGGACGTGTACGTTTTAACTTCTTCGTGTATAGTGGGAACTTTGAGATCCCTATGTATTTTTTCATTTCTTATGTACCAGGGGGCGCATACGATATGACGTAAAATCCTAGACTGTCTTCTCTGTAACTTCAGGATGTTTGATGCACAGGCAGTACCCCACAGCAGAATACCATATGACTATATTGGCTTTATAACGGATTTGTATAAAAGGACTTTATATTCCAAAGCCAAAGTTGAGTTAGGACATATTAGCCAATGCAGTTGATTTGATCGAAGCTTTTTGGACGTTATTTTTGCCTCAATGTGACGGGAGCAAGTTAGGCGCCGATCTAGGTGGATACCTAAATATTTAACGTGCGTTTCCGCTGGAACCGTCGTATTAGTTATTGTGATTGGTGGACAATTTTGCCTTCTAAGGGAAAACGTTACATTAGCACATTTTGATGGATTTACCTTTATTCTCCACTGTTTTAGCCAGTCTTCTAGCTTATGAATATGGGACTGCAGTTTTTCAGATGCATCCTTTGGATCATTACTGACACTTATAATTGCAGTGTCGTCTGCAAAGGTTGATGTATATGTATGTGGGCTTGTCGGCATATCCGCTGTATAGATGATATATAATAGCGGCCCGAGCACACTACCTTGAGGTACTCCTGCACTGATTTTCCCATTTCTTGAAAGCTGATCCTTTGACCTTACTTTAAAAGTTCTATCTGACAAATAGCTATTTATAAGCTTGTGGGTGTTTTCAGGAAGAACTCGAGGTATTTTAGTAAGTAGCTCATCATGGCAGACTTTATCAAATGCTTGGGAAATGTCTATAAATAAAGCTGAACAGTATTGCTTTCTTTCAAAAGCCGATCTAATAATGGTAACGATTCTATGGACGTGTTCAGTCGTACTATGCCTTGCTCGAAAACCAAACTGATGATCTGATATAACGTTTTGTTCATTTAGAAAAGGAGTTACACTCGAGACGAATAATTTTTCAAATATCTTTGAAAAAACTGACAGTAGGCTAATAGGCCTGTAGGATGTAATCTGGCTTGAGTCCTTTCCTGGTTTCGGGATCATAGCCATTTCAGACATCTTATAAGAGCATGGGAAGAAGCCGTCGCTCAACGTGACATGGAATATGTATAGTAAAATTCTCACACCTGAATTAGGTAAGTTTTTTATCATTGATCCTGTTATACGGTCAGGTCCAGGTGATTTCTTCATATCCGTATTTTTAATTGTCGATTTTAAAGAAGACAACCGAAATTTTATAGGATCATTCACGATGTCGCTTATAATTGGAATAGTGGAATTACTTATATCATGTGGTGCGAAAACCTTCTCTAAGTGCTTTGCGAACGCATTTGCCTTTTCACTTGAGTTTTTAGCACAAGTACGGTCTTCAGTCTTAGTGGGGATTCGTAACCAATAGGACATTGTAAGTGCTTTTCCACAGACTATAATCCGTGTTTTTTATTGGCTCCAAGTTTATTAAAAAGTTGTCGATAGCGAATTGGTGTTTCTGTCTCAATTTACTGCGTAAGTTTTTTTTTTGGCATAAGTTCATTTGCATTTTTATGTGTCGAGAACGACTATTTTACCATTGTCTTCTTAGTCTTCTTTTCTCAATGACGAGCTTCTGAATATCTGCTATTGCCTGGTACGTTATTATTTTAGCTGATGGCTTTGTTGGCGTTGCAGCTATGGTTGCGGCAGTCACGACGTCTGTAAAATGGTCTACAGCTGCTTGAATATCAGCTGGATTTCTCAGTGGGATGTTCAAAGGTAAGTAAGAGCTCAAATACATATTATATTTTAACCAATTCGTGTTTCTGTTCGGGTAGAAACTAAGGGTTTTAGGTGCAGTGACAAAACTGTCGTGTAAAATAACAATTGTAGGTGAATGAGCAGAAGATAGGTCATAGGATGAATTAACTAAGAGTTGATGGCGTTTGATGTTTTTTACTATAGCAAAATCAATAAGGTCTGGCAACTTATTAAAGTCTGTGGGCCAATAGATGGGTTTACCGGCATATACGACGTCAAGCTTGTTTGCTTCAACTGTATAATACAACTGCCTACCTCTAGGACTAAGTGGTCTGGATCCCCAATACGTGTACTTTGCATTGTAATCGCCAGCGGCAATAAATTTTTTCCCTAGCGTAGCAAAGAACCTGGCAAATTCATGGTGTTCGATTTTATGCCTAGGCGGGCAATACACTGACGAGAATACAATTTTAAAAATCTGTAATATTTATGGTCGTGGCTTGCAAAAAGTCCTCCCTGAATTCAGGCAATAAAAAATGCCTTACGTTTTTTCGGACTATAATGGCAGTCCCACCACATGCCCTTTCGCTTGGGTGTTTGGTGTTATATACAAAATACCCATCAATTCTAAAGCAGTTTTTTATAGTGAAGTGTATTTCAGAGACTAATAGTATGTATATATCATGTGCTAGCAGGAAGTGTTCTACTTCATATTTATGTTGGGAGAGCCCGTTAGCGTTCCAGAAGCATATTTTTAACTGGTTCATTTTTTGCCAAGCAAAACTTGCAGAAGCATGTTTTGGGTTCGCATCATTTCCTGAAACATACCCTGCATAGTTGTCATGAAATTATTCATTGTCTGTATTAAGTTCTCGATCGAGCTCGAATTGTTGGTGAGGGGTGTCTGAGCACCCTCTTTTAAGACGTGGGCATATGAATGTTTATGCGCATTAGACCTTTTGGCAATCGCATTAGGTAAATCATTTCTCAATGTTTGGGCATATGAAAAGTTTGGCTTAGTGTGTGGCTGTGTAGCTTGTGTAATAGCAATAGAACCAGCAAAGCCGAGGAAATTGGGAAGCTTTATATTGCTCATTCATTATCTTTTACATATTGAAATACCTTGCAGCCCCTGTAATTTGCTGTATGGTTTTCACCACAGTTGCTGCATTTTTGACCTTGGTGTCTGTGCATTCCAAAGTACGGTGCGCATCACCGCAAACAACGCATACAAATGGTATTTGCAGTAGGTTTTCGTGTGTCCGAATTCCTGACAGTTGGTACACTGACGGGGACCGTTACGTTTTAGAAGCTCTTTCACCGTTATTCTTCTGTTTAAAAGGTAGCGCAAATTATATATAGGACGAACCGAGTTTTTTGATTTAAGCTGTGATGCATTAAACACGATGCATAGGTTGGGGAACTTTATTCTTATTTAGAATATTGTGCACTGACCTTACGACATAACCTTCCACCTCTATGGTCAATTCCCTTTATAATGACATTCAAACCTTTAGCACTTTTTAGTTGATACGTATAAAAGCTCTTATTATCTGCATTGAGACGACTTGCGATTAGGCAATAATTCTTCTCAGTGTGGGCTTGGATCTTCGTTTCTTGTATCTGTCCGCTTCGTACAGAAGCCACATAGAAATTTTCTTTGCCTACGAGTTGGGACAGCATATTTACAATGACATTAGATGTTTGTTCGCGCAAGTAGATTGGTGGGGGTTTTTGTTCCCTTACAGTGGGTTCGACATTTTCATTATCCGTGATAGCAAGGACAGAAAATCTATTTTCACTTACCGATGTTGCAGCTACTTGATGAGAACCTTTATATTGCTTGGCGGTTCGCTCTTGTTGTGAAGACTTAGGACTCGCCGTCCTCTTCGTTATGGTTATATACCGATCCATACCAGTTTGCACGCATTTAGATTCAGTACCTGGTTCTTTTTCTTGTACTATTTTTTATGTATTATTTGTTTCTTTAGTTTTGTTTGTTGAATTCGATGTTTCTGTGGCAGATATATTTATATTTGCTGATAGTGAACGCGTTCGGTCAATTGGCCTGGCGGTTAAAAAAGCACTGTCATCTTTTTATTTAGTATTTATATTGTTTATTGCATTATTAGCATTTGTGTAAGAAAAAGAGTAATAAGCATTGTTGTTATTACTTTTTATATTTTTTTCGTTAACGTTTGGTGCGCTCATACACTCACTATCAATTGTTTAAACAGGTTTAACCATGCACTTTGTTATTGTCTTTTTTATCACACACTATATTTATAGAGTATTGATATTTATACGCCACCCTAATACTACGAATATGAGGATTAACTTCAAATAACGCTAAAAACTAATAACACATACATAGTTGTTGTAATTATTTAACTTGAATTGTTATAATATTGAATACACATAAATAAAGCTAGTCAGTAAGCATCTGCAGCTGCTCGTGTTTGTTTTAATGTGTTACGACACTACATATTGGCGACGAGGAACAAAGATAAAATATTGTTTAAGTTAAATATAAAAAAAAAATTGTATAGTGAGAAAATTTGTATATGTGTACTAATAAAAACAGTATGCCTCCAAAAATAGAGACAGAACAAAGTGTTGCTCCAGTGGCCGTGTTTCAAACATCTAACATCCAAGAATTTAATTCAAGTGTGGATTCGTGGAATGTGTGGAAAGGCTGGACATTCATTTCTGTGAGATCAACTGCACTGATGAAAAAGTAAAAAAATCTATTTTGTTGAAATCAATTGGAGCTGTTCCCTACAAAGTTTTACATAGTTTGTGCAGTCCATCTTCACCTGTGTCAAAGTCCATCTTCACCTGTGTCAAAGTCAATGAAGAATGAACGGAAGAAATTTCATAATTCAACAAAACTAGAAAGTGAATCTGTTGCAGAATGGTATGCGCGAGTAAAGACATTAGCTTAACTGTAAATTTGGAATTAGCTTAGAAGCATTTGTTTTAAATCAATTTGTAATGGGTTTGCCAAATTTCATTTTTGAAAGAATTTGCGAAGAAGATGAAAAACTCACACTTCAAAGTGCATTGAAAAAGGCAATGATTATGGAGACGAAGAGTATGGCCAAAGAAGTAAGAAGTTAATTTTTTCAAAAAGCAAACAAATTTTCAAAAGAACAAAGAAGCAAAAAGAAGTAATGGTGATAACGTTAACAGAGGTAATAGCAGAGGCAGTTGGTGCAGTGGCGGCAGAAGCAGCGGAAGAACTGACAGGGGTACAAGCAGTGGTGAAAAAAGTTCTTCATGCTCTCATTGTGGTTGGAGAAATCATAACTCTCGATTTTGTAAATACAAGAACAGCAAGTGCCATTCGTGTGGTAGAATTGGGCATCTGGCCTCAGTTTGTCGTGACAAGAAGAGAAGTGTAAATTATGTATCTAACGATAATTCTGTACATAAAGATGTTCATGATAATGATCATAATAAAGATTTATTTAATTATTCCATTTTCAGTGTGTCTGAGGGAAATTCTTGTGACGTGTATTCTCTGCCAGTCATCATTGATGGAATTAAACTAAATGCTGTTTGTGATACAGGTGCTCCATGTACGTTGCTGCCTATTTCATTTTATGAAGAAAATAACATTAAGAAGAAACTTCGATCTTGTACTATTCCATACGTTGATTACAGTGGTGAAAAATTGAAGCTGGTGGGTGAATATGATGCAGCTGTAACTTTTGAAGGTAGTACAGAATCTGTTGTTGTTGTTGTTGCTGACACTACAAATCCACCTTTACTTGGTCAATCGTTTTTACGTTCATTTAACTTTGAGCTTATGCAAGTAAACAACATAAATGAAACCAATTCGTATGATGCAATTATAACTCAATTGAAAGGTGAATTTGGCGAAGTTTTTGAGGATAAGATGGGTGAGTTTAAAATTAGTAAAATTTCTTTGAAACTCAGTGAAGGTGTTACACCCATATTTTGCATGGAAGGATAAAATTGAAAAACAATTACGTAATTTAATCGAAACAGATGTGTTGGAACCCGTTGATAATTCGGATTGGAGTACTCCACTAGTACCAATTTTAAAACACAATGGTGACATACGAATTTGTGGCGATTTTATGGTCACTATAAATAAATTTTTGATAGATTTTGAATACCCTTTACCAAGAATCGAAGAGATATTTGCGTCATTAGGAGGAGGAGAACTTTTTACCAAACTTGACTTATCCAACGCATACAATCAACTTGTCCTTGATGAAGAATCGCAACTACTTTGTGCCTTAAGTACCCACATTGGAACATTAAACGTAAAACGCTTACCGGTTAAAACAGCTGCTGCTATATTTCAGAAAACCATGGAAAACGTCTTAAGGGGGATTCCTAATGGGGTTGTGTATCAGGATGACATCACTGTCACAGGTAAAACATGGCGAAACATTTTAAAACATTAAGACCCGTGCTCAGTAAATTGCAATCCTCCGGATTAAAATTAAACATAATCAAATCGGTTTTCTTTCAACCGAAAGTTTCGTATCTTGGTTTTGACGTTGACAAACACGGATTAAGCAAAAATAACGATAGAATTTCTACTATAATTTCCGCACCAATTCCAAATGATATATCGGAGTTAAGAGCTTTTGTTGGTAAAGCGAATTATTACTCAAAATTTATAAACAACCTTTCACATATCATGTCCCCACTTTATCGTTTATTGGGCAAAGATGTACCTTTCATTTGGTCAAAATCTTGTCAAGAATCCTACGACATTATAAAGGAAGCAGTGACGTCTGATCAAGTTTTGGTCCACTTTAATCCCAAATTACCATTGGTGTTAACTACTGATGCTTCTAACAGCGCCGTGGGAGAAATTTTATCACATAAGTTTTCGGATGGCGATATCGACATCTGAGAAGAATTACAGTACACTGGAAAAAGAAGCATTAGCCATACAGAGAAAAGTATACACAACTCACTGTTGAACAGGGTTGCATATTATGGGGTTTTAGAACAGTCATACCTGAAAAATTCAAAACAAAGATGTTGAAAGAATTGCATTCATCACATTTGGGCATTGTAACAACTAAAGCACTTGCCAGATTGTATATATGGTGGCATGGACTTGATAAAGACATAGAAAATTTAATTAATAACTGTATGCCATGTCAAAAATTGCAGTGTAGCCCTGAAAGAAGCAGTTTAATACCATGGACACCAAGTGGATCGGTTTGGAGCAAAATTCACATCGATTTTGCCGGTCCAATCAAAAACTTTTATTTCTTAATTGTCATTGATTCATTTTCAAAGTTCGTCGAAATTTTCAAAACTAAAGAGATGACAACAGCCTTTGTACTTGGTAGATTAAGGGAAATGTTTTCGCGTTATGGATTGGTGGATACAGTGGTGAGCGACAGCGGTCGTCAATTCACTTCAAGAGAATTCCAACATTTTGTATCCATAAATGGAATCAACCACATTTTAACAGCGCCTGGCCATCCTTCCACCAACGGTCAAGCTGAAAATTTTGTCAAAACAGTCAAGAAGTCTATCTTAGCAAACTTAGATCAAAACAATGGTGCCAGTTTAGATCAAATTTTATGCAGATTTTTGATGGATTATCGCAATATGACCCACTGTAGTACAGGTGAATCTCCAGCAAAAATATTCTATGGGAGACAACTTAAAACTCGTTTCAGTAACCTCAAACCACCAACAACACAAGAGAGAATCGTTCGTTCTCAACACAACAACGTTATTATCCACAAGGCAAATCGGAATGAAACTTTCAAGGAAGGTCAAAACGTTATGGTGCGCGACTATAGTAATCCCAACAAGCCTGGTTGGACTCATGCAATCATTAAGGAAAGGCTTGGACCTCAGTCGTATTCTTGTATTTTATCACATAACAAATACATTATCAAACGTCAACTTGATCAGATCAGGAATCAAATGACTGCACAACACCCTGTTGAAGCAGATGTACAAACGTTACAAAACAGCAACACCACTTCAGCATTAGAGCCAGACAATCAACCTCAGGCAGATGATTCACGCACTAGAAGAGAACTCAGACCACGAGAAGGAGGTAGAGTAGGAAAAAATCAAATTAAAATTTGAAGTTGTCACATTTATAAATTGATTAATTTCTTTTGTAACTTAAACCCATTTTCAAACTAAAATATTGTAAGTAATTTATTTTGTATTGTAGCAACAGCTACATATAGAGTATTGATATTTATACGCCACCCTAATACTACGAATATGAGGAATAACTTCAAATAACGCTACAAAACTAATAAGACATACATAGTTGTTGTAATTCTTTAATTTGAATTGTTATAATATTGAATACACATAAATAAAGCTAGTCAGTAAGCATCTGCAGCTGCTCGTGTTTGTTTTAATGTCTTACGACACTACAATATTATATTGCTTTTTATTTTTTTCTTATTTATTTTGTTGTTACTAACTGTTAACTGTGTCTCTGCACTTGCTCAATTTTTAAAATAAAAAAGTCACCTTCAATGAATATAAATTATGCGCTTAAAGTGAAGTACGTCTTTACTCAAACGAAGTTTATACTTGAATGAATCAAAAAGAATCGATCGCAATAGTGTTCCTAAATATTGGCCAAAATTACAGTAATCACATTTGGTTGAGCGAACGAGCCATTTTACCAGCGAAAAAAATCACGTTGACTTAAATTGGTGGCGACTTGAATTCATATAAGTCAAGCGAATCAATTGCAGGTCCGGATGATGCTGTCAACTGTACGATTGAGGTATAGTAATGTTAGGTAACCTGCATCATCCAACAATATGCAGTGGTTCTAGATTGGTATTTAAAAACGCTGATGCAAAAAAACTTGGATAAAAGATAAAGTAAGTTAATTGGCCGGTAGAACATAATCAGACTTGCCTGATTTAGGGATAATGTAAATTCCTGACATCTTCCAACAGCATGGAAGAAAGAAAACTCACAACGTGGGCCTAAATACAATTATTATAATTCTCACAGCAGAATTATGTAAGATTCATTATTGACCCGTAATTCGATGAGGTCCAGGCGATGTTTTCATATCCAGAATTTTTACTTTTGTTTTAAATTTTTTAATTGTCTAAGTGCCACTGAAACTATTTATGTGATGTGGTGTGTAAATCTTTTCGAATGCGTTTTTTCTTTGCCCTTGCGTTTTTAGCTCATGTGCAGTTTACAAGTCTTAGTGGTGATGCGTAGGCAATAGCACATTTTGAGTCCCTTACAGCTGTCCACAGGTTATAGCTTTTTGTTGTACCCAAATTTTGCAAAAAGCACTTGAATGTGGACTGTTTCTGTCGTAATTTATTATGTAAAATTATTTGACTTGGATTCATTTGGGAATTCAGGCCTGAAAATCGAATACTTTACAATTTCCTTCTATGCCATTCTTTTCCCTAGCGAGGGTCTACACTTTAATTTGAGAACAGTTTTGGCAGATGTGCATTCCAAAGTTGGATGGGCGAATCCGCAAACAATGTATTCGGATGACAGCTTTCAGGTAAGTTTTTACGTCGCAGGGCATTGGCAGTTCAGCTCCCAGTTAGAAAATAAAAAATCCTACAGAACCGTAATATTATGTCGTAACGTCAGTGCAGAATACAATAAAAAAAAAAAATAAAGTTGCCCAACCAACGCTTCGTATTAAAATTCTTTTTAATGCAACTTAAACAAATTAAAAAAACTCCGTTCATCCCATATACAAATTGTGATAACTCTTGAACAGAATATTAAAACGTAATGGTTGCCGCTAGTTCTCTTATTTACTGAAAGTTGCCGCCAAGATAAATACAAAATAGAACACTTCCTGCTACCACACGAAATAGACATACTCTTAATCTATGAAACACACATCACTCTAAAGAACTGCTTCAGAAATAATATATTTTTACATATTAGAGTATTCATCCAAATACAAGGACGTGTAGATGCGGTGTCACTGCCATTATAGTTCGAAAAAAGCTAATGTATTGTGTATTGACCGCCTAGACACAAAATCGAACACCGAAAATTTGGCAGCTGCTTTTCCACACTATGACAAAGGTGTATTGCATCTGACGACTGCAACGCATACTACACATATTGTGGATCACGACTTCTTAGCGCCACAGAAAAGCCAAATAAGCTAGCCGTCGTACCTGTAGGTAATTACACGTATTGACCCATAGTAAGTATGTTCACCATATTATCTATCTTTTGATCACTCTTCTACAATCATTAATTAAGATGACAGTTTTGTCACTCAACCTAAAATCATTATTTATTTCCTAAATAAAATCGCGAACTTGTTGAAATATAAATTTATGTGAGCTCTCACTTATCTCAGAACATCCGTCTTAGCAATAAATCAAATTAACACGGTTTTGTTCTCGAGTAAAGTAAAATATACTGGTGTCCCTAGTAGAATTATTAGACATTCCCATAAAAATCTATAGGTAAATGAAAAAAACTCAACACAATATTCGATTATGCTCATCAATACGTCGTCGTTTTTTTTTTTTAAAGGAAAATAATTAAAATTTCTAGCTCTGTGTTATTAATTGGAATTATGATAGTTACCTTTAGCATTTAAGAGAGTAAATAAAACATGATCTGGTGAGGTAGTAGCTCTCCAACGTAGAACGCTAGTAATCAGTTGATGCTAAAAATATAAAACAACATGTTAATAATTATGTCTTTGGCTTTCTGATATTACAAAAAACGCGAACAATGTATTTTTAGTTGATATTATATATTAAATTTATTTATTAAAAAAAGGATCATGTCCTGTATTTAATTTAGGCTTAAGTTTTAATGTGTTTGAGTTGACTTTCAAATCGATTCTGGCTTTTTTTCTTTCTTTTACAAAATTATACCAACTATGCAAGAATAATTATTATCGTGCATACGAATGTCTATCCTACTCTTAGCAACAAAACATAACAATATACATGGAGTTTGGCATTTAGAATTATAACCTGTTACAAGCAAGAACAAATCGGGCACGCAGAATTACATCACCTATCTCACTAGCTCTATGTGTGTATGTAGGATGTATGTTATGGTGACTTTGCGTGTCCGAACGTAAGTATCACATTCGCTTAGTAACACAGACAAAAATTGGGCATGCAGAATTATGTCACTTATCTTACGTACTCTTTGCGTGTATGTAAGAAAGTAAACATGATCATGCATGTCTGATTATATATATTCTTTACGTCTTTTAGTACTGTCATTGCTAAGTCAAAACTGGGCTTGCAGAATTATGGTACTTAACTTGTGTACTCTTTGCGTGTATGTAAGAAAGTAAACATTCTTGATTTGATATTCCGACAGGGTGTTTTGATGTAGAATTTTGGAACGAATTTCCGTCATCCCTTGTCAAGTTTGGTTTGGATACAAACCGGTTTCGGCTATGTGCCATCTTCAGTATAATTTTTCGTTCTGAGAAGTTTGCATCAATTCGTTAGTGTTTTATTGTTTGTCAGGTATCTATTTGTCATGTGAGCTCTGTAAAGCGTGAGCATCTGTAAGGTGTGAGCAGGTAGCATGTAACGCTTGTATGTCGGGTGTTTTGTATGGATTGGTAGATGTAAGTGATGACTGTTTTTATGGCTTTGTATTGCATCAGAATTTGTGTTTTCGGATGCCAGGTAGATGTTATAGGTAATTTTTTTTTTCCACGTAGCTGCCTGTAATTGGGACCTGGTGCTTTTGTATAGAATAGACTATTGTGACTACTATTTTGTTGCATCATAATTTGTGGTGCGGGCTTTGTTTTTAATTCTTTATAGTGTTTTTTGTTGGGGTTGAAAGAAGTCAGTGATTATTGGATTATGAATTTGCTTATTATTTTTGAAATGTGTTTTTATTGTTTTTGGAGTGTCTTGTCCGTTATTGTTGTTGTGTGTCTTGTAGATTAATTTCAGAGGTTCGAATATAACGTCTGAATCTGAGTTTGTTTGTTCGTTTATGATGAGTCCGTCAAATGTCTTATGTTTATATATTTCCATGTTTTCTAGGATGTTTAGTCGTCGTCCCTTTTGCTGTGTGTGTAGTAGTTGTACCGTTTTCCTAATATGAGCTGGATTACATTTGTTGTTGAACATGTGGTTCGCGAAGTTAGATTCTGGTGTCGAGCCGGGATTACGCATCTTCTTGTTATAGTCTCTTATATGTTCACGAAATCTTGTTTTTATTTTTCGTCTTGTTTGTCGTATGTAGCTGTGTTGTCAGTTTGTAAACCCCTGTTTATCTAGCTGGTCGTCTTTATTTGTGTTGGTTTGTAATATTCGTCCTAGGTTGTTTCTTGTTTTGAATGCTATATTTATGTTGTACTTCTTGAGAAAGTTGGCTATTTTGTATGTTGATTTTCCGGTGTAAGTTAAAGTTGTCCATGTTTTTCTTTCGTTGTCGCAGTTGTGTTCCCAAAATTTTTGAAATTCTTTCTTGATTTTGTCTTTCTTGTAACCGTTGTTTGTTGCTATGGTATATATCGTATTTAATTCTTTGTTTTAGACTTCTTTTGTTAGCGGTGTTCGTTCTAGTCTAGTTATTAGTTGTCTGGTCGCCGCGTGCTTGTGTTGCTGTGGGTGGTTGGAAGTATTATGTATTATTGTGTCTGTGGCCGTAGGCTTTCTGTATATTTCATATTCGAGTTTGTTGGTATTTTTGTTTATCTTTATTGTCAGGTCCAGATAATTTATTTTGTTATCTTCTTCCGCTTCCATTGTGCATTTAATGTTTTTGTGTTGTTTGTTGAGGTGTTCTAGTATTTCAACCTCGTTATTTCCCGTAATTACACATATTATGTCATCTACGTATCGTGCGTAGAAAGTTACTCCGAGACGAATCATTTGTTCCATGTATTGGCTTTCCAGATGTTGCATAAATACTTCCATGAGTATTGCCGAGGTTGGGTTTCCCATTCCAAGTCCGTTTGTTTGTCTATATATGGCGTTGTTGAATTGGAAGTAGTTTTGTTGTAGTGTAGTTTTTAAGGTATTTGTGAGTTGTGAAGCAAGGTCTTTGTCTTTCGTGTTTCTCAGTATTGTTTCGTGCACTATGTTTGTAGTTTCTGCTATGGGTATCGATCGATATAGATCTTTAATATCGAATGATATTAATTTTGTGTTTTCTGTAATCTCTACGGCGTTTAGTTTCTCAATTAGTTCTGTCGTGTTGGTTACTGTGTATGTGTTTGGTAGTTCTAAAGTATTTTCAACACAACTTTTAAATGTTTGGATAGTTTGTAGCTCGGCGCTGATTTGTGTATTTTTGGCAGTGCGATCATTGGTGGGACTGACAGGTTCATATTTGTCAGAGTATGTGCCATATTTGGTTTTAATATCTTGGTCGCTTTCTTTATAGCTTCTTTGGTGCTAGCTTGGTATTCATCAGTAGGGTCTTTTCTAACTTTTCTACAGTTTGCTTCTTCAATTAATTGTTCCGTTTTTCTGATATATTCTTACTTGCTGATTAACACTGTAGTATTGCCCGTGTCAGCTTTCGTTGTGATCACGTTGTTTCTTAACAGTTTTTGTTTAAGATTTTTTACTGTTTTGCATTCCCTGTTCTGTTGTTCTTTTCTTTTTGTTTTGGCTTCTCTCTCTATTATTTCTGTGCAAATGTGCGAAAGCTGACAAGGGCAATACTACAGTGTTAATCAGCAAGGAAGAATATATCAGAAAAACGGAACAATTAATTGAAGAAGCAAACTGTAGAAAAGTTAGAAAAGACCCCACTGATGAATACCAAGCTAGCATCAAAGAAGCTATAAAGAAAGCGACCAAGATATTGAAACCAAATATGGCACATACTCTGACAAATATGAACCTGTCAGTCCCACCAATGATCGCACTGCCAAAAATACACAAACCAGACACTCCTACGAGACCAATAGTGAACTACAAATCAGCGCCGAGCTACAAACTATCCAAACATTTAAAAGTTGTGTTGAAAATACTTTAGAACTACCAAACACGTACACAGTAACCAACACGACAGAACTAATTGAGAAACTAAACGCCGTAGAGATTACAGAAAACACAAAATTAATATCATTCGATATTAAAGATCTATATCGATCGATACCCATAGTAGAAACTACAAACATAGTGCACGAAATAATACTGAGAAACACGAAAGACAAAGACCTTGCTTCACAACTCACAAATACTTTAAAAACTACACTACAACAAAACTACTTCCAATTCAACAACGCCATATATAGACAAACAAACGGACTTGGAATGGGAAACCCAACCTCGGCAATACTCATGGAAGTATTTATGCAACATCTGGAAAGCCAATACATGGAACAAATGATTCGTCTCGGAGTAACGTTCTACGCACGATACGTAGATGACATAATATGTGTAATTACGGGAAATAACGAGGTTGAAATACTAGAACACCTCAACAAACAACACAAAAACATTAAATTCACAATGGAAGCGGAAGAAGATAACAAAATAAATTATCTGGACCTGACAATAAAGATAAACAAAAATACCAACAAACTCGAATATGAAATATACAGAAAGCCTACGGCCACAGACACAATAATACATAATACTTCCAACCACCCACAGCAACACAAGCACGCGGCGACCAGACAACTAATAACTAGACTAGAACGAACACCGCTAACAAAAGAAGCCTAAAACAAAGAATTAAATACGATATATACCATAGCAACAAACAACGGTTACAAGAAAGACAAAATCAAGAAAGAATTTCAAAAATTTTGGGAACACAACTGCGAGAACGAAAGAAAAACATGGACAACTTTAACTTACACCGGAAAATCAACATACAAAATAGCCAACTTTCTCAAGAAGTACAACATAAATATAGCATTCAAAACAAGGAACAACCTAGGACGAATATTACAAACCAACACAAATAAAGACGACCAGCTAGATAAACAGGGGTTTACAAACTGACAACACAGCTACATACGACAAACAAGACGAAAAATAAAAACAAGATTTCGTGAACATATAAGAGACTATAACAAGAAGATGCGTAATCCCGGCTCGACACCAGAATCTAACTTCGCGAACCACATGTTCAACAACAAATGTAATCCAGCTCATATTAGGAAAACGGTACAACTACTACACACACAGCAAAAGGGACGACGACTAAACATCCTAGAAAACATGGAAATATATAAACATAAGACATTTGACGGACTCATCATAAACGAACAAACAAACTCAGATTCAGACGTTATATTCGAACCTCTGAAATTAATCTACAAGACACACAACAAAAATAACGGACAAGACACTCCAAAAACAATAAAAACACATTACAAAAATAATAAGCAAATTCATAATCCAATAATCACTGACTTCTTTCAACCCCAACAAAAAACACTATAAAGAATTAAAAAGAAAGCCTGCACCACAAATTATGATGCAACAAAATAGTAGTCACAATAGTCTATTCTATACAAAAGCACCAGGTCCCAATTACAGGCAGCTACGTGGAAAAAAAAATTACCTATAACATCTACCTGCCATCCGAAAACACAAATTCTGATACAATACAAAGCCATAAAAACAGTCATCACTTACATCTACCAATCCATACAAAACACCCGACATACAAGCGTTACATGCTACCTGCTCACACCTTACAGATGCTCACGCTTTACAGAGCTCACATGACAAATAGATACCTGACAAACAATAAAGCACTAACGAATTGATGCAAACTTCTCAGAACGAAAAATGATACTGAAGATGGCACATAGCCGAAACCGGTTTGTCTCCAAACCAAACTTGACAAGGGATGACGGAAATTCGTTCCAAAATTCTACAAAGTAAACATTATTGTGTGTAATCATCCAGTATTATTTCAAAGTAATGTAAAACAAAAAGAAGCCAGTGATCTTCACAAATAATAAAGGCATTCATACTACTTATAATATATGCATGCAATATAGTAGGATATATGTACATATAACTGTTAATATCGCAGAAAAATATTAATATAAAAAGCAATATGCCAAAAAGCAATTACACGGCTATGGCTGATGAACGGCAAAATTTTAGTTTCCAATTTTAATCAGAGGTAGAAAAAGTCTGCATATATAAGTTCAGCTAATTCAAAACAAACAAAAATATATGAAAATATTTTGAATATTTTAAATTATCAAAGAAATTTGTTTCAAATAAACACAATTAGAAGCTTTTTAAATTAACAATTACAAAAAAATTGAACATGGAGTTAATCGATATGGCAAGTAAAGCATTTATTTATTAAATAAATACCAGTCTTTTCAAATAATACAAAACTTATAAGTATATATTATAAAATAATTCAGTTATTAGCAAGAATACAAAAAGGGGTAGGCTTTAACTTTTATTTCCTTAAATCTATCCAAATGAAAATTCGAAATAAGTTTTCAAATCTTATCTCTACAATATTATTTATTATTTATCACGTACATACTAAGTAAATTTTTGAATTTAAATCTTAATAGAAAAAACTATCTATTAGACTTTACTTAAGGTGCAGTAGATAAACCGTGGTGTAAAATAACGATGGCAATTGAAGGGTGAGAAGATATCTCGTAGGTCGAACGTCTTATGTTTTTTTACAATGGCAAAATCGATAACCTTTGGCAGCTTGTTAAAGTCTGTTGGCCAGTAGGTGGGTTTACCAACATACTCGTATACGACGTCTTGCTTATTAGCTTGAATTATGTTATAGATGCGCCTCCCACTAGGGCTAGTAAGTCTAGAGCCCCAATAGGTTTGTTTAGCATTGTAATCGACAGCTACAAAAACTGTTGTCCCAATGTACCCAAGAACCGGGCGAATTGATAGTGTTCAATCTTATACCTAACATTGGGGGCCAATACACAGATGAGAAAGCAATTTTAAAATCAGTAATATTTATAGTGTTAGCTTGTGAAAAGTCTTCGCTGAACTCTGGCATTAGAAAGTGCTTTACATTTTTGCACACTATAATGGCTGTACCACCACATGCCCTTCCACTCGCAAGTTTAGTATCGTATGTGAAAAATCCAATATAAAACAGTTTTTTATGGTAAAATGTTTACAGAGACTAAAAAGTAATACGAATTGGGACCTATATGCATACGTATAGTTTGGCTTATTGTGTGGTACGTCGCTGTGTTGTGGTGCTAATACACAACACAGCCGGATCAGGTTTCATTTTGCCATCTCGTACAAAACAACCTAGATAATGTAACTCTTTGAAGCAGAATTGCGACACTGATTGTCAAACCTGCTTCTGTGTCATGAGCTCTTCGTGTCATGTAGATAGCGCCGCAGGAATCACTTTATATATTAAATGGCATAACCTTTGAGCTGCGTCACACAACCCAAAAGGCATGTCTGTAAAATGATAAAGTAGTCGCCATAGTACAGTAAATGAGCAAACCCTCAATGAGTGGCAGAGGATAAGCCTCCTTAATCGTCAGTACATTGATCTTGCGGTCCGCATTGACACCAATGTCAAGCACCTTAACAGCTGCGTGGGCTAGGCCCCTTTTACTATGACAGGGGAACAGCGATATGACCAAAACTTATTTCTGGCGCTGCTCACCTGTCAAAGTATTAGTCACGACATCTAGGGCGCTATCAGTCTCTTCGCAGAGACTAATCACATTAGTCGTAAGACTATCTATACTGGCAAACGGTTTAAAACCCTTCATGAAATCCATCTCTAAACACAACTCAGAACTCGGAGCAGGCACTAAATAAAATGTTGTGTCCTGCGTTGTTTGTACAAACATAATATTCGCCCGTACGCGAACTATAACGTTCGGTGCCGTCTCCTCGGTTGTTTTAATGCTAGTAGAAAAGCCTTAAATTTTAAGTGCATCCTCTTCTACAAACTCCAAACTGTTGCGGCTTATGCACGTTATCGTGGCACTACTGTCTAAAAGGCTTTAAATTCCGTGACCTTCCACTAGGATTCGCGTATACAGACGAGAATTCTGTCCTTCGTAGAGAGACGCTGCCGAAATCTCGTGCCTTGACATTTTAGGCAATTTGTATCTCTCACTAGGATTTCTAATTTTGCTAGACTGCCGAAAATCCTACTTCTTACGTAGTTGCAATCTGTAATCCTAACATGAAGGAGATTTATTTCCCTACGTATAGGCTTAGGCTTTAATTCATAATTTATTTCTATTCTCTAAGATTTTAAAACTAGATGTCTTCGAGTTACTTTGATGCTTGAGAATTGAGCTTAGACTTTGGTCAGGAAGCATTCGGCCCACCTTCTCGGGAAAATTCCGGTATCGAACACATCGTCATAGCAGGCAATGGTATTAAATTGCCTCTAATAATTTCAAATAGCTGTTCGTGCTGGTTGCGCAATTTAATCCCAGACGAGATAATGTCGGCAAAAGGCTCGGTGGGTAATTGCCGGCGGTTTAAAATGTTCATCTGAACCTTATACTCCTTTTCAAATGTAGAATTTTTTTTATAATTTTTAGCAAATACTAGTCGAGTGTAAGTACCGTCAATAAAAGATAAAAACTGCATAGCTTAAGTTAAAACACTGCAGTTGACCAAGTTTCCAGCGGATATTTTTATTTTGAATAACTTTCTGCCTGCTGGCAATTCGGATATGGCAGACAATTTTGTGCTGGTAACTGATTTGAGGTGGTTATTTAGGTGCCTGTTGATTTTGTGGACTCGCCGGTTGATTATACTTCAGTTTATCTTGTTGTTGGGGTACAGCATAGGATTGTTGTGGCTGTGTAAGGCCCCACATGTAATGTGACTTCGGCGTTCTGCTTTTAAAAAATTTCAGCTGGGATTAATAGTGGCGTCAGCTCGAACGTTTGTGGTGACAGCCCCTTTGCTTGTTGCGATGGTATATACCCAGTCACAGCAAAAGCTCGGAAGCCAACCGTTTGCCAAAAGTTCACGCTTGAAAATTGCGGTGGACCTGGCGCTTCAACATCTAAAGAAGCTAATGGCTATTTTACTTCTAACATAGCTATTTGAATCTAGCTTCAACGAGATAATGGATGTTATCCACTACCATCGGATCTCTAGTGATTATACTTTGGGTAGCGCTTTCGTAAATTTCACAGGAAACATTTTGAGCTGTAATGCTTTTGAAAGTCGGAGATTACGGTCTGCTTCGAGCTCTCAGACTGATGGTGTAGCTAAAATCACGCTGATTGTAGTAACTTTTACGACTGTGGTATTGGGCATCGGATTTGTTAACGTCAAAGCTATGCTGGTATATGTGCCAGAAGCTACACTTGCCTTGATGGAATGTTGTCTGAATATAATACCATTTTATCATTTTTGATAAATTCAAAAAGTAAACGAATTTTTAAATTAAAACAAGAAATTCAACCAGCTAATTCAATACGAACTTTCAAAATAATAAAAGAACGTAAATTCGCTTTTTGTTTTCATTTAAAAGGAGTGTGATAAATTTTGCTCGATTTCGAAAACGATATTAAAAGCATTGTAACTAAAAATGTAGACCAAGATTTATAATTCACATCTTATATCCGAATTATAACAAACACATTATATTAAATTAATAAATATATTAAAAAAGTTTTATCAAATAATTAAAATTCGGAAAAAATTACCACTTCCCAATATTTGTCTGATTTACATCGTTTTGTTTTCATAATCGACTTCGATTACGTATCTGAATTCCAACCTAAAAATGTAAATAAACGTCTATCTTCCACTAGCAGAACGAACTTTCTTTCCAAGACCTTTTTCAGCTCCTTTTAAAAGAAAACACAAAAATTAATTGCAAGGAAAATTTTGTAGTATTGCGGAGAGGTAGGAGTTGCAAGGTAAAGCATTGCTTGCCATTTCCCAAATGAGAGCATGTGTGTTTTTGTTATAATTATCCTATTTAATTTGTAGGAAAATAATAATGTGGAATATATGGGATAGTTGTGACCACGTACAGCAATAATAGCGATGCGGCAACTATAATTCGATGAAAATATTACAATTAACGACATGCTACAACTATTATCGCGGTGACTACGCGATCCCAAAACAATATGAATATAGACCAATGTTATTTTTATTGTTTTTAGATCAAATTTAAGCTGTTATCTTAACTCTTTTTCTTTAACTTTAGCAATCAAAACTCTACAGTTTTAAATTTTATATATGCATATACATACAAATGTTTTGTTTTTATATTTGATTTCGAGGCTGAAGATGCGGAAAACGAAACGCGATTTTTGAATCTTTAAACCTTCATGGCGAAAGATGATACTAGATAATAAGTCTGGAGTATCACGACTTACATATGTGTGCGTGAGATGCGTCATGCAAATTCAACAAATTCTCACAAAAAGAAAATCAAAATCCTTTTTTTTAACTTGAGCTATTATTATTGTCATAAGTTATTGCTACTGGCAACAATTAATTCTTAAGTTGACGAAAAGGAATCTGTATGTGTGTCATGCATATTTAAAAGATTCAATAACTAGTAAAACGACTTAAAGATGGAAATGTATTTTCGTTTGAATGTCGTCGCTACTAAATAGGGATATAGACTTGCTTCGGACCCCAAAATTAACAAAAACTTCCAAGTTAGTACAGCCAACCGGCCTAATTAGTGCTGCAACAAAAAAATCTATTATGTCAAAAGAAAAACAATAATAACTAGATCTAAATAATCGTCGTTAAAATAACTTTCATCCTGGAGGGCGAACATATGCACAAGAATCATATGGGAAGACGGTTCAAAATTCAAAGGTACTCTTAAAGCGTTGACTCAACAAAATGAGGAAGCTACAAAACACTTAAATAAAACTGGGATTTTTAAAATCGTAATCTTTCTACTCTATATATTTTTTTCTGTTTAAGTTATTTCTTTTATATTGCTAAGACCCCTTTCAGACCAGCAAAGTTTTCTTAGCAAAGTCTTGAGTTTGTGAATGAGAGAGGAAAGGAGAGCGGGGGTTGGTACAAAACTTGTTGTACTCGCAAATTCCTTTTGTGTTTTTAGTTCGTAAACCGAATTAATATGGGTGCTCTTTATATTTGAAAAACATACAAACAAAAGAAACAGACTTTGTCAAAGTAAAATTATCCTGTCTGAACACAAGACAAAGTTTAAAAGAGAATTCAAGAAACTTTGTCAAAGAAAACTTTGCTGGTCTGAAAGGGGTCTAATTAAAAAGATAACAAATAATAAATAAATAATTGTTAATGTCACATTAACTAACTTGCATTCAAATTGTTCATCGTCATTAACGTTGTCATATCGCCTGTGTAACTCCTACTCTTTAATATAAACATAAGCTGAAAGATATATTTTGCAGCATATCTTCTATCTCCTTCTAAAAGTTTAAAGCCTAACTGAAATGTAGAGTATTAACGACACCTCACGTAACTACTTCCGCATAAAAGACAATCTTGGTTGCTCTCTTCTGTTTCAACCTTTGGTGAGTTTGGTACGATTTTCTTCCTGCAGTTAATAAACAAAATCTAATTTCAATTTTCATACTTTGTTGTTTCATTTCATGCATTGGATTCTTGTTTGTATTCTGCATTGAGTAACAAAAATCATTTATTTTGTTTCGGCTCAGAGAAGTTTTATATCGGGTTCCAATCAATCCGGATTTCATCCACTCAACCAGCCCTGAGCTAAACATTTTGGTCCTTCGAACCGGATTCATATATTGGAAACCTAAAAAAAAGGCTCTGAGATTTCAACTCTTTCATTGGAATCATATCATCTCACTTAGCAGAACAAACAGGTTTGATTGTTTGTATTACGTACTAATTGAATGTTAACCTTTTTCGAAGCGGATAGTTTCAAAAAGTAACATATCATTTTTGATATATTCACAAATTGATTAAATAATAACAATTTAGGATTGAAGTTCCTTTTTTATTGAAGTGCAACTCAAAAATTGCATTCAATTATACAAAAACATAGAGAGTCAACGACAAATTAAAAGAATTTCTCATTTACTTTTATAAATTTCTTTTATATTGTTTTCGTGAGTGAAATATAACCTGTGAATAGCGCCGTATCTCAAAGGATTATTCTTAACGTAGTACAATTCCAATGGCCTTGAAATTTCTGGAATACAATTTTATAATATAGGCTATTGGAATTATTTATTTCCAAAAAATATACACAAAAGTAGGTCAAGGCATTGAACTTCTTGTTTTGTGTATTTCAACAGCTGATCAGGCTTTTAGCCGTTTGTTTTTTGACAATTTCTTAGTGAATTTACTATTCATAAATTACAAATTTTTAAATGAATCTAAATTTGTATTCTTGGATTGCGTTACAAATTTAATTTCCATCATCGTGTCCACAATTTTTCATTCCATCTTTATAAAGAACTTTTGGATTCGGTGGGTAAGCAATTCATTGCGAACATTTTTGTTACAACCTAGTATTCTCCCATTTATATATTCTCATTATGTCACTCGATAATTTTATACGACTCGCAGAGAGCATTGTAGAATTTGAAGCTGATCTTAACGACAATCGCTTTCCGGTTAACACTATACATTCAATAGAAGTCCATACATCTGAGCTAACATCAACGTGGAGTCGTGTGAAAACTACCTTTGAGCAATATTTATTGGATAAAGATAATGATCAGGGCACCGATTCTACAGATTCAACCGACCTTGAAACTCTCAAGGTGAAATATAAAAGTACATATATTACTTTTTGTAACTGCATTTCTAAACTTGCAGAATACTCTGACAATATTCGCTCAAAATTCACTAGCAAAACTAACACACCTCTACTGTCCGATTTAGATCGCTTAGCCCCAGTTACAAGTCAAAAGCATCGATTTCATCTTCCGCCCTGTGAGATAGACCTATTTCATGGAAATTATCAGTCTTGGCCAACATTTCGAGATCTTTTTACGGCTATGTATACTAAGAATGCGGACTTAAGCCCTGTAGAGAAGCTTTTTCATTTGACACAAAAAACATCGGGTGAAGCTAGAGAAATTGTCACGAAAAGTCCATTGACTAATCAGGGATTTGAGCTTGCGTGGGCAAATCTAACTGCCCGTTATGAAAACCGCAGAATACTAGTCAATGGCCAGTTAAAAATTCTCTTTAACCTTCAGAAAATTGCTTCTGAGTCTGGTAAGGCGATACAACAACTACAAAGAGATATAAATTCCTGCATTTCAATCTTACAGCTGCATCATATAAACGTTGAAAGCTGGGATCCGATTTTTGTATTCCTCTGTTCAAATCGCCTTCCAGAATCAACACTGAATTTATGGGAACAAGGTATAAAAGACAAATCATCTCTTCCAAAATGGTGCGAATTGGATTGTTTTTTAACTAATCGCTATAGAACCTTAGAATCTGTTTCTGAAATTCGAAACATGTCTTCTCCAAAAACTTCAGATTTAAAACCTAAATTTACGAATAATCCGTAAAAAAAAATAAACACATTTCAAAATAATATATCTAATCCTAAATGTTCACTGTGTCCTAAAGAGTCACATATAATTAGAAAATGTCCTAAGTTTCTGAAAATGAATTATTTTCACCGGTTTAATGAAATTAAAAACCAAGGGTTATGTATTAATTGTTTTTCAAAAACTCATTCTGTAAAGAATTGTAAAAGCACTAACAAATGTTTTCGCTGTGGAAAAAGACACAACACATTGCTTCATAAGGATACTGAACATTCTCCAAATACAGTACAAATCGCAAACAATAGCCCTGCGCCATTCAACTTAAATCCTCATACAGCTCCATATACTAGGCAATCAAATTCCATTACTATACCGTCCCCTAAAAAATCAAATACTACCACTGTAGAATCTTGTTTTGCAGTTAATTCAGGTGGGGTTTTATTAGGCACTGTAGCTCTAAACACTTGCCATTTAGACGATAAATATCGAGTTCGAGCTTTAATTGATTCGGGATCCGAAGGATCATTTATATCCGAAAGGCTATTTCACCTTCTCAAACTAACTTCTAGAAGCACAAATGCACAAATATCGGGGCTTAATAACTCCATTTCTGCGAGGTTTCATAGGGAGTGTTCTTTCAGTGTCACTCCACTTTTTGATAGTGATGTGCGGCTGTCTGTCACAGCATTGGTTGTCCCTCAGCTTTCAAACAACTTACCATCCATCAGCTATGAGATATCACAATTTCCAGATCTCCCAAATATCCAGTTGGCTGATCCAAACTTCTATTCGAGTTCCAAAATCGATCTGTTAATCGGTGGTGACCTTTTCCCTCTTATTATGCGCTCCGGTATAAAGCACGGAGTTTGTGGGTCCTTAATTGCCCAAGAAACCATATTTGGGTGGATTCTTACGGGCCCATTATGCAAAGGCTCTACTCCTAGTTCTACTTGTGTTTCATATTTCTGCGAGGTATCGCTAGATAAACAGCTCTCTCGCTTTTGGGAGGTGGAAGATCTTCCAAAGAAGAACATTATTTCTTCCTCTGATGAATATTGTGAACGCCTTTACAAACAAACTACTGAAAGAGATATGACTGGGCGATATATAGTCTCACTTCCATTTAAGGACGGCTGCGCAGATGATAACAAACTAGGACACTCACGCAAAAGCGCCATGGCTCAATTTCTAAGGAACGAGTTCCGATTACGTCGAAGTCCCGAACTGAAAACCGAGTATGATAGTGTGATCAGAGAATATCTAGATTTGGACCATATGTGTGAAGTTACGTCATCAGATTTAATATCTTCAAATTACTATTTACCACATCATGCTGTCATTAAACCTGACAGCACTACAACAAAACTACGTGTTGTCTTTAATGCCTCTTCCCCATCGTCCAACGGCCTTAGCCTCAATGATATACTTCACTCAGGACCTGTCCTACAGAATGATTTGACAATCCTCATTATTAAATGGAGATTTTTCCAGCATGTTTTTAATGCCGACATACAAAAAATGTATAGACAAATCCTAGTGAATCCGAAGCACACCCAATTTCAAAGAATATTGCATAGAAGTGACCCAGATGAAAATCTCCATGATTACGTTCTAAAAACAGTCACCTTCGGCGTAAACTGTGCGCCATACTTAGCAATTTGTACTATCCTCCAACTGGCTGATGATATCCCCGCCTCCTATCCCAAAGCCAGTAAAATCCTTCGTAGTTCGATGTACGTAGATGATGTTTTAGCTGGAGGCTATTCGATTAAAGAGGTGATTGAGTCCAAAAATGAGCTAATCCTTGCTCTTCAAACAGCTGGTTTTTCTCTACGAAAATGGACCTCGAACTCGAAGGAAATACTTTCTGAAATTCCACAGGAACATCGACTTTATAATGATTTCCTGGAATTCGATGATAGAAGTTCAGCAAAAACGCTAGGCGAGCGCTCTCAGATTTCTTTTATTTCCTCCCCAAACCTTTTCCAGACTCCAATTGTACAAAGAGAGAAGTGTTGTCGCAAATTGCCAAAGTGTTCGACCCAGCGGGATGGCTTTCCCCTTGTGTAGTTTTGGCTAAGATTCTGATGCAAAAGATTTGGATTGATGGAACAAAATGGGATGAAGCTCTTTCTCCAGAAGCCTTGAGGCAATGGAAAGTTTTTCAAGCCAGTTATACCGATATTCAGCACATCTGCATTCCGCGCTGGGTAGGTTATGTTCCTCAGCGAGAAATTCAGTTCCACGGTTTTTCCGATGCTTCAGAAAAAGCATATGCCGCCGCCCTATACATTCGAATTAATTATAGAAATAAAATAAGCTGTCACCTGATTGCTTCTAAAACCAAGGTGGCTCCTGTCAAGACGATGTCGATTCCTAGATTAGAGCTTTGTGGTGCTCTTTTGCTAGCGGAAATATTGGATAACTTACTTCCAAAAATGGAGATTGAAGACTATTCCTTATATTGCTGGACGGATTCGAAAATCGTACTATCTTGGTTAGCTAAACCACCCTGCGCTTGGACAACCTTTGTAGCCAATCGAATATCCAAAATCGTTCAAATTACTATCCATCCCATTGGAATCATGTTTGTTCCGATTCTAACCCAGCGGATTTAGCGAGCCGGGGATCATATCCACAAGATCTTATTGGAAACAGTTTGTGGTGGCATGGACCCGAATGGCTTAGTCATGAAAAATCGGAGTGGCCACAAAGCGACCAAAATATTCAAGCATGTGAAATTGAACAAAAAATTATCAAGGTAAATTTTACATACTTTCAAGCCTATGACGATATTTTGGATAGATTTTCGTCATTCCACCGCGCGATTCGTGTTGTTGCCTATATTTATCGCTTTTTCTTCCGTACTCATCCAGAATTGAGATCCACATTCAAAAAAAAATTCTATCGCAATAACCGTATAGAAGCCTGTTTGAATTCACGACCTCTGTCTCCTGTTTCACAAGACCCTTCCGATCTTTCGGCGTTAACACCTGGCCATTTTCTCATAGGTTGCCCTCTTTTAACCCCTGTGGACCCGCACATTCCTGAAGAGTCTATGTCTATTCTAAATCGTTGGCAGCGTTTGAAATTAGTACATCAGGAATTTTGTATACGATGGAAAAATGAATATTTACGGGAATTACTAAAAAGAACAAAATGGAAGAAACCAGAAGAAAATGCGTTGGTGGTAATCAAAGAAGAGAACCTGCCTCCGAACGCATGGCGGCTAGGTAGAGTAGTGAAACTATACCCGGGATCTGATCACTATGTTCGCGTGGCCGACATATACACCCAAAAAGGGACAATAACACGACCAATTAGTAAAATTATTTGTTTGCCAAGTCCTTGAAAATCCTTCTTACTTTTTAATTTTCCAACAACAATCTTCTATAAATTTCTTTTTCTTTCAGAACAACATGCCCAAGTCCAATACAAAGAAATCTTACTCACCACCACAAAGTCATGCAAATAGTGGAAAACTCCAAAAGAAACTTAAATCCTATACATGCCGTGTGTGTAAACGCCACCATCCGTTAAGATTTTGTCCAAAATTTATTGCGATGAGTATTTCAGATCGTATACGGGCAGTTCGAGTTCATAAATATTGTCAAAATTGCCTTGCACATAATCATTCTCACGGAACTTGCTTTTCTAAACACGGTTGTCGCTCCTGTAAAAAGTACCACCACACATTACTCCACATCAATCATCAACTTCGACAAGTTGTAGCCCCCTCGCTTACACCTCCACGTTCTCCAACTCCTGAATCATCATCTCCAAAACCAGCTCGTGCAAAGACCTCACCGCAACCTGCGGCGACGGCCACTTCTTTATCGTCCTTATTGCATCAAAACCGAATCATTCTTCTACCAACAGTTTTAGTAAAGATCAATGCGCACACTTCCTACGCGCGCTGTTTACTCGATTCTGGGTCACCTATAAGTCGAATTTCAAAGAGGTTTGTGGAAAAGTTAAATCTCACAACTTTAACTATGCAGACCGAGACGATGTGTCCCATTATTATAGAATCTAGGTTCGATCGGAACTCAAAAATTGAGGGAGTATGTAGAGTCGACAATAGAATAACAATCAAAACTCCCACCCAGTTACTTGGAGATGGTATTTTCGCCACTTATTCATAGCTGACCCAAAGTTTTACGAATCTGCGGGAATTGACATCATATTAGGAGCTGATGTATATCCAAAAATTATATGCGAAGGGAGTTTTACAAAAACTGGGCTACCAACGGCCCAAAACACTATATTTGGCTGGACTATATATGGGCCCTGCGACACGTCATAATTTTTGTGAATGTTCTTAATAACATAATATATTAGACATCCTTTTATACTTTGAATTTCAAACTTTATGAATTAAATGAATATGCATAATGTAAACACATGTATCTATGGTAAAAAAAACCCAATTTTTGTATCATATTAGTTTAAGAATACTGTACCGACAATGTGTTTTTGTAGCCAAGGTTGACTTTCACGGAGTGGAGTGTCTGAGGTATACACTATACATCCCGGGAATGCTGCAAGGCGGGAGGCAATGTTAATGTCACATTAACTAACTTGCATTCAAATTGTTCATCGTCATTAACGTTGTCATATCGCCTGTGTAACTCCTACTCTTTAATATAAACATAAGCTGAAAGATATATTTTGCAGCATATCTTCTATCTCCTTCTAAAAGTTTAAAGCCTAACTGAAATGTAGAGTATTAACGACACCTCACGTAACTACTTCCGCATAAAAGACAATCTTGGTTGCGCTCTTCTGTTTCAACCTTTGGTGAGTTTGGTACGATTTTCTTCCTGCAGTTAATAAACAAAATCTAATTTCAATTTTCATACTTTGTTGTTTCATTTCATGCATTGGATTCTTGTTTGTATTCTGCATTGAGTAACAAAAATCATTTATTTTGTTTCGGATTTCATCCACTCAACCAGCCCTGAGCTAAACAATAATCATATTTACAAAAATTTGCTTCCACTTTTTTGACACTATCTGAGTTCCTGTCTGATTTCGATATATAAGGTAAATATAGTATATAGAATCAATCGCGAGAGGAGAACAGGTCAATATCTAAAGGTACTTCTAAGGCGTTTGACCGTAAGATTACAATAGACATAGACAAGAGGTGGATTGGTTTTTTGCCCAATGGAGGAATTCCGAAAGGACGGACAATAAATCCTCATATGGGGGGATGGGCCAGTCACCAAAGAAACTTCTGAAGAAGATGCTGAGAAGGTAGCACACATTGTGTGTGAATGTCCTGCACTGGCTAGCATTAAGCTTAGGACTACGGAATTACACTTGTTTAATATGAATGTCATGAGGGACCTAAGCCACAGACAAATGCTAGCAATTACATGAGACTGTGTGATGGGGAGGAAGGCCGATACTTACCAGTCGACAGTCGGAAATCACTACAGTCAACAATAAAGCTTAGTGTTAGTACGAGACTCAGCGAAATTATGGTAGTCGTGAATTACAAATCGGTTGCCTGAAATCAATGCCAGGAAAGAAGAGGGTTGAAAAGGCACCCATAAGGTAAGCTATATCCCCTACATAAAATAAATAAAAAAAAAGAGCCACTGGTTAGCCTTGAAAGCAAGTTCGATTCTATTTTAGTATCAAATCGATTGTGATAAACTAAACAAGTTTCGGCATGCCCTGCGGTTTGTATATTTATTGTTTGACATAAATTTGGAGAATTATAATTATTAAATTAAATAATTTTATAACTGTTTAGTATTTTTTCTGTTCAGAGAGAATATTTTTAATTTTATATGATAGCTTGGAATACAGGAAAATTGAATATTTTATTAGACACGAGCAGTATGGAATGCATTATCTATACCGCTGCGCACGTTATTTTTACCTTTCATCATCTAGTTAACCCAATAATCAAGACAAATGGGATTTTTATTTTATTGAATCTTTCTAAAAAAAAATATTTAATTATTTAATTATAATCTGTGTAATAACAAATTTATTCTGGTTAACTCATCATAAACTATCTACCATTGGGCAGGAAGAGCCGTATCGCCACGCTCAATGTGTCAGTTTTTTTTATTTCTCTATTATGATTTACAATTCAACTAAGTTGAGTTGTCACAATAACAATTCAACTCAGCTACGTTTCTTCGCGGATAGTAGTTACGAAAATTGTGGAAGCAATAATTTCAACGTCAGGTTTGCAAAATCCACATGGACATGAAGAAGCTTTGAATATTTTGAATTAAACATCTGTTCACGATGATTCCAAGCAACAATGACTACTGATAAGATCCAAAATTCAAACTGGCGATTTATACTCGTAATGACTTCGCAGGAATAATGGGGTTTGTTGAAGGCACACATGTTCTTATCTGTGAACCCGGAAAAGACAAACAACATTTGGAACAGGAACATAAAACAATATGAGTATGAGTTTTTTTTTTCGAAAGTCGTAGGTGTTTTTTTATTTTGATTTTAGTTTTAACACTATAAGCAGATTAGATTTGCTGACGCTAGATATCCTGCTTCAAATTATGATACGCATATACGAAATGTGAGCACATTAAAGCAAAATCTTGAGTAAAGTGTACCAACAAATACCAGGATCTTACAGAAGTTTTTGTTTCTCTTTTTTGTTTATGGTGGTGGTGTCATGTTAAAATTATTTGTTGTAGGTGAATACTATCTGTTATTTTTTCTTTAGAAAGATTCAATAAAATAAAATTATATATCTTACAGTAATATTTAAAATAATTTTATATTAAAATAGTTTAGCTCATAATAATATTCTAGTAGAATTTTTTAAGTTGTGAATGTTTACCTTTCTCTCGTTGTCCTCAGACAGTCCAAGATCACGTCCATGAGCAATAGCGAGTCGGTTTCCTTGTACTAGATTACCAACCATGACAGAAGCAGGCCCCACGGAATTGTCTGTAATACCACATCCAGATGAACTTAGTTTTGCAGTGGATTGCACACCTTTTTATGATGTTAGTATTAGAATGTAAGAATCCAACCAATTAAGCACATAATGATACAGAGTAGGTGTTATTATGGTAGTAGAAAATGTATGAAATATGTACGTATGAATAAAATCAACAATATGATGTAAAGAAACATTCTTTATTAGGTTAAACAAAACCAAATAATGCAATTTTTATGCTAAATTTAGGATCAGGATACTCCAAATTCACAACAAAATTCAACGTTATTATTTTAAATCGAAGCGACTTTTATCCGTGTGAAGGCTTCAATACATATAATAAATCAAAAAACAATTTCTACTAGTCAAAAAGCGCAATGAATAAAGGACTTAAACCTGTAGAGAAATTTATAAAAACATACATTAACAAAGTGTTCAAAATAATAAGTTAGAATAATTATATCCCAATACTTTCCCTTCATTAATACGAGGGCTGCTCTATATATTTCTGGCCTAATAGTGAAAATGCGAATATTTATAATCAAAAATGGTTTTATTGTTTTTCAAAGTATTCTCCACCATGATTTATACATTTTTGCATGCGCTCAAACCAGTTGTCGAAGCACTTTTTCTACTCCGATTTAGACACCTCTAAAACATGGTTTTTGAACACTTCAACAACTTCTTCTGGCGACGAAAATCGTTGACCACGCATTTTTTTCTTGATGTGCGATAACAAGAAGAAGTCATTAGGTGCCAAGTCACGGCTGTACGGCGGATGACCCATTAATTCGACGTTTTGGCCGGTCAAAAACGATCTGGTTTGAGCCGATGTGTGAGATCTCGCATTGTCATGGTGAACAATGATTCGTCTTCTCTTGTTGGTTTTTCGAATTTCTCCGATGATTTCAGGCAAACAAATTGTAGTGTACCACTCAGAAGTGACCGTCCTACGTTGCTCAAGCGGAACAGTCGCCACATGACCAGTTTTGCCGAAGAAACAGGCGACCATTTGCTTCGAAGTGCTTCTTCCACGAAAAACTTTCGTTGGATTTTGCTCGTCTTTGAAGACCCACACGGTCGATTGTTGTTTCGTTTCGGGCTCATACGCATAGATCCATGATTCGTTACCTGTGACGATCTTATAAACGTCTTTTGAAGCACCGCAATCGTATTTTTGCAACATTTCTTTGCACCAATCGACACGAGCCTTTTTTTGAGCGACTTTCAAATTGTGTGGGATCCAACGAGAACAAACCTTTTTTACGGCCAGGTGTTCATGCAGTATCGAATGTATGCTGGTGGAAGAAATGTCCAAGGATGTCTCTATCTCTCGGTATGTCGCATGTCGATCTTGCATTATGAGTTTACGCACGGCATCAATGTTCTCTGGCACAACAGCCGTTTTTGGACGACCTTCACGGAATTCGTCTTTGAGCGAGCTTCGGCCACGATTAAATTCATTATACCAACTTTTCACAGTGCTATAGGATGGTGCTTCATCGCCATACAGAGATTTAAGTTCATCAATGCACTCTTGTCGTGATAATCCACGTCGAAAGTTGTGAAAAATGTTAATTCCATTTTTTTCTATATTAATTTTTTCAAGTCACTGTAAACAACACAAATAATGGTCGTACGTCAAAACGTTTTGAGTACGATTATGCTTAAAAATGACAAACTTTCCAATGGAAATGTCAGATTGCACTTCGCAGCACTCAGTGTTGCCAGGCCAGAAATATATATAGCAGCCCTCGTATAAATGCAACAAATTTTTAAATGTAGAATGTTTTGCATGTGACAGCGGTTTAGATAGACAATCTAGTGCTATCTAAATTTGAATGCAACAAAAAACAAGGATTATAGCCTGTGGAACGTTAAAAAGCACTTACATTGTCCTGTTGCTACCGAATACTCACTAAGGCATGAAAATTGCACTTGAGCTAAAAACTTAGATAAATAGGTAAATGTCATCGCAAAACACTTCGAAAAGGTTTTCAGACCTCGACATAAAATAACAAATATTCCAAATATCAGCGACACTGTGAATGATCGTATACAATTTCGGCTATGATTGTTAAAATCAACAATTAAATTTCTTAATATGAGAAAATCTCCCAGACCCAATCGTATTACAGGACAAATGATAAGAAGCTTACCTAATTATGATGTGAGAATTTTACAATTCGAATTTTTACTATTCGTATTTAATTTTACGAGTTGGCTTCTTTTCATACTATTGGAAGATGTGTGACATTGTTATGATCTCTAAACCATGGACGATTACGTCACACAGAACCTTTAGCCTGCTGTCAATTTTATCAAAATTGTTTGTTTTGTGTTTAAATCAAGGCATAGAGAAATTGAGGAAGTCCATAGAATCGTCACCACAATTAGATCGGTATTTGAAAATAAGCAATACTGTTCAGCTTTAGTTATGGATATTTCTTTAGCATGATGGTCTGGCATGATAGGGTACTCACAAAAATAAATCGAGTTCTTACTGGAAACTGCCACATGCTCATTACGAGCTATTTGGAAGATAGAACGTTTAAAGTAAGCTCAAATCACTCATGAAGATTCTGTGGGCGAGGCCAGTCCTTTATAGCCAGTATTTTGTCATCATTGGATATACCCTCTGATGTTACACGATGCCCCAAATAGTTAACCTCCTTTTGAAACAAAGTGGTTTTCTTAACTCGTAGCTTTAGTCCTACAGCTGTTATACGCTTAAACACCTCATCCAGGTTTTTCAGGCGTTCGTCAAAAGTCTTCCCCATTACGATTATGTCATCCAGATATACCAAACACGTCTTCCAATTGAGACCTTTAAACATACGTTCCATTAAACGCTCAAAAGTAGCTGGAGCGTTGCAAATTCCAAATGGCATCAACTTGAACTGCCAAAGACCAACGCTCGCGCTAGAGGCACTTTTCCCCTTGTCCTTATCGGATATCTCTACCTGCCAATAGCCGCTCTGCAAGTCCAAGGTAGAGAACCATTTCTTTCCAGCCAACGTGTCTAAGGTATCGTCAATTCTGGGCCGTCATTGAGTTTCCGGTAATCGACTTCAAACCTGTCGGTGCCGTCTTTCTTCTCAACCAAAACTATTGGTGAGTCCCACGGACTGAAAGATGGCTCAATGACCCCATTCCGCTCCATTTCGTTAACAAGTTCTTCGACCTCGTTTAGCTTTTTTAGGGGAATACTCCTGGGTGCTTGTTTTATAGGCCTCGCTTCGCCGGTGTTGATTTCGTGTTTCACAACTGCGGTTCTACCTTGGCTTTTATTGCTCAGGGCGAAGGCAGAGGCATGTTTCCTAAGCAACTGCTTAGCTTTGTTCCTATCAGGAGATGTCAGGCCTGCTACCCATTTTTCCACCAGTTCTCGTTCTTTGGCTGTTGTTTTGGGGCATACTGAATTCGCCGTACAACTAATTATGGCTCCTGCCGGCTCACATTGACCGATATCAAAATTTCTGTCAATGGTCTTTTCGCTTTTGGACAGATTAAGTGCTCTTACAGGATCACGTCCATCGTCGCAGGCTTTCACAAGGGCTCTAGCTGTTATGATTTCGACTTTTAGTTCTTTTGTTTCTACAACCCACAACCGGTTATCCACACAATCTTCCTCCACACGTGCCCATACTATAGTTTCTGCCGGAGGTGGTAATTTCTGGCGTTTAATGGCAAACAGCTGTGCTCCTGCTCTCATATCCAACATCCAGGTGTATCTCGACATTGCGCCATACCATTATTTGATGACCCATGTGCAGATCAATCCCGTGGGCTATCATGAAGTCTGCACCAATAATAACTTCATCCAATATGTCGGCAACAACAAATACATGGTCGGCGCTGCTGGTTGCGATAGTGAGTCTTGCCCTGGCTCTTCCATAGACCGTAGCTGAATCCCCAGTAGTAGTGCGTAGTCATATATTATTTAACGGCTCTACTGCGCCTCTTACCAGATCGGGCCTTATTATAGACTGAGACGCTCCTGTGTGTATGGTGAGGACCTGTTTCCTTCCGTTGATAAGACCGCAAGCAGTAAGGTTGCTGTTCTTTTGCTGCATGATGGAAATAGAGATTGTGGGGCCATCTAGTTTAACGGCGACGCATGCGATTTGGTGTTATTCGCCCGTTTGGAAGTGGCCCACCTTACCACAGTTACAGCATTTGGCGCGAGATTGGCTTCATTCCTCTAGTATTTGCTTGACCATCTCTTCTATCTCGCTCCTTTTGTCTCCGCAATTTGGCGTCTCAGCCTCAAGTCGCCGCACCTTCTAGACTTGTGGCTTCGATATAACTTTTGGTCTCTTGGGCCAGCGCGTGCGAAATAGTGTCCGCGAAGGACGACTTCTACACAGCGCAAACTGTATATCTTACATCTGGATCCCGTATGCCATTTAAAAATGCTTCTATCTTGAACTGGTCCAGGAATGGATGGTTCTCGCTTGGGTAAGTCAGCTGCACCAAGCTTTTAATTTCCATCGCGAAATCTTGCAGCGTTTTATTCGGCTTCTGCACTCTGCCCCGTAGTTCCATCCTGTACACTTCTCTCATATGTTCGCTGGTAAGCTTTCAAGGATTGCTGCTGCTGTTCCCTTTAACACCAGAATTAGTTCTTTAGCTTTTTCTGCATTGTTCCATTCATTTTTGCAAGCCACCGTTTCGAATTAGAAGTTGAAGACATTAAAAGGTGCGCTACCATCAAAGAGCGGGGCCTCTATCTTGTTGGCGTGCTGAGAGATTATTCTCACCGGTCCTTCTCAAATTTGTAGATCGCTCATCTTGTTCTTTAACTCATGTAGTTCTGCGTCTACGCCGGAAAATTTTTCGTTAACATTGCTCTTCATGCCGTACAGTTTTTCGTCAAAGCTTTGCGTAATGCCGGAGAGTTTTTCAATAACATTTCCCGTTATACCAGAGAATTTTTCATCAAGCTCACTGACTTTCAATTCTATAGCTACCACTCGCTTGTCCATAACTTGTGAAATTTCCTGAAGTGTCTCGTTGTTGGCTCTGACCTAAGCTAAGAGTTTTTCGCTGTTAGTCTTAGAAGCTTCTTGAAATTTCTCCTCTTGTCTCTCGTTGTTGGCTCTGACCTCAGCTAAGAGTTTTTTTGCTGTTAGTCTTAGAAGCTTCTTGAAATTTCTCCTCTTGCCTCTCGTTGTTGGCTCTGACCTCAGCTAAGAGTCTTTCGCTGTTAGTCTTAGGCGCTTCTTGAAATATCTCCATCATAGCAGCAAACATTACGTTGAAATCCATATTGGGGGTACATATCTATATACATATTTATATATATATATATATATATATATATAAATCTGTGTGATAAAAAAACAACAAATTGTGCATGGTTAAACCGGCTTGAACACATCATAGTGAGTGCATAAGCGCAGCAAACATTAATGAAAAATAATGTAATAACAACAATGCTCATTACTCTTTTAGTTTGTAGTATTTGTACTTGTCCTGGCAAAAGTGGTGTTTAGCAATAAAAGTATTGTCCTAGAACCTTTACGAAACGAAACTGTCGAAAGGATTTGAGATTAAAAGACAAAGGCTACTAGTGCAAAGTTACTTGTTCATAATAATCTGTTTTATTTTAAAAATGTTTGCAGCTTATATACTATCTATGAGAATGATTCTTAGCCTTTCTACTTATCCCAGTTTACGTTATTTACATTTTTCTTTCTTTTGGTACCATGGAGGATCATGTTACTATGATTATTCAAAAAGTACTCAATAAGCATGGATGTGAAAGTGTGTCACTCAAACATTTGCCGACGCTGCACATATGCATAAAACAAAGTGCATGATATAAATATATCTGCCACCGAAATAACGAACTCATCAAATAAAAATCAACAAATAAATAATATAAGTGCTACAAAGAAAATAGTACAAGAAGATAAAGAAACGGTTACTGTATCTAAACGCGTACAAACTGGTATGGATCGGAACATAACCATAACCAAGAGGAACCCTAGTCCTAAGTCTTTGCAACAAGAGTGATACGATATAAAGGTTCTCATCAAGTGGCTGCAATATCGGTATGTGAAAATAGATTCACTGTACTTGCTACCCCGAATAGTAAAGATGTAGAACCCACTGTAAGGGAACGAAAACCCCCACCAATTTACTTGCGCGAACAAACATCAAATGCCATTGGAAATATGCTGTCCCAACTCATAGGTAAAGAAAATTTCTATGTGGCTTCTGTACGAAGAGGACAAACGCAAGAAACAAAAATCCAATCCCACACTGAGAAGAATTGTCGCCTAATCGCAAGTCGTCTCGATGCAGATAATAAGAGCTATTATACGTATCAACTTAAAAGTGCTAAAGGTTTGATTGTCATTATAAAGGGCATTGAGAGTTCTGTTCACACTGAGGAAATAAATAGTGTCATAAAGGTGGAAGGTTATGTCGTAAGGTCAGTGCACAATATTCTAAATAAGAATAAAGTGCCCCAACCCATGCACCGTGTTGAAATCATATTTAACGCATCTCAGCTAAGATCAAACAACTCGGTTCACCCTATATACAACTATATACAAATTTTGAACAGAAGAATTACGGTAGAATAGCCTCTGAAATGTAATGGTCCCCGCCAGTGTACCAACTGCCGGGAATTCGGACACGCAAAAACTTACTGCGAGCTACCATCCGTATGTGTTGTTTGCGGTGATCCGCACCGGACTTTGGAATGCACCTCTTCCAAAACAGACCTCAAGATCAAACACCATGAATTATGTAGCTAACTGTGGTGAAAACCGCACAACAAATTACAGGGGCTGCAAAGTCTTTCAACACGTAAAAAATATTGCAAAAGTCGTAAGTAAACTCGGGAGTTCCATCTCGCCAGGCTCAATGTATCTGTTTTTTCAGCCTCTGGTGCCCATGAGATTGCAGTAAATCGGACGCAGGGTGTTCGGATGAACCTCTAGTTTATTTACGTAATTGGATGAGTATGTTTTGTTTCTTCTTGGAAAGTGAGAACTTCTGGATCTTTATGGACATTTTCATTTCGTATACACCAAGGAGCTCATACCATAAGACGTAAAATCTTAGACTGTCTTCTTTGTAGCTTCTGGACGCTTGACCCACAAGCAGAACCCCAAGGCTAAATGCCATACGTCCATATTGGTTTTAAAATGGATTTGAGTAAAGCAACTTGTTTTGAGTTTTATGCCGCAACTTGTTCATCAATACGGCGGGACCAAGTTAGGCGTCTATCTAGATGGAGACATAAATATTTAATGTGTTTTTCCGCTGGAAGAGTATTTGTTATCGTTGTTGGGGGACACTTTTTCTGTCTGAGGGAAATCGTTACGTGAGCACATTTCGCAGGATTTAACTTAATGCTCCACTTATTTAACCATTGTTGTATATGTATTTGGGCTTGTTGGCATATCCGCTGTATAGATGATGTATAATACCTTGAGGTATTCCTGCAGATATTCTGCTATTCCTAGAAAACTGATCTTCTGACCTTACCTTAAACATTTTATCAGTCAAATAGCTCTTAAGAGAAGAACTCGAGTTATTTTAGAGAGCAGCCATTATGCCACACTTTAAAAAAAAGGCAGGGAAAAGCCAATAAATAAAGCTGCACAGTATTGCTTATTTTCAAATCCAGATCTAATAAAGGTGATAATAGTACCATGACTCTCACGAAAACCAAACTGATGGTTGGGAATAATGTTTTGTTCATTCACATAAGGAAAACGTTACATGAGCACATTTTGCTGGATTTACCTTTATTCTCCACTGTTTTAGCCAGTCTTCTAGAAGCTGAAATTTTAAAGACAGTAAGATTTATAGTGTTCGCTTGCAAAAAGTCTTGCAAAATTCTGGCATTGGAAACTGCCTTATTTTTTTGCGCACTATGTGGCCACCGCCAAATACTCTTCCACTCAGGTGTTTAGTGCCGTATAGTACGTTTAAGAGAATAAAAGTATGTTAGCGTTCCAGACTTGAAGTTATATATTGAATTTTAAGAATTAATTTATAGGAAATTATATGTAGTCTGATGAAATAAATATGTTTTGCGTTTTAACTCTTCGATTCCAAAAGAACTACATGAAATCCTGAAGAGTGGCCTTTACTTTACTTAACTTTCGAATGGTCTACACAGGTTTACGACTTAAGTGACTCAAAAAGTTTGATACGTTTACACCGTTCGCTCAGGGATGATGCGTTAAAAGCAGTTCAAAATCTTCTCATACATCCATCGTGTTGACGTACTGGTATTTCCACGTTAAAGTTATTATTGGCCAGCCGGAACGCATCTTGAATTCTATAAATAAAATAAAATTAGCGCCACCAGTTAACGCCAACAAACTTGAAATCACTAGCATATTTATTTAAAGCTTGTGGCTTGTATTACGAACTAAATAATTCTTTATTGCCGTAGAAACTAGAAAGTTTCGCCTTATCTGCAATTAGAATAGGGTATTAAAAACTTTAATTGCTTAAAGATAACAAAAAATCAAACCTTATTGAATTTTCTGTCTAGCCTTGGCCTAGCAGTTAGCTAGTATCAATCACAATGTAAATAAGCTGCGTAATGCCCATCTACACGCCCATAGTTTTCAATAAAAAACAAATTGCATTATTCGTAAAGAGCACTGCATTGATATTCCACATTGCGAAAATCTGTTATCATCAAACTGCCCCAAAAGATGGAATATAATACGACGCACACTGGGGATTTCGCGCAAAAAAGTCAAAATATCAACATACTCTTCATGGAATATGCAGTGATATTTGGAAATTTTAGACTAAATGGTACAATCAAATCAAAAAGAATTACTTCGATCTGACTGGTAATTTTTTTTATAGCCGTTTTAAACTCAGTACTTGTATGTTTTACCGAACCAACTTAATTTAAACCTAAAAATTTCAAAACCAATGTTATTTTATTATATGAGCTAACGTTTTTCTTTTTTATTTTTTATTTAAAGCAGGTTATTTCAGTATACTAAAATTTAAAAAATAAATTCTGCAGAGATTTAAGTTTTTTTGTCGTCGCGACGTTTTAATTAATTTAATTTTAGTTCAAAAAACGTCAGCAAGTAAAATATGCAATTGCAATTATACGTGACAAGTTAAAAGCTGTTTTTATAAACATCACTCTCTCTTCTTTCTAAATTCACCATACCAGCTGTTGAGCATCGCGGCGAGAATAACGATATTAAAAATACGGTGCGTTGCAAAAATTATCAAATGTCAAGAACAGAAGATACCTGTCATTGTAATACACACAAAAATATAGGAAATTAGGTTTAAAATCTACGTTTAAAAAACTATGTTTACCGTCGCGGACTATGCAATATGAGAAATTATGTGAGCAATTTCAATTGAAGAATTGACCAATAAGTCACTATTACAATGCTTCTCCGCATCTGTTAATCGGTGCTTACTGGGCTTTGAGAATTCCTAGAAAAATACACGAGTCATTGCAAAATTCGCCCGTGGCTGTGCAAACTAAACTAACCTGACTTATTTACGGTAATATGGATTGCTACTCGGCACCTACGATTCAACCGATCTTATAAAATTAAACGAGCTTGTAAAACAAATTTTTCCTCTAGAGGAACAAAAAAAAAAAAAAAACAAATTTATAGCAAACAAGATGAACGTGCATTACATTTATTAAATAATAACACCCATCAGCGGGTAGATAAACCAGTTTATTGTGGCGATACGACGCTGTTAACTTACCGGAAAGTTTAACAAATTATCAGCTGATGATTCAAAGGGACTATATTAGGAAACTGAATCAAACCGAAATCGTTTATTCTAAGTATGAAAATCAAACTTGGTATTTACCTGTACCCTAAAAGGTACGCATTGTTTGGGATGCCGCTGCTAAATCGCATGGTTTATCATTGAATTGCGTGATGTTTAAAGGTCCAGACTTACTACCGTCATTGACAGCAAAACTATTTCGTTTTCGTCAAAAGTTCTTTTCGATTTGTGGGAAATACAAGAGATGTTCCACCAAAAGTTAATGAAAGAATGCGATTAGCACTCTCAACGCTTTCTGCGTCGAAATTGCGATACTGAGACCGAGCTTAGTGCATATGTAATGAATATCATGATATTTGGAGCAGCTTGCGCTCCAAGTATCTCTCAATATATACAAAATGCTAAAACAGAGAAATTTAAAAACAAATACCCCGATGCGGTACAATCTATACAATTTGATCATTATATAGACGATTTTTTAACTTTAGTAGACAGTGAAAATGATGCAATTAAGTCAGCTAAACAAGTTAAATATATTCATCAACAAGGCGGGTTTCATGTAAGAACCTGGTGTTCCTGGTCTGTTTTTAAGGAATTAACCGAAACTGCTGGAATTGTAAAAGAAGTATAGATATAGACTATAAAAAAATTGAAAACGTTCTCCGTGTATTCTTGGCTGCATTCAATGACGACATAATCTTTAAAATTTTGGAAAGCCTTGTACAAAGTGAATATATTCAACTGTAAAAAATTCCAACAAAAAGCCAAATTCTATGTATTGTCATGCCAATTTATTTAAAATTTTATTATGTACACTAAAATAATTCTGCAGCACATATGGCGTAGTAGAGTTGATTTGGATGAACCAGTAAAGCCAGATGAATACGAAAAATGAATTTCACAAACCCAGGAAATTAAAAAGTTATCTATAACCATGCGAACGCGAAAAAATTATAATAACTCGCAAGTTTATCTGCACATCTTTGTCGATGCGAGCTTAGAATGGTAAAAAGTTGTATATTACTACAAAATAACCGATGGCACCGACGTAATTTGGTCCTTAAAATGCTTAAAAATGCGCGTTCCGCCGCTAAAAATAACATCAATACCCCCTCTAGTGTTAATGTCTGCGCTAATAGGTGCTCGATATGCAAAAACTATAATCGATAATCACACAATAAAAATTGTTTGTTACTTTTGAACTGATTCAAAAAATGCCTTTGTTTGGTTGAGATCAGATACAAAACCAGTTCGTTGCCTTTCGTGTGAGCGATATACTTGGCCAAACTGAGCTGATTGCCTTCAAAACTCAATGTCGCTGAAAAGATATTCCAAAATCGAGCAATTTGTATACGACGGCAGAATAGACCATGCTGATGTTTTCGATGAACAAAAGAAACCTATAATTTTGCCTAGAAAATTTGCAAAAACCAAACTAATTTTTCACCACTATCATTGTAAGCTGCATCACATGAACAATGAGGCCGTAATAAATGAATTACGCCAGAAATTCTTTATAGGGCGATTGCCAGCTACTTTAAAGAGCGTAATAAGAGACCGCCAAACTTGCAAGATACAAAAGGTCGCGACAGTTAATCCTCAAATGGCTAAATTGCCTAAAGCCAGGGTAGCTGCTTTCACACACGGATTTGGCTTCACAGGCTTTGAATTTTTCGGCCCAATAAATATAGCCGTCAATGGACAAATTTAACAACATCGTTTTGCATAATGGCGATTAGCAATTTTATATGCAAGCGTTGTACTCCGCTCGAAATTTTTAGCGATAATGCTACTAACTTTGACGGGGCCGAGCATGAACTGCGCGTCCGTCTTGTACAAGATAATGCTATGAATACACTATGAAGAGCTTCTACGTAGCATGGTGTCAGAAGTTGAGAACATCGTGAACTCATGACAGCTGACATATGTACCGCTTGATATTGAAAACTCTACCGTACTTGTACCGAATCATTTTATACTCGAATGTTCGAATGGAATGAAACTATTGGCGATATACGACGATAATCCAATAATGTTACGGCATAACTGACTACATTCTCAGCAATAGGCTAAACAATTTTGGAATCAAAATGTTTCCGTTTATTTACCCACATTGATCTGTATAAAAAAGTGGCTATGTTGAACGTAACTAGGGATAGAGGAGTAGGACTTCGATGCACCTCGCCATACTAAACACGAATGTTAAAAGCTAATGAACATTGCGTGAGCTTTGCTAAAAGGTCATTCTTGAAAGACAAGTTGCATAAGAAACAAAGATTAATTTGTATTGCGCATATTGTTGTATTAAAATGTAGTTTTAGTAGTTTTATATTGTATTGTACGAATTAATTTATAGGAAATTAAATGCAGTCTGATGAAATAAATCTTCAATTAAAGTTTTGCGTTTTAACTCTAAGGACTCATTCAAATTCATATAATAACCAGGATTCAAATCGGAGTAAACGACTTTCTTGTTTACAAGTGCATTCGAAGGTTCGGTGCACATCGCCGCAATCAACGCATACGGATGGTAGCTTGCAGTAAGTTTTCGAATGTCCGAATTCCTGGTAGTTGGTGCTTGGACTTTTACGTTTCAAAGGCAGTTAGAGTTATTGTTCTGTTCAAAAGGTAACTCAAGTTGTATATAGGATAAACAAGTTTTTTTTTATTTTGATGGAGTTGCATTAAATACGATGTCAATATGATGCCTAGGTTGGGGAGATTAATTTTTTATGTAGAATTTTGGAACGAATTGCCGTCATCCCTTGCAAACCGGTTTGTCTCCAAACCAAACTTGACAAGGGATGACGGAAATTCGTTCCAAAATTCTACATCAAAACACCCTGTCGGAATATCAAATCAAGAATCAATTTATTTTTTATTTAGAATAATGTGCACTCAGCTTACGACATAACCTTCCGCCTCTATGGCACTTTTGGGAACAGAACAGTTAATGCCTTTTAGCACTTTTTAGGTGATACGTATTATAGCTCTTATTTTCTACATCCAATCGACTTGCGATGAGGCGCTAATTCTTCTCCGTGTGGGATTAGGTCTTTGTTTCTTGTATTAGTCCTCTTAGTACAGAAGCCACATAGAAATATTTATAATCGCATTTGATAGTTCTTGTGTAAATTGGTGGGCTTTTTGTTCCCCTACACTGGGTTCGGCATCTTTATAAGCAAGTACAGAGAATTTATTTCTACTTACCGATCTACTTGATAACCTTTATATTATTTGGCGGTTCGCTCTTTTTGCGAAGACTTACTGGTTGTTGTTATATAACGATCCATACAGGTTTGCACGCGTTTAGATACACTACCGGTTTTTTTTTGCTTGTTGTACTATTTTTGGTGTTGCTCCTGTAATGTTTATTTGTTGAGTTTTATTTGATGATTTCGTTAATTCTGGGGCGGATATATTTATATTTGCAGATAATGAACGCGTTCCGTCAATTGGCCTTGCGGTTAAAAAAGCACTGTCATCTTTTTTATTATTTATATTGCTCATTGCATTATTTGCATCTGTATAACTCAACGAGTAAGAAGCAAGGTTGTTATTTTTTTGGTATTTTTTTCAAACAGGTTTAAATGACAATGTACTATTAGTTATTGTTTACAACACGCAATATATATAATGTTGTTGTTGTTTATTTGTTTTATTTCTGTTTTTTTTCTTCTTCTTAAACTGTTCACTTTGTCGCTGCACTTGTCAATCGTATTTTATTATATTACGAATATAATTATCCGCGAAATATTACGTACGTCGGTACTCAACCCCGGTCACAATGATACTCGAAAAGAAGTGTATGTTTGTTAATATTAAGGATTTAATATAAAAATACGAATTTATACAAATGAGGAAGAAGTTTTTATATTAAGTTATTTCCACATCCTTTTCAAAATGTTATACATATAATAAAGATACATAATAATAAAGATTAAATTTTATGTAATTTGAAATAATACTAACATATAATAGGAAAAAATGCAGGTGAGTTCTCGTGTATGTGGGGGAGAAGTTACTAACATACTCCAACCCGTGCCTAGTATCACATTTTCTTTATTATCTATAACTTTATACAATTTTCTTCTTGAACTACAGCAAATCCAGTTTTAAGACAATAATTACACTATTGAATATTATATATGTCCGCCGGGAAGGTACACTACTTTGTTTTGGCGCCATTTTGGTAAACATTAGTCTTGACAGTTCATATTTGGCAGTCGTGAAGTAGAGACATAGCAAATTTATGATGGAAAAATATTCGGTGAACCAACGTGTTTTAATTGTTAAAACATTTGATCAAAATCAATCATCGATTACTGTAACGATAGGATAGTGAAATTTTTGGGAGCAACAACGTGCCATCAAGACGCACTATTTATTGTGTAGTGAATGATTTCGAAGAAAGAGAGACTGATAGTTCCACGCATGGACCACAACGTACTGCAAGATCGGCTGAATACTTTACTGCTGTTCAAGAAAGTATTCAAAACAATCCACCAACCTCAATTCGACACCGTGCTGAGGAGCCGTACATATGCCAATAGGATGCCACAGCTCGCCCATGGCGACCCCGATTTTCATGAAAAAATCATATTGAGTGAATGTAAATGTGCCTACATTTGAATGGATATGTGAATAAACAGAATAGTCGGTTCTGGGCAATGGAATACCTTCAAATTATTCATTAGTCACCTTTGCATCCATTAAAAGTGACAGTCTGGTGTACAATTTGGTCAGGAGGAATCATTGGACCTTACTTCCTTGAAATTGAAAACGGCGTAACGGTAACTGTCAATGGAGAGCGATATCCTGATATGATTGAAAACTTTTTAACGCCACAACTGCCTGTCTTTGGGTTTGACTAATATTTGGTTTCAACAAGACGGTGCCACATCGCATACAGCCAGGATTACGATGGAATTACTGCGTGACCTTTTTCCACAATAAGTTATTTCAAGGAATGGTACATTAAATAAAACATTTATCAATACACAATTCATTCTCTTTCATTTAATCAAAAATTATAAACAAACAAAGTAGTATACCTTCCTGGCGGGCACCCTATATATTAATTGGAATTGTTTGTCAAATAAAAAATCATATAATTAAAAAAAATCTATACATAGAAATTACATATTGTGTTTTATTGTTTAGTATTGTAATGTCGCGCGGCAAAGTAAAATATATAGCGTTGATGCAATATCTCATTGATGGCATAAGAGGTTTAAGTTTGGGGACGATAGGGAAGTGAATAAAATATTTATTTAAGTCAGTAAATGAATGCCTGTCATTTACTTTTCGAAAATTATTTGATGTAAATGTTGCTTGCGGCTACGCAATAGGTGCTCCAATGATGGCATACTTTTGCCAACATTTCGACAAGTATGGTGGCTGGCTTGTCCCTGTACACGAGATACTTCATGCATTTTCCCAAACAAAGTGAGGCAAATCGCATGATCTTGACGAACATTGGTTAATAGTTATAAATACACATTTGTGAGCTAGAAGACTGGTTGAAAAAGTGGAGAATTAATGTAACCCATCGAAATGTGCTCACGTAACTTGTTTCCTCAGAAGGAAAAATAGGCAACCAATCACAATAACAACTACCACGGTTCCAGCGAAAACCACGTTCAATATTTGGGTATCCACCAAGATCGACGCACAGCTTGGTCCGTCACATTGACGCAGAAATAATGGCCATAAAGCATTAAACAAATCAACTGCACTGGTTAATAAGTTCTAACTCAACCATGACTTTGGAATACAAAGTTTTTTTATACAAATCCATTATAAAACCAATATTGACATATGGCATTCAGTTGTGGAGTACTGCTTGCGCATCAAATATTCAGAAGTTACAAAGAAGACAGTCTAGGATTTTGCGACTTATCGTTTGCGCCTCTTGGTATATACGAAGTGAAAATATCCATTATGATTTAGAAGTTCCCACTCTCCAAGAAGACACAAAAACACACTCGCCTAATTACGTAAACACACCCTAGCGCGCGATTTACTGCAATTTCATGGGCATCAGAGACTCAAAAAAACTGACATATTGATTTATTACAAGGATTTAAATAAAATAAACTAGTTATTACATTGGTAATGCCTAATAAATAATAAATTAGAGATACGATTTGAATACCTATCGTAAATTCCTCTAAATAGAAAGATTCAATAAAAAAAAATACTAAGGTTAAAAAAATGCCTTAATTGTAACATGTTTGGACGCAGTTCAAGGCCATGCTCAATAAGAGTTGAAGAAGCAAATATAAGGCAATTAGCTGTAGGAAATGTTATGAACGTGAACATAAAATTTTCAAGAATGAGTGTAGTAAATTTAATGACATCACGGAAAAGGTATACAATTTGCATAGGAAGCATAGACTTTTGGAATACGATTTTTACCTGATTAGAATTAGGAATAACTCGAGTGCTGGAAAAGTAAAATCAAAGGCAAATTTTAAGGCGATTATTGAAATATAAGGTAAAAAATTTTAATTTAACGTAGTCCCATAATGTAGTAATGGCTATATGTGCATATAAAAATGTAAGTACAATTAATATTGAAAACACAGCCTATGAGTACGCTACACAAAAGGTAGTAAAAATAGTTATACACCGCAGAAATATAAAATTACTAACGTAGAAATGCGATTTCCATTATCAGAAAGGTGTGTTGTGAAGAATAAAACCGAAAAATGGTTCGATAAAAATATTATAGAACCATTGGAATCAGAGCTTTGAAGCCGAACAGTTTTCGCCAAAAAGAAGGATTCAACTTTAAAACTGTGTGTTGTGTTTAGAAGAATTAAGAAGATAATTGTCAAGGATTATTATCCCCTGCCTCCTATTGATAACCAACTCAATCGTTTGCAATTAATTTGAGAGCTACCGAATTTACGAAATAGGTTCTTTCATGTTACTGTAAATGAAGACCGCCGAAAGTATACGGCATTCGCAACGCATAACGGCCAATAGCATTTTTGGAAGGTCCCTATGTAATTTGCACGGTGTTTCATACGTAAACGGTATATTTTGTAAGTTAACCCGTAAAGGAGTGCTTTGCTGTATACTGATTATATAATCATTCCAGGTATATCTGAAGACGAAGCACTACAAAACTTAAGATGAGTTTAGATGTCGGTTTACATATAATTATCAACTAATTATTCTTTTTGAAAAAGAAAATTCAATTCCTAAAAGCATGTACCATAAAATTATAACGAAAGCACAGAAAATATGCCACTTCTCCACGAAAATATCTCATCAAGGATTACTACATACAAAAGTAGTAGCAGGGAAAAAGGAATACAAGAAGGAGAAATGCATCCGATATGAAAAGCCATGTTACTCTTTAAGTATCATATTGACTACCTTGGTCTTCTTGAGTACCCAAGTACCACGTACAAACTGGTTTTTGCTGTAATTGACTTAGTCAACAAGTTCTACTGGCTATATCCGACTAGAATTACTTTATCTAGAGATGCTATAATGCGACTAACAGTGCGGAAAACTATGTTGGTAATCCGATATATATCATTTCGGATTGTGGTTCAGCTTTTAAAAGTAAAAACTAGTTTTTGTACAGAAAAAAACATAAACCACATATTGATAACAACTGGCCTCGTGGAAATCCTAAACAGTATTATTGTTTCGGTTTTGTCAAAACTAAGCGAAAAAGATCCCTCTAAATGGTACAAATTCGATGCAGGAGTACAGTAAGTCATTAACTCAACCTGCCACAGCATTTTCGGTACTACTCGTATTCCGTTTGAAATAATTTTAGGTACCAATATGCAAACCAAAGATAACCCTCAGTTAAATCAGCAAAAAGAGCGGAAAGCATGTACGACGAGCGAAAAAATGAAGCGAGAGCAATAGCTAAAAGACAAATTGTCCAGGTTCAAGCCGAGAATAAGAAGAGTTATGATTTCCGACGAAAACTTTCTAGACGATACAGGATTCATGACCTTGTGGCCATAAAAAAGACTCAGCTAGGCGCTGGTCTCAAACTTGATCCAACGTATTTAGGTCTGTATCAGATTGCGAAGGGTAAGCAATTGGAAAGCTACGATGCCGTGAATGATGGCGAATGCGAAGGTACCAGACGTACCACAAAATGTGCGGAACTGAAGCCATGGTCAGACAAAGTCGATGACGACCTCCTGATGTACGAGACCTGCAGGCTGGCCTAGTTGTAGGATAGAAGTTCCTACAAAGCAAATGTAAGTGACAGGAAAATGCAGGCCAATCACGAACAGTCTAAGAGAATACGCCGCGTAATAAAAACGTACACCGCGGAACATAACAAAACGTACATACCATTATTTTATCTTATTTTTTTTTTTTAAATAAATAAAACAAAGCATACGATATACAAAATATTGCAATACGCAAAAGATTTTATCATTTTAAAACTTTTTTGTTTCAATCCCAACCGCAACTATTGTAAAATATTAAAACATTTTGAGACTATGACATCATAGCTTGTGAATTCGACAATTGTTTTCACATAAATATTACTAAATGCACAAGTATATATTCACCGAAAGAGCTTGCAAGCATTTGCTGTAGTTCGATAAAAAAATTCCATATTGATACAATATATATAAGACACAGGGCCTTCAAAAGTAGACTTCAGTAACGAAGTTTCGGGCATCTTTATGTCTACAACCCTTCCTATAATGATACAGAACTTTAATGTCAGCACATATGAATATACTAATCTTTGGGATAAAAAATATCAACATGTTCACATATCCCGTGCAGATTTTGTTGATTATCGATAGCTGAAATTTCGAAAGGGGACTTAACAGATTGGTAAAAAAAAAAATTAGGACCTTAAGATAAGGTGCTCGGAAAATTGGCTTTAACTATAGGATTGTAAATAGAAGGCATTAAAACCACAAAACATAAAATAAGCCATTATTTAGGCAATTATGGCCCGATTTTTTTAAAACGAAATTGTCGCAAACGGTACCTAAGGGATCAATGCTATGTTAACTTCTATAAGTTTTCTGGAGTCTGCAGAAAGTTTATGTCAATACCGTATAGAAATTGGTAAATCGAATGCTTATATGTATGTATATAGTCACAAATGTAAATCATAAAAAACGCCAATAATAAAACTTAGTTTACCTTGAAGAATTTCCCTGGGTTTCGGTAAATTTGTTACGCATGTATGTGGGCACATAAGTACATTTGCAGGATGCAATGTACCATCCAAAAATCTTCGTCTAGCCTCACAAAGATTTATTCCTCCTAATGGCGTTTTTGGTAAGTGGTTAGGAGGAACCAGTGCTAAGCAATATATTCCAACTTGATGTATAGAGTCTACTGCCTGTAAAACTCTAGACATCCATTGAAAACTTTCCTCCTCTGAGCAATCAGGCCGTTGCTCGGCTACTACGCAAACTCGTTCATCTCTTAACACTTTGATACTAAACACAGCTATTCTTCCTCTATATATAAAGCGCATTGGTTCAACAGCCAGTACAGTAGCAATAATGTCGTCAGCATTGTGCTTACGCCCAGTTACTGTCATCAATCCATCACGAGATCCACACACAAACACAAGTCCACCAGGACCTAAAAATCCTAAGAGGCCTGAACGTACGTAATAATCATCACTTATTGGTTTAACTTTCGCAACAAGACCATCTTTTTCGGATTCAGGTTCCTCTAAAATTGGCAGAACTTTAAATGTGCTATTAGTTAATCCTTCTAAGCCAAAGTAGCTGGACCCAGTTGATCCACTAGTGACACATATTTCTCCAACCTGATCTGTTTTGCAAAAAACTGGGTGGCCATCTGATTTCACAACAACAATAGTTGCTGTGGGCATTACTTGCCCACAGTCCTGAAGCGTTAAAGAAGTCAAGGAATCTTCACTATCTACTCGAACAACTCCGTGTGATAAAGCTGCCATGGAAAGTACTCCTCTTCCCGTAGCGGATTGATTAAATCCACCTGAAGATCTACCAGGCCGCCGGAGTGATACTGTAAACACTTCTGAACTACTAGCACAAGGGCAGATAGCATCCGCTCTTAAGCCCTTGGTTTTAAAGACATTTAAAAACTGATCACACGACGACAGGGACCACGGATTTGCCCCATCAGCTACAAGAAGCATCCGTAGCGATGACAGCGATACGTCCTTGTGATCTTTTGTTGCTAAAAGTCCCCAGTGTAAATCCCTGCTTTTGACAAGACAACATGAAGCTCTATGCTTTGTAATTAACTGCATCCAAGACGATGGCCTTAGTTTCATTAGAGCGTACGGTATAAACAATACATGCATTCCATTTAATACTGATGTAAATACAGCGTGCCAAAGGCCAACTTCCCGTTTAAAATCTAAAACGCATACCATTGTTTCACCTTCTGTATAATGACATGCCATAGTTAGAGCTCGACAGTGGTTAATCATTGCTAATCTTGTAACAGTTACGCCTGAAATTAAAATAAAATGATTAATAATATATTATAATACTGTACCAACAAGTTTCAATTAACTGACAGATTTTAAAGTCTTGTAACTTGAACATTCAACTGCAAACTCTGTATGTCAAAAGCGAAGCATATATAATAAGTAAAAGAGCTATATTCAAAGGATTGTTTGCGGTAATTAATTTTGATCCTTGGCTTTAATCGTCTTATTCTATATTTTAAGCTATCGTTTTGTTTTAATATGAGAATTTTCGATCGGTTAACAGTTAATTGATTTCTGTTTTTTTTTCTCTCAATTTTTAATAAAATCTTGATTTTTGGTGAATTGCAAAAAAATAATGAAATTGAATTTTACTAAAATTTCGTATGATTAAATTCAGAATTTTCGGTGCAATTTTCGCGTTTGCCGTTACATTTATAAATATAGTGGTTTGTTTTTGGTTCCTTGTTTGTGAAAATTAGGTGTTTTGTAAGGTCATTTAAGCCTTATGCACAACATCAATTTTGTTAAAATACTGATTTTTTTTCAACTTTTTGGCGCCACTGCAAAATTTTGATGAAATTAAAAATTTAGTTTTGAATTGTTAAAATATGGTGAATTTTGGTTTTTGCAATTTCGGTTTTCTTAAAACCGAGCTATTTTAGAAAATTTTATTATTTTGATAATTTAAAATCTTTAAACTTTTTGTGAATTCCCAAATTGTGTTAAAATTTAAATTTTTTGTTTGTGGTTTTTCTGTTTAATTTAGATTTTTTTTTTTAATTTTATAATTTGGTTTGTGGTTAATTTTCTAATTTTGGGGAATTCTTAAATTGTACCAATATTTAGTTTGTTTTCATTATTTTAGACTAATTTTTGCTACAATTTCTAATTTGTCTTGCTTTTTAAATTTGTAGGTGAATTTTTTCGGTGGGATTGCCCGTTCGAGGTGAAATTTGTTTTTTTTAATATATTTGTTAAAATTTCGACGTTTTTTTATAAAATATTAACTTTCTGGAAAATTTACAATATTTTGGGGAAATTTAAATTTTTGTAGTGAGATTTCGAATTTTTGTGAATTTTGTTTTTAGGAATTTTTTGGTAAACTTTCTGTTTTTTATTTTGATTTTTTGCCAGTTAGAATTTTTGTATTTCAGCTTTTCCATTTTTGTAACGAATTTTCGAATTTGTCGTGAATTTTAAATTATAAAAAAAAGTTGAATTTTGTTTTTTTTAGAGGAATTCGGTTTTCTGTTAGTTTTTGAAATTTATAGGTTTTTTAAAAATATTTTAAATTCATCCAACAATTAGGTCCGTAAGTATCTGGGCGAACTTTACAGCTTTATAGCGAATTCTGGTCTACATCTTCCGGATTTCTTCTGTAAATTAAAACTTTTTTTAAGATAAACCCATCTATCTCTTGCAAGGTTTCCTGATTTATTAATGGAGAAAAAGCTCCATATGCACGGGTACGTCTGTATTAAAACTGGAGATCGATTGGTATCTAGAGTTCGCATACTAGAAACCAAGCACCCTCTTGGCCACTCATCCTTAGCGTTTGCTATTCCACCGTGAATTATGTCGACTTATTTAGCCAGACTCCTTACAGAGACAGGAACCGAATACCGGCAGTATAATCTGTTACGGCAAGCCAGATAATAGGAAATTTTTTTTCATCCACAACTATTATAGTTGCACAAAGTGAGCAGTGAAAAAAATAAATAAAGAACAACAATCAGCACATTACAAATTGTGTGTTGTCGTAAGCAATACAAGATAGTAACCGATGTTTTTTTTACCTTTATTTTATTTTATTTCATCTTTCTATTTAAAGAAATTAAAATAAGTATTCAAATCTTATCTTAAAAATGTTATTTATTAAGTATTACCAATGTAATAACTAGCTTATTCAACTCCCTAATAAAAAAAGACTCTTCTATCTAGTAGGGAGAGCCGACTTGCCAAGCTCAATGCATCAGTTTTTTAGTCGCTGATGTCCATGAAATTGCACTAAATCGAGCGCTACTGTTGGGATGGACCACTAATTTGCTTACGTATTTTGGATGAGTACGAGGATTGCATTTTATTGTTTTTCAAATATTCCCCATGAAGACCTATACACTTTTGCATGCGTTTGAACCAATTGTCGAAGCACTTTTGCCACTCTGACTGAGGTATCTACAAAACGTGCATCTGAATGCAGCAACCGGTTCTTCAGGAGTCGAAAAACGTTGACCTCTAAGCATGTTTTTTACGTATTGGAATAAAAAGAAGTCATTCGGTGCCAAGTCATGACTATACGGCGGATGACACATCAAATCGATGTTCTGGGATTTTAAAAATGCAGTCGTTTGAGCCGATGTGTGAGAGCTCGCATTGCCGTGGTGAAGAGTGATCCGTCTTCGGCGGGTGGTTTTCCTGATTTCGTGGAAGACAACTAGGAAACAAATGGTTGTGTACCACTCAAAATTTACATTTCTGCATTGTTCTAGTGGTACGGTTGCGACATGTCCAGTTTTTCTGAAAAAAACAGGCGACAATTTGCTCAGAAGTGCTTCGTGCGCGAACAACTTTTGTTGGATTTGGCTCATCTTGAAACACCCATACAGTCGACTGCTGTTTACTTTCGGGCTCATACGCGTAAATCAACGATTCATCACCTGTCACGATGTCATAGCCGTGTTTCGAAGTACCGCAATCGTATTTTTTGAGCATTTCTTTCTACCAATCGATACGAGCCTTTTTTTGAGGGATTGAAAAATTTTGTGGGATCCAACGAGAACAAATTTTTTTTACATTCCAATGTTTATGCAATATTGAATGTATGCAGGTCCCACTAATGCCTAAGATTGTCTCAATCTCACGATAGGTCACATGACGATCTTGCAATATCAGTTAATGCACAGCATCTTTCACGAAATTCGTGTTGGAGTGAACTGCGACCACGGCTGAATTCACCATAGCATCGATAAACACTGGTCCTTGATGGAGCTTCATCGCCAAAAAATTGAATTAAGTACATCGCACGAAAATGTTCACGATTTAGTTCCATTTTTGGGCCGAGATGGATCTTTTAAGTTACTGTAAACAAGACAAATAGCGCTCGTATGTCAAAACGTTCTGAGTACGTATAACCTCGAAAATGTCCAACTTTACGATATAGCTGTTAGTTGCCAGATTGCAACACTAGGGTTGCCAAATCCCAAAACATAAAAGGCAACCTTCGTGTGTGTTTGCTTTTTTTTATAGTGGGAACATTTACATCTCTGAATATATTTTAATTCTTGTATACGAGGGGCGCATACGATAAGTCGTAAAATGCTAGACTATCTTCTTCTTAACTTCTGAATGCTCGATGCGCAAGCAGTACCCCACTGAATGCCATATGACCATATTGGCTTTACTACGGAATTGTATAAAAAGGACTTTTTATTCCAAAGGTAAGGTAAAGTTAGAACTTATTAGCCAGTGTAGTTGACTTGTTCGGAGTATTCTGGCCGTTACTTTTGACTCACTGTGACGGGACCAAGTTAGGCGTCGATTAAGGTAGATACCCAAATATTTACCAAGCGTTTCTGGTTTGTATTTTTTATTGGTATTGGTGGCCAATTTTGCCTTATGAAGGAGCACATTTCAATGGGTTTACCTTTATTCTATCCTCTTTTTTTAAAAAATTTATCCTTTGACCTTACCTTAAATGTTCTATTTGTTAAATAGCTCTTCATAAATTTGTGGGAGTTTTCAGGTAGAACGTAGAATCATGCTAGACTTTATAAAACGCCTGGGAATATTCAATAAACAAAACTGAACAATTTTGCTTATTTTCAAATGCAGATCTAATAACGGTGACAATTCTGATGATCGGGTATGATGTTTTGATAAGTACACGAAACGAACGATTTTTCAACGTAATTTGACGTAAGTCTTTACCTGGTTTAGGCATGGGAAGAATCCAATTCGCAATATTGCATTATATACGAACAGTAAAATTCTCACAGCATAATTAGGTAAATACCATATTATGGATCTGCTAGTACGATCAAGGCCAGGCGATTTTCCCATATCTAGAGTTTTAATAACGATAGCCGAATTTTCATATTGTTACAAAGTAATAGTCATGAACCGCAATTCAATAAAAAACAATTTCTACAGCAAGAAAAAAGTAAACAAAAGATACACACACACACACACAAACACATATACAAGACTACTAAGCCAGCAACTGAAATAACTGATGCGCAATTTCGCGTATGTTCGGGACATTTCAAGAAGCGGCCGTGATCTGTATATAAAGGCGCCGTCCACGGCAGAAGAGATAGTTGACATTGAGATTTCACAGAGTGAACATCTGTGTGTACAAAAGAAGTGTACAGTGTCAATTAGTACTAAAGAGTTGTATATAAGAGTGTTAAGTACCGAATAAAACTGTGTACTGATAAAATCATAAAAGACTGTCTATTTTAATTTTTACAATTAAACGAACCCTTTCAAAATAACGGTTATTGTGGTAATAAACGTAACAATATGTTTAATCACAGTGTCACCTGCATTTGGAATAGTGAAACTACTTATGTCATGTAGTGTGAAGTCTAAATGGGGAGTGCATATTTTAGGTGCCTTACAGCTTTCCACAGGCTACTGTATGTGTTTTTTCTTGGATCCACATTTTTTAAGCATATCTCTGTAACAGCATCTTCTTTCTACCTTAGTTTATTACGTGAAGTTCTTTGACATAAGTCCAATTGGGCATTGACGTCAGGAGAAGGACTATGTTGCCATTGCCTTCTGACTGACGTGACTCGGTAAAACCGTTTGTTTGGCGTTGCATTTCTGACTGCGGCCGTCAGGACGTTCGTAAATTAATCCACAGCTGCTGGAACATCAGCCGGATTTATTTTTGGGTAGGAAATAAGGATTTCTTGTGCAGTGACATTACTTTCCTGTTAAATAACGATTGTAGGTAAATAGTGTGAAGATATGTCATAAGACGAACTCACTACCAATTGATCATGTCTAATATTCCTTACAACAGCAAAATCAATTAGATCTGACAGCTTATTGAAGTCTGATGGCCAATAGATTAGTTTACCTTCAGATACGACGCCTATGTTATTTCCTTGGACTATATTGTACAGCTGTCCACCTGTTGGGCTAAGTATTGAGCGCCAAAAAGTGTGCCTTGCGTTGTAGTCACCAGCTGCAATGAACTTTTGTCCTAGTACAGCAAAGAACCTGGCAAGCTGATTGTGCTCGTTTTTGTGCCTAGGCGGACAGTACACAGATGAAACAGCAATTTGGAAATCAGTAAAATCTATTGACGTAGCTTCCATAAAATCTTCGCTGCATTCTGGCAGTGGAAGGTGTCTTACGTTTTTGCGCACTATGACGACGGTGCCAGCTTTTTGTAGTAAAAAGTGTTTCAGATTCCAACAGTATGTCTATTTCCTGTGTTAGCAACATATTTATGTTAAGACAGCCCGTTTGCATCCCAGAACCATATTTTTAACTGGTGCATTTTTCGCTTAGCAAAACTTGCAGAAACATGCTTTAGGTGCGTATCATTTCATGAAACATATCGTGCATTGCTGATCAATGTTTGTATTAGGTTTTTGATTAAATTTAAATCGTTTGTAAACGGTATCTGTGGGCCCTCCTTTACGATGTGGGCGTAAGAGTGTTTTCGCGCGAACTAAACTTTCGCATACAATTAGCATTTGACTGCTTGAGCATACGTGTAGTTTGGATTAGTGTGTGTTATGTTACTATATTGTGTACCAGCTATGTATTCAGCCCGAATCCTAGGAAATTGGGAAGCCTTATATATTGTTCATATTCAGGTTTATGTACTATCTTTGAATTATTTTTTACGTATTGGAAGACCCTATAGTTTGCAGTACGGTATTCACCGCAGGTGCTGTATTTTATAATCCTCGAATCAGATTTAGAAAATGTGTGTTACGCAGTTAGGTGTGCGTCGCCGCAAACAACACAAACGAAGGATAACTTGCAGTAAGTTTTAGGCTGCCCGAATAATTGACAATGAGTACACTGACGGGGACCATTACGGTTTAACGGCTCGTAGATTTTTGGATCGAATTTCCGTCATCCCTTTTCAAGATTTGTATGGAGACAAACCTGTTTCGGCTATGTGCCATCTTCAATGTTACTTTTCGTTCTGAGAAGTTTACATCAATTCGTTAGTATTTTATTGTTTTTCAGGTATCTATTTGCCATGTAAGCTAGTAGGCATCTGTAAGGTATGAACAGGGAGCAGGTAAGGCTCGTAAGTCGGGTGTTTTGTACGGATTAAGTGTGTTTGCGGATAACAGGTAGAGGTCAGGTCCAGGTAATTTATTTTGTTTCTTCTCCGCTTCCATTGTGAATTTGATGTTTTTGTGAGGTATTCTAGTATTTCCACTTCGTTATTTCTCGTGCTTGCACATATTATGTCATATACGTATCGTGAATAGAATGTTACTCCGAGTCGAATCATTTGTTCCATGTATTGTCTTTCCAGACGTTGCATAAATACTTCCACGAGTATTGCTGAGGTTGGGTTTGCCATTCCAAGTCCGTTTGTTTGTCTATAGATGGCGCTGTTGAATTGGAGGTAGATCTGCTGTAGTGCAGTTTTTAAGGTATTTATGAGTTGTAACGCAAGGTCTTTGTCTTTCGTGTTTGTCAGTACTGTTTCATGCACATGTTTTTAGTTTTTGCTATGAGTATATATGTGTTTGGTATATGGTATTGTATATTCGTGTTTTCTGTAATCTGTACGGCATTTAGTTTTTCAATTAGTTCTGTCGTGTTGGTTACTGTATACGTGTTTGGTAGTTCTAAAGTATTCTTCAGCACTTCTTTTATGGGAATAACGCCTCCTCTACAGTTATTCTTCTACTCGAGAGTTAGCGCAAGTCGATAGGATGAACAGACTTCTTTGATTTTTGTTGAGTTGCGTTAAATACAATCTTAACACGAAGCGTTGGTTGGGGAAGTTTATTCCTGTTTAAGAGATTGTGGTCTGACCTAAATTCCGGTTCTATGACACTTTTTATTTCCTAAGTGGAAACAGAACCGTCAATTTTCTTTACGACAACTATTAAACCCTTAGCACTTTTTAATTGGTATCTTATTTTCTGATTTAAACCGACCTGCGATAAGCCGATAATTTGTTTCCGTATGTGCATGAATTTTTTATTCATAAATGTTTGCCCGCACAAGTAAATCGGGGGAGGTTTATGTTTCCTGACACGGGTTGAAATTCCTCATCCGCGATAGCAAGTAATGAGAATCTATTTTCACATACCGGCATTGCAGGTATTTATGCAGGTGCTGTTGCTATTACACAAGCTTCGCCGCCACACACTAAACCAAACTATTCGTACGCTCACACCTTGAATAAGCGTTTATAAATGCGAACACTTCTGACGCTCACAAAAATTCATATGTTCACGCCTTTAAAGAGGGTGCACAGACACACTTACCGAACAATGCGCGCTAAATCGAGAATCTAATACAACTAATGAAACACTTCGTAACAAAAATGCAGGGTATCTTTCAGCAACGAACTTAAAATATTCTTCTAGAGCGTTGATCAATTTAAATTTTATATCCAAAATATTATTTATTAATTATTACCACTGTAAAAACTAATTTACTGTATTCAAATTCTAGTATATTATCTAATATTCGATTAGGAAGTGACGTCTCGCCAGGCTCAATGTGTCTGTTTTTTTCAGTCTCTGGTGCCCATGAAATTGCAGTAAATCGCGTGTTGGGTGAAACACTAGTTTCTCCTCCTGAGCGAAAAGGTGACATGAGCACATTTTTAAGGATTCATCTTTATACTCCATCTCTTTATCTCATGAATGTGGGACTGCAGTTTCTCAAATGCAACATTTGAATCATTACTGACACTTACAAATGCAGTATCGTCTGCACACGTGGATGTATATGTATATGGGCTTGTTTTTTTTACGATAAACTGACTAAAAGTTGTACGCGTCTGATGTTCTTCACAATAGCAACTTGTTCAAGTCTGTTGGCCAATATGTGATTTTATTTCCAGATACGACATCAAGATAATTTGTTTGAACTGTGTTATATAGCTGCTTCCCTCTAGGGCTAATGAGTCTAGAGCTTTGCATTGATATCTCCAGCTGCAAAAAACGTTTGTCCTAAAGTACTAATAACCTGGCAAATTTATCGTGTTGAATCCTATGTCTAGGCGGGCAATACACGGGAGAGACTGCAATTATAAAGGCAGTATGATTTATACTTGGCGCTTGTAAAAAATCTTCGCTAAATTCTGCCTTTGGAGAATGCCTTAAGTTTTTGTGCTCTACACCGTCAGTGCCACCACATGCTCTTCCACTCGAGTGTTTAGTGTCGTATACAAAAAATTCATTAACTCTAAGGCAGTTTTTTTATAAGGAAGTACGTTTCAAAGGCAAAGTATGTATACTTCCTGTGTTCAAAGAAAATTTTCTAATTCATATTTATGTTCAAGAAGCATATTTTCAACTGGTTCCTTTTTTACTTAACAAAATTTGCAGAAGCATGTTTTGGGTCCGCATGATTTTCTATAACAAACCCTGCATAGTTGTCATAAAATTGTTATTTGCTTGTATAAGATTTTCGATTGAGCTGGAACTATTCGTAATAGGTATCTCTGGCATGCTGTCAAACTCAACTGTTTTTTAATTTCAGAAAAAGGTGTTTTTTATTTGTTTTTTGTCAAAAATAAATGGTTACTACTCGCACGCTATCATCGATAATTGCCTGCGGTTTTTTTATAATGTTGGTAGGATTATAGTCTTTAGTTGTTGTAAGTGGTTACCGCTCTAGCGTTTAATATTAGGGGCGTTATGAAATATTTATGAAACTACTATATTTATCTGAAATTTAAACCTTAGTGGAATAGAACTTTGATGAATTTAGGTTTATCTTTGAAAATTTTGGAATAGATTTAATATGTGTCTCTGAAACCGGGTTTAAACCAGATTTTAATTATTCATCTGTTGCCTTGAGTGGATACAATCTTAAAAGAGTTGATAGAAATGGCTACGGGGGAGTTGCAATCTATGCGAGAGCAGGCCTGGCAATCAAAGTTGTTTGTAAATCAACTGATGTTCACAATACGGAGGTTGCTGAAGGTGATAGATCTGGACATTTATTAGAATACTTATTTCTTGAAGTAAGCTGTGAAGGCAGGAAGTTACTTTTAGGTAGTGTATATAGACCAAACAATAGGATTGGTATCGAAAGTTTTTTAAATATTCTGGAAACCTTCACAGTCTTATATGATGATGTTGTAATTGTAGGGGACTTTAATCCAACATTTTAGCGGATTCATATCTGACCAACAATATACTTACATTAGGTCTTAGTTCTCCCAATACAGCTAATGCTACACATTTTACAACTACCAATAGTACACTTTTTTTTGTAAGCAATAATAGAAAGGTGTTACTTTACGATCAGTTATCTGCATCATGTTTTTCACATCATGACCTCATCTTCATGACATATAATTTTCAGCTGTGTTTACCTGAACAATTTGTAACCTATCGTGATTACAAAAACATCGAATATATTAGTCTGGAGAATGAGAAAATTATCCCAATCCCAAAATCTAATTCTGATTACAGGCCTACTGCAATTTTACCTTTTCTTTCTAAGGTCTTTGAAAAGTTAGTTTATATTCACATCAACGAATACTTGGAAGCCAATAACATGGTAACTGATCGACAATCCGGTTTTCGTAGAAACCACAGTTGCACAACCGCATTAAAAGATGTGGCAGAAGATATTAGGCAACAAGTTGACTGCGGTAAGGTTACATTTTTAGTTCTGTTAGATCACTCGAAAGCGTTTGATACGGTTGACCAGGATATTTTATGCTTCAAGCTATTGATTAATTTTTCATCAACAGCCAAAGATTTAGTAGCATCATATCTAACGGACAGGTATCAGTACGTTGTCACCCGAGGAGTTCCACAAGGTTCAATTTTAGGCTTCTTTTGGGCTTCAATTTAAGCTTTCAATTGAAGCTTTTAAGCTTCAATTTTAAGTTCTTCTCTCGCTATATGCGCATGATCTCCACAAAATACTAGAGAACTGCAAGGTACGAATGTATGCAGATGATGTCCAATTATACATCAGTTGCAGCGTTACAGCTGTCGAACAATGTATTAACACTCTAAACATGGAGTTGCATCGAATTTATCAGTGGGCCACTGCTAATGGGCTAGGAATAAATCCTTCTAAATCTAAATGCATTATAATTAAAAAGAAGTTAGCAAAAATCTATTATATTTCTAATATAATATTAAATAATCGATCTATTGAAATTGTTAATTCGGCTAAGAACCTTGGCGTGTATTTTAATGACACGCTCACCTGGTCGAGCCATATCAATTATGCGTGTGGGCGAACATTCTCAATGTTAAGAAATCTTTGGCAGACTCATTATTGTACCCCAATTAATATTAGGAAACTCCTTGCTAAAACGTACTTAATGCCGATGTTACTATACGGTTGCGAACTCTTTGCTAGCCGTGACAAAAAAAGCAAAAGGAAACTGAATGTAGCGTTTAATAATATCATTTGCTATGTTTATGGTCTGAAAAGATTTGATCATATTTCATCGTTCGCGAATCTTCTTTATGGTATTGGTTTTGACGATTAACTGAAAGTACGAATCTTAGTCTATATGCACAAAATAATATACACACGCCAACCTGAACATCTCTATGTACGTTTAAGATTTTCAACTCTTGATAGAGGCAATAGACTACTGGCACTGAGATATTATACGCAGATTTCTAAATACCAATTCTTTATTCACGCAACCAGTCTCTGGAATGCAATTCCATACAGCTATCAGATTATTCAAAACGCACAGCAATTTAAGAAAAACATAATTAGCTATTTTTCTCTATAAATGAAATTATCTAATTAGAAAATGCTTACTCAACAAATTAAATCTAACCCTGTTTAATTTATTTATTTTTTACTAAGTCTGCTTTTTTTAATAACAATTCATTAAACATCTCATATTGTTTTTATAAAGTTTTTGCATTGTTCTTATTGAATGTTTGTATCATATATTTTATATATATTTTTTTTTTAATTTAAAATTTTTTTTTATTATGTTGTATACATGTTACAAATTCTCAGTTCCATACTGTAATATGAGACCTAGAGTCTTGTGTATGGGACATCGAAAATAAAAATAAATAAATATTGTACATATGTGAACTTTTAGGGAACAGAAGGGAACAAGTAACGTATACCATCCGAAGACAGGTGTCTTCTTTAACCCTATATAAGTGTCTTCTTTAACCCTATATATACATTTGCACCCGCCACGACCCGCGGGTAGAACACCTTTTAATTTTAATGAAATTACTCTAAAAAAATCAATTTACCATAATTTAAACAGCCCTATAATTACTCGTATACAATGTTGTATTAAATTTTCACTTTTTCGCCTAAAGGTTTATGTTTTTTTACTTTAGACTACGTAAAACAAAAATAATTAAATATAATACCTGCGAATGGGAATAATTAAATATAATACATGCGAATAGGTGTTATGGCTTTGTTTTAATCAGCAAAGAATAAGTCATAAAAATATCACAATAGGTTCTACAGTAAATATCTGATCTCTTTCTAATATACCTGTTATCAACTGTTAGTGTCAACCAAGGTCATAAACAATTTTATAATAATAATCGCGACATTAAACCACTAGAGATAAAAAAACAACCCCATATTGGCGAGATACTAATTAGTTTTACCTGATATTAAGGTCTGGATAACAAACAAGTGCAGTTTTGTTCAAATTAAGTACTACCTGCTATGAAATTAAAGATCAATGTGTGAATAACATGTATCTAAAAATGTATAAAACTACGGATTCGATAAGTTAATCCTTTACGTGTACGGACGTATATTTGTAAGTGATAAAACATAACAGACACAAATAAAAATATTCAGTAAATGTGGAGAGAACTGAATTATAAAGAACTGGCCGAAGAGTATTTTAGAAATAAAAACCAGGAAGATGTTCTTAGTTACGTTAAAATTAAACTTAAATTCGTGTAGCACCGAAATACAAGAGCAATTATCTAATTTTGTAAAAGTACTAAAAAAAAAAAACGCTACAAAGAAGTTAGCTACAGTAAACAAGTTTTATATAAAAAGTGGTTAGAAGGCCAACTTACTGTCGCTGCAGAAACAGCAAAGCAAGATAAGGTTGGAAGACCACGCAAATCATTGGACAACTGCAGCGTTAGAGGCGGAAACTTAAAGATGTTAACGATGCAATTGGTTGTACAAATATAAAAGAATCTTTCCTACATCAATTACGACCACATAACCAATTAACAAAAGTAAAAAAGTTATTAAAGCTAGTCCAGTGAGAACAAACCGAATTCTTAAAAGGTACAATTACAATCTCTACTTGATCACACAGCCGAACGCTTGCTAAAATCAATACCAGGAAATGCGTTAAAGAAATATGGAAACACAAAGCTAATTCTTTTTTGCAAATGGGGAGGTGATGGTTCTTCGGGACAAAAACAATACAAACAAGTTGTATGTGAAAATATTTCGGACTCAGATATGTTCATGGTATCATTTGTACCATTGCGATTGAAACAGATTTTGGAAGATTCAGAGCCTTCGACTAGTACAACGCAAACAATCGACATTTGGAAAAATGGGACACCATCTTCTACGAAATACTACAGGCCAATTAAATTTGAATTCAAAAAAGAATCTCGTGATGCCATTAACAAAGAAATTAGTGATATCAAGGCAACACTAGAGCCATTACAATTACAGTTAGATGGGCAGCAAATTGAAGTAAGCTACATTTTTCCTTAAAAAGATAGTTGGAAAAGTAGTAATATAACTATTATTAAGTTCCAAATATTAAATTTGTCAATATGTAAATAAAAAAAAAATAAACCCATATTTCACTCCAAAATTTAAACAAAATCAACTGTTCAACTTCAATATTTTCAATATTTTGATCGGTTCAAAAGTTACAGAATTTTGGCCAATGGAAAACGATTTTCAGCCACTGTGCGGCGGGGACCATTACGTTTCAGTCGCTCTTCTACAGCCATTCTTATGTTGAAAACGTAGCGCAAGTTGTAAATAGGTAGTTTCGCGGTGCGTTTTTGCTTGGAAGAATTATGAATGGCATTTCTTTTGGTTATAGTTATATATCGATCCATACCTTGTCGCATTTTTTGTACGGGATTTTTTATATTACCTTTTTCGTTGATTTTTTTGTATGGTACCTGCAATGTTTTTTTTTTGAATTTTAGGTTCTTCTGGTGTTGTTACCTGTAAAGGTATGTTTATAATTTCGGATAATGAGCGCGTTCGGTCAATTGTGTAGTGTTCATTGCATGAATAGTATTTATTTGTATAACTAACAGAGTAACAAAAGCATTGTTGTTATTATCTTTTGTATTTTTTCATGTTCAAGCCAGTTAACCATGCACTATTTTTTATTGTTTTTAACACACAATATATTATGTTGGATTTTATTTTTTGTTATCTATTTCTTTGTTTTTACTAACTATTCACTGTGTCTCTGCACTTCTCCAATTGAATTTTTTAAATTAAAAAAAGCACCTTATATGAATTACGCGCTTAATATGACATTCGTGTGCTAACACAGGGAATATATATATACTTTTTTGTCACTGATAGATACTTCTTTACGAAAAACTGTTCTAGAATTAATGGGTTTGTTACATCTGACACCAGACACCGAAGCAAAAGAGCATGTGGCGGCGTCCGAAAAGACGTAAGTTATTTTCCATTAAAGTGCCCTTTTGGAAATTGGGATTCTTCAATATATAGTCCCACTAATAACTCATATTTCGTTTGCCTTTGTTGACAATTCGCTCCCTAAGATTTGGCAACGTTGAATAATATTATATACATATTTGAAATATTAAGCACTTTTTATATACTAATTTCAAAAATTCTTCAAGCTTCTCATTCTGCAGCACACAATGGAGTACCTAAATATCGATGATAAATAAAAATATAAGGAACAATTTTTATTTAAGACCTTAACGCTTGAAGAATTACAGTAATTAATTGATATATTTTCTAATAAAAATAATGACATTTTAAGATTTTTAAAATTTTTTTCGGCCAAAAAATAGCTACGAAAGAGTACCATTTGAAAAAAATCGTATTAGAAGATTTTAAGTCCTTATAGTAAGCAGTACAGTTTTCACCGCAGTAGTTGAATTTTTTATCTTGAAATCAGTTTTTAAAATAGTGTATCCTGAAGTTGGATGGGTATCACCGCAAGCAACGCATACGAATGGTAAATTAACGTATGTTTTAGTGTGGCCCGAAATCTTGACAATTACTGCACTGACGGGGCCAATTACTTTTTAATGGCTCTTCTACAATTACTCTTGTATTTACGAGCTATCACAAGTTGTAAATAAGAAGAACTGATTTCTTTGATTTTAGCTGAGTTGATTTAAATGCTTTTTAGACAAAATGAAGTAGTGGTAATGGTCAAAGACAGCAACGTACCAAACTCTTTTCGGCCACGACCACTGCCGTTAGCCATTAAGGAGAGTTGAACAGGAAATAGAAAAGTTAGTAGTGATGAATATTTTGCAGCCAGTGAAGTACAGTGAATGGAGCATGCCGATCGTCCCAATTTTAAAAAGAATGGCAGTGTTAGAATTTTATGGATTTCAAGGTTACTGCAAATCCAAATTTATACGTAGAAAGATACCCTTTACTTCGAATTGAAGACATGTTTCGAAATTACAGGGCCGGAAAGAATTTAGCAAACTGGATTTGAGTATAGCTTATCAACGAATCGAGTTAGATGAAGAGTCACAGAAATATACAACCATCTCAACATCAAAGCTCAAGTCGGTTACAGCGAATTGCTTTAACTTTATCAGGCTACACATTTGACATTTATCATGTGAAATCGAAAAGCAATGTTGCCGATATTTTTTGAGATATCCTAAAGGAAGTAACTGTCAGTTGGAGGATTTTTCTGATAACGTTTATGCAAATTACTTGCAAGTTCTAGATGACAAGGACTTTTTTGATTTCAAACGAATTGGTAAAGAAATGACTACAGATGATGTATTACAAAAAGTAAACAAAAATTATACAACAAGGATGGCCTGAAAAGTGTGCTGATGCTGAATTAATACCTGATTTTTTTAAAAAGAAGTCAGCTTGCAGAAGAAGGAAATTGTATCTTTCGGGCGTATAGAGTAATAATACCAAAGCGATTAAACAAAAAAGTTGGTGAATTTTTACATGCCCCACACATGGGTATAGTAAAAATGAAATCGTTGGCTCGTGAATGTTGCTGGTGGCCAAATCAAAGTAAAGGCCTTGTCTTAAACACCTCTCAAACCCTCCTCAACAGGAATTGATTCCTTGGCCGGTAGAAGATGAGGTTTGGTCTAGAAAACATATATATTTTTTGGGCCTTTTCTAAATAGTAGTAGATACGAAAAATAAATGGATTGAATATATAGACATGGATTCTAAGACCACCAGTCGTGCAGTTATTTCCGTATTACGCGAACTTTTCACTCGGTTCGGGTACCAAAGACTGTAGTTTCAGACAATGGAAAATCCTTTGTCTCTAACGAATTTAGATATTTCTTAAAAATGAATAATATTAACCAATTACAATCCCAGTGGGTCATCCCGCTACAAATGGTCAAGTGAAAAATGCTCTAAAATGCCACTTGAAAAAACAATAGCCTGGTACTAATATTGTGCTGGATTACTGGAAAAAATAAAACAGAGTACACCATCTGTTAGGTGATGTGCTGGCACGCGGTGCAATACTTACGAACCTAAGAACCAATTAGTTATGTCTTCAGGGACCAGAATTTTTGTACAAGACGAATGATTTTAGGCTACTACTTATATTTACTCTGATTATGGAAATTGTGAAACGCGACAAAGCGTTATTGCTACACTTTGTGTTTGAACAGCATTACAAAATGGTTTACGAACACTGCGTTTTCGAAGGTATAGGATTGAAGTTTATACTCCCACGTTCTCCACATTTCGACGGTTTATGGGAGAGCGCGGTTAAACAGGCGAACCACTTGTGTATGTTGTCAAGATGAGGCCATTATCAATACATGCAGCCATTGTAGTGATGTTTGTGTTCTTAGACTATTTAGCCTTCGAATAATTGATGTCTGTACATTTACTCCAACTTAATAATATGTCAAAACTCTATCGTTCGGCAGTCCTCTAAAAACAAACAACATGAATAATCCAGACCATCATTTTTTTCTTATCTTTTTCCTGATTTTTCTAAACTTTTATGGTAATTTTAACATAATTAATTTATTGTAAAATGACAAAAATTATGGAACAGCTGATCATCTTAATTGATGCCATCAATAATAAAAAAACTCGGCTTTCGACTGCCATCTATTTCGTAAAAAATTTTGCACTTGTACATATTAATTCTTTCTATTAATTATTAATAATTCTTGAAAGTATTATTGAAATTTAGTCACAACTTCAATATATTCAATTTTTGTTGGAACTTTCAATCGGTAGTTTATTAATAAAGCTTTTGTTGTTTCGTCTAAATTTTCGCCTCACTGTGTTCCATATTTTACTTGGCGTCTTGACTAGCCATAAATCTATTTAGCCATCGTACATTTTGCTACTCGCACATAAATTTTGCTAGTGAACACCTTCGCTGTTGATGATCAGTTCGTGTTCAGACAAAGTTCTCCGAACACAACTTTGTTATGCGGTTACATAAACAAAATACATGTAGGAAAAATAAAAAGTATGTGTGCGTGCGCTCGTCTGTAAACACCCGTACTTAACCATGCTATGCACGCACAACTGATCCCAATGAGACAAAAAATTATGGTCAAACTAAACAGGAACATCTACAAACAGAAGAACACGAAGAACCATATAATTATTTTATTTTTCAGACGCATTCTCAATGTGCGAACAAATTTATGGCTAGTCAAGGTGTAGTGTTAAGCCAGTTAATATTTTGAAATATTGTTGCCATCACTGTTTAAGATTGTAACATTGACAGACTTGTAAATATTTGTTTTATTCAGTTTTTATTTTATTGAACCTTTCTAAAGAAATTCATAATAAGTGTTCAAATCTTATGTCTAAAATATTAGCTGTGTTCATTTACTAAAAATTTGTACAAATTTGTAACAATTGTTACAAAAAGCATTCATTATCCCAAAAAATTTGCAACGAGAGAGCGTAAGAAATTGAGACAGAAAAATTCTTGCAAGTTTTTACAAGTAAAATTTTTACTTGCAATAATTATTCAAACAGCTGTTTTGCGTTTGTGTTTACAAAACAATATTTCTTAATTAAGTTGAAAATAAAAATATTGTGGGAAATTTAAGAAATTGTAAGTAAATGTAAACTTTTAAAACTATAAAAAGTATTAAAAAGATACATTTATTTTTCTGTAACTTAGGAACAACAGAAGCAAAATAAGATGTCTAAACCTGTGGTTTTAACTGCCTCTGAATGTTTTTATTTTGTTTCTTTAATTTTCACAGACCAGCTGTTATTTTTAGTGTTGTAAATATTATGAGTACGTAGCTACTCGGTAACTTACACTAAGCAGGCAAATAATTTAATTAGTTCAAATATATATTTGCAAATAAATTTAAATTAACACATAATTTATTAAATTACTTTTCTACTGCTTTTGATATTTTATTTTGGATAAAGCTTTTTATTACAATAAAAATGAAAAATGCTTAAATTTGTTTCCTTTAAAAAAATATATTTAACCCGTTGTTTATTATTATTATAGATTGGAAACGATTGCAAAGGCGGAGCATTAATGTTAGACAATAACGAACAAAAATTCTCCTTTTCAGCTCACATTTGTTTGCACTTTAATGTAGTTTCTTATTAGTGTTTATTTACATAAATAGCTCTTCACAAAATCTCATTACAAAATACTTAATATTATATAATTATTATAATAATAACGCAATAAGGTTTGACACCTTAATAATATCTATCATTTTATGAAAGTTGGAAATAAACATTTCTGCGACCTTATTCCAGGCCGGTGGCCTGGCAAACCCCTATCCTAATTTGCAACCTATGGGGTGGCATAGGTGCTATTCCGGTGGTGCCTATGCGATCGCATAGAGGCGCTGGTCTGGCCGCTTAATGTCACACCCGTGGTTGAACCACCGTGAGATTGAGCCAACGTTGGCAGGTGCTCACGTAAATCTAATGCTGAATATAAATGACCATAATCACATAATTTTTATAATAATATACATATGTATAATTTTTCCAAAAAATATAGGGGGTAGTTATTGAGTACACAAATATACCTACACATTACAACACTACTTTAACTTGCAAATTTTAGCTAGTAAAGTGTTCATTTACTTTTTCACATTTTTGAGAGTAATTTTAAAAAATTTCTTGTTACTCTCTCGTTGCTAATTTTTACTAGTAAAGTAAATGAACACAACTATTATAACAGTTCATACAATAAGTCCGTAGAATAAGTAAGAAAAAAATATAATTTTGACAAAACTCGATTTTATTATTCAACATAGTTGCGATTTTCCAACTTTTCGATACAACTTTTATAGTACGATTTCTCTTTCTCGCCTAATAGGCCTCAGTTTCAGCGATTACTTCATCACTGGACTTAATCCACTTTTCTAACATTTTTTTCGATAAAGCAAAGTTTGGATTATGTTTATCAAGCCATTGTTTGGTTTCTACTGTATTTTTTTCAACAAAATGCAATGCTTTATTAAAATTCGAAATTATATTTTTTCCATTTTTTTCAATAACAAAAGTTGCTTCACAAAAAATGCTATAACTTACGAATCAATAGACAGATTGCTGTAAAAGTTATACATGTATGACTTGAGGGTTAGTACTAAATAAAAATCATAAGGAAAAAATTCTGATAACGTCAAATCTTAATAATAAACAAAATCATATTGTGTAGGGAGAGCTGTCTCTTCAGGCTCAAAGTGTCAGTTTTTTTACCCTCTGGTGACCATCAAATTGTAGTAAATTGCGTACAATAGTGTTGGGATAGAGCACTAATTTGTTAACGTATTTGCACAAGTATATTTTTACGTCTTGCTGGATAGTAGGAACTTCTAGATCTCTATAAATATTTTCATTTCGTATATACCAAGGAGCCCAAAGAATAAGTCGTAAAATCCTAGACTGTCTTCTTTGAAACTTTTGGATGATTACTGCGCAAGCAGTACCCTATAGCTAAATACCATATGACCATATTGGCTTTATAATGGATTTGTATAAAAGGACTCTGTATTCCAAATCCAGGGTTGAGTTAGGATCTATTAACCAGTGTAGTGGATTTATTCTAAGTTTTATGGCCGTTACTTTTGTCTTAATGTGGCGATGGGACTACGTAAGGCGTCAATCTAAATAGATTTATTTAGCGTGGGCTTCCACTGGAACCGTGGTATTTGTTATTGGGTAATATTGCCACGTGAACAGTATTTCACCCAGTACTATACCTCATTAATATCAGACTACATAGAGGATATGTAACAGCTGCCCTAGAATACTACCGTGAGGAACGCTAGCATATATATTCCCATTTTTAGAAAATTGGTCCTTTGACCTTACTTAAAACGTTCTATCTGTCTTAAGAAGCTTGTGGGAGTTTTCAGGAAGAAGTGGAGTTATTTCTATGAGAAGCCCATCATGTTAGAATTTATCGAAAGACTGCAACATGTCGACCTGATAACGGTAAAATTTTATGGACCAACGTGATAGTCTGGGATAATGTGTTGCTCAGTAAGATATGGCACTAAGCACTAAACGAATAGTTTCTCAAGAAATTTTGATAAAACTGACAGCAGGATAATATGCCTGTATGACGTAATCTGACTTAAGTCCTTTCCTGGTTTAGGGATCATAACGATTTCAGACTGCTTCCAAGAGCATAGGAAGAAGAATTGTAATATTGCATTAAATACGAACAGTAAAATTGTAACAGCATAATTAGGTAAATTTATTATCATTGAACTGTAATACGATCCGGTTGATTTTTTCATATATAGAGTTTTAATTGTTGATTTTAACAATGATGGCCGAAATTTCATTTACAGTGTTGCTGACGCTATCACGGCCAAGATATTGTTTCCACCGGGTTTTGGTCAATTTACAACGTCTAAAAAAGAATCTTTTTTTTTACTTTCTTTTATTGAATCTTTCTATTAAAAGAAATTCACAATAAGTATTCAAATCTTATTTCTACATTATTATTTACTAGTTATTACCAACGTAATAACTAATTTTTTGTATTCAAATCTTAAAAATCTATCTTCTATTGTGTAGAGAGAGCCGCATCGCCAGACTCAATGTGTCAGTTCTTTTTAGTCTCTGGTGGCCGTCAAATTGCAATAAATTGCGTGCTAGAGTGTTAGGATGTGCGACTAGTTTGTTCTCGTATTTGGACGTGTACGGTTTAACTTCTTCGTGTATAGTGGGAACTTTGTGATCCCTATGTATGTTTTCATTTCTTTTGTACCAGGGGGCGCATACGATAAGACGTAAAATCCTAGACCGTCTTCTCTGTAACTTTTGGATGTTTTATGCACAGGCGGAACCCAACAGCTGAATACCATATGACCATATTGGCTTTATAACGGACTTGTATAAAAGGATTTTATATTCCAAAGCCAAAGTTGAGTTAGGACTTATTAGCCAATGCAGTTGATTTGTTCGAAGCTATATGGACGTTATTTTTGCCTCAATGTGACGGGACCAAGTTAGGCGCCGATCTATGTGGATACCTAAATATTTAACGTGCGTTTCCGCCGGAGCCGTGGTATTAGTTATTGTGATTGGTGGACAATTTTGCCTTCTAAGGGAAAACGTGACATGAGCACATTTTGATGGATTTACCTTTATTCTCCACTGTTTTAGCCAGTCTTCTAGCTTATGAATATGGGACTGCAGTTTTTCAGATGCATCCTTTGGATCATTACTGACACTTATAAGTGCAGTGTCGTCTGCGAAGGTTGATGTATATGTCTGTGGGCTTGTCGGCATATCCGCTGTATAGATGATATATAATAGCGGCCCGAGCACACAATCTTGAGGTACTCCTGCACTGATTTTCCCATTTCTTGAAAGCTGATCCTTTGACCTTACTTTCAAAGTTATATCTGACAAATACCTTTTTATAAGCTTGTAGGTGTTTTCAGGAAGAACTCGAGCTATTTTAGTAAGTAGCCCATCATGGCAGACTTTATCAAATGCTTGGGAAATGTCTATAAATAAAGCTGAACAGTATTGCTTTCTTTCAAAAGCCAATCTAATAATGGTAACGATTCTATGGACGTGTTCAATCGTACTATGCCTTGCTCGAAAACCAAACTGATGATCTGGTATAACGTTTTGTTCATTTAGAAAAGGAGTTACACTCGAGACGAATAATTTTTCAAATATCTTTGACAAAACTGACAGTAGGCTAATAGGCCTGTAGGATGTAATCTGGCTTGAGTCCTTTCCTGGTTTCGGAATCATAACAATTTCAGACATCTTCCAAGAGCCGACGCTCAAAATGATATTAAATATGTATAGTAAAATTCTTACAGCTGAATTAGGTAAGTTTTTTATCATTGATCCTGTTATACGATCAGGTCCATGTGATTTCTTCATATTCGTATTTTTAATTGACGATTTTAAAGAAGACAACCGAAATTTTATAGGATCATTCACGATGTCGCTAATAATTGGAATAGTGGAATTACTTATATCATGTAGTGCGAAAACCTTCTCTAAGTGCTTTGCGAACGCATTTGCCTTTTCACTTGAGTTTTTAGCCCAAGTACGGTCTTCTGTGTTAGTGGGGATTCGTAAGCAATAGGACATTGTAAGTGCTTTACAGCTTTCCACAGACTATAATCCGTGTTTTTCATTGGATCCAAGTTTTTTAAAAAGTTGTCGATAGCGAATTGGTGTTTCTGTCTCAATTTACTGCGTAAGTTTTTTTGGCATAAGTTCATTTGCATTTTTATGTGTCGAGAACGACTATTTTGCCATTGTCTTCTTAGTCTTCTTTTCTCAATGACGAGCATCTGAATATCTGCTGTTGCCTGGTACATTATTATTTTAGCAGTCACGACGTCTGTAAAATGGTCTACATCTGCTTGAATATCAGCTGGATTTCTGAGTGGGATGTTCAAAGGTAAGTGAGAGCTCATATACATTTTATATTTTAACCAATTCGAGTTTCTGTTCGGGTAGAAACTAAGGGTTTTAAGTGCAGTGACAAAACTGTCGTGTAAAATACCAATTGTAGGTGAATGATCAGAAGATAGCTCATAGGATGAATTAAGTAAGAGTTGATCGCGTTTGATGTTTTTCACTATAGCAAATTCAATAAGGTCTGGCAACTTATTCAAGTCTGTTGGCCAATAGGTGGGTTTACCGGCAGATACGACGTCAAGCTTGTTTGCTACAACTGTATAATACAACTGCCTACCTCTAGGACTAAGGATTCTGGATCCCCAATATGTGTGCTTTGCATTGTAATCGCCAGCGGCAATAAATTTTTGCCCTAGCGTAGCAAAGAACCTGACAAATTCATGGAGTTCGATTTTATGCCTAGGCGGGCAATACACTGACGAGACTACAAATTTAAAATCTCTAATATTTATGGTCGTGGCTTGCAAAAAGTCCTCCCTAAATTCAGGCAATGAAAAGTGCCTTACGTTTTTTCGGACTATAATGGCAGTCCCACCACATGCCCTTACACTTGGGTATTTGGTGTCATATATAAAATACCCATCAATTCTAAAGCAGTTTTTAATAGTAAACTGTATTTCAGAGACTAATAGCATGTCTATATCATGAGCCCGTCAGCGTTGTAGAAGCATATTTTCAACTGGTTTATTTTTTACTAAGCAAATCTAGCAGAAGCATGTTTTGGGTTCGCATCATTTCCTGAAACATACCCTGCATAGTTGTCATGAAATTATTCATTGTTTGTATTAAATTATCGATTGAGCTCGAATTGTTAGTGAGAGAAGTCTGTGCACCCTCTTTTAAGACGTGGGCATTAGGGTGACCCAAAAAAAATTTTTTTTCTGATTTTCATAGGTGCTCAATCAAAATTTAAAAGCTTATAGGGTTAAGTATTTTTGAGTTTTTTTTTTAAGAATTTTCGGAATAGATTTAGAGGTCGCGCAAATGAAGTTTTCATAAAAAACCGGAGTTTTCGGCCTGTTTTTTCTAACTTTACTAATTACTTGCTTAATAGCCACGGGTTTCTTAACTTCTGAGGAAACACTGTTTAAGAAAAGTATCCAAGCTTTATTCCTGTGTAAAAAACGTATATGTTTTGGTAATTATTTAGCTCATTTAGATACCCTAAATTAAAATTTTTCGTAATTTTTTTTAAAAATTTTGTAATATTGCTTTAAAACTCTTTAAGTTTCAACGAAAACGAAAAAAAAACTAATGATGCAGTTTAAAAGACAACTTTATTCTAATTAATATTTATACAACAATTTTTGAATTCGTTCTAACCGTTCCTGAGTTATACCTGTTTTAACATTTATACCCAGTATATGTTATTATAAGCTGTTTGCCAGTTCACCAAACATACCCAATCAACAAAAAGAAAACACAAACTTTTGTTTTGCTTTGTGTTAAATCATTTATTGGAGTAACTGCGATGTAGTTCTATACCTTGCAATAAATTCTGAAAATCAGTTTCAGAAGTTGTGACATTGATATAAGTATTAGCCAAAGCCACACCTCGTTCTGCCACATAATTTACCACTTGTAAATGTTGAACTTTTTCCTTCGCATCTTGAAATGACTTGTTGGCTTTCCAATTCTCTGGATCTATTTTAAAAAATCGGTTGAAATATTGCAAGCTTCAAAAAAAGTAAGACTGGCTTTTGAAATAAAGTGTTGAATTTCTTTATTTCTGAAGTTTTCTTCTGTTAAAGTAACATTTGTTAGTTCATAGTCACTGCATTGAGTATCTGCAAGTTTTTTTTGTCATTAAACGTAAAGTTTTGGTGTCGATACGTTCATCAAAAAACGCCAAGGCAGCCAATTTCGGAGTTAAGTACCACTGATGACCTAGAAAAGTTTTAAGTGAGGCGTGTTCAACTTCTTTATTAAAAATTTTATAACCATCCAATTCCTTTAATAGGTTCAGGTCATTGAATTTTTGGAAGGTTGAATTAATTTTCCGAACAAGCTCTTCATGTCGCGCAAGAAATTATCTCGATTTCTCTTCTCAATTTCGTTTTTTCTACTCTTACTCTTATTTAAAACTATCCACTTCGAGTGCAATTTTAAGATTTCACGAGATATGTTACGTACCTATTGACTTGTTTCCCACATATCTTTAAAATTTTTTGCTATTATTCTGGCACTTTTTGTGACAGTATATTTTTGGATAAGATGTAAATTAAAAAATCTTTGCAAAATTTGCATTTTTGTCGGCAGTTTAGAGGGATCAAGGGCATCAATCATTTTTCCCACAAGCCACACATTTCTTGTTTTCACAATATTCATATCTATTTTGAATAAAATTACACATTTAAGCTCTAACCAAAAATATAAAATAAAAAAAATCTTACCGGTACGTTGACTAAATCTTGTATATATTTAAAGAAATCTTCTGTTTGATTCGTCGGTCAGATAACTCCAAAATTTTTGTGATGTAAAATTGTAAAACGACAATATTTTAGCGGAAAATACACATAAAATAGAAATTTAAAATAACAGCATGTAACGATTTAGATCAGTAAATGTCAGAAGTTAATGGCAGTTAAAGCCCCTATGTTATAACCTTGCCAGATCTATATTATTCATTCAATCCGTGAAGATATTTTGAAAAATTTAATTAAACGGGGGATTAAATTGAAATAAGATAATATTTTATTAATTCGCAGAAATCACTTTAAAAACACAACTATAAAAATTTATGGAATATAAAATAATTATAACGAAAAAAGTATCACCATTTTTAAGGTACAAACTATAAAAATAGTGTAACTAAGGAACTGCTAGACCAAATTCCATTTTTCTTCTTTTAGTTGTATAGAACATATCCCTCTTCGAAATCGCGTCACTAGTTTTTATTACTTCCATATAAATTTGAAGAGTAATTAACCGTTTCTTACAGAATTTGTTCAAATATTACAAAAATACTTAATATGTTGAATGGAAATGGACAAAAATATTGCCGAAACTTAAACTTTTTGCATATAGAAATGAAGTTTGGGAAACTGTCCTTAGAAATATTCGGTCCAAAAATTAAATCAACGTATTTATTGACAAAGGTATGCGTCAAGTTTGAAAAAATTTCGAAAAACCCGATTTTTAACAAAGACTTGATTTGTGCGACCTCTAAACCTCTTCCTAAAAATCTAACAAAAAACTCATAAATACTGGACCTTATAAGCTTTCAAATTATGCTTTATTTTTGGGACACCCTAGTGGGCATATGAATGTTTATGCGCATTAGAACTTTTGGCATTCGCAATAGGTAAATCATTTCTCAATGTTTTGGCATACGCATAGTTTGGTTTAGTGTGTGGCTGTGTAGCTTATGTACTAGCAATAGAACCAGCATGAAGCCGAGGAAATTGGGATCCCCTATATTGCTCATATTCAGGTTTATGTACGACTTTCGCATTATTTTTTACATATTGAAATTAGCTTTGCACCCCGTGTAATTTGCTGAGTTTTTTGGTGTTAGCTGAGATACATTAAATACAAATTCAATACGATACATAGGTTTTCTTATTTAGAATATTTTGCACTGATCTTACGACATAACCTTTCGCCTCTATGGCATTTGCTATCATCTCACTGGGAACAGAATCGTCAATACTCATTACGATGACTCTCAAATCTTTAGCAGTTTTTATTTGATACATATTATAGCTCTTATTTTCCGCGTTGAGTCTACTTGCAATGAGGCCATAATGTTTCTCCTTATGATCTTGGATCTTTGTTTCTTATATTTGTCCTCTTGTATAGAAAGAATTTTTCTTTACCTACGACTTGGGACTGAGTTTGATGTTTGTTTGCGAAAGTAAATTAGTGTAGCTTTTGGTTCCCTTACAGTAGGTTTGACAACTTCCTCGTCCGGGGTAGCAAGTAGAGAGAATCTAATTTCAATCGCCAATATTGCAGCTACTTGAGAGCCTATATTCTGTTTGATGGTGCGCTCTTGTTGCGAAGCCTTAGGACTGGCCTTTGGTTAAGGTTATGTCCCTATCCACACCAATTTGCACGGGCTTGGTATAGTACCCCAGTAAAAGCACTGTTGTTATTCCCTTTTATATATTTTTAATGAATGTGTGGGATACTCATTCACTGATTATGAGTAGAATCTTTAAACCGGTTTAACTGACCATTTGATATTGATACATTGTTGATTATTTTAATTTATTGCGGTTTTAATTTTCTTTTAACTGTTCACCTTGACTCTGCACTTGTTCACTTGAATTTTATTACATTACTAATATATAATTCTGCGCTTAATATAATGTACGCCTGTACTCAACCAAGGTCACAACTAAAGTGTTACATGTATTAATCACCTTTAAACAACATCTTTTGTTTGCTCCGTGACGAGTTTTCTGTGCTATTTCTGTTATCTTTTAAATATGCTTTTTAGCAATTGCGATAGCTCAAGTGTGTAGATGATGAAGCATATTCAAATCATTCGTTGGAGCCCGTATACTTACAGATGCCTCATATGAAAAACGAACATATATAATGCTGACAAAATGTGAAACATAATTCATGCCTTTTAATTCTTGTTGAAGAATATTAATCTGTTTAATGAAAAGTACAATTTGAAGTGCATATATTCCTTTTTGCCATCCAGCTTGTCTGTTGCAGAGTTCATAGCATCCCGAAACTAAAACCGTTTGTGGACTATCCCCTAGGTACTGTATATATAATTGCAGTAACTCCTAATTTTCCCGATAGCTAACGCCAGTCTTTTTAAAATATAGCAAAGTACTAGAAATTTGTCTAGTTTGTATTAAAATTAATAATATGTGCAACCTCTAATTTCAATCTTCGTAAAATTTTGTATATACAACTTTTAGATCATCGGGGCCCCGGGTAAACAGTCATATGAAAAACACATCTTTGAAAAAAGAAACCCCCTAATGTACATGCGTAAAACAATTTCACATTGGAGTAAAAAGGAAGCGAACCACTAATGAGCAGTTGGAATTTTTCCACAGCTTTTGTGAAAAAATGCCAAAGTTACTTAATGGAAAATTTGACCTAAATTCTAATAAATGATTTGTGGGATACTATTCCCAACTCTCTTATCGAAATGGTTTATCCAATAACAACATGAAGCAACGAAACGAGGTATTTTTTTGGTTTTAATTTTTAAATGATGTTTTGTGCTTACTAGAATTACATTTTCAGACCCCAATACAATGGAGACATGATAGTTTAACCAATTTCAAGTAGACAGCTAGAAAAGTATTTGGGAAAGTCATAGTTTATTGCATGCTACATAAATGAAAAAGATGATACTCATCAAAAAGAAATAGAACACATATGGTCGAAGATTAATTAATAAAAACTAATTTTTTCAAAATTTTACAAATGTATTCAAATCTTATCTCTAAGTTACTATTTATTTGGTATTACCAATGTATTAACTAGCTTATTGTCTTAGTTTTTTCAGGCTCTGGTGCCCATGAAATTGCAGTAAATCGCGCGCTAGAGTATTAAGATTTTTTATATTTTTATTGCTCATGTACTAGACTATCTTCTTTGTAACTTCTGAATATTAGATGCGCCACAGCTGCATGCCATAAGTCCATATTGGTTATATTTTGAATTTTTATAAAAGCACTTTGTAATCCAAAACCAGGATTGCGTTAGAACTTATTAACCAGTGTAGTTGACTTGCTCTAAGCTTTGTAGGTGGATACCCAAATATTTAAAATACGTTTCTGCTGAAACAGTGGTATTTCTTATTGTTATAGATGATATACATATAAAGTGGCCCTACCTTGAGGAGACCGTTTTTAAGAAAATAATCCTTTAATCTTACTTAAAAGGTTCCATTTGCTAAATAGCCCTTCAGAGGTTTGTGTGAGTTTTCAGTTAGTAAGTAGACCATCATGCCAGACTTTATCAAAATTTGGGCTTACAAACTATTTTACATTTTTGATTTATTTTCCTTTATCTTACAAATTACTATAATTGTCTCTTGTACGATATAATCTTTTGTTCATTAATAAAAGAGTTATACTCAAGACAAATAATTTGTTCATGACATTATCTAAGGGATCATAACAACTTCCGACATCTTTGAAGATCAGTGGAAGAAGCCAACGCGCAACATGGCATTAAATATAAATAGTAAAATTCACACAATTCACAATTAGGAAAGTTTCTTGTAATTGATCCTGTAATATGAGGTGCGGGTGATTTTCTCATATTAATATTGTGAATTTTCAACTTTAAGGAGGATAGTGGAACTATTTAAGTCATGAGGTGTGAAAAACTTCTCTAAGTGATTATAGAATGCATTTACCTTTTCTATAGAGTTTTGGTACAGGTGCGATTTTCACGTCTTAAGCTGTATTTACATTATGTGAACAAGTCAAATTGAATGCAAAATTACATATGTAAACCGCATACACATACCGTGGTAATAGAGGCATTTAACTTAAAAACATGCATAACGATTACTGTTTTTGATTTAGTACGCGATGTGCATATCAAACATTTTTATTTAATTTATTTAATTTACTTTTAGCTTTAATGCACTAGCATATCGGTACCGGCGGTACTTTTGGCAAAAACATACTCGAGGCATACCTAGAAAATATTAAAACTAATTTATGCCAAATGCACATCACAAACTTTTTCGGTTTTCAATCGGTTCATTCAATATTGATTTAATTAATTAGTTTTCCTGATTAACTTCTTTATAACTTATTATATATTATTTTCTGTGCTGTCGCATGTGTCCGTGATTTACCGCATGATCATGTACTTACTGTATGGTTGACATCACTGGTTCTTTTTTGCAGTTGCTATTGTATTTATGCAGCATAAAGCTTTAAACACATTCACGACAGCAGGCTACCGACTACAATCTGTCAAAATTAAAATACACATGAGAGCGATTATATTGACGCCAACAAGGCAACATGGCTGCAGGTTGTTGTCCATGCTGCTTTTGTCGTTGCTGTCAAATTAAACTAATTTCTATTTTTGTTGGCTACAAAATAAAAATAATGTTGACAAGAGATCAAAATATATTAATCAAATTAGTGCTTAGATATATTTTTTATTGTAAAATAAAAGAGGAAATAATAAAATTTAAATGTTACAATAAATATGCATCAAAAGTTTTTAAATAAATAAATTCATTTGTTTTATTTTTATATACATGTATTCAACATATTTATTTGTATTTTTATAATATTGACTGAAGTTTATGTACATGTGTGGAATCATGTATTTTTAATTTTTTTGGCTTAAGACTCGTTTATGTAAACCTCTCCGATCATACTCCAAGTTTCAGCATTAAAAAATACTTGACAGTATCGGCAACACGTACATTCGAGCGAGCAGGGTACAACAGTTGAAAACTCTTCGCCCCTATATCTCAGCACGTTTATTTCTTTATTTATTAACTACTCTAGAATATTACACATCAAATGAATGCTTATTGCCTTTGATTTTAGAATATATACACAGTACCTCTTTTGGGTACACACTTCGAAGAGCTTGATGCATCGCATCTATTATATTTCTACAGGGCTTGTTTCATGCAAAAAAAAACCGAGCTTTAGAAACGTAAAAAATCTAAAGTGACATCACTGAAATATAAATGAATTATTGCAACAGCTGTTATTATTTTAACAATACTATGTAGCTGCCGTTTTCAAAATAATTAACTAGCTGGCTACAGGGCGTCATTGGTAGCCAGCGACATTTGTGGTCGGTATTCGTGTAGCGTGCTGTGGCGAATGTGTTTAATGCATAAAGCTAAATAAATTAAAACAGACATTTTACAGTACTTCTAATGTATTACACACAAAAACACTTGGAAAATCGTGGATTTTATTTTTGTTTTTAACAACGAGAGGTTATGTCATATGTACGCAACACACGTACGCCTAAACACAAACATTACAAACCGTATATAAACCACTAGTTTTGACATACATTTCATAGGTAAAGCAATTTTGAGATTCCATATGACTTGGACACGTAATGTAAACACAGCTTTAGTGGAGATCCGTATTTTTGGTTGAATCCAAATTTTTTTTAAAACTCTCGGTAACGGACGCATCATCCAAAAATTGCTCTGCTATTACCTTCTAAACCTTCTGTTCTCTCGGAAAAGAATCTGTACATCAGCTGATGACAGGTACGAATTTCGTTTAACCGTTGGTTTTGTTAGCGACTTTGGGTGCTACAGTTACGGTGTTTGTTAAGTGATCCACAGGTTCTTGAATGCATTTATATTTCAACCAATTCGTGTTTTTATTTGAGTAAAAAAATATAATACCGACTGTATTATATTTTATCATATAAACAATTAAGTAATAGTTGTGCACGTAGATTTTTGGAACGAATTTCAATCATACTTTGTCAAGTTTGGCTTGGAGACAAACCGGTTTCTGCTATGTGCCATCTTCAGTGTCATTTCTCGTTTTCAAAAATCAAGAATCAATAGTTGTACACGTCTGATGTTTTGTTACAATAGTAAAATTGATATTGGGTGTTAGCCAATAGGTAAGTTTACCTTCAGATACGACGTCTAGCTTGCTAGACTGAACTGTGTTGTAAAGCTACTACTGGTAAGCTACTGGTAAGGTGTGCTAAGCATTATAATTATCACCTGCAAAAAAAAACTTTTGTCCTAATATAGCAAAGAACCTGGCGAATTGACCTTGTTCAATCTTATGTCTAGGCGATCAATACACAGATGATATCGTAATTTTGAAATCAGTAAGATCTATAGGCGTAGTTTGTAAAAAGTCTTTGATTAATTCTGAATTTCGAAAGTCTCCTCTGTTTTTGCTCAGTACAACGGTAGTGCCCTTCCACTCGGGTGTTCAGGGTCATGCATGAAGTATCCATTAACTCTAAAGCAGTTTCTTAAAATGAAGTGCGTTTCAGAGACTAAAAGTATGTGTATCTCTAGTGGAAGCAGAAAATGTTCTACTTTATATTTATGTTGGGAAAGCCTGTTTGCGTGCCATGAGCATATTTTCAACTGGTTCATCTTTTGCTAAGCTAAATTTGCAAAATCATATTTTGCACCGCTTCATTTATAGGCATAGTTGTCATAAAAGTTTCTATGTTTCTATCATTGTTTTATTGTTTCAGGTTATAGATTGAACTTGAATTGTTCTTATATGGTATCTGATCACCCTATTTAAATACATGGGCATATGAAGCTTGTTGCGCATTACTTTTTGTATTTACATTAGGTGTATCATTTTTAATGTTTGTGCACTTATATAGTTTGGCTTAGTGTGTGGTACGTTACTGGGTTGTCGACCAGCATGGAGCCTGGGAAATTGGGAAGCCTTATATTATTCCCATTCGGGGTTTCGTACTATTGTCGCCTTTTTTACCCTACAGTTTGCAGTGTGGTTTTTCCCCACAATTGCGGCGCTTTTGTTTACCTTGGAGTCAGCTTGGGAAGAATTGCATTTCGAAGTTCGATGGGTAAAATAAGTGCACTGACGGTGACCATCAAGTTTTAATGGCTCTTCTACAGTCATTCGTCTGTTGAAAAGTTAACATAACTCTTTTTTCAGCGTTGAGTCTACTTGCGATGAGCCGATAACTCCTCTCCGTACGGGTTTGGATCTTGGTTTCTTGTATTTGTCTTCTTCGTATAAAAGCGGCACAGAAATTTTCCTCTTATATCAGTTGAGACAACATATATACAATAAAATTTGACGTTTGCTTTGGCAAGTAAATTGGTGGGGGCTTTTGTTCGCTACCAGCGGACTCAGCATATTCGTCGGCCGGACAAGCAAGTACGGAGAATCTGTTTTCACTTGCCGATATTGTTGCCTGTGAAGATATAGTTATATTTGCATTTAATGAGCGCGTTCTGTCAATTGGCCTGGCAGTTAAAAAACCAATATCATCTTCTTTTACTTAAATTGTTCATGGCATTATTAGATTCTGTTGCACTATAGGAATAATAACCATTTTTCCCCCTTTAATGTATATTTTTCTCATGAATGTTTGCTACACTATTCATTATCATTAAATTTTTTAACTGGTTTAAATGACCATGTACTATTTGTTATTGTTCACAATACGCAATATATATTATGCTGTTGTTGTACATTTTTAATTATATATTTTTTGTTTATTCTCCGAAATCCGGCGCTAGTATATCAGCAAATGGAAAATAAAAGCTAACCTTAACCGACGCATAACATAGTCTCGCTATCTCATGGCAAGGATAGCAGTTATGAAATTACAATCTGCCCATCTTCACTCGATCGTTGGTGAACACTCAACTTTGGCCCTAGAATATAAAGTTATATTAGATAAGTGTATTAAGAAACCAATATGGATATACGGCATTCAGGTGTGGGGATCTGCATGCGCATCAAACATCCAGAAATCACAAAGAAGGCAGTCTAGGATATTACGACAAATAGTCAGCACTACATGGTATACGAAATGAAAATATCCGAAATGAAAATATCCTAAATATTACTACAGTCCAGGAAGAAATCGACGAATGAGGAGGGTCTTCTAATCCAAAGTAAAAATTAATATTGATATAATAAGGTTTGTATACAGTGACTGAGTCGTTAGACGCGTAACTAATTAATACATAATTATTAGGATTAAGATTCGACCACTTATTGTAAATTATTTAAGATTCAACGAGAAAATTATGTAAGGAAAAATTCATAAAACAGTTCATTACAAGGATGCTATTCAGTTTTCTTTTTAGAATTTAAAAGAATTGACATCGTGAGACATGCTGTAAATCTTAAAGCAAAGTTTATTAAAGAAAAGGGGTTAGATTGACTTTTTTTTAATACATTAATATTTTACACAACTTTTCATAACTAAGTAAAAAAATGCTAGCAAACTTACCCATAACACTTCCTTCCTTATCTGTTGTGTATTCAATGTATGCAGTCGCTGTGTCTTCTTCACGGATATTTCCAATCGTAAAATCTTTCGGTGGCTTAGGTAAATGCTCTGTAACAAACCACTGTAAACGAGGCCATCCTTTTAGTTTTGCTATTTCTCCAGTATTTGATTTAGGTAGACCTTTTAAGCAGGCTTCTGACGTTAGCGCAACATTAATTCCACAAGAGCTTAGAAGAAAGCCGACTTGTTGCGGAGGAGTATCTGAACTTAATAATGGCAACTCAATTGGAAGGGGAACTAGTCCACGAAACATGCAGCCATACCAGGCTGTTATAAAACTAAAAAGACAACAGTTAAAGACATACGCTTTGTATTTAAAATTTTGCTATAAGTAGAGATTAGATATGTCAGCAACAAAAATCCATTTGCTGACAAACTTCAAAAGAATTACTGGGAAAATAAAGCGGTTTAAGTTAACACATATTTTTTTTTTAATTGTTGCTAAGTGTAGCTAAAAAATCAATTAAAAATAATGTGTAACAGGTGTAAAAATTAACAAAAATGTATTCTTTCGTGATACAAAGTAAATAATGAAAAAACGAATTAAAACATAAAAAACTGTGTACTCTCGCGATATTGAAAATGAGCTTTACAAATTCTCCTAATAGGCAGTAAAAATGGTATAAATGCCTATTTTGTTTTGAGGTCTTCAAGCGTCAGCAACAAACACTTTAACGGCCCGAAATACTTTTTTAAACTTTAATTTTTATTTTATTGAATCTTTCCTTTTAAAGGAAAATGTACAATAAGTATTTAAATCTTATATCTAAAATATTACTTTTAATTATTTCCAATGTAATAAATAATTTAATGTATTGTAGTATATTCAAAATCAAATTTTTTCAGTCGCGCTAGGATGTTGTGATGAAATACTTGTTTGTTTAATTAATTGACCGAGTATATTTTCCTCTCTTATATGCCAAGGAGCGCATCGATAAGACTTAAAATAGTAGACTATCTACTTTCTAGATTCTGGATGTTTGCTGCACAAACAGGATTTGTGTAAAAGCAAATTTCTAATCCAAGGCCAGGGTTCTGTTAGGACCTACTAACCAGTGTAGTTGAATTGTTTTGAGTTTTATATATATATTTATATATATATATTTATATATATATATTTATATATATTTATATATATATATATATATATATATATATATATATATATATATATATATATATATATATATATATATATATATATATATGAGGGACTCCTGCATATATTCTGGCAGTTTTAGAAAACTGACCTTTTGACTCTACTTTAAACGTTCGATCAGTCCAATAGCTTAGAACGTTTAGGCTGTCATTGGAAAAGAGTACAACTGTTACAAAATATGTATATTGGAATGAACAAAATAAAATAACTGTAGTTTAACAATACTTGACATATATGTATGTAAGTATACAAATTCATATATTCTTAGCATGTTTCCCTTGTTGGACAAGGGAAACATGCCAAGCGGGAAGTGTGCCACAACATTGGCTATAGCTCGGTCATCCTGACAAAACGAGATCACCCGATCTCAGCTAAGCCGACATTATTCCGACCCTTAAACCACGGACGAATATTCCCGACAGCCAATACACCCTTGTAAGGACTTCTTGACTGCTGGAATCGCTCGACGTTTTCTAATAAATACCTGTCAAATCTTAGAACTTTCGCTACCCTATATGGCCCCTTGAATTTGGAAATCAGCCTTTTTGTAACACCTCCATGCGAATCAAAATTTTTTATCATTACACAATCGCCCAGCGAATATTTCGTTCCCTGTTTTCTACGTCTATCCACATACCTTTTGTTATAACCTTGCAAAACTTCTAGAAGCCGCCAGTCTAACGCTATCGTGATTGACCTGTGCCCTATGCTGAAGATCATATAGTAAACATTCTTTTAAGGCGTCCACTATGGGGCCTCTTTTTTCCGACCCAAATAGCATTATGCTCGGATGCTGACCAATTGTCTTATGAACTGTGTTGCTCAACGCGTGTTCGACCTTATCTCAAACTGAGTCCCAGTACACTTCAGGGCAGACTAGTTTCGCTAGCATTGGACCTATTCTTCTGTGCACCCTCTCCACCTGACCGTTAGCCTGTGGAGTGCCAGTCGCAACCTTCACGTGTCGTATTCTACGCTCGTTCAAAAAATCTTGAAACTCAGAGGAGGTAAATGCTGTTCCCCTTATCACTCACAATACATTTTGGACGGCTGTATGATCTAAAATAGTCCTTTAAGTGTTCAACTACCTCCTTTGTCTTTGTGGTTTTTGTAGGGTACAGTCTCACGAATTTAGTGCTCGCATCAATAACAACCAGTATATGTTTCAAAACTCTACCGTTGTCAACAGGACCATAAAGGTCAATGTGTACGACGTCGAATGGAACAGTAGACTTGGGAATGTTATTTAAAAATCCTTCCTCTTTTCCATGCTTATCTGTGTAAGAAATGCACTTTAGACAGTTTCGAATATGATCGACAGCTTTTCTTTTCATATGGGGAAACCAATAGCTGCCTGATATAAGATCTATCACCTTTTCGGTCCCTACGTGTCCCATTTCATCATGGTATCTATACAGAACGTGGCTCTCCATCGCTTCTGGTACGCAAAATAATTCTACGTCGTCTTTGTTAGTCTTCCTATACAAAATGCCATTTTTCATCTCAAACATCCTACTCTGTTTGTTTTGAAGTTCCTCCCTTATTCTAAGCAAGTTTGGGTCTATGTTTTGGCATATAACCAAGTTTTCCTCAAAGCTATTACTCTCTATTACCATTACGTGTAAACTTCTGCTCAATGCGTCTACATGTTGCATACGAGACCCGGCCCTGTGTTCCAGTACATAGTCGTAATCCTGGAATTCTAATGTCCATCTTGCTATTCTTGGATTCATTTCTCTCCAATTTAAGGTCATTGTCAATGAATTGCAATCAGTGATAATCTTAAATTTTCTCCCATGTAGGTAGACTCTGAACCGTCTTAGAGCATAAAGAATAGCAAGCGTTTCCAGTTCAAAACTGTGGTACTTTGATTCCGCCTTGATCTTTTTGAATAATAAAATACGGGGTGCATTTTTCCATCATCTTTCCTTTGTAGCAGGATAGCGCCGAACCCTGCGCTATTAGCGTTACAGTGCAATTCCGTTTCATCTTGTGGGTCGAACAGTGCCAGTACGGGACACTCTAATAAATGTTTTTTTTAGTGTCTCAAAAGCCCTCAGTTGTTCCGGTCCAAATTCAAAAACTTTATTCTTATTTGTCAGATCCGTTAACGGTTTTGCAATAGTAGAAAAATCCTTCACAAATCTTCTAAAGTATGAGGTAAGACCCAGAAAACTACGAACAGAGTGAACATTTGTAGGAATCGGGAACTCCTTCACAGCCCTCAAACCCGCCTCGTCCGCTTTAATACCATTACCACTGATTTCATATCCCAAATATCTAATATTTGTTCTTAAGAATTCACACGTGTCCAACCGCAATTCTAATTTATTCTCTACCTAACGCTTGAACATCTCTTCCAGGACCTGCAAATGTTCTTCAACATCCCGTGTCGCTACCATAATGTCATCCATATATACAATCAACCATATCCGAAAAAACTATGTTAACAAAGCGCTGGAACACAGACGGAGCATTTTTTAACCCGAATGGCATTCTCAAGAATTCATATTGACCAAGAGGGGTAACAAAAGACGTATACTTCATAAACTTTCTTTCTTTCGTGATAAACCCCATTCCTTAAATCTAGCTTTGTAAAGTACTGTTTCCCTGATAAGCGGTCTAGCAGATCGTCAATAAGCGGTATTCGATAATTAAGTGTCATTTTGTTTAAAGTTCTGTAATCTATGTACATACGAAGCTCTCCTGTTCACTTTTTCACTGGTACAATAGGTGACGCAAATTACGATTCCCTTGGTCTTATATAGCGCTTTTCCAAGAGATCATCAAGAACCACCTGCAGCTTTTCTTTTTCGTCATAGGACAATCGCCTTGGTGTACAACTAAATAGCTTTATCTTCTCAAGATTAAGTTGAATTTCACTCCTTATTTTGTGTCAGATGGTCTTTCTGGCCGCACATATGTCTTTAAAAATAATTGTCCCAGTTTCCCCCTATCGCTCCTTCCCACAAGGTCACTAGTTTCTAAGTCCATGACCTTGGATATGTCTTCACAGTCAATAGACATTATTGCTTTGACAAAATCGTCACCCCCCGCATCATTGTTTGTTCCTCTATTCTCACTCATTGACGTCTTTTCTGCCAACATTAACCCAGCCCTATCAAGAAAGTCCCTCCCGAAGATGCAATCAAATATCATTGAAGAATCATCAACAAGAAACAAATAAATTTCAACGCATTTATTTTTAAAGCACAAGTAAAATAAAATTTTTCCAAAGGTTTTAAATTCAGTATTATTCATACCATAAAAAGAAAATTTCATTTATGTGTTTCAGATCAGTCATCGTAGATATCAAAATTTTTTTTATAAAACAGGCAGGGCTCCCTGTATCCATCAAGCATTCTACATAAACACAATTTGTAAAATTATTAGCCAAACTACACTTAAAATACCTTAAATATTTATTTTCTACCTTACGTCCCTCAGCCTTTCGTTGTGGGCAGACGGCTACTAGATGTTCTAAACTACCGCAACCATAGCAAGCACCTGCTTCGCTCTTTGGCTTTTGACACTCACTCGCATAATGCCTGTTGAAAAGCGACTCACGTCCCTTAAGAGAAATTGTTGAAAAAGCAGCTAACCGTTGTGACTTTGTTGTGAAGCATTGTAGATTGGCATGCATTTTTAGGTTGTTGTCGGGGATACCCTCAATAATGTAATCTATTAAATCATCTTCTTGGATTTTCAGACGATCAGCCAAAGCAACTTTTTGGTTGAAGTAGGTTAGGAAATCTTCGTTATAATACCACTTTCTAAACTCAAATTTGCGTCGAATAGAAAGTTTATTTTCTTTATCCCCGAATAGCTCCACTAATTCGTTTAACATCTTATCCAAGTCTTCGTGCAGAAAATTTTGTTTTGAATGTAACCAACACTGTGCCTTCCCTTTGACTTTGGCATAAGTAGTGCCTTGATTGTAGTGACATTAGCGGAATATAACTGTATAACATTCTTCATTTGTGCAACAAATATTTTTGGTGCAGTAGAACCATCGAATTCAGGTAACAATTCCTTCAGAAGGGCGAAAGAAGTATTTCCACTTATCATTTGTGTGTTTTTGCTGCCGGCTTTGCAACCGCCAATGTTTAAATTTTTACCGCCATCATCACCCGCTAAACTGCAACAATCATTAGCACCGCCGCCGTCACTATCATTTTCCGCGCAGACGGCTTCACACACCCCACCTGCACTGCTATCGTTTGCATTTCTATCATTTGTCACATTGTTACATTCATTTGTGCCGCCGTCTCCATCATTTGTGCCGCCGTCTCTTGAAAGCACTCTCCCTTTATATTTTTGGAACAATTCCATTTTTTTATAAAATTTATTTTCTTTTATTAAGAGCTCTCTCTCTCTCTCTCTCTTTTCAAAACTTCCAGTTCTCTTGTTAACAACTCATACTCCCTTTTCAAATCAACATTTGTTTGTGGATTTTTTTCCATAACATTGTTTATTTGTTCTTCGCTCTCGTACTCACCATCGACAGTTCTTGCAGCTGCGCTGTTGCCGTCTATTGGACACGCTCCTCTCTCGTTTTGTGGTACCTCATTAATTCGTAGAACAAGCGCACTCTTTGTTTCTGTTGATGGCAAGTACAGCTGCTGTAGCCAAGCACGTAACTGCGCAACCGTATAGTCGGTTGGATTTATTTCATCCATACTTTTCTCTCTTTTTGTAGGAAAAAAAATTTATTTTATATAATGTCTGTGAGAAGAAAAAAAATACACACACACTCGTCAGTATTTTTCTTTTATTTATTTTCAAAGTTTTTTTTCGTTCTTTATTTTTTTCAAACTTTTCTTCTCACTTATTCATACATTTTTTGTGATGCCCTTTTTGCATCCAAAACCACACTCAATGAAATATGTATATTTTCTGTTCGTTTAAAATGTTGTTCTGGTTTTTATTTTGTATTTTTTTTTATTTATCCCACTTCTGAAACTGTAAGCGCGTAATAAAACAACTTTGCTCTTTGGTTGACAGAAATAAACTGCCCAATATACTTTATTATTAGAACGTTTAGGCTGTTATTGGAAAAGAGTACAACTGTTACAAAATATGTATATTGGAATGATCAAAATAAAATAACTGTAGTTTAACAATACTTAACTTATATGTAATATGTATGTAGGTATACAAATTCATATATTCTTAACATAATATAATACACTTGTTGGACAAGGGAAACATGCCAAGCGGGAAGTCTGCCACAACATTGGCTATGAACTCGAGTTATTTTCGTGAATAGCACATCATGCCAAACTTTATCAAAGGCCTGGGAAATGTCAATAAATAAAATTGATCAGTATTGCTTATTTTCAATTGCAGATCTAATAACGGTGACATTTCTATGAACTTGCTTAATAGTACCATGACTCCCCCGTAAACCTAACTGATGGTCGGCGATAATGTTCTGTTCATTAAGATAAGGCAGAGACGAATATTTTTTCAAATAACTTTGACAAAATTGAGAGTAGGCTAATGGGCTTGTATCATGTAATCTGTCTTAATTCCTTTCCTGGTTTTGGGATCATAACATTTTCAGACATCTTCCAAAAGCATGGGAAGAAGTCAACGCGCAACATGTGTTAGCTATGTTAATGTTGGCTATTAAACTTTATGTTACGTATTTCATTCGAATGTGTCACTTTGGCCCATCTGGCAATATTGATTTTTTTATAGCATACATACTTACTTAGTATTAAAATACACGTGAAATATTGTTCTAATTGAATTCGCGCTAGATCTTCCGAGAAACACATTAGTAATTTTTCCTTTTCTTATATGTATATTTAATTTAACTTTAAAATTGAAATAAGATTTAATAAATGAATTAAAACTATAACCCTTGTTAACACATGTCATTATATAAGGTTATCCATTTCGTGGTTTCAAAAGTATATGACTGGAATTCGACATCTGTCAAACTAAGTTGTTAAACTATTTTTTTTCTTTTTCGTTGAAAGTCTGATATTGACGAAAATGGATCGCTTAACTATCACACAACGCATAAAAATTATCAACACCTACTACAAAAATGGTGATTCTGGCACAGCCACATATCGTGCTGTAAGAGGAGATTATGGTTTACATAATCGTCCAACTACGCAATAAATTTTTTTTTTACTTTATTTTATTGAATCTTTCTATTAAAAGAAATTCACAATAAGTATTCAAATCTTATTTCTCAATTATTATTTACTAGTTACTACCAATGTAGATAACTAATATTTGTATTCAAATATTAATAATCTATCTTCTATTGTGTAGTGAGAGCAGCCTCGCTTGGCTCAATGTGTCAGTTCTTTTTAGTCTCTGGTGGCCGTCAAATTGCAATAGATTGCATGCAAGAGAGTGGAATGTAGGAATAGTTTGTTAACGTATTTGGACGTGTACGTTTTAACTTCTTCCTGGATAGTAGGAACTTTTAGATCCCTATGGATGTTTTCGTTTCTTATATATCAGGAGGCGCATACGATAAGACGTAAAATCCTAGACTGTGTTCTCTGTAACTTCTGGATATTTGATGCACAGGCAGTACCCCACAGCTGAATACCATATGACCATATTGGCTTTATAACTGATTTGTAAATTCCTTAATAATGTATAAAACTACTTTATATTCCAAAGCCAAAGTTGAGTTAGGACTTATTAGCCAATGCAGTTGATTTGTTCGAAGCTTTATGGACGTTATTTTTGCCAAGTTAGGCGGCGATCTATGTGGATACCTAAATATTTAACGTTCGTTTCCGCTGGAACCGTGATATTAGTTACTGTAATTGGTGGACAATTTTGCCTTCTAAGAGAAAAGGTTACATGAGCACATTTCGATGGATTTACCTTTATTCTCCACGGTTTTAGCAAGTCTTCTAGCTTATGAATATGGAACTGCAGTTCCTTTGGATAATTACTGACACTTATAATTGCAGTGTCGTCTGCAAAGGTTGATGTATATGTATGTGGGCTTGTCGGCATATCCGCTGTATAGATGATATATAATACCCGCCCGAGAACACTATCTTGAGGTACTCCTGCACTGATTTTTCCCATTTCTTGAAAGCTGGTTCTTTGACCTTACTTTCTAAAAAGTTCTATCTGACAAATAGCTTTCTATAAGCTTATGGGTGTTTTCAGGAAAAACCCGAGCTATTTTAGTAAGTAGCCCATCATGGCAGACTTTAACAAATGCTTGGGAAATGTATATAAATAAAGCTGAAGAGTATTGCTTTCTTTCAAAAGCCAATCTAATAATGATAACGATTCTATGGACTTGTTCAATCGTACTATGCCTTGCTCGAAAACCAAACTGATGATCTGGGATAACATTTTGTTCATTTAGAAAAGGAGTTACACTCAAGACGAACGATATCTTGACAAAACTGACAGTAGGCTAATTGGCCTGTAGGATGTAATCTGGCTTGAGTCCTTTCCTGGTTTCGGGATCATAACTATTTCAGACATCTTCCAAAAGCGTGGGAAGAAGCCGACGCGCAACATGGCATTAAATATGTAAAGTAAAATTCTTACAGCTGATTTAGGTAAGTTTTTATTATCATTGATCCTGTAATACGGCCCGGGTGATTTCCTCATATCCGTATTTTTGATTATAGATTTTAAAGAAGATAACCGAAATATCCTAGGATCATTCGCGATGTCACTAATAATTGGAATAGTGGAACTATTTTTATCATGTGGTGCGAAAACCTTCTCTAAGTGATTTACGACCGTATTTGTCGTTTCACTTGAGTTTTTAGCCCAAGTAGGGTCTTCAAGTCTTAGTGGAGATTCGTAAGCAATAGAACATTGTAAGTGCTTTACAGCTTTCCACAGGCTATAATCCGTGTTTTTCATTGGATACAAGTTTTTTAAAAAGTTGTCGATAGCGAATTCGTGTTTCTGTCTCAATTTACTGCGTTAGTTTTTTTTGGCATAAGTTCATTTACATTTTTAGGTGTGGAGAACGACTATTTTGCCATTATCTTCTAAGTCTTCTTTTCTCAATAACCAGCATCTGTATATCTGCTGTTACCTGATAGCTGATGGCTTTGTTGGCGTTGTAACTGAGGCTGCGGAAGCCACAACTTCTATAAAATGATCTACAGCTGCCTGAATATCAGCTGGATTTCTCAGTGGGATGTTCAAAGATAAGTCAGAGCTGACATACATTTTATATTTTAACCAATTCGTATTTCTATTTGGGTAAAAATTAAGGGTTGCAGGCGCATCAGCAGAACTGTCGTGTAAAGTAACTTTTATGTCTTTTCAATTCAGCTTCTTTATTTGTAATAATATTAATTCTTAAGACAAATTATTACACGTGTCTTTAATTTGGTAATTGAATACAGAAGAATATAAAAAGTGACGTGTATATATATATATACACGTCACGTGTATATATATATATATATACAAGTAGTGTTGCCACACCAGCGGTGAATATTAGACGATTTTATATATAACATTTCTTCCCAGGATTCTAATTTTCTAATTCGCCCTAAAGAGAACTTTAGGGCGAATATCGCAACCGTTGTCGTCCTAAGTGGCTGGTTCGTTGTTCCTGTCGTGATTTGTGATGGTAGTGTGGCTTCCGGGCGTGCGTCGGTAATGTCGGCGTATGGTGTTGTATGTCCCGTTAGTGACGATGATGTCATAGGGCTGTTCCAGATATTCTGTGGAATCGCTGGTGGTGGCTTTTCATCGTTTTGAGTTTCTGGCTTTGGTTGCCTTGCTGACTAGGCGTCTGTATTCGGTGGATTATGGTAGCATCCCCTGTTTGTGGAGAGGTATATGCTTCTGCATTTTCCTCAGGTTCTATCGGGGTATCAATCTCTCCTCCCACGGTAGGTGATCTGCTTGGTTTGTAGAAGTTTAATCTTAACTCATGGCTTGGCTTATTGCGGTCTCGCTGTTCAAGCTTATTTTGCTGCGTTGCTTGTAAGCGGTTTTTTATTTGATCGATGTGCCTTTTGTAATTTCTTCCTTGATAATCGATTTCATAGTAGAGGTCTCCTATGCGCTTACTCACAACACCGCTTAGACATTTGCCCATTTTGTTATTCTTAGATAAGAACCAAACTTTTTGGCCTGCCTGCAATGACCGACAGCTAGGACTGTCTTCTACGAATTGTTTTTCAGTAATAGTTCGTGAAATACTTTGGGGAAATACTAAATTGAGTCGTGACCGAGCAGCTCGTCCCAGGAATAGCTGATCAGGTGATTGTCCTCCTGTAGTCGAATGTGGTGCATGGCGGTATTGACGTAAGAACTTATTTATGTTTTATCGTAACGTATCTTTTGTGGTTTCCATGGCCTTCAGGGCATAGAAAGAACTAACTAACAGTTGGTCGCGTTTTATGTTTTTTACTATGGCAAAATCAATAAGGTCTGGCAACATATTAAAGTCCGTGGACCAATAGGTGGGATTACCGGCAGATACGACATCCAGCTTGTTTGGTTGAACTGTATAGTACAACTGCCTACCTCTAGGACTAAGGAGTCGTGATCCCCAATATGTGTGCTTTGCATTGTAATCGCCAGCGACAATAAATTTTTGTCCTAGCGTAGCAAAGAACTGGCAAATTCATGGTGTTCGAATTTATGCCTAGGCGGGCAATACACTGACAAAACTACAATTTTAAAATTAGTAGGATTTATAATCGTGGCTTGCAAAAAGTCTTCCCTGAATTCACGCAATGGAAAACGCCTTACGCTTTTTCGGACTGTAATGGCAGTCCCACCATATGTCCTTTCGCTTGGGTGGTTGGTGTCATATATAGAAGTTTTTTATAGTGAAATGTGTTTTAGAGACTAATAATATGACTATATCATGTGCTAGCAGGAAGTGTTCTACTTCATATTTAGGTTGAGAGAGCCCGTTAGCATTCCAGGCGCATATTTTTAACTGGTTCAATTTTTGCTAAGCAAAACTTGCAGAAGCATGTTTTGGCTTCGCATCATTTCTTGAAACATACCCCGCATAGTTGTTATGAAATTATTCATTGTTCGTATTGAATTATCAATTAAGCTCGAATTGTTTGTGAGGGGTGTCTGTGCACCCTCTTTTAAGACGTAGGCATATGAATGTTTATGCGCATTCAAAATTTCTCAATGTTTGGGCATACGAATAGTTTGGTTTTCACTACAGTTACTGTATTTTTTAACCTTGGGGTCTGTTTTGGAAGAAGTGCATTCCAAGGTCCGGTTCGCATCACCGCAAGCAATGCATATGAACGGTAGCTTGCAGTAGGTTTTCGTGTGTCTAAATTCCTGGCAGTTGGTACACTGACGGGGACCATTAGTTTTCAGACGCTATTTCGCCGTTATTCTTCCGTTCAAAAGATAACGCAAATTGAATATAGCGAACAGTTTTTTTTGATTTTAGCTGAGATGCATTAAATACGATTTCAACACGATGCATATGTTGGGGAACTACATTCTTATTTAGAATATTGTACACTGACCTTACGACAGAACCTTCCACCTCTATGGCACTTTTTATTTCCTCATTGGGAACAGCATTGTCAATGTATTTTATGATGATTATCAACCCTTTAGCACTTTTTAGTTGATACCTCTAATACTCTTATTTTCCGCATCGAGTCGAATTGCGATTAGGCGATAATTCCTCTCAGTATTGGATCTTTATTTCTTGTATTTGTCCCCTTCGTACACAAGCCACATAGAAATTGTCGTTACCTACGAGTTGGGAAAGCATATTAACAATGGCATTTAATGTTTGTTCGCGCAAGTAAATTGGTGGGAGTTTTTGTTCCCTTAGATTCGGTTCGGCATCTTCATTATCCGTGTTAGGAAGTACAGAAAATCTAGTTTCACTTACCGATATTGCAGCTAATTGATGAGAAGCTTTGTATTGTTTGGCGATTCGTTCTTATTGCAAAGACTTAGGACTAGGCTTCCTCTTGGTTATGGTTATGTACCGATCCATACCAGTTTGCACGTGTTTAGATACAGTACTCGTTTCTTTATCTTCTTGTACGATTTTCTTTGTGGCACTTATATTGTTAATTTGTTGGTTTTTATTTGATGAGTTCGTTATTTCTGTGGCAGATATATTTACATTTGCTGATAATGAACGCGTTCAGTCAATTGGCCTGGCGGTTACAAAAGCACTGCCATCTTTTTTGTTACTACTTATATTGTTCATTGCATGATTAGCATTCGTATAACTAAAATAATAGTAATAAACATTGTTATTACCGTTTATATTTTTTTCATTAATGTTTGTTGCGCTCATGCATTCACTTTCATTTGTTTAAACCGGTTTAACCATGCACTGTTTGTTATTGCTTTTTGTTTACACACAATATATTATATTGTTTTTTATTTTGTTATTTATTGCTTTGATTTTACTAACTGTTCACTGTGTCTCTGCACTTGTTGAATTGAATTCTTAAAAAAAAATTAATTATGCGCTTAATACGTACGTACATATGTACTTAAACACGGTCACTAATGAAAATCTAATGCGATTGTAGTCGCAACAGACAATAAATCAAAAGAAAATTATTCATTCCGTCTATGGTAAATGAATTTCATTTACCTAGCAACCACAACTTAAATTAGGCACTGCATACGAAGGAAGAGAAGGTGCTAGTGGTAAAAGGATTTAGCGATTGGATGTACAATATAGTTGGCGCTACATGCTAGGTTGTATTCCCTTTAGGCGCCCAAATTGGAGCTTATGTACGCACTCCTTCAGAGCCAACTTATCAAAGCGACTTCAATGGTAACTTTGGCAAGATTCAAGAGTACAAAATCCAGAACTTTGGTGATTTTCACGCTCCAAGACTGCATGAAAAGTCTAATGTGGTAAAGCAAAACAAGTTACGCCGCCAGTTTTGATTCAACAGTACAAAATTCAGAACTCTGATGAATTTCACGATCTAAGTCTGCATGAAAAGTGGAATCTAGTAAGGCAAAACAAAAATTATGCCGCCAGTTTTGATTCAACAGTAAAAAATCCAGAACTGTAGTGAATTTCACTCTCTAGGTCTGCATAAAAGTAGAATGTGATAAAGCAAACCAAATTCTCACCGACGCAAATTTTTTTCGAAGATGGTATGGGACATTATGTTTTTGCTTTTCTTGGATAGTAGGAACTTCCACATCTGTATGTATATTTTCATTTCTTATATAGGAGGGGGCACATAAGATAAGTCGTAAAATCCTAGACTGTCGGCTTTGTAACTTATGAATGTTTGATTCCTAGGTAGAACCCCAACGGATTTGTATAAAAGGATTTTGTATTCCAAAGCCAAGGTTGAGTAAAATCTTATTAGCCAGTGTAATTGATTTATTCGAAGCTTCGAGCAGTTCGATATGCGCTACTTTTTCAACTAATCCTCTTGCTTATGCATGTGCGACTGAAGTTGTTGAGATGCAACTTCCGGATGTTGATTACCTCTTATAAATGCAGTGTAATCTGCAACCGTTGACGTGTATTATTTCCGCTTGTTGTTGGCATATCCGCTAAGGAACATGTGCCCTTACCCTTTTTAGAAAATTGATGATTTTACCTTACCTTAAACGTTTTGTTCGTTAAATAGCTATTCAGAAGTTTGTGGGAGTTTTCAGGTAGAACTCGAATCGTTTTCGACCATCATGCCAGACTTTATCAAACACCTGGGAAATATCAATAAACAAAGCTGAACAATATTGCTTACTCTCAAATGCGGATCTATAACGGTGACAATTCTGTGGATTTGCTTAGTTGTACTAATGGTTTGCACGAAATCAAACTGATGGTTCGGGATGATCTTTTGATAAGTAAAATACGGCTTTAATCACGAAACGAATAATTTTTCAAAAATTGTTGATAAGATTGATAGCCGGCTAATAGGCCTGTACGGCGTAATCAGACTTAAGTCCTTGCCTGGTTTAGACATCATCACAATTTCAGACTTCTTCCAAGAGAAGGGAAGAAGCCAATTCGCAATATTGCTTTAAATACGAACAGGAAAATTCTCACAACATAATTAGGTAAATATCTTACCATTGATCACGGCCGGCCGATTTTTTCATATCTAGAGTTTAGTTGTGGATTTTAATAACGATAGCCGATATTTCATATGATCAATCATAATGTCACCGATATTTCGAATAGTGAAACACTTATTGTGGTGTGTAAATTTTTTCGAAGTGATTTGCGAAGGCATTTACCTTTTCGATTGAGCTCGTAGCCCACGTGCGGTTTTCAAATCTTAATGAGGATTTGTGCCTTACAGCTTATCTTCACAGGCTATAGTCCGTGTTTTTTTTTTCTTGGATCAAATTTGTTTTAAAATATCTCTATAGCAGAATCTTAGCTTATTACGTTCTTTGACAGAACTTCAACTGGGCATTGTCATCTGGAGTATTACTATGTTGCCAATGCCTTCTAAACTTTCTCTCTTCACTGACAAGACTCAGTAAAAATTTCCTTTAGCCGATCGTTGCATTTCTGACTGCGGCCGACAGGACGTTCGTAAAGTAATCCACAGCAGCTTAATTATCAGCCAGATTTCTTAGTGACGTGTTCGGAGTAAGTGAAAACTTACTCTGACTGACTCTTATATTAGCTGTTTCGTTGGCTGGTTGTAGTATTTTTGGTATAGTACCCGTAAAATTTTTTTTGTTGAATTTTATTTTCTTCTGGTGTTCTTGCCTGTGAATATATATTTATGTTTGCTGATAACGAGCGTGTTCAGTAAATTGGCGGTTAAAAAAGTACTATCATATATTTTTAGTATTTAAATTGGTTCTTGCGTTAATAGCATCCGTATAACTAAAATAATAATAAGTATTCTTATCCTTTTTTATATTTTTGCAATGAATGTTTAATACACTAATGCATTGACTATCACTTGCACTTTTTGTTATTAGTTACACTTTTTGTTATTAGGTTGTAGTTGTATATTTTGTGTTTGTTGTTTCTAACTGTTCACTTCTGTCTCTTCCTTGTTCAATTGTATTTTTAATTCTTATTTATACGCCAAATATTATGTACGTCTGCACTCAACCACGGCCTGTACTCAACCGTATTCAAATTTTATGACGAGACATTGAGAAGTGCTACTCGTATCTGCTGATGGCACCATGAATATGAGCCAAATTTAATCCGACTCGGCAAATTGTTCGAAAAGGTGAAGCCACTATCATCATAATATAATATTGGACGACACGCTTCCCCGTAATGAATGGCCCAAAGATATTATAACTGTACAGTTCGACCCCGTACAAAATTCTGTGTACAAGGATAGTGTTTGCAGCTCACAATAAATACGTATAATAAAATGAGAGGTTTTTATAAAATTAGATAGTTCTGAATCAGGACTGCATTAAAAGAAAACAATAGTTAATATTCCTAAATGTTAATTAAAAAAGTCATAAGAAACGCAACTTAAATTTACCTTAATGGATCATTATTAGGATAAACCAATGCTACCCTGTCTCCAGTTTTTAAAGTTACTTGTTCGGGGCCTTTACTAAATATTTTGGTTGATAATGCATATGCAATTTTTTGTGCTCTGGATAAGAGCTTGCCATATGTTAATGTAGTCGTTATCTTTCCGTTAGGATCAACAACTGTTGCCATAGGAGACTTGAAAGAGTTTACACCAAAACGTTGCACAGCTGCCTCTAGAGAGCGAGGCAAAGTTGCTGGTACTGATAACTGTTCACCTTCGACAGAACTCATCGTACTACCTTCCGGTTTGGGTGCATTTGGATCTTTGGGATTGGCAGCTATTTCAAGATCGATGTCATTGTCCTCATAAAATTCAGGTAGTGGCCGTCGTTTGGGGCGTTTAAGGGTATTTAGCAATTGCTGGATTTTAGCTGAAACTTTCCATTTTCCATTGCTGTCTTCATTAAAATCTGTTTGAGATATGTTGACATATCGTGTTACTCGGTCGGCAGCTCGTCGAGTATTATTGAACTGTGTTATGTCCGGTGTACCATCTGTAAAAAGGAAGACAGAACTGTTTGTTACTTATTTCGCTTATTTATATTAATTAGTTCTTATCATATTAAACCAACAGTTGTGTAAGCAATAGTTGCTATAAACAAAAAGTGTAACTATGAGATAATAAATAAAACTAAAATTTTACGTATCTTGATGCACATCAACGTTTTTATACGACAAAATAATATAATAGTTACAACAATTAAAAGACCGAAATCTCCAAAAAGTGCGCGCAGATAATATTATATATATTCGAGTATAAAAATTAGCAAAGTTAATTATAAGTATTGTTATTCCTTAAAGGAGCAAGTGCTTTCCAATCTTACATAACTATTCATAGCGTATGGTTTCCAAGTAAAAATCTGGTATATAAAGTTCATGTCCATCGTAAGTAAGGGCTAAAGTTTGACATTCTATATAAATCGAAATTTAAATAGAATTCAAATGGGACAATATTGAACGCCGTACTTCGCTGACAAGTGGTCATCATCCTCTGCTACGTTAAGATATGCTAACTTAATTTTTTTTTTTGTTGAAAGTGATTAAGGCACTATGTACAGGTTGCCTAAAAACGAGATGGTATTGTACATACACATGTGGACAGAAAAATAGGTGTGAAATAAATATTGGAAGGTTTTTACATATTTCCTTACTTTTATTTATATTTAATACAGTCGAAATTCCTTATAGTGAACTTCTATACAATGAAGTTCTCCTTATTATGAACTAAAATCAAGAACACAGCCTTTTCGTTCCACTTTCAATGTATTTTGATCTCCGTATAATGAGTTTCCATACAGTGAATTTTTCTTTACAAAGAACAAAATTTTGGAAACAAATATAAATTTTACGTGTGTTTTTTGTTTCCATATAGTGAACTATTTTTATCAGCTATAATTTACAACACTATTTATAAAGAAAATAAGGAATATTTTTGCGATTCCCAAAATATGAAAATGAAAACAAAATAGTTAATGATTTGACTTTTAACATCAGTGAGTTCAGTGAACGAAATGACGTGAGAGATATAGCTAAAGAGTTTGGTATTTTTCCCAGTACATTATCAAACATTTTAAAAAACAAGCCAGTTATTCAAAAGAATGTAGAAGACGAGCATTCCGTCCGATGAAGATATTCTAAACAGTGTTTCAGAAAGTCGTGGATTACATAAGATTATATCAGATAACGATGAAGAGGAACTTGGCGGTGAAGTAATGGCAAATATTGATAAAACGTCACCTACATTAGAACACGTTTCCTCTTCACTTGATGCACTACGAACTTTTTTGGAGATGGAGAGCAACGTTCCGACAAATATATTTAAATGTCTTAATTGAATTAAAGCTTTTATTGATAAAGAAAAATAGAAAAATGTAGTTCAAACAAAAATAACTGATTATTTTAAATAAATAAAAAACAACAAAAAAAATATTTCTGTATAATGAAGTTTTTATATAGTGAAATAATTGTCTGTCCCCGTGGAGATTCACTATAGGGAAGTTCGACTGTACCTTATTTATTAAGTTAACATATTTTGTGCATTTTAAAATTAATTCAGAGTTAAAGTAAAAAAACTTAACATAACGTAAATTCGAAAAACTCATAGATTTTAATGTGGACAATAAAATAGGTGTGCACATTAAAATTTAAAACTAATGCATCAATTTGACCATGTAGTCTAGTTTTTTTTTAAATAAACATTAAAACTGATGTATAATATTCTGTATAACCACCATTATTTTTAAGGACAGCTTCTATTCTTCGAGGCATAGACGAAATTAACTTACGGCAAGTCTCTACAGGGATATTGTACCACGCTTGATGAATGTTTTCTCACAATTGTTTTTTATTACTGCAGGGAAGCTTGGAAACATGTAGCTTCAACTCAACCCATAGGTTCTCGATCGGATTCAGGTCGGGAGAATGACTAGGCCACTCTATTACATTCAATTTATGTTGCTGAAACCATGCGCTCACTAATTTTGATGAGTGCTTCGGGTCATTATCTTGCTGAAATTTCCATACTAAAGGCATATTTTCTTCAGCAAATGGCAGCATGACTGTCTCCAATAAATCCTTGTACACAAATCTATCCATTGTGTTTTCTATAAGATGAATTGGGCCTACTCCATACCAAGAAAAGCAGCCCCAAACCATCACATTTCCTCCTCCATGCTTAACCGTTTTTTTTTGGTAAATCTAATATGGAATTCCCTTCCTTTTGGTCGACGTACAGTTCTTTCCGCATCGTTACCAAACAAATTGATTTTAGTTTCGTCGCTCCAAAGAATGTTTCGCCATTTTTTTGCTCCTTCTGACCCACACCATGTTTTATGAGTCCAGGCAAAACTTTTCCTCTTCCTCAAATTATTCTGTCTAAGCAGAGGGACTTTGCGAGATATTCTACCCGGTAGTTTTGCACCCAGCAATCTTCTTCGAACTGTTCGGGATTAAACCACATTTCCAATTTCAACTGCAATTGCCTTAGAAGATTTAAAGGGTCTCGTTTAGCTAAAGTTATAATACGATGATCGGTAGCTGGAGAAGTTTTTTTACACACTCCACGTTTTTCAGCATTCCGTTTTGGTTTCAAAGCATTTGTAACGAAGTTTTCTGATCGTCCTACCGATTGTCCTTGCTTCCGAAGTTGGTGAACAAGACGTCTTTCTTCTTCACTACAATAATGCCCACGACCCATATTAAGTTGTTTTTGATAAAATTTAATGTTGCAGCTTATTTCCAAATAATATTATTTCATTCTTGATTTGATATTCCGACAGGGTGTTTTGATGTAGAATTTTGGAACGAATTTCCGTCATCCCTTGTCAAGTTTGGTTTAGAGACAAACCGGTTTCGGCTATGTGCCATCTTCAGTGTCATTTTTTCGAACGTGTCATTTTTTAAAAAAAAAACAAATTTCCCAAATTTAAATATGTAATGCACACCTATTTTTCTGTCCCACTCAAATAACAGTTAGAACAAAAAAGGCACAGCATTCTTTATAGGTTTCTGCGAGTGGGATTTCCCTTTTTTTTTCTTTATAACCATGATGCCAGACTCATTATTTTTAAAAAAAATTTATGTAGGAGTACTAAAATTTCTGTTAAGTTAAAAATATATGCAATCATTACACCTATTTTTTGACCATGTGTGTATCAAGAACTTTTTTTCCCGTTTTGATAGGAACTTGACCTTATTTTGACGTTTATGTTTTTGGGCACATTATAATTTATTTGATACCCTTGCTGACATGAAGTATTCTGTTAAATCAAAAGAACAAAAACTTGAAACGTACAAATTATATATACTGGTAAGATAAGCATATAAATTATTGTTTCGTGTAAAACTAGAGGCTTGAGAGTTCGTTGGTTCTATACATTTTACAATCGCTATCAAAGTTTTAAGATTTTGTACCACTTTCAAGGCATTTTCTCTTTCCTTAAGGCACACCTGACATAGCGGCTGACTTGGTTGTATCATTTGTATATCACATATTCGATATAGCACCTTTAGGTAAAGTATTAATACCACCAAATTTTATATATAGAAATAGTTAGGGACGGGACTGTTTTTATAAAATGAAAACATTTGATCGTTCGTAAAAAAAAAACGTACGTTTCCATATGAGTAACTAAAAAGCTTCCAGTTTTTTTTATTCATTTTTGGTTTTCATAGAAGGAGCGCGTGGGTAGTAGACAAAATAAAATAAGTAGTCAATGAACTAAAGAAAAAAAATTGGCAATTTTATTACATAAAAAATTGCTCTTCAAAAACATAAAAAAAAATTCCTCTTTGTATATAATAATCACGTCTTAAAGTAAAATACAATGGTATATGCACAGGTCTGTTTTAAAAATAAGGTTGGACAATTTCAGAGACAGTAACATTACATATTTATAGGTAGGTACTCTAGATAGAACAGTGCTAGAATGGAAGAAGGTATATTATTGTGTTTTTCAATAATAAACACCAAAGTAACCATTATTTCAGTGTTGGGTGGGCCGCAATAGCAGAGCAACGTAAAACTTTGCAGCATAAAAACATTAACAGAACTCGTGTTGCAAATTCACTAAATATGCAATATATCACCTACAGCTGCACCAAAGGCTCTAGGCCTAGTTTAAGGAATACTAGCATTAAAAAACGCAATGTATTTCCACCAAGGCCTAGTAACAGAGCAGCAGTAGTAGTTAGCGAAGAACCCTTCCTACTTTGCCAACTAGTACCAAAACATCTCAATGCTATCTTCGACACCTTCACAAACACAAATTCAGAAAATTTTGAAAAGATGAATAAAATGTTGCCAACTTGAACTGTTACAAAAAGTAGAAACTCAAGGACAATATTAGGTGCAATGGCGTCATGAGCGAAATCTGCAGAGAAACAGCTAAAAGGCTTAACAAAAATTTTTAACTTGATTTTATTTTATTGAATCTTTCTATTAAAAAAACAAATTTACAAAAAGTATTCAAATCTTATTTCTAAAATATTGTAGTATCATCTCTGATAATGTAGTATCAAGACTGATAAAGAATAATTTACATTTGATATGTTCAGTACTGAAATTATAATAATTCTAAAAACACATGAAATAAAGAAAGGTAGACAATAGAAACGAGCCAAACAAGTAAGGCGTGTTTTATTTAAACGGAGAAGCTCTACATGGCGACCGTGACATAAAATAAAACTCAGGCAAATGTAAGTTAATTGAAATAATGTTCAAATTTGTTCTAGTACTTGACTACGACTGAATTTGCCATAGTATTATTCTTTATTTTAATAATAAAATTTTGCTTAATTGCTAAAAAGTAATTTAACATAATTCTTTATGAAATTGTGTTTTATTTGAATGACAATTCAGGTAAGTAATATGATCATACAAAAATGCAATAAACTGCAGACATGGTGTCAGCATTTAGATTTCGTAAATAGAACAAACAAAAGGGAAATATGCAAACATGACACAACAATAAACAAAAAGTAAAAAGAAAAATATTTAACGTGTTAACTTGTATCTTACAAGGTGCTTTAAATAACCAACAATAATGGTTAAAAAAAAAGCATTAAGTACCGGAAAACTTCTGCCCCTAATTTCTTATTGCAATTTGCTTGAAACCAATTTGACAAAACCAAAAAGAAAATAAATAATTAAAAAAAAAAATTTGCAATAGTTTTGTGGTATTTGTGTATGAAAAAATTGTAGAAGCAAATAATAAATATAATACTGGTGAAAAAAAAAGAAAGCGGTACACTTGTTAACAATTCCAAAAACATAAAAAATACCAACAAAAGGACATATGGGTCAGTTTAAAAAAAAACCTACACAACGAGTTTTTTTTTATTTGCTTATTTTTAAAGTTTTTTCAATTCGCCTGTAAGAGTACCCAATTTATGTCGAAATTGATGAAGAATCCGGTGGTACTTTTAGGCTCTCAAAAAATATCAATATTTTTTTATTTTTTTTAGGTTTTCTATGATTTCTATCTTGAGCGTCACACACCAACTATGTATAAAAAATCGCTAAAAATACAAATATATTTGAAATTCAAGCTTACGATGTTCTTTTGTTTCTTAAGATTGACTTCTGCGAAAATCACCTTTTCGATTATAAACACAAAATCACGATTCACATTGATTTTTCATTTTTTTAAAAAGTAACTAGTTATTTTAAAATTGTGAGATGAAAAGATGTAAATTTTTGTTTAAAAAAAACTTGAACTTAGAGGTTAATAGGCTTGTAACAATGTATTTAAAAAAGAGATTTTGTTGCACGTAAACAAGAAATAATGCAAAATTTAAAGTTTAACGATAAAAAGTTTATTCTTTTACAAAAAGTAAATAAAAAAAAATTTCATACAAAACTTAACATGTACATATTCTTTGATGTCTTTAACAAAAATGGAAAAAAGGAAGTAATTCTTGAAGAAACTTATACGCATACTTATGTAAATATTTGACGCAAAACAAAGATAAGTTACTTAATTTAATTTATAAATTTTCATTCGAATTCTTATTCTGAATCTGTATAAACTTCATGAAATGACAAGCGGCTTTGTTTTTTTTTTTCATTCTCATTCATTTTTACCACTTTCGAATTAAGTTTGTGGCAGTTGCATAAATTTCCGGTCCCCCAGAGTTTTAAGTTGCAAAACCGCGAGAGAGATCTGTAAATCAATTCACCTCTGGATTTTGTAATTCTTTGGTGAATATTTCTCGTGCCTTGAACTGTCTTTAAATTTGTGGGCAATGTTTTGTTGATGTTGAAAATTTGATTTGGACTAACGTAAAAAAATTTCACAATTTTGCCTAAAAGCGAGTGGCATAATTCTTCTGCACCTACTATGTCTGCTCCGTGAGCAACAAGCGAATCTGCTGTTCGCTTCACGACAGCACCCACTCCATCTGCTGCACCTTTTCCATGAGATTTCTCAAAAAATCACCATGTTGCGCATGTAAATTTTTTGTCAAGTATTCGATTGCAGAAAAAGAAAAAATGTTTTTCTCCTTATACTGAGAATATGGCCCATCCGAAAAGATGTGTATGGTCGATATTTCTGGAGCACAATCTTTTAAATAATCAATTATTGGATCTAAATGGCCCCAAATACCATCGGGTCCATGATTTAAATCCGAAGAAAGCGTGTAGAAGCTCACGTGCTTTTCAAATTGTTTTAAATAAATTAAGCCGGTATGGAGGGATGCTTGGTTTCGCGAAGCACCAACGTGAAACGATTGCACTTCTTCTGAAAGTTTGCACATGTACTTTTCAGAGAAGTCTATGTAAATCAAAAATTCTGTTTCGCTCAAATTATCCTTGCAAAAACGATATGCACTGTACTGATTTCGAACATTAAAGTAATATTTTTCAAACTTCAGCATGTCTTTCTAAAACTCACTCACCAAGTTAGCTACTGTTGAAACTTTTTCAACCTTTTTCATGACATTAACATCATATTTATCTTGCGAAATACTCTTCTTATTTAATCTTTTTTTCCGTAACAGACTCCCATTGAAACCATTCATCTGAACTGTTAGTTGAGCCTTGCGAGTTTTTCAAAGACGCCAAGCGCATAAAGCCGACTCACTATCGCACATAATTTGTTTAACTAACTGAGCAGGATTTCTTTCAACAAGAGCTTTTTGTAGAAATACTTTCGAGACCTTTAAATCAATATTGGCGTGATCTGTCAGAAACAGAAGGACTTTTTATAAAAAAAAAAAGGTTTTTGCCGCGTAAAACATATGTAGGACATATTAATATTACAGCTCTCGGATTTAAACATTTTGTACAGATTTTTCATCGTATCAGAGAGATATCGTTTTTGCTTTTTACGGCGTGTAAAGGTTTCCTTCTTTCCAGCGCAAGCTCTACTAACTTCGTCCCTCATCAGAAAATCATTTACTGTCGTGTTTTTTCTGGGCAGTGGTTCCGACAATTTTTTTTTTTTCATTGTCCAATATTTTTTATAGTCTGTCACGTTTTAAAATTTTAGAAGCCATAACTGAGCAAATGATTTTTTTTTCTGAGTATACTTCTGTTTTAAAAGACTCAAAGTTTCCTTTGAATCTCGAACAGTCGAACTTAAGTATCTTTAATATGTTTTTTAAATATCTGTAATTTTTTTTTGTTTCTTTGTTTCAGCATCTTTAAGTTTACCCTTTAAACGGTCAACTAGTAATTGTAATTCGCAATTTTTGTTTTTTAGTTGCTTATTATACCATTATACTCTCATTAAATTTAGTTGGTATTGCTGGCAATTCTTCCTTTTCATTGCTTATAAATTCCGGTAATCCATGGGCTTGAGTAATTGTACTACTTAAAGTATCGGTCATTTGACGTTATGCAGCTTTTTTAACTTTTTCGCACGTACATATTCTCTGTTTTTAGCTCGTTCACGCTGAAGAATTTTTGTCGGCATGTCACCGCCTTTCATACGTTTCTCGTTGCTATTCAAAAATAGAATCAGTCTGTAACAATAAAAATTAAACTCAAATATACCACGATTATACATTTCTTTCTTCTTTTATATTCGTCATTACGCGCTTTATCGAGCTTTATTTTCTCTCGATATCTCCCTGCTCTTTCAGCCGCCGTTAATTTTGTTGTTTTACTCTTGAAAATTCAAAAATTAAATTAAAAGTAAGCATTTTAAGCTATGAAGCAATATATATCAAAAAAGTGATCCTAATGAAATGTTTGGCTATTTTGGTTTTTTTTCGTAGGCAATTTATTTCTCAAATTCACAAACGCTCATGAAGTTTTATCGCGTCCTTACCATGGTGTTCACAAAAACTACGCAAATGCACACTTTTTTTTTGTTTTTTTACTTTTGTAATAATTAAAGCAAATTGCATATGATAACCTAGAATTCAATAACAGAAAAAGTTAGAGTGTTGTAAAACTTCATTCTCAACCAAGGGAGAAAAGACTATAATATGAACAATTCAAAAATTGAGAAATAATTCATTCTCGTATTCCATTTGTCTTAAATGTTGGTATAAATAGAAGTTCTTTATACACACAATTTGTAGATAAGAGACGAAGAATGTTGATAACGTGTGTAGCGACATAGAAAATGCATCCCATTCAGCTAGATGTTTAATGAAATTAAAACTTTTACTGTTTTCAAAGGTTATCTATATTAAATAAATAATTCTCTTTCTGAATAGAAAGAAAAACGAACTCATGCCTAAGGAATTAGAATTACTTCATAATTAATTAAAGTTTGTACTTTCCTTACGTTATTTACTTTATTTAAATGCAAATTCACAACTAGTAATATTACTTGATTTATAAAAAAGTGACGCTCAATGCAAATTGTGGGGACAACCTTTCTTTGCAACCCCAAATTAACACTAATTAAATTTTGACGACTATAACAAATCCAAACACAAGAAAGAAACGCAATAATTCGAAAACTGTTATTAAATGATGCATATTTACTTTTTTCTTGGTTTTATTTTATTTTGTTTACTAAGAATTTGATCAGGCGACACATGCTTTTGTATGGAAGGAGTCAGAGGGAGAAACAAAACACCATTCTGAATAAACAAAAAAACAAACATACAAATTTGAGAATTACGTTTTTTGTTATATATTCCTTGCTGATCACTCTCACATTTTTTGTTTGTTTTTTTTTAACCAAAAATAGTAGTGTAAAGTGCGGGGCACAAAAAATTGGGTTTTTTTTTTAATTGACCCATATAAATATTAAAATTATTGCTGAATGCTATTACAAGTTTCAGCACAAAAACGTAATAACGGAAACAGTACAGTCGGCACAAAATACAAAAAAAAAGTTCAATATAAAAACCAAGTGGACTTAACGGGAACGAAAGAACACAAGCATAATAAAAAAAACAACAGAAAAAGGGAAAACATCCAACGAAATAAGTAAACAAAAGAAATTCAACAAGCAACTCTGTATGTACTTCACTAAAACTAGCTAAAGCTAAAGCAAAACAATAGAATTCAACATTGGTTATATAAAATGAAAACAAAACAAGAAAAACAAACATACAAAAATCTTTAAAAAAAACAACACAGCCAATAGAAGTCACCACCATCCACCCAGCTTTATATGCTTTACAACATGGTAGCAACAACAACAATATTTTAATAACAACTGCATACAACTGTTTCTTCATCATTGACAATGTCATTGAAATGCTAATGATCATCAAGCAGATGTATATGTACAGTGTGAGCCGTAAGTGTGTGCAGATTCTAAAAAATATAATGTAAATTATTTCAATTGTATTTTTGATTTATTAAAATAATTACTTATTAATACAAATGTAATTAATAATGCTTATACAATTATTATATGTCACAATTGTATCTTCATTATTTTTAAATTTTATATGGATATTCTTAATATTAACATATTAGGTCTGTTTCTTTACTTTTTGGGTAAAGTTCGTGGAAATGAGAGCAAGCATAATTTTCTCTCATAAAAACACAAAATTACACAAAAGTACGGGAACGCCAAAAAACCAAATTTTTAACACAAAATAAAAAGTCAGTGTCTTGCCAATTTTCAACTAATAATTTAAATTTGTGTAATTTTTGATTAAAGTTTTACTAATTGTAAAAAAGGAAAATGGAACCTTCGCTAAACATTTGTTGTTCCCCTGAAACTTATAAAGCCATAAGAGACGGTAAGTTTGTACATATATTTGTTTGAAAAATTTGTTTTTTTAAATTCCTACATCATTTGCATGTTTTATGTAGATGAAAAATATAGAATGCAGGTGACGCAGAACGTGATATCAGAGCAGGGAAGCTCATTCAGCCAAGTAGTTTTTATGGAGTCAGATTCGCAAGAAAACCATAAGCAATACATTTATATATTTATATATTAGAGTAATGTTTTCGTATTTTTATAAGCAGTATCAAAGGAAAATAATAGCGAGGAAACATCCGAAGAACCAATATTTAAGTCCATTGTCGAAGGAAATGGTAAGATAATTATATGAAAAATAGTCATAAACTTTAGCTTTGCGTATAATTTTAGATGACAACCAAGAAAATAATGGCAAATTACAGAATTGGCATGACGCACCAACAAAGTTAATGTTAAATTTAATGGAGGAGCTGCGTCCACAGCTTGAGAAAAGCATACATCTGAAAACAAAAGGAAAGATGTATAAGCTGATTAGTGAAAAAATGGATGCTGAAGGATACAATTTCACGCCTTTGCAGGTTGAAAATAAGTTTAGAGGGCTGGAGCGAACCTATAAGAAAACGGTGCTCAACAATAGGCAAACGGGCCGAAGTACACAAAACCGTGCTTATGAAAAGTAAGTATAAAAAAATATATTCTAGGTTTTTGCAAATTTTTAAAAAATTATTTTCAGCGAGTTAAGCCAAATTTTGAAGGATAAGAAGAGTATCTATCCAGCATTTCTTTTAGATAGTTGCGTTATGGTAGAAGTTTTAGAAAACGCAGAATTCAATCGTAGTGACACTGATACCTCATTCAAGGGTAAGTTTTGTTTGTCATTGAAATTTGTTATGTCGTTAGTGCTATATATTTTTGCATTTTCCTTTTTACTTAAAAACGATGAGCCCAGTTCAAGCAACAGATCTAAAGCAAAAACCAAATTTGGAATACGGGAGCAAGTTTTGGCCAAAATGCAAGAAATTGCTGAAGAAAAAAAAGAATTCCATTCAAAAGTAATCGAATTTATGAAAAAAAAAGATGAGCGAGCCCAAAAAAGAGAGGAAATGTCGCAAAGTAAATTGGAGATGCTTGTTAAACAGAGAAAATAACGACAATAAGTTTCAGTCAATTTTTTTTATTAGTTTAGTTTATTGTTATTGTGATATATATTGAATTGTGTGCCTTATTTAGAAATATAAATACGTTTAAAACATACTTATGTACCTAATTTTGTAAATGAAATTTAAAAAAAACGAATGAAATAAAGTTAATTCTAATATAAAAGATTTAATCCCTTTCTTGAAGGCCCGTGCAAATCGAGTCCCTTAGGTTCTTTCCTCTTGATGACCCATGTTGTTCGCTTTCGCCATTTTGGTTTTCCTCTTCAGCATCGGTAAATACTAAATCATTACCATTTGTCAGGTTGTGTAAAACACAACATGCTCTAATGAAATGGCATAACTTCTTCATTCTTTTTAATTTACAATAATACAATTTTCGAAATCTTTGCTTCAACATTTCAAAAGAATGTTCTATACAAACACGACCAGAGCTTAATTTTATGTTGAAATTTTTTTGAGCTCTTGTTAAATGACCATTATCTTTGCAAGGCGTCAACAGATACTGGGTACATGGATAGGCAGAATCCCCTAACAAATAATAATCTAGAAAAAAAACACAAAATAAATATATAGGTGTATATTGTATGTTGGTTTTTATAAAAGTAAATTACCTCCACATAACGTAGCCAAGTTTTGGAACAAAGGAGAATTTTTATAGACCCAACTATCATGAGATGATCCGGGAAAACCAACAAAAATATTTATAAACTTTTTGCTTTCATTGCAAACTGCTTGCATCGTAAGTGTAACGTTTCCCTTACGTTCAATATAGTCATCTTTACATCCTCTTGGGGGATCGATGACAATGTGAGTCCCATCAATACAACCTTCATAATAGACGAGAATGAGAGTGTAAACTATTAAATTTTACTTTAACTTACCTATAGCTTTTGAAAAACCACACCTATTGCCAAAAAAAATGGCCGATTGTTGTTTTTGCGTATCATTTGGCCATTTAATAACGTCAGGACGTAAGCTACTGATAAACATTGTTGTTTTGTCAATTATCCTGCATACAGTGGACAGCGCTAAATTAAATCTGTCCGATACGTCGCGGAAACTACACGCTTCATGTCCCGCAAACCATTAAAAAATTGCCAAGTAAGTTTTTGCAGGTAAGCGTTTATCAGCTCGCAAAGACACATATATATGATTTTCTGCAAATTTTGCTGATAAATTCAAATATAATTCTCTCGATATGCGAAAGTGTTGCCTGAATTCTTCGTCCGTATATGTGGGAACAATGTCGTTCAAATAGTTCAAAAAAGGTCCAACATTAGAGATTCCTCCAATTCGGACTCTTGTTCAATAAAGTCTAGGAATTCATCATCATCACTAGAATCACTTGAACTTTCCACCAACTCTGCAACAACTCTTTCCAAAACTTCATCATCTGCCATTGTAAGTTCTCTGTTGGAATCTAAAACTTAATACAAATAAAACACAAACACTCTTTCAATAAAAACTTTTAATTTAATACTGTACATATGAGTATGTAGCTATTTTACACTTTTTTTTAAAAAAATTTCTTTACGAATTTTTCTTTTCTTTTTTTTCTTTTTTCTATTGTTTATGTTTTACAGTTGTTTCACAATTTACACAACTTGCACGAAGAAAAACTTTGGGCTGTTTCGTGCTAGAAGAAGAAGAATTGTATTCTCTCATAACCGCTCTCATTTACCCAAATTTAAAGTACGGGAACGCTTTTCGGGTAAATTGGGATCCCGAGGGATCCCAAAGTTGAGTAAAGAAACAAACTTATTATTTGAAAATAAAAATGTAAATTATATATAAATTTAAATAAAAAAAAAAAATTTGGAAAATATGTAAAGTTGAAAAAAAAAGTTTAATACAAAATTATTCATACAGAGAGAAATTTAATCTAAAAAAAATTTTGAAAGTGCTTATTTAAATCGATCAATTCCAAAATAAACTATGTAAAATTAAATATTTTATTGATTAAATAATAAATCTCACGTATTGGTTCTTCATCCAAAGCAATAATATACATACATATATTGATATTACGCTACACACCAAGTATATGTATGTAATTTGAAATTTAAATTTCACCGAATCATGAGTGAAATTATTAATTTTTTGGATTGTGATTATATTTCAGATAATAATATCGCTATATTAAATGTCAGTTGATTTTAAAATTGAAAAGTTAGTTTAATGAACTAGTTTCGAATTTTCATGAAATCAAAAAACGAGTTCTTCAAAACCGCCCAATTTCAAATAATCAGAATAAAATTAATGAATATATTGATTTATTAATTGAAAGTTCTAATAATATTTTGATTTATACAAAACCTTATAAAGAACATTTACCCATTGATTTGAAAATAAAAATTAAAACCACAATAGTTACGTGCAAAGAACTGTTACTAAGATGTTAAAGTTCCATATGATGCAGATTTGTTTGAAACCGTTAAAATGAAAGTTGAAATAGAATCCAGTTCTGAGTGTGAAACCGATGTTAGTGACAGTGATAGGTTTGATGATAGTTCTGAAATAGATGAGCCAATGAAAGATCTTATTCCATTGACAGATAAAATAGCAAATAGTTCTAAAATGGCTTCAATCGAAGAAAAAACATTTCGATGTGTTCCAACTTCATAAGGAAAAATTATGAAGATAACCTCCTTAGTCATTACTCCTTCTTAGATAAAATAAACTTAATTAAGGATTTGACTGCAGAAAATTTAATACCGTGTTTTATTTCATTTATAAAATCAAAACTTGAAAAAATTAAAATTTCTTTGAAAAGTAGAATAAAACCTGACAACTCCAAGGTAGTTGCCGGTAGAATAGCGGCCTTACACGTTAAAAGCAAAAATTATACCGAGTTCTTAAAATATGTGGAAGGTCTAGCAGATGCTCTTCAGCGTTCTCTCGTAATAGAGGGTATAACGAAGGAAAAAGCGCTAGAGATGACTATAGAACAAACGGTTACACTATGTAGGAATAATGCTAAGTCTGAAATCGTTAAAGCAATTCTAGCATCCACAGTTTTTAACGAACCTAAGGATGTGGTAGCGAAGTTAATAGTGGAGGAAGCAGCACATGAGAAGGAACATCAGGTATTAAGTATGCGTTTAAATCAAGTTCAGAATAGGAACAATTTTCAAAGTAATAGAAATAGTAGTCATAATTTTTACAGAAATAATTCGTTCAATAACCGTAACTCACGCGGACATAATTAATAATCCAACTACCCAGGCCAATATCATAATTTTCGGCAACCAAATTTCAATAACCGCGGAAGAGTTAGCAATTATTCTAATTATGCCCAAAGAGCTAGAGGAAATTTTCGTAGAAACCCCGCAGCTGTGAGGACTCTAAACTCAGAAGTCCCTCAGCAGGGAATGTTGTGGGGAACAGAACAACAAGACCAAATTTGATTCAACAAAATGTTTTTAAATCTATATTCAGTTTTAATTTAAATTGCTCTGACTTTATTAATATAAATTGTACTGCATCGTTCAGAATCAATTCGTTCTTAGTAGATTCACAAGCTGATATCTCAATTTTAAAAATTTTCAGTTTAAAAATGATTTGAATATAAATGGTCAAAATATAGCAAACATAGTTACCACAGATACGAAAAAAACCTTAGGTACAATACAAACAATACTGATAGTATCCAACTATTTAATACCGCAAGAATTTCATATAGTTTCTGACAGTTTTAACATCCCATCTGATGGCATATTAGGAAAAGATTTTTTAAAAAGAAATAAATGCAAAATAGATTACAACTTAATGACTGTTTCTTTTTTCGACAAAATGACCATAAACAATTTCTATAAGCAAAGATTAAGACACGGAGAGCTAGCGAACCCGTCTATATTAAAAACTACCGTCTCGCATACAGCCAGAGAAGTGAAATAAGAAATCAAGTTCAAAATTTACTCGAAAGCCAAGCACTTCAAATTATAACAGTCCATTAATTCTGGTTCCAAAGAAAAGACCAAACGATACTAAATCATACCGTATGTGTGTCGATTTCAGAGCCATTAACAAAAAGTTGTTTTTTTATACTTATATTTCATTTTATTGAATCTTTCTACGAAAAGAAATTCACAATAAGTGTTTAAATCTTATTTCTAAATTATTATTTACCAGTTATTACCAATGTAATAACTAATTTTTGTATTCAAATCTCAAAAATATATCTTCTATTGTGTAGAGAGAGCCGCCTCGCCAGGCTCAATGTGTCAGTTCTTTTTAGTCTCTAGTGGCCGTCAAATTGCAATAAATTGCGTGCTAGAGGCTTGGGATGTGCGACTAGTTTCTTTACGTAATTGGACGTGTACGTTTTAACTTATTCTGAAAAGTGATTTCAGACTGTCGACTGGTAACTATCGACACTCTTCCTCATCACGGAGTCTTTTGTAATTGCTACCATTTGTCTAAGGCTTAGTTCCCCCATGGCATTCACATCTAACAAGTGTCTGCCCGTGGTCTTAAGCCTTATGCTAGCAAGTGCTGGACATTCACACATAATGTGCGCTACCGTCTCAGCCTCTTCCAGCCATAGTCTGCAAGTATCATCTTCTACGACTTTCATCTTAGCCAGATGGTACTTGAAGTTTCCATGTCCTGTCACTATCGCAGTGATCCAGCTTAAAGTAGCCCTATTATATCCGAGCACCTTGCTGGCCTTCCTGTCGAGGGGCTCTTTAAGCACCATTCTACATGTGGTATTCTCCCTCCACCTATTCAGATGTAATGAGTTTACCCATTGAAGAACTTTAGCTCGCACTAGGCCATTCCCCAGGGCAACCCTGGGTTCTGGTCCACAGATATCCACATCAGATCCCCTTTTTGCTAGTTCGTCTGCTGCTTCATTCCCAGCTGTGCCTATGTGTCCCTTAACCCACATCAACGTTACCTCGTTCAACGAGGCACATCTGTTTATTTTCAGAACACATTCCAGCACCAGTTTGCAATGAGAACCCTTTTCCCATGCACTCGGCTTTCAAGCAAGTGATCCAACGCATGCAGCAACCCAAGCAGTTCTGCCTGGTAACCTGATACGTACCTCTCCAAACACAGACTACAGGACAAGTTCAGCTCAACTGAGAATACACCTGCTCCTGCCCTGCCACTCATAACAGAACCATCAATAAAAATTCTGATGTCGTTCTCCATACACTCATTGTGTATAATGCCTTACGCAATGAGTGTCCGATGCAGCCTCTCGACTACCTTTCTTCTACTCATGCGTTCCATCGGCATCTGAGCAGCCCCTAACCTCTTTCCCAACGAGGTCCAGGATACTCTTATGCCCGATGTTCGGCCCAAAGCTATGCCAAACCGCATCGCTCCTCATTCGCAAAGCTGACAATGCGGCCGTTGACCTAATGAATAAATCTAATGGCAGCAATCCCAACATTGCCGCGATTGCCTGTGTTGGCACCGTGTGCATTGCACCACTTATACCCATGCAGGCAACCCTCTGCATCCCATCCAACTTACGCTTAATTGTGCTCTGAGAGGCCTTCGGCCAACACACCACGGATGCGTAAGTTATAATGGGTCGCACCATCATTGTGTAAATCCAGAATGCAGCCTTTGGCGAGATTCCCCACCTACGGCTACACACTCGTTTACATTAATGCATAATCCGTTTTGCTTTCCGGACCTTTGTTTCGATGTGTTCATTCCAGGTAAGTTCCTTATCCAGGGTAACGCCCTGTTCACCTTCCTGGACACATTTACTTCCGATCCGAAAAGCTTTAAGGCTTCAACCTCTACACCCTTCTTCTTACGAGTGAAAAGCATAGCGTCGGATTTACTGGCATTTCTGGTTAGACCCTGGTCACTGCACCATGTCTCATTCACCGTGAGAGCCTGTCTCATGCAACCTTGAATGGTCCCGATGATCTTACCACCAACCATTAGTGGCAGATCGTCTGCATACGCAATCGTATGGACGCCTATTGAGTCCAATCTCCAAAGAAGGCCATCTACGGTGATGTTCCACAAAAGAGGTGACAATACACCTCCCTGTGGGCACCCCCTAACTACCCTACCTCGAATCTTGGTTCTCTCATCTCTGAGATTTATAGCCCTAGTCCGAAGCATAGCGTTTATCCATTTTATAATAATGGGGTCAACCCTACGTTCAGTAAGAGCATTTCTTGCCTTCCCAAAAGAGATCTTGTCAAAGGCGCCCTCAATGTCCCTAAAAACGGACACAGCAGCTCCGCCATTGAAAATTTCTCTTTCCGCTACTCTGACGAGCTCGTGCATATCGACGTCAGTAGATCTACCTGCTCTATAAGCATGCTGAAATCTACTCAAGGGCCATCAGCGTATGGTTCTCCATAAAGTTAGGGCGGTGGCTAACCTATTTTCTTCAATAGAAAAGATGTTAGGCTGACCGGTCTGAAGGACTTACCGTCAGTATATTACCTCTTACCCGGTTTGGGAAGAAAAACAACTTTAGTTTCCCTCCAAGCCACCGGAATATATCCCTTCGCTAGACGGGGTACGAATATTCCACTAATCTTATCAAGCAGGGTATCTATTCCCCACTATAATAAGGCTGGGAAAATTTCATCCATTCCAGCTGCTTTGAATGGTATTGCACTTCTGACACCATTCGGAGATATTATCCTTCCAGCCTCAGTTCGTCTTCTCTCACTAGCCCCCTTTTACAGGAGTCCATGAGTCACTCGAACTAAAGCTTCCAGGAAAATGAATTAGTCCCATCTTAGAGGCAGGGTCTTTAGATATTATCTTCTGTATTCTACATACTCATATTAGAGCAGAATTCCCTCCACGTACTTCGTTTCCGAAGACGTATTGTTCTCGTCAGCTCTCTCTTCTTCTCCTTATACGCATCCCATGAGATCGAGTCTCCCTCCCTCATGTATCGGTTAAAGGCCTCTCTTGTTTCCTCTTTGATGGATTCAATTTCTCCGTTCCATCAAGGTATCGGATCTTTTTCATCCACTACTGTCAAGGAACAAGCATGCTCCAAAGCTAGCTTAACCGTGGAGTTCAATTGTTCCACCGTCCGCCCCACAGCTAAATACTATATGAGTATATTGGCTTTATAACGGATTTGTATAAAATGACTTTATATTCCAAAGCCAAAGTTGAGTTAGGACTTATTAGCCAATTCAGTTGATTTGTTCGAAGCTTTATGGACGTTATTTTTGCCTCAATGTGACGGCACCAAGTTAGCCGCCGATCTAGGTGGATACCTAAATATTTAACGAGCATTTCCGCTGGAACCAATACCACGGTTCGATTGGAGGATAATTTTGCCTTCTAAGGAAAAAGGTTACATGCACATTTCGATGGATTTGCCTTTTTTTCCACTGTTTTACTCAGTCTTCTAGCTTATGAATATGGGACTGCAGTTTTTCAGATGAATCCATTGGATCATTACTGACACTTATAATTGCAGTGTCGTCTACAAAGGTTGATGAATATGTACGTGGGCTTGTCGGCATATCCGCGATGATATATAATAGCGGCCCTAGCACACTACCTCTAGCTATTCCTGCACTGATTTTCCCATTTCTTGAAAGGTGATCCTTTGACCTTACTTTAAAAGTTCTATCTGACAAATAGCTTTGTATAAGATTGTGGGTGTTTTCAGGTAGAACCCGAGCTTTTTTAGTAAGTAGCCCATCATGGCAGACTTTATCAAATGCTTGGGAAATGTCTATAAATAAAGCTGAAAAGTATTGCTTTCTTTCAAAAGCCGATTTAATAATGGTAACGATTGACTTGTTCAATCGTACTATGCCCTGCTCGAAAACCAAACTGATGATCTGGGATAACGTTTTGCTCATTTAGAAAAAGAGTTATACTCGAGACGAATAGTTTTTCAAATATCTTTGACAAAACTGACAGTATGCTAACAGGCCTGTACGATGTAATCTGGCTTGAGTCCTTTCCTGTTTTCAGGATCATAACAATTTCAGACATCTTCCAAGAGCATGTAAAATTCTTACAGCTGAATTAGGCAAGTTTTTTTATCATTGATCCTGTTATACGATCAGGTCCAGGTGATTTCTTCATATCCGTATTTTTAATTGTCGATTCTAAGGAAGACAACCGAAATTTCCTAGGATCATTCACGGTGTCACTAATAATTGGAATAGTGGAATTACTTATATCATGTGGTGCGAAAACCTTCTCTAAGTGATTTGCGAACGCATTTGCCTTTTCACTTGAGTTTTTTTGCCCAAGTACAGTCTGCAAATCTTCGTGGGGATTCGTAAGCAATAGGACATTGTAAATGCTTTAGAGCTTTCCACAGACTATAATCCGTGTTTTTCATTGGATCCAAGTTTTTTAAAAAGTTGACGATAGCGAATTCGTGTTTCTGTCTCAATTTACTGCGTTAGTTTTTTTGGCATAAGTTCATTTGCATTTTTTTGTGTGGAGAACGACTATTTTGCCATTGTCTTCTTTTCCCAAGGACGAGCATCAGAATATCTGCTGTTGCCTGGTACGATATTATTTTAGCTGATGGCTTTGTTGGCGTTGCAGCTATGGCTGCGGCAGTCACGTCGTCTGTAAAATGATTTACAGCTGCTTGAATATCAGCTGGATTTCTCAGAGGGATGTTCAAAAGTTAAGTGAGAGCTCACACACATTTTATATTTTAACCAATTCGTGTTTCTGTTCGGGTAGAAACTAAGGGTTTTAGGTGCAGTGGCAAAACTGTCGTGTAAAATAACAATTGTAGGTGAATGATCAGAAGATAGGTCATAGAAAGAACTAAGTAACAGTTGGTCGCGTTTGATGTTTTTTACTATAGCAAAATCAATAAGGTCTGCCAACTTATTAAAGTCTGCGGACCAATAGACGGGTTTACCGGCAGATACGACGTCGACCTTGTTTGCTTGAACTGTACAATACAACTGCCTACCTCTAGGACTTAGAAGTTTGGATCCCCAATATGTGTGCTTTGCATTGAAGGTGTTAGTGCATTGGCATCCGTTGGATCGTTACTTAATGGACATAAAGGTCTAGAATTCAAACAGCTCTCAATTTGAGGCAACAGCGTGCTTAGTTCTTCATATGTTAGAAGTTTTGCATCCAATAGACGCTTAACATGGTACTTGATTCCCAAAGTCAGCCAAAATTTGGTGTGGCTGGGGGCATAAAATGCCGCTCTGTTCCCTTCATAGCAAGTATTTTCAACACTTCGTCTGGTAAAGATGATTTGCTGCGATTATAGAGGATTTGGAGTTCTTTACTTGCACTAATAAAGTTTGTACCCCAATCAGAGTACAAATCTGTGCATACACCACGACGGGAAATAAATCGTCTGAGTGCGACCAGAAATGATTCAGTGGAGAGACTTGTGACGGCTTCTAAATGTAAAGCTTTAGTTACCATACAGATGAACAGACATATGTAACCCTTTGTTGTAACTGAATTTCTGGAAGGTGACTATTTAATGGTTATGGGGCCTGCGTAATCAACGCCACTATGTTTGAATGGACGAGTAGGCGTTAAGCGTACACTAGGTAGGTTACCCATAATTTGCTGTGATGCCTTAGCATTGTATTTAAAGCAATATTTATAGATTTGTATGATTTAGATATTTCCTCCTTTGTATCGTGATGTTTCTGCTAACCATCTAGGCCCTGTTCACCATAACTCGTGTTTATCAAGTTCACTAGTGGTAACGCCTATGGACGCGCAATCGGCAGGATTATCTCCGGATGATATATATTTCCATTGATTTGGATTAGAAAATCTCTGGATTTCAGCGACTCTATTACCAACGTATACTGTCCATTTTGAAGATTGGCCCCTGACCCAGCACAGAACTGTTGTACTATCAGTCCAATAAGTTACATTACCAATAAGATGTTCAAATGCTGAGTGTATTTTGTTAACTAATTTAACTAATAGTGTTGCCCCACATAACTCCAGCCTCGGCACTGATAGCCTTTTCAGTGGGCATACCTTTGTTTTAGCTTGTAGGATATTTACGAAAGAATTTCTGATCCATCTTGGTATACTAATCATTTCAAGATCCTTTAAATTATCCATGTATTCTAACCATTCTGTCACCAACTGTTGAGGAAGTGACTCATTCCAGTCCACTCCTAATACTAACAGGCGTTGCAACATTACTTTTGCTTTAATTGTTGAAGGAGACAGCCATCCCAATGGATCGTATAATTTCGCAATATCAGAAAGTATATTCCTCTTTGTCACTACATTGTTTCTCTTAAATTCTATTTTAAAAGAAAACGAGTCTGTGTTTACATTCCACCGTAGACCAAGAGCCTTTATATTCTCTGTTTTATCTATTTCATAACCCTCCTTTTTTCTCTAAGCTCAATCTGTATTGTACGCATTAATTCTATACTATTTGAGGTCCACTTTCGAAGCGTGAAACCACCCGAAACTTAACATTTTACACAGCTATTGTTGTAACTGAATTGCTTCAGTATGATTATCAGCGCCGGAGATAATGTCATCAACGTACGTATCAGAGATGAGAATCTTGCTTGCTAAGGGATACTTTGATTTCTCATCTGCTAATTGGTGAAGGACTCGCATAGCTAGAAAGGGTGCAGACTTTGTACCGTATGTAACTGTAGATAACCTGTAGATGTTTATTTCATTAGTTGTGTTGTTTCGCCATTGTATTTGTTGGTACCTTTGATGTTCGTTTATTACCTTAATTTGGCGGTAAATTTTTTCTAAATCTGATCTAAATCCAACTTTAAAACGTCTCCATCGTGTGATAGTAGTAGCCATATCATATTGAAGAGCTGGTCCTGCAGCTAATTCGCTATTTAACGCGGATTGAATACGGATTCTACTACTTCCATCAAAAACTACCCTCAATTTGGTAGTGGTACTGTTTTCCCGGCAAACACCATGATGTGGTAGGAAATAGCAATTTCTTTTTAGATCGTGAGGGTACACACCGATATTTTCCATGTGGTTTGAATTTTCATATTCGGTCATGAAGCTGTAGTAGGCTTTGCCGTACTCAGGATTTAGTTTACATTTTGCTTCAATATGTTTTAGTCTTGACAATGCATTATAATCTGTCATACTAAAGACTGGTAATGAATAACCATTGCGTAGCGACCTTTGCCTTAAAATAATTTTCACACATTTCTTCTTCCTTTGTCCAAACTCGTTTCTCAAATAATTCTTCTTGTAACCAAAAGGCCTTTAGATGTTCATCTAAGGTGCAAATGTTTACAGTTATGTTATCAGTATAATCAATTTTTGACACGATCCAACCAAAATGTGTGTATTTTTTGTTCAGGTAGAATAATGTCACCATATACATCGCCGCCCAGTAACAAGTCTATATCTCCAGGGCTTAAAAATTCAGGGTCAGCTAACTGATATCTATTATTAATTGGAAATTTATCTCTATTAGTTGGTGTAGGTTGCATTCCAAAGACAAGGTTGAATTAAGCGCTATTTGCAAGTTTGTGCGAAGTTTTAATCGACGTTATTTTTGCCTCAATATGTCGGGGTTAAGATAAACATCTATATAGGTGGAGATCTAAATACTTACCGTCTGTTTTCGCTGGAACAGTAGTATTTGTTACTGTTATTCGTGGACAATTAGTTCTTCTTAGGAAAAACGTTACATGAGCACATTTCGATGAATTTAACTTTATTCTCCACTCTTTTACACCGTATTGTAGCTCGTCAATATTAGCCTGAAGCTGTGCAGATGCTACCGTCGGGTCTTAATTAAAACTTATAATGGCAGTGTCGACAATCGTTGACGTTTACGTATGTGGGCTTATCGGCATATCTGTTGTATAGATATATATTAGCAACCCTAGTACACTACCTTGAGGTACTCCTGCACAGATTTTCCCATTTCTTGAAACCTAATCACTTGACCTTACTTTAAGCGTTCATCTGTCGAATAGTTCTTTAGAAGCTTGTGTGTGTTTTTAGAAAGAACCTGAGCTTTTTTAGTGAGTAGACCATAATGCTAGACTTTATCAAATGCTTGGGAAACATCTATAAATAAAGAGCTGAACAGTATTGCTGTCTTTCAAAAGGCGATGTAATAACAGTAACAATTCTATTCAACTTGTTCAATAGTACTATGCCTTGCTCGAAACCCAAACTGATGGTTTGGTATAATGTTTTGTTCATTAAGGAGTTACAATGGAGACGACGTAATATGTCTTAATTCCGTTCCTAGTGTAGGGATCACTACAATTTCAGACATCTTCCAGACCATGGGTAGAAGCCAACGCAGCATGGTATTAAATATAAAAATAAAACGGTCACAGCTGAATTAGGTAAGTTTTTTACCATGTACCCTGTAATACGACCAGGTCCGGGTGATTTCTTCATATTTGTATTTTTCATTTTCGATTTTGAAGAATATAACCGAAAATTAATAGGATCATTCACTCTGTCACTGATTACTGGAATAGTGGGACTATTTACCCCCTGTGAAAACCTTCTCCAAGTGATTAGCGAACGCATTTGTCTTTTCACTAGAGTTTTTGGCCCAAGTACGGTCTTCAAGTCTTAGTGGGGCTTCGTAGGCAATAATATTGCAAGTTCCTTACAGCTTCCCACAGGCTATATCTGTGTTTTTCGTTGGATCCAAGTTTTTAAAAAAGGTGTGATAACGAATTCATGTTTCTGTTTGAATTTATTACGTAAGGGATTTTGGCATAAGTTCATTTGAATTTTTATGTGAATAGAACAGTGATGTGCAAAAATAAAAATGAAGATATATTGGTGAGAGACCTAACCAAGCAAACATAATGTCAAACACTTAAAATAAAAAAAGGAAAACATGTAGATTCTTGATTTGATATACCGACAGGGTGTTTTGATATAGAATTTTGGAACGCATTTCCGTTCTCCCAGAACGAAAAATTACACTGAAGATGGAACATAGTCGAAACCGGTTTGTCTCCAAACCAAACTTGACAAGGGAGGACGGAAATTCGCTCCAAAATTCTACGAAAAAATGTAGATTTAGAATTTTTGTCAGATATAACCAACTTATTAAATGAATGTAAGTTAAATGTTAAAGAAAAGCAAAAATATACAATTTACGGCCGAAAACTTCTTAAATTTTTTTTGATACTAACTGGAATTCAATTTGAAGATTTATGTGACATGAAAAATTATACTAAAAAGATTGACCATGTGCCATTCCTTATTATAATTTTTAAAATCGCTTTAAAGATTTTAAATTAAAGTTTCCATGTTAATAGTTGGATGACAATTGCTGAATTAGTAAAATATTTTTTTTAAATTCGACGAGGTCATTGCCCTGCTTGGAACAAATGTTTTTCAGATCTAAGTATTATTAGTTCTGATTGAAACTGTAAATCGAACTTGATTATGTCACAACTTAAAGGGTTTTTGAATACATCCAGCAAAGTCTGTATGCATTCGAAGTCATAAAAGCGGTCTTGAAAATTATAAAAAATGATTTTTTAATAATGATACATGGTCAAATTTTTTAGCATAATTTTGCTTGTTATAAATAAGAGAAGTTTTGGTAAAACTACAAAAATCATCAGATCGAATTTCTGTTAGCAGCAAAAATAATTTTGTTTTGAAATTCAAAAGAATTTCAGACATATCAAGTATATTTTTATCTTTTCCTTGAAGTTTTAAATTAAACTCATTTAAAAAGTTTGTTATATCTGACAAAAAAGATAAATCTAAGGTGAATTCGTAATCTTTTAATAATTGTAATTTGCACAAATCTATACTTTCTATCTTTAAAAACTCTACCACCTCTTTCCTTATGTCAAACAGTCTATTCAGGCAATCACCTCGGCTAAGCCATTGAACTTCAGTGAACATTTTAAGGTCACAATATGCGGCTATTCTATTTTTTAAAAACATTACAAATTTTGTATGAGTGAGGGAATGATGTCCGCCACGTATTCTATTAATTATGCGCTCTGCTGCTTTCATAGTATAATGTTCTGAAAGAAAGTTTGATGCAAGTGCTACCTGATGGATTATACAGTGAAAATTTTGAACTGAGAATCCATATTTTTGTAGTTGTCCGACAAAGCCTTCGTCCCTACCGGTCATTAGCTAGCACGATCTGTACAAACGGCTGCAAACTTGTTTGTGTCTACAATTGAAAATAGTTTTTCACTAACGATGTCGAACAAAAACTCTTACATTTTCATAAAAACTTTCAAGGGTGAACATTGTTTCAAAAACTTTGTAATTGGCATCTACACAACGAATAAAAATTACAAGTTCACAAACGTCGTTAATGTCGGTACTTTCATCTACAAAAACTGAAAAGAATTCGCAACTTTTTAATCATAGTACGTTCTAAAGACATTCCTATTTGTGCAGTGCGCCGGGCTACTCTATAGCGGGAGAAAGGAATAGATTTAATGAAATCTGAACTGTAGTTTAGCTTTTCGAAAGTCTTTATAGGAATTTCTTTAATGAACATCCTATCAGAAAAAGGTCTTCCATGCCTGACTACATTTAAACTTACTAAGCTTTATACTTCCCTTTTTAGGTTCTGATCTTCTGAATTATTTTCATTTCTATTAAGCCGTTATCTTCATTTTACAAAAATAATTTTTTTCTTTTCATTAAGAAGCTCCTCCTTCTCTTTACAATTTATTTCATTAATTTAATAATGATAAGAATAAAAATGTCTTTTCAAAACGTTTTCATTTCCCGATTTAAATGTTTTGTAACATAAGAGGCATTGAATGTTATTAAAAGCATCATTTATCATAAAATTTTTTTCACATCTCATTTCGTGAACGTGTATGTTTTTATTTATGTTTTATGCTACAACAATTTTGACTTTGTTTTTTTGTTCAATTGTAATTGAAACGCGTGTGTTTACTGTGCTTCGTCCAACAACAATTCTTAATAAATTTCTGAACAAAATTACGATAGTCCGCCACATGTGCTTTCACCACTTGCTAAACGATGAATGAATAAAAGTCTTTAAAAGAGCGTAACAAATGTGTGTAAATTTGTTCAAACAATTGTTCTATGGGCTGCACATCACTGGAATAGAACAACTATTTTGCCATTGCCTTCTGGTCTCAATGACGAGAATCTGTGCATGTGCTGTTGACTGGTTCGATTTTACTTTAACTATTGGTTTTGTTGCCGTTGTAGCTCTGCTTTAATATCAGCTGGATTTCTCAATGGGATGTTCAAAGATATGTGAAAGCTCACATACATATTATATTATACCCATTTGAGTGTTGTAGAAAATATCGGTTTCAGGTGTAGGGACAAAACAGTCGTGCAAACTAACAATTGTAGGTGATTGATCAGAAGATATGTCATAGGATTAACTAAATAACATTCGATCACCTTTGATGCTATTTAAATGGCAAAATCAATAAGGTCTGGCAACTTATAAGAGTCTGTGGGCCTCTAGGTTTACCGCCAGCTACGATCTAATGAAAACATATTGCCGAATCGTTAAAACAATAGCTGACCTACTGGAGCATTTAAGATAATATACTTTTTTTGCTAACACTCAATTAACATGTTCTTTAAGCTTTTTAATGAAAATACGTTATGGTAAAAGATGGTTTTTTTATGTAATCAAAAGACAACTGATTTGTAGAGTTGGCATTAATTACCGTATAGTTACATATAAAAGGAACGAAACTACATGAAAACAAGTGCATTTGCAATAATGTTCTTTCAGGAAAGAAAAAAACTTTCTTTACGTCAAAATGAAATAGTGAAAAACGTTCAATTCTTTTATGAAACGTTATCGTAAAAAAACCAAATATTTACGTTTTAGGTGGTGTGAATAGCGCGACGAACCAAGAAAAGTGGCTGCACTAAAGTCGGCAACACGGAGCCATAATAAACTTGGTCCCAAATTCTTACATATATTATTAATTACTATTACTGCGGCAATAAACCAAATGAATGATTCCAATTAAAGTAAGCCCAAAATCCATAAAATAACTTAAAAACAAATGTACGAAATATTCTACCGCAAAGGCTTACATAGCAGAACCTGCTATTCCCATAAGAGAAAAACTTCTTGGCCAAACTGAAGTAATAACTCCTCTAACAGTCCCAAAAAAGAACATATTTTTAATACAAAGAATTTAGGCTACTCTAAACAAAATGCACACCAAAAGTGTGATACACATAATGAGAATTGTGAAGAAACTGTAGACACGATGAGTTATAACAGAAGCTTCTCTAGCGTATTATACTTAGAATTACGTCTAAAAAAGGAAAAATTTCGAAACTTCCCAATAGAAAAAGAAAACAAGCATTACTTTTGCATCAAATTCACTTAACTTTAATTTACAAAAACCAATCAGAGGCAGGTGAAATTATTATAACCCATACGATTGGAAGGATAACACCTTAAGTCTATGAAATCTAAATAGGTCAATAATATTTAGAAACATTTTTTGTTGGGAAAGATTAAGTAACAAAGAGTTTTCCGGGTTTAGCATTCTAATACAGACGGCTCAAAAAGAATTCTTAATTTAATTTATTTTTTTTTATTTGTTATTTTCTAAACCTTAAAAAAGAATTAAACGCCCAAATTAATGCCAAGATCGTCATCTATTTTCTTGTCCACATTTTTCAACAAATCGAAAGAACATTACTACAGTATAGAAAGAGGTATTGGCAATAGTACAGTCCCTTTGCAAGGTCCGAACATACCAATGCAGCTAGAGTAGTAAATATCATTATTTGTGTTATGTTATTCTAATAATAATACAGAATTTAAATTTGGAAAGTAGGAATACAAGTATGCTAGTGCGGGCGCATTTTCAATAGTGCCGCGAACAAATCAATAAAGCCCTAAACAACGGTTTTAAGAAGAATATAATATAACAGTCCTTTCAAAAAGTCCATAGAATGACACATAGATAGCGTTACTAGAATTTTTTCCATATGGTTTTTATTTAGTACTAACCTTCAAACGACACGTGTATAAATTTGACAGCAATATAATTATTGATTCGTGAATTATTTTTTTGTTATTGCAAAACGAAAAATGGAAAAAAGTGAATTTCAAGTTTTTATGGAAAAAAAAACGAGGAAGCCAAACAATGGCTTGATAAACATTATCTGCTCCATCGAGACAAATTGAAGAGAAGTGGATTGCTGAATTTAAACGTGCAGCACAAATGATGCAGAGCGCAAAAGACGCCCAAATCAGGCTGTTATTCCAGAAAACATTAAAAAACCCAAAAATTAGCTATGAACGATCGCAAATTGAAGGTGTACGAGCTAGCTGACATTGTAAAGATATCAGATGGTAGTGTTTTTACCATTTTACACCAACACTTGGGTATGCGAAAGCTCTGTACAAAATGGGTGCCACGTGAGCTCACAGTCGACCGAAATCAACAACGAATTAATACTTCCGAGAAGTGTTTGGCGCTGTTAAACCACAAAAAATGGAATTCCATAGTCGATTTGCGACAATGGCTGAAACAAGGCTTCACTATTGCACACCAGAGAGAATGCTGGAATCGAATTTAAGTCCAATGAGGAAGTTATCGCTGAAGCTGATATCTATTTTGACGAGAAAGATAAATCATAATATAAAAAGTATATCGAAAAGTTGGAAAATCGCTATTCTCATTGTATTGCCCTCAAAGGCAACCACGTGAATAATAAAATTGACTTTTGTAAAAATGTTGTTTTTTTTATCTTACTTATTGAATGAACTGTTATGTATAACCCAAACGGCAAAAATACGACGAATCTCGGCGAAAAACTGCATTCAGAACACTATATATATAATTATAATGGGGTAAGTAATCTGAAAATACAAACAGGTATACTCTTCCTAAAAAACTTATCAGGGGAACCTTACAAAAAGTAACACCAATGAAACTCGTAATGGTACCTGTTTACAGATTTAACTTTGATTCTATAAAACGAAAAAACATGTAGGTATGTGATAGAAATCGAATGACCTTAAAACGAATCTTGTTAAAGGTGTATAATGAATATCGGTCCATTTTGGAAACGATTTTAGAACCGTTTTAATATCAAGGCAAATAAATTATGGGAAACTATGAACGAATCTTCATCGATTTCCATTACATACCTGATGGTTGGATTTTCTGTTTAGTTCATTGCCTTATTTGAAATTCCCGTTTGGTTTTCATCGACAAACTAAACAACATTACCGAAGAGCAGAGAGAAAGAAGATTAAAAAATATTGAAAACATATAGAAAGGCATCAATTATGCCTTTCTATAGAATGTAATGTGCAACGAAATATTAAAATATTCCAAATATTCCTTGAAAATAACCACAAAAAGCATGCAGCACGTGTGGATTATAGTTTCCTGAAACATTCTTTGCATAGTTGTCATGAAATTATCCATTGTTTGAATTAGATTCTTGATTGAGCTCGAATTATTAGTATACGATGTAAGTTCATCCTCTTTTAAAACGTGGGTTTTTGCGCGTTAGAACATTTTGCATTAACATTAGGTAAATCATTTTTCAAGGTTTGGACATACTAAAACAGTGTTTTAGTGAGAGACACGTTACATGGTTGTGTAATAGCAATAGAAAGACCACGACGTCTAGGGAATTGGGAAGATTTATATTGTTCATATTCACGTATGAAATTGGAATTACTTCTTACGTGTTAGAAGTCTTCATAGCCTCTATACGTTGCAGTGTGGTTTTCACTGCTGTTGGTGAATTTTTTCTTAATTGGATCAGATTTATAAGAAACACTTCGAAGTTCGGTGGGCGTCGCCGTAACAAACGCATATGGATAGTTTTCTGCAATTAGTGCACTGACGTGGACCATTATGTTTTAATGGCTCTACTACAGTCATGCGTCTGTTGAGAAGGTAGTGTAAGTTTTAAATAGGGTAAACGGAGTTTTTGGATTTTAGCTGAGCTGCGTTCAATACAGTCTTAACACGATGGATTGTTTGGGGACCTTACTATTCTTTAGAATATTATGCACTGACCTTACGACGTAACCTTCCAGTTCTATGACACTTTTTATTTGGTCAGTGGGAACGAAACTATCAATGCCCTTTACAACAATATTCCAACCTTTAGCACTTTTTAATTGGCACGTATAAGAGATTTTATTTTCTGCATGTTTACAATGACATTGTACGTTAGCTCGTGTAAGTCGATTGTTGGATGTTTTGTTCAGTATCTTCATGATCCGGGGTAGCAAGTACGGAGAATCTATTTGCATTCACTTACCGGCATTCCAGCTACGTGAGAACGTTTGGCTAAGGTTATGTACCTGCTTGTAGTTTTTGTATTGAATTTGTTATATTACATACATATATCGTTTTTCCTTGCACTGTTTTTGATAGAGCACCTGTCATGTTTTCTGTTGAATTTTATTTGATTCAGACGTTGTTATCTGTATGCTTGCGGATAATGAGCGCGTTTAGTCAATTAACCTGACGGTGAACAAATTATGCACAATATATAATATGTTGTTGCTGTTTATTTTTTATCTTTGGTTTTTTCTAACTTCGTATCTGTAATTATGTAGAGCTACGTATGTAATCAACCAACTGAACTCTATGTTTATTTGTTAATAAATATTGTTACGTTAATTTGTAGGGTTCGTTTAATTGCAAATATTAAAATTCACAACTTTATTAGGCATCTAAGACTATTTACAATTCTTCAGCACTAATTTACAGTGTACACTTACTCTTTTGTACGCACAGATATTCACTCTATGAAATCTCAAAGTCAACTATCCTCCTGCGGTGGACGGCACCTTTATATACAGATCACGGTAGCTTCTTGAAATGTCCGGAACATACGCGAAATTGCGCATCATTTATTTCATTTGCTGCCTTAGTAGTCTGGTATATGTGTTTGTTTGTGTGTGTATCTTTTGTTTACTTTTTCTTTCTGTAGAAGTTGTTTTTGTTTCTACATTGAATCGCGGTTCGGGGAATTTCTGCTACGCAATTGTTTTATGCTTTATGTTTATACCATTGCGTATTTGTACAATAGGTCGTTTCACACATACTTGATTTGTACTTCGTAACAATATGTTTATTTTTTAATATATATGGTAGTTTTTTTCATTAATATGTTTATTTTTTAATAAATATGTAATAGCTTGTGCAAACGTTGGCAACACTTGCTACTTTTTGTTTTACTATCTATAGCGAATCACAGTTAGCAAACAACCAAGTAAATGTAGAAAGGCAAGTTAGAAAATTAAAATTAATATTTCTTCGTTGTGGGGGCTTTTGTTAAAACTTAAATGTTTTTGTTTTGAGGTTCCTTATAAAGCTTTTTTGGTTTGAAGAATTTCGGCCATAAGACGATAAAGTTTTTCAAAAAAGTCGGATAAAGATTTCCAGAAGAACTATCTTTTTATAAGAAAATGATTTGGTACAAATTAGCTAAAAAATCACTTTTTTTAATAAAAAAAAAGATGCCAAAAATTCTTTTAATTATAGATTTACTTTGAAAGCTAATTTCCTATTTTGTATTTTTTAAATAACACTTACAAGATTTCGAAGGATCCAGGTTCTCGAAATACTCACTATTATCTTTTCTTAACACTGATTTTGAGGATTCCATAAACGTCAAAGTTGATGTATGCTAGAACAAATAAAAGGCAAATGAAATCGGTATTAAAGATAATATACAATGTAGAAAACAGCAATATTCAACCTATTATATATTATGTTGGTATAGTCAGTCAAGTAACTGTTTGCAAAATTAATTCTGGATTTGATATTCCGACAGGGTGTTATGTAGATTTTTGAAACGAATATCCGTCATCCCTTGTCAAGTTTGGTTTGGAGACAAATGACACTGAAGATGGCACATAGCCGAAACTGGTTTATCTTGACGGAAACCCCTTCCAAAAATCTACATTTGCAAAATTGGTTTTCTCCGTACCTTATGTTCTACTATCGATGAAATAATAGTTTTTGCACGTCCTCTTTCGATTCATTATCATTTGTTACTGTTTGTTAAGTTTATGTTTGTACCGTATTCATAGCACCGTTATTTCTTATGAAGTTAGTTTTAAATACCGTAGAAAATATTTATGTGTGCAAATAAATTCTTTCTCTTCTGTCGGCTGTGACTTGAACACATTGGCACATATAGCGAAGAAAACAATTTATAATTGAGTAAAGTGCATTAGCGAAGGTAGAAGATGAAAAAACTAATTTTTTAATTCCTAAAAACCGCGTAGGCCTGAATGAAGTAAAATATTTAGTTTAGATAGTCTCCACAAAGGATGGAAGATGCCCACGAGAATGTGCTATTCATGTTGGAGGATCACTCATGATATGGTATTTTCCATAATATACTTTGTGCAAGGCACGTGCCGAAGAAGACGGAAGCGTTCTGTAAGTTACGACAAAATGAGTTGAAAGAGTAGCCTGCCTAAAGTCCAAACATTAATCCTATCAAGGATCAATGGGGAATACTTTCTGCCTAAATATATGCATCTTCCAAACAATATGTTAACCTTAAGCAGCTGAAAAAGAAAAGAAGCAGAGATGCGAACGTACATCCAACGTCAATCACTGTTCCCATTGAACTTGTTACTCCCTGTTTCGGTAAAGAGGCTCTATCGACCGAGCACAAATTCAGCACAGTGGAAATACTGCTGCCTGCCATACGCCTGTCTGGGTGCTATAACCGGCAACCCCTCTAACAAACTCGAATAAAGCAGACCTTTCAGTCACCCATTTTAGAGACTAAAAATTATTGAAATCACACATAATATAAACTTAAAGAGAATGGATATTTTAGAACACCTATATCCATAATAATTCTACTATGTGATCTCAAACACGCAAGCATGGCCTTCAAATACTTACCTGAAGAACGCGATGGGTAAATGCGGTATAGGAACTATGAACGAAAGTGAGGAACAATTTCCTGAATTTTATGCAAAATCAAATAGATCGCCACTAGATGTGCGCAAGAAAAAAGTTTTCACATTACACACTAAATTAGCTGCTTTTAATTAAAAAGTCAGGTGCCGAAAATATGATGTGACCAAATTTAAAGATACCATAACCTCAGCGAGCTATGTTGATTCATTAAACGCTTTCAGTACGTGCCGACATAAACGCCTGTGACTAAAGCTACATACCATCTAATTTTACGGATGAATCTGCAAACCACCTGGGACATACACAACGCGTAAGATGTGAATGTCTTATAATATCTGGAGCCTGATTGTAACGAAAAACAGTAAAAGGTCTTATAAACACTGCGAAGACCCACGACCAAAAATTATAGCGAGGAAGCAGAGACTTGGCTAGGGCAGTTAAACTCATAGCTCCGAAGGACAAACGCATATACTTAGAGGGCTGACAAAAGAAGCACAAGTTGTAGTATAAATTCAACGTGTACTATTACTGCACTATATAAAAGACAAAGAAGATTTAAAAGCCGGTATCATAATTAAAATCCAGAAGGGGAATCTCCCGGAACGCGGAAATTGTAGAAATTACTCTCGTAAGGCTTTCGAAACACTCGACCACAAAACGATCTGGTATGCTCTGGCCCACCACAGAAAATGATCAGTCTCATTAAAGGTCTACACAGTGGGGCCATATGTAAAGTTGAAACGATTATATTAATATAAATGTTAAATCAACTTTATTGTACGGACGCGAGACATGGTACGCATGCTCCTACGATGTAAAGGCATTTCAAGTTTTCACCCCAAGCGAAGTCGAAGAGGAGGAAAACGAGCCGAAACCTGGAAAACTCCACATTAAAATCTCGAGAATGACCATGGGTGAAATAAAATTGTTCGCTCTTAACGAAATGAATAGAATTTATTTGTTGTGGCGGACTGAATATTACAAAATTTGTGAAAACACTGTTGGAATTTCGAGCCAAATTGATGTAGTGTCGTGATTTCATCACTATATATTTTTGTTAGTAGCACCGAGAATGCGTTTTAGTAAATAACTACAAGATAGCGAGTAGCCATCTTAGGGGAGATTGTCGTCCCTCAGCTTTAATAAATCGTTGACTTTTATATTGGCTCTTTCAGGGTTCATTCGTTGCTTGTAGTTTAGATATTCCTTTCGCCAATTATCCCATAAAGTTTGCTGTCTATTGAATGAGTGTGCAGCTCTTAAACGATATGCTAACGTCGTTTCCTTTTGGCATTGAAAATGAAGTCAAGTAGCGTTGCCGGCGTTAAATTTTGCAAATCATTACGATAACTCGAGAGAGGATGCAGGATTTCAAAGTTTAGTAGAGCTTTCGCTTGATATTTAGTTCATTGGAGATTAATACATTACTAGCAATGGCATCTAGCCACAATTACCTTGCTTGAATCACATTTTCTAATTAGCCACCAAAGTAGGATGATGTGAACGTCTTATGTTAGAATATATACAAACGATGAAACATATCGCTTGATTAACCATTAACCTTTTAAGTCAGCAGAATGAGCCACAATAATTCATGCCAGTTATTTAGTGGTAGCTTCAATAAATACTTCAATCTTATGTGGTAATAAAAGTTATGCAAAAAACTTTATGCATATCTAACCTTTAGTGTTTCTTATAGAATAACCATTGGGAGAGCCTCTTTAAAATAACGAAAGTAAATGTGTTCGTGCTCTTCTGTTTAAAGAAACCGAATACATAGATGTTCACGCTCAGTTTCAGCATAATTTTTTGCCTCTTATCGAGATTGTATGCTTATGACCAGCGCTGTCAGATATGGCGATTTCTCGCCAAACGTGGCGATGAAAAATTGTTTGTGGCTATGAAAATTTTGATATTGCGATTGGCGATATTTGAAGTCCATGGCGACATTTTTGGCTATGTTTTTTTTCCATAAATTTCTGATTTTTTTCGCTTTATTTCCTTAAAAAAAGCTGTCTGGCAACTTTTATTTAAGTGATTGATGACAGACGGCAGTCAACTGCCATTGTTTTAGCTTAGTTATGTCAAAGAATATGAAATGTTTTTTTTTTAATTTTTGTAAGGATTGATTGATTGATTTTGATAATACAATAACTGAATTTTTAAATGTGCATATAGCAATATTTGTATTAATAAAATTAAAACAAAAATTTAAAAAAAATTACATTCTTTTATATTTTGGCGAATTTGCCCAATTTTGGCGATATTTAGTTAGGCATTCGAATGTGAAACTAAAAAAACTGCTCAAATTTTTTGTAATAAAAAAATAAAAATATATTTTATTACTTAAATTACATTCTCGAATATTTTGGCGATATTTTACCGATTTTGGCGACATTGTACAAGCCATTTGGCGATGAAGCTCGAAAAAAACTGGCATCCCTGCTTATGACGTGTGTTTACAGACCAGCGCACACACCCATGCATACTTTTTATTTTCTCTGTGTACTTTGTTTGTGTAATGGCATGAACACTCAGGTTTGAACATGAAGCGACCATGAACAGCGACGGTCTTGATTAGCCATTTTTCTGTACGAGCAGCAAAATGTGCGATGGCGGAACAAATTTATGGCTAGTGTAAATACGCTATGTAAATACCACTGAAAGTCTGGATACTCTCGGTAAAAATGGTTGCGAAAATTTCATAAATAGGTATCACAATTACACTTAATGAATATTTCCTAACACAAAAAAAAAACACAAAACAAAAAAAGTATACAAAACGTTCTAAACAACATATTTTCCAAACTCATCGAATACATCTATACTTTATTTCACTAGATATAATAACAATCCAACCACCGTCAGGTGAAACTCCGTTTGTTTTTCGAGTCTGAAAACAAACACATAATGTAATACATTCCATCATAAAGAGAATGATTGCAATGCCGATTCTAAAACGCCCATTACAGTTTTTTCCGCGTCCATGGACTTAGCAATCTTTTATTTGCTGTCACCATCCTAAATCTAATTACACAATATAGCATAACGTTGTTATTAGTTTAAATATAGCTTTTAACTTGACTTTTGTGGTTTTTAACCAGATGTAATATTCTGAATTTGACCTCTGAAAAATTCAGATTCTTTCCAACTAATGCCCATTTCTGTAGAAATGACCAAATAGCTCCGCCCAAAATTTAGCTCTGCCATTTAAAGTTATCATTTTGTACCCTACTCCACAAAGTGAAGCCGTTTTTTACGTACTATCTAGATTATTCCTTTTCTTTATAATTGATCTTTTGACCTTACTTTAAATATTCTTGTCGTCAGATAGCTCCTCCAAAGCAGGTAGTACTCGAGTTATTTACGTAAGTAGCACATCACGCCAGACTTTAACAAACACCTGAGAAATGTCAATAAATAAAGCTGCACTATATTGCTTATTTTCAAATGCAGATCTAATAACGGTGACAATTCTGTGGACTTGCTTAATTGTACTATGGTTTGCTCGAAAACAAAACTAATGGTCCGGGATAATGTTTTGTTCATTAAGGTAAGGTTTTAAAGATGAAACGAATAAATTTTCAACAACTTTGATAAAATTGACAGTAGGCTAATGGGCCTGTATGAGTAAGGTCCTTACCTAGTTTAGGTATCATATCAATTTCAGACATCTTCCAAGAGCATGGAATGAAGTAAAACTCTCACAGAATAATTAGGCAAATTTCTTATCATCGATCCCGTAATACGATCAGGCCTGGGTGATTTTTTTCATATTTATATTTATTATTGTGGACTTAAATAAAGATAGCCGCAATTTCATAGGATTAATCACAGCGCCACTGAGTTTTGGAATAGTGAAACTAAAAATGTCATGTGGTGTGAAAATAGCTCTAATATTTTTTACAATGGGAAAATCAATAAGATCTGGCAGCTTATTAAAGTCTGTTGGTAAATAGGTGGGTTCACCTCAAGATACGACGTCTAGCTTATTTGCTTTAACTATATTGTATAGCTGTCTTCCTCTTTGGCTAAGAAGTCTGGATCCCGAAAAGGTGTGCTTTGCAAAAAACGTGGCGAATTATAGGCGTTCGATTTTAGTGGACACGGATGAGACTGTAATTTTGAAATTAGTAAGATTTATAGACATAGCTTGTATAAAATCTTCGCTAAATTCTGGCGTTGGAAAGTACCTTACGTTTTTGCGCACTATGCCGGCGCACAGTGGCTCAAAACCGTTTTTCATTGGCCAAAAGTCGAATTTTTTTGTCACCGATATTTAAAATTGTTACGCCTTTTTGGAGCTAATATATCCATATTAAGGTAACCAAAAAATTAGGTTAAACTAATCATAATTGTGGTCGTGGCGTGCTGTCAAACTCACCTGTTTTTTAATTTCAGAAAAAGGTGTTTTTTGTCAAAAATAAATGGTTACTCCTCGCAAGCTATCATCGATAATAGCGTGCGGTCTTTTTTTATAATAATAACCAGTAAAAGTTTACTGGTTACTGAAAAAAATTTCATTAACCAGTAAAATTTTACTGCCTACTGTATTTTTTTTTCAATAACCGGAAAAAAATTTACTGGTTACTGAAAAAATTGCAGTAACCAGTAAAATTTTACTTGTACATGAAAATGTTATTTGATTTCTGAAAAAATTAATTTTAGCTATGTTACGAATATCAAAAAAATTAATATATAAATTTTATTTTCGAAAAACGAATTATATCACACATGAAATTGGTAACATCACTAATCAGTATTCAGCAAATTGTAATGAAACAAAATATATAAAAAGAAATTTTTTATCTATGGAATGTGGCCAAACGGTATATTAATTCGAAAACATGCCTATACCAAAACTTTTAATCATTTAAGTACAATAAAATTTACAATATTATCTCACATTTATTTAAAAATAACGAATCACAAGAAATATAAAAAATTAAGACATCGCCGAAACGTTATAAAGCTAAAAAAATTCAATATATGTATATATTTATAATTTTTGTTCCGCTTTAAAGTTTATTTATATCTGTTATTTTATGCACAATTGATTTACGGCATTGTTGATTTAAAATCAATGATTTTATTGTCGTTTGTAATAAACAGAAATATAAAGATTGAAGATAAAAAAAAAATTCTATAAACGCCTGAAATGTCTTGGCCAACTGGGTAATTATTAAGAGTGCCAATATTTTTTTTGATACACTCAAGAAATGACGGCGGTTAATCAAAACTTTTATGAACATTATAATAAAATGATGGCTAGTTTTAACGCATATCACTGGATTTTAGTAAAATTTTACTGTTTACTGAAAAATTTTGTAGTTGCCATTAAAATTTTAGTGGTTACTGATTTTTTTTCAGTAACCAGTAAATTTTTACTGGTTACTGAAAAAATTGCAGTAACGAGTAAAAGTTTACTGGTTACTGAAAAAAAATCAGTAACCACTAAAATTTTAATGGCAACTACAAAATTTTTCAGTAAACAGTAAAATTTTACTAAAATCCAGTGATATGCGTTAAAACTAACCATCATTTTATTATAATGTTCATAAAAGTTTTGATTAACCGCCGTCATTTCTTGAGTGTATCAAAAAAAATATTGGCACTCTTAATAATTACCCAGTTGGCCAAGACATTTCAGGCGTTTATAGCATACTATAATTTTTTTCAGCAAATAGTAAAATCCAAAATTTTACTGCATTATTTAAATAATGCAGTATGCCCATGTATCCATGTATTATGGATTCTTCACTGAATAAATTTTCTACAAAACTGCATCATTACATTTTTAAATGTTGTGTCGAAAAAATTACTTATTGCACAAAAAATCCCACTGTGCGTCATACTCGTCTGCTTCTATAGCACTTTTTATTTCCTCAGTAGGAACAGAACTATCAATGTCCTTTATAATTACTATCAAACCCTTTGCACTTTTTGTTGGTAGGTGTAATAGCTTACCGTTTTAAATTGTTGCTGAACTATCTGTTAATGAAGGCATAACACTGGTCAATATACAGTTATTTTAACAGCGATGGAATACCGTAGCGTCAGTACTATAGAGCAGGCTAGAATTCTCAGTCACATTTAGTATGGCAGGACGTATTAATAGCGATTGTTGCAATATACGCGGTTTAATAGTGATTTTTTTCCGTGTAGACTCACATTTGACTCCATCAGATGTTTGTTTTAGCCTTATGTGTGTGAAAACAGGATTTTTATAGACCTCGTTACCACCTCCTATCGCTTTTTAATTTCCGACCGGGGTTTTACAATGTATATACGCAACAAACTTGTACACCAGTGCCAGCAAGTGAAGCCAGTGAAGTTCAAAATCAGGGCCCCCTACTTGAATATAAGGTTTCTTTAAAGAAGTCCAAAAGGGATGTTACTATTTCCGGCGTCGATTTTCTTTCCGATTCAATATCGAAGATCCTTGATAGTTTTCAGAGAAGTGAAAATGTTGTTGCTCGTGATTTCAATGTTCACAACTTATCTTCGCCATTCGAGCTATACAACTCCGAAAGACCAATATGTTGAACTTTACGCCACGCACAATCACCTTGCACAATTAGTGATGAACCTACACATATTTATTGTGTTGAAGGACACCAACAAAGCACTCTCGACCTTTTTCTTACTTCACACCCTGAGAAGTATGAAGTGTTAATACACCTCTTGGTAACTAGGATCATTGTACCTTTTCGATCTCTTTATCGTGTTTCCTGGATGATATTGGTAGAAATCATAATTTTGTTTGGAATGAAAATCATCATTTTATCTATACAAATTTCGATTAAACCTAGAGTTAAATCTTTGTTTAATCAAGCAGGTCAATCCAGAAAGGAAGCATTTAGTATATGACGTCAAAACAAAAATGCCACTACTGATTTACTGCCCAAAAGAGCGAAATCTTTGCGTGCCACTAATTCGCGAAAAAGCTTTGTACCAGCAGCGCCTTCGTGCTGACGTTTTTGATGCTCCTTGGGGTAGTACGAGCTTCTGGTCATTTATTAAAGAATTGCCAACTCTAACTATTAAAATATGTCCAAATACTCACTCTTTTAAAAGATGACCAAGTATTCACGGAACAAGTTGATAAAGCAAACCTTTTCACGGAAAGTAATCCTTGCTTGCCGGAAAGCAATCAACCAGTGCCCGTATTCAATAGAGTATCCGTAACTACATTCTATCCAGCGCATGCAGTTCAAAAGCAGTTAGCGGATGCCAACATAAATATATCTCCCGGGTTGAACGGCATTCGCACACTGGTCTTGAAATAGTGCTCTTCGGTGTTAGCGAACCTTTTTAACTGATTATACCATACGGGCGAATTTGCGATTTGCTGGAAGATTGCTAATGTAACGCCGATTCCAAAGTTATGGAACTTCCGTTATATGAGAATCTATCATTTTACTAAGCGCCCGCCAGTATGGTTTCAGGATGGGAACATCCACGGGAGACCTGCTAATTTTCCTATCGTGGAGATGTATGTCGTTTCATACACCATTTCGGCGAAAGTAAAGTGGTGATTCTTGGTACATCTAATGCATTTGATAGAGTGTGCACTATTGTGAAAACTTATTGATTTTGGTGTGGGTAAGGACTCCTCTCGATTCATATCAAGCTTTATCAGGAATCGCACTATAAGAGTTGTTGTACATGGGGTTTCATCAAACAAGTTCAAGATAAGTTCAAGGGTACCGCAAGGCTCCGTGCTTTCTCCTGTAATATTCCTTATTATTCTAAATGACCCTCTATGTCAAACTTCCAGTCTTATATTTTATTTTGAAGATGAAAGCAGCATTTGCCATTCATTCTCGTTCAGTAGTAGGCAAAGCCTTTCGCAACTTGGAGACAACAGGCACAATATGAACAATATGGTCAACCGAGATCTTGAGATAATCTCTGAATGGGGTGGTGCGAACAGGGTAGACTTTAATGCACGAAACACCCAATATTGTGTGCTTACCCTGTAGGTATGGGTGGTATAGGTATTAAGGAATCAGAAGCTCGTGATGTTTTTGTCATGAAAATCCAGTGTGATGTTCGTTGGGCTAAACATATTTGGACTAAACATAATTATCAGATAGTACTCAAGCTCCTCTGTTTTTTAAAACGATGTAAGACATAATTCACTCCATTTGATCAGATTGAATACAATTCCGGTATGGGCCGGGGCTTTAAACTATATTTTAAAGATTTTCGACTGCGTATAGCCGAGGGCGCTTATCGGTGATAGTAGGGTATCCAACTCTATTGATTCACAGTAATATTGAAGTAATGTGAGTTGTGTGTCATTGTTCTATCGCCAGTACATGGAAATGCGCTCCAATGAAATGAGGGAACTTGTTCCTGACATCCGAACTTATGTATGCATAACACGTTCTCCATTAAGGACTCATCCGTTTGTGGTGGATTGACCAGTCGACCGCACAACACACTACGGGGAGAACTCGTTCCTCAGCCGCACTGGAAATAATCCTCTGCAAAGGTCTTTCCTGCCATTTTCAATGTAGGAGCGTTAAAGTCGAGTATGCACAAACACTACTCTCGCTATCCTCTTTCCTTTAACCTTTCTTCCTAGTTCGAGCACAATGCAATGCATGAATATGGTCCAATAAAAAATTACCTAGGCTCGAAGATATATAGCGAATTATATTGTAATAGTTACATTAAGTCCGTTAAGATCAGCTGTATTTCTCATTTGACCATCCGGATGACAGTTTGGAAGTTTTCGATTTCAAATTTTTATTTTAAATTTGCTCCTACATATAATATAATTTATCACAAAGCAATGACTTTATTTAATTCAATACAGTGCACCAAATTGGATATAATGGTGCTCCAACCACTGCTGTGTTCTATTCCTCTAGTTTTATTCACATTTATATGAGCATTATTAGTAAAAAATTAAAAAAAAATCTGATCCATAAAATTAACCCTGTAACAGTTTTAGCTGACTTGGGCAGCTATCAATTATTTCTTTCCGGTTCATCAATGGGAATTTTTTTAAGTATAATTTTATTTTGTTGTGTCTCCTACTATTTTGTTTGCCGGTGTATATTTGTTTGCACGCAATACAGTTTTTTTTTATTCTATAAACATATTAATTCAATAAGTCAGTGGAAGCAAACAATATAATTTATTTATTTATCAAATAATAATTTATTTGAAAAAAGCCTGATTTAAAAAAGAAATTCATATTCATATTTGGAATTATATCATGCACTCGAAAAATTTTTGGTAAATGTTTGGTATATATCTTTATTTGAATATTGATTGCTTTTGAAAAACCTCATTTAGTAATGAGGGTGGCAAGAAGAACTGAAAACTGTACAAAACATCTTAAACGCAATGTATGTACAAAAAATGTTATATATTTTTATGTTGCTGCACTTTAAGAATTGTTGTTTCGACTACTATAATTAACAAATTGTATTACCTGTTATTTTTTCTAATAAATTCCATAACGAAAATCAAAATTAGTTTATTGCTTTTATTACCGTAAGCGTTAAAAGATGTCCTGAAGCCGCCTTTCATTTTTTCAATCTAATGACTCAAAAAAAAAAAACAAATTTAGAAATCAGGTCTTTAAATAAGTTGATAAGAAACAGATTTTAACTCGGTAAAAAATGCTCTAGTTAAGAGTATTATATTTTAGCTTTCGATCTTTGGAGGGTTAAAACTGTGGTTAGGATTCACATTACATCAAAACAGTATAGTAGTTATCGGAACACATCAGTGTTATTGAAAAAATCAACTAGTGCAAAAATGTATGTAATTTTTTAAACCAATTTGGCAAGGTCAATGCCTTTCATTTATTTACAACATTGTATTATTAGAAGTTAAACTTTTACCGTATGAGCAACAACTATTGGAATACTCACCAATGATGGCAACTCCTGTTTTTGTCTTCGCTCAAGTTGATTATTTTTACTAAAATCGACTCCTTTAGAAGAGTCCCGTATCGGTGGTCTTATAGTTTGTTCAAGAATATTAACAACATGATCGCGCGGATAATTATATTCCTTATCCGGAGATGTTACGTCTTCTGGAAAAGATTCGTCGCCGGTTGAAGACTCTAGCATTAAAAAGTAATAATTATTAATCCTTCAAGTTATGGTTTTATTGAACCTCAAAATTATACCTGTATCTTCATTAGTTTTTTCTGGGCTTTTGTTAAGAACTGAACTCCTTTTAGATGGCATTGGCAAATTTGGCTTAGATCTAGATTTCAAAGCAGCAAGTGCTTGCTGCACAGCTTCTTGGCGAACCTCTAAATTATTAGTAATTAGAGAAACAAAAGGAAACCATTAGCTAGGGCGTTTATTTAAGGGTATTATTGAAATAAAATAAATTTGACTTTTTAATCTGCAACAAACTTAAAATTTAATGTTCCGTTATTTGCAATTAAATACACAGTAATGGAGCAAAGCTATCATTTTATTAAGTAAAAATAATATATAGAAAATTATTTAAACGATTTTTTTGTAGTTAATTTTTAATTATATTAATGCGACTGTCCAATATTGAGGTGTCAATGTAATGCTCGGAGTTGTCGTAAAAGGTGATGTATTCAATTTATTATTTAAAGCTACTATGGGTCGTTTTATTTGATGACATATTTTTAATTTAATTTTACCGTATGCTGAGGGAGATATGTCTTTGAAATGAGGGCCGCATAGAACCTGGAATAGGAAAGCAAAAAACATTGATTTTGATTTATATAGAAGTTCTTACTACCCAGAAAGAAGCATAAACATACACGTCCAAATACGCAAACAAACTAATGGTTCATCCCAACATTATTGTACGCAATTTATTATTATTTTGCACTAGACTTAAAAAAAAACTGACACTTTGAGCGTGACGTCTCGGCTCAATCTACCCAATAATAGACAGTTTGTTTGGACTTTAACACAATGAATTAGTTATTATATTGGTAACAACTAATATATGATATTTTAGAGATAAGATTTTAATACTTATTGTCTTTTAGGAAAACCCAATAGAGATTTCATCAATAATTTTGGAATATATAATCTTTACATGGTTAGGAAAGGAAATAGGGAAAAACATAATATACGCAATGCTATTTCGAAAGATACAGAAATTAAAAAGATAAAGCAAAAGCAAGCCATTACTAGCAATAAATCTAACCCCGTAAATACGTGTTATATCGTATAGAAAAAAATAAATGTTCCTGTTCGGTTTTGGAAGAACTGTAAATAATATAGATTTTTATATAAAAACTACACTAAACTCGGATGCCGATATTAATACAAGTAAGTTTAAATACTCCCCGCCAAAATGTATCAACTCGTTCAAAATATTTGTCCCACTTGATACTTACGAACAATCAGTCGAACCTTATTTCTGGCCAGAAAATACTCTTGTTCGCGAATATTTATATGAAGAAACTCTAAGAACAATTAATAAACAATCTACCATTTTGGGTTAAGAAGTGCTGTGTCGCGAGGCTTAATGTGTGTTTTTACAATGAAATTGCAGTAAATCGCGCGCTGGGGTGTTGGGATAAACCACTAGTTTGTTTACCTGTTTGGACGAGTATGTTTTTGTTTCTTCTTGGATAGTGGGAACTTCTAGATCTCTATGGTTATTTTCTTTTCTTATATGCCAAGGGGCGCAGACGGTAAGTCGTGAAATCCTAGATTGTCTTCTCTGTAGCTTTCAGATGTTTGAAGCACAAGCAGTTTTATAATGGATTTGTATAAAAGCACTTTGTAATCCAAATCCATTGTTGAGTTTGGACCTATTACCCAGTGTAGTTAAATTACTATAAGTTTTATCAGTTAGGAGTCTAAGTCATTCCGCTGGAATAATATTTGTTATGGTTATTAGACACAAAAAAAGGAAGTTACTACACTTACCAAAAGGAATAGACAGTTCTGTTCCTCTAGAGGATAAAAAAAGTGCTTTAGAGGCTGAAGGATATGTGGTAAGATCCGTCCAAAATATCATAAATGCAAACAAAAGACCGCAGTCATTAAAGCGAATTGAGATTTTATTTAATGCATCTCATTTAAAGAATAACAACTCCGTTCACCCGATCTACAAACTTGCGTTATCTCCTCAATCGTGGGAAGACAGTTAAAACGCAAATATCAACCGCAGTGCACAAATTGCCAGAATTTGGCCACACAAAAAAAACCATACGGCCAACTATAGAGGCTGTAAAGTCTACTTACACGTCATAAAGTCACAGCCAGTTCAAAAACCAAAATACAAAAAATATCAGGCTTTTCAGTACCCTTCTGCCGAATCTAGAGCTTAAAACAACACAAAATGATAAAATAAACTCTTCGTACTTTGAAAAATTTAAAAGTGATTCTTAATTGCCAGGCCATAACGTGACATTAAATAGACCCAATGCCCAATACATTCATTTGCCACCGTTTTAAGAAAAGGTTCTCAGGTACCTATTACTGATAATTTGAGTTCAATCGAAAATCTAATTCAACCCATGAATAATTCATGATTAATAGGCAGCACAAACTAGACTAAGAACACTTCCTTCGTATACAGGAAATCGATGTACTCCTGGTATCCGAAACCTACTTTCTATAAAAAAAAAGGGTTTAGAGTGAATGGATTTCTAACTTGAATTTCAGATATCCCACCTTTATGACTCCATTAAGTAATCCCTGGACCACCATTATTAGATAATAGCTTGGGTTAGCCCATCACCATTAGTCCTTCTGTATTTTTTTAGTCGTTTCAGATATCTGACCATTATGGCTCCATTAAGTACTCCCTGAATTGGGCCGCAACTCACCATTTTTCCATAATGACCACGTACTTTTCAAGAAATTTTCGCAAAATAGTGCGCTCTCAGTTTTTTTACTTGGATTATTATATTATTTCAGACATTCCACCTTTATGTCCGCATTGTGACCGTGGTTGAGTACAGACGTACGTCACATCAAGCTCATAATTAATATTCGTATAAGGTGGCTTTTTTCGATTTAAAAAATTCAATTGAAAAAGTACAGATACACTCAGAAAATAGTAAAAACAAAAAGAATAAATAACAAAAAATAAACAACAACATACTGACCACATATCCTATTGTGTGTAAAAAGTAGTACACATTTAAATCGTTTTAAACAATTCCACTGATAGCCAGTGCATGAGTGTACCAAACGTTAATGAAAAAAAAAGGAATTAACAACAATATTTATTACTCTTTTTGTTATAAAGATATTAATATTCCAATAAACAATATAAATAATAAACAAAAAGATTACAGTGCTTTTTCAACCGTCACGCAAATTAACCGAACGCGTTCCTTATCCGCAGACATAAGTATTACATAACTGGTAACAACGCCTGAATTAAATAAAACTCATAAAAAAAAAGAAAAAACGAGTTAGGTGCCATATCAAAAACAGTGCAACAAAAAAGATACAATTATATATCAAATCCCATACAAAAAATGCAAACAGGTACGGATCGATATACAACCATAACCAAAAGAAAGGCCAATCCTAAGTCTTCCCAGCAAGACCGCACCGCGAAACACTACAAAAGTTTTCAAGTAGCTACAACATCTGTAAGTGAAAACAGATTCTCTGTACTTGCTACAGCGGCGGATGAAGATGCCGAAACCGCTGTTAGAGAACAAACCCCCCACCAATTTACTTGTGCGAGCAAACTTCACATGCCATCGAAAACATTTTGTCTCAACTGATAGGAAATGAAAACTTCTGTTGCTTCTATACGGAGAGGAGAAATAAAAGAAGCCAAGATCCGAACCCATACGGATAAGAATTATCGGCTCATTGCAAGTATGATTGAGGCTGAAAAGAGGAGTTATTATACCTACCATCTAAAAAGTGCCAAAGGTTTAAAAGTTGTTATAAAGGGCACTGTTATGGTAAACAAGGACAAAGGTCCCCAACCATTGCATCGTGTTAAGATTGAATTTAAAGCAACTAATTCAAAAACTCCGGTTACCCTATTTACAACTTACGCTACCTTGTCAACAGATGAATAACTGTAGACGATCCACTAAACGTAATGGCCCCAGTCAGTGCACCAACTGCCAGGAATTTGGTCATATTAAAACTTACCATCAGTATGCGTTGCTTGCGGCGACACCCACCGAACTTTGGAATGCACTTGTTCAAAAACAGACGCCAAACTAAAAAGATGTAGCCACTGCGGTGAAAACCACACTACAAATTATAGGGGCTGTAAAGTTTTCCAACATGTAAAAAAACCAAAAAATACTACGAAAACCCGACTTTGAATAATATAAGACTTCCCATTTCCCAGCCTTCATGCTGGTTGTATTACTAGTATGGAACTATCTATCTAAATCAACCTAATCGCATGCCCAAGCATTGAAGAATGATACACAATTACCGAATTTTCAATGAGATTGCAGAGATACCTATTGCGAATAATTCGAGCTCAATCGAAAATTTTATACAAGCAATCAACAATTTTATGACAACTATGCAGGGTATGTTTCAGGATATGATCCGAACCCAAAAGATACTTCTAAAAAAATTGCTTTAGAGTTAATGAATTTTTTTATACAACACTTAACACCAGAGTAGGGGCATGCAATGGCACTCTGCCGTTACAGTGCTCAAAAACGTAAGGCCGTAATTCAGCGAAGACTTTTTACAAGCAACCACTATAAATCGTACTTGTTTTTTAAACTTTAATTTCATTTTATTAAACCTTTCTACAATAAAACTATAATAAGTATTAAGATCGTATGTCTTTAACATCACTTATTAATTATTACCAATGCAATAACTAATCTTTTGTATTAAAATCCTAATATAGTATATATTATTGGGTTGGGTAAGCCGTCTCGTCAGGCTCAATGTGTCAGCCATTTTCAGTCTCTGGTACCAGAGAAATTGTAATAATTTGTGTGCAAGAGTGTTAGAGTGGAACTCTTGTTTGACGTGTATGTTTTTGTTTCTTCTTGGATAGAGGGAACTTCTAGATCTCTATGTATATTTTCATTTCTTATATACTAAGGGGCGCATACGAGAGGTCGTAAAATCCTAGACTATCTTCTTTGTACCTTCTGAATGCCATATGACCATATTGACTTTATAACGGTTTTGTATAAAAGGACTTTGTATTCCGAAACCAAGGTTGAGTGAAGCCCTATTAACCACTGTAGTTCAGTCGTTCGCAGTTTTATTGCAGCTACTGTTGCCTCAATATGACGTAACCAAGCTAGGCGTCGGTCTAAGTGGATATCCGAATATTTCACGTGGGCTTCCACTGGAATAGTGGCATTTGTTGTTGTTATAGGTGGACAATTTTTCCTTCTGAGGGAAAACGTTACATAAGCACATTTTGATGGATTTATATGAGACTGAAGTTGTTCGGATGCAAATTTAGGGTAATTGTTAACACTTTTAAATGCAGTGTCATCTGCAAACATCGACGTATAGGTGTTTGGGCTTGTTAGCATATCCGCTGTATAGATGATATATAATATCGGTCCTAGTATACTACCTTGAGGTACTACAACAGATATTTTCCTCTTTTTTTTTTAAAAATTGATCTTTTGACTCTACTTTACCTATAAATATTCTAACCGTCAGAAAGCTCTTCAGAAGCTTGTGAGAGTTTCCAAGTAGTTTGCGTACGATTTTTGAAAAAAAATTTACTTGTAGGAAAACTTTACAGCCCCTATAGTTTTCAGTGTGGATTTCGCAGTAGTTGCTACATTGCACCCCGAAGTTTGGTTGCCGTCCCGCAATGATTCTTATTTGTGTTGGACAAATTCAGAACCATCTTCAACAAGACTTTGTAGGGCTATGAAATTCGAATTTGTGAAAGAAACAGCAGATGTTATTAACAATGAAGTGAATCGTGTAAATACAGAAATTCAAAATTTAAAAACGACAGAATTCGAAATGTCCAACCGGAAGTTTGCGATATCTCATAGTTTAACTATGACGATGATTGACAACAGTCAGTAAGAATTGCTCGATGGCTGTTTGTTTCATATGTGGAGCAAAACCTACTGAAATGAATAATTTGGATGCAGTTATCTTGAGAATAAATTCAGCTGAAGCATTGAAATTTGGAATTTCGACGCTACATGCTCGATTAAAATTCATGGAATGTATATTACATATCAGTTATAATAAAAGTTTTAAAGCGTGGAGGACAAATAAAGACACAAAAGAACAGAAAGAAGCTGTTAAAACAGAAATAAAAAAAATTTCAAATTAGTTCTGGGTTTAAAAGTCGATGTGGTGAAACAAGGCATGGGAACAACCAATGATGGTAATGTCTCTAGAAGATTTTTGAAAATCCAGAAATAACCGCTGACATAACTGGTGTAAATGTAGACTTAATTCACCGCTTTAAAATTATATTAAATACTATAAATACTAGTAAAAATATATATGTTGGTAAATTCCATACGTATTGCATGGACACTGCAAAATTGTATGTAGAGCTTTATGGCTGGTATTACATGCATATCACTGTCCATAAAGTTCTCATTGACGGCAGCAAAATGGTATCTGAAGTTATATTGCCAATAGGCTTGTTTGCAATTTTTATTTTTGAAAGTATTTTTTTAAATTTTATTTAATATTAACTTTTTTTTTGCTACAGGAATGTTATCCGAAGAAGCGCAAGAAGCAATGAATATGGAGTATAGAAACTGTAGGCTATTCCATTCTCGTAAAAATTCACGTATTTCTACGAATGAAGAAGTAATGCACTATTTGCAAATATCATCAGATCCTTATATTAATTCATTTAGAATGAGAATGAAATTGAAAAAATGAGAATACCATGATGATTGTTAAAAAATTATTGATAGAATGAAAAAAATGTTCTTTTTTATTGCATTTAAATAGGAGGTAGGCGTAATAGTGGGCGTGTTATTGTAATTTTTGCATGAAACATTTTAAATGATATAAATTACAGTAATATTAAATTTGAAGGTTGTACCTAAAATATGTTAGAAAATATGATGGGGGCCAAAGTTCAAAAATTTTTTCCGATAATGTTTGTAACAATATAACAAAATATACCAAAATTGAAAGTTATACCTAAAGTATTACGGACAATACGGCATTTTACAAATTTCGATTCTATGGGAGGTGGGAGTAAAAGTGGGCGAATTTTCCACTACGCTGATAAACGAGACATCCAAACTCTGGAACATCAGCTTTCCCAGGGATCCTCAACAATGAATGAGTTTTATTCGATTGTTAATCACCAACTTTCCCTTATTATCAACAACTGCAGACGTAATCTTACAAAGAAAAAACCATCAAAGCCCGGATCTTTCCCGTATGATTATTATACATCGACCAAGAACGCTCCCTAAAGCATACTCCGCTTGCTTAGAATTGCGAAAATAAAGCACGGGTGAGTTACAGATAAAACTTGAGACTTATCGGACGTGAATTTTATTTAATTACATGGCGACCGTGACATAGAAAATATTTCATTTGTACCCCATTAAATTTCATTTTGCTTATAGCAAACAAGTGTGTTTAAAAACAGAAATTAATTTTAGGCATAATGTTGCATATTTTAATATTATATAACAAAAGTTTTATTATTGTTTATTATAATAATTTCTTGATTATCTTTAAGTATAAATAAAATTATTTTATTTATATTTAACAAAACATTTGACTCGATATTTTTTTTTTTTAAAGGAACTTTCTTAACTTAAAGAAAAAACAACGAGAAAAACGGTATTAAATTCTAACGGAAAATTTAGTGCCTAGTAATCAAATATTTAAAATGTTCCTAAAAGGTACAGTTTCGCCACATAAAATATAAAAGTCTAAGAAGTGCGAAAAGCAACGGTATACCAGTTGAAAAGAAAAATTATCCAGTGCCAAACAGAAGTGTAACAAATTAAGCAATTTCAAAAACTTGCATTAATATAAAGCAAAAAAAGGAGAAAAAAAGAAGGGACAAAAAAAGCAATAATTTAAAAATTATAGAAATAAAAAGTAACAACCAAAACTTCCATAATAAAACTTAAAGCATATGTAAGTGCAAAAATTAAAGAAATGAAACGAAACGAATAATATAAAAATGAATGGATTTCAACTAAAAGTGACAAAAGAAGAACACAAGAAAAAAAAACTATCAATAAAACAAATCAAACACATTTAAAATACTTATAAATTATCTATATACATAAGATACTAGAAGGAAACATAAAGAGAATATAGTACTTAACTATTAATATAAAATTTTCCTATTTGTACTACAGTAGTTTTGGTTTAGTTGCCTTTTATTTACCTGCGCATTGGCTTTACCTGCCCAAAACTTTGGTTTTGTGTTCCCATTTGACAAAATGCAATACCAATTTCTTTTTTAAGTGCACTTTTTGTACCTGCACATTTTGGCTTACGTGCCTATTGTTTTTAGAATTTTAAAACTTTTTTCATATAAAATATTACGGTTAGCTGCATCAAATTTGTAATTGAAATGTATTTTATTTTAAAAGACAAAAATTTCAATTGCTTCGTTTTTCAAATTTAGTCGTTAAAAAACTCGCTAAATAGGGGTGCAAAAATAAAATTGTCATCACTGAATTACAGCTGTTTAGTTTGTTGACAATCTTGAGTCATTGCTGTCTGATAAATTTTTTTTAAATGTTTTCCAAAAAGAAAAAACTAACAGGTTTATCAATTAAAGAAAAACTGAATATAATTAAAGAAATCGAAGAAGGTCATAAAGAAAAGAAAGATGTATGTTTAAAATATAAGTGTGACATTTCAACAGTAAATCGCATATTAAAGAAAAAGGAAGAAATTATTGAAGCCGGTTGCAGTTCTTCTAATTTAAAGCAAAAACGAAATAGAAAAGGAGTCCATGAAGGTGTTGAAAAGGCCCTTGGGATATGGTTTGACCAGCAAAGCCAAAAAAATGCTGTAATAAGCAGTATGGTCCTCCTACAAAAGGCTAAAGAATTTGCCATTGAGTTAAATGATGATTTTGGACCTGACAACAACTGGCTCTACAGGTGGAAAAAACGACAAAATATAAAACTGGGAGTAATTCAAGGAGAAGTTGCAGATAGTAATAAAGATGGTGCTACATCTGTTATTGAAAATATTTTACCTGGCCTTATTAAAGAATACTCTCCAGAAAATATAATGAACGCAGACGAAAGTGCACTTTATTATAAAGCAATGCCAACAAAAACGTATTACCGACCAGATATTCAACCTGTTGGACATAAAACCCAAAAAGAAAGATTGACTTTATTATTTATTTGTAATGCTACAGGTACATTTAAAAGAGTGTATGCAATTGGAAAGTCAAATAACCCTCGTTGTTTAAAAAATGTTGTTGCGCCCGTACAATACTTTTCTAATCAAAAGGCCTGGATGACAACTTCTTTATGGCATGAAATTATGCATTCTTTGGATATTGAAATGGGAAAATTAAATAAAAAGATTATATTATTTGTCGACAATGCCAGCTGTCACAAAACTATTCATCTAGCAAATATTGTTGTTCAATTTTTACCACCGAACACTACAGCGTTAATGCAGCCTTTAGATCAGGGTATCATATCAGCCTTTAAAGCCTATTATAGGCAGATAATTGTAAAAAAGCAAATTTCAGCCTTAGAAAGAGATATGAATATTAAGGAATTCCACAAATCTATTTCATACTTGGACGCCCTTCATTTTATAAAACGAGCTTGGTGGTTAGTGACACCATCTTGTATTTCCAATTGTTTTAAAAAGGTAAATTATTCGTTAATTTTATATTTTAATGCTTAAACACATGTACACATTGATATTCTACACCCCCATTATCTAAATATATAGGCAGGATTTATTACCGGTTCAATCGAAAATACCGATGAAATTAATGAAGAGCCACATTTGCTAAATTTAATCCCAGACAGGATGGATAATGTAAATTGTGATAAGGATGAAGAATGCTATGGTGAATTAACTGATGGCGAAATTATTAATACTGTTATAAACAGTAATTTAGAAATTGCTGCTGAAAGCGAGCACAATGTTACAGATGACGATGATGAAGAGGTAAACCGAGTTCCATCACTAAAAGAAGCACTTGGAGCCTTAAATGTTTTTTTTTTTTTTTATACTGTATTTTATTGAATCTTTCTATTAAACGAAATTCACAATAAGTATTCAAATCTTATTTCTAAATTATTATTTACTAGTTAGTACCAACGTAATAAAAAATTTTTTGTATCCAAATCTTAAAAATCTATCTTCTAATGTGTAGAGAGAGCCGCCTTGCTAGGCTCAATGTGTCAGTTCTTTTTAGTCTCTGGTGGCCATCAAATTGCAATAAATTGCGTGCTAGAGTGTTGGGATGTGCAACTAGTTTGTTCACGTATTTGGACGTGTATGTTTTAACTTCTTCGTGGATAGTGGGAACTTTGAGATCCCTATGTATGTTTTCATTTCTTATGTACCAGGGGGCGCATACGATATGACGTAAAATCCTAGACTGTCTTCTCTGTAACTTCTGGATGTTTGATGCACACGCAGTACCCCACAGCTGAATACCATATGACCCATATTGGCTTTATAACGGATTTGTATAAAAGGACTTTATATTCCAAAGCCAAAGTTGAGTTAGGATTTATTAGCCAATGCAGTTGATTTGTTCGAAGCTTTATGGACGTTATTTGTGCCTCAATGTGACGGGACCAAGTTAGTGCGTTTCCGCTCGAACCGTGGTATTAGTTATTGTAATTGGTGGACAATTTTGCCTTCTAAGGGAAAACGTTACATGAACACATTTTGATGGATTTACCTTTTTTCTCCACTGTTTTAGCCAGCCTTCTAGCTTATGAATATGGTACTGCAGCTTTTCAGATGCATCCTTTGGATCATTACTGACACTTATAATTGCAGTGTCGTCTGCAAAGGTTGATATACATCAACCAATCATATGTGGGCTTGTCGGCATATCCGCTGTATAGATGATATATAATAGCGGCCCTAGCACACTACCTTGAGGTACTCCTGCACTGATTTTCCCACATCTTGAAAACTGGTCCTTTGACCTTACTTTAAAAGTTCTAAAAGTTTTGAGGTAGAACCCGAACTATTTTAGTAAGTAGCCCATCATGGCAGACTTTATCAAATGCTTGGGAAATGTCTATAAATAAAGCTGAACAGTATTGATTTCTTTCAAAAGCCGATCTAATAATGATAACGATTCTATGGACTTGTTCAATCGTACTATGCCTTGCGCGAAAACCAAACTGATGATCTGGGATAACGTTTTGTTCATTTAGAAAACAAGTTACACTCGAGACGAATAATTTTTCAAATATCTTTGATAAAACTGACAGTAGGCTAATTGGCCTGTAGGATGTAATCTGGCCTGAGTCCTTTCCAGGTTTCGGGATCATAACAATTTCAGACATTTTCCAAGAGCATGGGAAGAAGCCGACGCGCAACATGGCATTAAATATGTAAAGTAAAATTCTTACTGCTGCATTAGGTACGTTTTTTATCATTGATCCTGATATACGATCAGGTCCAGGTGATTTCTTCATATCCGTATTTTTAATTGTCGATTTTAAAGAAGACAACCGCAATTTCATAGGATCATTCACGATGTCGCTAATAATTGGAATAGTGGAATTACTTATATCATGTGGTGCGAAAACCTTCTCTAAGTGCTTTGCGAACGCATTTGCCTTTTCACTTGAGTTTTTAGCCCAAGTACGGTCTTCAAGTCTTAGTGGGAATTCGTAAGCAATAGGACATTTTAGGTGCTTTACTGCTTTCCACAGACTATAATCCGTGTTTTTCATTGGATCCAAGTTTTTTAAAAAGTTGTCGTTAGCGAATTGGTGTTTCTGTCTCAATTTACTGCGTATGTTTTTTTTGGCATAAGTTCATTTGCATTTTTATGTGTGGAGAACGGCTATTTTGCCATTGTCTTCTTTTCTCAATGACGAGCATCTGATTATCTGCTGTTGCCTGGTACGATATTATTTTAGCTGATGGCTTTGTTGGCGTTGCAGCTATGGCTGCGGCATTCCCAACATCTGTAAAATGATCTACAGCTGCTTGAATAACAGCTGGATTTCTCAGCGGCATGTTCAAAGATAAGTGAGAGCTCACATACATTTTATATTTTAACCAATTCGTGTTTCAGTTCGGGTAGAAACCAATGGTTTTAGGTGCAGTGACAAAACTGTCGTGTAAAATAACAATTGTAGGTGAATGATCAGAAGATAGGTCATAGGATGAATTAACTAAGAGTTGATCGCGTTTGATGTTTTTTACTATAGCAAAATCAATAAGGTCTGGCAACTTATTAAAGTCTGTGGGCCAATAGGTGGGTTTACCGGCAGTTACGACGTCAAGCTTGTTTGTTTCAACTGTATAATACAACTGCCTACCTCTAGGACTAAGGAGTCTGGATCCCCAATATGTGTGCTTTGCATTGTAATCGCCAGCGGCAATAAATTTTTGCCCTATCGTAGCAAAGAACCTGGCAAATTCATGGTGTTCGATTTTATGCCTAGGTGGGCAATACACTGAGGAAACTACAATTTTAAAATCTGTAAGATTTATAGTCGTGGCTTGCAAAAAGTCCTCCCTAAATTCAGGCAATGAAAAGTGCCTTACGTTTTTTCGGACTATAGTGGCAGTCCCACCACATGCCCTTTAGCTTGGGTGTTTGGTGTCATATATAAAATACCCATCAATTCTAAAGCAGTTTTTTATAGTGAAGTGTGTTTCAGAGACTAATAGTATGTCTATATCATGTGCTAGCAGGAAGTGTTCTACTTCATATTTATGTTGGGAGAGCCCGTTAGCGTTCCAGAAGCATATTTTTAACTGGTTCATTTTTTGCCAAGCAAAACTTGCAGAAGCATGTTTTGGCTTCGCATCATTTCCTGAAACAAAGCCCGTTAGCGTTCCAGAAGCATATTTTTAACTGGTTCATTTTTTGCCAAGCAAAACTTGCAGAAGCATGTTTTGGGTTCGCATCATTTCCTGAAACATACCCTGCATAGTTGTCATGAAATTATTCATTGTCTGTATTAAGTTCTCGATCGAGCTCGAATTGTTGGTGAGGGGTGTCTGAGCACCCTCTTTTAAGACGTGGGCATATGAATGTTTATGCGCATTAGAACTTTTGGCATTCGCATTAGGTAAATCATTTCTCAATGTTTGGCCATATGAAAAGTTTGGCTTAGTGTGTGGCTGTGTAGCTTGTGTACTAGCAATAGAATCAGCATGAAGGCGAGGAAATTGGGAAGCTTTGTATTGCTCATATTCAGGTTTACGTATGACTTTCGCATTATTTTTTACATATTGAAATACTTTGCAGCCTCTGTAATTTGCTGTATGGTTTTCACCACAGTTGCTGCATTTTTTGACCTTGGGGTCTGTTTTGGAAGAAGTGCATTCCAAAGTCCGGTGCGCATCACCGCAAACAACGCATACAGATGATAGCTTGCAGTAGGTTTTTGTGTGTCCAAATTCCTGGCAGTTGGTACACTGACGGGGACCGTTACGTTTTAGAGGCTCTTCCACCGTTATTCTTCTGTTTAAAAGGTAGCGCAAATTATATATAGGATGAACCGAGTTTTTTGATTTAAGCTGCGATGCATTAAACACGATTTCAACACGATGCATAGGTTGGGGAACTTTATTCTTATTTAGAATATTGTGCACTGACCTTACGACATAACCTTCCACCTCTATGGCACTTTTTATCTCCTCAGTGGGAACAGAACTGTCAATGCCCTTTATAATGACAATCAAACCTTTAGCACTTTTTAGTTGATACGTATAATAGCTCTTATTATCTGCATCGAGACGATTTGCGATTAGGCGATAATTCTTCTCAGTCTGGGCTTGGATCTTCGTTTCTTGTATCTGTCCTCTTCGTACAGAAGCCACATAGAAATTTTCTTTGCCTACGAGTTGGGACAGCATATTTACAATGGCATTTGATGTTTGTTCGCGCAAGTAGATTGGTACGGGTTTTTGTTCCCTTACAGTGGGTTCGGCATTTTCATTATCCGGGGTAGCAAGGACAGAAAATCTATTTTCACTTACCGATGTTGCAGCTACTTGATGAGAACCGTTATATTGCTTGGCGGTTCGCTCTTGTTGTGAAGACTTAGGACTCTTCGTTATGGTTATGTACCGATCCATACCAGTTTGCACGCGTTTAGATATAGTACCTGGTTCTTTTTCTTGTGATATTTTTTGTGTATTATTTGTTTCTTTCGTTTTATTTGTTGAATTCGTTGTTTCTGTAGCAGATATATTTATATTTGCTGATAATGAACGCGTTCGGTCAATTGGCCTGGCGGTTAAAAAAGCACTGTCATCTTTTTTTTTATTATTTATATTGTTTATTGCATTATTAGCATTTGTGTAAGAAAAAGAGTAATAAGCATTGTTGTTATTACCTTTTGTATTTTTTTCGTTAATATTTGGTGCGCTCATGCACTCACTATTAATTGTTTAGACAGGTTTAACCATGCACTTTGTGATTGTCTTTATTGTCACACACTATATTATAATGCTTTTTATTTTTTGTTATTTATTTTGTTGTTGTTACTAACTGTTAACTGTGTCTCTGCACTTGTTCAATTTTTAAAATAAAAAAAGTCACCTTAAATGAATATAAATTATGCGCTTAAAGTGAATTACGTCTTTACTCAAACGAAGTAGAACAACCCTTAATGTGCTTCAAAAATATTGCTTTTACAAAAATATAGATTTTCGCGTTAGACCAAGTCGAAAGTGAAATGGTCTTATAAACAAACAACTATACAAAGGTTTTTTTCTTAAATACACTTGCAGTTTATTGTTTAATTATGTACTTCTTGTACCTGATATGTACATACATTGAAATGGATCTCAGAATTTATTTTTGTTCTCTTATATACCCTTAGAAATATGAATTTACAATATTTTGTTAAAAATAATAATAAACATCAAAGAATATATAATATATAAAAAAAAATTGATGGTTACACTTATTAGTAAAAGGCTTTGGTATGTACATTTATCTAATGATTTACATACCTGCACAATTGGGCAGGTAAACGAATTTAACTTAGCTGCATTTTTTGCTTACCTGCACAAAAATTTTTGCTAAAGGTAATTCTGCAGGTAAATCAAAAATACTGTACAATTTTTTTTATAAAAAATTTAATAAGTAATCCAATAATTACAAAAATAACTTACTATGTTATACAAAATATAATATAACATAAGAAAATTATTATATTTGTTATAAACTTTTATATTACAAGTAAAACAACATAAAATAAAAAAAAAAACAGAAATATATATAAAAAAATTTTTTTTTTGAATTTCACAAAAAAAAACCAAAACAAAAGTTAGTCACAAATATGTGAATTTGATCAAAGAAATAAACAACAAAAAATAACAACAATATAATATATTGTGTGTAAAAAAAAACAATAACAAATAGTGCATGGTTAAACCAGTTTGAACAATTGATAGTGAGTGTATGAGCGCACCAAATATTAATGAAAAAAATATAAAAGGTAATAACAACAATGCTTATTACTCTTTTTCTTACACAAATGCTAATAATGCAATGAACAATACAAATAATAAAAAAAAAAAGATGACAGTGCTTTTTTAACCGCCAGGCCAATTGACCGAAAGCGTTCTTTATCCAGAAATATAAACTTATCTTCGCAAATAACAACACCAGAAGAAATTACAATTCAACCAAAAAACAATTCAGGTACCATATCAAAAATAGTGCAACAAACAAACGAAGCAGGTAATTTAAAAAATCCCGAAAAAAGTGCAAACAGGTATGGATCGTTATATAACCATAACCAAAAGGAAGGCCAGTCCTAAGTCTTCTCAGCAAGAGCGCATTGCTAAACAATATAAAAGCTCCCAAAGTACTGTAATGCCGGTAAGCGAAAACAGATTCTCTGTACTTGCTACAGCGGATGATGAAGCTGAACCCGCTGTCAGGGATTTACTTGCGCGAACAAACATCTAACGAAATTGTTAACTTGTTGCTTCAGCTTGTAGGTTAGGAAAGCTTTTATGTAGCTTCTATACGAAGAGGTCAAATTCAAGAAACAAAGATCCAAGCGCACACTGAGAAGAATTACCGCCTAATCGCAAGTCGCCTCGATGCAGATAATAAGAGCTATTATACGTATCAACTCAAAAGTGCTAAAGGTTTGATTGTCATCGTAAAGGGCATTGACAGTTCTGTTCCCACTGATGAAATAAAAAGTGCCATAGAGGTGAAAGGTTATGTCGTAAGGTCAGTGCACAATATTCTAAATAAGAACAAAGTTCCCCAACCTATGCATCGTGTTGAAATCGTATTTAACGCATCGCAGCTTAAATCAAAAAACTCGGTTCATCCAATATATAATTTGCGCTACCTTTTGAACAGAAGAATAACGGTGGAAGAGCCCCTAAAACGTAGCGGTCCCCGTCAGTGTACTAATTGCCAGGAATTCGGACATACGAAAACCTACTGCAAGCTACCATCCGTATGCGTTGTTTGCGGTGATGCGCACCGGACTTTGGAATGCACTTCTTCCAAAACAGACCCCAAGGTCAAAAAATGTGGTGAAAACCACACAGAAAATTACAGGGGCTGCAAAGTATTTCAACATGTAAAAAATAATTCGAAAGTCGTACGTAAACCTGAATATGAGCAATATAGGTCTTCCCAATTTCCTCGGCTTCATGCTGGTCCTATTGCTAGTACAAAAGCTACACAGCCAAACTATTCATATGCACAAACATTGTGAAATGATTTACCTAATGCGAATGCCAAAAGTTCTAATGCGCATAAACATTCATATGCCCACGTCTTAAAAGAGGGTGCTCAGACACCCCTCACCAACAATTCGAGCTCGATCGAGAACTTAATACAGACAATGAATAATTTCATGACAACTATGCAGGGTATGTTTCAGGAAATGATGCGAACCCAAAACATGCTTCTGCAAGTTTTGCTTGGCAAAAAATTAACCAGTTAAAAATATGCTTCTGGAACGCTAACGGGCTCTCCCAACATAAATATGAAGTAGAACACTTCCTGCTAGCACATGATATAGACATACTATTAGTCTCTAAAACACACTTTACTATAAAAAAGTGCTTTAGAATTGATGGGTATTTTATATATGACACCAAGCACCCAAGCGAAAGGGCATGTGGTGGGACTGCCATTATAGTTCGAAAAAACGTAAGGCATTTTCCATTGCCTGAATTCAGCGAAGACTTTTTGCAAGCCACGACTATAAATCTTACTGATTTTAAAATTGTAGTCTCGTCAGTGTATTGCCCGCCTAGGCATAAAATTGAACACCATGAATTTTCCAGATTCTTTGCTACGCTGGGACAAAAATTTATTGCCGCTGGTGATTACAATGCAAAGCACACATATTGGGATCCAGACTCCTTAGTCCTAGAGGTAGGCAGTTGTATTATACAGTTCAAGCAACCAAACTGGACGTCGTATCTGCCGGTAAACCCACCTTATGGCCCACAGACTTTAATAAGTTACCAGACCTTATAGATTTTGCTATAGTAAAAAAACATCAAACGCGACCAACTGTTAGTTAGTTCACCCTATGACCTATCTTCTGATCATTCACCTACAATTGTTATTTTACATGACAGTTTTGCCACTGCACCTAAAACTCTTAGTTTCTACCCGAACAGAAACACGAATTGGTTAAAATATAAAATGTATGTGAGCTCTCACTTATCTTTGAACATCCCACTGAGAAATCCAGCTGATATTCAAGCAGCTGTAGATCGTTTTACAGACGTCGTGACTGCCGGAGCCATAGCTGCAACGCCAACAAATCCATCAGCTAAAATAATATCGCACCAGGCAACAGCAGATATTCAGATGCTCGTCATTGAGAAAAGAAGACTAAGAAGACAATGGCAAAATAGTCGTTCCCCACACATAAAAATGCAAATGAACTTATGCCAAAAAAACTTACGCAGTAAATTGAGACAGAAATACGAATTCGCTATCGACAACTTTTTTAAAAACTTGGATCCAATGAAAAACACGGATTATAGTCTGTGGAAAGCTGTAAAACACTTACAATGTCCTATTGCTTACGAATCCCCACTAAGACTTGAAGACCGTACTTGGGCTAAAAACTCAAGTGAAAAGGCAAATGCGTTCGCAAATCACTTAGAGAAGGTTTTCGCACCACATGATATCAGTAATTCCACTATTCCAATTATTAGTGACATCGTGAATGATCCTATGAAATTTCGGTTGTCTTCTTTAAAATCGACAATTAAAAATACGGATATGAAGAAATCACCTGGACCTGATCGTATAACAGGATCAATGATAAAAAACTTACCTAATGCAGTTGTAAGAATCTTACTTTACATATTTAATGCCATGTTGCGCGTCGGCTTCTTCCCACGCTCTTGGAAAATGTCTGAAATTGTTATGATCCCGAAACCAGGAAAGGACTCAAGCCAGATTACATCCTACAGGCCTATTAGCCTACTGTCAGTTTTGTCAAAGACATTTGAAAAATTATTCGTCTCGAGTGTAACTCCTTTTCTAAATGAACAAAACGTAATCCCAGATCATCAGTTTGGTTTTCGAGCAAGGCATAGTACGATTGAACAAGTCCATAGAATCGCTACCATTATTAGATCGGCTTTTGAAAGAAAGCAATACTGTTCAGCTTTATTTATAGACATTTCCCAAGCATTTGATAAAGTCTGCCATGATGGGCTACTCATAAAATAGCTCGGGTTCTTCCTGAAAACACCCACAAGCTTATAAAAAGCTATTTGTCAGATAGAACATAGGGATCTCAAAGTTCCCACTATCCACGAAGAAGTTAGAACACACGTCCAAATACGTGAGCAAACTAGTCGCACATCCCAACACTCTAGCACGCAATTTATTGCAATTTGATGGCCACCAGAGACTAAAAAGAACTGACACATTGAGCCTGGCGAGGCGGCTCTCTCTACACAATAGAAGATAGATTTTGAAGATTTGAACACAAAAAATTAGTTATTACATTGGTAATAACTAGTAAATAATAATTTAGAAATAAGATTTGAATACTTATTGTGAATTTCTTTTAATAGAAAGATTCAATAAAATGAAATAAAGTATAAAAAAAACTTGTCATCATTCTTGGACGAAATTAATTTAATCGATGATCTTTTAGAAGATAATTTAAAGCCTACACTTTTAATATTTATTAAATCTAAACTCGAAGCAAAAGCTCGCGAGGTATTACCAGAATATTGTAAGAAGAAGAAATTAAAATAGCGTTAAAATGTAATATAAAGCCAGACAGTTCGAAAGTGATAACTGGGAGGATGTCAGCACTTAGCGTTCACAATTCTAACTATGCAGAATTTGCGAAACAAGTCGAAGAACTTGCGGACGCTTTGCAACGTTCCTTAGTTTGTAAAGGAATTACAAAAGTCAAAACCCATGATATGGCTATAGAGCAAACCGTCTGAGTTTGCCGTTTAAATACAAAGTCAAATTTAGTGAAATCGGTACTTGCTTCTTCTGTCTTTTCTGAACCCAAAGAAGTTTTAGCAAAATTAATGATTGAGCAAACAACTGAATCAAAAGAGCAACAGGTACTTTCGGTACGCACACCCGAAAGCTATAGAAATAATAACTCATTTCAAAGATATGGTTCCCGATTTTCGCAAAGTTCATATCGGGACAGAGATTTTTCTCACTTCAACAATAACTACCAGCGTAGGAATAATCGTGGTAATTAATAATAATTAAAATTTCTGTCAATAATGCATTAAATAACAGGCTATTTCATAACAATTATCGTGGAAGTAATAGAAATAATTTTCCAGGAAACGTAAACAATAGACGGGTAGCAGTTACGTCTTTAAACTTAGCAGCCCCATAGCAAGCACTGAGGGAGCAAGACGAAGTAGAACACGAGGAAAGGAATCACAAAGCTTTAAAAAATCAGTTTATAGTTTTAACCTAAATTATGCCGACTTTATTAAATTAAATTGCGCCGACGACAAACAAACTTGCAGCTTTCTTGTCGGTATTCAAGCAGACGTTTCTCTTATAAAAGTTTCTAGCTTAACCTCTGACACCATTCTGAACCAAATTTTTTTTTTTACTGTATTTTATTGAATCTTTCTATTAAAAGATATTCTAAAAAAAACTTTAAGATCCCTATGTATGTTTTAATTTCTTATGTACCAGGGGCACATACGATATGACGTAAAATCCTAGACTGTCTTCTCTGTAACTTCTGGATGTTTGATGCACAGGCAGTACCCCACAGCTGAGTACCATATGACTTTATTACTTTATTTTATTACGGATTTGTATAAAAGTACTTTATACTCCAAAGCCAAAGTTGAGTTAGGACTTATTAGCCAATGCAGTTGATTTGTTCGAAGCTTTATGTACGTTATTTTTGCCTCAATGTGACGGGACCAAGTTAGGCGCCGATCTAGGTGGATACCTAAATATTTAACGTGCGTTTCCGCTGGAACCGTGGTTTTAGTTATTGTGATTGGTGGACAATTTTGCCTTCTAAGGGAAAACGTTACATGAGCACATTTTGATGGATTTACCTTTATTCTCCACTGTTTTAGCCAGTCTTCTAGCTTATAAATATGGGACTGCAGCTTTTCAGATGCATCCTTTGGATTATTACTGACACTTATAATTGCAGTGTCGGCTGCAAAGGTTGATGTATATGTATGTGGGCATGTCGGCATATCCGCTGTATAAATGATATATAATAGCGGCCATAGCACACTACCTTGTGGTACTCCTGCACTGATTTTCCCACATCTTGAAAGCTGGTCCTTTGACCTTACTTTAAAAGTTCTATCGGACAAATAGCTTTTTATAAGCTTCCGGGTGTTTTCAGGTAGAACCCAAACTATTTTAGTAAGTAGCCCATCATGGCAGACTTTATAAAATGCTTGGGAAATGTCTATAAATAAAGCTGAACAGTATTGCTTTCTTTCAAAAGCCGATCTAATAATGGTAACGATTCTATGGACTTGTTCAATCGTACTATGCCTTGCTCGAAAACCAAACTGATGATCTGGGATAACGTTTTGTTCATTTAGAAAAGGAGTTACACTCGAGACGAATTATTTTTCAAATATCTTTGACAAAACTGACAGTAGGCTAATAGGCCTGTAGGATGTAATCTGGCTTGAGTCCTTTCCTGGTTTGGGATCATAACAATTTCAAACATCTTCCAAGAGCATGGGAAGAAGCCGACGCGCAACATGGCATTAAATATGTATAGTAAAATTCTTACAGCTGCATTAGGTACGTTTTTTATCATTGATCCTGATATACGATCAGGTCCAGGTGATTTCTTCATATCCGTATTTTTAATTGTCGATTTTAAAGAAGAAAACCGAAATTTCATAGGATCATTCACGATGTCGCTAATAATTGGAATAGTGGAATTACTTATATCATGTGGTGCGAAAACCTTCTCTAAGTGCTTTGCGAACGCATTTGCCTTTTCACTTGAGTTTTTAGCCCAAGTACGGTCTTCAAGTCTTAGTGGGGATTCGTAAGCAATAGGACATTGTAAGTGCTTTACAGCTTTCCGCAGACTATAATCCGTGTTTTTCATTGGATCCAAGTTTTTTAAAAAGTTGTCGATAGCGAATTGGTGTTTCCGTCTCAATTTACTGCGTAAGTTTTTTTTGATGGCTTTGTTGGCGTTGCAACTATGGCTGCGGCAGTCACGACGTCTGTAAAATGGTATACAGCTGCTTGAATATCAGCTGGATTTCTCAGTGGGATGTTCAAAGGTAAGTGAGAGCTCACATACATTTTATATTTTAACCAATTCGTGTTTCTGTTCGGGTAGAAACTAAGGGTTTTAGGTGCAGTGACAAAACTGTTGTGTAAAATAACAATTGTAGGTGAATGATCAGAAGATAGGTCATAGGATGAATTAAATAAGAGTTGATCGCGTTTGATGTTTTTTACTATAGCAAAATCAATAAGGTCTGGCAACTTATTAAAGTCTGTGGGCCAATAGGTGGGTTTACCGGCAGATACGACGTCAAGCTTGTTTGTCTGGATCTCCAATATGTGTGCTTTGCATTGTAATCACCAGCGCGCAATAAATTTTTGCCCTAGCGTAGCAAAGAACCTGGCAAATTCATGGTGTTCGATTTTATGCCTAGGCGGGCAATACACTGACGAGACTACAATTTTAAAATCTGTAATATTTATGGTCGTGGCTTGCAAAAATTCAGGCAAAGGAAAATGCCTTACGTTTTTTCGGACTATAATGGCAGTCCCACCACATGCCGTTTCGCTTGGGTGTTTGGTGTCATATACAAAATACCCATCAATTCTAAAGCAGTTTTTTTATAGTGAAGTGTGTTTCAGAGACTAATAGTATGTCTATATCATGTGCTAGCAGGAAGTGTTCTACTTCATATTTATGTTGGGAGAGCCCGTTAGCGTTCCGGAAGCATATTTTTAACTGGTTCATTTTTTGCCAAGCAAAACTTGCAGAAGCATGTTTTTGGTTCGCATCATTTCCTGAAACATATAACATAGTTGTCATGAAATTATTCATTGTTTGTATTAAGTTATCGATTGAGCTCGAATTGGTAGTGAGGGGTGTCTGTGCACCCTCTTTAAGGACGTGGGCATATGAATGTTTATGCGCATTAGAACTTTTGGCATTCGCATTAGGTAAATCATTTATCAATCTTTGTGCATACGAATAGTTTAGTTTAGTGTGTGGCTGTGTAGCTTGTGTACTAACAATAGAACCAGCATGAAGCCGAGGAAATTGGGAAGACCTATATTGCTCATATTCAGGTTTACGTACGACTTTCGAATTACTTTTTACATGTTGAAAGCCTTTGCAGCCCCTGTAATTTGCTGTGTGGTTTTCACCACATTTTTTGACCTTGGGGTCTGTTTTGGAAGAAGTGCATTTCAAAGTCCGGTGCGCATCACCGCAAACAACGCATACAGATGGTAGCTTGCAGTAGGTTTTCGTGTGTCCGAATTCCTGGCAGTTGGTACACTGATGGGGACCGTTACGTTTTAGAGGCTCTTCCACCGTTATTCTTCTGTTTAAAAGGTAGCGCAAATTATATATAGGATGAACCGAGTTTTTTAATTTAAGCTGAGATGCGTTAAATACGATTTCAACACGATGCATAGGTTGGGGAACTTTATTCTTATTTAGAATATTGTGCACTGACCTTACGGCATAACCTTCCACCTCTATGGCACTTTTTATTTCCTCAGTGTGAACAGAATTGTCAATGCGCTTTACGATGACAATCAAACCTTTAGCACTTTGGAGTTGATACGTATAATAGCTCTTATTATCTACATCGAGGCGACTTGCGATTAGGCGATAATTCTTCTCAGTGTGAGCTTGGACCTTTGAAGCTACATAAAAGCTGTCCTTACCTACAAGCTGAGACAACATGTTAACAATTTCGTTAGATGTTTGCTCGCGCAAGTAAATCGGCGGAGATTTTTGCACCTTGACAGCGGGCTCAGCTTCATCATCCGCTGTAGCAAGTACAGAGAATCTGTTTTCGCATTATTAGCATTTATGTAAGAAAAAGAGTAATAAGCATTGTTGTTATTACCTTTTATATTTTTTTCATTAATATTTGGTGCGCTCATACACTCACTATCAATTGTTCAAACCGGTTTAACCATGCACTATATGTTGTTGTTTTTTTTTTTTTACACACAGTATATTATATTGTTTTTCTTTTTTGTTATTTCTTTGTTATTACTAAATGTTCACTGTTCAATTGAATTCTTAAAAAATATATATTTGTTATGCGTTAAATATCACGTACGTCTTAAAAGAGGGTGCTCAGACACCCCTCACCAACAATTCGAGCTCGATCGAGAACTTAATACAGACAATGAATAATTTCATGACAACTATGCAGGGTATGTTTCAGGAAATGATGCGAACCCAAAACATGCTTCTGCAAGTTTTGCTTGGCAAAAAATTAACCAGTTAAAAATATGCTTCTGGAACGCTAACGGGCTCTCCCAACATAAATATGAAGTAGAACACTTCCTGCTAGCACATGATATAGACATACTATTAGTCTCTAAAACACACTTTACTATAAAAAAGTGCTTTAGAATTGATGGGTATTTTATATATGACACCAAGCACCCAAGCGAAAGGGCATGTGGTGGGACTGCCATTATAGTTCGAAAAAACGTAAGGCATTTTCCATTGCCTGAATTCAGCGAAGACTTTTTGCAAGCCACGACTATAAATCTTACTGATTTTAAAATTGTAGTCTCGTCAGTGTATTGCCCGCCTAGGCATAAAATTGAACACCATGAATTTTCCAGATTCTTTGCTACGCTGGGACAAAAATTTATTGCCGCTGGTGATTACAATGCAAAGCACACATATTGGGATCCAGACTCCTTAGTCCTAGAGGTAGGCAGTTGTATTATACAGTTCAAGCAACCAAACTGGACGTCGTATCTGCCGGTAAACCCACCTTATGGCCCACAGACTTTAATAAGTTACCAGACCTTATAGATTTTGCTATAGTAAAAAAACATCAAACGCGACCAACTGTTAGTTAGTTCACCCTATGACCTATCTTCTGATCATTCACCTACAATTGTTATTTTACATGACAGTTTTGCCACTGCACCTAAAACTCTTAGTTTCTACCCGAACAGAAACACGAATTGGTTAAAATATAAAATGTATGTGAGCTCTCACTTATCTTTGAACATCCCACTGAGAAATCCAGCTGATATTCAAGCAGCTGTAGATCGTTTTACAGACGTCGTGACTGCCGGAGCCATAGCTGCAACGCCAACAAATCCATCAGCTAAAATAATATCGCACCAGGCAACAGCAGATATTCAGATGCTCGTCATTGAGAAAAGAAGACTAAGAAGACAATGGCAAAATAGTCGTTCCCCACACATAAAAATGCAAATGAACTTATGCCAAAAAAACTTACGCAGTAAATTGAGACAGAAATACGAATTCGCTATCGACAACTTTTTTAAAAACTTGGATCCAATGAAAAACACGGATTATAGTCTGTGGAAAGCTGTAAAACACTTACAATGTCCTATTGCTTACGAATCCCCACTAAGACTTGAAGACCGTACTTGGGCTAAAAACTCAAGTGAAAAGGCAAATGCGTTCGCAAATCACTTAGAGAAGGTTTTCGCACCACATGATATCAGTAATTCCACTATTCCAATTATTAGTGACATCGTGAATGATCCTATGAAATTTCGGTTGTCTTCTTTAAAATCGACAATTAAAAATACGGATATGAAGAAATCACCTGGACCTGATCGTATAACAGGATCAATGATAAAAAACTTACCTAATGCAGTTGTAAGAATCTTACTTTACATATTTAATGCCATGTTGCGCGTCGGCTTCTTCCCACGCTCTTGGAAAATGTCTGAAATTGTTATGATCCCGAAACCAGGAAAGGACTCAAGCCAGATTACATCCTACAGGCCTATTAGCCTACTGTCAGTTTTGTCAAAGACATTTGAAAAATTATTCGTCTCGAGTGTAACTCCTTTTCTAAATGAACAAAACGTAATCCCAGATCATCAGTTTGGTTTTCGAGCAAGGCATAGTACGATTGAACAAGTCCATAGAATCGCTACCATTATTAGATCGGCTTTTGAAAGAAAGCAATACTGTTCAGCTTTATTTATAGACATTTCCCAAGCATTTGATAAAGTCTGCCATGATGGGCTACTCATAACATAGCTCGGGTTCTTCCTGAAAACACCCACAAGCTTATAAAAAGCTATTTGTCAGATAGAACATAGGGATCTCAAAGTTCCCACTATCCACGAAGAAGTTAGAACACACGTCCAAATACGTGAACAAACTAGTCGCACATCCCAACACTCTAGCACGCAATTTATTGCAATTTGATGGCCACCAGAGACTAAAAAGAACTGACACATTGAGCCTGGCGAGGCGGCTCTCTCTACACAATAGAAGATAGATTTTGAAGATTTGAACACAAAAAATTAGTTATTACATTGGTAATAACTAGTAAATAATAATTTAGAAATAAGATTTGAATACTTATTGTGAATTTCTTTTAATAGAAAGATTCAATAAAATGAAATAAAGTATAAAAAAAAACTTGTCATCATTCTTGGACGAAATTAATTTAATCGATGATCTTTTAGAAGATAATTTAAAGCCTACACTTTTAATATTTATTAAATCTAAACTCGAAGCAAAAGCTCGCGAGGTATTACCAGAATATTGTAAGAAGAAGAAATTAAAATAGCGTTAAAATGTAATATAAAGCCAGACAGTTCGAAAGTGATAACTGGGAGGATGTCAGCACTTAGCGTTCACAATTCTAACTATGCAGAATTTGCGAAACAAGTCGAAGAACTTGCGGACGCTTTGCAACGTTCCTTAGTTTGTAAAGGAATTACAAAAGTCAAAACCCATGATATGGCTATAGAGCAAACCGTCTGAGTTTGCCGTTTAAATACAAAGTCAAATTTAGTGAAATCGGTACTTGCTTCTTCTGTCTTTTCTGAACCCAAAGAAGTTTTAGCAAAATTAATGATTGAGCAAACAACTGAATCAAAAGAGCAACAGGTACTTTCGGTACGCACACCCGAAAGCTATAGAAATAATAACTCATTTCAAAGATATGGTTCCCGATTTTCGCAAAGTTCATATCGGGACAGAGATTTTTCTCACTTCAACAATAACTACCAGCGTAGGAATAATCGTGGTAATTAATAATAATTAAAATTTCTGTCAATAATGCATTAAATAACAGGCTATTTCATAACAATTATCGTGGAAGTAATAGAAATAATTTTCCAGGAAACGTAAACAATAGACGGGTAGCAGTTACGTCTTTAAACTTAGCAGCCCCATAGCAAGCACTGAGGGAGCAAGACGAAGTAGAACACGAGGAAAGGAATCACAAAGCTTTAAAAAATCAGTTTATAGTTTTAACCTAAATTATGCCGACTTTATTAAATTAAATTGCGCCGACGACAAACAAACTTGCAGCTTTCTTGTCGGTATTCAAGCAGACGTTTCTCTTATAAAAGTTTCTAGCTTAACCTCTGACACCATTCTGAACCAAATTTTTTTTTTTTACTGTATTTTATTGAATCTTTCTATTAAAAGATATTCTAAAAAAAACTTTAAGATCCCTATGTATGTTTTAATTTCTTATGTACCAGGGGCACATACGATATGACGTAAAATCCTAGACTGTCTTCTCTGTAACTTCTGGATGTTTGATGCACAGGCAGTACCCCACAGCTGAGTACCATATGACTTTATTACTTTATTTTATTACGGATTTGTATAAAAGTACTTTATACTCCAAAGCCAAAGTTGAGTTAGGACTTATTAGCCAATGCAGTTGATTTGTTCGAAGCTTTATGTACGTTATTTTTGCCTCAATGTGACGGGACCAAGTTAGGCGCCGATCTAGGTGGATACCTAAATATTTAACGTGCGTTTCCGCTGGAACCGTGGTTTTAGTTATTGTGATTGGTGGACAATTTTGCCTTCTAAGGGAAAACGTTACATGAGCACATTTTGATGGATTTACCTTTATTCTCCACTGTTTTAGCCAGTCTTCTAGCTTATAAATATGGGACTGCAGCTTTTCAGATGCATCCTTTGGATTATTACTGACACTTATAATTGCAGTGTCGGCTGCAAAGGTTGATGTATATGTATGTGGGCATGTCGGCATATCCGCTGTATAAATGATATATAATAGCGGCCATAGCACACTACCTTGTGGTACTCCTGCACTGATTTTCCCACATCTTGAAAGCTGGTCCTTTGACCTTACTTTAAAAGTTCTATCGGACAAATAGCTTTTTATAAGCTTCCGGGTGTTTTCAGGTAGAACCCAAACTATTTTAGTAAGTAGCCCATCATGGCAGACTTTATAAAATGCTTGGGAAATGTCTATAAATAAAGCTGAACAGTATTGCTTTCTTTCAAAAGCCGATCTAATAATGGTAACGATTCTATGGACTTGTTCAATCGTACTATGCCTTGCTCGAAAACCAAACTGATGATCTGGGATAACGTTTTGTTCATTTAGAAAAGGAGTTACACTCGAGACGAATTATTTTTCAAATATCTTTGACAAAACTGACAGTAGGCTAATAGGCCTGTAGGATGTAATCTGGCTTGAGTCCTTTCCTGGTTTGGGATCATAACAATTTCAAACATCTTCCAAGAGCATGGGAAGAAGCCGACGCGCAACATGGCATTAAATATGTATAGTAAAATTCTTACAGCTGCATTAGGTACGTTTTTTATCATTGATCCTGATATACGATCAGGTCCAGGTGATTTCTTCATATCCGTATTTTTAATTGTCGATTTTAAAGAAGAAAACCGAAATTTCATAGGATCATTCACGATGTCGCTAATAATTGGAATAGTGGAATTACTTATATCATGTGGTGCGAAAACCTTCTCTAAGTGCTTTGCGAACGCATTTGCCTTTTCACTTGAGTTTTTAGCCCAAGTACGGTCTTCAAGTCTTAGTGGGGATTCGTAAGCAATAGGACATTGTAAGTGCTTTACAGCTTTCCGCAGACTATAATCCGTGTTTTTCATTGGATCCAAGTTTTTTAAAAAGTTGTCGATAGCGAATTGGTGTTTCCGTCTCAATTTACTGCGTAAGTTTTTTTTGATGGCTTTGTTGGCGTTGCAACTATGGCTGCGGCAGTCACGACGTCTGTAAAATGGTCTACAGCTGCTTGAATATCAGCTGGATTTCTCAGTGGGATGTTCAAAGGTAAGTGAGAGCTCACATACATTTTATATTTTAACCAATTCGTGTTTCTGTTCGGGTAGAAACTAAGGGTTTTAGGTGCAGTGACAAAACTGTTGTGTAAAATAACAATTGTAGGTGAATGATCAGAAGATAGGTCATAGGATGAATTAAATAAGAGTTGATCGCGTTTGATGTTTTTTACTATAGCAAAATCAATAAGGTCTGGCAACTTATTAAAGTCTGTGGGCCAATAGGTGGGTTTACCGGCAGATACGACGTCAAGCTTGTTTGTCTGGATCTCCAATATGTGTGCTTTGCATTGTAATCACCAGCGCGCAATAAATTTTTGCCCTAGCGTAGCAAAGAACCTGGCAAATTCATGGTGTTCGATTTTATGCCTAGGCGGGCAATACACTGACGAGACTACAATTTTAAAATCTGTAATATTTATGGTCGTGGCTTGCAAAAATTCAGGCAAAGGAAAATGCCTTACGTTTTTTCGGACTATAATGGCAGTCCCACCACATGCCGTTTCGCTTGGGTGTTTGGTGTCATATACAAAATACCCATCAATTCTAAAGCAGTTTTTTTATAGTGAAGTGTGTTTCAGAGACTAATAGTATGTCTATATCATGTGCTAGCAGGAAGTGTTCTACTTCATATTTATGTTGGGAGAGCCCGTTAGCGTTCCGGAAGCATATTTTTAACTGGTTCATTTTTTGCCAAGCAAAACTTGCAGAAGCATGTTTTTGGTTCGCATCATTTCCTGAAACATATAACATAGTTGTCATGAAATTATTCATTGTTTGTATTAAGTTATCGATTGAGCTCGAATTGGTAGTGAGGGGTGTCTGTGCACCCTCTTTAAGGACGTGGGCATATGAATGTTTATGCGCATTAGAACTTTTGGCATTCGCATTAGGTAAATCATTTATCAATATTTGTGCATACGAATAGTTTAGTTTAGTGTGTGGCTGTGTAGCTTGTGTACTAACAATAGAACCAGCATGAAGCCGAGGAAATTGGGAAGACCTATATTGCTCATATTCAGGTTTACGTACGACTTTCGAATTACTTTTTACATGTTGAAAGCCTTTGCAGCCCCTGTAATTTGCTGTGTGGTTTTCACCACATTTTTTGACCTTGGGGTCTGTTTTGGAAGAAGTGCATTTCAAAGTCCGGTGCGCATCACCGCAAACAACGCATACAGATGGTAGCTTGCAGTAGGTTTTCGTGTGTCCGAATTCCTGGCAGTTGGTACACTGATGGGGACCGTTACGTTTTAGAGGCTCTTCCACCGTTATTCTTCTGTTTAAAAGGTAGCGCAAATTATATATAGGATGAACCGAGTTTTTTAATTTAAGCTGAGATGCGTTAAATACGATTTCAACACGATGCATAGGTTGGGGAACTTTATTCTTATTTAGAATATTGTGCACTGACCTTACGGCATAACCTTCCACCTCTATGGCACTTTTTATTTCCTCAGTGTGAACAGAATTGTCAATGCGCTTTACGATGACAATCAAACCTTTAGCACTTTGGAGTTGATACGTATAATAGATCTTATTATCTACATCGAGGCGACTTGCGATTAGGCGATAATTCTTCTCAGTGTGAGCTTGGACCTTTGAAGCTACATAAAAGCTGTCCTTACCTACAAGCTGAGACAACATGTTAACAATTTCGTTAGATGTTTGCTCGCGCAAGTAAATCGGCGGAGATTTTTGCACCTTGACAGCGGGCTCAGCTTCATCATCCGCTGTAGCAAGTACAGAGAATCTGTTTTCGCATTATTAGCATTTATGTAAGAAAAAGAGTAATAAGCATTGTTGTTATTACCTTTTATATTTTTTTCATTAATATTTGGTGCGCTCATACACTCACTATCAATTGTTCAAACCGGTTTAACCATGCACTATATGTTGTTGTTTTTTTTTTTTTACACACAGTATATTATATTGTTTTTCTTTTTTGTTATTTCTTTGTTATTACTAAATGTTCACTGTTCAATTGAATTCTTAAAAAATATATATTTGTTATGCGTTAAATATCACGTACGTCTGTACTCAAACACGGCCACTGATCAACTGAACCAAAATGAGACCATAAATATAACAGGTATAACCCCGAATGCGGTATCCACATTAGGAACCATTTGTACTAGTCTATTCGTATAACATTATCGCATCCAACATACTTTTCACGTAGTAAACGATGGTTTTAATATTCCTGCCAACGGGATCTTAGGCAAAGATTTTCTAAAAAATAACAAATGTAAATTAAATTACAACAATATGACTTTATAACTTTTTGTGAACGTACAATCAATTTTACTTGCGTGATACCGCCTAGATGTGAAGTATTTCGTATTTTCAATTTACCTAATGTCAAAGGGACTATGTTTGTCGATTGTCAAGAAATATCTCAAGGAGTTTTTGCAGGAAAATGCATTATTGATTCAAAAAACCTATGTTACGTATACTTAATACCACAGACGAATATATATGTGTGCAAATCGATAAGCTCAGAGCAGAAAACTTCCAAAATTTTAATGTTGAACGCACTAAGCAACTAAAAAGCATTGTTGAAAACCAAATGACGGATGATATTAAAAAGATTCTTATCCCAATTTGTGAGGAATTTTCAGATATTTTCGAAGACAAATTAAGCACAAATAACTTTTACGAGCAAAAGCTTAGACTAATTAACTCATCACCTGTTGATATTAAAATCTATAGACTTCCACACACACAAAGAGACGAGATAAATAGACAAGTTGATAACTTATTGAAAATCGCTTTAATTGAGCATAGTACTTAGAATTTTAACAGTCCATTGATCCTTGTGCCTCAAAAGAGTTCTGATAACCAAAAATCTAATTTCCCTTGCCTCGAATCGATGATATTTTTCAATTATAGATCTCTTTTCCGGGTTTCATCAGATCCCCTTACACGTAGATTCTCGTGATGTTACCGCATTTAGTACAGACAAAGGATCTTTCCGGTCGAAAGTTCTACCGTTTGGACTCAATGTCGCCCCAAACTCCTTTTCTAGCATGATGTCCATTGCATTTTCGGGCCTGGGCCCTAATAAAGCTTTCCTCTATGTCGATGACATTATAATAATTGGGTGTAGTCTGCAAAATCATCTAAATAACTTAAGAAACGTCTTTGAAGTTTTGCGAAAACACAATCTGAAAGTAAACCCGTACAAATGTCAATTTTTCCGATCCGAAATAACTTTTCTCGGCAATAAATGCACAGCAAAGGGTCTCTTACCAGACGAGACGAAAATAAATGCAATAAGTAAATATCCAGTTCCATCCGATAAAGACTCAGTCATTACGATTTGTAGCATTTGCTTATTATTACCGACGATTTATACCAAATTTCGCTACCTTAGCCGCGCCATTGAATTATATGACTAGGAAAAACCTTAATTTTATGTGGACTGAAGAGTGTCTAACTCATTCGAAAACCTCAAAATGGCCTTAATTTCCCAGAGAATTTCACAGTATCCTGATTTCAAGAAACAGTTTTTAATCACAGTAGATGCATCTAAGATGTGGAGCAATCCTTAGCCAAAATTTTAACGGTAACGACTTACCAGTGTATTGCGCTTCTAAATCATTTAATGAAACCGAAAGGAAAAAACCAATAATCGAATTGGAAGTGCTAGCTATTTACTTTGCTATAACCCAATTTCGGACTTACGTCTACGGCACGTTTTTTACTGTACGATCAGATCACAGACCCCTTAGTATATTTATTTAATATAAAAACCCCGTCTTTGAAGTTAACGCGAATACGCCTCAAACTTTCTGAATACAACTTCGTAGTGAACACGCGAGCGATGTCGAAACAATCATACTTACAAAAAACACACTCAAAGCAGTCTTCAGAATCCCCTGACAGGATAAGGCCAATGATTTATGACCAATTTTCCCATGATTTTAACAAAAACAGAGTAAAAATAAAGACAGATATAATCAATCTAAATTTTTTTAATATACTGTATTTTATTTTATTGAATCTTTCTATTAAAAGAAATTCACAATAAGTATTCAAATCTTATTTCTAAATTATTATTTACTACTTACTACCAATGTAATAACTAATTTTTGTATTCAAATCTTAATAATCTATCTTCTATTGTGTAGTGACAGCCGCCTCGCTTGGCTCAATGTGTCAGTTCTTTTTAGTCTCTGGTGGCCGTCAAATTGCAATAAAATGCGTGCAAGAGAGTTAGGATGTAGGATTAGTTAGTTAACGTATTTGGACCTGTACGTTTTAACTTCTTACTGGATAGTAGGAACTTTTAGATCCCTATGGATGTTTTCGTTTCTTATATACCACGGGGGGCATACGATAAGACGTAAAATCCTAGACTGTGTTCTCTGTAACTTCTGGATGTTTGATGCACAGACAGTACCCCACAGCTGAATACCATATGACCATATTGGCTTTATAACTGATTTGTATAAAACGACTTTATATTCCAAAGCAAAGTTGAGTTTGGACTTAATAGCCAATGTAGTTGATTTGTTCAAAGCTTTATGCACGTTGTTTTTGCCTCAATGTGACGGGACCAAGTTAGACGCCGATCTATGTGGATATTTAAATATTTAACGTGCGTTTCCACTGGAACCGTGGTATTAGTTATTATGATTGGTGGACAATTTTGCCTTCTAAGAGAAAAGGTTACATCAGCACATTTCGATGGATTTACCTTTATTTTCCACTGTTTTAGTCAGTCTCCTAGCTTATGAATATGGTACTGCAGTTTTTCAGATGCATCCTATTACTGACACTTATAAATGCAGTGTCGTCTACAAAGGTTGATGTATATGTATGTGGGCTTGTCGGCATATCCGCTATATAGATCACCCTACCTCTAGCTATTCCTGCACTGATTTTCCCATTTTTTGAAAGCTGATCCTTTGACGTTACTTTAAAAGTTCTATCTGACAAACAGCTTTTTGAAAGCTTGTGGGTGTTTTCATGTAGAACCCGAGCTATTTTAGTACGTAGCCCATCATGGCAGACTTTATCAAATGCTTGGGAAATGTCTATAAATAAAGCTGAACAATATTGCTTTCTTTCAAAAGCCTATCTAATAATGGTAACGATTCTATGGACTTGTTCAATCGTACTATGAATTGCTCGAAAACCAAACTAATGATCTGGGATAACGTTTTGCTCATTTAGAAAAGAAGTTACACTCGAGACGAATAATTTTTCAAATATCTTTGACAAAACTGACAGTAGGCTAATAGGCCTATAGGATGTAATCCGGCTTGAGTCCATCCTGGTTGCGGGATCATAACAATTTCAGACATCTTCCAAGAGCATGGGAAGAAGCCGACGCGCAACATGGCATTAAATATGTAAAGTATAATTCTTACAGCTGAATTAGGTAAGTTTTTTATCATTGATCCTGTTATACGAGCAGGTCCAGGTGATTTCTTCATATCCGTATTTTTAATTGTCGATTTTAAAGAAGACAATCGAAATTTCCTAGGATCATTCACGGTGTCACTAATAATTGGAATAGTGTAATTACTTATACCATGTAGTGCGAAAACCTTCTCAAATTGATTTGCGAACGGTCTTCAAGTCTTAGTGGGGATTCGTAAGCAATAGGACATTGTGGGTGCTTTACAGCTTTCCACAGGCTATAATCATTGTTTTTCATTGGATCCAAGTTTTTTAAAAAGTTGTCGGTAACGAATTCGTGTTTATGTCTCAATTTTGGCATAAGTTCATTTGCATTTTTATGTGTGGAGAACGACTATTTTGCCATTGTCTTCTTTTCTCAATGAAGAGCATCTGATTATCTGCTGTTGCCTGGTACGATATTATTTTAGCTGATGACTTTGTTGGCGTTGCAGCTATGGCTTCGGCATTCACAACATCTGTAAAATGATCTACAGCTGCTTGAATATCAGCTGGATTTCTCAGTGGCATGTTCAAAGATAAGTGAGAGCTCACATACATTTTATATTTAAACCAATTCGTGTTTCTGTTCGAGTAGAAACTAAGGGTTTTAGATGCAGTGACAAAACTGTCCTGTAAAATAACAATTGTAGGTGAATGATCAGAAGATAGGTCATAGGATGTACTAACTAATAGTTGATCGCGTTTGATGTTTTTTACTATAGCAAAATCAATAAGGTCTGGCAACTTATTAAAGTCTATGGGCCAATAGGTGGGTTTACCGGCAGATACGACGTCAAGCGTGTTTGACTAAGGAGTCTGGATCTCCAATATGTGTGCTTTGCATTGTAATCGCCAGCGGCAATAAATTTTTGCCCTAGCGTAGCAAAGAACCTGGCAAATTCATGGTGTTCGATTTTATGCCTAGGCGGGCAATACACTGACGAGACTACAATTTTAAAATCTGTAATATTTATGGTCGTGGCTTGCGAAAAGTCCTCCCTGAATTCAGGCAACGGAAAATGCCTCACGTTTTTTCGGACTATAATGGCAGTCCCACCACATGCCCTTTCGCTTGGGTGTTTGGTGTCATATACAAAATACCCATCAATTCTAAAGCAGTTTTTTATAGTGAAGTGTGTTTCAGAGACTAATAGTATGTCTATATCATGTGCTAGCAGGAAGTGTTCTACTTCATATTTATGTTGGGAGAGCCCGTTAGCGTTCCAGAAGCATATTTTTAACTGGTTCATTTTTTGCCAAGCAAAACTTACAGAAGCATGTTTTGGGTTCGCATCATTTCCTGAAACATACCCTGCATAGTTGTCATGAAATTATTCATTGTCTGTTTTAAGTTCTCGATCGAGCTCGAATTGTTAGTGAGAGGTGTCTGAGCACCCTCTTTTAAGACGTGGGCATAAGAATGTTTATGCGCATTAGAACTTCTGGTATTAGGGAAATCATTTCTCAATGTTTGGGCATATGAATAGTTTGGCTTTGTGTGTGGCTGTGTAGCTTGTGTACTAGCAATAGAACCAGCATGAAGCCGAGGAAATTGGGAAGCTCTATATTGCTCATATTCAGGTTTACGTACGACTTTCGTATTATTTTTTACATATTGAAATACTTTGCAGCCCCTGTAATTTGCTGTATGGTTTTCACCACAGTTGGTGCATTTTTTGACCTTGGGGTCTGTTTTGGAAGAAGTGCATTCCAAAGTCCGGTGCGCATCACCGCAAACAACGCATATAGATGGTAGCTTCTCGTGTGTCTCAATTCCTGGCAGTTAGTCGACTGACGAGGACCGTTACGTTTTAGAGGCTTCCACCATTATTCTTCTGTTTGAAAGGTAGCGCAAATTATATATAGGATGAACCGAGGTTTTCGATTTAAGCTACGATGCGTTAAACACGATGCATACGTTAGGGAACTTTTTCTTATTTAGAATATTGTGCACTGACCTTACGACATAACCTTCCACCTCCATGGCACTTTTTATTTCCTCAGTGGGAACTAAACTGTCAATGCCCTTTACGATGACTGTTCATACATTCACATCGCTTGGTTTTGTTTTCTTTATCTTCTTTATATTTTTGTTTACGCTGACTCAAAAATTTATTTATTTGCCCCAATAATAAACACACACACACACACTTGCATAAAAACTTTATGTAAACAAATAAAATTGTCGCAATAGTCCAATGAACCACACTGGTCAATGCACCAATAATAAATTGTAAACTTAGCAATGAATTATAAAAAATATATATATATATATATATATATATATATATCATATGTACGTATGTTTAATTAAATAAGCAGCGTTCCCATTTATCCAAAGGGAACACACTATAGAATAAAAAAAAACAACAAATTGTAAACTTAACAATAATTTAGTATTAAAGAAAGAAAAATTTATCAATAAAGTCGTCAGAAATTCACAACTCGTTAGTGTTTCAACTTCTTTCCACTTTTTCTCCGCTGCAACCAAGTTCAAGTGCTTGAGTTGATTCAAACTTTATCTTGGTGGTACTGCCTCGATAAAAACCCAATACAAATTCATTGAAGGACAAAAGAGTCCATTCAATAAACATTTGGTGACCCCGACGTGATCTCTCTTCAGTGGAGATTTTCAACACAAATTTACCCCGCGATTCAACAGCCTTCAAAACATTGTTGCCTACAAACATTGGTGACCAGAATATCATCAGTTCTAGAAAAACATTTCTGTAAACATTTTGGTCATACCATATGCAACCATTATCCAATTAGACACGCTTGTACTGTACCAGGTCGGGTTTCAGTCTTTTGGATTTTCAACAGATCAACAAATATTTCGAACTTCATCGAGTTCCAGGGATCTTAAGCTGTAAGCAGTAGCGCAAGGCTACCCGCAGTTATCACACAATTTAAGCTGTAAGCAGTAGCGCAAGGCTACCCGCAGTTATCACACAATTCAATCTGTGACCAGTACAACATCTACAAATACGGCAAATTGAGATCCGGGCAAAATCCTAATTTAACACCAATTGCTCATCCCGTACAACGATTCGATTTCAAAATTAATATTAGAAACGGATCATCAGTGCATTGTGCTAGCTTCAGAAGATGGCAGAAGAAAAAATCAGTATGGACGTATTGGCTCAATCCCAACACGAAACGGGTGATATCATACAGGGAATCATAAAAAATTATAAGAAGGACTCCCAGTTCAGGAAGACCCTAGAGTACTATAAGGAACGCCTTAGGAGGTTGAATAGCGCATGGGCGGATTTCGAGATAACTGACAACAAAATACGTTGTCTTGAAAATCCACCATTAAACCACGATTATTTTGTCAGTAATTACTACACTGATATAGCGGCGCTCGTGGAAAAATACAGGCAGGAATTTGAGTCGGCAATGATGCAAACACCGGTTAACCAGCCAAAAGGTCCAACCAATCCAGAAGCAGAGTATCAACATCAAGAACTGGCCGCCGCTAAGTCAACTATAACAACGGCAAGGACACAAGCTCATCATCAGCCTCCACAAATTCAACAGCAGGGTATGGCTTTCCCAACACCTACTCCATCCGCAAGAGCGTCGCAATTTACCTTATCCATTAGAAGACAAAACGTACTGATATCATCTCTAAAACGGGTAATCACAACGGACCCAACAGCAACAAACATGAAATTGAAAGAGAAGCTATGGGAACAGATCCAGGAGCTACATTTCTCAATTTGGGAAAACTGTGTCAACCCACTCGAAGAAGGATATGACATGGACTCGTACACGGATCTAGAAAAAACGGTGATACAAAACTTCAAACACACAACAGTACCTACAGCACAATACAGGGCAGAGTGTGCACAAACAAACGCGTTGCCACTTCCCAAAATTACAATTCTAAAATTTGAAGGGGATTATTTAAAATGGCCTGCGTTCGCTGATCTTTTTTCACAGCTGGTAGTCAACCAAAACATTCCCGCTGTGCATAAAATATGGTATCTCAAGGCGAACGTAACCGGTGAAGCTGAAAAACTCATCAGCCATCTTTCCGCCACCACTGATAATTATGAGACAGCCTGGAAAGCCTTACAGGACCGGTACAACAATAAGCGTATCTAGTATCAACACTAATACAGAAACTAATCGATCAGCCGTCATCTGGGACGTCAGCAGCCTCCATAAAACAGCTACATGATGTCACTCAAGAGTGTCTGCATGCCCTCAACAATATAGGGGTGGACACTTCTTCATGGAGTCCAATGCTGCTTCATCTTCTCATAAAAAAGTTAGAACGGGGTCTTCACTCGCAATATGAGAGAACAATAGAAAATCCAAAGGAATTGCAGCATGTGAGCCAATTCCTAGAATTTCTAGAGACCCGGTTTCAATCAATGGAAGCCATGGGGCAGAAGGAAAAAGAGTCAGCCAAGTCATGCGCTTCAGTAGCCTCAACACACCAAGGCAATGTGGCATGCATGCTATGCAACGACGGCACTCACAAACTATTTCAGTGCCAGACCTTTTTGAAATTAAAACCCTCGGAGCGACTTAACTACACACAAAGGCAAAAACGTTGTGTGAACTGCTTACGTACGGGACATTCAGCAAAACAATGCACTTCACGATGTTGCATGAAGTGCAATAAAAAACACAACACACTGTTGCATTTGGACAACAAGCAAGAGTCCTCAAACAAAAAGGACAATCAAAAGGTATCATCAGCCGCATCAACTAAAACAGCGGGAGGCGCAGGGCCTTCATCTTCAACGTCATCATCTCAGGCGACCAACGACATAGAAGCTACCTCATTAGCAGCATCTAATAATCAACAAGCAAGTTCGTACGTGATACTCAGCACAGCAGTTGTGAAAATACAAGCAAATGGAACAGAAGTGGAATGCCGTGCTTTACTCGACTCCGGATCACAAGTCAATTTCATCACGGAACGTCTAGTAAAATGTCTCGGCATTTCCAGACAGATTGCGAAGATAAGCATCAATGGAATCGGTTCAACAAATACAAAGACAAGGCACCGAGTAAATGTAGGACTCAAATCCCGAATTAACAAGTATTAGACGCGACTTGAGGCCTTTGTTCTGCCGCGTATATTGGCACCACAACCATCACCGTTCATCAATACTGACAAATGGCCACTACCCAAAAATGTGGCACTCGCTGATCCAGCTTTCAACCGCCCCGATAGAATCGACATCCTGCTGGGCGCAGAACACTATCACGACTTGCTAGCGATCGGACAAATAACATTGGCAAATCAGCTTCCAACACTGCAGAACACTGTATTCGGATGGATAGTTTCTGGAAAGATACAGGAGGAACAACCCAACAATCTGACGTGCGGAATATGCACCGCTGATGAGTCACTTGATGCTTCCATCGCCCGACTTTGGGAACTAGAAGAGATCAAAACATTCAGTAAACCAATGTCCATCGAAGATAAACAATGCGAAAATCACTTCGAACAACACACCATAAAGGATAATCAAAATCGATTTGTGGTGCGGATTCCTTTCCATCAAGGTCCTGAGGCTTTAGGTGACTCACACGGAATCGCAATCAATCGCTTCTTTTCTCTGGAACGGCGATTGCAGAAAACCCCGGAATTAAAAGCTCAATATGCTAATTTCATGGAAGAATACGAAAAGCTGGGACACATGACAAAGATACCAGCAGAAGCGATTCGCTCTCCAAACTATTTCATTCCACATCACTGCGTGCAACGACCGGAAAGCTCAACCACAAAGCTTCGGGTCGTATTTGATGCTTCAGCAAAAACTTCATCGGGACACTCACTGAATGACCTAATGTACACAGGTCCAACTATTCAAAGTGACTTGTTCTCCATACTTCTACGGTTCAGGTTGCCCAAATATGTATTCACAACTGACATCGAGAAGATGTACCGACAAATACTCGTCTCGCCCAAGGATCGTCACCTTCAATTAATAATTTGGCGAAAGGAACCCTCACAACCCATAACTTACTATCAACTAAACACAGTTACGTACGGCACCAAAGCGGCACCATACTTAGCAACAAAATGCCTGCAGCAGGTGGCCAAGGCAAACACGACACGGTACCCGCTCGCGTCGCAGTTTCTCCAAGAAAACTTCTACGTAGATGATGGCCTGGGTGGATCCGATAGCCTAGTGATAGCGTTAACACTACAACAGCAACTCATACAAATCATGAAGGAGAATGGCTTTAACCTACGCAAATGGTGTGCCAATAACTCACAATTGTTGCAGTACATTTCGAAAGGAGATCAGGAAGTCAATTTAGATTTTGAAAGCTCAAAGGTGGATTCGATCAAGACATTAGGCCTCACATGGCTCCCAAAGGATGACACCTTCTGCGTAAAGGTCAACATTGACTCGGTTCGGAGAATCACTAAACGCTTGGTCACATCCGATCTAGCAAGGCTTTTTGATCCGTTGGGGTTATTAGCACCAGTCATAATAACAGCAAAAATATTTATACAAGAGTTATGGGAATTAAAGTTTGACTGGGATCAGTCGCTGCCAGAATCGTTACACACTAAATGGGCTACATTCAGAAACGACCTGAACGCGTTAAAAACTCTTCGGGTATCGCGACACATTGGTAAGGGAAACGTGCCCCAGTCGATGCAACTACACATCTTCACCGATGCATCAGAAAAGGCATACGGCACAGTGGCATACATCCAATCCACATTCAAGGATGGAACCACCATGACTCGAATTCTTTGCGCAAAATCTCGGGTCGCCCCTCTTAAGCGACAAACTATACCAAGGTTGGAACTCTGTGCGGCAGTACTTGGAGCTCAGCTTGCATCAAGAATCAAAACTGATCTTGGCAAACAGACTGGCAATCATTCAAGAGTGAACCCAAGCAGATCAATGGCGTCATGTTGGCTCAAAAGGTAATCCAGCCGATGTTTTATCTCGCGGGATTTCACCAGCCGTTCTAAATTATTGTGCACTTTGGTTCTGTGGCCCTCTGTTTTTACACGGAAACGAGTCGATGTGGCCACCCACATATAATTCACAACTGGCAATCCCAACTGAACTAGAAAGAAAACGTAAGGCGCCTGAGGCTCTTGTCACTTCAGTAGCTTCATCTGACTTTATGTATCTAATAAGACACAACAACTCATTTGCCCGTCTACAACGCATTATCGCTTACATGCTGCGTTTCAATAATCGATGCAGGCGCAAGGACATCAAGCAACAGACTCAGCAGGCTCTTACCACAATCGAACTAGACACTGCCCTGATGTACATAGTCAGGGGGATGCAATATTCGGACTTCAGGGAAGAGATTGACCAGCTAAAAAAATATCAAGAATTGCGCGGAACAAGCAATTTACGCAACTTATCACCATTCCTGGACATCTTCGGCTTACTACGCGTTGGAGGTCGTCTTGAAGAATCATCGTTGTCATTCGAATCAAAACATCAATTATTAATTCCCTACAATGATCCAATTTCAAAACTCATCTTTGAAATGGTCCATCAGGAGAATAAGCATTGTGGAGCGCAAACTCTGCTGGGAATCGTACGACAGCGATTCTGGCCACTGAAAGGAAAAATCATGGCTCGAAATACTGTTCACCGTTGCATAAGATGTAGCAGAGCTAAGCCAGAACTGCTCAACGAAGTCATGGGAAACCTGCCTTTAACACGGGTAACACCAGCCCGACCGTTCATTAATACCGGAGTTGACTACTGTGGCCCTCTAACAGTCCACTACAAGCTGCGGGGAAAAAGGCCACATAAGGCCTACATTGCAGTCTTTTGCTGCTTCGCGACAAAGGCTGTGCACCTAGAAATAGTGAGCGACCTCACAACTGAGGCCTTCATAGGTGCTCTCAAAAGATTCATTGGACGACGAAGCCACTGCCAAAAAATATATTGTGATAAGGCAACAAATTTTGTTGGAGCGAAAAATAAGTTACCAGAGCTGTCAGAAGTCATACACACCCCGGCTGCGCAAGAAGCCATTACAAACGCCTGCAACAACAAGGGTATCCAGTTCAATTTCATCCCGCCAAGAGCACCACACTTTGGTGGCCTCTGGGAAGCGGCTGTCAAATCAGCCAAGCATCTTCTGGTAAGAAGCGCAGCAAATGCTTCCCTAACTTATGAGGAACTTGAAACATTAATCGTAGAAATCGAGGCAATACTGAATTCAAGGCCCATCTCTCCAATGTCAAACGATCCAAATGACATATGCGCGCTGACCCCGGGACATTTTCTGATCGGTGAACCACTCACGGCCCAAGTTGACGCACAAGCAAGGCCAGCGGCATCGAGCCTGGCCAATAGATGGAAACTGGTCTCCCAACTTAAGCATCATTTCTGGAGCAGATGGTCCCGAGACTATCTAAATGAATTACAGTATCGCAACAAATGGCAAGAGCAGTCGAAAAATCTTGAACCAGGAACTATTGTCATCATCAAAGAAGATAGTGCTCCAGTAATGCTGTGGCCTCTAGGGCGTGTCATAAAGACATACAGAGGAAAAGACAACACAGTTAGAATTGCAGATGTAAACACAGCCTCCGGTGTGCTCAAACGAGCCATCCACTATCTGGCACCACTGCCGAGACTCAAACAAGACACCACAAGCAAGGAACAACTAACCACGTCGCAGCCAGTTGACACAGATGAGGAAGAGGAACAAGCTTCGTTAACTTCACAAGACGAGAGTCCAAGCAGGAAAAAACGAAATACAATCACCTCCGGTGTAATGATGACCATGTTCGTTGCATTACTAGCTCTTCCACTGATCTGCAACGCGAATAAAATAGAAATAACTAAGTTTCAACCAAACATTGGCATACATTTTGAAGGCATCGGCACGACACGAATTTCACGGTCAGAATGGAAAATCATAACATATTATGAATTACAACCGTACTGGCGAGAAATGCAGACCTTCACAAATGGCACGGCATCCCTACAGCATCTATGTACCCTCGTATCTCAAAAAACAACATGTATAAACGTTCTCCAAGGTCTCAAATCTGGCTTCTCAGATCTTAAAGATGGAAACACTTTACTCAAGAACAAAAGAAATAAACAAGGCGCAGTAAATATCGTGGGAAATGTTGCCAACTCATTGTTTGGGGTACTGGATTCAACCTATGCTGAACAAATGTCGAACACCATCGAACAGATCAAGGAAGATGAAACTTATCTAATGCAACTGTTAAAAAACCAGACCTCATTCATAGACTCAACCCTCAACATCTTTTAGCAAGATGAAACTCAGATCCAGAGCAAATTCGACAACCTCGACGAGCAAGTAAACAGAATTGACTCCAGGCTACGCGACAACGAACAACAAAAACATGAACTTCAGTTAATACAAAGTTTTGTTCTACTAGCTACACAATTGTCATTGATGTCAGCAAGACTACACCGAACTCAAACAGCAATAATTACGGCATTGTCTGACTCTCAACATGGCAAGATCAGCCCATTACTGCTGTCACCATCACAACTTCAAGCCGAGCTAATACAAGTGAGAAATAACTTACCCTCAGCACTACAACTACCAGTCAATCAGGACAATCTGCTTCAGCTCTATAAAATCATGAACGTGAAGGGAGGAATCGCAAACAATCACATAATTTTCCATATAACAATTCCTCTATGTGACCCAGAGACGTTGGAACTTTTTAAACTGCAACCGATACCAGCTCTTCTCCACAACACGATGACAGCTATCCAGCCATGCAGTCAAATCATCGCCATAAACGCTCACCAAGATGAATATTATACGTTGACTGAACAGCAATGGCCATCTTGCACACCATTAACAGAAGATGAAGTCTTGTGCTCAAGCATGCAGTCTAAATTCAATTCAGATGCAGCCAAATGCCTATGTAAAATTTCGTTGCTGAACAATGTCACTAGTACCAACTGCAACGTAACTCCGTTTGTAGAAACCACATCACTCATTCAATTGAACCACAACAATCAATGGATGTACACCATGCCGCACTCAACCCCTATAACCGCCGTGTGCAGCGAAGAACACATTCGACTCAGTCTACAGGGCACTGGACTAATAAAAATAAGCCCAGACTGCACACTGAAATACAAGGCTATGTTCATTCAGGGACATGAAATCTATTCAACATCCCTATACACATCATATACTGCTACTGCCAACATGAGTGAAATTAATTACCCAACCGAAGAAGAAGTCAGCAGTATTCACCTCAAAAGGTACATAGACCATATAAAAAATATATCGGATATCCAACAAGAATTACACCAACAGGTACTCACTAATCTACCCCAACAACTAACTCACATAAAAAGACACCATGCAGCAGTAGCTTACGCCGCCCTTCTTCTTACAATCGGAGTCATCATTGCGACAATCTACCAGAAGCTACAAGGTCGAAGAAGAAAAATAGGTCAACAAACCAGCCAGCAAGCAGCGTCATCAGAATTTACAGTAACAGTAGCTTGAACAACAAAGAAATAAAATTAAAAACAAAAAAAAAAATTATTATTATTTTTTTTTGATACTTATATCATCTAGGTCAGGAACATTCAAACCATTGAAAATATCAAATATCAATACAATGTAATTTGTTGAGCATAGCTCAACGGCGGGGAGCATGTTCATACATTCACATCGCTTGGTTTTGTTTTCTTTATCTTCTTTATATTTTTGTTTACGCTGACTCAAAAATTTATTTATTTGCCCCAATAATAAACACACACACTTGCATAAAAACTTTATGTAAACAAATAAAATTGTCGCAATAGTCCAATGGTCAATGCACCAATAATAAATTGTAAACTTAGCAATGAATTATAATATATATATATATATATATATATATATATATATATATATATATATATATATATATATATATATATATATATATATATATATATATATATATATATATATATCATATGTACGTATGTTTAATTAAATAAGCAGCGTTCCCATTTATCCAAAGGGAACACACCATAGAATAAAAAAAAAAACAACAAATTGTAAACTTAGCATAAATTAAGTATTTAAGAAAGAAACATTTATCAATAAAGTCGTCAGCAATTCACAACTCGTTAGTGTTTCAACTTCTTTCCACTTTTTCTCCGCTGCAACCAAGTTCAAGTGCTTGAGTTGATCCAAACTTTATCTTGGTGGTACTGCCTCGATAAAAACCCAATACAAATTCATTGAAGGACAAGAGTCCATTCAATAAACAATGACAATCAAAGCTGTAGCACTTCTGAGTTGACTTGCGATTAGGCGATAATTCTTCTCAGTGTGGGCTTGGATCTTTGTTTCTTGTATTGTACTTGATCAGAACCTTTGTATTGTTTGGCGGTTCGCTCTTGTTGCGAAGACTTAGGACTGGCCTTCCTTTTAGTTATGGTTATGTACTTATCCATACCTGTTTGCAGCTTTTTACTGGGTTTGTTATATTACCTGTATCGTTTTTTTGTTGTACTGTCTCGTTTATTTGTGTATTTTTATTTGGTTCAGCCGTTGGAGATATATTTATATTGGCGGATAATGAACGCGTTCGGTCAATTGGCCTAGCGGTTAAAAAAGCACTGTCATCTTTTTTTTGTTTGACAATCACAAGTTTGTATGTATGCACTTTTTGTTTTTATTTATAAAACACAATATATATGTTATGTTGTTGTTGTATGTTTCTTTTTTCTTCTTTATAACTGTTTTTTACGTACGTCTGTACTCATCCACGAAAAAATTTAAAAAAAGCCAACAGTTAAAAGAAATTCGAAGTAGTCATCATGTCAGGGAGAGGAGAAGGCTTAGAAGGCAATGGTAAATAGTCGTTCTCCAGATATAAAGGTCAAAATGAACTTATGCCAGAGAATCCTACGCAATAAACTGAGACAGAAACAAGAGTCCACTATCAATTATTATTTAAAAAAATTTGGATCCGACACGGACAATAGCCTGTAGAAAGCTATAAGGCGCTTAAAATGTCCTTTTGCCGACGAATCCCTACTAAGGTAAAGGAAAAGGTAAGGAAAAGGTAAATGATTCTTTAAAATTTTGGCTATATACGTTAAAATTAAAATAAAGATATGAGAAAATTACTTGGAATTGCAGGATCAATGATAACAAACTTACCTAATTAAGCTGTTAGATTTTTTTTAATTTATATTTAATGCCATGTTGATTGATGGCTTTTTCTTATGCTCTTGGAAGATGTCTGAAATTGTTACTATCCCTAAAACCACGAAAGACCAATTAGCCCCCTTTCAATTTTGTCAGTAATTTGAAAAATTATTCGTCTGTGGTTTAAGTCTTTATCTTAATGAACAAAGTATTATTCCAGACGTTGGTTTTCGAGCGAGCACAGTTAAGCGAGTTCATAGAATTTTCACTGTTATTAGTTCTGCAATACTGTTGAGCTTTATTTATTAGCATTTCCCAGGCATTTGATAGTCTGGCTTTACAATTTTTTTAAAGTATTTATTTATTCATCAATATCCATTTTGTTCTCTTCAAAGTAATCCCCCTCAAATATACTGCACTTATGCCAGCGCTTCTTCCAATCCTCGAAGCACTTTTCAAATGCGCTTTTTGGTATGGTCATCTGCTCGTTCTTTGATTCTGACTTTTTTCATCAAATGTGTCAAAACGCTTTCCTTTCATTGGTCTCTTCAGTTTTGGAAATAGCAAAAAGTCGCAGGGAGTCAAACCTGGTGAATAAGGTGGTTGAGGCATGTTTAGGGTGTTGTTTTTGGCCAAGAAATCATATCCTTTGATTTTTTCAAAAGACAAAAATCGAAGAACAACAACAAACTACTAATCAAAATTGGCTGCTAATGCCAACATATAACAACAAATGTATACCAACATTAAAAAAAACTTTTATAGTCGAATGTACAATTCAAAATTCACCTTTTCTTTTGAACAAACCATGAACATCGACGTTTGCAGACGATACTGCATTTATAAATGTTTATAATCATCGAAAGGTTGCATTTGAAATTCATGAGGTAGAGCACTGGTTAAATAAGTGGAGGATTAAGGTAAATCCTTCGAGATATGCTGACTTACGTTTTCTGTCAGGATGCAACTTTGTTCCCCAACAACCACAACAAATACCACTGTTCCAGCGGAAACACGCGTTAAATATTATCCACCTTGATAGACGCCTAACATAGGTCTTAACTCAACCATGGCTTTGGATTACGAAATGCTTTTATACAAATCCAATTTAAAACCAATATGGACATATGGCATTCAGCTGTGGGGTACTGCTTGTGCATCAAACATACAGAAGCTACAAAGAATACAGTCTAGAATTTTACGACTTATATTTTAATAAGAAATTAAAATATCCATAGAGATCTAGAAGTTCTCATTCTGCAAGAAGAAACAAAAACATACTCGTTCAAATACGTAAACAAACTAGTGGTTCATCACAACGCGATTTACTGCAATTTTATGGGCACCAGAGACTGAAAAAAACTAACACAGAGTTTGGCGAGACGGTACTACCTATACAGTTTATAAAGATTTGAATACAGTAAATTAGTTTTTTCAGTGGTAATAATTAATAAGTTATATTTTAGAGATAAGATTTGAATACTTATTGTAAAATTTCTGTAATAGAAAGATTCAATAAAATAAAAGTTAAAGTTAGCAAAAAAAATTAAGTACTCCCGGGACCACTATACCTATATAGTGGCTTAGGGCCAAGCCCATCACCATTTTTCCATAATGACCACTGGAAATAAGTTTAAGATTAACAGTGTCGCCAAAAGAGAAATTAACTAACCCTTGGAGTAATTTTTACATAACGCTTTTTTACGGATCTGTTCCCTGCTTCTTATTGTAGACTTCTGAAAATAAGGTCAAAATTACTCCCACTGCTAAATTTCGAACAGAGCTCTGAATGCAAACTCAGTCATGTTAAAAAATGAGGTTTGTGTTTCTGCTAGTGTTCGAATTAATTTTCACACACATTTTTTTAATTACTCGCTAACACATCTAAATTATCTCATTATGATGTATGCTACGCTGAACGCCGGACTAACAGGGCTTAGTATTTATTAAGAGCAGAGGTACAGAATTACGTTTTTTCGTTCCTTTCGTGTTTGCTAAAAAACGCTCCGCTATTCTAGACTTCTTCCGTAGTTGAAAACAAAGATGTCAAGAAAATTAAACGAGGATGCATAAGGAGACCTTCCGGAGGTTGAGTTTGATGTGGAAAGTGATGGTGAACCCACTTTCAGTAATACCAAATTCATTTAGGTCTGTTACATATACATCTGTTCAATTTCCATCTGTTTTAAGTGATTGAAGGTAGTTAAACAAATCAACATCTTCAGGTTCAAAGTGTTTGAATAACAAAACACAATTTAGTGGCAGTCCAAATTCATTTGTTTAGACTGAATATCACTAAAGACATACTATTTAAATAAGGCAAAAAATTACATTTGCAGTTTATCACTGCATGGGCATAGATTTACTTACCTGAATGGTATCTTTTTTCATTGTGGATTATTTTTCGATGGGTCTTACGAATACGGCTATTTTCATAACTATGTTCGATTTCGTTATCTTCCGGTTGGTAATAATCAGATTTTTTCGACGAATTGGAATGATTTTGGTGAGATGGTGAAAGAGATGGTACCTCTGACACATAACTGTAACCTTCATTTGAAATTAGAGCCCCGTCGTGAATGCTTTTATTTTTTTCCATATTACTTTCTTTGATATTATAATAAGGTGGTGGTGGCTTAACAGGGTTTTCATTTTCTGTTACTATAAAAAGTAATATATACATATTTAAAAATTTAATAGATCAAGCTAACAAGTATCTTACCTTCGGTAATCTTAGAGAAAAATGGGAGAAGCAACTTTGCCTTCTTCTTTTCATATCCTTTTTGGGTTATGTCCCCTGAAAGATTTAAATTAAATAAACAGAAAGTAAATCAAGCTTTTTCCCGTAATGCGATTCACTAACTTTTAACTATTCTATTTTTTGTACACAATTTTCCTTATTTTTCGAAATCCGTTTTATGCGTATTACTCCCAAATACCTTCGTAATGGCCTAAAAACACTTCCCATAAAATTTTCTAACTCGTTCAGCGAAGGGCAACTGGTGCCGTTTTTTATTAACGTTTTATTAACGTGTACCAGTGAGACGTATTTTAATCTTTTTCCCAATAAATAATTATAATAATAATGTAAATTATGTAAACATAAATTCTTGATTTTTTGTATACTTTGTAAATAAAGGTAGATATGTTAAAAATAAAAAAAACTTATTCCATTAAAGCCTAAAGTAATGTATCATCTTGTTATCTCTGTAAAGATAAATCGTCCCTGCTTAGGAATTCCTTTAAACAATGCGGTCCTTAAATTTAGCAGGTACTTCGCTTAAAGTTATTTATTTTATTCTATCTTTTCAAAAGAAACTCACAATAAGTATTCAAATCCTATCTCTAAAATAGTATATATTAATTATCACCAATGTAATAACTAATATATTGTATTGAAATCTTAATAATAAAAACTATCTACTATTAAGTAGTAAGAGCCGTCTCGCCAGGCTCAATGGGTCAGTATTTTTTAGCCTCTGATGACCATCAAAAACAGCAGGAATTCGAGTACAAGAGTGTTGGGATGGACAACTTATTTGTTTGCAGATGTATGTCTTTACGTCTTGCTGGATAGTAGAAACTTCTAAATCTCTATGGATATTTTACTTTCGTATATACCATGGGGCGCAAACGATAAGTCTTAAAATCCTAGACTGTCATCTTTGTAACTTTGGAAAGTTTGATGCGCAAGCATCATATGACCATTAGACCTGCCCTTATTTCTATGAAGATTTTGCAAAATGGCTGCGCATAGGAGAGTAGGGTCCAAAAAGTTTCCATTTTATGCCACAATGCTCCATGTAAAATTTGGGCTCGATCCGACGACTCTAAGTGGACCCAAAACTGAGTTGAATAATAAGACAAGGTTTCATTATAAGAAATTAGGAACTTTATTCGGCAATTTTGGAAAAAACTTAATTTTGGTAACAATTTTGTCAATATTTTGTAATTATTCTTATTTCTTATTTTTATTTCATTTTTTTATGTTATTCTTCACTAAATTACCTTTTCACTAAGCTATTACTCAGAAAAATCTGATAAAAAAATAATAAAGTTACAATATCTCAAATATTAACTAAAGATGTTTTTTGAACGATGGATATTTTTTGCGATAAGCTGCAACAACTTGCAATAAGAATTGCTTTTCGTCTTCTTTGTTGGTCAATATCCGATTATATTCCTTCATGAACTTCACTCCTCTTTCAGCGGTGTCATTAACCACGGCTAAATTTTTGCAGAAAATGCGGCCTTCTTTGAAACTCTCGTTGGTTTCCCATGTTGATGGGTCAAATTCCAAAAACTCCAGCGACAAACCGAACCGCACAAAGAAATTATTAGTCTTGTTTGAAATTAAGTCGCTCAAGCTATGGTTCGCGAATGTTTGCGGTTTTGAAACGGCCCGATTTTGATCCACTTTAATAATAGGCTCATCGTATACAAGGCGCTCAACCATTTTTATTTTCTGTTCAAGAGAAACATTCGAGTCAAAGAAAGCCAAAACCATTGGTTTTGCTGATAAATACCACATGTGGTTACTAATCTTCTTCAATATGGCAGCATAAACTGGAGCATCAATTTGAGCGTATTCAATGAAAAATCGTATGAAATTGAACTCCTGGTTTGGAGCATTGAATCTATGCACGAATGTAGATTCGCGCCAAGAAAATGCACACGTCGCGCAATCCACTCAGTTCTCTGGCCGTCAATGTGAAATGGTTTCGGAAAAGGAAAATTTTGAGTGAATATCGCGCGTTGCTGGTAGCGCTAGGAGAACGGAAGCTACCACAATGTGTTTCACCCAAGAAAACAGCAACCAGTTGGAGAAACTCTCTATAATCATTACGAGGGTTACGTTCTTTCAACTGCTGATTGCAGTCATTTCTGATGGCGGCTTGTTCATCGGGGGAAATTTTTGAACTAACGATTTCGTCCTCGACACCATTCTGGAATGCAGTCTGGTCAATACTCTTCCAGACTTTCGCGAATCTCTCGAACAATTGAACTTCAGAACCGCTGCTTGTCGACTATTTCACTTCAAAAACCTGGCGCAGAACGATTTCAGCAATATGATGGCGACAGGCCAAGTGCAGTAGTTCTCGACGGCAATACTGTGGTTTCTGCAGGATAATGCAAGCGCCATTGAGAGCTCCAGTGTTAATGGAGGTCGTGTAGATTGTCATTGCTTCAACTCGATCGGCAATGTTCCAACGAACTAACAGATTGTAAACAGCGTCAGCTGTATCTTTTCCGCTTGAAGATTTATTTGAGGAACTTCGAAGTCCCATCATAGCTGACCATAACCGCAACTCTCTCAACTTTTGTGCTGCCTACAAGGTCAGCAACATTTTGCCCTCCCAATGTACGACAAGCGGCTTATTAATACTTAGCTGTTTAGGGAAAGAGACGAATGACTTATAACTACTTATATCGCTAACTATAAATAATACTAAATTACGTGTTCTACGAATTCGGTCTGGATAACTTCTGCTTCCTTCCGGCGGTTTTCTCGACGATATCGATTAATCGTTGTTCGGTAAATAGTCTACGGAATAATTCAATGCATCGGTGCAGGATATCAACACATGAGCTGCCATTGGATCGGTTAGCTTGGCGTGGTCAAGCGCAGAAGCAAGTCGTGGCGTTAGAAAATTTCTACACCCTCTCTTCTGTACACTTTTGTGCGGTTCGACGATGTCACCCGCTTCGGCATCGGCAGTGCTCTCCTCAGCTTTTTCGTCAATTCCTTCCATAACCTCAACCTCCCATTTATCACTCGATTCTGTATATTGGCCCTCAGCAAAAGTTTAAAATGTGTTATGTATTACATAAATCAATAAGATAGAAAATGATATAAAGCCAAATACGAACCACTATCTTTCGACTTGGACATTTCTTCAAATTTCCGCTTTCGCTGCTGCTCTTTTTTATTTCGTTCCGATGCTTTTTTTCTCGCAAAAATAAAAGCATATCGTATTGGAATTAAATCAGATCACGGTATTTTGCAGGAATATGTAATAACTAATTCAGAAGTAAGCAGCAACGCAGTTATGCTAAATAACAATGCCACTAGATATGTGCGCCTGACGTGATTTATCCGCGTCACGCGTGTTTCACGTGTAATTTATTGGAGAATAACATAAAAATAAGAAAATAACAAAATATTGCCAAACCTGTTACCAAAATTGAGTTTCTTCCAAAAATGCCGAGTAAAGTTCCTAATTTCTTATAATGAAACCTTGTCTTATTATTCAACTCAATTTTGGGTCCACTTAGAGTCGTCGGATGGAGCCCAAATTTTACATGGAGCATTGTGGCATAAAATGGAAACTTTTTGGACCCTACTCTCCTATGCGCCGCCATTTCGAAAAATAAGGGCAGGTCTAATGATCATATTGGCTTTATCAAGGATTTGTATAAAAGAACTTTGTATTCGAAAGCCAGTGTTAAATTGGGACCTATTAACCAGTGTAGTTGATTTGTTCTAAGTTTTATGACCGTTATTTTTGCCTCAATCTGGTGAAACCCTGTAAGGCGTCGATCTAAGTTGTTATATTCGTTGTTCATTAATTAAAAAGACAAATTTGGGGTATATAACATATAAAGTTTTTATTACTCGTTTCAGTCGTATATCTAGGCTTAGAATGAATCATATTTTAGCTTTTTACTTTATAACTTCATTGTCGGCTCTTCACACATTTTAACGGCGGTCTCCATTCCTGGCATTGCCAACATAAGTGTATACCCAACCGTGGGATTTGTTATTGTTATACGTGGGCAATTTCGCCTTCTGAAGGAAAACGTTACGTGAGCACATTTTGATGGATTTACCTTTGAAGTTCTTCGGATGCACCCTTGGAATCTTCGTGAACACTTATAAATGCCGTATCGTCTACAAACGTTGATGTATATGTATTAGGGCTTGTTGGCATATCCGCTATATAGAGGATATAAGTATAACAGCGGTCCTAGAATACTACCTTGTGGGACTCCTGCATAGATATTCCCGTTTTTAGAAAATTAATCGTTTGACCTTACTTGAAACGTTCTATCTGTCAAATAGCTTTCAGGAAGAACTCGAGTTATTTTCGTGAGGAGCCCATCAGCCCAGACTTTAACAAATGCCTGGGGTATGTCAATAAATAAAGCTGAACAATATTGCTTATTTTCAAATGCCGATCTAATAACGATAATAATTCTATGGACCATTTAATAGTACTATGCCTTCCTCGGAAACCAAACTGATGGTCTGGGATAATGTGTTGCTTAGTAAGATAAGGCTTTAAGCAGAAAATGAATAGTTTTTCGAACAATTTTGGTAAAATTGACAGCAGAATAATAGGCATGTATGACGTAATCTGACTTAAGTCATTTTCTGGTTTAGGGATCTAACGATTTCAGACATCTTCCAAGAGAATGGGAAGAAACCAATTCGCAGCATTGCATTAAATACGAATAGTAAAGTTCTTACAGCATAATTAGGTACATTTCTTATCATTGATCGTGAAATACGATCAGGTCCGGGTGATTTTCTAATATCTAGAGTTTTAGTTATTGATTTTATTAATGATAGTCGAAATTTCATGGTAACATTAACAGTGTCAATAATATTTAGAATACTGAAGCTATTTATATCATGCGGTGAGAAATTTGTTTCAAGTGATTTGCGAAGGTATTTACTTTTTCAGCTGAGTTTTTTTTCCAAGTGCCTTATATTTATTACGTAAAGTTCTCTGGCATAATTTAATTTTTTACGTTTATGTCTGGAGTACGCCTACTCTGTTATTGCCTTCTAAGCCTTCTCTTCTCTCTGACAAGAATTTATATATATTAGCTGATGACTGGTATGATTTTTTTTTTACTGATGGTTTTGCAACTCTAACTGCTACAGTCAGGACGTCTGTGAAATGATCAACAGCTTTTTTAATATAAGCTGAATATCCAAAAGCAATGTTCTGGGACAGGTGAGAGCTCACATACATTTTATATTGTAAATAATTCGAGGTCTTATTTGGGTAAAGACTAAGATGCATGTTTGAAATCATTTGTAAAATACCCATTATGTTTCGGATTAGGAGAAGGTAGCTTGCAGTATGTTTTAGTGTGTCCGAATTCTTGGCAGTTAGTGCACTGACGGAGACCATTAATGGCTCTTCTAGAGTTATTCGTCTGCTAAGAAAATAGGATAACATGATGCATTGGTTGGGGAACCTTATCGTTGTTTAGCATATGCACTGACCTTACGTCATACCACTCTGCCTCTATAGCACTTTTTATTTCCTCGGTACAAACAGAACTATCAATGCCCTTTGTAACTAGTATCAAACCTTTTGCACTTATTAGCTGGTAGGTATAATAACTCTTTTTTGAGCGTCAAGACTACTTGATATGAGCCGATAATTTTTTCGGTATGTGCTTGGATGTTTGTTGACTGGATTTGTCCCCGTTGAATGTAGGCGACGTAGAAACTTTCTTTTCCTACGAATTGGGATAGCATGTTTACAATGACAATGGAAGTTTGCAAGCGCAAGTAGATTGGTGTTTGTTCCCGATAGCGGGTTGAGCGTCTTCATTATACGGGGTGGCAAGTATGGAGAATATATTATCTTTTACCGTTTTTGCAGAACTTCGGAACTTTTACATTGCTTCGCTGTACGACCTTGTTGGGAAGACTTAGGACTGTCCTTCCTTTTGGATATGGTTATGAATATATTCATACCTGTTTGCGGGTTTTGTACTGGGTTTGTTATATTACCTGTATCGTTTTTTTTTTGTTGTGCTGATTTTTGTATAGCACCTGTCTCATTTATTTGTTTTTTTTTTTATATTCAGGCGTTTAAGATATGTTTATTTTGGCGGATAATGAAAGCGTTCGGTCCGTTGGTCTGGTGGTTAAACAAGCACCGTTTTATTATTTATTTTGTTCATTGCATTATTAGCATCTGTATTACTAAATAATAAGCATTGTTGTTATTCTCTTTTGTATTGTTCTTGTGAACGTGTGGCACACTCAAGTACTGACTATCACTGGAATTTTTTAACCATGCACTTTATGGTTTTGTTGTGCATTCTTTGTTTCTTTTCCTAACTCTTCACTTGATCAAATGTATTTTTTCATATTATACGTAAAATATTTTGTACATCTGTACTCAACCACGAAAAACTTAAAGAAATGGAAATTATAGCTGTTCTTGACCTTTTTTTCAATTTAATTTATTAAAATTGTTCAAGCTTGAAGGTCTTTTTTTTAAATTATATTTTTCGATATTTCGCTACTCCATTGTGTAGCATCATCATGAAATAAAGATAACAAACAAATTATATGTTTATAAAAAAATTAAGTGCGACATATTTTTTTCATTTTGTGTTTGTTGTTGTATTTTATTTTGAACGTTGACACATGTATGATGAATAATTTTTATCAAGAAAATAACGATACCTTTATTTTCGGCAGAATTATATTACAATTAGCTGCATTGTGAGTAATATAGTCGCAATAAAATAAGTATGCAAAATGGTTTTAGGCATTCAAGTTAATACAATGAAAAATAAAATTTTAATTGTGATAATTTTTTTTTACACTGTTCGTAAATATTAATGTTTTTTGTTTCATAGGTTTGGCCCACTTTTTTTGTAATTGGCGTTATTATTGTGTATTAAATTTTTGAATACATATATATTATGAAAAACACATTTCGTCAGCCAAAAGCTTTAAAATAACAACCTTTTTAAAATGTTGGATACACAGGTATCGAACCTCCTAAAACTAGCGTGTCAACAGTGGCGCAGTATAACTAAATCCAAAATCAAAAATGTACAACAACAAAATTGCGAATAGGAGGTTAAATTGTGGCAGAAGTCCAAACTACCTGCTCGAACTGTAGAAAAATTAGTTTAATGGTCTAGTCTAACAGACGAAAAGAAACAAGAGTAATCGTAAGAGCTAAAAGGACAAATTGACTCCTAGAATGAAAAAACAGGGGTTGATCTAGGCGAAAATCCACCGTGGCTATCTAGCGAAATATGGTAAACTGCTTAAAGTTACTTAGTTAATTTTTCGAATTGATTACACTGTTCTGCAGTTAAATCCTCCTTTGAAGCGCTGAATTCAAAACTGTTCTTATTTTTTTCTAGCACACAATTTTTTTTAATGGGCGTGGCAAATATGACCCCCCTTATAGAGCGGAACCTAGATTTTGATTAAGCAAATTAAGCCATTCTAATTCATTGTATTTTTTTAAGGAGGAAAACAAAATTTTTTCGCAGAACAGTGTTATTAAACGAGATATAGTATTTTCTTTGGTGATACATGTCGACTTGAACCTGTTACAGAGCCAGTAAACTTTGACCGTCAGAAGCCTGGAAAGCGGTATAATGAAGATTGCTTGGAAAAAATATTGAAACATCCGCCGCCTATTGTGATCTGTTTCTGTATTTTTTCAGAAAACCTAGGACCAGTTTTCTTTGCAATAAAGCAATGAACACCGGTCAGTACATAACAGTTCTAAAAGATATTTGCCTTCCATACCTATGTAATTTACAATCAACCGCATTATACTACATATTCATGCAGGTCGGAGCACAATGCCACACCTCCAAGAAAAATTCAAAGTTCTAGGACGTATCCTATCCATTTGTGATTTTATCACAAATGGTCACTGCTGTCTGGTTTATTCTTTCCTCCACATCTACAGCTGCCCGCGGACAAAAACAAAACCACTTGTAAGGTTAAGTAGCGGTTGCAGTGCAGAGAACCTAAATGGCTGATAAGTGGCACGGGTCGGTTGTAAACTTAGCCTAGTCTATACACGCCGTTACTGCATGGATAGTCTTTACTGACATACTCGGAGGAACATATATGGACCAAGACTTAAGTAAAAATATAACAAAACCAGAGCAAAAGATATACCAGGGAAACCAAACTTGACCACCGATTGCTCTACGGGCACTACTCAACCTTCTGGTGGTAATGTCCTTACAGACATTGAGGTTGCACCTACGTCTTTAGCGACAGGTGGCTTCCGTGAGTGTCAACAAATACAATATTATAGGTAGGGACACATCAAGGAACCCCCTTGCAGCGACCCCCGTGAATTCTAAGGCTCCCGGAAAAACCATGAAAGGCTCTTAATGAAAGAAGAGCTGCCTTAAGAGTGACAGAGAAGAGGTTAAGCAATAAGCATGTCGACTCGCTCACCACGGCAAAACTCTACACTTGCCTTGGCGAAAGCGTTTCTGGCCAGGAAGTGTGTCTGACCCAGTCACCGCTTTGCTTAAACGGCAGCGGTCTGGGGAAGAGGCATCTCCCAAGCAGCCAGAATCGAAACGTCCCAGGCAAACGCAACCTCGGGTTGCTAATAGGCCGTATATACACGATGCTAAAAACCTACTAGTGCGGACTATTATTGACAGGGGTGACTGCGACGGAGCCATTTGCCAGGAAAACTGGGGGATGATCCAGCAAAAGATGCTGGGTGTCTTCTGAGTCGCCTGGAGAAAACTGAGGACGAAGACGTACTCCTGGGTTCCGACCCGGAGAACGCTGACGTCACAGTCACGCAGATAAACCTCCACCGCTCTAAAGCAGTATCAGCTGCTTTAACCCTTCATCTTTTGAAGTGGGATGAAGATTTGGCAATGGTACAGGAACGTGGACAGGTAAAATAAGGTACTGCCTTATAGCTAAAAAGCATTTTAACATCTGTTCCTTTGGTAAACAATGGAAATTCCTAACCCTGACCTCAAACCAACAACACATTGATGGTGGATCCCTTGTCGCACAAGCCTTACCCTTGGTTGGTTGGTCATGGGATCATTCACCAATTAGAACGCTTTACTCAAGTATTTGCTTATATTCATTACCCAAACTAAGCCTACATTTAAATTGAACTCGCACAAATAATTGTTTTTGTTGCTTCACAGGTCGCCATGCCCGGGAGGACGTACACTATAGTAAACAATGGGAATTCCTAACCCTGACCTCAAACCAACAACTCAAAAAAAAACCTAATTGCAGTTTTGTAGTGAAAGGACCCCAAAAGGAAAAAATCCAACATTCACAAAACAACCGCCAATCAACAAAAAGCCAAACAACAAGTGTTTTTATATAAATCTCGGTGAACAGCAACAAACATAAAACCCACCCTTAAATATAAATTCTAAAATTATAGTGAGTGTATAAAATACAATACCATTTAAAAACCTAAAGTGAAAAGTAAACTAAGAATACTTAAACATATTTTATGATAAAAATCGACTACTTACCCTAATTATAACCCCGAACCTATTTATAAAGTTATATGTGTTATATTTTTATATATTTATAAAAAGAATTGTGGAGGTCAATAAATACATAAGAGTTTATAAAGTTTTAACAAAACCTTGTGTCTTTAATTTATTCTGATCAGCCCGCCAACTTTTACCCTAATGCTCTCTCGATCTAACCCGTTAAAACAACATCTTCATTCTCCCTGATTTTATCGATAAAAACACGGTAGCAGCTGCCTGGGAGAAGGGTGGCGTTATCTAGCTTCTCTCCAGCTATATGGCGCATGACCATGTAGACCCGCCTCCGAAATTCATACTACACAAGTTGGCACAAGCAGCAAACGGCAGGCTCACCCCGGTTGTCATCGGCGCAGATATTAATGTGCACCATCCCTTTTTGGGCAGCACAAACACCAATGCAAGAGATGAGTTTATTGCAGATATTGTACTTAACCTTAACTTAGTAGTAGTGAATAGAGGTTCAGAACCGACCTTTATAGTCGTCAACTGACTGGAGGTATTAGACATTACTTTGGTAAGCGATCAGTTTGCCGACTACATAGGGAACTCGAGTGTCAACTGACTGTTGATTTAGAATTTGGGAACGAATTTCCGTCATCCCTTGTCAAGTTTGGTTTGGAGACAAACCGGTTTCGGCTATGTGCCATCTATCTTCAGTGTCATTTTTCGTTCTGAGAAGTTTGTATCAATTCGTTAGTGTTTTATTGTTTGTCAGGTATCTATTTGTCATGTGAGCTCTGTAAAGCGTGAGCATCTGTAAGGTGTGAGCAGGTAGCAGGTAACGCTTGTATGTAGGGTGTTTTGTATGGATTGGTAGATGTAAGTGATGGCTGTTTTTGATGGCTTTGTATTGCATCAGAATTTGTGATTTCGGATGGCAGGTAGATGTTATAGGTATTTTTCTTTTTCTTCCACGTAGCTGCCTGTAATTGGGACCTGGTGTTTTTGTATAGATTAGACTATTGTGACTACTATTTTATTGCATCATAATGTGTGGTGCGGGCTTTGTTTTTAATTCTTTATAGTGTTTTTTGTTGGGGTTGAAAGAAGTCAGTGATTATTGGATTATGAATTTGTTTATTATTTTTGTAATGTGTTTTAATTGTTTTTGGAGTGTCTTGTTCGTTATTTTTGTTGTGTGTCTAGTAGATTAATTTTAGAGGTTCGAATATAACGTCTGAATCTGAGTTTATTTGTTCGTGTATGATGCGTCCGTCAAATGTCTTATGTTTATATATTTCCATGTTTTCTAGGATGTTTAGTCGTCGTCCCTTTTGCTGTGTGTGTAGTAGTTGTACCGTTTTCCTAATAGGAGCTGGATTACATTTGTTGTTAGATTCTGGTGTTGAGCCGGGATTACGCAACTTCTTGTTATAGTCTCTTATATGTTCACGAAATCTTGTTTTTATTTTGCGGCCTGTTTGTCCTATGTAGCTGTGTTGATAGGTGCACGTCAGTTTGTAAACCCCCTGTTTCGTATATTTTTGAATTTAATTATGTTTCACATTAGATAAAATTATTACTGGCCTAAAATACCACTCGACATAAAAAGATTTGTCTCTAATAGTGAAGTTTTTAAATTTGTGAATCCTACAAATAAAATATGGGTCGTCAAATTGCTACAGAGCAACCCTTTCAAAATTCGTAATTCCTCAGATTTTGTTGCGATTGATCATTTCACAAAACACACATTCTTGCAACCAAAAACAAGGTTAGGCATAATAGTTCAGAGATAAGTTCCAATTTTCAAACGCTTTTGAAAGGCAAGGCTGATGCATGGTTCTGTTCATTTCTAAAACGACGTCGAAATGCAAAATATGATGATATTAAATTTTTAACAACAAAGTGATTCAGTAAAATAGAAAACCATTTCGATAAAATTGTTAGAATGATCGAACGTCGCTGAATGCCAAAAAATATGGTAACCCTGAACTTTTACAACCAATGATTTTTTTTCAGTTAATTTTAACTTATTGAATCTTTCTACTAAAAGCAATTTACAATAAGTAATAGTAAAGTAATAACTAATTCATTGTATTCAAATCTTAATAAACTATCTACTATTGGGTAGAGAGATCTGTCTTGCATTGCTCAGTGTATTTTTGGTCTCTGGTGCCCGTCAAATTTCCATAACTTGCGTACAAGAATAATGGGAAGTAGAAATAGTTTATTTACGTATCTGTACATGTATGTTTTTGCTTCTTCTTGGATAGTGGGAACTTTTCGATGCCTATGGATGTTTTCATTTCTTACACACCAAGGGGCTGAATGTTTGATGCACAAGCGGTGGAATGAGGTGCTAATAACCAGTGCAGTTAATTTGAAGTTTATGGCCGTTATTTTTGCCTCAATATAACTGGCCTAAGTTAGGCGCCGATCTACGTGGATGCCCATATACTTAGCGTGTGTTTCCGCTGAAACAGTGGTGTTTTCTATTGTTATTGGCGGGCAATTTTGCTTTCTCAGGGAAAACGTTACATGACTACATTTCGATAAATTTACTTTTATTCTCCACTGCTTTTAAAAGCCTTCTAGCTCATCAATATGAGACTGAAGTTGTACAGATGCTTCCGTCGCGTTCGCGTTTATGTATGTGGGTTTATCGGCATATCTGCTGTATAGATGATATACAAAAGCAGCCCTGGTACACTACCTTGAGGTACTCTTGCACAGATTTTGCCATTTTTTTAACCTGATCACTTGACCTTTCTTTAAACGTTCATCAGTCAAATTGCTCTTTAGAATCTTGTGGGTATTTTCAGGAAGAATCCGAAGTATTTTAGTGACCACCATATCATGCCAGAGCTTATCAAACGTCTTTATAGCACTATGCGGGGGATTTCGTTATATCTTTATTTCTAATTATTGATATTAAAGAACCGACATTTCATAGGATAATTCACGGTGTCACTGATAATATAAATAGTCGGACTAAAACCTTCACCAAGTGATTAGCGAACGCATTTTCACTTGAGGATTTGGCTCAAGCGTGGTCTTCAAGTCGAAGTGGGAATTCGTAGGCAATAGGACATTTTATGTGACTTACAGCATTCAATAGGCTATAGTCCATGTTTTTTGTTTTATTCAAGTTTTATAAATAGCTCTCGATGGCGGAATCATGTTTATATCTCAATTTATAACGTCATGTTTTTTGACATAACTTCATTTACATTTATTTTGCCACTGCATTCTAAGCCTTTTCTTCTCAATGACGAGTATCTGTATATCTATTGTTGACTGATGCTATTTTATTTTAAGTAATTGTTTTGTTGCCGTTGCAGTTCTGGCTGCGGTAGTCACGACATCTGCAAAATGATCTACAATTGCTTGAATATCTCAGAGGGAGGTTCAAAGATAAGTGGGAGCTCACATACATCTTATGTTTTAACGAATTTTTATTTTTATTTTGGGTAGAAAATAATAGTTTCAGGTGCAGTAACAAAACTTTTGTTGAAAATAATAAATGTAGGTGAATGATCAGAAGATAAATTAACTATCAGTTGATCACGTTTGATGATTTTTACAACAGCAAAATCAATAAGGTGTGGCAACTTATTAAAGCCTGTGGGCCAATAGGTGGGTGTACCGCCAGATATTATGTCTAGCTTCTTTACTTGAACTGTATAATACAACTGCCGCCCTGTAAGACTACGGAAGCCCAATATGTGTAATATGCATTGTAATCGTTAACTACAATAAACTTTTGTCCTAGCGTAGAAAAGAACCTGTCAAATCCATGGTGTTTGACTTTGTGCATTGTTGGCCAATAGATTGACGAGACTTCCAAAAACTTTTCGCTGAATTCAGGTACTAGAAAATGCCTTAAGTTTTTTCGCACTGTAATGGCAGTGCCACTACATGCCTTTTCGTTTGGTATTTTGATGTCATATATTAAAAACCCATTTATTCTAAAGTAGTTTTTCGTAGTCAAATGTGTTTCAGAGATTAAAAGTATGTCTCTTTTATTCTGTGTTAGCAGGATATGTTCTATTTTGTATTTATTTTGGGAGAGCCCGTAACCGTTGCAAAAGCCTATATTCCACTTGATCATTTGTTGCTAAGCAAAACTTGCAGATGCATTATCTTGGTGCGCATCATTACCTGCAACATACCGTGCTAGTCGTCATGAAATGATTGATTTTTTGCATTAGATTCTCGAATGAGCTAGAATTGTTCATGAGGGGTGTCTGTTCTTTTAAGGTGTGGGCATATGAATGTTTATGCGCGGTAGATTTTTTGGCATTGATATTAGGTAAATCATTTTTTACCTTGGAGTCTGTTTCGAAAGTGAATTCCAACGTCCAACGGATGGTAGCTTGCAAAAAGTTTAAGTGCCCGAATTCTTGACAATAAGTGCACTGACAGGGACCACTACGTCGTAGCGGCTTTTCTATAGTTTTTCTTCTGTTCAAGAGGTAGCGCAAGTTGTAGATATGATGAACTGAGTTCTTTGCTTTTAGCTGAGATGCATTAAATACAATCTCAACACGATGCGTTGGTTGGGGAACTTTATTCTCATTTAGAATATTGTACACTGATCTTACGACATAACATTTCACCTCTATGGCACTTTTTATTTCCTCCGTGGGAACAGAACTGTCAATGCCCTTTACGATGATTATCAAACCTTTAGCACTTTTACTTGATACGATAATTCTTCTGAGTGTGGGCTTGGATATTTGCTTCTTGTATTTGTTCTCTTCGTACAGAAGCCACATAAAAATTTTCTTTACCTTCGAGTTGGGACAGCATATTTACAATGGCATTTTATGTTTGTACACGCAAGTAAATAGGTAGGGGTTTTGTTCCCTTACAATGGGTTCGGCAACTTCATTATCCGGGATAGCAAGTACATAGAATATAATTTTCCCTTACCGATATTGCAGCTACTTGATGAGAGACTTTGTATTGTTTGGCGGTGAGCTATTGTTGAGAAGCCTTAGTACTGGCATTCCTTTTGTTTATGATTATATACCGACTATTACCTGTTTTTGTACGGTATTTGTTGTATTACCAGTTTGTTTTTTTTTATTTACTTCTGTTTTTTTATTTGTTCACTTGTTCAATTTACTTTTATTATATTACGAATACAGTTATCAACTTAATATGGCGTACACCTGTACTTAACCACGGTCACAACTAAAATAACCAAAAAAAATAATAGAACTGATCAAAAATAAACAAGAACTTGAACGAGTAGAAGACGGTCCGTCGTTCTCACGTGAAAATTCCTCAGCCTTGCATCTTCTCGGGAGAGTTGACGGTTTAAGTCCCAAAGAAGTTAGTAGTAGTAAAAGGATAACATTTAAATGTAGTCCAAACGAGAAGACTCGTTTTTATGAAATACACGATGCTTCACAATGTATAGATTATTTAATCAAATAAAACTAATATATGACCAGGCAAAAGCACGAATTCCAAGAAAGTGGAGAGTGTAGAAAGAGATAGTAAAAGAAAATAATTTGTAACGAGGTTTAATTCAACCGTGATGTCATGTAAAAATGTTTGATTTACTTAATTCCGAAGCATCAATCAGTACTTTAGGTGAAGATTGCATGCATGTCATTCTTAGCAAACTGCCGGTTGAATTATACCCCTATTGTTACTTTATTAAAACCGCAAGAGATAGCACACGAAAAGTTATTGAATTTTTGGAGTTACCAACGACTTACAAAAATGCTACGAAAAATATTATTTTCTGCGTGCCACCATGTCTTAAAAAACCTATTTATTTAAGAATAACTTTTGGAAAACTGCTGATATCGCGGTTAAACTATTCGGTCCAGAGATGCCGGTAGGTAATGAAATATTCTGCAATAAAGCTAATAGGAAGATTCACCTTACAAACATAAAACTTCCTGAACTTAAGTGCGTAAAATAAATATTCAAATTATTTAGTAAACTTGGTTTAGGTCGCACTTCCTCAGAAGCTTATGTTATAGATACAGCTGAGTCTCCACAATTTAGGATAAAACTACTATCTCCTGAACGATAGTCATAATCGTTTTCAGAATTAGAACGTATATTACCACGAAGGGTTATCGAGAAAAGTAACAATCCATACTGTAGCCCAATAGTTTTGGTTAGGAAACGGAAACTTTCGGTTACTTCTCGACTCTAGAAAAATAAATTCGCTAGCAAAGAAGGGCGCGTACCCACTGCAACATATCAATGGTATTTTGAGTCGGTTACAAGATACTCACGATATAAAAGGTATGAACTTAAAAGTCGCCTTCAGTTATGACTTCCGGTTTTTGCAACGCCGCAAAAATATGGATAAGACTATACCTAATCGCCTCCATACGAACATATTAATTTTTCTTGATAACTTACTAGTTTGTACGAAAGATTTCAAAACACATATTGACATAAGCGTCGGAAAAAGCCATTTCTGCCAAAAGAATATAAAATATCTTGGATACATAATAGGACAAATTTTTCGTATCGACTGTAACTCCTTTTCTAAATAAAAAAAAACGTTATCCCTGATCATCAGTTTGGTTTTTGAGCAAGGCGAAGCACTATTGAACAAGTTCGTAGAATGTTTACCATTGTTAGATCGGCTTTTGAAAGAAAGCAATACTGTTCAGCTTTATTTATAGACATTTCCCAAGCATTTAATAAAGTCTGCCATGATAAAGCTACATACTAAAAAGCTATTTGTCAGATAGAATGTTTAAAGTAAGGTCAAAGGATCAGCTTTCAAGAAATGGAAAAACCATTGCGGAAGTCAAGGTAGTGTACTAGGATCGCCATAATATACCATCTATACATCGGATATGCCGACAAGCCCACATACATATACATCAACGTTTGCAGACGACACTGAATTTATAAGTGTTAATAAAGAACCGATGGTAGCATCTGCACATCTTCAGTACCATATTCATGAGGTAGAAAACTGGATAAAAGAGTGGAGAATAAAGGCAAAGCCATGGAAATGTGCTCATGTAACGTTTATCATAAGAAGCCAAAATTGTACACCAATAAATATTTAGGTATCCACCTAGATCGACGCCTAACTTGGTCCCGTCATTGAGGCAAAAATAACGCCCATAAAACTTCGAACAAATCAACTACATTGCCTAATAAGTTCTAACTCAACCTTGGCTTTGGAATACTCGTATAAAGTCATTTTATACAAATCCGTTATAAAGCCAATATGATCATATGGCATTCAGCTGTGGGGTACATCAAACATACAGAAGTTACAAAGACAGTATTTTACGTATTATCGTATGCTATCTAAAAGTATGGATCTAAAAGTTTCCACTATCCAGGACAAAAGTTAAAACATACACGTCCTAATATGTTCGTTGGAAAGGTCTGTGGGCGGAGGGGCGTGGCAAAATCCAATTTACCAAAACGGCTGGGCCGATTTTGATGAAATTTTCAGGGAATCTTCAGAATACTCCGGCGGGTGACACTGTGACGTCTGATTTTTGGTCTGTGGGCGGGGGCGTGGTAAAATCAAGGGGCGTGGCTTTATTTTATTTTTTCTTGAAAGCCGTTGTCATGTTCTTCGAAACGTGATATCAAACTCTTAAATCGGTTATGTAGTTACGAAAATATTTACAAAAAAAACTATGCTAATAATGATCCAATATCAATATTAACATATAACATTATATTATCAATCGATAATAAACAACTTTGTGTATTCTTGCATTTATGATACCTACATTTTGTGCACATTTTTGAGATTTTTTCAAACGCTGATAAAAAATAACGGTACATTAAAACAAAATTTGCTTTCAGTTGCTCACTGACTGCGTTTGATTTGTTTTGCGTTATTTGTTGTTCATAAGTTAAAAACCTGTAAGTGAAACCAATTAAGTAAATAACAATTTTTTTGCAATTTGCAATAATAAAATACGTTAACAAATTCGAACCGATTTTTAAGGTTTTGCATTCGTTGGAAAGGTCTCGGGCTCCGTGACCTTTTTAGCAAAGAAAATTCAGGAAAAATTTCAACAATAAAGCGGGAAAATCTTTTTTCACATACATGTATCTCTGATACATAGCATACCAATATTTTAAGTAGATACGTGACACATTGTTTAACAGCTACTCATTGTTCTCTGCTCAGTTAATTTCGTGTGACAAACCGGTATTGTGTTCACTGTGAAATTGTGAAAAAAAGTAAAAAAATAAGTTATTCGTTTCCTAACATTTCAGTTGGAAACCATCAAATCAATCACGTGTATTGTGCAAATTTTTATTCAATTTCAACAGCAGGCATTTGTCTTAAAGCTGGTAAGTACAACTGTATAAATTAAATATAGTCCAAAATGCCTAGAGGACGACGTGCGAGCATCGGCCGCCGCACAAGACATGCAAGTCAGCAACAAGTGTATTCACAGAACTTAAGCGAAGAAAGACAAAATATAATAAGAGAAAATGCCCGATTGAGACAAGGCGTGAGCACACGAAGATCATTGGCATCATACAATCGCTTGGCATTCCAATATGATCCCACTGCGAACTACAGTGATGAAAATTTTGATATTGGACCAATGACGACTACATGCCGATATTGCAATGCGTTAAAGTTCAAAAGAGAAACGGCTGGATTGTGCTGCGCAAGTGGAAAAGTCAAACTGGATCCATTACTTACACTACCCCAGCCACTGAAACCATTGTTCGATGGAAGTGATCCCGATTCCAGCCTTGAATACAATAACTTCTTTCGCATGACTTCCTTTGGAGCTAATATCATTCGAGAAGGCGGCTTCATGCCGACTTGCAAGGTAAAAGATAAAACACACATAACCAATCACTCACACCAACACAATGAATTGCAACACATAAGAACTACATATACACCACACACTACACCATCACACGATCAGAAGTTACACCGTATTCTTCAACAAATGATTGTTTCCAATTACAGATACAAGGACAAATATATCATTTGCATGGTTCAATGCTGCCAACAACATATGAACCGCATCAATTTCTGCAAACATATTTCATTTCGTCGATGGCGGATCAGCTGAATGTGCGGTGCAATGTACAGGGAACACAACAGTTAAAGAGACGAATTATTGAACAGTTGCAAGCATTTTTTCACGCTAATAATGCTGCGGTTAATATGTTCAAAACAGCATTGGAACGAATGCCATCGGATACTCACAAATTTGTCATAAGAGCGGATTGTACCCCAACAGGTGAACATGTGCGAAGATTCAATGCACCCACCGTTAATGATGTTGCTGCAATTATTGTTGGCGATCCAACTAAATCGCGAGACATTGTCGTTCAGCGAAGAAGCAATATCATGCATCGTGTAAACGAGACACATCGTTTGTACGATGCGTTACAATATCCAATCATTTATTGGCAAGGGCAAGACGGATACAACATCACGTTGAAGATGGTCGATCCAATTACAGGTACAATATTCACACACTAATTATTGCTATTATAGCTATTATTGGTTCCCATTAATTCATTTAATTTTGCATTTTCAGGCGTACCAACGAATAAAAATCTAAGCGCAATGAATTACTATGCGTATCGTATGATGATTCGTACACATAAGGAGAATGTTATTCTGAAGTGCCGTCGGCTATTCCAGCAATTCGCTGTCGACATGTATGTCAAAGTCGAGACCGAACGTTTAGCGTTCATCCGATTCAATCAGGGAAAGCTACGATCTGAGGACTATATACACTTGCGTGATGCTATTCATTCAGATGGTGATGTTCAGAATATTGGACGTCTGACGATTCTCCCATCATCTTATATCGGAAGCCCACGCCACATGCACGAATACGCTCAAGACGCTATGACGTACGTGCGAAATTATGGAATACCGGATTTATTTATTACGTTCACATGCAATCCGAAGTGGACGGAAATTGAACGTGAGTTGGAACCGGGCCAAAAACCGCAAGATCGCCATGACATAATCGCCAGAGTATTTCAGCAAAAACTCAAGGTTATGATGGATGTGCTTACTAAGTATCGAGTTTTTGGTGACACACGTTGTTATATGTACTCGGTGGAATGGCAGAAGCGTGGACTACCACATGCTCTTATCTTAATTTGGTTGCTGAACAAATTACATTCAAATGAAGTGGATGACATCATATCAGCTGAAATAAATTCATCCAGTTACTGATCCCCATCTACATGACATTGTGACGACACAGATGGTTCATGGACCGTGCGGTGCATTAAATCCATTATCGCCTTGCATGGCTGATGGAAAGTGCACAAAACGATATCCGCGACTGTTAGTTGCTGAAACAGTCACAGGGAATGATGGATATCCAGTTTATCGTCGGCGTTCAAAAGAAGATAATGGTCGAACTATCAAAGTTAAAGTTCAAAATCAAGAGATTGAGATCGGAAATGAATTCATTGTACCATATTGCCCGCTGCTATCACGAATTTTCGAAACACATGCAAACATTGAGAGTTGTCATTCGGCCAAATCAATCAAATATTTGTGCAAGTACGTCACAAAAGGCAGCGACATGGCTGTGTTTGGTATTGCGTCGGAAAATGCGAATGACGAAATCAGCAACTTCCAAATGGGCAGATACGTCAGTACTAATGAAGCACTGTGGCGATTATTTTCATTCCAAATTCATGAAAGACATCCCACAGTTATACATTTAGCAGTGCATTTGGAAAATGGCCAAAGAGTTTACTTCACTGAGGCTAATGCGGCACAACGAGTTGAGAGACCACCATCGACAACATTGACTAGCTTCTTTGCAATGTGTGAAGCAGATCCATTCGCAGCGACGCTGATGTACCTTGAAATGCCCAAGTATTACACTTGGAATCAATCAACAAAGAAATTCCAACGACGCAAACAAGGAACCCTAGTTACAGATTGGCCACAAGTGTTTTCCACTGATGCACTAGGCCGCATGTATACTGTTCATCCTAGAAATGATGAATGTTTTTATTTGCGGCCAAAATCATTTGCGCATTTGAAAACTGTGAACGGCCACCAATGCCAAACATATCGAGAAGCATGTCAACTATTGGGTTTGCTGGAGAACGATTATTATTGGGATTTAACACTTGCGGATTCAGTTGTTTCATCAAATGCGTACCAAATACGAACGCTGTTCGCAATTATCATCACCACATGTTTTCCTTCACAACCAATTCTGTTATGGAACAAATACAAAGACGACATATGTGAAGATATCTTGCATCGCTTGCGCATTCAAACGAATAATCCTGACATCCAAATAACCAATGAAATCTACAATGAAGGATTGATTCTGATTGAGGATCAATGCTTGACTATTGCAAACAAGCTACTGATTGCGCCAAATCGATCGATGCACGATGCATTCAACCAAGAATTAAATCGAGAGCTGCACCACAATGTTGATACATTGCAGGAATTCGTTCGAAATAATGTGCCGTTGGTGAATGAATAGCAAAAACAAGTATACGAAACATTGATGCAAGCGGTGGACAATAATACTTCTGGTCTATTCTTCCAGGACGCACCTGGAGGAACAGGGAAAACATTTGTCATTTCATTGATTTTGGCCACTATTCGATCAAGATGTGCTATGGCGTTGGCATCATCTGGAATTGCGGCGACTCTTTTAGATGGCGGTCGTACTGCACATTCTGCGCTTAAGTTGCCACTCAATATAAACACAATTGATACTCCAACATGCAATATTTCCCGATCCAGTGCAATGGGAAAATTGTTGATGCAAATCAAGCTTATTGTTTGGGATGAGTGCACAATGGCACATAAGAAATCACTTGAAGCACTTAACTTCAAACTGAAGGATCTTCGGCGAAATAACAACATCTTTGGCGGCTTGATGATACTGTTGGCAGGCGATTTCAGGCAGACGTTGCCAGTAATTCCCCGTGGAACGCCTGCAGATGAATTGAATGCTTGCCTGAAGGCATCACCTTAATGGAATAACGTAAAAACATTATCGCTAACCACTAATATGAGAGTTCAACTTCAAAATAATCAAAGTGCCAAACAATTGTTAGCTGTTGGAAATGGAAAAGTCACAGTTGATGCGACATCTGGATTAATTTCTCTTACCAACGACTTTTGCCGATTTGTAGACTCTCAATTAGCTCTTATTGAAAATGTTTTCCCAAACATTAGTGAGAATTATCTGAATTATGCTTGGTCAAGTCAACGAGCAATTCTTGCAGCAAAGAATAATGGTGTACACGCACTGAATTTCACCATTCAATCAAAAATTGCTGGCGATTTGGTGACATACAAATCCGTTGATTCCATAACAAATCTCGATGATGTAGTAAATTATCCAACGGAGTTTTTGAACTCTCTGCAGTTACCAGGATTTCCACCACATAACTTTAGAAAATCATTGTTTTTCACATGGGCAGTTATACGTTGCGTGTTCACGAGTTGGGAAACCATCCGCATTGTTTGTGTTAACGTCAGACCAAAAAACTAAAAATGTGGTTTACCAAAGAGCACTTCAATGAAACGGATAATTTGCGGACACGTATAACACTGCGATTCAGTATTTACTTTGGATTCACTTTCATTTACTTAGAGAAGTTCAACTAAATAACACTTAATTTTTGTAATCGAAATAAATTCATTACTGTAGTGAAATGAAATAACATTTTTCCTTTTCATATATAAAAAAAAAAAATTTCCTCCGTCTTTTAATCACCAAACGAAATTTTACATAAAACGAAGCCATCTGGTGGCGAAACGGAGTTCGCCGGGTTTGCTAGTAAATATATAAACGAATTTCTAAACTTTTCCTTGTAGTTTTTGTTTGGCTTTAAATGGGTTAAGTAAAGAAACGTTGAACATTTTTAACTATGCAAAAATTTGAAATCAATTGGATACAATTCAGTTTATACGAGTGGAGCTAGAGTGTTTGTAAGGAAAAGCGATATATCGAAACCTAAGCTAATCAGAAGTGAGGGTGATGTTGATCATTTGTTGGCAGAAGCAGTTACATTGAAAACCAAACGTAGATCGCTAAATCGAGCAGCTATTACTGTAGATGATTCTGATGTCGATGATAGCAATGACGCTGCATTTTTATCTCCAGCTTAAAGTTTAAGTATTTTTTTTTCTTTCATACATATTTGTTTGTTTTTTTTTTTTTTTTTGTTTGTTGTACCTTTTTAATAAATCCATTTTCATATTTAAATGATTAATAATCAAAATTTTTCTCAATTTGAAAAGTTTGTTGAATATTTAGGAAAAATAAATATTTCAATATTATATCTGTAAACGTTAGAAGCATTTCGTCGATAGAAAAATTTTATAAATTTAAAACGTTAATTGTAAGTTTTCCACAACTTCCTAATGTAATAGCCATTCGAGAGACATGGTTTCATTCAACGTTAACATCAATCTATAATATACCTGGTTATAATTGTGTCCACTGTTGAGAGAGGATGGTTTTGGTGGAACGTCTGTTAGAAATAACTTACAATATAGTGTACAAGTCTGTGAAAACAAAAACTTTTGTGACTTGATTGTGTTAACACTGAAAAACATTAAAGTCAATGGAAAACCATTAAAAATTATATCATTTTATCGATCTCAAAAATGGTTTACTGCCTATTTTCATAACCTCATAGAAAGCTTAATGGAGTTATATGGTAGAAACCATTGTATTTTTGTTGGAGATTCTAATATTGATTTTAAAAGCATCAACTCAAACGCCTTGCTTAATTTGCTTGAAAGTTATGATTTTACATATTGTCACACATTAACTACACGACCGATATCTGCTACATCGCTTGACAATGTGTTTACAAATCTTCCCAACTGTCTATTTATTGATTCAATTGGATGTGAGTTATCTGACCATAATATTATTTCCTGTAAATTTAAAAAGAAGTTACAAAATTGTAATCATAATGAAATTGTGCAGAAGAGTTGTGACATGTGAAATGTTTTTTGAATGATAATTCTATGCATCTGATTGGTGATCCGTCGCTTGATACGTCAAATTTAATTAAATGTCTGTCAAATGCAAGAACAAGTTCTACTTCAGTGATAAGAAAGAACAAATCATTAAGAGAGGAAATAGCGCCATGGGTAAATGAAAGTCTACAAAATTTAATTAATGTCAAAAAGAGAATGTTAAAACAAAGAAGAAAAAACCCTAACAGTATCAATGTAATTAACAGTCTGAAAAGAATAAGTAAAGTTATCAAAGTTGCTTATAGAGAATCAATGAATAATTATTATAATGATAATTTATACAACCTTAAGCAGGATCCGAAAAAGTGTTGGAGATTTCAAAATAAAAGTCTGGGTAGAGATGTTAAAACTTAAATAAATTTAAAAAATTCAAATGGGGAAGTAATTACATATGATGTAGTAAAATGTGAACTTTTAAATAAATACTTTTTGCAAATTCCCAAAACCATGAAGGAAAACATAAGTTATACATCTGCTGATTCGTGTAATGGACTACGAACACAAAGAAACTACAATAATAATTTCAATTTAAGGAGCACAACGATTGATGAAATCTCACAAATAATACAAAATCTCTCGGGTAATAAGTCTCCTGGTCATGACAATTTATCAGTAAACATTTTCTTAAAGTTAAGTCATGAAATCACGCCATATTTAGTAAATATATTTAACAATGTTACATCGACATCGGAATATCCAAATGTTTTAAAAGTATCAAAAATTATACCAATACCTAAAACTGTCAATGCAAATAAAGAAGACATGTATCGGCCTATTTCGCTATTACCAGTAATAGATAAAATTTTTTAAAAACTTATTCATCAACAACTTTCAAATTACCTGGAAAGTATCAATTTAATATATGATTGCCAATATGGTTTTAGAAAGGGGAGTGGCACAGAAAATGCTGTAGTGAATGTCGTTAATTGTATATGTCGTGGTTTGGATGAGGGATATAGTGGTGTTGCTGGCATTTTCTATGATCTTTCGAAAGCCTTTGACCTAGTGGATCATGACATAATGTTTGATAAGCTTCATTTCTATGGAATTAGAGATCGTGAACTTAACTTGTTTAAAGTTATTTAAGAAATCGTAAGCAATATGTTGAAATAAATAACAGCAAGAGTTATTTTGGAAATGTTGAAACCGGTGTGCCACAGGGTAGTGTATTGGGACCGCTTTTATTTAACATTTTTATATGTGATATGAACAATCTTGGCCTTTTTGGGAAAGTTTACATGTATGCAGATGATGTAGCTCTGATTTATCCATATAAACATGAAACTGCGCTGAAAGTGCACATGGAGAGAGATGCTGTGCAAATATTTGAATAGGTAAGGATAAATAAATTAGTCCTTAATTCAGCAAAGACAAAAGTCATAAGATTTAAACCACACCTAAACAGAAATGCAGATAAGTTTAGTGTCTTTGTAAATGGCGAAGAAATTTTCGAGAGCTACGATATAAGGTATTTGGGTGTAACATTACAGAGCAGTTTGGCATGGAATTTACATATTCAAGAAATAAAATCAAAAATATCTCCAGTAATTGGAATATTGTATAAATTTGGAAACAAATTCAATGAAAACACAAAACCTTTAGTTTATGAAGCATTAGTATATGCTTATAAAAATAGTATGGAACTACAATCTCTTCCAAGAGCGCAGAATAAAACACTAAAAACTGTTTTTAGTTTACCTATCAGGTATCTTACTTTAGATTTATACCGGGTAGTTGCCAAAAATATTTTACCTATAAGAGGGATATATAAAAAACAATTACTACTTTTCGTTTTTAAATCGTTACACAACATTGGTCATAACACAATAAATCTCGGTCGCAATCAAACGGTTTTTAGTACAAGAAACAGCTCAAATTTAAGAACTTACAGACTTGAAACAACTAAGCAGAGAATTTAATATATTGGTTATCTGGAATATAATAACTTACCACAAAGCTTAAAAGACATCAATGTAATTTCAACTTTTAAGTCTAACGTTAAAACTTTTTTATTAAATAATATCGAAATGCTCTTAATGTAAAAAAGTCTCCTTTCACATTATTATACACATAAGTATGTACATATTATTATTTTTTATTTCATCTATTAAACCATAAATTTAATCTTTTCAACTATAAATTAATTATATATGTTAAAATTGTTATTTATTTATTGCATGAATTATATTGCCAACTCGCCTCAATAATGTCTTAAGACGTTGAGACAATCAAAATGTGAATCTAAGTTTCTAGTCTATTTTATTTAATAAATTAAAAAAAATGTCGAAAATACTAATCAAAATACTGAACATGAAAACGGAAAGACAAAGAATAATTAGCCTAACACTTAAATTTGATGAAGGTTTAGAGTTAAACACTAATGTGTATAATATTGATGAAGCAATTGAAAACACTATAAAAAGGCTAACAATTATTTTTAACATTTCCAAGCAAAAATAATAAAAAATAGGTTGAATTCATCTTAAATATATATTTTCTTGGTATATTTATTGGTATAATAGTGCAGTATATTAAAAAAAATATAACTAAATAAATATAAGAAAAATATAACTACATATTTTTTATAAAGACACGTTTGAGATCCAAAAAATGGGTCAAAATCGAAAGGGTGCGGTTATACGGACTATGTGGGTAAAAAGCCATGTCATAGTGGATTTCAGAACTGTATATATTATATTCAGAATTTGTATAGATTTTGAGTAATAGTGGTCTAAAAATAGCTAAATTAAGCATTTCCTTATATGGAGATTTTATGAGATCCAAAAAATGGGTCAGAATTAAGAAACACGTGTAAAAGCATCAAAAAGAAACCGGACTATAATACTGTTAATATTAACCTGATGTTGGGTAATTGGAACTTAATTGGTGATAAACTTTTAAATATCTAGATACTGGTGTTTTTCCTGAAAATTGGAAAACTTCTATGGTAACATCAATTGAACAAATAGCAAAGACAAATAAGTGCGAAGAATTTCGGCTAATAAACACAATAAAAATGTGTGAGAAAGTTATTAAAAAATTTTAAAACAACAGAATACCTGGAAATAATAATATTTTATCTATATACCAATCGGGTTTTGGAAAAACATTTTCATGTGAAACAGCTGTGAATTACGTTATAAATAGGTGGAAAAAACTTGAAGAAAATAAGAAAATTATGGCAATTTTTCTAAACTTTAAACGGGCATTTGAAACCATAGAGAATTATTACTGCAAAAATTATTTTTTTACGGAATACAGAATAAAGAGTTAAATTGGCTTAAATCGTACCTGGCAATGAAAAAACAGATAACGAAAGTTAACAGTTTCAAATATGCCACAATCAATAATGGATATGGTGTACCACAGGGATCAATATTGAGTACTCTATTATATATTATAAATTCATTTATATAAATTTATTTATATAAATTTATTTATATAAATGATATGCTGCTACGCAGATGATACTCTTATACTTAGGGAATCAGAATCAGACGAACCGTGTCACAGAAATCTAACACAAGATATCTAAAATGTAAATAGTTGGTTAAAAATGAATAAACTTAAACTTAACGAAAATAAGACAAAGATAATGGAAATAAATATGGACAATAGTTTTGTTTTTAAAATTTATAATACGGTAATAGAAAAGGTCGAAAAAATTAAATACTTGGGATTTATAATAGACAAGTAAATTAATTTAAAAGAACACATAAACTATATATGCAAGAAAATTGGCAAAAAGATTGGATCCTTTCAAAGAATAAGAAACAGGGTATCCATATTGACAGCTATTAATATATATAATACGATAACAAAACCTCATTTTGAATTCAGTTCAACCATACTATATGTTTAAAACTAATCGCGAAGAAAAACCCAGTGAGCCTTATTTCAAATAAGAAACACACAGAAAATTTTCTTTAGAAGCGTTTATTACAAAATAAGAATTAAGAGTAACTAATAAAAGAAACTTCAAAAAACAAGGTTGTTTATAATTCACAAAAGCAACCAGAGTTGCATATATAATAGTATTAAGAATAAAAAGTTTGCATTGGTTAACCGAATAAATTCATATCCCAACACTCCCCCTCAATGCGATCATTTTTATTTCCAAATATCTTAAAAATAAGCCCAAGCTATACAAATTTTTCATGTTTTATTTTCGACAAATTCTTCGTCAATATTACAGATATCATCTAATCAGTTGATTTCCCTGACAAAATGGTATGTGATATCTATATGTTTGCTGCGGGAATGATACACCGGGTTCTTCGCAAGTTGCTGTGCACTTAAATTTTCCCCATAAATTACTATAGGACGTTGCTGATCATATACACCAATTTCACCCAATAAACTTGTCATTGCGATATACTCAGCCTCTGTGCTACTTAAGGCTACACAATTTTGCCGTTTTGAAGACCACGAAAAAACACTACCACCAAGCATAAATGCATATCCGGAATAAGACTTGCGATCAAACGCATTGCTGCCCCAATCGGCGTCAGCATACCCCTCTATAATTTTTCCAGTATGCTTGTAAACCAAATTGTAATCTATAGTATTAGCCAAATACCGAAGAACATGTTTAATACCAGTCTCACGCTCTTTGTGGGGATCAATATTTCGTTGTGCCAACTTCGACACTGAGTGTAATATATCTGGCCTTGTACACATGGCCAGGTACATAAGTCCACCAATAGGTGATTGATACGACGTTTGATCTATTCTCACACAATTATTGTTCTCACAATTAATCTGAAAGCCAGCATCTAATGGTGTTAATGCAGGACGACATTCTTCCATTTTGTGTTGTTTCAATAGCTGTTTTATATAATTTGACTGTCTCACAGTTATAGTACCGAGCTCTCCCTCTCTTGCAATTTGCATCCCCAAAAATAAATTCAGTCCCCCCTTGTCGATGCAATCAAAACAATCCGAAATATAGCTTTTAATGTTCATCAAAATACTTTTATCTTTACAAGCAATCACCAAGTCATCAACGTATACAGCTACCATGCATAAGCTATGCTCAATCATCATTTAGTATAAACACGGGTCATTTTTACATGGAGTAAAACCATAATCTTGGAGATGACATCGAAAATGTGTCCGAATAGTTCACGCCTAACTGTTGACTGCAGCCTTTTGCAACTAGTCGCGATTTAAACTTGTTAATGTCACCATCGATGTCTCGCTTTACACTAAATACCCATCTAGATCCAATGGCTTTTTTCCCTTCAGGGAGTTTGACTAACGACCACGTATTATTTGCAATGAGTGCATCATACTCACTTTTCATGTACTGCTTCCATTCTGATGAATGTATACTGCTTTCTGCCTCTTCTACGGTTTGGGGTATTACAATGTTGTCATTATTTAATGCCTTCAGAGCATTACGCACTTTCCTGGGCCGTCCAGGCCTCCCTGTGCGCACAATCTTTGGTCTACCCTTCTTCACAACTTGCTCTTCATTAAGAGATTTCGCATTTTCAGCACAATCATACAAATCTTCACTATCTGTCTCTTCCTCAAAACCAAAAAACTCATCAGCACTAACGTCATCACTCAAAGGCACTGTATTCACTTCTTTATCGTCTAATTCTTTTTCACCGCTGTTCATTAAAATGTCGGACATATCAACAATTTTCTCTGTGTCTAAAGTAGATGTTTCTATGAACATGACGTCACGTTTTTCTACAACGACACGCTTTTCAGCATCATACAAGCGATAAACCTTAGATGTTAACGAGTATCCTACCATTCTATACTCGATTCCTTTAGGTTGAAATTTTCTGTGTGCTGTTTTATCTAGTGCAATTGCCACTGAACCAAAAATACGGAAATGTCCAACTGATGGTTTTTTTCTGTGAATATTTCAAAAGGTGTAACGTCTTCTAGATTTTCGAAGGTGACCGGTTACGAATATAAACAGCAGTTGCCACAGCTTCCGCCCATAAAGATTCATCCAAACCAGATTGACATAACATAGCACGCGACATTTCGACAATTGTTCGGTTGGCACGCTCAGCTACACCATTTTGTTGCGGAGTATGTGGCACGGTAAGTTCCCGAACTATGCCGTTTTCTTGTAAATACTCGTTAAATTGTCTGTTTACAAATTCACCGCCGTTATCGGTTCTTAAAACTTTGATCTTCTTCGACGCTTGGGATTCAATCATTTCTTTAAATATTTTAAATTTATCGAATACTTCATCTTTACGTTTAAGAAATATTAAAAAATATTGGACACCGCCGAGATGCTTTGTTTTAAACGGACCGCACACATCCGCGTGGATCTTATCAAGAATATTTACCGACCGTGTCACACTATTCTTGAACGGTTTTACATGTATCTTGGTCTTCATGCATATTTTACACGGGATGTTTTTCGAAAAATTAACGTTTTCCATTCCGCACACCATATTTTTATTGTTCAGTTCTTGTAAACTACAATAATTTAAATGTTTTACCGCGCTAAAACACTCAATTAAAAATAAATTTTGTTTCTTTGCCACTTTAAACATAACGTTATTGTCTTTGTCATATATTTGTGTTCAAGTATAAACTTCGTTTGAGTAAAGACGTACTTCACTTTAAGCGCATAATTTATATTCGTTTAAGGTGACTTTTTTTTATTTTAAAAATTGAACAAGTGCAGAGACACAGTTAACAGTTAGTAACAACAACAAAATAAATAACAAAAAATAAAAAGCAATATAATATAGTGTGTGATAAAAAAGACAATAACAAAGTACATGGTTAAACCTGCTTAAACAATTGATAGTGAGTGCATGAGCGCACCAAACATTAACGAAAAAAATATAAAAGGTAATAACAACAATGCTTATTACTCTTTTTCTTACACAAATGCTAATAATGCAATAAACAATATAAATAATAAAAACAAGATGACAGTGTTCATTATCAGCAAATATAAATATATCTGCAACAGAAACAACGAGTTCAACAAATAAAACGAAAGAAACAAATAATACACAAAAAATATCACAAGAAAAAGAACCAGGTACTATATCTAAACGCGTGCAAACTGGTATGGATCGGTACATAACCATAACGAAGAGTCCTAAGTCTTCACAACAAGAGCGAACCGCCAAGCAATATAAAGGTTGTCATCAAGTAGCTGCAACATCGGTAAGTGCAAATAGATTTTCTGTCCTTGCTACCCCGGATAATGAAAATGCCGAAGCCACTGTAAGGGAACAAAAACCCCCAACAATCTACTTGCGCGAACAAACATCAAATGCCATTGTAAATATGCTGTCCCAACTCGTAGGCAAAGAAAATTTCTATGTGGCTTCTGTACGAAGAGGACAGATACAAGAAACGAAGATCCAAGCCCACACTGAGAAGAATTATCGCCTAATCGCAAGTCGTCTCGATGCAGATATTAAGAGCTATTATACGTATCAACTAAAATGTGCTAAAGGTTTGAATATCATTATATAGGGCATTGACAGTTCTGTTCCCACTGAGGAGATAAAAAGTGCCATAGAGGGGGAAGGTTATGTCGTAAGGTCAGTGCACAATATTCTAAATAAGAATAAAGTTCCCCAACCTATGCATCGTGTTTAATGCATCACAGCTTAAATCAAAAAACTCGGTTCATCCTATATATAATTTGCGCTACCTTTTAATCAGAAGAATAACGGTGGAAGAGTCAGTGTACCAACTGCCAGGAATTCGGACACACGAAAACCTACTGCAAGCTACCATTTGTATGCGTTGTTTGCGGTGATGCGCACCGGACTTTGGAATGCACTTCTTCCAAAACAGACACCAAGGTCAAAAAATGCAGCAACTGTGGTGAAAACCATACAGCAAATTACAGGGGCTGCAAAGTATTTCAATATGTAAAAAATAATGCGAAAGTCGTACGTAAACATGAATGAGCAATATAAAGCTTCCCAATTTCCTCGGCTTCATGCTGGTTCTATTGCTATTCCACAAGCTACACAGCCACACACTAAGCCAAACTTTTCATATGCCCAAACATTGAGAAATGATTTACCTAATGCGATTGCCAAAAGTTCTAAAGCGCATTCATATGCCCACGTCTTAAAAGAGGGTGCTCAGACACCCGTCACCAACAATTCGAGCTTGATCGAGAACTTAATACAGACAATGAATAATTCCATGATAACTATGTTGTATGTTTCAAGAAATGATGCGAACCCCAAACATGCTTCTGCAAGTTTTGCTTGGCGAAAAATGAACCAGTTAAAAATATGCTTTTGGAACGCTAACATAAATATGAAGTAGAACACTTCCTGCTACCACATGATATAGACATACATTAGTCTCTGAAACACACTTCACTATAAAAAACTGCTTAAGAATTGATGGGTATTTTGTATATGACACCAAACACCCAAGCGAAAGGGCATGTGGTGGGACTGCCATTATAGTCCGAAAAAACGTGAGGCATTTTCCATTGCCTGAATTCAGGGAGGACTTTTTGCAAGCCACGACCATAAATATTACAGATTTTAAAATTGTAGTCTCGTCAGTGTATTGCCCGCCTAGGCATAAAATCGAACACCATGAATTTGACAGGTTCTTTGCTACGCTATGCTAGGGCAAAAATTTATTGCCGCTGGCGATTACAATGCAAAGCACACATATTGGAGATCCAGACTCCTTAGTCAAACAAGCTCGACGTCGTATCTGCCGGTAAACTCACCTATTGGCCCATAGACTTTAATAAGTTGCCAGACCTTATTGATTTTGCTATAGTAAAAAACATCAAACGCGATCAACTCTTAGTTAATTCATTCTGTGACCTATCTTCTGATCATTCATCTACAATTGTTATTTTACACGACAGTTTTGTCACTGCACCTAAAACCCTTAGTTTCTACCCGAACAGAAACACGAACTGGTTAAAATATAAAATGTATGTTCGCTATCACTTACCTTTGAACATCCCACTGAGAAATCCAGCTGATATTCAAGCAGCTGTAGACCATTTTACAGACGTCGTGACTGCCGTAGCCATAGCTGCAACGCCAACAAAGTCATCAGCTAAAATAATAACGTACCAGGCAACAGCAGATATTCAGATGCTCGTCATTGAGAAAAGAAGACTAAGAATACAATGGCAAAATAGCCGTTCTCCACACATAAAAATGCAAATGAACTTATGCCAAAAAAAACTTACGCAGTAAATTGAGACAGGAACACCAATTCGCTATCGACAACTTTCTAAAATACTTGGATCCAATGTAAAACACGGATTATAGTCTGTGGAAAGCTGTAAAGCACTTACAATGTCATATTGCTTACGAATCCCCACTAAGGCTTGAAGACCGTACTTGGGCTAAAAACTCAAGTGAAAAGGCAAATGCGTTCGCAAAGCACTTAGAGAAGGTTTTCGCACCACATGATATAAGTAATTCCACTATTCCAATTATTAGCGACATCGTGAATGATGCTATGAAATTTCGGTTCTCTTCTTTAAAATCTACAATTAAAAATACGGATATGAAGAAATCACCTGGACCTGATCGTATAACAGGATCAATGATAAAAAAAACATACCTAAGTCAGCTGTAAGAATTTTACTATACATATTTAATGCCATGTTGCGCGACGGCTTCTTCCCATGCTCTTGGAAGATGTCTGAAATTGTTATGATCCCGAAACCAGGAAAGGACTCAAGCCAGATTACATCCTACAGGCCCATTAGCCTACTGTCAGTTTTGTCAAAGATATTTGAAAAATAATTCGTCTCGAGTGTAATTCCTTTTCTAAATTAACAAAACGTTATCCCAGATCATCAGTTTGGTTTTCGAGCAAGGCATAGTACAATTGAACAAGTCCATTATTAGATTACCATTATTAGATCGGCTTTTGAAAGAAAGCAATACTGTTCAGCTTTATTTATAGACACTTCCCAAGCATTTTATAAAGTCTGCCATGATGGGCTACTTACTAAAATAGTTTGGGTTCTACCTGAAAACACCCACAAGCTTATAAAAAGCTATTTGTCCGATAGAATTTTTAAAGTAAGGTCAAAGGACCAGCTTTCAAGATGTGGGAAAATCAGTGCAGGAGTTCAAGGTAGTGTGCTAGGGCCGCTATTATATATCATCTATACAACGGATATGCCGACAAGCCCACATATATATACATCAACCTTTGCAGACGACACTGCAATTATAAGTGTCAGTAATAATCCAAAGGATGCATCTGAAAAGCTGCAGTGCCATATTCATAAGCTAGAAGACTGGCTAAAACAGTGGAAAATATGGGTAAATCCATCAAAATGTGCTCATGTAACGTTGTCCCTTAGAAGGCAAAATTGTTCATCAATCATAATAACTAATACTACGGTTCCAGCGGAAATGCACGTCAAATATTTAGGTATCCACCTAGATCGGCGCCTAACTTGGTCCCGTCACATTGAAGCAAAAATAACGTCCATAAAGCTTCGAACAAATCAACTGCATTGGCTAATAAATCCTAACTCAACTTTGGCTTTGGAATATAAAGTCCTTTTATACAAATCCGTTATAAAGCCAATATGGTCATATGGTATTCAGCTGTGGGGTACTGCCTGTGCATCAAACATCCAGAAGTTACAGAGAAGACAGTCTAGGATTTTACGTGATATCGTATGCGCCCCCTGGTACATAAGAAATGAAAACATACATAGGGATCTCAAAGTTCCCACTATCCACGAAGAAGTTAGAACACACGTCCAAATACGTGAACAAACTAGTCGCACATCCCAACACTCTAGCACGCAATTTATTGCAATTTGATGGCCACCAAAAACTAAAAAGAACTGACACATTGAGCCTGGCGAGGCGGCTATCTCTACACAATAGAAGATAGATTTTTAAGATTTGAATACAAAAAATTAGTTATTACGTTGGTACTAACTAGTAAATAATAATTTAGAAATAAGATTTGAATACTTATTGTGAATTTCTTTTAATAGAAAGATACTTTATAACCATTGTCACATAATCTGCCAACAGACACGAAATTTCCTTTCATACGCGGCACATACAGAACACTACGTAGCACAATGTTACAGTTGTCAACTTTTATTTTCACTTCACCTATGCCTTCTGCTTCTAAGCAATTATCACCAGCCAAATAAATATTTTCATTGTGCTTCTTTAAACTTTGAAACAATGTTTTCTTCGAACACATATGTGCAGTCGCGCCGCTGTCCAAGCACCATGTTGACTCATTAATAATGTTTATGTCTGCTGCTGCTAAAACTGTATATTGTTGCTCGCCTTTTTTATTTTCAGCTTCCTTGTATGTGTTAGTGTAACAGTTTGCTGCATAGTGACCCACTTTCTGTCGCGTTCTTAAAACGGTTCCTTGCCATGTATGCGTGAGTTTCAGTGTTGTTGTTTTCCTTTGTGGCATTTTGACTTTTCCTCTCCGCTTCTTCCAGAAGCTTTATTTTCAAAATTTGACTTTCAGGTAACGTATCCCGAGTCTCCAGATTTTGAAAAACTTGATAATAATATTATCACTATTAGTTCATCTTGAAGCTTGATTTCAACTTCTTGCAATTTCTCCACAGCACTAGTAAAATCATTTAGGAAACAGGACATATCATTACTATCCGTCATGCGAATATTAAATAATCGCTTATATAACATTGATTTTCTTACTGGCCCACTTGGACGATGGACACTCTCCAACTTCTTCCACGCCTCGTTTGATAATTTACATAGTTGTATATGGTTTAACTGCGACGACTTTACACTTATTGTAGCAAGGGCTTTTTCATCCTGTTGATTCCATTCATCTGTCTTAGCTTTATCTTCTTCTTTCTTCAACTTTCCGCTCACCAAACTCCACATACCCAAATGTATTAAAACACTCCGCATCTGGACACACCACGTATCATAATTATTTTCGTCCAGTTTTTACACATACAGGTATGGCACAGAAAACAAATTTGTGCGAAAGTGAAAACGTTTTTAGCTTCTCCGGAAAAAGTAAAACGATTTTTTTTCCGTATATTTTCTCCTCAAATAATTGAAGTGTATTTAAAAATTTAAGAGTTATTGCGCCAAAAGTGTGCTCAAAACAGATTTTAAATAATAAATAATTTTGTTTTTATTTAAATTGTGTCTTAAAACATATGTAAAAGAACGTTTGTAATACATTTTTTGTATTTTTTTCGAGTGTATTTAATCAACAGGAAAAATGTGTGAAAACGGGCAAAAAAAGCATTGCCACGTAGTTTTTTTTATTACTTCAAAAATACTTTACTTTCGTTTATTTGTATTCCTTTTATTTTATATCCTTTAGCTTCCAGCTGTTCAGTAGTGCTACCATATTTAATGCCAAAAAATCAATCTTTTTATTTTTTTCGGATTCCTAAAAACGGTTGAAAGCTGGAGAACCATAATAAAAACATTACGAATTGAATAATGTGGAAATATTCACTTCCGTACAAATCCTGTGATTTGCCTGTATAATTTATCATTAAATTTTAGATTAATGTGTTGTTCATTCAGAAATTTTTCCTATTTGATAATAAATAATAAACTTGATTGAATGCAGTGTGTGCGAGAATAATTAAAGGTTACACAATATAAAACAAAAACCATTAGGATTCAATTTAAAAAAAGTAAGGTATAAATAATAATTCCTATTAACAAGTACTATTAATTAAATTTCGTTTTTTCAGTTTACTTGCATCAATTGTCAAATTGGCAGTCAAAAGCAGCATAAGTGTGGTTGTGTTAGTAAAAAACAATGAGTGGATTGAGTATTTTGCACTTACATGCGGCTACAGCGGGGATTAGGTTATGGCGAGAGTATTCATCACCTGCGCTCATGGCGCCACCTTTTTATTAATTCGTCTTAGTTGCGTTTGTATCATCGAGTGTTAAACTCAACTCATTACCTTTTGTGCCTTCACTTGTTTAACTCTCCCGCTTTTATTGAATTTTTTATTATTTTAATGAATGTGCACTGCATATAGTGTATAGTGTAATTGCTCTCTGATCAGAAAAAAAAATCATAGGGTGTTAAAAAACTGGAAAATATTAAATAGAAATCCAGTTTTCCGGAGCTACATTAATGGGACAAAATGGGTATTAGGTAATAGCTAATTATAACTTTTTCCAGCTGTTATATATCTTCTGATTGTTAATTATTTGTTTGCTTCTCCTCTATGATACGACGAACACCGGCTTCGCTTACTAAAGACTCCCTGCCGGGCTGAAGAGTTTTCTCCTCTATAGTATGGCCAGTGCCGACTTCGTTTGCTAACTACATATAATATCAATATAGGCAGGATACGTTCTTAAATATTGCCAGTAATCAGAAGTTTATACCAAGGTTTTAGAGGCTTATAAATATGGGTTTCTGCCGATTTATTTTCTTCTTATTTTTACACTTTCTAATACCCTAGGGAATTTGATTCCAATTGGCGGTGTTTCGCTAAACTAGATTTTAGTATCGTTTTGTTTTGGCATTTATTACTTAAGCAATATTTCAGGGGTTTTAAAAGTATATAATACATACTTATGTCTTACAATACGAAACTTGGCAAATTCTATATCATTCCCTGCACAAAAATTGAGATATTACAATATTTATACAACAAAACATTTCGTAATTCGGCAATCATAATTTAAAAATGTGTGCCTTTGACTAGATAAATGTTTTCAAACTATGAATTACCTTCTGACAATTCCAAATCAAGTTCTGCCAACTTCTCTCTTATCTCTACGGGGAGAGACATGTCAGCACCACCCAAACAATTCACAGACATTTTTCCAGACGCACAACAAAAGCTATAAAACAAATACTTTTTTAAATTATAGTCTCATTTAAAGTTAACTGTTGAGCAAAATTTACTTTATATATTTTTTAAAAAAGACCTTCAAGCTTGGACAATTTTAAATAAATTATATTTATTTCAACTTAATTCTTTTCTTTTTTCAAAGCATCATTTATATGTATACATACATACAGTTAGTATGTTAGGTTTTTATATTGTTAATGCTGTTCTTTTAATGTTATTAACCCGCATACATTAATGAGTACAAAAGGGTTTATTTTTCACTTAGTTTCTATGGTTTTTACACCAGTTAATAATTTATAATTTATTTATTACCACCGAAATGGCAGAGACAATACCCTGCAAGCAAAATGAAATTGACATAACTGATAGCATTGCCATGCTTAAGTTATAACTAGACGTTTTTATACAGAGATGTTATAATTATGCATCCTGTCCCCTTTTACATTATAGAATTTGGTGGTGATTACCGCTAACCTACCGTTTACAAAGGAAAGTAATTGCAAGTGGCAATCCACTCACACTTTTTCACTAAGGCACTCAAACTTTTTTTACTCTCCTCTCAGCTTTCAACAAAATTTAGATGAAAGCGATTTTTTGACGTTTTCTTGAAAGTAAAATAACAAAGGCTTAAGAGATATACACATTTGCGGGATTGTGGTGAAATAATAATTGCAAAATTTAATTATTTTGTACACATACGAAAATATATATAAAATTTTTTCATCAAATAAGCTTAAATAACACAACTGTTGATTGTCTATAATGATATTACAAAAAAATTAACTATAATAATCATTTAAATTTAAATCATTAAAAATTTAAACTATAAATTTGTGTGTGCGAAAGGTTTAGCAACTATACTTCAGTAATAAACAAAACATCACTTTTGTTTTGTTATCATTTTCCAATTCAAGCCTTTTCATTTGTAGAATTATTGCAACAACTTTTCTCTTCGAAAACATTTTAGAAATGTACTTTCACTTTCCTCTGAAAGTGAACAAGAAATTTTCATGAAAGTTGAAGATTTCTTTGAAGTTTTTATTTGTGATACGTATACAGAAGTTTCATGAAAATACTTTCCTTTGTAAATGCAGAGTAAGGTTGTTACTGGGAGTTTATAGTGTTATTTACAAAAACAATTAAGTAAAAGAACCGGAGGAAATAACCATATTAGACGATCATATTTTCATCGTATTCTCTCTAAATGTCCAACATTCTTTTATATGTTATACATTCATACATCATACATTTGACAGATCATATTATAATTTCAGCTAAACTGTTCTTTTAAATCTTGTACATGGAAAATGTTCATAAAACCATTCTTGATTTGATTTTCCGACAGGGTGATTGGAACGACTGTCCGAAAGTGGTAAAAAAAATTATAGTGAAGATGCCCAAAAACCGTTTATATCGACACCAAACTTAGCAAGGGACGACAGAAATTCGTTCCAAATATCTATATATGTATGTATACAAAAAACTATCTTGCTGTTTGATATTAAGGCTTATCCCATTCAATAGAAGTTAAAAGTATAACTTCCAATTATTAGATATAATTTTGAGAAACACATTTATTCCTAAGACAAGAATTTTGACATTAAACACAGACGACTACAATCTGTCAAAATTAAAGTGCACGCATTCATATGAACATGATGCAATAAATCTACAAGGTGACTATGTTTCGGCAGCTGATTATTATCTGCTTTGTAATATTTGTATATGACGAACGTCAAAACCTGTTTTAGTTTACATTTATTATTGTGTATTTAATGTTGTAAAAAATTCTTTAATAAAAAAAAAGATTTTACAAATCCCAAAAAGTTTTGCATTTATAAAGCCTTTGTTATAAAAAGTCGTGTTTTGAATTGTTATTGTACAGTTTGTGCTTTTATTAAAAATGCGTTATTACTTTGCGTTGAAAACAGGAGGTAAAAGGAAAGGTCTCTTCTTTCAAATTCCAAAGGGCGCCAGTGTAAGGGCATGTATTCAGTCCCAATAGTTATTAATGTTATGCCATAGCTAATGCAACACATATTGTTATACCTTTAGTAGAAATATATAGTATAATAATAAGTTAGCAACATTTTAATATACCATAAGTTGGCAACTTTGCAATAAAAAAAGCCGCCATTAAAAAATTATTCATTAGATTGATTGAAGGCAAAGCAAAACAGCCATTTTTGTTATTAATTTCTCTGCTCTACTGCAGAGTTCCACTGTAAGTTCAAAATACAAAAAGAAACACAAAATCAGTCTAGGCATGGTGTATTTAATGTTATCCCCACAAAGTAAACAGAGGCGTCACTAGCATAGTGGTCTCTTTCTCTATCTGTCTCTTTCTTAACCTTTATGTCAACGGCAACATACCTGGGTATGTTTTTAGTTTTGAAAACGCTGTAGCTCTAAACTGGATAACCGGATCGACTTGAAATTTCTTGATATCCTAGTCAAAACTGTTTTACGCAATAGTTCCAAGTTTGGTTAGGATTAGATCATCCGTTCGGAAGATAAAGCACATTTACAAAGTTGCACCCTTAAGTCAACAGAATACATACCTGGGTATGTATAGTAAAACGCATGCAAATATAATAATATAATATAAAAGTATAGTTTATTTTGAGCTAAGTTTTGTAATTATTTTTTTATTATTATTATATTATGTCAGTTTTAATTATTTTTGCTTAAAATTATTGAAATTCAAATACATCTATCGTATTGAGGTAAGTCTTTGGAATGCTCTGCGCACACTGGTTTGTTGCATAATGTGCATGCTTTACGAGTAGGGCGTCGTTTCGAGCAGATGTAGCAATTCCCCTTTACTTTAAGCCGGCCCGTACTATCACGTTCCTCCGATGCATGTGCCTCAGCATCCACAACTCCGATGGGCCCACCTTTCATGGCTTCGATGGCGTTGCGCGTTGAAAAAACTCTGGATATTCTGCTATTATTCGCCCTTCTTTCCATTTCTGGCTTGCACAATTGCTCGCTAAGCTGATGGAGAAACATCCTACGGCGGCTTGTAGATGCCTTCAGGTGAGTGTTGTTGTCAATGTATATTACGTATGCAGCAAACGCAGCAACGTCCACAATATTATAAAAGAAAGCTAGAGGCCATCTATTTGTGCGCCGCTTCGTACTAAATTCGGACAAGCACTTGTCCATGTTATCAACGCCACCTTTGGTTTTGTTGTAGTCCAATATAAGCAATGGCTTCTTCTTAGGACCGGTCGTTTCTGTTGTATAATGAGTAGTGGACAACATTACAACTGCCTTGTTTTTCTTGGGAACGTACGAGCACATCGTAACGTGATTACGGAACCCACACATTGATGATTCAGCCTCACGTCGTTTCGGGTTGGCAAATGCTGCTGGCACGAATGTACGCCTTTTGTTGCAAGTACCCAATATAGATAAATTGTTGTCTAACATCAAAGTTTTTGCCACATAAAATATTTCTTCCACTTCGAGCAAAAAGGTTGACACATAAATCCTTTACTACTCTTTCGTCAACGTTTCTTTCACGTTCACCAGACGGTGCCATTCCTGTATAGATTTGTCCCTGCATTGAAAAATTATATTCAATTTAGTTATTTAGATTTTCAACAATATTCATTGTACCTGCAATGGATAGGAAGAAATGGAGTCGCACACCCACCACACTTTTATTCCATATTTGGCAGGTTTTGATGGTATGTATTGCGTGAAGCCAGTTCCACCACGATAAGCATACAATTGTTCATCTACGGTGACGTTGGCTCCAGCCACGTAATATCTACGAAGACAGCTGTTAAGCATAAAAAACGTCCGATATTGCTGCTGCTTTGTCAGTTTGTTTTCGTTGCTGGCGTGTGTTTCTATTATCAAAACGTATGAAGCGGCTTATTTCCCAAAATCGTCGTACACTCATTGCGGCACGATATAGTGGATGTGAAGTAGTTTTCCACAAATCTTTCGTATGCACGTAACCAGAATGTGTAACGCCACTTAGCAAAAGTAGGCCCAAATATGCATCAAATTCGCTTTTTGTTATGGGAATCCATGATCTCGGTTCTCTTGTTGGATGTTTTGCGTTGTCAATATCATAAAATTTCCTTGCGTTTCGATTTGATTCACGAATAATTATGTCGCATATTTCGTTTGACATTGTCAATTGGAACGTTTCTGCAATGGTCAAACGCTGCGTTGCCCGTACTGGTCCAGATTCTGCACTTCTTAGAATGTTGAGCGTACGGAATCTTACAGGTTGTGGTTGTATCGAGGACCAAACATTACCATCTCTGGCAGTAAAAACTTCGCCAGTTTCAATTGGTCCATCTTCAAGATTTTCATCAGAATCACTGTCGTCCTCTGGCTGGATGACTCAACGTCTGAGTCATCTCCATCAATATCACCTAAAGCCTCGTCACCAACTATTGAATCGTGGTCACTTGTTTCTTCTTGGCTCTCTTCAAGCGCTTGCCGAATATATGCTTGTTGTTCTTCGTACGAAAGTGCGCTTAGTTGTCGCTGAGTAAGCCATTCACCATCAGCCATTTCACTTTTAATATTTTTTTATTTCCACAAAATAAACGGAAACGTCTTTTCACTTCGAATCACAAATGTATACTAAATTTTCTGACGATACTACAAAGAATGAAATTTCCGCAACAATAAATGTTTCTACCTGCCTATATTATATATTTATTATATAGGTATGTCGTCTACCTATACAACCACTTTTTTCAACAAACAATGACTGTGAGGATGAAATTGGTTATCATAAAATTGTTTAGCCTTTTGTCCATTTCTAACAAACTAAAAAAATAATTCGGAAATTCCAAACCAAGTAGATACGTAATTAGCATTTTTATGCTAACGACGTACCATTCCCCATACAAAACGTATGTACATACCCAGGTATACTGCTGTGGACGTGCGTAAAGCATTTCTGCTGTTGACATAAAGGTTAAATGAATGACCGCTCCTATATTCTCTTTTGTTATATTTTTCTTCTTTATTTTGGATAATTTTTCTGGCGCATTAATGAAAAAGGTAAAAATAAGGGTTGAAAATGTATATTTATTTAAATTTAAATGAATTTACTTTCTTCTTTTTACAGGAGGAAGCAAGGGCACAATTTAGAGGATAACTTTGCTGTAAATATTAAAAGATAAGTTTATTTCTTTTATATAAAAACACACATTTATTTCCTTTGTATATTGACTAATAGTTTTTTTTTCCATTTTTGCAGAGCCAAAATGCATTCAACTAAAAATGTGTAAGTATGGATTTACATAGATAACAGAAAACAAACTTGTACAAAAATTTCTTTTATATTTTCAGGAAAAGATGTATTAAAGGGTGTCCTACAAGTGAACAACTTCACATCTTCCCAAGGGATCCAGAGAGGCAAGTCTTATGAACTTTCATTGTTTCAAGTGTTAAAAAAGTTATCCATACTTTGCTTTACGGAAGCATTGCCTACAGACGTGCATATGTAAATCGGATTTCCGGATTTGTAGGCTTGCTTAATGTTTGTGGAACTGCCATGCCCATGTAATACAATTTATAAAACTATGGACTATTCCCGTACGAAATCGATTTACAAAGGTTAGTATTAATCAATTATTAATAACACATAATTTTTACGTTTTGCTTAAATTACAGAAAGTAACTTTAAACAAAAGATGCGGAGTATAATAAGTCAGCAACAGGGAGAAAATCCCCAAAGTAATTCCCTCATTGTAATTTAATTTGTAATTGTAATTTAAGTTTCAAAAAAAAAAAATAAAGAAAAAGCTTTGAAATGTTTAAATATACATATGTAGATGCTTCTTATTTACTGCTTGATATTAGGTACTGTACATTGTGACGACACGTTCTCGCTGGTTGCTGGGGTAGTCTCAGCCGAGTCCAGGGTCGTTTTCCACAGAATAAAAAAACACGGGGAATTTCCACTTAACGTTATAATTCTCCTTTATTGGTCTTCTCTTTACACAAAATCTACACAGAACTCTTGTGTGATGTGTACTCGCGTGGTGACTTCTCTCGCGGCCAGGTTTCTCTGAGAGTGTGGAATTTGCCTTCTCTCGCACCAAAACCGAGAGATTTGTAGCGGAAGAATGTCCCACTCTCCGCTAGTAGTTTCCGGATACTGTGAAGGCTTGACCAACTCTCCGGGAGCGATGAGTTTGCGACCGTACACCACTACCCGGAGAATCTATCGAAGGGTACCCCACTAACGATAGAACCTACGGCGTATAAAGGCTTCGATATTGGCCCCACCAATAAGAGGCCTGGGTGCGACGCTGATGCAGCGAGCTCTTGGGAGTTGCTCCTAGTCTATAGCACCACTATACAGATAGCCTATCGGAAGGGTACCCCACTCCACGGCAAACCTCTAGTCTAGGAACAGGTTCTGCTATTGACAGGGTAACCCACCACCAACAGTAGCTCCTGGGTGCAGTTATCCTTGGCTCAACAAGAAGATCCTCCACTGAAGCGGTAACCCACTCTCCAGTATTGGTTGCTTCCAACAAACACTACTTTAGTACTTATATTAGAGCAGGTACCCCACACTCTAATAACAGTTCTTACCGTAGCGCGAGCTACTAGCTAACTCCCCTTGTTTAACGATCACTCGTCTTTTATACTTGTTTGCTTGTACACACATGAGTACACATACACACGTACTAACACACAACATGAATGCTCACTACGTGTGGGCGTTCATACACAATTGACAACATATGTTTGTCCGACGCAGTGCTGTATTAATGCGTGTAAATCCGTTAAATTGAAATTCAAAAACTAACGAGAAATGATAGTATAATAATAATTCTTTCAGGTAAGTAATTTATGATAAATACAAAATAGAAATAATTCATGGTAATAAGTAAATAATAATAATTCATCTAATTAATACAATGACAATAATAATATGAAATAATAATAAAATAATACTTCATTGTAATACAAAAAAAATAATAATAATTCATAGTAGTTTTTGCTGGTACGTTTAAAACAAGCCCGCGACTTTAATCGTTACAACATAATGAATAGGTTAAAAACTAGAATTTATATTTCAAAAGATGTTATGAATGAATTTATTTCAAATTTAAACATTTAAATAACTTTAACAAAGGTAAACATAAATTACGTTACGTGTAAAAGTTTTGCCTTCTTTATCTACTAATATAGCTTGTGATTTAAGTTGCTTGTTTAAATATATAAAAGAAACAAGTTATTATTGTAACATGTTTATGTATGTATATATGCACAATAAATTTATTTTTCATTTAATTATAGACACAATTTTGAAAAAATTTGCTTATCATTTAAAGCAATTTCCAAATCGGTAATATTGAGAATATTAACAGCTTTGTCATCAGAAACTTCTAGTTTTATTTCAAATTCTTTTTTAATTTTATGTCTCGGATTACAAGACGCTACTGTAGCTATTGTTATCCTACTCATCCTCTTCGGTAGATGAACATGAACTTTCTTCTTCTTTTCTAACAATTTTATGTACTTCATCTTCATTGTCGCCACAAGAGTTTGCGCCCATCTTTTGCGTTCTATTAGATTTATATTTGTTATTGAATGTAATCACTACGTTTAGGATTTTTTTTTTACCTGATCATCATTTGTTACCAATTGTTTCGTCAAATCTAAAGGCGTATATCCAGTCCTGTTAGTTGCATATGCTATCAACTTTGTGCTAAATCTATCCGGTTGGTAAGTTCCATAACACATGTTAATAATAATAATAATAATAATAATAATAATATTAATGATAATAATAACAATAATAATAATAATAATAATAATAATAATAATAATAATACTAAATAATAATAATAATAATAATAATAATAATAATAATAATAATAAAAATAATAAAAATAATAATAAATAATAATATTAAAGTTAAGTTTCCTTGCTAGGTGTAAATAAATAAAAACACTTTTTTAAACTTCAAACTTCAAATACAATTTTATTTCACAAATGAAAAACACTTTTTTAAACTTAAACTTTGAAAACAATTTTATTTTACAAATTTTAATATTTAATTTTATTTCAACCGTTCACAATCGATATGCAGCAAAGACTCCCGTTTCATTTCGTTTAATCTTAAAGAAGACTTAAAATTCTTTTACAATAAATTGCTTAGTTACCAAAAATCAATCAATTCGATTTCCTATTGGTTAAATCGATCAAAGTTAAAATATATTGAAAAGATTAATAAGCAAAAATTATATTGACCCAATTTACATTGTATTGAAAATCATATTAAGCAAATTTTATATTTCGCAATTCTCATAAACCAGGAAATGTAATTCGATATTTAAAAGTTCAATAGTATAAAAAGTTTAATGACATAAAAAGTTCTACAACTTAAAATAAATTTAATTGCTGGTTTCAGCAATGTTGTTTACTCCTCCCTCTTTAAAAATCTGCGTCCCGCAGATCACGTGTGTTGGTTGAGAAGTGACTCCAGTTGAGGCAATAGCTTGGACAACGGGCAAATTCAGATTCCTCGTCATTTTGTACCACAACACTCCGATACAGATTCCTAGGATGATTATTATGCCAGTCTGGCTAAAAAAGGTCAAATTCATCTTGGTTCCAAGGTGTTGTAGGCTATCGATATTGGTGAGGCTGATGTTGTGAACTTGTTCGATATTAACCAACAACTTCTCGTCTGTTACGCTTGTTAGGACAGGAGGAAGTGGTTGCGTTTTGATACTCGATGTGCTGGAGAATGTCTCGTTGCCGATTAGTAGCGTTTCATTAGAAAGTTGAATCAGGTAGGTGCCATTTAATATTTCAGTTTGATACGGACCTTTTATTAAACCCACGAAGTTGGTTAGGAAAATAGTGTCTGGTGTTAACATTTCAACAATTTGATTTTGCGTGATACTGTAGCGGCAGCTAGCGTTACCTCCTTTAAGAATTCGAGGTATGCAGGTTTCTTCAGCCAGTTGAGCAAGAGATGATTTTTCACAAACCGTTGCTTGGTTTATAGTTAGGCATTGACTTTTCACACCGTACGTTTCATTCTGGCTAATTAAAATTTCATTATATGGTAATTCAATTTGCTTCCCTCCTCTAATTGTTGTTCGGGCAATAAGTCGGTGATAGGGGCTTGCCTTCAGCTTTGGTATGGATAAGACGTATAGCAAAAGAGACCCATTAGTATATATAGATGGATTGCCGTATTCTATAGCTTCTACTGCGTTGGCGTAGGGCAAGGTTTCCATCTCGGTGATTATGTTTTCGACTTCCGCCCTATCCAATAAGTTCGTGTTAACGATTCCGCTTTTGGCCAGTTGGCACGCTCGCACAATTTCATTAATAATATCCTTAAGAATAAGGACTTGGTTAACAGTGTCTTGTCCGACTCGCTCAACTTCTTTGCCATTGCTTATTTCATTCATTTTGTTGATAAGACTGTTGGTTTTCCGCACGATGTCGTCCGTGGTCTTAAGGAGTTGTGAATTTATTTTATACTGTTCATTATTGTTGTGAACTATTTCGTTTTGGCTTTTCAAAACTGCATTCCAGTCTGCTGCGTCTGGGTTGCCTGCTACCCATTTCCAGGCGGAACCTATCCAATCAATTGATCTTCTTATTTTCCTTTGTACACTCCCCAGTTCCATTAGCCTATCGTGTACTTGACCCAGATGATAGTTGATAATTTCTTTGGTTTTGCTTGGAGGTATTAGCTTTTCAACCAACAACGTGACATTCTCAGCCATCTTCGTATACTCATCTAGATTTGCAACATGAACCAGCTTAAAGTTGCCGTTGATTGTCCATGCGTTGCCTGCTCGTATGATGACTATGGGGGCGTCGTAATGGTATACCTGTGCTGCACTCGATGTGTTAATACCCATGTGTATGAGGGTGAAAATATATATTGGTAGAAACATTTTCTGTAAAATAATAATTCTTAATGGTTAGGAAATACTAAGGGTATGTAAATGCAAAGCAGTTTTTATTTTTTTTTATTTTTTTTTTTTATTTTTTTCTTATAAATATTTAGGTATTTTTTCCTAATTTATTTAGTGATTTTTTGTCATAAATATTCTCTTTTTTTTTTTTTTTTTTTTTTTATAATTCTGCATCAGCCAGTTTTTGAATAGTTTCTTGGTTCACTCGGAACACTAAGTGATGAACTTATACCCTGCCGCCGTTGCATATATATGCCTTTATGCAACTTACCAAGCAGAGCATCAGCTCATCTCCCGAATACTGTCCAGGCCTAGCTGATGTTCTCTATATTATGTTATATGACAATTATATAATACATTTTTCAATTTTACGCGTCAATTGCGCTTTTTATTTTCATTATATTGTGAAAGGAAGTAAAGGAATATATTTTAAATTTAATCTTCTTATACGTTCTTTTTAAGATTTTTAATGTGAGCTTTATGGATCCTTTTACCACTTGCCGTTCGTACTGTTACCCTGTTGTCTTTTTCTACTATCTCTTTTCTGTAAACTGGCTTATTTTTGGCTTTTATATTTTTTATTTTAACAAATATTGCGTCACCTTTTTTGTATTTTCTAGGCAAAGAACGTTTTTTATTCATACGTTTGGTTCTTTCTTTTACATTTCTTTTAATAAGTTTTCGGAGGTCTTTATTAATTTTAGAACGTGCTTCAATCAGCTTGTCCATATCAGAAGTTCCTATTCTGTTAAAGAACACATCGCTGGGTCTTTTGCCAGTTACTGAGTGTATAGTACTATTGTATCTGTCTACCGCGACATATATTAATTCTTGTACGCTAAGTTCGGAATAATCTGTCTTCAAACACCTATAGATTTCAATTAGCGTTGAGTGCAGACGCTCCACTTGTCCATTTACTTCACTACGTTGCGATGGCGTCAGGTAAATTTTTATTCCTAATCTTTCTAGGAAGTCCCTAATCAAAGGACTAAGAAAACTTCTTTCATTGTCTGTTACTAAAATCTTCGGTGCTGTAAAATAGTGAAGAATTTTAACTAATTTTTCTCTGATGTGTAATACAGACCTCTCACTTATGTGAAAAAGTTTTGCAAACTTGGAGAATTTGTCTAGCACAGACAAGAATTTTTGATCTTGTATCTCAAATATATCCATGTGCAAAATTTCACATGGCATAAGTGGGATGGGTGTTTCTTGAAATTGAGGTTTGAAAGGGTTTCTGTCGTATTTATTGCCTTTGCATATTTCACAACGATCTACAAAACTTTTTATCAAAGCGTACATTCTAGGGAAGTAATATTTATCTAATATCTGTTTCCTATTTTCTTTGGCGTTTCTATGCGCTCTTTGATGTTCTTTCTGAATTACTTCGAATTGGTGGTCTTCCAAACTAATGTCGGTGACTACTTTTTGTGCAATTCTAATTTTATACCCAGAAAAATGTTGTAAATAGATGTCCTGCAGAGTTTATAAGCATATTTCGGGAGCTTTAATACCATTAATTATATTAGGCTTCAATAATTTTCTGAGAATGCTTAGAAGCTTTTCTTTATTCCATTCGGGCGATGAAACGTAGTGTCGATGAACGTTATTATGAGGCGTTTCTTGTGATTGCAAATCGGGGCCAAATTTAAAAATTATTTGATTTCTGGAAACATTGATTGGAACTTCTACATGCGGCATAAGGTCAGATCCATCTTGATCGGCGCTGTGTACAGTTGAGTCAGTTGATTCAGTATCATAATCTCTTGCTTCTGGTGCTGTTCTTGTAGTTTCTGAGTGTTTATCTTCTACCTCAGAGGCTGTTTCGGTACGCTGTGAATCACCTTCGCTGGCTGTTTCAGTAGATTCGTCGCTGATATGGTTAACACTAGTTTTCAATCTAGAGAGAGCATCTGCAACAAAATTTGATCTACCTGGTTTGTAGATTAATTCGTGATTATACTCTTCTATGCGTGCCTTCCATCTTTTTAATTTTGCATTAAAATTCCTGTTACCTAAGGCAAAAGTAAGAGGCTGATGGTCGGTGTAAATTTTTATTTTTTTCGCACCATATAAATAATTTCTGAGATTGTCTAGTGCCCATATAATGGCCAACATTTCTTTTTCATTTGTGGCATATCCTTCTTCTGTTTTATTTAGCGACCTAGATATGTATGCGATAGGTTTATCTTTACCGATTTCGCCCTGTGAAAGAACAGCTCCAATTGCGTAGTTGGAGGCATCAGTGGTTAGGTTAAATGGTTTATCGAAATCAGGGAATTCAAGAATATCAGCTGTAGTTAAAAGATTTTTTAATTTTTGAAAAGCCAAGAGTGTCTCGCCATCCAATGTTATTGGTACCTTTCTCGATTGCGTAGCTTTAACCTGCGCGTTTTCGCCTCTCGTCAAATTTGTTAGAGGCTTTGCCACCTTGGCATAGTCCCTAATGAAGCGCCTGTAATAGGATGTCATTCCTAAAAAGCTTTTAAGCTCTTTTAAGTTGCAAGGAGGCAGGAGTTTTTTAATAGCGTCAACTTTTTTTGGGTCTGGCTTTATACCTTCGGAACTGACCAGGTAACCTAAAAATTCCACTTCTGTCTGCAGAAAATGAGTTTTTTCAATGTTCACTTTTAGATTTGCTTCTTCCAATCTTTTAAAAATTGTTTCCACATTGTATAAAGTTTCCACCTCACTACGCCCAAACACAATTATATCGTCTATGTAGACGTAGCACATTTTTCCTATATATTCCTTTAAGACGTCATCAATCATTCGTTGAAAGATCGCAGGCGCATTCTTCAGACCGAATGGCAGGCGGAGGAACTCGAATTTGCCATTCATAGTTGAAAATGCAGTTTTTGGAATGTCTGAGCTCTTCATGGGAACCTGGTGAAAACCTGAAGTCAAATCAATCGTAGTGAAATATTTGGCATTGCCTAGACTTGCCAAAGTTGCGTTGATATCTGGAATGGGGTAGGCATCGGCGACGGTTACAGCATTTAAGCGCTTGTAGTCAATGACAAGACGGTATTGTTTTTCACCGTCTGAATTTGGTTTTTTTGACACAATCCAAATGGGAGAATTATAGGGGCTTTTGGAAGGACGAATTATACCGTCTGACAACAATTTTGCAATTTGTCTTTCCACCTCTTCCCTCATTGCTGCTGGGTAAGGATAACTCTTAGTATAGATAGGATCAGGCGTGGTTGTTTTAATTTCTGCCCGCACACTTGTGGCTGCAGCTTGTCTATCATCCAGTGGCCCAAATAAAGTTTTATACTTATCAAGAAGATTAATAATTTTATCTCTCATTTCAATAGGCACAGGCTCGCTAAGCACGTGGTTTAAGCTATCAGAAATTTTGGCTTTAATGGGTATAGTAATTTTCCTTTTTAACAATAAAATATTTTCTTTCCTATCAACAATGGCTTCGAGAGACTTAAGGCTATCATCTCCTATTATTCCGTCAAAGGTATTGAGACCTGGCAAAACGTAAAATGTGATAGGATCTAATACACCGTATTGTGCAAAAAATTTTCCTGTTATTTTCTTTGTGATTTTAATTTTTCCTCCTGCAGTTTTAACAGTGAATGGTTTGGACAATGTTATACTTCCGGCAGACAGAGCTGAGTTGCAAAAATTTTTGTTCGAGCCGGTATCGATCAAAAATTCTAATATATTGTGGTTTTTTGTTACGTATTCTATGTAAGGTAGGCTTGAGGGCCTACCTCCATAAAATTTTTCTCTGCTGCAAGGCTATCAAAATCATGAAGTAATTCGTCTTCCTGTTTAGGAGCTGATTCTTCCTGATCATGAAGGGAGTTCAAATGAAACAGACGTGGTTGTTTGTCCTTTCTGTACATTTCTGTCGCAGTTCTTTTTTCCGTTAATTTTGGGCGATTCATATAATCAATTTTACGAGTCTGGATTGATCGGTCTATATCCATTGGTTCGGCGTTGTGATTATTAGCTCTGGGGAAATGTGCTGGTTTAAACCTTGAATCGAATGAGTTATAACGGTAATTATTATTCCTATGCTGCCAATTAAAGTTATTAGGTCTGTTATTGGTGAGAAAAGCTTTAGGGGGTCTTGGTGGAGTGGTTGTGACCTGTTGAGGTTGCACATGAAGGTTTGGTCGCGGTTGACTTTTTGGATGTAGAATATTATTTCTCATGGTAAGATTTTGCAGTTCTAAACATGCCGAGTATGCCTCTGGTAAGGTCTTTGGACGCTGAATTATAACCATTTTTGATAATTCGGGGTTAAGTCCACGTATAAAAATGTCTAACGCCCTATTTCTATGGGTGGTTATCAAAGCATTAACCGTTTCTTCACTAAATGATTCAGTTTTGAGCTTATTTATTATCAATGACAGTTGATGGTTAACTGTCGAATAGAACTCATCTACTTTTGATGAGCCTTGTGAAAGTTGGTTAAGTTGATGTTCGAGGGTTTGAATGTCCCTCTTATCTGCGTAGTGAAGCGAGAGTATCCTTTTTACATCTTGCCAATCACTATCGAAGATATTGTAGGAGACCAAAGCAGCATCTGCCTCTCCTATTACTTTCTGTCTTATGCTCTGCATAATAGAGCGATAGATTGGTTTATCCCTCACAATAGCAAAATCCTTTAATACCATCTCGACGGCATGTACCCATGATACATATTGTAATGGATTGCCATCAAAAGTTCTAAGCTCCTTCACACTATCAGGTAACCTACTTATAGTTTTAAGATCCTCTTCGTTACGTGGTGGCTGCAAAATTGGAGCCGCTTCTTCTACAATAGCAAATTCATTTCGCCCCGTTTGCTCCAACGAATTTATTCTAATCCTAAGCTCATTTAAATCATTAGCCTGCTCTATCCTAGCTAATCTATTTTCCATAGACTTTGCCTGTTCTAACAATCGATTAACCGCTCCAGTGAGGGCAGTAACAGTATCTCTTATTTCGTCCATAATTACTTTGTAAAAAAAAGAAATGTGGTAAAAGGATTCACTCACCTGAAAAATTTATCAGCAACGGGATTGGATACACTTCCACTTCCTTTATATTTTAATTTTTTTCACTTTATGAAAAAATTTTTTGTAATTTTTAGTTTATACTTATATTTTTTTAAAATTTTCTTTTTTGATAAACTGCAATGCTTTTTTAAATTTTTTTATTTATTTTTTATTAAACTCTTTCAATTGAATTTTCCGATTCAATTTTTTCAATTTAATTTTTTTAATTTAGTTTTTTCAGTTTAATTTTTAATCTGAATTTTTCAGTTTACTTTTTTCATTTAAAAAATTTTTTATACAATTTTTCAATTTAAAATATTTTTTTTTTTTTTTTTTTTTTTTTAATTCAATTTTTCAATTTTTAATTTTAATTTTCAATTA